>OY741956.1:5000000-7500000 GCA_963555595.1 Tethea ocularis | reverse complement strand
TTTTGAAATTATGATAAATATTGTAATTTTTTTTAACAGGCTGTTAGAATGTCAGAAATAGGTGATGTCGTAATATTAGATGTAGATGCAAATGAGCTCAAAACTCCCTTTCATGATTTAGAAAGTCTTCCGCCTGATTTGGTAAGTAAAATTGCTATCAATTACATATTGTTTATTGATATTACAGTTTAACTAAAACGAATAATAGACTGTATTTAAAATTATGTGTCTGTTTCAGGTAGTGAGTTTAAAAAAATCTTTAAGTGATAAAAATGCTTTGGGTGATGCTGTGTCGAGAGCTTTCCTAAGGGCATTAGTATGTTTGATAGGTGGATATCGTGATGCAATTAAGTAAGATTTATTTATATCCATGGATACTTTAATCTTTTTAAGCTTTTACTAAAATATTCTATTAGGTCCAGTTGTATCGACTGACATTGACATACGTCTAATAGTTATTAATATATATGTACTAATAATAAAGTTGGAGAGTTTGTTTGTTTAAACGCGATAATCTCCAGAGTTACTAGTCCGATTTTTTTTAAATTCTTTCATTAATAGGAAGCTACATTATCTCCGACGGTATAGCGTATAGGTAACGTTATCCCGGGAACGAGTGAAACCGCGAGGAACAGCTAGTAAATGATAACTATTACTAACAGTGTGTGGTCAGGTGGGTTGCCTTGGAAATGAAACTATGGTTCGATGCAATCAGACCTTAGTGCTCTAATGCTTTCTAATTTTTACTTGCATAAAAATATGTTAAGTTTGAAATGTTGCAGTAGTTTAATATATCTGTCGCTACCCTCAGCGCCATTTCTCAGGTAGGTATTACGTAGTGTAATAAGTAATTATGTATGTAATTTATTTTTCAAGAATTGAAAATGGCCAGTTGATCACATTCAATCCTGAAGCGTTTGTGAGAACGAGAAAGAATATGCAACCATTCCTTAGAAAAATACTTCAATCTCAAATATTCCAACAGGTAAATTAAATTTCATAGTGAATCTTTAAAATTATACTTTTTTCATACTTTAATCAGAATGCCTTGAGTTGACGTTGTCGATCTGAATTAAAATATGTGTTGGTGTTAGAAATAATAATTAAAAATCTATAAAGGATCCTGAAACGGATGATCAACGGACATCACCCCATGGTTACAAATCATTATAACCTATAATAAATATTTGACGTTGTTTGTTTTGGAAGTTTGATACACCGACTGCCACGCTATTGATTGTGGGTTCGATTCTCACACAGGATAAGCATTTTGTGTGCATGAATATGTATGTTTGTTCTGAGTCTGGTTGTAAATCTGACATTTTTTTTAACTTGGCATCGTTTTGTTTAATTAAGTATAATATAAAAATATATAATTTCGTTAAAAATAAATTTGTTTTTAGATTAAAAAATACATCATTTTTCTAAACTAAGTCTGCTCAGCAGGGCAAAATATTATGAAATTCCAGAAAATGGCAGCCAATTTCAACGAATCTCATTACCATCACCAAAACCTCGAATATTATCACTTAAATTACGACAGTGATGAATTCAATTGAAATATTTTATCAAAGACATTGAGTCCAGTCATGTATTAATTGAATGTAAGGTGTATTGTCAACATTTAAAGTTGTTAATCTATCAACAGTTTATCGACGAAAGGCTGGATCTGCTCAATTCGGGACGTGGATTCAACGATGAGTTTGAAATAGAATGCAATAATTATGCGGACAAACTCAATACGGGCAGTGGGCAGAAACTTAAACAACAATATCGCGACTGGGCCAAGAATGTGAAAAAAGAAAGTGGTGCTTTCTTAAAAACTGTAAAGGATAAGGTAATTTTTCACTGTTGGTTGTGTTTTGTTGGCAATTGCCTTTAATCAGTTTTCTCAAAACAATTCTAAATCGTTTTTTTTAATCTCCACGCAATAATGCTTGTGACATTGTTTGTTTAGCGATAATACGACCATAAGGTTATAGAAGCATAATATTATAATACAAAGTAGGCATGCCACGATTTTTTTCATTTTATAAATTAAACGATCCTCGGTTTCTTGATTATTCTACTGAGTATGAGATAATGTTGGTGGCACCATAGTTTCAAACATTTTAAAAATCTACCTCTAACGAGTCTAAAAAGAATATAATGAAATGTTTTTGTAAAAGTTGATGTTTTGAACTTTGTGAACTCTTTTAGTTTAGAAAAAATGATTTTTTTTTAAATCTGGCATATAGTGCTACAAAATGGTTTGGGCGTGAAAAAGCTGCATCGCTTGATATATCGCCTAATGATAAACCAATATCCACCATCACTCGTGCTTATGAAATATCCTACATTGTTTTGTTTTATTATACCATCTATGAAAACAATCCTATTTTTTAGATAGTTAAGAATTTATATGTTAGTGGTTTTATGATTGATACTTGAAACCTAAAGCTCGACTGGGGAAAAACCTCCACCTTACAAAATACCACAGACAAATAGCTAAATTTAGAGTTCCTGCGCGTGAGCAAAGACGTCAGAGCTCATCGGGGAGGTTGAAGGGTAGGCAAGACGCTAGTTACACCCGGGTGTCGCAAGCGACTATCTATAGACTATAGCAACACCTTACGGTGGGCTGTTTACGGTGGTATGCTAAAGTAAGTTTCTCCTGTATAAATCAACAGACAACAATACTATTTGTGAATTTTCATAGAATTTGAAATCCACCTCCTGCTAACAATGAAGGCTTTTTTGCGCCCTATAAAGTTTGCAATGCATGCTATAACTACTTCATGTTTTCCGGTTTTTTTTTGCTTTAAAATATGTATATTTGCAGGCGAACCCAGCAGTACAATCGGCTGTGAAAACGGTGAGTCCTAGTGAAATGTCTGTTCAGATATTCATAAACATGAATAGATAATCCGGTAATCATCACTCGGTGGAGCATAACTTTAGATCCTTTTTTATTTGATTCTTTTTTATTTCTTGTTTTAGTGGTAAGTTATAACTTGGGGTTAATTTTCAGTGTGTAGATGATACCTTAGAGCTTTGTCAACGTAAAAATTGTTTATTATATCTGTAACCTTATTTTTTACGTAATTGGTCTATACTATAAACTAACAATATTATGTGTAAATTGATGTTCAGCGGCCATAAAAAGGCCGCACGAGCAATATTGCTATGCAATTCATATCTTTAATTTTTTTTTGGTGAGAATGTAAATCATTTTAATCAATTAATTACCAATTTAGAAAAATTACACCATAATCTGCTGTGAAATTAATTGCATTAGCAATATTGCTCGAGCGGCCGTTTTAGCCCCCCTAGTTGTCGTGGTTGATAAGATGTTATCAGTGAAACAAACGAGCTTCATAGAAAGTACTTGAAGATGTTTATCTTTACATTGTTATGTCTTTGACCATAATCTCATCAAAGTCATAATAATGTGGCCGAAGGTGATGAGTACAAAAGCCTAGAAATATACTGTTTTATTTATTATTTAATTTTTACTTTTTAAACGAGCAATTCTTGGATATAATATATAATTTGAATCTCGGAAGTGGCTCCAACGATTTTCATTTTACGAAATTTAGTATGCAGGGGGTTTTAGGGGCGATAAATCGATCTAGCTAGGTTTTATTTTTAGAAAACACTATTTACCAAATAATAAAAACATCCCATCATCCACGTACTAATCTATAAACACGGGAAAAGTGCAAATTATGATTAGTTTTTTATTTCATTTATTTATTGACCAAATGTAATTTATGTCCCGTAATATAATCAATCCTGAGTAGGTACGTCATAGGTATTTAAAATTTCTGTTTATATTAGTATTTTTGTGATGGCTTATTGGTCTGTTATGTATGTTGTGCACAGTATCTTCTATTTTAATATTATCTGCCCCGTCACACCCGACCTTTTTTACCCTCAGAAGACTTTAAATTTGAAAAGTCCGTTCTTGGGCTGTTATTTACGAAAAATAGAATTTGCATGTATATATATAATAGCAAATAGATTAGTTTTATATAATGTAAATTATATATTGTTATATAGAGTGTAGTATTTTTGTATACTTATGGTAATATTTATTCGGTAGAACTCAATTACTGTTATAATAGTACACTTATATAGAATAAATACCTCCACTGAGTTGTGAATATCGGTTGATATCACTTCCAAATTATACTATCTGCACTGGGTCTCTATAGTTTTTAGGCAATTGAAACAATTTTGTATTTATTGCATGCATCGGCATTATAATTTAATATGTTTGTCTCGTAATTTTAGCAAGTGTTCATATATAATATACTTGGTAGGTATTACCTATACAAAGTAGCAACACGATCAAATTTTAATCATGGGACCAACTTTGAAATCCCATAAAATAATTCCAACCTGTACTATTCATGAAGTACGTTCAATTCTTACTTTATAAATGTTGTGATCTCACTCGATCATAATTAATATTATTTTTATGAAGGTCCGCCAAGGTGGAAAAAACGTCAAATCGGCTGTGAAGGGTTTGAAAAATAAAATACCGAGGACAGGATCAAGGCCATCATCTGTAAATACGACTGATGATAGCAGGTGAGGTTATGTAGAACTAGATTATAAACTATGTACATGTTTAACCATCCGACCGACAAAGAACTAAAGTAACCGACATTGCTCACCGAATTAGCAAGGTGAAGTGGCAATGGGCCGGTCATATCTATCGAAGAACTGTAGGTCGATGGAGCAGACGACGCACGACCTTTGACTCGGCATTTGACGTCACTACCGCTGAACTATCATTGTGTCAGCCTTCTAAGTAGTAGATTCTTCTATCATACTAACATAACATAAGCGACAATAATCTTTCTTTACTTTATCACCTTTTCAAGATAATATTTCTGAACCGATTGCAATGAAATTTGAGAGGCATATAGCATATGATATGGAGAGGGACATAGGCTACTTTTCTCGTGGAATCGCAAACAAAACCGTGGGAGACATCTAGTTTTAAATAATGCACAATCATAATATTATACATATAAATATGTCACATATTCAGATTTTCACATATTCTGCAAAATACATAATATAAATCAAAGTCCCCCGCCGCATCTGTCTGTCGTTTCGCCATAAATTCAAAAACTATTTAACTGATTTTCATGCGGTTTTCCCAATAGATAGAGTAATTCATGAGGACGGTTTAGGTGTATAATTTGTTAAGGTTTTGTGTAAATTGGTTGCAATATGACGATAATTGTTGAAGATGTTGAAAAAAAAAACATGCCTTGCGTATGAAGCGGTCGCTAGTTATTAATATAATAAGTAAATAATTTATACGATGGGTTTGTTGATCAAGTTTGTAACAGATCAACAAAGTTTGTAGTATATTTTGTATATTATTACTTAAGAAATGGCTCATCAGACAAATCAGGTTTTACGCGTATGAATTAGCTATGAATAAAAGTATTGATTTATTTTTCGTGTCAATTACAGGTTTTCGTGTGGATCCGCGACACCAGTATCTTCAGATTCATCAGATTCTTCGCCAGCTCATGACCCCCCTCCCCGTGAACCTCCACCCGCGCTCCCCCTCGACTTGCTCACAGAAATGGAGTTCTTATTTGCGAACAAAAATGCACAACGACGAGACAGTTACCCAAATACATCGCTCGACCCTGACCTAAGCCTACCCGACAAAGCAGTAAGTCTAATATATCGCTCAATTTTAATGTACATGTATTGATGTAGCAAGTTGTTAGTCGCTTACGTTGTCTTCCCGTGTCGTCATGCTTGCTACACGCCTAAATCATGCCTTTCGATGTTACCACTTTCATAATATTTTTTTATACAATAAGATTTGAATTTTGATGGAAGATATTAAATTATTCAATAGACTTTCGTGAAAGCTTACGATTTTAAATATTAATTACAAATGCGTATTTTACTTATATCGAAAGTGATGATTTTGCTGTTCCATAAATAGTATAGAATACCTTTTTAAATATTTTTATCATTGTTGTAAATTATAGCGAGTTGTAAATAAATAACATATTTCGAAAAGGTATCTCTATATTTCAGTGTGTCATAAATGCAATATTTTGAAATCTTGTTATCATCCTTCATTTCATCGTACCTTCAAGAAGCTTCCAAACACCTGTACTGTACTGTGCTTAGTTCGTTATTCTGTCATGTGTTTGGTCCCATGTGAATGCGTTATAAGCATGTACGTACGCTCTTAGGAGCACTGTGGCACATTATTTAATTTTATTTTGCAGAAAACACTGTCACCATGTCTCCCACCCCGGTTACCGGAACGTCCCCAACTCCCACTCCGTTACCCAATAATTTCCACGAGGAAACTAATCGATCTGTCCGATGCGCCCACGCCTCCGCCGCGAACGGTCGCCGCGCCGCATAATAATCATTTTGTCAGTAACATCACCAAAAATGATGTGGTTGCCGCGACAGACTTTCACACGAGCACGATACGCTTCACTGAGGGGAACGACAAGGCGAAATTAAAACTGACCATGTCGTCGAACCAACGGAAGCCGTCGCAACAGAACGTGCAAACACCGAACGGCGCGCCCAAAGTCGTGGCATCCTCTGTAGACAGTAGGTCCAGTCAGGACGGAGGCCGGCCTCGGCTCGTCGCCCGCCCGCCTGTCACCCTACCTCCGAACAGAGGGAAAATTCAAGAGGTAATTGTGATATGCATATTTGTCATCATATCGATTATGTATCTTGTAGTAAAGCAAAAAAATATCGCATACTTGCCTTGACATCTGCGAGAGTGTATGCACTAACATGAAGTATACCTTATGATACGTAAATAGAATATATATTTATTTAAACAGATGAATAATAAATATTTTAATATATTGTTAACGATTATGAATTAATATATTTTCTAACATTTGCAAAGATTGTCCCTTTATTGCGCACGATGCATATCTTTATACCTTCATTCCCTTATCACGGTGTTGAGCATGAAATGATTTACTTATGGAGATGGTGTTTTGAGGCTGGAAGATACTTGTGATTTTCGAAATTGCATGATTTTTACTTACTTCATCCATCAAGTAGCGCGGTTCGTGTTGAGATCGTGGATGAACACCACCCAAACTATTGTAGAAAGATATATATATACCTAGATAATGAAGTATCAAACACCTTACTCACGGGGACATTGATTGATATTAATAGGAAATACAGTGACGGTAAATAAAACTGATGACTCGATGATTTATGATAAATGGCCGTAAAAAATTATATTAAAATAAGGTACATTAAAATAAAATATAAAATTGTATAAAGTGAAGTGATACCAAAACCGACTTCACTAAGATAATTTCTTATTCGACTCCCATTGAAGATGAATGTGCTATAATTATATTCAATCTTCAGTGTAAATGACAGATAAGAATATGCTTGTTCAGTCTTTATTTTTTGTTACCTATATATTTATTGACGGAATGCTATTTGTATCAGATAAATGTACAGTCTAGTTACTTAATTACATTTAGTTGTTAATTTTGGATAAGAAATAATAAATGTATTCTGAGGGGTATACTAACATCAGTATAAACGAACGCGACCATGTTTACGATCGTAAACAAAATAAGGTAGGTACAAAATATCTGGCTATGTAAAATACAAATTGTGTCTGCTTTATGAGAATAATAATATTACATATTGTTCAGAGTACATACATGTCACAGATGAAATAGGTACCGTAAATAGTTAAACAAATGTTTTAATTATGATCATAAAGCGATCTCAAGAAGTTAAGAGTTTGTTTATTCATTGGCCCTTGAACTCTCGTTTTCCATATTATTGTTAGTGCGAAATGTTAATTAAGCCCTAGTACTGACAAATATCAAATGCACGAACACATGTATATATAAATATTACACTGTTACCCGTTAGTCTTTGCTTTGGTACATAGAACCTGCAATTATGCATGGCTATAATAAGAATATTTACTTATCATTGTTTTTTTTATTTTAAAGTATGTAGAAATAATAAATTATACGTGTGTTTTTAATCATAACAATATGTGGGTCAATCAACTTATATATAACAAATCTTAACTTAGCTTTTTTCAGTTTTATTTTAATAAAATATACCAATTCACATATATGTATAGTTAATTCTATACATAAATAATATCGTATCCAAGAATATTAGGCACTATCCAAAAAAAATTCCGTGGTAGAAAATCTTACAATCTTTATAATTTTTATGTTAAAAATATATTGGCACTAAACAAGATAATCGTATTCCTGTCCAGAGACGACATTGAATTGTGTTTTCTTTTTAATTAGATTAAAAATGTTATTGTTTTTAATTTTTGCCAAATGTGGCTATATCGGTTGATTGACCCTATAATAGTATGTAAGTATAAGGTAGGATGCGTTTTTAGTGTATGTATACCTACCAGTGGCGAGGGGTGAAATTATGGCGAGGGTAAGCCGTTCAAAAAATAACGATAATTTTATAATTGCAGTGTATTTTAAGCATGATAAAAGTGGCTTTGAAATGATGAAAATGTGGGACTGGGATTTCTAAAAGGTAAGCCGATGGAAATCGGCATGTATGGACCCTTCGCCACTGATACCTACCTACTTGTGATCAATCATGTAAAATACAGTTTTGTGAATCGGGCAGAGTGAGTTTTTGACTTCCTATTTTAAATGAAATGATTGTGATCATGATTAGACATTTTTTTGCAAAACTGCCCAACAAACACAAGTGAAATTTGCGTTGTGTATTACTGTTCTCTGGTCCGTTGCAGAGCATAAAGTAGTATCATCATAAGATTCGATTCCATAAAGATACCACAGCGGCAATTAAAAAAAAATGCCTTTTAATTGACTTAAAATGGTTAATTCCAGAAACGTTGTTCCAGAAATCGATGGATGAGTTTATCATAGAAGTTCCTCTTAAACTCATGCCAGGTTTTAGGTATACCATAAATTGACTCTGTGCCATAAGGGATCCCCTTAGATCCGGCTCTGCTTTTATGCTACTTTGTTCTTTTCGCCCAGGTGGTGAGGTCCTTTCCGTTTTTTACTAGCCAAGATTTAATTGAATCTGAAGCAAGTGCTAAAGGCGCTGCTTGGCTAACCTGACTGGCTATCTAAAGTTGAAGATTTAGTTTGAACGCACTAATCAAGAACTACTAATCGGATTTGAAAAAATATTTTTGTAATATAAGCGCAATTATTAAAAACTAGCGACCTGCCCCAGCTTCGCACGGGTGTACAAATCTTTGAACTTCTCTGCTTTTCTGTACTATAATATGCATGTATTATAGATAAACCTTCCTCTCAAATCACTCTATATATTAAAAAAACGCATCAAAATCTGTTGCATAGTTTTAAAGATCTAAGCATACATAGGGACAGACAGACAGCGGGAAGCTTGTTTTATACTATGTAGTGAACGTTATAGGCTATGTAACATCACGATACAAACCTTAGGACCGGAGCAAAAAAAAAAAGAACGCTAAGCGAGAAGGATTGACGTCTCAAGGCGGGTGATGCAATGGGATGACGCGGTCAGCTAGTATATTATATGGTTCACGTAGTCTTTCTGCAGTTTAGTGTCGGCACATTTAAATAGAGAGTGTAGAGTTACTTCTGCCTGTGAAATGTAGGGAAATTAATTTAAAATTTCACTCACAACCTACATCAGATCCCAATGGCCCTTATCTATAACTCTTGAATTAACGCCATTTTAATAATTATTGTTTTGCGACTACTAAGTAATTACTTATCATTAATTAAAAACAATACAAACTGGTGCCGATTCTATTGTTTAAATGAACTTAACTAATTACTTACGTTACTTCTCTTTCATGTAAACCTTATTGAAAAACGATAGATTTTAAATTCTGTCAAATTAGTCCATGCCGTCGTAATACACGAATAAAGGGTCGTGACCAATAAAGATCGCGCTGAAATTCACATTGAAATAAGTGTTCCGACTAATCTGACAGGACTAAAATATTTTTCATCTCTTGCTTATATTTTTTATAAGAAAGAGATTTATTGAGATTAAATATGTAATCAACAGAATCGGGGCCACTGTTTACTAAACATTAAAACAACTCTTTAAATATTCTAATTCTTAATTCTAACACTACGAACGAATAGCCTACTATTTGAATAATTTTGTGTGTATATTTCAATGGGATCCTAGATGGTTTGAAAACACAATTAGACCCGGTAGGTGGCGCTGATGTCGTACATTTGTTTTCGGACAGAACGAGACTTCTGCCGGGTATTATAGATTAAGCTTTTAAATATAACTCAAAACCTTCTTGCCTTTATAAAATAATATATCTTAGATACAGACTTCAACATAATAAGATTATTATAACACACAATCAGCAAACATTTTACTTACACCTAAAAAGATCACAATTATTATCTTCCATACAATTTTTAATTCCTAAAAATATCTAAAGTTCTGAATTTTACATAGAGATTAGTTGAGATATCAGCTAATTGGTCTTCAGTGTTTATATTTTGCACATTTATTAAATCTTTCCTTTAAACGTCATATAAAAAATGAGTCATTTCCACATTATAATATTACCACGAATTACAATTCCAGTAATATATTTCCTATCTAAAATTTCGGCAACCGAATCGGCATCTACATAAGCATCTATGACATTATTATAATTACAGAAAAGGATATATCTGCACGATATAACAATGCACCAATAAAATTTATAATTATAATGTATAATTTATTTTAACAGAAGGCTCTAGCTTTAAATTTATTACCATATGTGTATTAAATCTTTTAGAATCACAGTTTTTATATAATATTCTTGACTTAAAGACATTTTCTTTTCTCATCTATTCCTAAATATTGTTTTACATTTTCTAGATCTTTCATACTGAATCTCTTGCTAAGTGCTTCTTTAATTTGTTTAATAATATAGCAATTGCAGATATGTTATTTTTAGGGCTGTAAACAGCATTATTATTATTAAATATGATATTATTTTGATTAACTATGCAAGATACACTAAGTAGATTCTGTTTCATTGTAAGCGCATAATATATTCTTAATAACAATTTTTATTTGTTTTCCATTCACATCAGAATACATAATAATACTCCCTATTTTTTGGACTCAAGGTAAAACCGTCACCAACCTTTATATTAACTGGAGTTTCCAATACCTTGACATCAAAATACTTATCATCATTGACAATAATACCCGAACAACCGCTGTCCAATAGCCATTTCACTTCATAGCTGTTCATTTCTTCCTTACATGATGTCATGACCTCAACATGAAATGAATTAAGCTCCCTATTTTCTTCTACAGACGAATTTCCGGTTAATCTTAAACCTCTATTTCTTTGATATCTTCCACTCAAACCTATATAATTGTGTCTGGGTCCTCTAGCAAAACGACCGAAGTGAAATATGAGCTGTCAAATTAATATTTTCTAATAATTGTGTTGCTTACGTTATTAACAGTGTAATTGTTTGCTTTCAACTTCATTTTGAGATATAGTTTCTGGCTTGATTTGTTTATTTATCACTTCTTTAAATGTTTCATTTGCAAATAGAATTGTAATCTATATTTCTATTTATCATCAAATATTTGCAAATGAAACTCATCTTTGTTGCCGCTATCCGGCATTGTAATGGAGCTTTGTTTTATTTCTCACGTTCTTTCGCACCAATTATATTATGTTTGAACACCTATTGATTCTTAAACCACGCTAATACTACCATGTTAATATTATCGATTAGGTAAGCTTCTTAATTTCTAAAAGACTCCTAACCTTTATTTTTAATTAACAACACTTATATGAATAAAAAATATTTTTTTTATAAAAATATTGTCGCTTCCGATGTTTTTCCTGAAAAGGCTCGATATTTATTTGCCTAAACATAGGTAGGTCCATTATGTTGGTACATAATGTATTACTTAAAAATTTCACCATGTTCGATCTGTCCGTCGTGCAAATATTAAGATTTCAAATACATAAAATTGAGTAGAGACCCCATTAATTTATCCGCCAGGGGCTACAGGAAATGAAATCTGTTGTAATATGGAACATGGTATAATCGGATTGGCTCCAAAACTCATGCAGTTGTTTTGTGTTTGTTGGGTGGAGCCTATTTTTACCACATCTTACCAATGACACACTTTTTAGTTGTGGAAGTTCATGCTCATTTCAAAAATTTATCCTGTAAGATCGCACCAAGTTAAAGAAGCGCCGAGCGCAAATGCAGTATAGATCTATCTAGCATAAATAATTATATTATTGCATTATATTAGATAACATATCCTATTTAAAAATGCACGTTATTAACATAGTACCTCTGAATGTGTGATACTAGCATTCAATAGCTACATTAATATTTGCGGCCACAATAAATATCAGTCCAATAAGAGATAAGTAATTGATTTTAATGTTTTTATTTTGATTGAAATGCATAAGTTTATAAGAGAACAAAATGACAAATACCTAATATCCTACAAGCGTGTAGTGTGCACGTTCAAATAATGCCTCAATACACCCGTTCAGCTTATGCAATTCATTTATGTAACAATGTAACGTAATGTATGAATTAAACTAATTGCTAAATATGTGATAAAAATATTATGATTGCATTACCATTTTATCCTACAATCAAAGGTCGGGTTACAAACGGATGGAAGCTCTTGTATTTAACCAACTTTTTTTTTTCAGTCGTGTGGCACAGATTCTGATCTCATTAAATTGGACGATTCCCCGACGAACTTGGAAGATTTCGATCCTCTGAAGCGTCGCGATAATAATCATAAAGTCGATCAGATCAAGACGTCTACCGACAGCGCTCTCTTACACGAATACGGATTAGACTTCAGTCAGTTCGATTTGTTGAATTTATCTCCGAGTTCGAGCACGCCACAAGATACAAACGTGCCTAAAGGATGGACCACATTTAACTAGTGTTTCTCTTTACTTCTCTCTACTGTATGGATGTAATACTAATTATTTCATGTATATGTGTATAGTCCGTGTACATTTTATTGTTATTAATGAATAACGCTTATATAATTTAACATCTTATGTTAATTTATTACCTATACCTAAATACGGTGTTAATATTGATTGTGCTGTATTATAAAGTTTTGTACATATTGTTACATATCATTGTAATGTAAATCGAATATTGTTTATTGTAAAACTGATATTTGTATATTTGTTAGTATATAGGTACATACTGTTTATATTGATTTTTACACATAGCGATTCCATGTGAGTAATTTATGGGTGATTCATACAAGATTATTTCTTTTGAAATTAATCAAGTGCTAGTTATTCCGAATGCATAGTTATATTTTTGTTATATATTTTTAGCTTAGCACAAATTATGTTTAGTTAAATCGGTTATGAAACATTAACATGCATTGAAAACTATATGACAAACGACTTATTATGAAAGACGCGAGCGTAACGGATTAAATTGTTAAAATTCAACTAACACTGTGCCATTTTGTTAATCGAACGACGCTTATCTAGAAAGAGTTCGAAACTTTGATATTTGCCTGATCATGTTTTACCTATGCTATCGTTTTCTTTTCCCAGATATTTTCTCTCTTTTCTCCTCTGGTTAAAGCCTTCAATTAAGCCTACTTAATCTCTGTCGTCCAGACAAACGCTCTTTGACCAGTACACCAGAAATCTTGACAAATATAAAGTTATTTTTCTTTACTTTCTATAGACCCGAGATACACTACAATGATTTTGTAGTCATTTATACCGGTCCAATCGGTTCGAACAATGAAATGGCACCATGCAGTAATTTACCTACATTCTGAAAATAAACATAATCTCAAATAACAAATTGGATATCTCTATGGTGCGGCCCGGTCTGACTGAACTGAAATAATATAAATGTTGATGGTAAGTCTTCAGTTTCAATGCTTTCTGGTGACTCACAATGCATTTTGACTATTATATTACATTAATTCAATTAACTGTTTCTTTAAACTACTTAGATATTTATTTTGTTTGTTGCTTCACCAACAACTATCATGTACTTTATAAATTAATTTTCATGTTTTCATATCCCATTTTTGGGCAGAACTTTTCATTTAAAAACAATGTTTTTTTGTTGAGTACTAATAAAGTTGATAAAATATGCATTTTCACTATAACTAACTCAAGATAAGTTATGAAATCGACTGAAGGCAATAATGAGAAGTCCTATTTATTTGGCTTGGCGACATCGCTGTATAATTGTAAAATTTGCACTTGAAGTATTGGACAAACTCCCTGGGTGTATGGTGTGAGTCATCTGTGAGAAATTTTAGTGCGTGCCGGACCGTACCGTTATAGAGAGAGTTTTTAAAATTGATTATGGACGATGACAAACCTACCGTCTCGGCCATGTTGTATATTTTGGCAACGCAGCTAATGATCAAACCGAAAGAGGTCTTCAATATTAACAAAAAATACTTTAAGCTATAATCCGAAATTTAAATTTATTATCAGCTCCTTCTGTTTGGTATTAATGTTGCAAACTATTTTAAACTAACTTCCTCAGGACCTTTTTTATTATTTTTAAGCTTCTGTGCAGTTTCTATATCAACCAATTCAATTAATAATATTTTTGAATGAGTTTTCCTTCTGAAATGTTTTACTACTAAACTAATAGTAACTTATGTGTATGTCTGTACCTATAAAAGTTCCTGACTTATTACTGAGTGTCATAACAACTTACAGTCTAAATCCGTGATCTTGAAATTTGGAAGTTAATACACCTTGGGAAGGGAATGTTAATATCAATTTCATGTTCTGAACTCGTGTTTAAAACATTTCGAATCATATTGAATGATAGGCCTACAGCATTTTAGAAACTCGTTTTGGATATTTAACCAGATGATATTATTAAATTAATTGAAGGTATTTTTACCGATTTATAAGCTACAATTTCACGACGTTTTCACAACGAAACCAGATTCAAGTGATAGGTAAATCTAAAAAGATACATATAGGTATTTAACGTGTATGTATTTGGTAACATTCATTGCTAACGTTATGTTCTATCTTTATAATAGACAACCACGATAAAATTTATAAATTTGCATTATACAAATGAATATAATATTTTGTATAATGGAGTTGAAATGCGATATTTTTGAAACATAGCTTAATTTATTTTGTATCCAATGTTTAACTAGATATTATGATGACATAATTAAAGAGTACAATTAGCTGGTTATAAGATATGATGAGTTTATTTTATCTCGATTCAACCTGATTTTATAATATGTAATAATGTTGAGGTGTCTAGGAAAGTTCACACTACCTTGATTTTCAAGGGCTCGACTTGATTATCTACCACGTATCTTTTGGTGGTAATCGCAACGTAATCGGTAACACCATGATGGAAAATCATTCAATGGAGGCGCACTACTCTCACAAAATGGTCTTCGTCGTAGTGCGTGAAATCATTAATGGTGTTCATTACGATTACCACCAAAAGATACGCGATAGCTCGGCAGTACAGTTAAATAATGATTGGTACCCGTCCGTTGGTATGTGTGGAACCAAATGGAAGGGCTGCCATCGCGGATATGAACTCCCATTTCTGAGTAATAGGTAAGCGACAAAATTTGGAAACCAAATTGTTTGTCCATTGAGTACTCAAATCGGTAGTGATAGCCTTGCTATAGGGTCACATGTCCGTAAGTATTACACATTGACCAATAGAAAAACGTAATAAACTAGTATCGGTGTAAGCGTAGAGCCTCTTCTCAATCTTGAGTGAGACGCTTTGTCACTGACCTCTCAATGTGTATCTTACGATTGATATAACGTTCTACAAACATGACTTTCTAAAACTGGATGTGTAATAGTTACGGACGGGTAATGTATTAATGTGTATTTTCACTGAGATAAGATTTTATAAAAGAAACAATTTAAGAGTAGGTTTTGTACCATCAACAAAGTTGAAGCATGATCAGTTTTGAGACCTTTTCGCTTGTAGCCAGTAATCATAGTTCGCCCTGTCCATTGTTGACAATAAAACGGTCTCTTGTAAAATCTTTTGTCTAGACTATTTACTGACAATGACAATCTACTATTTTATAACAAGCGCATTGTCCGGTTATATTGTGTGAGACACAGGTAGCATTTAGCACTGCACACAAAATACACCCTTAAGGTGATCATGCTTCAACTTTGTCGATAGTACATAGTTTTACATGAACTAAAGATCCCTGTACTTGACCTGCCCAGTCGGGGTATCTTTTGTGGTAATCGGAATTTACACCATTAATGATTTCATCCAATGACGTGCTGCGACGATGACCATTTTGTGGGCGTGGTCGAGCCCTCATTGGATGATTCTCAATAATGATGTTCATTACGATTACCACCAAAGTTACACGGTAAAGCCCCTGTTTTCTCAAAACTGGTTCTAACTATAATTCAATTATAATCATTGTTTCATAACAGTAAAGAGGGGCATATTTGAAATAATTCTACCCGGCTATTATTTCCTTAGTTAGATTAAGTATAACGCCGCTGTACAACTATAGAAACATTCCAAAACTCGAATTAGATATTAAAGTTGAGACTCGGAATCGTAGGCTTTTTGCTTTGTAGATAGGCAATTATGATTATATCGTACATAGACACATTGCTACTTTATCAACATTTTATTTATTAAATTATAATCACATTAACTTCAAAACTGTCAGATTGGAGTATTTCATACTTTTTAATGTTTTTGAAGGCGGTTCTCTTATTTTTTATTTGTAAATTTTTAGTTTTTTGCCTATTTTGCCAATTCCATCAACAGATCCTCAGACTTGATGACAATGGGATCACCTCAGGTAGTATAAAAATCTTTCGAATAAAAAATAATTTATAATTTTTTTTTCACATAATGGCGGAGTAATCGCGTAAAAAACATACAGTCGAATTTAGAACCTTGTCTTTTTTTTAAGCCGGTTAAGAATAAACGATTACTACTATATTTTACAAAAAATATAGAAACTGTAAAAGTTACTTAGGTATTTCAGTAACGACGCGGTACCTACTTGGTCTAGTGATTTTTACCACTGCGCAGTGCAAAGAGCTCCCGGTCCGAGAGAAACGACAAAAATTTGAGAGTGAACAAGATTTGAGAAAATATGTTTGGTTATATGTCGGCGGTAGGTTTGTTCTGTTGGCTAAGAAATTACTTGATAAACCGGTATTTTGCCTTCGGTTATAAAAATCTCATGTAGTTATTGTCTGAATGAATGTACCTATTCATTGTTTTTGAATTTATTTATCTGGTGAATTCAATTAAACGGAAGTATGGCTTTGAGTATTTTGTTGATTTTACACAATAGTGAAAATGTGAAAACATACACTTCAATTAAAATTGGAACTCTTTTACATTTGGATCACATTTGATCACCAAGGACGTACGATTGAGGCATATTACATTGTCAATATTATCACGATCCTAGGATCGTCATTAATATCATCATCAGTAGGTATGCCATTGAATTTACTCGAATGATGTCGTGTGAAATGGATAATATTAGAGTATGCACCTCGAGGTTAAAACTGTCTTCGTCTTGGGCGGCTTGAACCCCTCGCTTCACTCGGGACTAGGTATATATTATTCCCAATGTTCGCTCAGGATCCAATATGCCGCCCATGACATAAGACACTGCTTTATCCCCTTAGTGCATAATTTATTATTAGTTAGGCTTAAATTTCGAAGGAGAAATATTTTAGAAAGATGCTAAATGAGCTTAGAAAGCCTTAGTTGCTTCAATGCCCTATGCAGACCATTCAGTAGTTAGATATGCCGTAAATATAATACATCCTATAATTAATTCAGTAGACAGTAGATTTATGTCGTAATTATAATTAATTACGGAATACTCAATTTTCTGCTGTAATTATAGTTAATTACGACATACTGTAGTGTCAGAATGTCCTGGATTTCATAGACGATCAAGGGAATCGGTGAGTACTTTGATTGAATTCTTTTAAACCATTTATTCCACACACCAGACAAAATAAACATATTTTTTGCAACCAACTTGTGTGTAGCTAGTTATTTTCAACGCGGTATATACCTACAAGTGTAAGTTTAATGCTTTGGAAAGATCTTCTACCTGGAATAAAACTGAGCGATCTATTGAACCTCTTTAATGTACCTACATTTAATATGCTTTGGTTACCTACTCAAAATTACTAAAATTATGTAGGTTTTGTGGGGTACGTTCGTTACCACTCAGCTCCGTAACGGCAGAATGGATTTGAATGAAACTTGAAACATATCCTGGAATAACATATTGTTTTATCCCGGGAGGATATAAGGTCCCCCAGGAACGCGAGTAAAACCGCGAGTCTATAATGCTAGTTAAAGATTAATTATTTTATAAACAGAAGATCATATTGTTGGACGCAGTACCTAGCCATAGCATGGTGGTAGACTTTGTAGTACCCGTCTGCCTGGCTACCGCCCTCAAGTTGAAAATCTGTCGCCAAGCACCTTTAGGTGTGTTCCGACAGCTGCAGCCCCTTCCCACTGCTCCCGGGAAGAATATTGGCAAGCTCTTCCATCGATGGTAAGCCTACTTATATAATTTTATATTATTACTAAACTGGGATCTATAAAAGCCTAAAAATTATATAATTTCATTAGTAGGTATTTCATATACTTACCTATAGGCCTGTATTTGATTGATCACAAGTTGCACAATTTCACTGTGATCTGTGATGATGTGACCTACCTATGATATCCGTAGGTACCTACCTATGTGGGTACTGAGGGAAAAACGTAATAAAGCTCATTCGAAATTCCAATGGTCCTCAATAGGAATGTTCGATTAACAAATTAATTGACATTACAATCTGCCTCTGTTGAGAATTCTGCAAATTTTGTAATTTCAAGTTGTTTATAGTAGGAGTTATTGCGGACTGGTTTCTTTACTTGACTGGAAACGGATGGACAACCAGGGATGAAAACTATAACAGTTTCATAAATCGAACAACTGAACATAAATATAGGTTCTACTCAAATTATAATGACTGCGATCACACTCTTCATCAAGTCACAGCAGGGTTGAAAATAAAGCATTAAAAATTTAGGTACATATATTTTTATTAGGATTCAGGGTACCTATAATAATATCTTATTCTACATGCAAGTCTTAATTTTTGAAAGCTACAAATTGCCTTGACAAATTCCTACTTTATATTTAACTAACTAATTCAAGCACAGCATCATTTGTCTACGTTGCTACCTAGGTACTTACTAATAAAGGAGGAAATAGAACAATATATTGTGACATAATTTATTATTGGGGAAGAACCGCACAAAACGACATAATTAAACACTTATGATACCTCAGCAACCATATGTAAATCAGTAGGTACTACCTACCTATAGGCATGTATATTTTGTGCATAGTCTACCTAGGTAGGTAGGCACCTACGTACTTAGTACTTAATTTATAGATGTAAATGAATAATTATATAAAATTATTTAGGTGTGTTGAATGTGGACGGTGTCTCGTATGCTGTCGTTTTAAATACCTATAAATCATTCCCTCTTAGGTATCTACTATAATTTTACGTAGGTACCTAATTCATAGTTTGAATTAGGTACATAAACGTTAGTTAAACAATATTTATTTTATACCTAATACATTAACAAAATATACCAAGATAGGCATAGAGAGATAGAGGTATACTTAGTACCTAAATAACTACAGGAATAATTAAATAATAACATAATATTACAATACAAATAGGTATACACATGAATAATTATCTAGAATATAAATGTTGCCATTCGGAAAATAAAAAAAAGCACGACTGTAGGTCACTCGGGATGGCATGGGCACTATGGGCAGTCGTGTAAAAATAAAGAGTAGGTATATATATTTAACGCAAAAAATAACTCAGTCAGCACTAATACCATGTAATAGATACAACATATAGATATGTACATAGATTGTAGTCATATTGGCTCATTTTCTGCATGTTCCCATTATGTCCATAGATATCTAATAACTAACTATTTTTCTTACAAACTACTTGAAATGGGGTAGACGTCGGTTATACATGCTACTATACCCATTATTCATAATACTATTTTTATTTGATTTGTCATCTGCTTGATATTTGGCCAATAATAATGGCCAACTTTTTTCACTATCTTGAATATTAGGATTTGCTTCAATCCGTTGACGAATCTTAGCTGCCTTGGCCACAACTTCAGCGTTAAGCATGTTCTCTAAATACCGCAGCTTGTGCGGCAACACTATCTTGCAAAACTGGAAAGAATAAAACTTAATTTAATAATACCTACAGATAAAAATATTGTGCCTATAGGTACCCGCAATATATAGGTAAGACAAGGAATGTCTGCTATATCAGACTATAAATTTGATAATTATATTCATTTTAGCTTTGTGGGTGAAACAAAGTTTTAGTTTGCTTGGATTTTCATGTCATGTGTTAGTTGTCCTATTTGTCTCGTCGTACAATTGAGTCGTGGGTACCTACGGCTGACTGTAAAAAATTTAGAGTATGTTAGCTTACGGTTACTATTTACTCATAATCATATTTTTTGCCTCCACTGCCTACAATCTAGGTACATCTCTACATCCCTACCGCAAGGGCTGAAGCTCACCTCCAAGCGAATTCACGACCGTTGCAAGTATGGGAATCGAATTTGCCATAACAAATATTATATTACCAGATAAAAATATTTTCTTTGGGCTGATCATAATACTGAACAACTTTTACTATTACACCAACCCCGAAATGGTGTTTAGTTTCCTTGTCATTACTTAATTTATCGAGTTACCTATATTTTCTTGGAATAAATTACTATTCATTAAAGTTGTATGGGAGGCATCTATCTCGCTCCTCCAAACTAAGTCTCGTGAACTAAGCGTTTTCGGTGCGACCCAAATAAGATAACTTTGCCAATTAATAACTAAATAAAACAGAGGAGCCAGACATCTTCGTAATATTGATAGAAATCTAATTTTATCTATGCGTCTGCCTTTATCTTTGATTACTTAAAAAGCAAAAATGTTGGTATCAAAACACGGTAGGTAAGTACAAGTAGTTTAATAATAATGAAATCCTGGGACATTCCTCACATACAGCTTCCCAAACTAACCAGAGACATGTTCATGCACACAAACATTTGTCCTGGATGGGATCGAAACCCCACCACGCCAAATACTTATGAGCCATTTATTTCAACACATTAGCCGGTTTTTTTAAAACGATAATGAAAATTTATTTATTTATGTTCATATCACCTGGGGATCCATTTAATTATCAATATAAAATGTAGGTAATAGGTAGATCTGGGTAAACGAAGTTTTATTAAATTTATTTTTCCAGCTAGTGCTTTTCGCGTAGATCATTCCTTTTTGGTCATAGTATTAATTTAGTTACGGTAAAAATATTACTATTAAATATATATTAGTTCTATGTATGTGTTTACCCATAGGTTCACTCAAACGCGTAATTTCGGAAAACCTCTAAATATTAGTTCTACTATAGTTTTTATGATGGCTATGATGCCTACGAATATCGCGAATGGTTAATAAAATTAATATCCAAAGACCTCGTTGTTTTCACAGATTTCTTCCTATCACTAAGGAAACCTAGTAATTTAGATGAAATCACCAGATTTTGTTTGCTACCGGGGTTTCACAAGTACTTAGGTACTTATTAGATAATAAATTTATAGGGTATTTTACTAAGTTTAATGTATTTAATAGGTATACCTACAGGTTGATTTTGGACCTACTACTTATACTTATTCGATCGAAATTACTTATTCGATTGAATGATACTTATCACAAATCATAAAAAATATTTTTTGTAGAAAACGACACTAAAATATGTAGGCACCTACTTCAGTTATCTATCTAACTGAATACCTAATTTTACTTGAGTGCAAAAATAGCTATCTCACCCCTTCACTACGTTTCAGAGTGCCAGTAAAAGCTTTTAACAGAAATGTACCTATGCTAAAATTCAAATTGTCATAACTTTGTAGTGCGACGCTCCTGATTTTTTTCTAAATTATTGATAATCATGTAGGCTATGCTCAGTATTCAGCCTAATATACCTACGCATTAAGATCATCCTATGCAGGTGATTTTTCAACTTTTTTTTTTACTTAGATCAAGAATTACTTAGGTCACATACACATAAGGAAATAAATTAACACTTACAGTACTCGCTGAGAAATATACAATTAAAAATGATACAAAAAATGATTTTAAAAACGCCATCGTTGTTTGAGGTGCAATTGGAAATAACACTGTGACTATTAATGTGTGGTAACACTTGTTATCGAATAATGGGTCACGGGTGTGTTTATAAACTAGTAAACTGTTGTGTGTTTATGAATTACTGTAATAACAGTGAAGCCTGCCATAATGTAGGTGATTTATTAACTGGGCCTACTTTCCGGTGTGATTTGACAAGCATTTTGGCAGACTGTTTCATGCCTCCTCCCTAAGAACTTTATCGTCATTTAAGTTAGTAAATTTTTACGATATTTGCTTTACTGTTACCTGTTTTTTAAGACTAGGTTTTAGTTTTTTCATAGAATATCAAAGTTTATTAACTGTGGTAAGGTAAGGTTACCTTAAAGTCATTTCCCTAATGCTAAGTCCTCGAGACCTATTGGATTTTGAAGATTTGATGATAGAAAGAAAAAAAGGTTATGTGATACTCATTCCCCAGCGGGGAGTGCGTCTACAGGCTGTCAAAAATGTAAAAAAACAGTCATATATATACCTCCTCGAGCGCCAATGCTCCCTTTAAAAATGACGAAAAATGACTGATGATTTAGAAGAGACTCAAGCTCGTGGCGGCTTTTTGAAAATGCAAAATAAAATATTTTTGAAATACTCGAACGCTTTAAATTTATATAGATAAATCAATAAAATACATTTTTTTATGTAGGTAATCAACTGGAAACGCGCAGCTGCACGAGCTAAACTTTATTCACGATTTTTGTTAATTCATACATTACAAATGTAGTCATTTTAGGCGAAACAGATATGTTGAGGAAATGCTATCCGAAACGTAGGTACTGTGAAGCTGCAAATGTGACAAAATTAAACCTCAGTTTTTTTTTGCAAGTTTCCGACCCTTCGACTCCCTTGCGTCACGCTGAAATCGTTAGATTAGTGAATTGTACACTTTTTAACATGTAATTAACCCACCGTTCCATAGTCTAACGCGCTCGAGTAAATCCAACTATCGATTTTTTTATTATTCTGATCGGCTGCCCTACACGCGCGGCTCTATATAGAAAGCTGAAATATGGTTGAGGTACTGAACAGCCTAGACTACCCTGCTCCTTGCATTGTTGTATGATAAGTAGTTGACGATGATGATCGATATTAAAGTTTTAAATACGAATTACATAATTTGGAAGTGCCAAAAGATAAGCTTTAATCTTCAACGTCTTGTACCTATATATGTAGCCTAGCTACCTAAACAAACGGTAACTGCAATAACTGGAAATGAGCGACTGTAGGTACACAATGATCATTGGTATTCTCAGTACTTATATGCATAGATAGCTTTAGATAGATGTTTAGGTATAAACATCCGTTGTCTTTTTTAGCTAATTATTACGTAATATATACAAATAAATATTAAATAAATAAATATCAATGTATCATATTATATAGATAGGTAGGTAGGTAAAAATATAAAAATCTGCTTATAAAAGTGTTCGGAGGGCAGGTGACAAATTAAGAACATAGAAACGTAGGTATCTAGAGGTAGGTACGTACAATGAGATTTTTCTGGCCTCCACACGCATGAAGAAAATTGTGGATGGTACGTAGGTACCTATATAAAAATAATTTTTACACCGTTTCTTTCGCTGGTTTCAGCTACATTTAGGTACGGGCTAAAGCCAAGTAGACATCGAAAGATAATAAATAATATACCTACTTAAATTATAATTTTTATGAAATTATGCAACTATGAAAGCATATTATAGGTACCTACAGTTTTGGTAATCATTTAGGTACTCGCATAAAGTAAATAATATACTACGTACAATCAGTAGTAACACAATAGCTATGTTACGTAAACGATGAAAACATTATTGGTGGGTTTCCAGCAAGCAAAAACCATAAAGTAAAAGTTTGAAACAAATATTTTTTGTTGAAATTACTTTGTTTGTTGTGGTCCGTACCTTCGGCCCAATTGCACCAACATTGTATAACACTAACCTCCGAATTAAATATGTAAATTTGACAGATTCTCTAAACAAATTCTGTCACATAATATAGGTACTTAGCCATTTTTGACCTCTTTTCAACATATTGTAGGTACCTATTCAAAAAAAGAATAAAATACTTGTCAATTACGAATCCTTCTCGAACCTCAGGACAAAAAGTCGGAGCACCACGAGCAATATAATATGAGTGTGGAGGAGACCAAGTAGGTAGGTACTACCTACGTTCACTACTAAACAATGCTCAACGCTTTTATTACCTAGTGCGTGAAAGTGCAATTGTATGTATGAACATATGGTGTCAATGTTTAAAAATAACAGTCGGTGCCTAGAATCTAGGCCCTAGATCAAAGAAAAATTCTCAAGGAATCACTTTACAACTTGCATGGTATACGAAACCTAAATGGTGGCTTTACTTTGCTTATTTGCGATAGGTAGATACTCCGTTTTTATTTTTTCTTAATCTAAGGCTCGCATTCGGAGCCGGAAAGCTATGTTGATATTATTAATAAATAAAATATTATTAATAATAATAGGTATCATCTTTAATTTTAAGTTTTTGCCATTTTTAATTTAGTAAGTTATTGTTGTTTAAGTGGGTACAGTAATTTATATAAATGTTTAAATTTTTGCACAGAAAGATATAATCAAAATTTAATTTTGATTATATCTTTCTGTGACAATGCTGCAACTTTTACCATGAATTTTGTTCGCGAAAGCATAAAAAGTGTTACCACAGTACTTTCCATCGTATCCTGTAAACCCAGTTGCTAACTAGTTTAACAGAGATAAGCCTCTGGAAGCCGATGGAAATATATTTGATAGATGATCTTTTACCTATAGGAAGTTAATGATAAAAAATAAAATACGGTTTTTTCATTGTTTAAAATAATCAGCTAAACCACTTTATTAAAGTAATTGTTAGTTATTAAGAAATTCTATTGTGGATCTCCAACGTTTATATATAATCCTATTGCATCCCCTGCCCATTCCCACTTAGTCTTAAGCTTTTTATTAGCCACTCGAAGGGTGTCTCTCATTATGGATCTTGTTTTGTAGTTTGGTGTTGGATAGACATCTTATGTATCAGGATATCCAACAGTTAATGTTATTGTTACCTACTATGAAATAAAGGAACATATTATGGTTCGCTGAAATACCTGATTCAGAATATCGAAAGTTCCCAACAAAAAGAACAAAGCGTTTCCACTAAACAGGAACGTAGCGTGATTAAATTGCTTTCTTTGCTTTTGTACAAAATGAAAGGTAGTTTCAGCACGAGTATTTCAGCTGTGATTTCAGTGTTTCTATAATAGGTACCTACCAAAAGTAGCAATTTGAGATACGTGCACATTTCAAGTATGAAACATTTCTTATATTGTGGTTGTAGTTATATTAAGTAATTAATACTTAATATAGAATAAGTAGGTATTTTCTATGTTATTATATATTTAGTTAGTTTTTACTGAAATGCTAGAAGCCAAATTGAATGATATTTTATTATCTTTTCGAAAGGGCAATAATAATACAGGCAATTTTTTATCTTCATCATATCAGCCGAAAAACGTTTACTGCAGGACAAAGGTCTCCCCCTTATGACGTAGGCACACGCTTAAAAAGGATTTTTGAAAACTCAATCGCTAAGGGGGTAAAATAGAGGATCGCGGGCGAAACCAAGGGACGGAAAGTTAGTTAGGTATTTTATAAAAACGCACACACTAAGTATTTCCAAGAAATAACCTTTGACCTTACCTAAATGTTCTACCGAATTCCGGTATTAACGGGATATCGATATCGAAAACCCGAAACCAATGACAGCAATTAAATAAGTAGGTACACGTCCGTATTAGTAGCTAAGTAAGAGCAGGGTATCGTGAAAGAGTTGACCGTTTTGCAACGGGCAAGTGAGTGTAAATAATCGTTTGTAATTACATGTATGGTACAATAATGAATGGTACAATTTATTGCAGCTATTAATATAGTTTTGCATTTTCAACTAGTTTATTGATTCATAAACCAGTTTAAAATACATTTCTTTCACTGTGTCCTATTAGCGAGTTTATATTTAATAGGGGTGATGACTAAAAAAAAAAATTTGGCCGTCAGTTAGGTTACCAAAAAATATTGGACACATGTTTTTTCTTTAGTTCTGAAAACAAAAAATAACGAAGATACAGTGCGTATAAATATCGCGTGACGTCACGTTTTAGTACACTTTTTACAGAGAAGTGACGTCACAAACCCCCACTCCTGAACTTTGATGCGACCTATCTTTGTAAGTTTTTATTGATTTGATAAAATAAAAAATACGTATCCAATATTTTTTGATAACCTAACTGACGGACTAAATAGAATTAATTATTTTTTGCCCAGTCATCATCCCTATTGTACCTACTTTTGAGAAAATGCTTTTTGGGGTCTATATATACCTATATTAACAATACTATTTATTATTGGAGCCGAATTCAATGAAGTTATTTACCATATAGACCAGTTTATTTGCATCTAAACTAAGTAATATTATTAACAGGTTAATTTGTTTCTATCTTAAGGTGTAGGTAATTTCTGGAACTATTGGGTCAATTCATTTTTTTCCATCAATACGGAAAGCTACACTATCCTTGAGTGCACAATTTCAGCTCGGAATCTAATATTTGTCAATAACGTCGAATGAAAACTGCTTTATCGAGGAACGCTGAAGTATTAAGTTATTTACGTTGTAGCTTGGTGTGGTTGACAGTAGGCAGAGAGATTATGAAAGTGAGCCTTATGTGTTTGAAATGTTTATCTGTTTTGTTTATGGTAAATGAGGCTTCCTATTAGTGAGTGAATCGGACGGTAACCAAACTCACAAAAAAACTTGACTATACGAAAAGTATCAATACTAGTAAAGTTCTAAATACCTATAGAGTAGTAGATCCTAAAATTTGGGTACTTTTATCTACAACTAATCAAATTTTGGATCCTTGTTGAAATAGACCTTGCTTCTTGCCAAATTTCATGATTCTAGGTCAACCGAAAGTACCCTGTAGGTTTTCGTTTAGTTACTAGCAAAGTATCAATATTTGTGACATAAATAGCCGTATTTTTTAGCTTGATTTTTATACAGCTCCAAGAGACCGTAGATCTTAGTATTTAATATTAATTTCAACTTGATCCCTCCACGCGTTTTGGACAAAAAGGGTTTTAACTTGACTATTAGGGTTCCATTTTTACCTTTTGAGATACGGAACCTTACTACTATTTTGAAAAATATAATTATTTTAACTGCGCATTGTGCCTACTGTAGTCAATACCAGTAACAAAGTAGTTAATTACCAGTTGGCATAGGACGGGCGAGAAGGAAGTAATTCAGGGCTGCTCGTTCACAAGCTAAGTAAGTGACACGTTTCTACGTCCACTTCATTTCCGCGTAGTGCGACAACCGACACTAATAAGCCAGCTGAGTTTACTCTTTGAACGTTCCTTTATAGAACCATATTTTAATTATTTTGATAGGATAGGTTTTCGGGTCGATATAAAATTTTTATTTACTTGTCTGATTTATTATTAGCCTTCATATTTTTTTTATCATTTCGGATTGCGATGAAAGGCTTTTACCAGAGATTTATGCTAAAATTCAATTCAAATTGTCATAACTTCGTCATGGTAAGTGCTCCTCCAATTTGTATGATTATTGATACTGATAATATCCGCAGTATTAAATTAAGATTAAATAAACAAGCATACAAACTCACAAACTTTCGCATTTATAATATTAGTATGATTTTGTTTTTTGTATTATTTTGCGACAAGTTACATACATAACAATAAATATTTAATTAATGTCATCAATTATTTTCTGATATAAAATCAATGGCCGAATGTAGGTATGAACAGTTGCACCTTTTTGGCTACACGAATGTAGGAATAGTTGCAAGTCTATGTTTGGTTAATTCTTTTTTGTTGTCTTTATAATTGCCAGGACAAGGTTTGTATGAAATATTTTTTTAGGAAAATCTATCGGAAGTGTCGGAAATTTGGATAGCACATTTGTAGCAAAATCACCCGGATGACCTGTCTAAAGAATACCTTCTCAAACAGGTATTCCACAAACGATTGTTCTTCTGTTTACAAACTTACAAAGTTTTTCTATTTCCGTAGATCCTATGTTATCTAACTTGTATAGTAATATACCTACTATAAGGTCTATTGTGCGACACAGTGATCTCAGTTAAGACACAGGCATTTCCCATAGGAATATAGCAGTTTCGTTTTCCTTAATTTGTTACTGGATGAGTGTTTCTTTCCGTCAAAGGTTAGAAACATCTATTTCATGTTTTTAGGGCACCGTTCCCAAAGGATTCCAACGAAAGCCTCTGCTGTCCGTCCATCTGTCAGTATATACCTATCATATAAACCGTAATAAGGTAGATAGTTGTTTTTTTTTACAGAATATGTATAAGGTATTGCTGCTGCTCTATAACAAATAAAAAAATAGCAAGCAATGAATGGATGAGGGAGACGGAAAACTGAAAGGAGTGGCGCGCCTTGGGAGAGGTTTATCTTCAGCAGTGGAGAGACATAGGCTGATAAGAAAGAAGAGAGAACAAATAAAATGGTACGCAATGCTCCGTATGGGACTCCGACTCGGACTTTTCCGATTTTTTAGCTACTCCTACTAGTAAGATGTTAGTTACTATACCGTTGAATATAATGATTTGATTGCCATTATTTTACAGATTTCAAAAAAACGTTCTGACTAGGTATATGGATGACAAAGACGGAGTAACCGCCATTGAAGCATTTTATTGAATGGAGAATGGGGTTAGTTCTAAAGATTGTAAGAATGAACTTGCCCATTATTTCCAAACGATGACGTTACACTATGAAACTCGGTTTCTAAGCACTTATAAGGCTGCACATCCACCAGAGATGTGCGAGATAGCGGAGCGATGCGAGGAAGCGTCACGCCGTTTCACAGCTGCGAAGCTCTCCACCAGATATATGCAAGGTAGGTAAGTATAAATGTGTACAGATATACTGTGCAAGGATCACAAACATATACCTATACCAAACAGAAACACCATATATTGACTGACTGGTAGGCGCACATTTTCACACATTCCTCGTACACATTCCTCACACGCATTTCTAGCTTGTTTTGTTTGTACAAAAACCTCGCTCTGTTAACCCCATATCCACAGAGCGTGGATATGTAAACGATTGATTCTATTGATGCTTATAAAACACATTCCTCGCGACGCGGCTTAGCACATCTCTGGTGGATACTCAGTCTTAAGATGTCAAAAACGTCGCTACTTGTCGGTCATCAGTTGGAAGTTAATTATTTGAGTTATGAGCAGCGAACCCGAATTGGGAGGTAAACAAGCTTTTCATGGTTTGCAATAATTCGACTCAAGCCGTAATTAATCATTCAATCGATTGAAGTATTGCCAAAAATGATGCTTCATTGTAGCGATAACAACTTTGCTAAGCGTTTGTTGTTATTTCAAACGATTTATTTCTGTGTATAAAATTACATAAATCAGTAATATTGGGGCAAATAGAGCTCTTTTTGGGGTTCCGTAGTTCACGTCTAATAGGAACCCTTATAGTTTCGTCATGTCCATCTGTCCGACCGTCCTTGGCTTACCTTCCAAACTGCTAAGTGCTAGAAAGATGAAACTTTGTATGGACATGTGTATTTACCACGTCGACAAAGTGCTAAAATAAAATCAAGAAAACATATTTTTTTAGGTAGTTACCTCCCCTACATGTAATGTGGGGATGTTATTTTTCTCGCGTCTATCCCATTGCGTGGGATATCATTAGATTTAAAAACATTGAGAAAATTGCTAAGACGATTTTTTTATTTAGGTATCCGTTTGCGAGATATTCAACTTTAAAGCGCATTATTTGTTAAAATAGGGCGAAAAGGGGGCCCTTTAAAAGCTAAACGACTGGCTCGAAAAATCTGAAAAAATACCATGATGGTCCATGTTTATCCATGGCTTTAAAGGAAATCTATAACGGCTTAGATAACTTTGTTAGTTAGGAGTTAGTAGGCCTCTAGGCCTAACTAGAGGAAATTTTCATACAATAATAACGAAATAATAAGTAAACACGTAAAATATTAAAAATAAAATCATAACAATTATTAGCTATTGGACACGATCTTCTAAGTCCACGTGCCATTATGGGTGACTACGGAACCCTATTCTATGCGTGGCCTGACACGCACTTCGCCGGTTTTTTATTATTGTTCTGGCTCTGGCCAGCGCGAGGCGGACTCGCACACGAAGGTGTGCGTCGTGTGCGTGTTCTGTTCCGACAACCATCGTTGTCCATCTGGTTATCCAACTCTAAAAATGAGATTTATTTTTACCGACTAACGAAAATGTTTTTAATTTCGCTCGAATGCAATAAAATAAATATAAGGGTGCAAATAAGAATTATTTATGTTTGACCTAATTGATGTTTACGTTAATTAACGTAGCTGTATCGTCATATCACTAAGAGCTGCATTAACAAATATATTTTAATTTGTGATGGGTGATACCTACAGCTTAATTAAGCCACCGGAAACCGTGAAAATTTCAACGTTGTACGGCAGCTGTAAAAAATTACGAACCTCCAGCATAAATGAGCTCTTTCATCGCTTTCACCTAAACTCCACCTTAAAAGTTCGTGGTTAAGATATTTTTTTCACTACAGCTTTGTTTTCGTTTAAATAATGCTTGTCATGGTTAATTTATTACCACAAGGCAGTTTTTAGTGCAGATATAAAGTACGTATAGATAAACGGTGTTGAAGCAAAGTTAAAACATAAACTAGGTGGATTCTTTTCGATTGATCAAATTGGGGGAACATCTGAGACGTGTTGCTCGCGTGTATATACTAAACTGTATAAAACATGTATGTATAGCATATACATGTATAGCAATGCTAAGGCAGTAGGGACAAAGGCGCGAGGGGCGGGTGGATTGCCTTATAAATAGGGATGGGCACACTTATTATAACTCGATAATGTTTTATGTAGGTACGATATTTTAATAATTAACGTTTATTTAGACACTCAAGTTAATATTTGAATTTGTACATAAGTGACATAATTAATATGTTACAGAAATAAATCATATATGTTTGCGCATTTATTATGATTAGTGGTGGACAAATCGTAGTCTCTAATAGTAGTACAAACACCACGCGTTACCTCGTAGCGCGTCTACGATCGTAGCTCGCGTCTACGATAAGTATGTTTTCGTGCAGATTCTGAAAAGCGAAGTGAAATATGGTTACAAAAGTTCATTATTAGCAGGGTTTATTAATTATCACCGAATAAATATAACGAATGAATATATGGATAAATAAATAAATATGATAACTAGTATAGTAAATGTCATAATCATCATGTCAGCCGTAAGCCGTCCACAGCTGGACAAAGGCCTTCCCCAAAAATCTCCACAATGGACAGTCTTGCGCTGTTACTAATAAATACATTTTAGTATTACCTATATAAAAAAAAAATTAAATGGTTTTCATATAAAATCGTACTGGTAAAATTCTGAATATAACTACTAACGAACATTTAAGGTACAAATTATCATCAGAACTAATGCGTGTTCACAAGTAAGTAGTATTCTGCTTTTATAATATTTCTGCACTTCCATTAACATCTGCAAAATAATGAATTCTGATATTCATTGACGTACACAAAAAAGTTTTTATAAATAATCCATATATTTTGAAATCGAGACGCCAGTATTTGATATCAAAGAAAAATTAATACGTAACGAGAGTTACGCTGAGAATAAAACTGTAAATCGCGTTGCCAAAACGTGAGCTAAAATACGTACAATGGTGTTGGGTAAAATGGCAAGTTATATTGTTAGGCGGCGGGTGCACGTCCCTAGCTGTATCTGGCTAAAGGTCGAGCTTTAAGCGAACAGTTGCTCGTGGAATCCAGAGTGGGACGTACGCGTTTTCTTTACCACCCAGGAAATTCGCCACGAAAACTCGTGGAATACATTTATTAACGTCTATCGCCCTTATTAAATAAACGAACATTCATTTTAGCATTTTCTCGTTGTATAATCTCATGTTTAATTCATCATTTCATTTCACAACATTCTTCAAGTTTCACTCATCTAATATGAAAGTAAATTTGCTAATAAACTTGGGGTTCATGGCCAAAATATTGGTCTGTCATGAAATGTAAGGAATATTCAAGTGTGCAACTGTTCGAGATTTAAGCGTTACTCCATCTTCTGTTGAATAAGGTAAAATAATTATTAATATTTGGTTCTGATTACGATTAATTGTTAAAAATGTTATATATGTCTCAATAATTTTATTAAACTTTATCTTTAATTAATTGAGTTTTTGCTTATATTTTAGGATATTCTTCTATCTCTTGCGCTTTCTTCGGCTGCATGTTCTTGATTTGTTTTGGTTTTTATGAAATCAATATAATTTATGACTATTTTAATTTTTTAAATTATTTAATTTTAATCATTTAAGATGTTGAATGTTTGTTTGTTCGTGTATTTAATTTGAAAAGGTACCTACTCTAACCATTGAGTAGTAAACTTTATAAATTGACAATTATTCCCTACAATAAGTTTATTTAATTGACTACTTTTGTATTGTTAAGTTTGAAATAAAGATAGTACCTATTGATAATGCGAATTTGCTTCAACTAATACTTGCTGTGGCGACTGTTAAAATAATAAATAAGTTTGGTACACACGGCCACAGATCAAGCTCCACATTTTGTTGCAAAATAGCTCATATTACAACCGCATAAGGTGCCGCAGTGTGTAGCTTGACCTGTGGCCGTGTGTACCTACATCAGTTTGTTAGTTAATGTTTGTTTGGAAAAAGTTGGAATTGAAACATGAAATACGAGTAGCATTACGTATCGCTAATGCGATTTTAATATATGTATTGATATTATCAATTTAGTTCTTCAATATCAGATACAGATTAAACACAATGTTAATTAGGCTGAAACAATAGCAAATCACATTATTACGTACCATTAAACAAAATATTAATAAACCCTTTAGGCTTTGTGTGCTTTCCACCATCAGTCTAGTAATTACAGAATACTTAAGGTGATATTGTGGTCAAACACAGGCCTAGTAAATATATAATTATTATTATAAACAATACCAAAATAATATATCAATAAAAAAACACATTATATCTCTATGTCTGGAAGTTTGTCCAATTATAAATATAAGGTATACGAGTACCTAACAATATACCTACTAATAAAAAAAAAAATATTACTGGTTTTTGGTTGGGTATAGGTAAGTAGTAGGCAGAAAGGGCATTGAATATTTAATTTTAACATTGAACATTGAATTTAATTCCTGATTACATAAAAATATTTTAGAGTGGGAACGGTGGATACGTATACCTTCCGAAAAAAAGATCTACATGATGGCGAAAACTGTTTCAAATTCCGTTGCATATGTGGTTTAAGAGTTAGTGGATAAAACAAACAGACAGATGCGGAGAGTGACTTCTTATTAACCTCCTTCAAAAAAAGGAGGAGGTTTTCAATTCGGATGTGTGTTTTTTTTTGTGTTTGTTCACGCATAACTTTTTTGCATATGAACCGATTTTAATAATTCTTTTTGTGTTGGGTTCGGTTTAGCTCTAAGGTGGTCCCATATTATTGACTTTGAAGGAGGTTCTACTGTTTTTTTTTTAAAGTTTATAATTGTACTATGTAGAGATGATATGCGCAGTAGTCACCATAAAATACCCAAAAAAAATAATCACAAACAAAAATTTATTGTATGTGTAATTGTGTAGTTATAACATCACTGAATTTATTTATGATTTTATGCAATTATGGATCAAGTGCTAGCGTAGGTAGCTTTTGTAATATATCTAAGATAAGTTATATACAAAATGTTCGTACATAGGTACAAAATTAGCAAACCATGTGGCAATTAAATTTTTATAATGTCATCTATTTCTAAGTGCGTGCGTAAGTGGAAATAAATAGATACCCGAACAGAAAGAGGTAACAATAACAAATACTCCATCAATCTTTGACAACATATTTTATTAATTAAATATTTCGGAAAGGAGAAAGCTAGGTGTTTTGGTACCTTCCAAAAGTAATATTATTTTCAATGTAGCAGTAATTTTTTCACACAACGATATATTGAGCATTAGCATTGAGCTACATTATTTTATGTAAATGCTGAAACTAGTAGAGGATTACTACTTTCATAATTATGTCTAATTAGAGCCATTAAAATATTTTTATTACGATAAAATATTCTTCATTTGATATGTGTAAACAGTAAATTAAATCAGAATAAAATTTGGATCCACACAAAGTTCCGACCTTCTTACATAAAAAAAGGCAACGAAGCTTGGTAGGTATTAATTTTGACAAAATTAATACACAATGCAACTGCCTTATTCAAGATAAGTGAGCAAACACCAACCAGTGTATTTTGTTAAATTTAAAAATAATACTGTAACATAATATTGTATGCCTTTTATGATTTAGGTGCTAGCGACCCGCCACGGATTTGTACGGGTGCAATTGATATACATGTCGTGGCCAGTTCTTAGAATTGATCACTTCATGATGAGGCAGACCATTTCATGAAATGGAAAATAGCCGCTGCCCACATTATGATCTAGCCGGATCATTGAATAATTAGCGTTTGACGATATCCACAGCTAAATACATATTTAGCTGTGGATATCGTCATTAGCATTATATTTATGATCACATGATGATGCATTACGGGACTGTAATGCATTCTCATATTGCAGTAGGTATAGGCACGATGTAAATTTTCAGATCACCTACAAATAATTTCTTCAGGGTTTTAGTTAAAACAACAGCGTCAAAAAACTAATGCAGTTAAATAATGGTCCCATTTTCATCTACAATATTGCTATGGAACTCTAAATGAAAAAAAAGGACGAACAAAAGAAATACAAAGAGCTTTATTTTATTCGCTGAAAATGAATGATAAATATTATCTTGGATCTTTCAAATTTATTAGCGACGTGCTGTTTTCCAAATGACTGTTTTAGTGCTATTTGGACTTATATTGTGAAGCAAAATAAAGTCTAGGTACGTCTAAATAAAACTAAATATTCAAATAAGGTTTTACAAAGACAACTTACTAAAAACAAAAACAGAATGTATGTTTTTCACAATGAAAGTTCAGATATTATCCAAGCGAGAGAGAGCTTCGTTGTTGAACGATTTTGCCTGATTCTTCGTATATTCAACTGAAGCGTAGTATTGATTTGGGCAGTAAAATGTTGTAAGCGAGAACGGCTGATTATTTCTCGAAAAGGGCTCAGAAAAATGTTCCAAATAAGATGCGGTTTTTCCTTATTTCCGTAAGAGCTGACGATATGTGAAGCAAAATAGGGGTAGGCACTTAATAATGCTACTTTTTTAACATAAGAATAAAATAGGTAAAGTAGGCGACGGGCCTATTTGATTTCATAATATTATATGTATATAACCTACCTACAGAACGGACAAACCCAGAGGTGAATGTGCTTCTAGTTAATTACCCATGATCGCTCTACATAGCATAATATGTAGACAAGGCATATATGTTGTGGTTAGGCCTGCATACACACATCCACATAATGAATACACATCGGAGGTCACTTTTAATATTGGCTATAGCAAAATGCTTGTCAAAGGCAATGTGTGAAAGTTGAATTTGCTCGAACGTAAATAAAGCCCTGATAGGTTTTACCTAAATATTACATTAAGTATTTTAGTGAAAATACCTAAAAATGAAACATCAATAGCTTCTTTGATAAATGGGTGGACAATCATTGATCAGCTGATCATTGAATGATAATGAATAAGATTATAATCAAATAATACTCAGTCAATAATCATACTTAGTCTTGTCATTGAGAAAATTAATACAAAATATAGGGTCTAAGTTAATAAAAGGAAAAAGTGACTGACTGACTGATCTGTCAACGCACATATCGAACTGAAATTGAGCATACAGATATAAGCTACTATGTTTTAAAAAAATCCGGAATGCCTACGGCTATGAAAGGATTTTTGAAAATTCTGTCACTAAGGTGGTAAAATTCCTATTATAGTTTATACCTACTCATAATTGTTTTCATGTATTTTAGTACTGTATAAGGCTAAACTTTTGAGCATGTTCGCACTGTATAAATAAAGTATGCTGAAAAAGGGAACTTCAGAAGCTTTAAAGTGTTAAACTACTTGGTCCTCTGCTCTTAGAGCCTCCTGTTATATTGTTTCGTAGGTCATTGGTCAACCTAGTCATAGGTTATCATTTCTACTACAGAATATGTCCTGCTCACTGATTTGAAGTGACCCTATTACCAGATTCCATAAACATATGTTATCTCTTACTACGCACCAACGCACATCTCAAATGTTAATTATGTACCTAAATGCAACTAAGCAGCTAAAATAATGGGCAAACTGTTTAAAGCTACAGCGGGCTACGGGCAAACTCTATATCGGAAAGTATAATGAATTTCGTAGTGGAATTCAAAATAGCTGCTACGACAAGTGCACAAAGACTGAAGATCTTGTCTTGCTATGACTTGACTAATTAATCAGTCCCATAACTAGTCTGCTTCACAATCGTGCTTATTCTAGTGGCTGCCGCTGCCGCACCTATAGGCTCTAAACAATTATGCTGTCAATGTACCTAGGATTGTCTATCGCTACCAGGCATAGAAGCACTAACTTGAGAATGGGTATCAATTTCCAAAATCTTATTTTTACTAGATTAGACATATTTCCGAGGATAAAACTCATGTAGATTATTTTATAAAATATAATTATACTATATTACCTAAAGTATATTAATAAAGTTCATTATTGCTTATTCTAGATGCCGGCGATGACTAATATAACCCTATGTATTTCATTCAACTAGCCAGTAAATCTAAAGTATGTTTGGATGCTTTCCAATTACGCTTGAATAGTTTTGTATTGTATAGAGTTAAGGACATACTTTAATCCTTAAGTCTGGATTAAAATTATTTATTTTAGTATTTGGAAAATACTTCACAGCTGAATATAAAGTAAAGACTAATTTCAAATTATAAACTAGTTGTTAAACGTGCCTTTACTCACATAAATCATGAAGCCGTCACGTTTCCATTTCGTCAGTCACGTCAAAATATATATATGTAGATAGATACTTACTTATCTTATACCTAGTTCTGTGGCGGTCATATTCAAATATCGCATATCGCATGACAGATCGGTATGTATGCCGTACACTGCGGACCGACGAGAAGATTATTGAACTAGAGGAAGTACTGAGCAGGTTGCACTGGGATATTATAGGATTATCTGAAGTCCGAAGAGACACGATAATCCTGAAATCCAGAAACCTGCTCTATTTCCGGGAGGATGACCAACTGCCTCAAGGTGGTGTCGGGTTCATAGTCCACAAGTCCCTCGTAAATAACGTCGAGAAAATCGGAATACCTTGTAGGTACCTACTTAGAATCACCAGGCGGTATTCGTTGAAACAGTAGGTATATCAGTTTGTTGGACTTTTCTCCTCTGGATTGCCTTTTTCAATAAAATAAATCGACAACAGATTTTATAGATGCTATCGCATTTTAACTTTTATTAAAGAGTTGCATAAAATAAAATTTACACAGGATATTTTAACTTAGATTTCTTTTTTATGCATGTAGATTGCTGAGATTAGACAGCCACAACGTTGGTTACGACATTGCATCTCCAATTTTTGATAGTAGCCATCAAGCTGTTTGCCTTCTTATTCGCTACTATTATGTTAAAACTGTATGAACTTAATGAACTTGTTGGCAATGAGCTAAGCCAACAATACTGGATCTTATGACGCTGTAATGGAGTCCGAATGACTGCTAGACATAGTATGTTTTGTACGACGCATAGAGGAACACCTCAGAATCCGCTAACAGATGATCTACTAGAGGTAAATCTTAACCACCACATTCGGACATTTACCTACTCAGGCTTGGACTATTTTGGCGCAGTAGGTATATCAATTTGGCAGCGTAATAAAAAATATTGGATAGCTCACATGTATGAAAATATTTCTATCTCAGTGTGGACCATTCAGATTAGAGTTCCTGCATAGTTATTATTTTATATTTTTTAGTGTTTTTGAAGGTTTTTCAGCCCGAGCATTCCATTTTTTTTTTGCTGGGCGTTGATTGATTAGTCAGTGAAGTTTTCCTTTTATAATTTAGATTTTAATATTTATAATATTAGTAGGTAAGCAGGATTATACACTACAATCCTGCACGATACCGTTATTAATCCCGAATCCCACTCTAAGAACAAATTCCATTCGGATTGTCCCGAGGGCGACATAAGGTCAGTTCGACCCGATATGTTCAATGTCGTCATAAAATGGTTTGAACTGTGCGTTGATAGATAAGTCAATCAGTCACGCTTTCCTTTTATATATAACAATTAGAAGTCAAGTAATTTTGTGCGTACTTTCGCGATGGTTTGTGTTTATTTTATGTTGAACTAGTTTATTGGATATTTATTCAAGTTTGTATGGAAATATTTTAGATATTATTATCCATATTTTTATGACCTGCTTTCAAGCTTGTATAAGGTATAGATACCGTACCTACTTCATTGTTCTTTTGCTCTACAATACCGAACTAAACAATTTACTTATGTACGTGCGGTCACGTAGGTAGGTACCCATTTTCAAAGAAGTACCAGTACAGATAACAACAAATCCCCTGCAATATTTAACGATTCACTGGAATGAGACCGTTGTGTGTAAATATTCACGGTCCGTTTCATAATGTTCCATTTCGCATTTTGATCCTCCAGAATCCTCTAGCCTTTTGAAACTGTGTTTCTTTCATATTCACGTTTTATCTTTTTTTTAGGTTATTGCTAAAAATTTAATATCGCTTCAGGAGGCATCAGAAGTGTAGTTAGTATAGATCAGGTATAAATTTGTTTCAAAATATTCATTGTATACGTAATATTAATAACAAATACATTTTGACAATTATTCAGAATCAAATAACTTTAACACCATTATATCTATCGTTGCAGGAAAAAGTCAGGGATCGCTGCTATTTGATGTAGGTACCTATACGTCACAGGAATATGATAAAAACAGAGATTTCAAACCGTTTAGGGATTTATTTGATCAAATAACGGAGGATGTTAAAATAAAAACACGATTTTATCTTTTCCGTATACAAATCTAGTGATTTGATCAAATCACTAAACTGATTCAGTGAAATTACGAAAATAGCATATCAAGTCTCGGAATATATTTTTTCTATATCGTATATTGTTCAAAGGTTTATTTGGTAAGACGCGTAGACGTGCGTAGGTACAAAACGATCATTTCAATTTGTTGTTTTTTTGCGATTGATGTTGCAAATAGTTACCAAATAAACCATCGAAATACAGTAGAAAAAATATTTTTAAGGCATTTCATCAACCTGTTAACTATCTTTTGTGTCATCTAATTTAACAGATTTGTATGGAATTCCGGGGCTTTAGTCATTATGTCCCACGTCGAATATCCCGCGGGACATTCGTAATATAATTTTAGGCGAAACAGATATGTTGATGAAATGCTATCCGAAACATACTATGAAGCTGCAAATGTGTCAAAATGAACCCTATGATATGTTATTTACGTCATTTTACTGAAACAGTTTTGTTATTTGATCAAATCAGTAGATTTGTTTAGGGAAAAGATAAAATCGTATTGTTATTTTAACATTTTCCGTGATTTTAACAAAGCTTAGAGATCAAATCTCTATTTTATAATATATCCCTGCGACATAATAATATGGTACATGTATATACTATGAGTACACTACAAACATACTTACATGCGCATAATGGTCCACTGGGCACAGCGTAGCTTGATATTACACCTACTCGTACGCGATATAACTCTAGTTCTGGAATTAATTGCTGCAAATGTAGAAACTAATGAGATTACACTGCCCATGGAGCAGTAGCACCATGCATGCAAGCTTCGTGATAGTTGTCCAGCCCTTAGAATAATAAACTAGGTAGAAAAGCTATGTGGGCGAAATCCACTAGCCATAATTAAGTACCACATGTATGTACCTACGGACGCTCATCGTCCTGTGTCGCAGCCCCACTATTGGCTGCCCAATAGTGGGCTGCGATTGAGTTTGCGTAATTTATACGCAGTCCATTTGTGGTAATAAATAAGAATTAAAAAATAAAATACACACACATACAAGGTAAAATGTGGCGACATGCCTCACTCTGTCCCACAGATTAAATAAGTAGGTATTATTTAGCGTTCCGTACCTCAAAAGGAACGGAAGCCTTCTGTTTGTCTTTTGTAGTTGTTGTTTGTCAAACACGGACGAGTAAATAAATGGATTTCAACTAGAAAAATAGTACCTAAATTAGAAAAATAAAGTTTTACAAACGATATCGTGTGACACATAAAATGAAAGGGCTCGATATAAGAATCTTAAATTTATTATTATTTTTATAACTTTAAGATAGTATAGAAGTTAAAATAGTTTTTAAGTTATTCAAGAAAATTGGCTTACAATTTTGAAAAAAATAGAGAATATTGTTAATCTATATATTACAGGAAAATCTATACGAAGACTAAACTAAGGTGTTTAAAGTAACAGGAAATTATCTATACGGAACCTTCGGTGCGCGGGACAGACTCGCACTTGTCCGGTTTTTTTAATACCCTGCAATATTCTAATAATCTAACGACCTATCTACTATGGTCTTACTGTTATCAAGCTGTGCTTCACGTTTTTATATTTCGAGAAACTTGTTGTTATGAATAAAAATATCAAGTGCTCATAAATAGTTTTGAACGTATAAATTTATACGAATAAATGTTTTTGGCTACAAATACTTCATTGATGGTTCAGCTGTAATAAATCGTTTCATTATCGTTGTGCTGGACTATCGCTAACAACAAATATCTTTGGCTACTAATAACTGAGGCAGGGCTGTCGATCATTTAAAATATTAATTTTTGCATTATAAATTCTTTTGTATCAAACTGATAATCATTATAGCAGGTACTGCCATCAAGGTGGTAGGTTAGGTTAAATCAGACAAATAAATAACAAATCAATCCTTGGGGAAGGTCTTTGTCCAGCAGTGAACGTCTTACAGCTGACATGATGATGAAGAAATAACAATTTTTAAAAATTCGTGCTTGAGATATAGGTAGGTATGTATATGTCAATGGATTATTATTATTGTATGTTATTTATTAGGCTTTCAGAAACTTCCTTAAATGTATTCACATTAAGACTATGGTCTTACTCTAACTATTTTTTTATGTTAGTACCTTGTGAATAAATAAAAGATATTTATAAATAAAAAACCAATTTAGAGTTATATTGAATAAATAACGTTTTGAATGAATAAATATAAATTTATATTATTATACCCTATATCATTTATATGAATATAACCTTCGCCGGTTGAAATTGACTTAATAAATACAAATGCGAGAAAATCACGAAATGCTAAGTAAACTTAAGAGTTAATACTTATTACAAACAGTTGATGAGAAACCTACTTGCGTTTCAAGAATTCCTATAAGATAATATCGTGATTTGTGAGAGGTATTTCGGTTTTATTGAAGTATATCCATATATAATATAAAATGATTACAACCCTATGCGTAGCGTACAATACGTGGCGTGTTAACAACTATAGTAAACTATTAATTCATAGAGGCATGATGTGAGTGAAATACGTGTTATCTTAACGAAGCAAGGCCGATAAATCACATATGTATGTTAGAAACCAAATTAATAAAATTACGTTGATGGTACCTACCTGTAGGTACAATTTTCTCAAATACCACTGATAAAAAGCTGCAAAGGTGGCGAAATTAAACCCAATAGTCAATTTGCAGGTTCATATCTTAATTGATAAAATATGGTAATCAGTGGTATTTGTAAAATAAAGAATGACGAATTTAAAATAGGTATGAAGTTGCGAATGTGGCAAATTAGCACATCTGTTAGGTGCCTCGAGGGGACCAAACATAACCAATAGAATTGCTCACAATTTACATCTCGTCGGTTTGCTGCAATTCTATTGGTTAATAATTTGACAACGATGATCGGACTATCGTATATCGTTTTTCGGAGTAGTCCCTCTGATACTTAATGGTAGCCAAATTCATAGAAAATCTGTGTTGTGAATAATACCTACTAAAGCACGCCGGATTTAATTAGGTATTAATACTAAAAATATTTCTTGGTCTCAATATGATCATCGTAAGGAAAACGAGACTGGCTGACTTATCTATCAAAGCACAGCTCATACCACTGGATGGACTGAAATTTGACATAGGTACAGATAGCTGTTACTGTACGGCGTAAGCATCCGCTAATTGATCGAAGATCCGCTAAGAAAGGATCTTTGAAAATCCAACCCTGAAGGGGGTAAAATAGGGTATCGCGGGTGAAACCGCGGAGCAAAAAACTCGTAGGTATGTAAATAGCTCACTCAAGCAGATCGACCTCAAATAGCACATCTAATGCATGATCCACTTTCGTATATCTTCGTATTGTCTGCGTATCGAGTAAGTGTCAACAGGATGGCGATAGAAGTTCGCACTCAGGACACTCACTATTCACAAGTATGACGCACGAGGCAACCATCGCCCACCTCGCCAGTTTAGAGAAAAGAGGACGACGGGCACATGACGCTGCCACAAGCAAAGACTTTAACCCTAGATCAATAACCTTATTTTTCAACGCTTATTACGAAGTTTAGTTGTTTCAACCAAGCATTTAAAAAAAGGAATTTCAGAAGTTTAGACTTTTATTTTCTCACAAGAATTACTAACTGTAAAAAAGCACTTACCTACGAGGTGAGAATGTTACATCAAAATAAAACTGAGACTAATTGAATATAGGTTTGCACAAAAAAAATACAAAACCTTATTTTCGAAATCATTATTTTTATTCATTGTTAAGATAAACAATTCGTAAGGTGTAAAATAATAAAATACAAACCATGATTACTACTTCCTTGACACAATCCATTTCTATATTATGGGTAATATTAATAAACAAAGGCATCATTTATTTATTACATATACCGCGCGCGCAACTAATGATTTCCGCTTTTGTTTGACTTTTAAATATTAGCTGCAATGTTTGCCAAATGACAGGGTTGGACTGAATATAAAAGTATTGCTCATAAACTATGTTTAACATAATAAAAAAACTTGTAATGGCGTGTATTTTATTTTTATTTTCCATAATTCATAATATGCTTTCATTGTTTTAGATCATATTAAGAGACACATTTTATTAAGAGACTTTTACTGGGAGAAATAAATGTATTGCAGGAACTTACTAGAACATTATAATACGTCAATCTAGTGATAAGAGTATAAGACAGGTAAAGAGAAAGTGGAAATAAAGTTATTCTTCATGGTTATTATTTACTTCCGTATCCAACACCATATTATTTATTCTGGAAAATATAATCACTATTGATAATAATATCTTCACCATAATGTAAACCATTGATATGAACAGCAGGATTATCATCACCGACATCATGTTGACTAGCACATACACTTTTGTTGAATTAGTGATTGATTGAATATGATACAACAATCTTATGAATATCCCCATTACTCCAGCCACAGTCAGCATCGTGATGATCCTTTTTGATAATAAGTGCTGTATTTCTCCCCATTCATCTTCTCTACTTCGTTCCATTGTAGGTATATGTCAATTTATCGACACGAATATATCTGGAAACAAGTTTTAAGAGTTAGGTACTTTATCATCGTGTTATTAAATGCTTCAATCAAAACAATTTATTTATATACATTATATATTCTACTAGCGGACCCGGCGGCAGACTTCGTTTTGCACGGAAAACACATGTAAACCGACAGCAGCGCCACCTAATTGCGTGTCCAATTGTGTTTTCAAACCATCCACCATTCCAAATATACACAAAAAATTTCATTCAAAACGGTCTAGCCGTTTAGGAGGAGTTAGATAACTACGTGTGTATAGAAGAATTATATATATGAGATTTGATGGGTCAGTTGGCGTAGTTGGTTAAGTCTGCACCTATTATATGAACATGTCTGTTTGTCCTGAGTCTGGGTATACCTAATCCTATCCTATCCTACTAATATTATAAATGTGAAAGTTTGCAGTGTTTGTTACTCTTTCATACAAAAACTACTGAACGGATTTGAAGATTTATTTATAAGGAAAACAATATTAAAGTCATTGAATTCAAAAAAGATTTACATAAAACCATTGCAATCGATGTTTTAGGTATAGGTAATATATTTTATTTACGTTATGGTTATATTAGCAGACCTAATAATAGTCGAAGAAATGTTGTAGGGTGGAATCTATTTATAAATTATAAGAACGCAGATGAATCTAACTTGTCCTTGAAATACTTGAACAAGATTATTTTACAAACTAACAGTCTTCACGATTTCACCCTCGTTCTTGTAGTAAAAGTAGCTTACAGAACTCAGGGATAGTGTAACTTTTTCATGTAAAAAAAATATCAAAATCGATCCGAAGTTCCTCCTATAACCAGACTTCTACAAAAAAAACTACATCTAATTAATATTAGTACCTATAGAAAATACAAGTATTTACATATATTATAACTATAGATACCTACCTTACAAAATTTTGTTCCTGAATTTGCTTTCCTCTGCAACTTTTCTACACTTCTTCTTCTTTCAAAAATGGTGTCATTAAAGCAGCGGCGAGTAGAGTTCCTTAATGTTCAGATATTAAATTGATTAAACTATATTATTTTCCTTTATCTTTAGATAGCAGAAAAAACTTATTGGATTTTATTTCCGGAAGCTAAACGTTTGCGCGAATGCATTTACGTCATTCGCCTGCCGCGGATGAGCACCTTTTGACCGGTTCGTTCGATCGCCTGTCAATACCTTTAGGTACATTAAGCCAAGATTTTCAGTGTGCTTGAAATAAATCATTCATAGAACCTTCGATGGGAAACATGCATGCCGTGAAAACCATTTACTACCTGCGACTTTAAAACTAGTCTAATTACCTATATCAGCGGGACGGCGACGGCAGGATAAAGATAGACTTGTAGCACGTATAATATCGTAATTATACCTTCTTTCAAACAATAGAAATATAATTTTATTGCACTTTTACTGAACATTTATTTTGTATACTTTGATGTTTTCTTTTTATAGTCTTTACGCTCATAGGGCTCGCACACAGGTAGCCCTTTTACCATATACCTAACAAAAGAAAATGCGAATGGAATAGGTATAACACAGCGAGTGGAAATCGAGACCACATCTTATGATGAATAGAAAAAGGCAAAGCAGTGAATACATAGAATAGGACAGCGCTAAATATAATAATAGAATGGAAATAAATGGAGACCTTTACTAAAGTTGGGCAAACAGACAGAGAGTTGTTGACGTGGATTTTTGTATAGGTAATGTTTATTGTAAGCTTGTTCTGATTATATTTATTAATAATTATTATACATTCTTTCTTACAATATAATATTTACTGTAATCAAGCGCATATCACAATAATTAATTAATTGTATGTGTAATAAGTTTGGTAATAAATTATTCTTATTCTTAATTATCAGTATTGATAATTCTCTTCCAACGACGATTAGTTACTAAACTAATTTTACTTTGATTTACATATCATTCTTACATTGTTGAATTTTGATTGAAAACTTGTGAATGTGTCACGTATACTGGCCGCAGAAAACGCACAGTACCTACAATTATTCCAGGGCAGGGCAGCTGAGGCAGATATAAAAAACAATAAAGATGGCGACAAAATTCAAGTTGAAACGACCAATAATTAATTAATTGTAGATACTAATCTGATAGGGCTTAACTTCGTTGATCCTTTTCAGTTAGAATCAGATATAGTAATTAGAATCAGCACTAGTTCAAGATAGTCGAGCCTTCATTCTTAAGTATCTGCACAAAGCATGATTTAATTAAAAAACAAACAGGGTTATTTTTTTCCTGGAAATTATTACTCGAATAGTTTGAACATAACTTTGAAAATGTTTTTACCTATCGAGTAAATTATATGAACAAGACAACTTTAGAAATTCAATTATGATTATATTTTTTTCCACAATCACAAAAGTGATTTGATTTTTCAAACTACACTAATAATAAAGCTGAAAAGTTACAAGTCCTACATTATCTCCGAAGGTTATATATAGGCTACTTTTTATCCCGGGAACGAGAGTGAAACCGCGGGGAACAGCTAGTAGTAGATTTTATTGATATATTTAGTTTTTAATAAAAAAGGTATTTTCGCTATTGAAAGTCCTTATTGTAAAGAAAATTTGCTTTACCTACCTTAACAAATGGAAAATATTCCCTCATCCGGATGTCACGTTTTCGTTATGGGGAAATTATCCGTATCTCAAATGAAGCGTAACTTACAATGAAATGATAACAAAGCCTAGTTACGATGGATAAGTAATAAACTAACGCAAACGTAATGTAAACGTGCGTCGTCGTAACTTCTACAACTATTTCTGATAACTATTGAATTTCTATATTACTTACCTACATTGTATTTGCTTTTGTTTGCTTCCAACTTTTAGATTTGATTTCTGACCACATTTTCGATTAAAAAAAGTAATGGATTTTACCTCATCTGGGTGTAGCTGATGTTTCCCCAGGAGAGTATTACGTTTAGGCATAAGTGGATAGCACTCACACAAGAGGTGAATTGGTGTTTCATCTGCCTCTCAGCAGAATACACGCATTTGTCTCATAAACACCAATGGTGAGCAAATGTTTGTACTGTACAGCCCACAGTGTCCTGTTAGGGCCCTCACAATTAGTAAGGTAATTTTACCGCATCGTCCTTTCATTCAATTTTTTTAAGGAGGACTTTTTTTTACTACCATGCGCAGATCCACTATTGTGGGCACGATGGAAGTGGCCACAACCCTAATAGTAATTTGTGATGTCACAGTTTTACTGACTATAATTGAGGTCGATTGGCTGATATCTATGCCTTAATAAAATTAAAATCATCAGTAATCCGTCATAGACGTAAGACAATATACTGACACGGTTTGGCTCATTTTACAGGTTTATTTATTTACCTACTAGTGTTCCCCCCACAGTTTTGCTCACGTGGAACTATACACTGCATTGTCCAAATCTTGGTCAGAGCATCAATTCCTTTGTAGGAATACACTATATCGATTATGAGCGAGTTCATACTCCGACTCCCGCTTGGCCGATTTTCGGTTGACTGTAACCACAACCTTTTTTGAGGGCTGGATCTGCGCCTGTCTACTAAGACATTCTTCTATGTCATACTGAAGTTTTCTGGATTAATTCATATGATACTTTATCGTAGGAAAACATAAGATCCCTCGGGTACGCGCGTAAAGCGACGGGGATGTCACGAGCATCCAGTGAGATTAAATGAAAGTAGTATCACTGTGCTTCCCTATACGTTTACGTATTCAACATGTAGGTAGAGGCACTTTACTGGATTTTATAACAGAGCCTTCCTAGGACCTAAACTTACCGAGAAAAAATTCTGTCACAGACAGACCTCTCGACAGGCCCGAGACTGAACTTTTTTTCGGTTCTATTTTTTTTAGGTACGAAAATCTAAAATGTCATGCTGTCAAAATCGAGTTGAGGTTATAGTAGTGATCACACATGTTCCCTAATGGTTCATCTTATTCTCGTCGACTGACTCCGATATTGAACACTAATCTGCAATATCTCAGGATCCATTTCACAATAAAGCCACGCGCTTTTCTGTTCAGATAGATGTACGCGCGAGTTTGCCGCGTGGTGTGGTACATTGCTTATTCGTTAACAATTTGATCACTTGCATGGCTAAACAAAGCGGCATTGTACGTGAAATCTACAACTTTTGTATAAAAAACATTTAAATTGTGTTCGTGAAAAACCGCATTCACTCGACGTTTTTTCGTCGTCTTCTGTTGCAAATTGGTTGCCAGTTGCCACGAATAGTCCTTTTATTTCAACGGGTTAACATTATTGCCTATTTTCAGCCTGAAGGATTCTAAATATTGGTAAAACAATTTTTAACATCGATGGGCAGTTTCGTACCCTGTAGGTATATAACCTGTAATATTCGAACTTATAAACATTTTTAAGTAACTAGCTGACCGACGTTGTCCTGCCCTGAGAACAAATAAATAACTGGGACCTAACTACCTATACGTACCCCTACCTACTTCTACCTACCGCTACTTACCCCTACCTACCTACAACTTCCTATTTACCTATTTTCCACCTAACTTTTTTTTCTGTACTAATTTTACGGAGTCTCACACAAATTTCCATCCCCTATTTTAGGGGCTGGGGGCAGATTTCCAAAAAAACATTATTTTAGATTTTGTTGTTAGTCACAAATAGTCCGCATACCGATTTTTAGCTTTCTACCTTGAAATTTGCGGAATGCTCCATACAAACTTCCACCCCCCATTTTAGGGAAGTGGGAGGTTAAAAAGAGACAAAAAGTAGCCTATGTCACTCCCCATCCCTTCAACTATCTCTACTTAAAATATCACGTCAATTCGTCGCTCCGTTTTGCCGTGAAAGACGGACAAACAGACACAGACACACATGCACACTTTCACATTTATAATATTAAGTATAGTATATTAGTATAGTATGGACTAGCTGTTCCCCGCAGCTTAACTCGTGTTCCCGGAAAAACAAGTAGATTATTATATTACCTTTGGGAATACCTAATGTAGCATCCTATTAGTAAAATAATTTTTCAAATCGAACCAGTAACTCCGGAGATTAGCGCATTCAAACAAATAGACTCTTCAGCTTTATCATTAGTATATATTAGTGTAGTAGCGTAGATGTAGATTATTAATTTATTATGTAAAATACGTACAATTAAAAAACACGATATTTTTACATTAAAACCATTATGTAGATATGATCATATATAGCGTCTACGAGCCCTCTACGAAGTGGTTTCGTAGCAATATCAGCCTGCCTCCTCTGCTATGGCGATTTGAAGTTCTCCTTTTAGATATTTTTATTTATTTATGTACTTATTAATATTTGTTATTACATGAGCGAAAATAATTAAACATTCAGATGATGTTAATTCCATATAAATTGATATAATAAATTTATCATGTTGTCTCATTTGATTAGTGGTCTCCACAAATTCCACAGTACAACAACACTGTACGAATCTTATTAAAATTTAAGCTCAACAACTTGAGGTGAATAACTTCCTAGCGCCGACCCTTTTCATTATGAAGTTAATAGGATGTCAGTGAAATCGAACCAAGGTAGGTATCGACAATAATCATTTTTGATAGAAAGGTTGAATAATTTACTGGGATTTAACACCATTTAACAAAAAAATATTGGTCGTTCGTTACGAACCATTTTTGTGGGTGACTATTATTTATAGATACATTGACTAATAGGATCCTAAATAGGTTATTACTAAGCTTACGACTAGACACAGATTAACAAATAATAGATTTATTTTCATAAACTAAATAGCGTTAACGGTTTAATCTCGTAATGAAATACTTACAGTTTAAAATTTTTAATGTTTATAATCATTTCAATTTGTTTTCTGAATTCATAGTTAATTCAACTTTAAAAATCAAAATCATTTTATGCTGAATATTATAAAATGCAAGAACTCCTTACTATAATTTTATGTTGGACTTGTAAAAATAAAAACTGTAAAGCTAATCCCATGGCCGCGTGCGTAATAGCTCACTTGGCCTTGTTCAAAGCCTCTATTAGTACAATTTTCAAGCAAATTTATTGATAATAATATCCTCCATTGCTCGTAATAATATCGTTATATTATTGAAACAAGTTCGCATTATTTCTATACACCAAGTATTACTTTAAACGTAAATTTTATATCTTAGTAATAAAATAGCAAGTTATTATTATTGAAAGATGTTTACTTTGAAACCGATTTTATGGTAACCAGGCGCGCGGTAGATCTACCTATCAGCTAAAAGGATCAAGATTAAGTTATTCCAGGGAATTGATCTACGTTCCAATTTTCAACCAAATTCGTTTAGCTGTTATGTAGCTAACAAACTAGGTTACAAAATAGACATACAACTTACGTATTTAGGTACTATAATATTACTAGGATTCTCAATAGTGACTGGACATAAAATAAATTTTCGACAAATGAATTACAGATGAATAAAATAATATTTGAAAATATGTTAAAGAGAAGGTCGATCATAAGTAGGTAATGAAGTTATTTTATTTTTACACCAATTACCTATGATAAATCAGTCTATAGAACTATAAGAACGATACCATATTTCATCACCTTAGTTTCACTATGGCTTATTTTTTGCCTGTGTCCTAAAGTTCTAGTCGAAGTAATTAAAAACATTTTCACTCAATCGGTACCATACAAATTAGGTTCTAGTAAATTGGAGGCCATTCTACTAAAATACGGTATTTTTGAGCTAATTTGAAAAGTCAAGATACACTTTAGTAATTCAATTAACTTCACAGATGTAATTAGTCTGATGTTATAAAAAACCACCGATAATATGAAAATAATAAAACGAAAATGATCACTTGGCAAGTTCCCCGCCCAATAGTCCACGGGCCACTGTGTCACCACTGATCCAAAACTAAAGCGATTTGTTTGACAGATAATAACATATATTTACTTTTTTGCAGTAAACTACGGCACAGCCATGCCAATCATACAGTCTTGCTGTTGCTGGAGAAGCCTCCGCAGAGGGTGCTACGCAGCAGCTATATATACGACGGTAGGATTCCTCTTTGATTATTTCTTTATGTTGTGTTGGTGAGGTACCCTAATCTACTCTAATATAGTTAGCGGTGACATACTACTTGAGTCTAATATTTATTAATTTTATCTTTGCCGGCAAATCATGTTATTTACATATACCTATAATATACTCGCACGTACTAAGAATTAATAATCCAGCCATATGAGAAGTATATTTAAATATCTATAAATACTGCGGGTGGTGATGATGAACTACTTCTACTACGTGATAGATTGAAAAAAAGTTATACGTAAGAGTTTTGTTTTGTCGTCTTTTATTTTTGTCGATAAGAACATAATATGTATTTTTAAATTAATTTTTATTACTTTGTTTAGAGGCATAGTCAGTCACAGGAGCGTATATAATTATTAACGCGATATTAATAACCTATAACATACAAAGATGTTAGGTAGGTATAATTTTTTTTTATTAGGTTGCATCTAAACTGTTTTGTTTCACGTAATATAAGTAGTCAAACTACAAAAAAAAAACGCAAATGCTAAGGAGTATAAATTTTCATTCAGATATCACCTACAGCCAATATTTATAACAAGGTAGGTAGGTATGATCAATTAATATATAATTTAAGTATCTGAATTAGAAAATTGGTTTATGACCAATGTCTCCGTAAAGCTTTCTGAAGATAAAACCACTAGACCAAATGACACCTCATATTCGAAATAAGCATGTTGAGAATAATCTCCTACGCATAGGTCTCCTACACATTCTTTTCATGTGCTTGTAAATAAATAAAACGTGGACACATCGAAAAATATAGCTATGTATCAATTTCTACTGCCAGACTGTTCTCGAGCAAATCGTAATGTGGCAACTCAGCGTCCCTTGAGAATGCTTTGAGGCCATTTGCTGGCCTGTAAGGCTCCTTATCAGCTTTATGAAGTCGTCATAGTATTTTGTCAAAGCTCTCAATTTGTAGTTTGTCCCTTTCTTAGCACAATGCTTACTCCTAGAAAAATAATTAATGACAATCCAATTATATCACACTAGCTTTCCGCCCCGCGATTTTTCCCGAGTTCCAGAAGGATCTTACATTCCCGAGAAATAAAAAAGTAGCCTATGTTTAAATCTTGAGTGTCAGCTACCTCCATACCAAATTTCATCATAATTGGTCTAGCCGTTTGAGTGTGAAGTACTTCTTCACATACATGCACAAACTTTCGCATTTACGATAAATATTAGTAGGATTAGTATTAATATTATAAATCCATAGATTTAACCTACGATATTATTATTCATCTCAGTAATCATTTTCTCACAATATAAAATTGTTGTAGATATACTTCTCGTTGACGATCATCACCATGGGACACTTCATAGAAGTGGAACAGCGCTACCTTAACGGCGATATGATTGAACCGGAATCAGAGAGCTTTCTAGAACCAGATAAAATAACACCAAGTGAGTATAGCAATTATGTGATAGTTTTCGAGGTCAATGTATGTAGGTATACCTACTTGTAATTTAGTTGTTGTACAATTAGTTACAAACTTCAATAATAGAGTTTAATAAAATCACTAAACATATGACGTGTAACATAATCTACTCAAACATAATAATAATTTTAAAAGTAACACAATCTTTGTGACTATTACTTTACCCATTTCATTAAATGTAACACACAATATTGATGAACTACTTAGTTAGTGTAGGAGTAAAATACCTTGAAAACCTGATTGTTTTATTTCCACCCTGGAAAATATTTGTGTAAATGAATATGTTGATTTCTGGGAATAAATATCCACATAAGCAGGTATGTAAGCAATCCAGTTTATATACATAGTACATACTCTGCCTGATTTGGGATCAAATGACCGTGAGTGACGAGACAGCAGCCAGCAAGGAGCAAGGCCGGAAGTGATAAATTTAAATACATACCAACTTTAAAACAACATGTAACAACAACAAAGGATCCGATCCGACAAAGCTTTTGTACGCGAATGTTGCAAATTTTCTGGAAATTCAGGCTTTCCGTGTTTGTTATTAACATTACACTTCTCATTTAAATGCGGAAGCTAATTACGAAGTAAAGTCTGCTTTGATTGTGTACAATAATTATGTTACCCGTATGAAAACAAAGGGACATTAATGCTATAACTTCGTTGCCTTCTCCACCCCTACTCATTCTAGAAATTTTCCTGTGGGCTGGGAAGGGATCTTAATTAATACAGAGGCACAATGAGTAAGCCTCAATTTATTCTTTGAACCAAGATTAAAATCTTAAAATTCTTCCGACAAAGTCTAAAATCGACTCAAAGTTCAATTTTCGGATACTTCGAAAATTAGTTTTCAAAGTGGGTAAAGTTTTATTTTACGCCGATGCAGAGCAAAATTAAATGCAAATGTAATTAGTACCCGTAGTCTTGTCATGAAGCGATAATTACTTTTAAATAACATACTAAATTAGAAATAGAAGCTGCCATATACCCGTACTTTTATCAATTTCGTTTAAAATAATTCTAATTAAATCTGAAGGCTTTTTTTAAATATGGATACATTAAACTGTTTCCATTGGGTACATTAGTAAGGAAAAAAAATAACCTTGATGCAATTGCGTTTAGCACAATTCATGATTTTCTTGTCTATAGGAGACATATTTTATAAAGTTTTTGCGTAAGGTTATAGATTTTTTTATTAGTTAATTGCTTTCCACACAACTAATTAACATTACCAGCGGTTTTTCAAAATTCAGCACCAACGTGCCGTAAGTTTAACGTTTAGAAATTCTAGAATTGTGGCGCTAAAAATATTTCTAAGACGTACAGAAGACACTAATAATAACCTCGGTGGGAGCACCACGTATTAGTGATAGTATTCTAAAACCAATTATTTTAAAAGTTGTTATTGTAGAACCTTCAGTATTCTAGGAGTGTATGTTTATGTTTTTAATTTATTTAAAACTATAAATTTAGTTTCTTAAAGCGTTTCTTAATTTAGTTCTTCTAGCGTACAAATTAAAATATGTTTGGTTCCTCGTATATTTTTATTATTTTTGCGAACACAATGCGCGAGCATTATTAAATTGAAAGTAAAATAACCAATTCAGTAACAATAGCGGCATTTTATGAGGTACAGATAGCTTAGATACCTTGAAAAATCTTCTATAAAGTTGAATATCTGAAAAAATATTAAAACTTCTTATCAGCAGGGAGAGGTATTTAAGATACGATTGTCATATACACTTTTTTATATATTTTTTTTATTGAGATAAACAAACGGTCAGAAACATTAAACAACATTTTTGGCTCCCGTTTGCTCGTCGGAGTCAATTTTCTCAAATGGAATAGAGACGAGAATGCATTATTTATACGTCTTATTTTGGACTAGCATTTGCCCGCGACTTCGTCCACCATTTCTTATTTTTTCGTAAAAAAGTAGCATCTATCCTTCCACAGGGTTCAGTGGTTTTGATGTGACAGATATTTTAGTAGGGAAATATAATATGTCAATACTGTTAAAAAATATCGCAATAAGGAACCGCAGAATATTATTACTAATAGCTGTGCCCCGAGACCATCAGCGTGTAACTCCTATAAAGCTGAAACGCATGTGCAATACTATCTACCTATACCTACTTCACTTAAAAATAAATACTTATAACTACTTTAATTAATAAAAGTACCTACGATATTTAAACACTACCAAAACAACTAATACCTATTTTACAAAATAACAACAAAAGATATTCAAATAAACTATTTAAAGACTAAAAGTCGCGCTGATCGTCAATTATTGTCTGCTCTGAACGCATCAACAGCCAAATATTGAATGTGAGTTACACTTGTTATTGTGAGTCAACCATAAAAGATAGACATATGCTATTCCGGGATATTTTTTAGAAAATTTTATGTAGAATATTTCCGTCGTACATGATTTCTATGTAACTTTTACCGTTAAGGCTAAACACGCGACGGAAGCTTAAAAAATGGAGTAACTTCTCCCGTTTTCCCAACATTTCCCTTCACTACTCTGTTCCTATTGATTGTAGCGTGATGAAAAGTATACTATAACCAGCCCAGGAGTATGAAGAATAATTGTACCAAGTTTCGTTAAAATCCGTCGAGTAGTTTTTGTTTCTATAAGGAACATACAGACAGACAGACAGACAAAAATTTTACTGATTGCATTTTTGGCATCAGTATCGATCACTAATCACCCCCTGATAGTTATTTTGAAAATATATTTCATGTACAGAATTGACCTCTTTACAGATTAAAATAGATAGAGTATAGATAAAAAGATACTATTTTCACATTGTAATTGAGTTTCGTTTTAATCTGAATTTTGTTTCTTGTAAGAATTTACATTCTGTTGGTATCTTACTATTAGTATTTTGTAAATACTAAGTTACTTAAATTTTTTATCTACACGTTTTTTACTACTTTTATTTTTTTAATCTGAACTCACCCTTAACATTTTTAATTATAAACTATCAAAAGACTGTATAATCCAGTTAACCTTTGTCTGGCTTTATTGCAGCGAGCTATTATAACAGTGCCTTGTCACTCGCCTATTCATTTATTTCATAAAAAGCATTGTTTTTCTGAAAAAAACACCTGTTTCCCGAATCCTAATGGAGTGACTCTACTCTATCGGGGAGATTATAAATATTATATTATCAAAAGTTTGAAGAACTGACTGAATTAAAGAAAATGTATATTTTGTATGTGTGTATACCAAATATCATTTCCCATGGTATCTTATTAATACTTTGTTATGAGGTATCATTTTGTAGCTATGTACCTACATCTCTGATTGTTGTGTAATAATATCTGCTTAATTGGTTCAAGATATAATACGAATAATTTGTCAACTTGAATATCAACTATAACTAATAAAAACTAGTTTACAGAGACGGCATCTGAACTGTAACATTTTAACTACTATCTGATCAGAACTTGTTACGAGCTGTGTGTACTGTAACTTGTTTAACTTATTACTTACGATGTTACTTTTTCTTCTCGTGCAAGTTGTCCTCAACCACAGGATATAACAATCTAACGTCTGTAATTTCCGCTGCTTTGATAACTAAACTACTGAACTCTCAGTGTAAACTGAATGAAGGAAATAACTTTTATAAATTACAAAATGAAATAAATACTTGGTGCGCAGAAGGAAATATATAAAGCATTGCTAGATTTGATGGCTTTTGGAAGGGTATTATGTATAAATTATTACAAAAGTTTTCACCTTGTTGCGCTATAGGAGTGCAATCTAGCAGGCATTAAGTACCGGATCTTCGAATGTAGGTACTGGTGATTTTTTCAAGGGGGCGTGGTAGACGAAATCCTAAAGTATAGGGAATAGCGAAAAAACTGAATGGTGCCTCGAGGCCGATTTTGATAAAAAAAACTAAAACTGTACCTACTTGGTTTTTCAGATAATAAACATAATGTTAATCGGCCTCGAGACTCCTTTCAGTATTTTTCGCAATTCCCTATACACGTCCACTTGAAAAAATCACCTTGTAGGTAATTTATTTTTAATTTGCCTATTATTTGTAAATCAAAATACAATAAAATTTAATAGTAGTTTATGATACTGTTGCATAATAGGGGTTATTAAAATACGAGTGTGAGTTTCTTAATAGTATCACACGAGTTTTTAATACCTAATTATGTGCATTATCATACAGAACTTTATCTAAACTCATCTAATAAAGTAATTTAAAGGTAAAAAATATTTTGTCATAGGTTTTTATGACTTACGGGTATCGATTATTCGTCATTTCCATTCCCTTAGTATCACTGCTATTTTTCTATCATTTTTGGCAAAAATAAAATATGTATGCAAAAAAATAAATAAAATAAACAAACATTAATCATCATGGCGCCCAAATCCGTGTGGGGAAAAACTCCTAAGTTGAGATCTCTACTGCATACGCGACCACAGTAAATTTGCATCTAAAAATATAATTATTTAGTCCTGATGCCTGGCCACTTATAATGTTTTTTTTTCTTTATTATTTCGTTTGACAGTAATTGAAGTATTCAAACCCAAAAAACATTATAAGTGGCCAGACATGTCCAAATACTTGTACTTTAATGAAAAAAAGTTATTTTATCGCATTGTCTTGGGAAGAAAACTGTACTATAATATAATTTTTTAATTTCATTATAGACGGGTGTGCATAAAGTGGGTCATTAAAGTACTGTTTTTGATTTCATAATTAGAACTTTACGATATGAGAGTAGATAAAATAAATTATACGACTTTTCTAGAGGCTAATAATTATCTTCCTTTAATATTGATAACGTTTTATACATACATAAAGACCTGTAAAATTACAAGGTCCACGTACGAAGCCGATTATTTTGATAAACATTGGTAATACTCCAATAGTGACTGTCAAACCTCTAGGGAAATCAAAAAATATATAGAAGAAAAGCCTTTTATTATCATTGTAATATTGGTTGAACCAACAACGCGTATTTTGTTTTAGTATGAAATATTTTGATGTTTGTTTATTTTTTGCTCAATTGATATTGGATTGTTATTTGTAAAGGCAACAAAATTTTACTTTACCTTGTTTTCATTATAATGTATTATTGTAGAATCTATAAAGAACCTACGTATTTTTAATAGGTACTTATTATTAATATAATACTAAAGTAGCAAACAAGGATACGGCCTAACTGATGGTAAGCGGTTACCATAGCCTATAAACACTTGCCAGGATACTACGGCGTGAAGATCATTCTATAGCATGAGAGCTCGCAGTAAGGAGGTTCTTTGAAACACTGCGTGACCATTTTATGGTTCCAATGTGTGAGGATTTACTCTCCGTCGATAGCGATTACGATGATAGAAGAAGGTAGCTGTAGGCATCAAGTCAAAGGTGTTTTATCAGTACACAGGTTTAAACGTCTCTACTTGTGATTTACGATATAAGTCTTTTGTAGCTTTCCTCCACAAATTTACCTGTAGTCATATGTAATGATATAAAGTACCTACCTAAGGCGTCCATGCCAAATTTGTAAGTGGTAGTCATGATTAATAAATACTATAGGCTATATATTAAGCTTGATGACAATACTTATTATATTTTTATATAAATTTTTATTTCAGTTACGGTCTCACTCAACATAACGCTGTTGGCTTGCAGTACTCTTGGAATGATTTCTTGTGTGCTGCTTGCGGCTGGTGTTTATAAAGTAAGCTGTCTTTATACTATTACTTACTATCACATTTTGTATAAATATATATTTTACTGTTGGAATTGCACAAAGCTCAGAGAGCCATTCTGAAAACGAATGCTGCATGGTCTTTCATATCGGTTCTCCACTAAAATGCTCTACAAGGAATGGGATGTTATAACGGCCAGGTAGTCCTACCTTAATATCCTGCTGAGAAAGCACAATGAGTTTAGAATACGACCCTGACTTCCTCAACGATAAGTGGAGAAAGGGCACAGTCTGTCAGATTCGATCATTCCACTCAAGTACTTCTTATAACTACTACTGCTTCCTTAGTACATATCTGTAAAAAAGTTAATATAATTATGTTACCAATTCATCCACTTCGCGAGAAGTTATGTCGAGGAACTATAGGTGGTAAGATGGCATTGGACTATCAATAGACTGGAAATATTAATGAATAAGTACTTACTTAATAATTACAGAGACAAGTAGGTAATTTCAATGATAATTAGTAAATTTAAATTGTAACTCTTACAACTCGCTCACATCCACTCATACATGCACTGTTTTTAAATTTTATTTATTTACTAGCTTTCCGCCCCGCGATTTCACCCGTGCTCCCGGGGGATTAAAAGTAGTATAAAGTAGAAATGTGTTAATCCAAAGGACTTTCCAAAGGACCAAACTTTCGGATTTATAATATCAGTAGGATAGGATTTATTATTTGTTATAGTAGGTAGGTACTCACCCTTTCCGCCTATGTCATACAATATTGATACTGCGGCATTTTGTTTGCATACGGCCTAAAATTGGGATATATTTCGAAACTCCATACAAATCAGTCAAATTAGATGAAACAATATATAGTTGGCAGGTCGATGTATTGAAATCTGTAACATAGGTATGAAGCTGCAAATGTGACAAAATTAATCCTACTGGTCAATTTCAGTTTGCATACTAAGTCCACCCTCTAGCACGATGGTGAAATTTTTGGGGCCTAAACTTATCGTTTCCCACTTTTAATAAAAATCGGTTTAGTGGTTTAGTCGCAAAAGTAAAGTAAAACATAGTTAAGGATTACCTTTTGATGAATAGAACTGCCGCGGGATGATAGGATTGTCGACTACCTAAACATAAAATAAAAAGCTGGGATAAGATCATCCTCTCAATTTTTCGTGAGAGTTTTTTAGAATAAAAATATTGCTTTTTCTTATTCACCTTGCCCATACGTCGTGGGTGTCGTGATCCTTAGAATAAATCCTTATAATAGAATTTACCTAATTTACATAAGTCCCTAATTTAAAGGTACCACAACCTACGAGTACAAAATATAATGTGAGGTTTTTTTTTTTTAATAAAACGAAATTAAATTTAGGGTTTAGATGAAGTTAGAAAATTGTGAAATACTTATACAAAACTACTGAAAACGGAACAAATAGATAAATAGGTACTTATATAATTTTAAGCTTTACTTTGTCCTTTGATAATGACAGTCCCCCAGTGATAGTCCTATGAGTAAATATTAATTTTGTAAATGTGTCTATTCAGACTTTTCCATGTCTCAATACTCGAGTGATCTCCGTTAATTTTGATGAAAAGGAGACCCGGACCTATGAACACCAACTTTTAACATTCGTTTACGTAAATATTTTTTTCATCCTTACGTACATCCACTCAGTCTTTTGACTTTATTCATAATCAATCTAAAAATTTGGAAGGAGCGTGGCTATTATTTACATACTAATGTGTGTGCTATATAAGCATTATTGAATTAGGCAGGGTTATGTGCAAGTCACTGGGCACAGCATAACCTAAAATTTCCTCGGAATGAATGCTGTGGACCTGTGACGTACCATGGCATACTTAGGATGGGTTGCACCATCCAGCTTCGGTGATTATCTGTGTAAGATCGGACGCGAAGCGACGGCGGCTTGCTTCCACTGCGGTGGAAACGACCAGGATTCTGCTACGCATACTCTCGCGGTGTGCCCCGCGTGGGAACCGGAGAGGCGGATCCTGGTCGATCAGATCGGACGGAATCTTTCCCTGCCAGCAGTCGTGTCGGCGATGCTTAGCGGGGATACGGCGTGGAGGGCCGTAGCCTCCTTTTGTGAGACCGTAATGGTCCAGAAGGAGGCTGCTGAGCGGGATCGGGAGAGGGCCGATCCCGCCCGGAGACGACGCCGTCGAGGCGCAGCCGTGCCTCGTCACGGCCCTCCTGCCCTGTAGCTGGGGCTTAGAATAACAGCTACGGTGTTCCCCTGCCTGTCGTAAAAGGCGACTAATCGGGGACCTTTGGGGTCGTGGGCAATCGGGGCGGGGGCCCTGTGCGTCCAGAAGCGATCCCAAGGAGGACGATGGGTCGTCGTGGTCACGATCCATCGTGCGATAGCACAGCGAGGGTGCTGGGGGGAAGTATCACACTTCCCCCGGGACGGGCTATCTAGCGCCGCGCGTGGAGGGGGAGTGAGTATGCGTTCTGTACGAGAACCCGCCCCCCTCTACAGCGCAGATGGCGACCACCGTGGGGTTTTAGCCGGTACGAGTCCGGCATAACCTGGTTGCTCCCCCCGGGGCGGCTGGGTATCCTATGAGGATTTCCCCACGAAAAAAAAAAAAAAAAAAAAGGGTTGCACCATCCAACGTTATCGTTAAATTGTCTACTCTGTCAAAACCGTTGCCCTGACAGACAATTTAACGATAACGTTGGATGGTGCTACCCACCCTTAGTCACGGCACGGACCATTGTTTTGCTTCCATGTTTAACATAAAGATAGCTTGGTTCGTTTGTTTTAATTATTCTAGGATTTGCTTCTGCAACAAATCTATGATACCTACAGTATCGTTGCTAGACCTTTTTCCAGACAACGTGTCGTATGAAATGCTTGCGCCCGATGTGCCTCTTCTTAGCGTAACTACTAGGCCTTACTAGCTATATAAGTACTTTCTAATTTAATTTCTACTCACGACATTTAGTTTTCTTATGAAAACTAAATGTCAGTTTTTTTAGTTTGTAGAACTACAGTAAAAGCCTAGGTAAAGTAATTAATTTGTTATTGAGAAACTATTTGTAGGTGCATACATTTAAAACCATTATCTTTAGAGTTAGGTATAAACAAACAAGTATATTTATTATTATAAGGTAGAACTTTTTCAATACTCAACAGACAGAAGTCATCCTGGTAACTTCAGTAATATTTCAACCACGACCTTACCGTTCATGTTATTATACAGCCATGACTCTACTTTAATATATCTAACAAGGGTAGCTACCCAAATAAGCATTTCTAGTATTAAGCTTATTTTACTTTCAGGATATCAAGTGGTTACTTCTACCATGGGTGGTGTCAATGGGATTGGAGACTCTAGTTGAAATTATAAATTTGGTCTACTTATTCTACTTGCAAACGGTGAGTCTATCATGAATTTTCAGTAGATTTTTTTTATTATTATATATAGGCCTGTGTTTGACCACAATCTCACAGTGGTCGGTGATGATGTGGCCGATGGTGGTAAGCACACAAAGCCTAGAAAGGAACTATATCGAATAGCCGTCAGCCGTCACATAGCTCACACCCAGAATATTAAAATGTATCACCAAGACTAAGATATTCCGGGTCAGAAAAAAATCCACTCATCATACTTACTATAACAGTAAATATTACACAAATAAGGTACGTCGAAGTATAAACCACAAATATCTAAAATATATCGTAGGTACAATTAATAACTTAAACTTAAAAGGACATATTGCTGATGGAAATGTAAAAAAAATGTTAAACGAATTCCCCCGCATCGAAGGGAGAGCACTTTTCCCTGTCATATCACAGGGAGGCACGAATATTCCAAGTTTTATTTGTTCCGTCTTCCGGAGACATTGTAAAATAGAAAATGATTAGACTTCGTTATTGCGAGTCTTATTAAATGTAATAGGAACTAAGTTAAAATATTATTACCTATACTATTGCCACTCTGTGCCTATAGCTTGAAACCAAAATCTATATAGGTACAGTCGCCTCTCGTTAATTCAAACAAGCGATAATTCGAACCTCTCTATAATTCGAAGTTATCACGAGCTTCCTAGAACATCTCTTTGTAGGTGATACGAAAAAAATCTATACATTTTAAGCACTTGGTAATTAGAAAAAAAAATACTTTGATCGCTACGTAAAAAACGACGCGCAGAAACACACACTCGACAATTCAAAGTTATCAGATTGCAAAGAGGTACACTTTGTGACACATAAGTAGGTATAGTTTCCGCCCACAAAACGACACGATGAAACAGCATTTCAGGTACTATTTCTGATAAAAACAGTTATTGGTTAGTCTCAGTATTGTGCTCTGAAGCAAACTAACATTAAAGACTTCTTCCGAAAGACTAATTTAAATATACTCGTACATGTAGGTATGTACCTGTAACCTTTTAATTTTGTTAAAAAGTTAGTAGTTAAGAAATAATAATTGATTAGGTTACTCAATAATTTGAACTTTCATATTTCTTCTCTCGTCAATTTCGAAAGATTTGATATTTCAAACTCTCGGTGTTTCGTAATATTTTAAAAGTCCCGAAAGTCGACTAAATTTCTTCAGAGCACCATGAAATTTCATATGTCGAAGAATGTTCTCAATTATTAATAATAATTATTAAGTTATGTAATAATAATTGACATACAAATTTAATTGTTGTATGGATGCTATAGGTACATATAAATAAATTCGATAACTTGGCCTTCCGAAAGTCAACCTATTTTTATTTTAGTATATGTGTAATAAATGTAATGTGGCCCTGTTAAAGTAATATAAATCTAAGTCTATGATATTGGCTTATATATGATATGATATTGCCTTGCTTTGTCTTAGAACTTATAACTGGTATCTATCTATCTATTCACGGGGTAAGTATATATCAAATAAAAAATCACTTTTGAAAGTCTCTAGTAGTGCAAGTTAAACTTTTTAGGTCATTTAATTTAGTTTTTATTTATTTTCTTAATTTTGTAGATATATTATACTATATATTACTAGCTGTTCCCCGCGGTTTCACTCGCGATTCCGTTATGAAATGAAATAAAACATATTTATTACTGCACAAACATCTTATAAAAGTTTGCGATCTATTTGTTGTCAGACCTATCGAGTATACAAATAAAATCATTAAAATCGGTCAAGCCGTTTCGGAGGAGTTTGTTGACAAATTACTGTGACACGAGATTTTTTTTATATTTAAATAATATTCCGTCAGTGCGATGGACGGATGGTTTGTAATACTAAAACACAATTCACCATTTTACGATGGAACCAAATCAACAATGTAGGTACCTATAGGTAATTTCCTGTTATAATAGGCCTATATTAATGGAGATTGAAAGATTGCTTTTAGTGGTAATAAATAAGGTTTACGGTTAATAATGGTCGATGTAATTACCGCCTGACCGGACAGTCATACTGGGTCGTTTCATGTTATGGTAGATCATCAGCACACAAATAAAATTAGACTTTTTACCATATTTTAAAGTGATTCAAAATGGGCTAGAGGCAGGAAGGTTCGGTTATAGAAAAAATACTAATAATTATGTTCGAAGCTGATCATATTTTCATCATCATATCAGCCGAAAGACGTCCACTGCTGGACAAAGGCCTCCCCCAAGGATCTCCACGATGGCCGGTCTTGCACTACCCGCATCCAGCGGTTTCCGGCGACCCTAACAAGATCGTTGGTCCACCTCTGATCCTAATTTATACAACACTATTATATTTGAAAATATTAATCGGTATAATACGTGTAGGTTGCATAAAACTTGTATTACTACTTACTTACTGTAGTACAACATTATAAAATGTAACGCCCTGATACAATAGCGATAGGAATGATTTTTATTACCTAGAGTCCATTATTTTGCCTTATGACAGACTTTTTGAAAGGCTATGCAAAACGTTAACATACTTTTTTACTTTATAATGGGTGTTGCGGCGATATCCAACCTCTGCAGACGAGGACTGACCGGCCGACTATACTATAGAGAAAACAACGGAATTTGAATAGACGACAAAAAACTGACGTGACCGAAAGACGTAGAAAATATTGTAAAATTATTATTAAAAACTAATAGAGACCCTTGGCTGAAATACGACGACTTATTTCACCGCAACAAGGAATCGCCCCTAATGCTCCTCATATGGGTGGCCGTTGGGAGCGACTAATTCGTTCAGTGAAGACTGCTATGAAGATTACTTTGAAAGAGAGAGTTCCATCCGACCAGACTGGCGAAGTACGATGACTTATTTCACCGCAACAATGGGCTTTGTGATTATTCAGTATATTGTTAAAAAATACATCATACACGACATACAAGTGAACTTAGCAAATTTTATAAAAGTACTAGCTGACCCGACAAACATTGTTTTGCCATATTTAAATTATTTCTAGCCTAGCTAAGGGTATAAAAAATAGTTAACGACCTATTTTGAGACCTACCAAATATACACAAAAATTTCATAAAATTCGGTCAAGCCGTTTCGGAGGAGTTTAGTGACAAACACTGTGACATGAGAATTTTATATATTAGATATTAACTCTCTTTCCAATTCCGGTACTGACCCAGAAAACAGACACTGCACACTTTGGTGCTTCAAAAATATGTGCATAAAGTATAACGCTCGTTTACTTTTTTACTCGCTAAGTGATTTCTCTTTGTACCAGTATACTTATTGTCTATCGTTTCTCTGCATGTAATTTTCAGAAATGCCCAACTCAGTAATTCATCTTGCTTACGTAATAGGTAATAAAAGACCTTCGACACATAAATATTGAATAGTCGTTAAAGAAAATAATAAATTCATGTTATAATAATATATTAGCTCATTCAGCCTATTTTCTCTTGTTTATGTCAAAGAGGGATGTTCATTATAAGACAAAGGATAGGTACCCATTTACATTGTCGTTGTACGATAATTTTCTACGTATGTAAAATGACCCAAATATTGCCGAACATCCTTATGTCACTTACGAACATTAAATTCAAAATTACCATTTTTGGCTTTACCACCGTCTTCCTAATCTACTTTGTTTATCTGTTACCATACCCTAGTAATTTGTTTTCTAATGTATTATAACCTCTTTTGATATATTTGTTATCCTATTGTTTGTCTTATATTGCTGTTGGTTTTATTTATAAGTAAATAAAAATGTAGATACGATTATAAATATAGAACCTGTAACGTGCGAGCTAAAATATGCTAAAAAGGCAAGAATAATAAATAGGAAAAATTATAATATGCGCCATTCATAATTAGAAATTGTAGTTCTGATTTTCTTAAACAATTGTTAGTTTGTATTTAGTTACAAATCTCGTGCTGATGAGACTAGTAAGGTCAGAGATATTTAACTGCAATTACTAGGCCTGCCGACATTGCATGAAATACTTAAAAATCATTTATCTCGTATCGAATACGTGACGTCAGCTGTCACATAATTTAGCTTTTTACATTCCAAAAATTCACAAATAAAGTGCCTACCAATTTGGGAATCAAATACTTTTTATATTTTTTTATAGTTATTCCTTGATTATAGGTACTGTTCTCATATCGATGGTGCTAACTACTTATAGATTAGAATTTTAACGTATTTATTGCCGTGCACCTAATAATTTATTTGCTGATGCAGGCTACAAAATTTATTGAATAACTGGATAACCTTTTACTATTAGCTTTAAAGGTTACATCACCGAGCTTTAGATACTTAGTGTTTATAATAGACTTGAGCCGTCGTCGCTAGGTTTCAGGATAGAAAACCATTTAGGAACCTAATTTTGTTGTTGAAATTGAATCAGTGTATGTTGATAATGATAGGCTCTTTACTATTACTATTTTCTTTTAACAGTTTACTATCAACAATATTATAAGAAATATTAACGAAATGATTGCATAGCTTTACCGTGTATTCGTTACAAAGAGAACCACAAATAATAATTTTATTATTCTTAATTATAATTAAGTCTTACTATCCTACTAATATTATAAGTGCGAAAAGTTTGTGAGTATATTTGTTACTGGACCAATTTTGATGAAATTTGGACTGGAGATAGCTGACATCCTGGATTAACATACTACTTTTTTCCCCCGGGAACGTGGGTGAAACCGCGGCGCGGAAATATAGTATATTAATAAATAAGTTCACTAAACAATAAGACATGATAATGATCACAAATGTTTGCTTTGGATTACAATCAAATCCATAACTTTTTTATGTATGTAATCCAATAATTAATTACCACCGCCGTTTTAAAACGTAATTTAATTTAATTGACAGGATGAAATTACCTAAATGTTTTTCATTGTACCTATTATTTAAGCTGTAAAGGGTGGTATTTCATGCTGGAAACGTACTGGAATATTTTCAATAATAGGTTCGCATCAATTTTGATTAATTGAGCCTTTGCCTTCATAAAGATATTGATTATTTCCCTTTATTTTTATGAGCTTTGGTTTTGGTCGGTATTTATGCGTTATTTCAAGCTTATTTTATGTCCAGTATTTTAGTACAGCTAACAGGTACACAAGTACTGTTTAAATTAATACCACGATAGTAAGGGTTTAATATGATATACCTACTTACCTTACATTTATGAGTTGGTAGTTTATTTGTATATTAGGTTAGTATTTATTCAGTCACTGAAGAATAAATAGTTTAATAGCTTCAATAGGTACACATCATAGACTTAAAAAAAATCTCTGAACAGACTGACTTCTAACATTTGAACGACGCTACCCAATGATGCCAGTTTTCTTGTAAATGTAAGCCTTACTTACGGACACATACAGGACTTAAGGACATACCTACATAACATTGTGCGTAATTTTTGACTAGGGGCTACGTGATCCATGGTAAACATACACAGTTCACAGTAGGAGTAGAATTTATACAACGTTATATTATATTCTCTTTGGTTATAAGCGATAGGGTAGTTGACTGACACATCAAATCAGCTACTTTTTAATAAATGTCAAAACGATAGTTTATAAGGAATTTTGTATGAAATATTACATTATGACGTCATAGTTTCACAGCATCAAATCATCTACTCTTAGTGGTTCCACTGGTAATTAAAAATCATAAAATGCATTAAATGTACAACATATTTGATATTTCCACGTGTTTTTAGATGTTTTATGCATTGGTTAGTGTTTGGTCATTTATTTTTGACAGTGTCAACTACCCTATTGCATGAGGATACAAAAACAATTTTTCGTTTTTTTGAATATATTGTTAATCATAGACTAATTGATTCAATGTTTTTTCGTTACTTGATATTTTATTAATATGTGACATAACGCCACAGGAGCAACATAATAATATCTACTTACCTGTTGCAAACCTGTTGTCTTGCACTTTATTTGGATAGTTGGCAGAGTGAATATAAAGTTTTTTATTTATTTTATGAACGTGGTGGGTAAGATCGCGACCGGAAAAAGTATGATATGAATTAATTTGCTTCCTTTGTAGCTTACAGATTGGTTTAGCCATTAGGGTCTGATAGAGTACAATAAAATAAAATCTCCACAATAAACTGTAACACAAATTAAATGAGCAATACCTGACTACCAATTGAATGCGAGAATAATACTAATTTGCCTTTTTTATTACAGCTGAATTTCAACCCGATAACATCGTTCCTGTTCACTTTGGATTTCTTTATCATCGTACTAAATGTGAGTACTTACCTATTTTATAAACAGACTTTATATTACTTTTAAAGTATTAACAGCTTAGAAGATATTCATTGTCATAATTTTATTAAGCAACATAAACATTATGCATAATTATAAGAAATGATCTTGGGCGTCGATTTGAACGATTACACCAATTGGGAATATGCATGATTTTTACTTTAATAAAAGATCTACTTTATAGAATTGATTGAAGTCAAACATACCTAATGTTACGTGTTATTTGTGTTCTCAGAGATATACTACTGTCAGTAGTATAAAAGTTGTACTAAGTTTCAAAGAGAATTTCTATATTAGTTTTATAACTAAAAAGCGGTTATAAAGTTATATGAGTCTGGCTGGGCGTAGACTAGTATCAAATGCGCAAACATGCTAGTCCGCGTCAGTGTGGGATTCACCTGAGTAATGCTAACAACTTCTAGCCCATTCGAAAAAAAGCAAAACTTGAGTACCTAAAGATGTAATTTTGATTTTTGAATAATAATTAACAATAATATCCCGGCACATTCCTATCGTTATCCGATCGCAACCTAAACTAATACATAGTAATTTGAGAAAATTATTGTATGAGCGCATTCTACATCCGATTCTCAATAATCAGCCCGTTACATATTACCTTTTTAAAACCGAGCCACCACATACCACTATTGCATCTCTTTCACGTAAAAATAACCACGAAATAAAAAATAGCAGGAAGAATTTCTTCAATATCAACGTCTGACCGAAAAGCTTACTAAGTACCGCTTCCAGATCCTTACTACATAAAAAATAATATCATAACCAAGAAACCGCTAAGATCTGAATCATCAGTCGCTTAAGAACTTTATGGATCGCTCACCGCGTGTATAGCAATGGATGTGGATCCATAGCACAGAATAGAAAATTGTCCATAGTGTTCATGTAGGTACTGTAGGAAGAAACAGCAGGAGTAACGGTGTCATATTTAAATATTTCTTTGCTTAAGATTCATATCAATTTGTGAAAAACATTTCAATCTAACATAAAATCCACGTATTAATCTAATATTTGGATAATTCAAATAATACATATTTCGTTTAAACCCTAAAATTTGTGAAAAAAAATATCACGGAATAACCCTTAACACCGAGATAAAATTAAACTTGAAAACGGCACAAACGAAAGAGAATAAAAAAGATTATTTTACAAACTCAATTTTGCTTAATTTTGCATAAGTATTTTCTATCATCCGTGAAAGAAATCAAATAAGTATGGAAATGGAATGCTTTGAATACGATCGCGCAATATTTCCCGATTGTAAATTGATTGAGTGAAGTATTGCTTTATCAGGCCAGAGGGGTCAATATCGCTACTTTTGAAACTTCTTATTATGTCCCGGATGGCATGTCATCGACCTGTCAACTATATCTTGTTTCATCTAATTTGTAAGATTTGTATATAATACAAATCTTACAAATTAGCCAAAATTACAATTTTAGGCGTAACAGATAATAAAATGCTATCCGAAACATACTATGATATAATCCTACAGGCCCAGGCTGGCCTAGTCCGTTAGCTATGAAATGAGAACATTTAAAAATGGCAAAATAATCAAGTAATATTTTTGCTGTAATCTATTTTATAGGCAACCTACTTGTGTCCCGCTGTTTCACTCATATTGCTGGGATGAAAAAGTAACCTATAGCACTCAGGGATAATGTAGCTTCCTATTAGTGAAAGATATTTAAGAATCGGACCAGTGTCAAATGAGATGAAACAAAAGATAGTTGACAGGTCGATGAAATGCCATCCGAAACATATCTATTATGAAGCTGCAAATGTGGCGATATTGACCCCCCTGATTACATTCATAAAAATTAGCTGTAGGTCTATTAATCATAATTTTCTTGGAACGTCGTAGACTAAAGTATAACCCTGTTCCTTTGGTAGTATGTTTATGACCTATAGCGTATAAACCATACTTTTAAATGAATTCTTATAAGTTATACATCTAAAGTTTCTAGAAGATTTTCAAAGCTTTTAATTAACTGGAATACAGATATTAATTAAGTAACGCTTTATGGTTGGAAAAATATAATCTACGTTTAAAAAGAAGCCGCATCCCTTTTATCTCGCCGTCGTGGCCTGAAGTGGACGTTGCGTACTTTCTTATTAATTTATAGACAATTTCTTCCTTTATATCTACCCTCTTAAAGTAAAAGAAAGTAAAGTGAGAGGAAAATGCGACGGCCCATAGGATAAAATGAGGTCTCTGCAGTCCATTTAATGAAACGAGGGTAACTCACTATAAATTAATCCAGCCAGGTACCTGCATTAAATTTCTATGAGGAAACGTAGGAAGACGATAATTAATAACAAGGTCGTGTTCTATCTTTTTTATCATACGTGGTTCAACGTAGCTCTGCGGTTACGAATTATGTTTACGAGTATTACCTACGTACAAGGTATCTAACCCAAGGGGGTAGTAATAAGGTTTTATGGACAGGTTAGAGGCTTTAGATATTTTTGCAATGTGAAAGTTGGTCGTGAAAGTTGAAGTTAACAAGCTAGACATACCTAATTTGCCTACTAATATTATAAATGAGAAAGTCATTGTTAGTTTGTTACGATTTCGCTTGAAATACAACGACCAGATTTTTGGCACGCAGATGGTTTTTATGCCGGAAACCCGGAAAAAAATTTGATAGTCGACACTTTGTACTATGGAAACCACATATACCTACTACTTCTTTTTGTAAATAGGTACATACTTAAATAGATAATTACACCCAGACTCAGGACAAACAGACATATTCATGCACACAATATATTATGTCCTGGATGGGATTCGAACCCACAACCTGCGCCGCGATAGGTGGTGCCTTAACCAACTGACTTTTTATAGTAATATTGTCAAGTATCGCAGGTTTTATCTCATTTTTCAACTTTTCCCTGTGCCTTCAGTCGCTTGGGTTTGTAAAAATAACCGTCATAAATAATATAAATTTGTTATTTGTCAGATTACTACATATAGGTCGCGTCATGTAAAAAGAACGCTGGAAGAAAGTGGAAGAGGTGTGTTTGCGCTTGTCTACACTCGCGCACGAACCAACAAGGCCTATTATTTTATTTTAGAACTAGCCTTTGGCTCTTTGGGTCTCGTATATTGATTATTGGTAGGTATATCGGACCTCATACCATCAAATAGACCGATAAATCGCCAAATGCGCAGCCTACTGCCAGCGTTCTTTTTACGTGACGCGAACTGTACAAACTGTTAATGTTAAAATGCGTTTTAATTTGTTTCCAATCAAGCTTAAAAAGCGTAATTTTATCAAGGTAGCGACATAGGTACAACTATAAAAATATCAACTAAGTAGGAATGGTTTAATCTTTTAAATCATCTCTAGTAAAACTCAAGATTTAAATTCATCACTTTCATATTAATCTTGGGTTTTACAAGACCATCTCGCGTAATAAGATAGTTTGTGTAACCTATTTTTATTGAAGTTTTAGTTGAACGGTTTACGTCGATCGGAAATTAATAAGAAAATCAGATAAAGATATGATTTATCTATTTCTTGGTACTAGTCTAGATTCTAGACACGTATATGCGATAAGTTTAATGTATTGACATAGAGGTTGTTCTAAAGTAGAAAAAAAAATGACTAGACGTAGGCAAATTAAATCACTTTACTTTACCAGAACATTCATAATTTTGAATACCGCCTACACATCCGTACCTATTCAGACGAGATATATGTGACCTTTACTATGTTTGCTATAATTATTATCTCCGAAGCATGTATGTAGCCATCTTACGTTAAAATCCTAACCCGCCAGAGGTGTATACTTAATATGGGATCACTGGCTTTACACAATAACTTTATCTAAGGCACTGACCACATATAAATAGTATCTAACTCACCATCTCTATGAAACCGCGGGGGGCAGCTAGTCTGTACTAAAAAGTTTTTAGAATCGGATTCTTCGGATCTTCAGATTACCTTCTACATCTAAACTCACCAATAAACTTAACTTCTTTTTAATATTAGTATTAGATGATTGATGAATACAGTAGCTTGACAACTATTTGTATAAATGTGGGTCTAGGCACGCCACCGCGGTTTTGTGGTTACTGTGATAGGATTGTTGCAAGTTTGGTTTGACCGACATTATTGAATGCATAATTGAAATGTGGTTGGTTGCTATACATTTTAAAAGCTGACAAGCTAAAATATAGACACGCTACGATGGCACGTTTTAACATGAGCTGTCTCTACGTGTCTTTAAATACTGTGTTTCTTTTCGACTCTGGGATATGGGTCAAAATGGCCATAATACCGTACAAATAGTTTAGGTCCTATAATAATGTTATCGTAATTTTCAAAAGATCACAATACAAATAGTTTTCTCATTTAGTTTTTTTATTTCCTCGACCATAATATTGTTTGGAACTAGCTCATAAAATAAAATATGTGCAATATAGAAGTTTATAGTAAATCTATATTATTATTAGCTTTCCATAATGCTGTTATATCCAAGAGGTAGCTTTGAATTATGAATATTACTAAATTTCCCTATGCAAGTTAGTATTTCCATCCTATTTTTAATCCCCAGATAAGTATTTCTGCCTGACAGGTAACGGACAGAACGAAGCTAGGAGTACCTAAGGCAGAAAGTGACGCACGGTACAGTACATGCCATGTTATATTAGGTATTGATGTGTACAATAAATATTAAATTCGATTAACCCAATTAAAATAAAGAAGAAGTCTTAAATGGTAATTATAATTAGTTAAGCCACCATTCAAAATAATTACATCGATATGGAGAGAGCACTTTAAGAAAATTCTTCGTTTTCTATAGAATCGGAGGATCTTTAAAACATACTGCAAACTGATTGGAATCCTTAAGTAAATAACTTGGCACTATGGAAATCTAAAGGATGGAATCATTACATATTCATAATAAATCTGTGATAAAGTCCACAAAACTCCATCATAGTAAACAATTATCTACATCTTGACTGATTGATTCAAGATCTACATCTAGGTACATGTATTTATAATATTTTCTTCGAATAAAATCTTACCGCTAGGATAAACCAATTCAAAATAATCTCATGGCATAATATGAGAGTACCTGGATGTCCGCATATAGTGACACGATAACCCTAGAGATAGGTAAAGTACTCTTCTGTCGAGAGGATCTTCAACCACACCTTGGTTTGGATTCATTATAACAGTAGTATCGGACATTGTGCCTTGCGATTATGAACTATGCTTGACCGAGGAAGGTCCGACACTCAACGGAGATCTCGGAACAATGTAGGCCGCCAGACAAATACGCCACTGGTTAAATTCAAAAGAAAGATCTACAAAAAATCCTCACTGAGTTATTTGAACAAAATGAACATCTAGCATAAAAGCCGACTTAATAATATATTTAAATAAAAATTTCCAAGCATCAATTAAATTATATACCTATAGCATATTTTTCAGAAATGTTTAATGATTATTTGGACAAAGGTTTGATGAAATCTTTAGACTAAGATAATCATTATTATCAAAACAATATAAATCGCGTCTATCCTCTAACTCATCATCATCATTAAGTTAGCCGAAAAACGTCCACAGCTGAACAAAGGCTCCCTAAAGGATTTACACTATGCCCGGTCTTGCGCTACATTGTTCCACCTTATGGGGAGCTTGCCCACGCTGCGATTTCCGGTTCGTGGTCGCCACTCGACTACCATTGTGCACCAGCGGCCGTCGGTTTGACGAGTTACGTGCCCTGCCCACTGCCACTTTAGTTTGTGCAAGTCTTCGGGCTATGTCGTTTCATACTCGATCTCGTAGGGAAATCTGTATATCAAAAAAACAAATATTTTCATGCTCTTTTGTATTTAGTAAACTTCAATACATAATCAAAATGGGATACATGATACTATACAATATTATGTTCTACTTTGTATTAAAAACGTATGTTTTTGGTTCTTAAAAAGTTATCATACATTTTGGTCTTAGTAAGTTATCTAGTAAATACATGTAAATATAACAAAATTTTAAATAAATAAACAAGAATATGTAAATGAATTCTCAACAGCGGTGGGTAGGTAGATATACTAACTACTAATTGCCATTTACAGAATGACAGGGCTGCCCAACATTTTGCCTGGGATGGCTCGTGAGTTGATGGCGACTTTTTTCGCCGTGTAAAATTAATTATCTGTATTTCATTATAAAACACAAGTTTCCCAGGGGTTTTCAGAATAAAAAGTAGGTCCTACGATATTTTTCAGTCCTTATCCTACTATAAATAAAGGCACTGGCTAAATCATATGTAGTGAAAAATACATAATTTAATAAAAATATGATAATTTGAATGATTTATTCACAAAAAATTTTTTGCTGAGACGGAAAAAAAATGAAGTAAAAAGCACACGTGTGTAATAAGAACCTAAAAGCGATGCGATAAGATTCACTTTTTATTTTGGCCAAAAATGATAGAAAAATAGCAGTAATACTAAGGTGAAATAAACTTGGATCTGAAATTGTGGAGGCGGCAATGGAAATGACGAATAATCGATACCCGTAAGTCATAAAAACCTATGACAAAATATTATCGATTATTACCTTTAAATTACATTATTAGATGAGTTTAGATAAAGTACTGTATGATACTGCACATAATTAGATATTAAAAACTCGTGTGATACTATTAAGAACCTCGCCTACGGCTCGGTACTTAAACTCACACTCGTATTTAATAACCCCTATTATGCAACAGTATCATAAACTACTATTACCTTACCTATCCTAGTGATAATCGCATAAGGTCTGCCCCGACGAGTGTGCCCAGGGGCGCGCGCACGTATGCTAATATTTTCTCTCTAAGATGTTTAACTTTCCATCCCCGCTGCCCTTAAAAACCACGTGTCTATAAATTGTACCTTAATTTAAAAAATATGTATATTTCTATTGATTTGACCTGTTTAATACCTCTAACTAATATGATGAATGTATGACTCGTATGTACGTAATATTGTTTTCAATGATTTGAGATTTTCCTCGATGCTAAATATAATAAAAAATAATTTGCACTGCTAAAAAGTATAAACTGGGTACTTACTTAATCGGACTGAATAGGTTATCAAGTTTTTTGTTTTGAAGTCATTGTTATGGGTCAGACTAAACCAAGACTAAACATGTAGTGGCAAAGTACGAGTAAGTAAGTACTAGTTATTGTGTCAATAACTTTAAGAGAGGTTCAAAATTGTTTGCAGGACTTGTCCTAAACATTGATTCTTCATTATGAAAAACGACTATGAAATCAATCTTTAAAATTACTTGCTTCAAAGGCTATGGGTGGAAACGAAAAGGTAGCAGCCGAAAGCTAGGACGTGGGGAGAAAGGTAGTAGTCGGGAGGGAGGATCGGGTGTCTTAATCGTTCCTTTGCTTTTGTAACGAACTTACCGACTCGGTGAAATATAAAGTAGAATAGATTTGATTTAGGGCTTTTAATAATAAAGGTTAAAGAGCTGACACAACTCCAAATGTTACAGCTTACAAAACAGCTGTCCGTGTGTCTTAGTGTAGGTACACATACCTAATCAATTAAAAGATACACACACAGGGTTTGATTATATTAGCGTCGTTCCCGAAGGATGCGTGCTAAAAAGTAATCTCCCATTAAAGTAGCAAAGGCCGCACTCTCGAACGATGGTGCCGTAAAAATAGGTCGATAACACAGTTTACACTTCAGTTTACACTTGGGGTAATGTTGTGTGAATTAACCTGATTTTTACATCTACACAAACGGAACGAAATCATATAATCATTTCAAACTTTTCATATTTCAAATTTGTATGAAAAGTTTATTTTTTTGTGATTTCAGGATTACTCATAGTGAAAGTTATTTATAATAATATAATATCCTGGGACATTTCTTCACACACGGTTATCTGATCCCAAACTAAGCAGAGCTTGTATTATGGAAACCAGGTAACTGATATACTACATATACTACTTTTTTTTTTGTAAATACATACTTATATAGATAATTACACCCAGACTCAGGACAAACAGACATGTTCATGCACACAAATGTTTGTCCTGGATAGGAATCGAACCCACGACCTGCGGCGCAATTGGTGGTGTCTTAACCAACTGCGCCAACTGGCCCGTTGGCAATAATTATGATTACAATAGATAATGCTTAAAAAATTTGAGAAGACAAAAGAATTGGTAAAAATGTTGTGGATGTAGGTATAGGTATTGTATGATTTCGTTCCGTTTAGGTAAATATGTAGGTATACCTATTTATGGAAAAACTACTGGATTATGAACGTGAAATTTTGGGCTAAGATTGCTATTAAAATGTGAGCGAGCAAATTAGGTAGGTATCCAATGTTTAAGGAAATTCAACCCCTAAGTAGTCGCAGCGGCTAAAAGTGTAATAAATATTTTGTTTAAGGTCGTCTATTAGGTACTTAAACTTGCTACGTATTAGGTACCTTCTCAACTCACAATCGTAGTCTACAATAACAGACCTCAACAATATACTCGTACCATTGTTATTCTTTATTATGTTATCGAAGAAATTGTAAAGAAAACAATGTTGTAGACTTAGAATATGAAAATAACGCAAATGTTTAGTCTCATTTTAACGCTCTACCTACCATTGTTGAATTTAGGGGTTATAAACTACGCCCAAAGATATATATTTCCCATTAACGCTAAGCTGTAACTGGAATGTATAAAATCAAATATTTTTCAAAGGCCTTTCCATATGTTACGTAGGTAGGTACCTAACCTATACGAAATGTAGATTTATATTTTAGTATTATAGATTCGTAGGGTGTATACCTACATTTCCCAATACCCATTGTGAAAGACTCCCAAAGAAAGTATAAACGTATTAGCTTCTAATGGTTATTCAATCTCGTTACAATGTCGACCCTCGCAAACAAACTGGGTCACAACCGAAATTTAACCAAAAATTTGCATTAATTACCGATGGTTTGGGAACATCCGGTAGTCATCTAAGTGAACGTAGCTAATAAACTTAGCATTCTAAGATAAATACGAGTATTATATATAGTAGTATATAGAGTAACACACTTGGAAATACATAAGTATTCACATAAAAATAGTGATGTAATATACTCAAATATCAGTAGTAATAAGGTACTCAGAAGTTAGCGAATAGCAGCTATGTCATTTAAAAAAAAATTCGACCACGATTTAGCTAGGTTTTTTCTTTATTTATACTTTGAGAGCCTGGCCTCGGGAACTACACATCGTGATAGGTAGTGTCCCAACCAACCGCACCAATTGGCCTATCAAGTCAGTCAAGCTAAAGTAAATATGTAAGTATCTTAGTCTTTTCTCGGAAATAATACCCGTTTCCACTCGAAATAACTAAAGTGTATTTATAATAAACAGGTTAATTGACAATGATAAGGTTGCTCATACGTGGAAGACAAGAATATGGTTGTAAGTATGTAGTAGATAGAGAAGCTAGTTTACATAGGATTGTAATTTGTATGTATAAGTTTGTACCTACCTATATTTGGTATAAATATTGAAAAGTTTGTAATAATAAAAATAATGTTTGTTACTTTTTGGTTTGTACAAACACAATTTATAAAGAACTTAAAAATACTAACTGCAGTAGCACAAATAAAAATAAAAGTGTTGATAGAGCGCTGGAACTCACGGTCCTTTAAAAAAAAACTCACGTTAAGATTTAACTTGTTTTTTTATAGTTCGAATATTTCATCGCGAAAACATTATTTATGTCACAAACTAATGAAACATGTTGTAGATACAAAATCATAATGTAGGTACAACCAGAGATTGGTGATAAAGCCAATTCTTTGCTATCTTTATTATACCTACAAAGAAAATAAATTAAAAACTTAATAAGGAAACTTAAGAAAAAGAAAAATATAAAATTATAATTAAATTAAAAAGATTCAAGAGTTAAAAAAACTCTTCGTTAAGTGTCCATTAAGAATTCGATAAGTAAAAAAATTACAAACCCTCGAAAAATGCGTGATGTCGAAACAGTAGGTACCTGTTATATTCTTCACACAGCGTTATCCGTTCCCAAACTAAGCTGTTGTAGGTACCTACCATGGAAACCCGGTGACTGATATACCTACGACATCAGTTACCTAGGGCTATAGTTGCTGTACTTTTTAATAAATGTCAAAACGATCGTTTATACGGAATTTTGTATGAAATATTACACTATGACGTCATAGTTTCACAGCATCAAATCATATACTCTTAGTGGTTTCAATGGTAATTAAAAATCATAAAATGCATTAAATGTACAACATATTAGATGTTTCCACGAGTTTTTAGATGTTTTATGCTACGGTTAGTGTTTGGTCATTTATTTTTGACAATGTCAACTACCCTATTATAAACGGATAAACAATTGTAAACGGCAATTTGAGTTAGAAACTTATTTCCGGCTACATAACAAACATTTAACAAGGTTTTTATTACTTTGCGCAACAATAATTTTCACGCGAAAACGCGCTATCGCTTTCATTTTATATTTTAATTTTGTATACATTTTACAAAGTGAAATTATATTGATTGTATTTAATGTATGGCTTATTTACACAGCAAATTTTAATATGTTTTGCTTTCGAGAAAAATCTAAGAACAAAACTCCGTTTTGTATTTATTTTCATCCTGAAAAATGAGACGATCCCGTGCAAAGTGGGATAAAGGGTCAATTTTGTGTTCGGAAGTTTTCCTCTGGCTGGGACAACGGGACGGGGTACTTACCGGAAAACGGGATGTACACCAGTAGGGAGCGACCTTGAATATCGACCCAAAATATCTGTAACCTTCCTAAATATCTCTTCGGTTCAAAGAGCTTATGGTTGTGTAAATATTCATGAGACTATTTTTGGTCAAACTAGTCATGTGTCCCAAGTAATAAATATAGATTTTTTATTAAACTCGACGACATTATTTATAGGTATTGAGACCCATTTAGAGATATCGGGAGTAGATATTCGCTGCCGCTGTAGTCTTTCATTCTAGTTACTTCGTATTTATAATAGGTACTAGCTTTGCCCTGCGGTTTCACGCGCAATAGAGTTTAAGAACACCCCGTTGTTTATTTAACCAACCAAATATGTAGGTCAATTTGTCCGTTTGTAGGGTCCGTTAGTATTCATATAACTCGAGAACCACAGTACAGATTTTGAAGCACTTTTCAAAGAATCCTATTAGTTTACTAGAGGAAGGTTTTAAGCAATTTGAATATCCAGGGGCATGTATAGTTATTCTGTGACGACGATTTGATGCTCCATAAATATATATTACGCACGTGGAGCCCTGTTTAGTTTTCACTTCTAAATACCTATTGCTTATAAATAATTACAATTCACTAAAATTTTATTTAGTTTCAATAAAAAAAATACCTTGATCAGATGACACTTTTCATGTGTGTATATTTAAATTCAATTTTTCATTACTAACGTCAGAAAATAATCGTGAATATGCTTTTCTTATTAAAATTACAAATGTTTTTTTCTCTCATTTGGTCCATCCAAATTACTTGAAAATATAAATTTACCTTCTGAAATCTAATAGGAAGGTAACTTACTAGTTTTCTTACTTTAAAAATAAAAGGTTACGTTTTTTTTACATAACGTAAAACGGTATTTTTTACTAAAAGTGCGCCAAACCTGTCTCGCTTGCCCCTGTCAGTTTAGTAAGGGACGGAGACATTCGCGGAGAGCATCCTCTTAATCCGCTTCACGTACATAAATAGAAACATCTAAATAATGGTTGGAGTTCAGAAATCGTCCAATCGAAACTCAGTTCATAATTGGAATTCTCGTATCACTTGTATAGAGTGACAACATGACAACTATTTGAACAACTTATGGAGAAATTTTACAGATTGAATTTAACGCCATAAAAATAATATACCTGCCGCTGATAAACGGTTTATTTCCGTCTGATGTCTATCGAGCTTCGATGTGCGATTAACAATGCGTGAATTTGAAGTATGGTTTAAAATATATCCGTCGTGTGGCTACGACATCATAAAAGTCATCCTCACAATTAACTATGCTTCCTACATTGGTCCAAATCTTCTGATCCATATAAAAAACCTAATAAGTACCTACTTAGTGCCTACCTGAGTATTTCGATTTTGATGATGATCCGTACCACTATAATAATGTAACGCATACAAAAAAAAGCTTAACAGCAATTTTATGACCTAATGCTCTTTTGTTCAAACAATTCTGAAATTGTTTAGCTTTTATCATATTACTCGCATGTAATCTAATTATAAGAACTATACGTGCACCTTTGTGATTGAATATTCACGGTTTTAACTTTATGATTGAATATTCACTCGACCATGTCCAGGCACTTGTTTAACTTCACATTTCATTAGCTAGCTCCTTCTCAGACATTATACTTTTGAACAACAAGAACAGTGATGATGTTTATTTAACTTTTTATACATAGGCACTTTCCTTAGACATCAAGAGATAATTTTAAAAAATTCAGTTAATGTATTTAGAAAATTGTTATTTATCCATTAATAAAAAATGGTAAAGAGTAGTTATTTTTTATTTAGATACTTACTTATTTATTTATTTACAAACTTTTAATAATTACTACTTACTGTAACTTAAAAAAGAAACTGGAAGAAATTCACAAAATGGGAAAAAGGAATCAATAACTATCTTTGCGTAGCTTAAAAATACCCACCCAAAATTATTTTAAAATAGGAGGATCAGAAAACGAAACGTTATTTTATTTTAATTTAAAACAACAATATTCTTACATACATTAAAATATTATTTTAAAAAAAAAACAACTTTGGTGACTGTTAATACAAGTACAGAACTTGATTAAAAAGACGAGGAAATGTCAAATCACCCAATTAAAATAAAAAATGGCCAGAAGTGTACACACGGCCACAGATCAAGCAAACTGCGGCACCTTATGCGGTTGTAATAGGAGCTATTTTGCAACAAAAATGTGTAGCTTGATCTTTGGCCGTTTGTACCAGATCGCTCCAGTTCCCTGCCAACCGACAAAAATACGCATATGCTGTGGATAATGACTTTCACGTCGGTGGTCAACCCATTATAGTCATCTACTTGCTTTACTTGAGAAGTACAAGGCACTGGGGGGTCAATATCGCCACATTTGCAGCTTCATAGTCTGTATGTTTTGGATAGCATTTCATGGTCTCGTCAACTATTTTTTGTTTTATCTAATTTGTATGGAGTTTCGTAATATAGCCCAATTTTAGGCGTACCTATGTTTCTGCAAATCTGTCAGTTATTATATGTTTCGCCGTAAAGTGGTGATAATAACCCCCCTGATGAGTTTCGTTCATTGTGACAATCATACTAATAATTAGTATTTCTGGACAGACTGAATTCGAACATTCGAATGACACTATCCAATGATGCCAATTTTCTTGTAAATATAAGCCTCACGAACCCATACACAACAACATGTTGCCGATTTTTGATAAGGGGTGACTCGATCCAGTCTATTTCTATATCCACTATTTATCCAAATATTCTATGAAAATTACTACAATTTTTTTTTTTTTTTTTTTATTTATTCGGCTCACTAACAGCTTACATTTAATACATACCAAGAAAACAACTTACATACTATAGTATACTTAAATGTAAAGCCTATTTAAAGTAAGCACCTCATGCATGATTAAAATTAGGTATTTAATTACGTAGAAAAATGTAAAAATAAAATTATACATAATAATTACTTAGCAGACCACAGCTATTTTTTTCCAAGAATAGCATTGATGCATTTCTTATATTTACCAAATGGATCAGTGTTTACATCGACTGCATGGCAAATACTGTTACATACAGCTTAAATATTCTGGGGATAGGGGAGCTACATCCAAATACTGATCTGCGAAAAGGGGGAACAAGAGAAGTAATCCTATACCGTGGATATCTTATGGGTACTCTGAATTTAAAACATTCTAGGATTTGGGGACAGTCAACATTGCCTCTCATAATTTTGTAAAAAAAAAACAAGTCAAGTATGTCTCTTCGTTGTGAGAGAGATGTGATGTTAAAATATTTTAATCGATTAGCATACGACTCAATTTAATAATGATAATGATTAAATGAAAATTATCCATGGGCATTAAGTACCCTCAGTATGTAAAGTTCGAAACCTATTTGGCAACAAAGCGATTGGATTGGATTGTCTACTAAATCGAATGAATCCTATTTACCACCTTCAGTTAGCTTGTGGTGGTGCTCCAAATAGCACAGTGTACCTATTCGGTATATGAATATTGAACAATCATCGTATATGACAGTTTAACTCATACCTACCTACTCATTGCTTAATGCCAAATATTTAACCGTAAAGTAAAGTAAGTAAATACGTATTTTTATGTTTTACATTTGGTTTTACTATTCGATGACATCAAACGATCCTAAACCACTCAATAAGTTCGAAAAACTAAGATATTGGAAAATATCTTCTAACGAAAGAAATGTAGCTAGGTAAATATATGTATTAGGTGAAGACATACAAATAAACGTATAAATTGGTACAATTTATTGGTAAAATCAAGTCAAATTCCATTCGTCACCGAACAGAATCGTCAACAAAGCTTTATGTAGGTATAATTTGCGTAATTTCGCACACCCATTTAAATATTTCATCTCAGCTTTTTTTCGTCACTGTAGTTTCGGAGATAATTTCGGGGGAATAAAACTATTTGTTTTGAAATTATAAAAAATAAATCAGCCTTTAATAAGTCCTTTCAGCCTTTCAGCCCTTTCATTTGATAAGTCAGACAATATAGTTTAAAAAGCTTTTTTATTTTCTTATGTTACGCGTCCGTGTTTTTCACGCTCAAACCACAGGAGCAATTTTTTTTAAATTTGGGTTAGAGGTAGCTGACACCCTGGATTAGCACACTTAGGCAACTTTTTATCCTTCAGACACTAAAGCTCCTTTGGGAATGCAGGTAAAACCGCGGGCTGAAATAAAAATAAATATCATGGAAAATAATAATAAATATCATGGAAAATTCTTTACACACGGCTTTCAATAACGCAGTAATTATATAATAAAAAATTGTATAAATAAAATGAATTATGAATTGCGCCACAAATTCACAATGAAAGAAATCTTTTGAGTGACTGATATGAACAACGCCAGGGTGTAAAAATAAGGGATTGTTAGAGTCCGGCGAACGTTAAAATAGGGAAGCGGATTGTATTACAATGGGGTGGTTTATTGTCAGATAGAGTGACATAAATCGTCCGTCTCGCCCGGTGGGTTCCGAAAGCGCGAGTGATGCGTAGCCGTTGGCGGCTCGCGACTGCGCGTCGCCTTCAATGCGTATAATGTTGTTGGATTATCGGTTGATTGATGTATGGAGATACATATAACACCGGTATTTTCATTAATAAACTTTTGTTTGGTGAGAAATTTATTTGCTTGAAATATATGATAATAGGTAACATTTCATAAAAGTCATCTCCTATGTGTATAAAATAGGAAATGGCCTATTCATTTCCGTGCAATGTGAGAGGAACCGTACAGCACCATTAGCTACATTCACGATTCCAATATGAGAACCAAAACCGATTGTCAGACCGAGCTTGATAGTTAAAAAAGTAAAATAGTAAGCCGATGTGCTCTACCCCATCCATGGTGCAGTCAGTCTCAACTCTCATCCATTGTCTCCAGATGGTTTATAAAAAAATCACAATTCTAAAAATAGCCAAAATTGCATAATTTCGGATTTTTCAATAAATATCCTAAAATATAATTTTATTACCGTTTTTTACTAAATAGTATGTTTGCAAAATACAATTAAATTAATACAATTTTTTTCCCTAAAATATTCCCATGGCTTTCATCACACGGCATAAAGTAAAAATGTTTTACCTGCCTATTTCCAGTTGGCACATAAATTAATATGCTATGCGATATTTACCAAAGCTCATTTTGCGATAGCAGCGTGCCCCAAACTAGGCATTGCCTGTATCTTGGTGACTCACTGTGATGATATAAGTAGGTACCGTACGAATTTATTATTAACTAGCCGTACCCCACAGTTGCACTTGCGTTCCCAGGGTAAATAGTAGCCTATGTATGTCCTTCTCCATATTATAGGCCCTATATATGATAATATGGAGATCAGCATGGCGATTGTCTATCTCCGATTCCGATTACGAGGTCCCTCGTAATCAATCATCTTATAATTCTGGTATTGTCTATCTTAGGTGAACAACAACTTAACTGCGAATGTAATTACTTCTCATAATAATTAATTATTTGAAATTAGTCATCGGAATCAAAAAAGATAGACAATACCAAAATTTTATGATGATTACGAGGGACCTCGTAATCGGAATCGGAGATAGACAATCGCCATGCAGTTCAGTTTAGTCATAAAAAGGTAGGCAACAGACAGACAAACAGAGTCACCTTTGGCATTTATAATGTATATATATACGCTTCTACATTTAACAAAATTTCTTTTGTTCTCAGATATACGCCATGGTTTGTGTTATTTCACAATTTCAAGAGTATTCGGCTGGGAGGGGTACCGCTGCCGACAATATTTCAGACAGGGTGAGAATAATTATAATTACTTATTAAAAAAAAATAAGTTGGTTTGATTATGGCTTCGCTGGTTTTCTTTTTCATTAACTCACAATTTTTCACTGAGAAACCTTTCGAAATACGAATTTTGTTTATTAATGTAATTTTCTTAAACATTATACCTTATGTAAAGGCGAGTAATGGATACTGTCACTGACTGTTCTCAAATCTCAACATTTATTAAGTGTTTTATCCACTACATAATGTAAATTCGCTAGATAACGAGAATTTTGGTAGAGTTGCTTTTACAATAGAGGCCCGCCTGACATAGAACCCGTGCATAGAACATAGAACACACCCTCCGATACGGTCGGTATGTTAGGTACAGGTTGATTGATTAACTTGCCAAATGCGACCAAAAGGACTAATGGGGTAAAGCGGCTCTTTCTCGGCGTTGCGTTGGTATTAACCGCTTTTTTACTCCATTTGATACGTTTCTGTTTATTGTGCTATGTTTTGACTAGGGTATTATTTGAAGCAAAATTTTGTAAGTATAAAATTGTTTAAAACGAAATGTTACAAAATATTAACTTTAACTGTAAGTAACTTCTCTCCAAGCACATTTGTAAAATATTTTCTTTTGGATTTTAATATATTCTATATATACCTAGTGGGCACTTTTGTGTTTGCTCTTATACTTAGTGAAAAAGAATAAATAATCAATACCATAAAAACGACAATCACTGTATGGCCGTTTATTTCGATATATGTGTGCACTTCTTACGTAATCACCACGTTTATTACTTCAGCCGTACCCTGCTATTAAACTTACTGTAAATATATATATATATATATATATATACCTATATATGTCCCCCATATTCGTGGTACCTATCAACGTCTACTTGTCCCTCTATACTATAGGTAAAAAATTGTGCATTTTACTGGGAATGATTAGCATTTAATGGTTTTTCATTTTTAATTTAGGCTTAGTACGAGTTACGACTACCTAATTGGGGGCGGCACCTATCAATTTATTCTGAAATAATAATCTCTGAATTTGCATGAAACAAATCATTAGTTAGTAAGCTTGCATAACGAGCAATGAAACATTCAAATCTAAACTATTCAATATTGCTGAATTGAAAGCAATAAATTTTCTGAATTCACAGTATATAATTCAAATATTATGAATCTGCAGGTGAATTTAATTGTAAAAATAAGTGACTTTTTAACAATACTTTGGAGATGCAATATAAAGCATTTTGATTAAAAAAGATTGATAGTTTGTGTGAACAGTTTGAAATGTTTTTCGCGATTTCAGTTTTATTGGTTTATAAGTTGTTAGTACTTCCACAAAGGTTAAGGCCTACTTATTGATTCTGATTTGAATGTATCATAATTTGTTCAATAGTTGGCGGCTGTGCAGTTTACAGCTACAGCCCAGCAAACCACCACCACGAGCTCGCAGCTAAGCGGCAGGCGTCGATCCGCCGGCAGACCAATGCCCAGTCGCCACGACCCTGAAGAATTTTCCGAAGCACCGTCTAAAGTGATCAGTAAGTTGATGACCTACCTATATAAATGTAATAGCGGTGAGGAATGACCGATTGCTTTATAGATTGATAAAAATATATTTTTTCATGTGATATATTACGTTTTGACAAAATCCATAGAATAAAACTTGATGTAGGTATCTAAGTTACCATTAAAAGGTTTTGCGTTAGTTATCAGCAACCACACATGACGTCACGTAGCTTATTATGACTCCCCCTCTTGACACATGATGTCACACTTTGTTGACCCTCTCCTTGTTAACGTGTGACGAAATTTATGCTTACTTATTTGTTACATTTCAAATTATTTAGTTGAATGAATAATTTCAATTTAGGTAGGTTAGGTACCTTTATTATTATGTTTTTAATTTTGTCATCTTTACTTATTTCCATTAAAAAAATATTTTTATTTGATTTTTAATGGGAATTTTTAAAATTTGAACTTGTTAATAAATATGCATTTTGTAAATTATTAATTTTACTTTAATTTTTATATATCAAAACTAACTATCGCTTAAATATAACTGCCGCTTTAAATAAATCAGTGCCATTTTTATAATATTTTTTTAATAAATATAGGCTACTTTTTATCTTGGCCAAACATAAGATTCCTCTGCCAGACGAACTAGTACTTAAATATACTTAGTAATTAAAAAAAACTATCTCTAATTCTTTTATAATAATTAAACACACGGTCTTATTAAAAAAAACCTTACTGAAGGTTTTAAACAACTCATTAGTTAAAATGCTCATTAAGCATTTATATCGTTCTTTAACATTTCGTATTCATAAACGTTTCGTAAACCTTCTTTAAATTAATAAAAGCCTAAGAAGTTATTAAAGTAATAAAAGAGATTTAAAGAACTGATTAGTGCTAAAATGAATTGTCTTAAACATACTTTAGTAAGCCTTTTAATGTGATTTAACTTTTTATGTAAATTTATACCTATTCATCTTTTTTTCGAGTTTTCATAGGGAGTTCAAAGTCGTTGTGTTTTTTAATTGTGATAATTTCACGTGTAGGTATGCTAACCGAATGACCTATAGGTATGCATACTAACTCTACTGTTATGCAACTTATTAATATAAAGTAATGTATAACAGCATCAGTATTGTCGAAGCCCAGCCGTTCTGCCGTGAAGAAACATGTTCAATTTCCTGACGAGCAAAGTGTCATTGAAGAGGCAACGGAATTTGCACCAGAGGCACCATCTGTTGAAGAGAAACCTGGTAAGATGCATTAAATATTACAATTATTTATAATCTGCACATAAATTGACAATCATTTTTAATGATTTGAGTTTCAGATTTGAGGCATTAGAAACGAGATAATATAATCTTCTTTTTCAACATTTTGATTAAATTAACATTGCAGATATCAAAATAATACATTATACCTACGTGCTTGACCTAGTAATTAAACTATTAGCCATTGTTTAGGCAAGCGTAACTGAACTGCAAATGAGAACCATCAATAGGTACCTACCTCTAATCTTATTTAAGTATAGTACTGTGGTATAGTGTTGTGAAAAGTAAACATGTCTTGCATTAGGTTCTTAACCTAGGTATTTTGATGATTCCAAATTTACATTTCGGCATTGGTTAAATTGGTTATCGAATTACGAGCAACTAGACACAATTTTTTTTTATTTCATCCGAGATCAGTTTCAATTTGATTTGTGACAGCCAGTAGGTAAATTGCCAGTTGTTGTGACAACGAGGGCCTTCTCAGAGGATTCTGAAATCGTTCAATCACTCATCAGCAATTCAAATTCTTGCTAGAATACAGGTTACGCACATGAAAACATAGGTTTATTTTCACGATGATAAAAGTTGGTCGTATACGCAATGTATTCGTCTTTATACATTTCTAATAAGTAAAATATCCAAATGAGAAGTTGTGGAAGAAACGTATAGATACGGCTAGACGAGCGTGTGTCTCAATTGTCCGTTTGTTGTTCAGAAGGTCGCGTGATAAGCTCGCTATGGATGGAGCTCGAGTCCGAAGCGCCAGCTCCGGAGCGCTGACGCCGGCGCAGCGAGCAGTACTACCGGCCAGTGTTGCGCACGCGTCTCGAACGCCGCAAGATGTCCGCCGCAGGAGTACCGCCCGCCGACGAAAAAGGAACCAAGGATTCTTATCTGTAAATTGATAAAGGAATGAAGAAGTCGCCTTAAAGATAAGATTAAAATGGTTTCATATAGTTACGGAAAAGAACTTACGTGTTACCTATTAATAGATACATGATGATTTGAATTGGGTAGGTGTAGTAAACTTATATGGCATATTGCAGTAAAGTTTATACAGGTTAACTAAAATGTACGAGCACCCGACCCTTAGGGTTATGGCCATAGATTTATCTATGTAAATACACCTACCTATTAATTTTGCATTCAAATTATAGAACTGTTTAATGGTTCCTTTCTGAGAAATGTCCGTTATTGATTGAAAAGGAACCATTGTAAGGATTTAAATAGTTCTAAAAGCATGAATGCATAGAATAATCAATTCACATACGTCTCAGGCGGTAATCACAAAATTTCTTTCAATACGTACTTACTTAGGTAGGTACACTTACTTAGAATTGATGTAAGTAATTAATTAAAACGCAAATAAATATCCGTTCTAAATTCAAAATACGACCCGAGCAGACCTTAAGTAAACATTTGTTCGGAATCTTACGACAGACCCTCAGCCTAAGGACGACAAAATAGTAAGTACTTACCTATTGGTATAGTATAGAATGTCAACTCCTTAGATTTTAAGTATGTACCTACGCTCGGCCGTGGCAGGTTTGAAAATTGTAGAGAAATATTCTTTTCTTACGTGTTTTTTGACAAATAAACTCCACAATTTGTTTTGACGTATATCTTCACTAGAGTGTGACAAGGATCTTTTGGCAGTTGAATGACATCGACAGGAGGGCTCTCTATAACTTTTAACACTATCTGTCTGACACCACCTCTTATTACTTTCGGTATACCTATTATTTGATTAAATAACGAGCAAAAACAACAGAACATACCTACAACAATTATAAGCCTCAAAAAGTGACTATTCACTAGATAGCGGCGTTAGTTCCGACACAGAGTAAGATATACTAATATACTACGTACAAGTTCCGATTTTGGCCACGTACCGCAAGATCCTTGTCGCACTGTAATTCATTTATTGATTCAGTACCTGGATGACCGAGCTTTGCTCGTTATTTTTAAACGACGTTTTCTACGAAATTCAGATTATACATGAGTATATAGGTATATATATTTATACAAGAATTGCTCGTTTAAAGATATTAGATTTAAATTTTAATAAATTATAGATATATAGATACTTACAAAAAATTATAGAAAATTTACGTTTTTTACTAAATAAACTAAATGATTAGTTATTATTAGTTCTTCTGTTTCTATTTCATCAGGAATCGAGAAAAACGTTTTTTCACAAATTTTAAGTCACACATAAGGTGGTAAGGTTCTCTGTTCTGTGGCTCAACCACCTAAGGTTGCCTGTACGCTGGTGACGAGGCTGCAAGTGACTGTTTAGCGCACATTGCATTGAGGACATAATGCAACATTATAGTATTTCGTCCTGGAACACGAAAGCAGTAGAGTTAGGTACCATCCAGCAAATTGGTTCCGAAGAGCTTTAAAGAGCAGCTAGAAGCTCCAGGTAGGGCTGAATTTTGAATGTCCATAGTTATTGGTTGTTAAGTGACTCTAACACTTGATTTGAAATTAAGTTATTGTAGAGGGTTTGTCCAAAGTTTACCTATCGGAAATGAATTCAAACTATTATCGTCCTTTTTTTAAATATTGTAAAAAAATTACGACAATAGTTTGAGTTTTTAATTAACAATAAGGATATAAAATTAGAAATAAATAGCAAATCAACCTGGAGCTAGGCTACTATATTGCGTAGGGTTGCTAATTCGTGCCCTTGAACTGATTTTTGAGGCCATCGACCGTCTGACTGCGCGGGTGAATGCACTGTAGGTTAGGTATAATATAAGTTTTAAAACTGAAATTGAACTTTGTTTAGCTGATATTTTACGACGCCGACGTACCGACACCTATTATTATTTTCACAGGCACACTCGCAGTCGCTCGATCCATTCTAATCTTTAGCCCCGCGCTAAAACCTATCGCCTATCGACCAATCTCATAAAACCAATATCGACGATCAACCCTTTTAGTATTTTAATTTTATTAATTACTATGATACCTCTAAGTACATATCTAACTTTCTTTTAGTTTCAGTGAACAAATAAAATAATATTTATGTAAGAAGAAGTAAGTGGGTACTTACCTACTTTAAATAGTGTTTTGCGTACCCATGACATTCCTTTTTGGAACTTACTCGAAACCGTCGAACTAGTTAAAGAACCTTTCAATATATTCCACAAATGGAAACGGAGATTGAAGTTTGAAAAACCAAAACTATCTATTAAATTTTGTTATCGTGGTATAAAATAAGTTAGTGTAATTTCTAAGCGGGGTAAAAATGCTGAGAATATTTCTAATACTTATATGTATTTTTCATTTGAAGAATATATAAATTGAAGTGTAGATACATTTATCCAAAGACTATTCTATCATACCAGTCGAAGTAAAAAATATTTCTCAAATAAACCACATAAATTAAAGGTACGTTTTTACTTAGAAATATCTTGAATAAAGTCAAAAGTTGTGTCATAAGAACCGAAAAAGAAATTCATTGGTAGTTTTTACGGTCTTTTTCCTACAAATCCGTAGTATAGTTATCACACTATTGTCCAATATGATCAAAGTTCAGAAATGATTTATAATGGGAGTTAGTTGTCAAGTTGCTTGCTAGATTTATTGCCGGGATAATAATTCTGATATTTCCTCGTAGGCAACTACTATCTAGATTCCTTACCATATCTAGTACAGTTACTTGAGTTCAGCTATTTCAGTAATACTCGTAGGCTACGAGATATTATAATTTGAGATAACTAGAGCTAGCACTCACACGTAAGTAGATAGGTTAAAAACCCCCAACCATAATCAAACCATAGTAGTATCAGTCAGCATATAGCTAATAGGTCCTAGGCATCCGCTCATAAAGGATTTTTGAAACTGTTATGTCACAGTATTATTGCGAATAGTGCTAGTTTACAATCCATCCCGCGAGATTGTAAACGTACAACGTATCAATTTCTATAATATATCCATATCAAACCGTTAAATTGTAAACGAACCTGCACTTACTTCTGATCAACCAGGTTTTGATTTTATCAGAGTCAAATAAATGCAAATGTCTAATAACTATTTTATAATTTTATAAGTATACATATAGGTACCTACTTACCTAAATATTTTATGTCAATCAGAATATTACGTACTTAGGTATATGTAATAGTATCATGTATCATGTAAAGCTGCTTTGTATCTGATGATTACTTCAACTATTCGACTTTAAAACCATCTAATTTAACGGCTTTAGTCGTAATTTTGCGGGATACATTTTTTTTTGCTCTCGTTATCGGTATAAACATTTTAGATTATCTTTAAGGCGAATTGAATGAAGAGAGAACAGGGTACTAAAATGTGAAGCTAGTCATGATTGTAAAATAGTTGGTAAAACCTTATTGTAAGTGATATTGTGAAGGACCGGTGCCAAGGTAATTTGTTGTAAGTAGATACGTTTTCTGCTTGCAGGTTGATAACGGATTTTGAATACAAATTATGTACATACTTACAGAAGTCAATACTGCGAAGCAACTTCTATTTTCTTGGTTCATAAAATCATATCTTCTACCATAATTTCATATCAATAAACTTCTCTTTGGATGTGTAACTGATCATCATAGCCATTAATAAAACCTACATATTTTTATACTTACCTACTTCATTTGGCAGTGGAAAAATTGTCAAAGAGTACTATAAGAATAGGATAAGTACCTATTTGAAATTAGCAATGTACTCGTATAGTTTTTGCACTCGGACACCCAGATACCTAACAAACTTTCAAGGGTATCACAAACATAGAACCTGGCGAGCCAATGGACTAAAATATCGTAATATTTAATCAACGTTATAATTATCTACCTACTACTCGCGCTATAGTAGGTACTTATTAAAAAGGTAATTTTAACAAAAACAAATATTATAATACGATAATAATTTATGACAAAGATAGATTCGAAAAATATCCTAATAGCTATTGCGATGTATGATACGAGTGGATTTTTTAATAAATACCTGAGTCTATCATATTAAATCCTATCGTTTCCTTTTAAAAATTGACTTTATTATATATATTATGTACACATAGTGATGTTAAAATTGTTAGCTAGGTGTATGAAACCCTTTCAGGCATTAATTAATAAGAAACCTATTTAAGAAATGACCATTATGACACTGTAGAGGTGCTATTGCTCATTCGAGATTATTATTAGTGGAAAGTCCATAACAGTTAAAAAGTGGCAGCTCCCACATAAAAAGTAACTACCTGCTTTATTCTATTAAATTTATGACCAAAAATTATTACCTACATACCTAGTAATTCATGTAAAACTGAAATGAACACTAGGGCACTAACCTATATCATGATCCCAGTTCACAGTTAAGTCTATCATAAAATTAATTAAGAACATTTATAATAGATAATATTGTAAGTTACCTATTTCATTGCCATGATTTGTAAGCTTCATTAATTTAAATAAATAATATAAACCGTTATGTATATTATCTGTGCATTGACATCTACGAGTATCGGTGTACCTATATTTTTATAAATTACAGAAATATTCTACCATAAAAAATATGTTGGGTTCTTTGCCCACACGTGTTTTCTAGAACACCTTTTAATTAATCACTGTCAATGCAATAGACAATTCCTGGTAATTTAGTTTGGTAACTACAGATAATAATATGAGCACACCTACACATTTACTCAAATGTGGTTATCTAGTATTGAAAAAGTATTCATTGTATTAATATTTAAAAACTGATTATACAGTCGCGTAAAATGTTTATTGGCTAAAGGATTTGTGTCCTGTAATTTTTGCTATTACCTACCTAGAAAAGTCCTTGAGTTCACAAACAATAACTCGTCCTAATGAGCCACAAAAAATCCAAAGAGTAAGTAGTAAATGTAATTATTTATCTATATCTTTTTACAACACATTATATATAACATGTATATATATAGAGCGTATAACTATCATCAAAAATATATTTATAATGTATTTAGATCCAGTGACATCAAATACGTGTCATATCTATATATATCTAGTTACTTACATGAAAAGCGGTAGATACTCGTACCTATTAGCATATTAGGTATAAAGTTTTAAAGTCTGCTAAAGATACTTACCTGAATTATGCGAAATTATGCTTTACTTAAGTTTTAAAACTTTAGGTACTTACCTATTTAAATTGTTCCTATTCTTACGTGCAATGAGGACTTATGTATAGTAATGTTTCAGAACGTACGTATTTAGTTACTTTGGAGTTGATGTAATGCCAATAAAATTCGATAGGAATATTAGTCGAAATGATTTCTTAAGTTTTTCTAATGGGTGTTAGGTACCCATTAGAAAAATAACTTAATACTTGCTAATAAAGCAGGTTAATAGTTCACAGGTACACGTGCTTCTATAGGCATGTTATAAAAAAAAACATTTGTGTCAATTTATTGTTGTTTATGAATAAACTGTGTTCACTGGGAATCACTGTTTTTATTTCTTTCTATGATCGTAATAATATCACATTAACAACGAATTATTCTTCTTTTTGGCTGGCGAAATTTTTTTCGTCTACTCAGAACTTCAATCAACAATATCATAGATATCAGGATACGTACAAAATCAAAGCTAAATGCTGTCCGCGTGAATATATACTTTAACAGCTGCATTTGGTTACTAACAAACGGAGAGAAATGTTTTATAACAGTTTTAAGTTCAACCTAATTAAAACCATAGCTCCTAGTTATAAAGTCACAAATCTTCAAAATATTATCTAATACTTACGATCATTTGAACTAAACAAAATAAGAGCTCATTTCTCTAATGAGCTGTTATTTACCGACCCGAAATCTATGATATTGTTGATCGAGGACTCAGAATTTAAATTGACCGAGCGAGCGCGAAGCATGTCCATTTCAGCTTGGTCAAATATGCTTTCGTATGTCTGGCTGTTCCCCTCTACAGGCCGCATTTCAACCTATTCTCGTGAAATTTTGTAAGCAGGTTCGATAATAATTATGTAGGTTTATGGAATATTTTTGTCTATTAAACAAGACATTTCAGCCATTCCGAAGACACACTTTTTTGATACCGTCCGTTAAGTCGTAACTTAATCCGATAAAATTCAAGGGGGTGGAAAATAATTAAATTAAAGCTATTCAAAGAAAGACAGACTCGTGAGGTCTACAGTTCACAGAGCCACTAGTATGTAATATGATTGCTAAAAAAATATTGATTTGATAAATAAAACACAGACATAATGTAAATAATGTGATTATATTCTTAAATTATAATGGATACACTTGTTAAAGAAATTCGGTTTAACAGAGTTCTCTCAGCATATTACATTCGATGGTTATCTTTTGAGAAACACTAAATGGTATGAACGTAATTATTTCTTTTGAATATATTTTTAGATATTACGAATATATTTCATAGTTATTTGTGCGTATGCCGACTGAGCACAAAATGTAATAAAAACAAGATATTTCCGATATACTAAGTCAGATATTATACAAAACATCAAACACTACTTAATGTAAGTACCTACTTGTTTGACAAGTCCATGATATAACCTTAGTCAGGAATATTTTTTTCGCAACTTTACTTATTACATTTGTGCGGAGTCGTACACAATAAAATTAGATTATTATTTTTGTCAATTATATTATTTATTAATTATAATCTTTAAGATTGTTCATTAATCATATTAAAAAATAATTCCCTCGGGTGTACTTAAGATTAAATGTCGCAGATGCATGACACGTGTCGTTTTAAACAAACCACCTTTACTAGAAAAGCGTGTCTCGCAGTAGACGATAAATAAATTATCCAATTTTCAAGTCAGGTTCTAATAAATATTCAATACCTAAGTAATTTAAGTGAAACAGTAAAAGTAAAAAAATATCGGTTTTTAATTTAGTCGAACCTAAAAGGTTAATAATATATTTAAGAGCTCGTTCACACGAAGCGGATAACTTTATTTACTAACTAATGTCATTTTAAAAAGATTTCCAATAATAGTTTATAGTAACATTGGGATAATTATAGAAAATCTTTAAAAGGTTAGAAATTAAAGACTTGTTGACAATAATAAGCTTTAAACTTTTACCCTACCTCAATGTGTCAATAAAATAACTAAGACATACAATCAACATTCAAACCTCATGTTATCTACATTAGGTTTAGATACCTTTTCAAGATTTTCTACATTTTTAACATTTGATGAAATACCTACCTAATAGGTATCTTACCATTTAACAATAAATAAGACGTGGTACGCGTAGAACCTTTCACGTTTCCAAAATTAACGAATCAATTGCAAATTCAATAATTCAGTCATTTAAAAAAAATGTTCACGCGTGTGCTAAGGTCATATTTATAACTAAAATAAGAATCTCATATGCGTTGATCTACTAGTTAAAGGTTATACTTTACACCCATCTTTTACAGCTGCAGCGTGTTCGACATTATCACTGCTGCGGCAAGCAACAATGAGCAAAGGCCTTGGATGTACTCCACGGGCAAAACAATGTTAGATAATATTTACCAACTTTACTATATTTAGCCTATTCAGAATAAGTGCAGTGCTGCTTCTTAAGTTGAAAGTCATTACTGATCGAGACAGCATAACGAATCAGGCTCCTCTACCCACGAACCCACCTTAGGTGCGACACAGCGCTTGCAGTTTTATAGTCAAACAGGCTCACTTAACGAAATAAAAAATCACTATTTTTTAAAATCGGAATCGAACAATAATTAACCCAGCACTACAGTACACCTAAGGTTATTTTGACAAATATTATTATATCACTACATGTTATCATGACGGTTTTTAATAATTATGAAGTAATTAAGATATTTTTTTATTATTTAAAGCTTTTATTTGGATCGACAGTTGTAAATGAAATAAAGCGAATCATTCGTACAGCATATCAACAATATGAAAGTTTTTCAAAGATAAGTGTGCTTATTTGTGACCTAATTAATAAAACATCTGACGAAGAGAAAATCCTTAATATATACATGTAAGTATCTTTAAATGTCCAGCTTATAAGCGTTCACAATCAGAAACATTACTTACTTACTATTATTTTCTGAAAGTTCGAATACAATAAAAGTTGTCAGAAAGTAAAAATCTTTTGTTATAATTATGTTTTACTACTTGAATGATAGCTTGTTAATATAGCAGATTCAATTCAATAGATACTATACCTACCACTATAATTGTTTTCACTTAATAGGATGAGTTCGGTAACATATCGATAAATCGTCGCGATGACGTAACTATGACGCACTTCGGGTCCGAAAAATATAGCAAAAGTAGCATAAACAAAATGTGATTTTGTGATATGACAGTCTTATAAATACTGTTTATTATAATTTGAAACAAAAGTTCAATGCGATATGTTTTCTAATTGTATGGTTTTACTCAAAAAGAAGATGACATAAATCATTATTTTCTGCTCGTTGGACTCGTAGGTATTTTCTATGTCCTGTGTTTTTTTAGAGATGTGACCGATAGTGGTTTACAAATCGAAAAGAATATCGGTAAGAAAATGACTACCTAATCTTTAATTTTCCTGATATTCTGGAAGCGACGATGGAAATGACGAATAATCTGTTAGGTACCCGAAAAAGCAAGAATTACGTATTGTAATTAATTTTTTACCTATAAATCACATGAGTTTCGATAAAGTAGTGCATGGAACTCCACATAATTAGGTATTAAAACAGTCCTTTGTTACTATCCTCTCGCCTACAGTTCGGTTCTTAAGCTCACACACGTGTTTTAATGAAACATTATTATGTAACAATATATTATGTAATAGTTTCATATCTACTATTTTAGGTTTATTATTATTCATCGAAAAGCAAAGCTTTAAATAGAAAACAAGTAAGTATTTTATATATTCAAGAATTAGATTTAAATTTTTTTTATATATGATTTTTATTTTGTTTCTGGGTTCTATTATCTATAAACTTTGATCACTTGAATAGAAGTTCTTGGAATTCTATTCTAGTTAGTATTACGTATAAACAAAAGTAGTTAAATCAAAATGATCTAAATAAGTCCAGATATTCTAATACAATCGCCTTATAAACATTATCATAATATAAATAAAAAATATTGAAACACTTTTTACGTTTTTCAATCTTTCAGAAAATAATCATTTAGTATAATTTTACATTCAGCCAAAAGCGTCATTAATACAATTTCACAAAAATACACAATAATTTATTTAACCTTTAAAAAGGTAATAAATAAGACTGTCTTACATTTTATATACCCTCGGATAGATGATAATGTTCGTCAATTTAAGGGAATGAACCCTCTGAATTGATCTATCTACCTGAGATTGTTCAAATGAGCGGACGATTCGGAAGTACTGGAATTGCTCGCATTCGGAAAAAGGTTTACCTATATTGTGACAAAAGGGTATATGTATTAAAATGTTCTACTTCGTGTTATTTGGGTTGTGTATTTTTATGGAAATTAGGTACAACATTAAATCCAGACTTTACCTAGCTTACCCTGTTACAAATAATTAAAATAATCAGTGGCAAGCATTTCATAACAATCGGCTATAGTCTGAAAGGAAAAAAATGTGGGTAAGTCCAGTAAGTCTTTTTATTTCAAATATAATATCGCTGAAATTTTCAATTCACAGCGGTATCTCCGTACGGATTTTTTGATCTTTTGATAAGTCTGAGGCCTTATTGCGTTTTGATAGCTAAACCGGCGGTATGGTCCAGAGTACGGCAGTCTTGTCAGCTGATGTGGAGAGAAACGAAAAGTCGTCGGGATGCCATCGGGCAGATATCACTTTGTCGGGATGTCGGGCGACGGGCACACTCGGTAAGGCGCACGTGAGGTCACCTGCGTCACAAACATATTGTTATCGCATGCATAAATAGGGTAGTTGACTGACATATCAAATCAGCTACTTTTTAATAAATGTCAAAACGATAGTTTATAAGGAATTTTGTATGAAATATTACACTATGACGTCATAGTTTCATAGCATCAAATCATATACTCTTAGTGGTTCCACTGGTAATTAAAAATCATAAAAAGCATTAAATGTACAACATATTTGTTATTTCCACGTGTTTTTAGATATTTTATGCATTGGTTAGTGTTTGGTCATTTATTTTTGACACTGTCAACTACCCTTTAGAATAAAAAGCGTCCAAGCGACTGAGTATTTCTTTATTCGAGAACACATTTTGAAGGAATCCGGGCCTGACTGCATTAATTACTAATGTGTAAATTAAGTCCCAAACACTTTGTAACCGTCAAAATATTTCGGTTGACTAAGTATAAATACAACACTCATTGCCTCATTGAGCGTGATATTTTTTCTTATACATTCAGACTTGGAACTAGCGCTATCGTTTTTATTTAAACTATACTTTTAGCTGGACACGTAATTAATCCAACTTTTTTTAGAACACTATTTTTCGTTTAAAATAGTTATCTAAATGTAACCGAAATTTTACCTAGATGCCGAAAGGGCTTCGACATTGATGTGTGCAACAGTTTAGGAGCAATCAAAACAATTGTATAAATAGATAAGATAGCGTTAAAAAGGTGATTTGTTAAAAGTAATTTATTGTTAAAATGGGATGGTGATTAATATCACAAACGGACGGGTCTAAATATAACTTACCCTGTAAATCAGTAAGTACAACTCGACCGTCGTAACCAGCAGTAAGTAGATAGTAAGCGCCGGGAGAAAATCGGACACTGCGTACATCGCCCGAGTGTGGCGTAAAACGCTGCAAAGCCCGGGAGCCTCGTACGTCATGCAACGCGCAGGATCCATCATCGTGCCCACATACTAGTAAACGCCCACTAGGGTCCACTGCTAATGAAGCTACAGCTGAACCCTGGTTTAATATCATGATACTGAAGTACAGAAATGATTATAGTACGCATTCCACTTGTATTCACCAAGGAGACATTGTGGTCAAACGTACACTCTATAAAACAATGCTATGACATTGGAAAGATTGTTGACACTGTAGGAAGCCATGATCCAGGTCAGTAACTGGGAATTGAAATCTAAGTTGTAGCCAATGGAATACGCTAGTAATCTCGCATTTCAATCCAAACTTTAATTAAGCACTTAGCATAGTAAAGTAAATAGCTATCGGTGTCCGTCAATACGACGTAACTATGTACCTGTAGTACATAGATAGGTGGAACCAAAGTTTAAGAGTACTTATCACCAGTTATTATTTGACAGGCCAGTTGGTTAAGACCGTGGGTTCAATTTCCATCCAGGTCTAACATTTTTGGCAATGAACATCTGTTTGTCCTGAGTCTGGGTGTAATTATCTATATTAAGCATGTATTAATCATAAAAAAAAAATTAAAATAAAAATCAAAAAAAAAGTTGTATATCAATCAGTTGTCTGGTTTCCATACTTCAAGCGCCTGCTTAGTTTGGGATCAGATAACTGTAAGTGAAGAATGTCCCAAGATATTATTATAATAAAACATTATTAGTTTCTTGTCTACAACAGTGAAGATAATGAGGAATAGTAATAATTATTCCATATTGGGTACCGAGCGACGGTGACATTAAAACAAGCGATTGGATCTATATTAATAATGAGCTAATATTAGACAGTTAATTAGCAGACTTCAAAAAAGGTCAAGATCAATAATTCGTCGGAATCTTTTAAAAACTGCGAATAAGTCGAATTCAGATACATACTTAACTACTCAACTTTAAGTCGAGCCAAGTAAAAATAAAAGTTGTGGTAAGTACCTTATTCGGTAATCCGGTGGGTGGTGTGATAACGTTGACGCAGCCTCCTGTACGCAAGTCCCAGAAACGCACAGTTTTGTCCTGACTGCCTGACACGAACATCGCTCCGCCCCAGTTGTACAGAGAGAGCACGTGACCAGAATGTCCGCTAAGCGCCTGACAACACATATGTTCACACCCTTTTATTACTGTCATAAGCATCGAGAAACTTCGAATTATTACTCGACACACTTGAGGGATTATTAATTGCACTTGGTCTCATTCCGTCCGTCATTTTGTAGGTTTATTGCGCTTTAAAAGTGTGGAAACGAGGTAAACTTTATACACGCAAAATGTTAATAAGTAGACCCATAAGTTTCATAAGACGACTATACATAATGTATATTTTCAAAGCAAATATTTTTTAAGGATTTATTCATAAGCAATTTGTTTTACAATTCACTTTCATCAAAACTAACAATAAGATATCTTACTTAACCAGTTTTCGTAATACTATAATTACTTTTTGCTTTGGAAATATTAAAAAATAAACAACCTAATAGAGTTAGGTCCTTTCCATAAACCTAGTAATCGACTCGATTCACGACGAACCGACGTCCGCGTCGATCGTTTGAATTTTTTAAATGCAATTTAATACACCCTCAATAATTAAATATCGCACTAGTAATTTATGACGTAGTCTGTGGTTAATATTCACTACAGTAGTGCGGAAGGCGTTCTCTACTTAACATGGGCGTAACCACTGTGAAGTGAAGTGTAAAAAATGCACACGATTTAATCCTAATAAAATGTATAATGTAATGTCAAACTAAAAATTACCTGGAAAGTCTTGCCCGTAGCACAATCGGTAACATATATTTTGCAATCGCCGGCGCCCCCGCTCACCAACAAGCTGGTTTTATTTGATGTGTCCTCAATGAAGCACACGTCGCGTACTGTACCATCATGAACTGTCAACTCCACCTGAAGATGTCAATCAAATATCAACCTGTGTATACGGGCTAGAATTCTAGAACCCAGGTTTTAAGATAACCCCAACCCTATCTGTCATATGACGTAAAAAAGTACCGTATATAATTAAAACCTGAGTTTGACAAGACATGCTTAAACTATCTCACGTAACAGGGGGCAACAGTTTTACTCGACTCAAGACTCAAAATCTGTGTCACCTAGCTCCTAGTGGTGTGTTCCAGCAGTAGAATTTGAAAGCTAGAAGCCTTCGAGATTTTGTACCTAAGGTACCATTCACAGGTATTACTTATATCCATAGCCAATAGGCGACCAACACCGCACCATCAACCACAGTCGGGCTAGCTTATCAGCCGTCTGACAATTTTTTTTTATCATCGTAAGACACATTTTAAATCTAAACAAACAGCTCTAAACAAATAAGGATTCTAGTCTCTATACTAGTTTTTCAAATCTTTTGGATTTGAATTAGCATATTTATTACTAAGATTTTAAGAGTGTAATCTCAAATCATCTATATAAGAGTACCTATCGAAATTGTGTTGAACACTTTGTAGTTATATTTCTGCTATAGATCGAATAGTTTCATTATCTACGTCGAGCTGTCAACATTGCTTATAGTCCATATAAGTCCTGACATAATGTTGCATTGCATTCTTCGTTGCAATTTCCATTCAATGGAATGCGTCTAACAATTAAGGTTTCAAACAAAGAGTTATATAGAGTGTGAAAATTAACATCATTTTATAGTGATCTTTCGAAACGCATTAATTAGTGCAGGTGTATAAATGCTACGGTATAATTAATTCAGGCGATAAAGTATATTTATTGAAATTAGTTAAAATGTGGATGTGTAATTTTCTATACGAATATTTTGAGACAAGATGATAAGGCAGAAAAAGAAAATCGTGACTTTCACCACAATTCACTAATTGCTTGCATAGGTAGGTACATACAATTTGTATTGATTTGTAATTAGTACAATCTAATCTATAACATGATGTAAAATAAAATCATTTCAAACAAATAGAAGGAATGTTGCCCAGAAAACGATATTCTATTTTGGATAAGATAAGTAAATTATCGTTTGTGTAATAAAAACACTATCTTTTGCAATTAGAATAGCACTCGGTACTGTTCTGTGTAGACTTGGTTAGGTCTTATTTAGGCCTAAAATTATTTGACTATATTTCATTTATTTATTATTATGATCTTCAATTTAATTTCGTGGATAGCAAAAATCCCCATGTTAACCAACCTGTCGATCAAGTAGGTAGCACCTGTCAAGGTGGAGGCTTCGGTTGGGGCGTTAAATAAAAATGTTATTAAGTTTTTTGCTAATTGCAGCTCAGTTATAGGTCGTAAGTTATCAACATGTTATTTGCGACAAGAATGGTAGTATATATGCTGATTAATAACAAACTAAATCATCAAAATATTCCTCCAAGGTATATTGCTGACATATACGACTATTTCATGAAAATGTTACTAATATACCTTGGAGGAATGGTTTGATGATTTCTTTTGTTATTAATCAGTATATATACTACCATTCTTGTCGCAAATAACCCTTATGAATCGTCTATAAAGACGATCGACATGTTAATAAACTCCCGAGTAACTCCGAGTTTCTTACTCTGTAATATATTTCAAGCTTTATTTTTTATTTATTTAAGTGTTGCCTGAATAATATAATGTAATAATGTAGCTTCCTATTCGTGAAATAATTTTCAGAATCGGATCAGTAGCTCTGTAGATTCCCACCTACATCGAGACAAACAAACTTTATACCTACACAATATTGGTATAGATAGTTATGAGTTAATTTTGAAGTAGGTTAGTTCGCTACAGTAACAGAGGTGAGATACTGAAGTATCAAACATGAGTTTCATTTCATTCGACGCGACACGTTCAAACGTCCTTACCTGTCGGAACGTTGGACATGTACCTAATTGCTTATGATGAGATTACGGGACATTTAGGGCACAGCAAAATATTCATGTAAAACGTTCGTGAACGTGTTCGTTTAAGCAAATAATACTAACTATTACTAGTCAGTCATGAATATATCAATTACGTAGGTATGTCATAATATATTACTGTTAAATATGAAAATAAATTCCGCAATAACTTGACATAAATATCTTACGATAAATTGTACTTATGATGTATGTTAATTTTAGTGTATGGCACTACCTAAGATATCAACATTAATAAATTATGGTCATGTTTCTAATTGTTATTTTATAATTTTTTCAACGAAGATTTTTGTTACGATAGCTGCTTCTTTGTTGCTTGTTTTGTTTAATCTTAAAATTTCTCGTTCAAATAGAAAACAGAAAACAATTAAGTCAGAAAAAAGAAAATAATCAGTCTTGTTGTAACTTATGAGCAAAAATGCAGATTTATACGAGAAAATTTATATGCGCAGTATTCTTGTTTAAAAAGTACGTAAGTATACGTTTTTGTGTTAAGAATTTAACTAGAGTATTTCATTAATGGAGCTTACCTCTTGGCCCTCTAAATTACAGGCATGAGTATTGAAACGCATCAACTTGACTGTTTTATCGTTGGAACCTGTCGCGAGCAGATCACCCGCGGGGCTCCACGCCAAACAGTAGATACTGCCCTTGTGGTGTTTGGTGCGTTTGAGTAATACAGTGGGCGCTGTCGGCGCACTGTTATCCCTACGGGCAAAAATATATAAGTTAGTACAATCGGAAAGTATATGATTTATATGCTCATTAAAAAATATAGAGCAAACACTTTTTATACCTGTAAAACATCCAGAACGTCAAAGGACAGAAACTCTAAATTGTACAGTGTACCTAGCCAATTAATATCACACTATGCGAATGCGAAAATGTAATTACCTATATATTTACGCGTTTATAATTAGGATTTTTATATATTACTCATGTTTACAAGAATTAAACATTACATCTGATCAAAGCTAAAACTAACTAGGCAAATGTACAAAAAATAAAAACTAGACTTCTATTTATTTGGTTATTAAGGCAAGGTTCATGAACTCTAATTTGGGCGAAAGCGAAGAGTGAAACCTGATATTAATAAAAAACCCGTCAACTAATTAACAGATCATCATCATCGATTTCATAACTTGGGTCGCTTTTATAATTTACCGTTACGTGACACGACACGGTACGGCACATAATCAACAGAAAGGCAGTAGGTACGTACAAAATAAATACCAAATGCAAAGTAATATATGACTGAAGCAACAAGTGTAAATCGAACACTAATAAACTGTTTAGTGACAAAATTCTGGAATTGACAGGTAATCAATGTAAAATTTCAAACGAAAATTAATTGGAAATAAGCTTTGTTCGTACCTTTTCTCACGCAATCTTATCGTGGGTCTACAGTATTATCGTCTGTCTTATGAATATATATATATTTTTATAGAATCCCATACATTTTTGCTCCAGTTAAAATAGCCAGTGGTGTTGTGCAACGGTAATTAATAAAAGGAGCTAAAGGCTTATATCATGATTGAATTAAAACAAGCGAGCGAGGGTTCAGTAATATCAACGAAAGCCTCAGACTTAAAGTGAAATGGAAACAAAATGGTTTTACGTTAACTAAAGAACGAATGTGAGTGCAATGACGCAGTTGAGTGAAATTTACTGCGCCACTGTGCTTCTATAATAGCGTAGATCTTGCTTGTATTTAATAACATCTTTACTTAGGGTTTAGGTAATCTGTGTCTTTAGTCCAGTTTGAACTTAACTAAAACAATCTGAACAGATTCGACTTTGCTATTGTTTGGTAACTGATGGCTCATCCGAGATTTATTAAATAATTCAGACATTATCTTTGTATTCAATAAGTAATTAAAATTAACATAAGACTATAGCTACACAGATTTAGTTTAAAGTACAAGTAGTTATCATTTATCTTAATTAGAGTTAACGAATGTCACGTGTTTCTATTGATCTCAAAAGCATAAAATTTTATTTATTGCAGAATACTGTCAAGCTGACAATAGGAGTTATTATCAACTATTGTTTTGTCTCTAAAGAGATTACTCTAAGGTATTTTTTGCTACACCTACATACTTATCATGTAGACAAGTAACTAAGCTTAGGTATTATACTTTGTAACGAATGTATATATTAAAGAACTCATTATTATACAAATTTACATTTTTTTTCAGTCTACACTTAGCTAGACGTTATAGGCAATTTCTGATCGAATAAGTATGATGGAATATATATTTGTATTTATCTACTCTCATATCGTAAAATTCTAATTATGAAATCAAAAACAGTAATTTAATGACCCACTTTATGCACACACGTCTATAATGAAAATAAAAAAATATATTATAGTACAGTTTTCTTCCCAAGATAATGCTATAATAGTAGTTTATGATACTGTTGCATAATAGGGGTTATTAACTACGAGTGTGAGTTTAAGTACCGAGCCGTAGGCGAGGTTCTTAATAGTATCACACGAGTTTTTAATACCTAATTATGTGCAGTATCATACAGTACTTTATCTAAACTCATATAAATTATGTCATTTAAAAAAATTGAATTTCTACCAACTTTGCAAAAAAAAAAAAAAAATTGCTATTTTTGTGACATTTTTGGTCAAAATGATATGTGTAGGCAAAAACAATAAAATATAATCATATACTTAATCAAATCCGTGTTGCCAACTCCCAAAAATTCTTACCTCTAAAGTTCAAGTTACAAAATTTGTGACATTGTCATCGTCAAATTGAATTGATACTGATTGATTATACTATTGATAGGTCCAAAGTGTACTTTAATTGAAAAAAAGTTATTTTATAGCATTATCTTGGGAACACAACTGTACTATAATGAATCATTATACACGGGTGTGCCTAAAGTGGGTCATTAAAGTACTGATTTTGATTTCATAATAAGAACATTACGATATGAGAGTAGATAATAGTAGTTTATGATACTGTTGCATAATAGGGGTTATTAAATACGAGTGTGAGTTTAAGTACCGAGCCGTAGGCGAGGTTCTTAATAGTATCACACGAGTTTTTAATACCTAATTATGTGCAGTATCATACACTACTTTATCTAAACTCATATAAATAATGTAATTCAAAAAAAAAAAAATAGATAGAATTTTTCAACCAACTTTTCAAAAATAAAAATTGTTATTTTTGTGACAGTTTTGGTCAAAATGATATATGTAGACAAAAACAATAAAATAAACAGACACAATAATCATATACCTACTCAAATCCGTGTTGCCAACTCCCAAAAATTCTTACCTCTAAAGTTCAAGTTAAAAATTTGTCACGTTGTCATCGTCAAATTGAATTGATACTGATTGATTATACTATTGATAGGTCCAAAGTGTACTTTAATAGAAAAAAAGTTATTTTATAGCATTATCTTGGGAACACAACTGTACTATAATGAATCATTATACACGGGTGTGCCTAAAGTGGGTCATTAAAGTACTGATTTTGATTTCATAATAAGAACATTACGATATGAGAGTAGATAAAATAACTTTTTTCATTAAAGTATTTGGACATGTCTGGCCACTTATGTTTTTTCGGTTTTAATACTTCAATTACTGTCATTCAACTTGTCAAACGAAATAATAAAGAAAAAAACATTATAAGTGAACAGACATCACGACTAAACAATTATAATTTTAGATGCAAATTTACTTTGTCTGTGGTCGCGTATGCGGTAGAAATCTCAACTTGGGAGTTTTTCCCCACAAAAAGTTTTTTTTTTTTTAGGATTTGGGCGCCATGATGATTAATGTTTGTTTATTTTATTGATTTTTTTGCATACATATTTTATTTTGGCCGAAAATGATAGAAAATTAGCAGTGATATTAAGGTGAAATAAACTTGGATCTGAAATTGTGGAGGCGGCAATGGAAATGACGAATAATCGATACCCGTATGTCATGAAAACCTATAGCAAAATATTATCGATTTTTTACCTTTAAATTACATTATTACATGAGTTTAGATAAAGTACTGTATGATACTGCACATAATCAGGTATTAAAAACTCGTGTGATACTATTAAGAACCTCGCCTACGGCTCGGTACTTAAACTCACACTCGTATTTAATAACCCCTATTATGCAACAGTATCATAAACTACTATTATATACCTATGATTGACATTGGTATTAGTAATACTTACTTAAATATACTTTTATTTTTCATGTAAATACTACTACCTATACCTACCTATTCAAAGATTTGGGTATTTATTTCTAATAAACATGTGTAGCCAGAAAAAGTTACCCCCCTTTACTTATTAAGTTAGTAGGTATCAGTACAATTATGTATTTTGTGTTAATAAGTATTACATAACACTAAAGTTGTATTTTATTGCCATATCAGAGTATTTAATCTTCAATAAATGATTGTGAGCACCGTTATTTTGTGAAGTCGCGAGTTTGCGGACTGTCGATGTATTGTCGAACATATTGCTTGCAATGTGGTGTATTAATTTTCGATACTTCATGGTCCAACCATGTCAAACCGTTAAATTTAGAACTGGCATTATCGATGGAACACACCTTGCGCGCTGATTGGTAGAATGTGACGTGCCCTGCACTTGCTATCGCCAAAGATGGCGGATGATAAACAGCTGTTTTTGTGGGTTTTACATACTTTTAAATAATGAAATTGATTGACTTACTTGATATTAAATGTACAAATACTTTATTTGACTCAGAGACCGACCAATCGAAGACGGTTTACAGATTTATTAATGATAAAATAGGATACCTGTCTGTAAGTGCAGGTTCGTTTACAATTTAACGGTTTGATATGGATATATTGTAAGCAGTATGGTACAGTTCACAATGTATCGATGGTTTCCAATTTCGCGAGATGGATTGTATACTAGCGGTAGGTATTCGCAATCATATGACATTGCACAGCCTAAGCCGTTGGATGGATTGGACTGAAATTTGGAATACAGATAGCTTATATTACGACGTAGACATCCGTTAAAAAAGGATTTTTGAAAATTCAACCCTAAGCGGGTAAAATAGAGGATCGTGAGTGAAATCGCGGGGCGGAAAGTGAACTATATAGGTATAGCGCTGAATTAAGAAACACTATCTGAGAAATCTTATTATCAGTGGAAGCCGGTTAGACCGACGCGGACGACGTGATCTGGCAAAATATTTCATAAGATACAAATTACTTCCGAGCAATACGTAGCCTATATATGAGCTTGACCGCTTTCTCATCGCATACTTTAAACTTCCAAATATTGTGTCATTATACAGTAACGGATGCTACTACAGTATGACACAACTTAGGTGTAGCATCGGCAAATCGTATATCTACACTTCACTTCCAATATACACAACTAATAAAAACCATTCATTATCGCGCCATACAACGTTCAACATGATCATTTTCGCCTAAAGTACTAATAAACATGGGTAATGTTGTAGGCGTACTCTTTTCGGGAATGATAGATTTTACGAATTTTTCCGATGCTTCATCTAAGTTGTGTCATACTTGTACGTTGTTTTATATTGCGATAGGATAGATACACTTTTAATCTTATATGAATTCTGGTATTAAAATATTCTAAATAGCATTCGTACTTCACATTTTAACGGTGTACATTGTATGTGTGAACAATGACAACTATACTTCAATAGTGAATAGTTCATAATAACCTCTCATTTATCAATACGATCAAAAAAGATTTGGTCAAATTACTTAAAATGTATTTCGTTTATTTATATCCATGGACATGATATATAATTCGGCTATTATCAATACTTAGGATTTAATAGCGTGAGTTTGATTCAAATTGCGATCGGCATTGTGTTTGCTAATTCTCATGCCGCATAGTAAATAGGCTAGTTGACAGTGACAAAAATAAATGACCAAACACTAATCAATGCATAAAACACGTGGAAATATCAAATATGTTGTACATTTAATGCTTTTTATGATTTTTAATTACCAGTAGAACCACTAAGAGTAGATGATTTGATGCTGTGAAACTATGACGTCATAGTGTAATATTTCATACAAAATTCCATATAAACTATCGTTTTGACATTTATTAAAAAGTAGCTGATTTGATATATCAGTCAACTACCCTATTGTGTATCTTATACAAACTGGAGGTCGTCGACACATCGTTGTTAGTGTTAGTCATTGCTTTCGCATTAAATCGTGCGTTACGATCAAGACATGAATCGAATGTTTAATAGTAAATATCGAACGAAGACTATATTATTACTATATTAGTAATAGTAAAACCATTCGTTTCAAGTGTATTCCGAACCGGTGGTAGAGTCTATTGTAATGTTTGTAACTATTGACGTTCATAAGTGCCTTACCAGGGCCTAAATTGAATAAATGAGTTTTTGATTTTGATTTGATTTGATTTTGAAGCTGATCCTGACAAAATACTGTAAGTAATAGTTATATAATTTACAAGCTGTTCCCCGTGGTTTCACTCGCGTTCCCGGGATAAAAATTAGCCTATACCTTCGGGAATAATTTAGCTTCCTATTGGTGAAATCGTTTTTCAAATCGGACCAGTAACCCCGGAGATTAGCGCGTTCAGACAAATAAACAAACTCTTCAGCTTTATTATTAGTATAGATAACTATTACACGTACCTATGTCAATGTCAGTCGATACAACTGGACCTAAGTAGTTAAATATTTATTATATTATCAATAGCCAACTTGTACACCGGTTTTGTTATCTAAGAATGAGGGCAATCGTTTCCAAACATCATAGATCATAGCTTACGGATATAACGTTTATCTAATAAGTTTTTGATGAAATTATGAATAATATCATGTGTATAGTAGATATCAATTATTAGAATAAGTATGATACTTACAATATAAATACATACAAAAAGTAATTACTGTAGATAAGTAAGAAGTGGGAAGGAATGTAAGACAAACTATGTAAAACAATAAAGAGTGAAAATCGTCAGCAATTGATACAAATCAGTCGTATTATAGGTTTAAGAAACTGTTGCATAAAGGGGTCATTGAAATACGATTGTGAGTGCTTTATTTTGGCTTTATAAAAATGTTTGACAAATAGAGGTATCACTGCTGCAGTTATACCTACTCAGGTGAAATAAACTTGACCTGACATTCTGGAGGTGGCAATGGAAATAACCAATAATCGATACCCGTAAATCAAGAAATCGCCACCTACAACAAAATGTTATATATTTTTTACCGATAAATTACAATATTATATGAGTTTACAATATTATATTGCATGAAACTGCACATATAGGTATTAAAACACTCGTGTGACAATATTAAAAACTTCGGCTGCGGCTTTGTTTTTTAACTCACACTATTAACCACTAGTATCAGAAACTACTATTACAGCATTATTTTGAATTCGTTATTAGAACATTACTAATATGAGTCTAGATAATGTGCTTTACAAAATACATGATTTTTATGACACTTGTATTATTATTTACTCCTTGAAATACTTTCAAATTTTTCGACGCAATTAGGTCACGTTTTTACGGAATGTTGCGAATATATCAGCGTCATCAACATGACGCACCGTCTTTCCTTGCGAGTTAGGCAATCATACAAAATCGTACATTCAAAACAAGTAGGTACTCACTCACTTATTCTCTCAGCTATGGTAATTTAATTAAACAAACACAAAGTGCAAACATCGTGATAGTATGTGCAATATAATTTCAATATTTCTGTGATCTATTGCATAACATAAATAAGTAAAAGAGGAGATGGCGAATGTTCTATCAAATAATAATTTTTTTGCAATGCCGAAATTTGTTTTTATACAGATTTTACCATTGATTCAATCCAGTAGCTATTATTATAATACTCACTCTATAATAGAGAAATTTAATTTTAAGATGATTGTTTTTATTCATTTGAAATGATCAAGATTATTATTTAAAATACAAAAACTTTACTAACAAATACACACTACTAAATAAACTTCGAGCGTTTACTGTATGTATTTTTTATTCTTTTACGTTTTAACGATTGACTGCATGCTTCGATATATCGATCATCATAATGCTATGCTAGCATTAATTGACATATTTCACATAATTAAAAAAAAACAGTCAACTCGTAGAAATGTCACTCTACGAAAACACAAGACAAGTTGTTTACAGAATAAATCTATAATAGTAAAGATTAGATCATCATTGACTGCAATATACCTACTCATCTCTACCATCATTTATTGTATAGTTATTCCCGCAAAGACTTATCAATAAAATGTTTAACTTACTTGATATCCTCAATCTTCGGATACGTGCATATCCTGAGTGTCTTCGTGTTGGAGCCAACAGCGTAAAGTTTGCCATTGGGATGGAACTCAGCGCATCTTACAGCCTGTAAGTCTTCCAGCACTGTGACGGGCTTAAAGGTAGGCCTGGAGCCGTTCACTTCAGCACCAATTCCTATTCCACCGGCCGCCGATATCGGTGGCCCCTGAATGCCACCGTTTCTGATTTGGCCCTGCAAAATACTTTTTTTTTATTCGTTGAATGATTATACAAAAATTACAAGAGTTTAGTTTAGAGTTTGGCGCAGTTGTCTCTACAACACATTTAGTTATATTACTTTTATTTAATTGATTTTTTTATTGTTTAACTTTGGTAAACGATGTTGTTAATGAATTTAGGTTTATCAGCTTATTAGTGTTCCGTACCCAAAGGGTGCAAACGGAAATCTATTACTAAGCTTCCGCTCCGTCCGTCCGTTCGTGTCAGCGGGCTGTATCTAAACCGTAATAGGCAGACAGTTGAAATTTTCACAGAATGTGTATTTCTGTTGCCGCTATAACAAGAAATAAAAAAACGTTCAACGTTCTGACATCTGTATAAAGTTTATTGAATTGAATAGGTATATATTCTTAGAAATAAAAATAAAATAAATGTAAAAATTAAGATAACGATTTGAAAAACAATAATTCAAAAACAGCATTTTTTGTCGTGGCTTGTCGCTATGACGACGTCGCAATTGACCCCGCGCGCTTGAACATAGATGACATAGGAGTTCCTTTCAATTTTTTTCTCATAACATTTTGTTAATGTATTTTATTTTTGATATATTGTACTAATGTATATTTATGTGTAAGGATTTCTCCTGTCATCACTCGGACATACAGAGTCCACCTGATTGTTATTAGGTCGATTGAAACCCTAGTCTAGTATGCAATCTCAAGGCCAGTAAAGATGGTAATGTAGATTAAGTATACCAGAAAAGAAATAAATTCAAACATACATAATTTATTATTACCAAGTCATACGTATTCATAGGAAAAGGACAATCACCAATTGCTTAATAGGTAAGTGTATAGGTATTTACGCCGCAAATCCTTCAAGTGCTAAATGTTCTCAACATTTGTGATTTTATGATATTCTTCCTTAGAACTATAATACCACGTTTACATTCTGCCGAAGTGGATAGGGAAGTGAGCAGAATAACACCGAGATTTTCAATTTGTGCCAGAAATTCAGGAGAGAAGAATAAAAGATGGAGAATTAAACAAAAAGTTTTTGCTTTCTTTAGAATTGATCGTAGATACTTATTTTAATATTAGTTACATGCAAATAAAATAGTTATAAATAATAGTTAGTTAGGTAGTGTAGTAGTTAGTAAGGTAATAAGTTCATGCCTTGAAAAATTTCAAAGAGTATGTTTAGACATTAGAAAAGTTTTAAGCTTATTAATGTTTACAGGAAGTCTTTGTTTTAAAAGAGGGTTCTTTGATCTTATTTTGTCTGTTATAAAATATAGCTAATCGCGATTTATCAAGTACAGTTATTTGTTTTAATACAGAATCTAGACAAGAGAGGAAAACATATCGCCAGATCGAAAGAGATAGATTCTAAAGGGACTATGAAGGAGACTCAAAAAAGACTCAAACAAGAGATTAGTGTTTGAATTAATTATTTTTCTTTTCATCTTCAGGAAAGAAAATAAACAGAAAAATAACCCAAAAATGAACCATAGACTAATTATTTGTGATATGTGCAAATAACGTACTCGCGCAATCTAATCGACTACAACGCGCAATTTTACACACACTGGGATGTATAAAATTGCACAAATTCCAATTCGTCATTTTCACTAAAGTACTTAGAAGATGATCTATGCGCCTTAGGTACACGAGCGGCGAGACAAGGGGGCGAAGCAGTTGCTTATCTGCCTCATAACACGAACGATAAATAACGAAAATTATTAATATTTGAGCCCAAACGGCTTTTTTATGACACGCTTTTGCTATTTCGCCACAATATGAGTAGGACTATATATTATCTATATATATATATAAAAGAGAAGCGGTTTTTTGGGTAAACATCCTCCTGCCCACACCGCTGAACCGATAATGTGAAATTTGGCATGTGCATAGATTTTGTCACGTAGACCCCACTTAAGAAGCGATTTTTCGAAATTCCTTTCCGCAGCGGTGGAAACGGGCCCTTTGTGCAATTATAAGAATCTTAATATCTCTGGAACCTTAGGGTCTAGAAGTCTGAAATTTTTAATGTACCTTTTTCAGTAAAAAATATTAGATATGGGTGCGAGCGTTTCTCAAACTTTTGTCTATGGGAGGAAAATTTAAAAAAATGAGGAATTTGTTTTGTTTTCGTAAAACCTTGATAATCCGACTGGTAGATCTAGTGATTAGCATTTTCAAACAAACAAACTCTTCAGCTTTATTATTAGTACAGATAGATAGATTATTATTAGTATGTTTATGTTGGTTTGGTAGTTCTTTAAAAATTTTCATCAATCTGTATTATATGAGACAATCATTTTAGAAGCTATCCTTAGTTTCTCACAAGTCCTGAAATAAAAATACCTACCTATTTATCTCCGGGTCTACCCCTCTGCCAATTTTCATTGAACACTGTTTTAACCATGTTTGAACGTTTAAAAAGAAAGAAAAACACTTTATCTCTTTCATGCCATCCGAAGCTTATAAAACGAACACATAAAGAATTCAATATACAAATTTAATAAAAAATATAAGAAGGCTGTATGGCTCTGAACCTTTGACTGTTTTTTTAACATAACAAAACTAAAGTACAACATGGACTTTTTGGCGGGAACTTGCGAAGTGACGTTTGCGCTTTCGTTTTATTTTCATAAAATCGTGTATTTTGAGTTTTATTGAATATTATCGGTGGTATTTTGTCCAATAAAGATCAATACAAGGGCACCAGTGAAGTGAAATGAAATGATTACGTGTATAGTGGCTTTTCAAGTTGGCTCAAGAAGTCCATGAAAAGTTTTAGTAGAACGGCTACCATTGTACTAAAACCTAACTAAACTGACTGACTCGACTATGACTCGAAGAAGATTTAACATGACTATTAAACCTATATAAAAAGAAAACTAGTCCTATGAAAGTATGGTGTGAACCGTGCGACGACAACCACGCTATAATTATCTCATAATATTGAACTTGACTTCCATTGTCACATGTATATTTGGATATCATTACTTTTTGTAAATAAATGTGTTCAAAAGTGATCTACTTACTTATTTTTTTTTTCCTGCGTTGAATATTTTTCAGTAGGATTGTTGTAGATATTACGGTTTTCGTATAAAGAATTGGATTTTTTTTTAATTGATAGGCTAGTACTCATGTAGTAGGGGTAGTAGGTATTTCAATATTGATTATGGGTTTATTTTTAGCTACTATTAAATTTCCTATTATTTTTTCTTGCAATATTAAATTGTAAAACCTAATAAGTTATAGTTACAAAGGTATAGTAAAAAGCCACTTTTGAACACCTTCATAATCAAACGGTTTGTGTAAAAACACTGCTATCGCCTTGGCTTGACCCGCTTCCGCGTATCTATAATCTAGATTGACGAAAGAAAACGTCAAACTGAATTTTGTTTCCTATACTTTGAATTTCTCGTTTAAGTTTTTATTAGTATCTCTCATTTCTTTGTCATTCATTGCTCCTTGCCGTTGAAGTAGTTCTATTCTATTCATAAAATTGAAATAAAATGGTTTTGCATTTCAATATCACCTATAATACCGATTGATAGATACCTTTTATCAAATTTATGGACAAATGTGGTGTGGCTCACCTCTAGCTGAGTTTGCCACTACTCTACATGTCCCTTGCCTCCCATTGCCGTTGTGGATGGGTAACGCTAACCTCGAGAAGATCATACAAATTTACGTAGATAAAAAAGAAAAACTTATTAAAAATCATAGTCTTGCATATCATATCAGTAGGTATATTATAAATTAACGATATTATGGGGACTACAACAATACTATTCCTATAATATGATGTATGTATGAAAATGTAGTGTTGTAAATGTTATGATAAACAAACCGGAGTAGTAAAGAGAAATTAACAAAACTAGTACACTTTATTGGTACATTATTCCTTACTACAATGGCCTTATAAATCTCAACGATGCATCTATTGTTCATTGTTAGAAAGCATCTACTACATAATATGTAAATTCATGTGGTATATGTAACATAATATTGGCATAACACAGAAACTTAAGAGGCCGCTTCTCGTCAATATCTCAAATAAATGTACATATTATGTATGTTACGGCTAAACCTAGATGCGGTAGTTGGATAAACTTAGGTATTATGGTCGAAGTACGGTTACACCTAGTTCTATTCACCTTTTAGCCGTAACATTTATACTAAATTGCTACATTTATTTAATTTATTGTTAACTTAGGCAACACGCACTTAGTTCAAGAGGCCGTATCAATATCAGGCTCCTTAGTGAGTACCTACCTACTGGCAAACCTGCCGGTGGCGTTGAGTTTGGAGAATTACTGAACTGCAGACGCAACTCATTTATCTTCAATCACAATGACTGCATCAAAATCAACATTGCTCTTCTGCTTTTTAATTCCATGACAAAGCGATGTGCAGCCGTATCGTACGTACGTAACCAATGGCATATTTTCACCGCTCCGCTTTGATTCGCGTTGGTGGTTTGTCAGACCGGGCCGGATTTATACCAAGCACTTAAGGTGCTGTCACCTCACGAGCTCTATTAAAAAGGGTTTTTTTAAACCATCATATCTCCTACATACATAATTATTTTCAATGAAAATATATGTATATAAAATATATCTGAACACCTTTCTGCAGCTTTTAACGGAACTCAAAACATATTTGGATTGGATATACTTTGATGGATAAAAAAACTTTTAACATACCGCTTCATTCACTTTTAAAACCAGTGTTTCTCTTAATTTTCTATTTAATTTGAAATTAAAAATATATCACAAGATTGATTTAAAATTTTACGTTTTTTACGAGTTTTGACTTCACCTCCAATATGTATGGCGATAATTTTACGATATGACAGCGCCTTAAATGGAGGTACTCATTTGAATCTCGTTTGAAACGGTCCAAATTTGGTAATTGTAGTATTTCGTTTCATTGCTACAGTAGAAAGTTTTTTTAGGGTTCCGGATCTCAAAAGTATAAAAATGAAAACCTTATAGGATCACTCGTGTGTCTATCTGTCTGTCCCAAAATACCTACTGGACTGGATTGAGTTGAAATTTGGTACACATATGTAAGTCGGTGACCTAAACAAGGACGTGTAAGCAAATTATAAAAATTATAAAAAAAGTTTTGCAAACTGTATTGTGTGACATATCAAATATAAAAGGGCTCATTGCGAGAATCTCAAATATTTTTTCAAATATATTTCAAATGCCAATTAATTCAAATTTTTCGACAAATTAAGGACTATTTTTGAGCACACAAATCTTCTCTAGGTACTTAAGTTCTTGAGATACAAAGAAGAATACCAAATAAGAACTCTCTTTAACTTTTGAAACAGGGATCGATATTGACAATTCAGCGACAATTTCTTGTCCACCTAGAACTAAAATAGTGGTAGCCCTGCTAGGCCAGGCGTATTGAGTTTTTAAAGAAACAACAAAGTCGGTGACGTAATGAGGCTTATAAATATATTCAGATTTTAATATAAAGTTTCTTTTTACACGTATCTAAGAGGCATCGATATATTTTTATGATAATAGCAATTAAAATGTGGAGAAAATATCTCAAATAGTCAAATCTATGCAAGTCAGCGATAGACAAACGTTAGATTATGTAATATTACTAAGAAATCTACGACTGACATTATCAGTTATATCATCATAATCGCTGATTAAATCCGGTTTTACACCGGTTTGACAAGCGATTCAAATTATTGAAAGTTGCAATTAGATAGTGACGATACAAAAATCACCTATTTTTATTGTTTATTATGCCAATTCTTCTAAATAATAGTAAAGTTTTTGGTTACTTATTACATAACGCATTTTACTGTATTAGCTATTCTTAAAATTCTTGATATAGTTGATGTATTTATTAGTCGTTTCATGTTCTAGAACTATTTCTTAGATACCTACATAATCACAGTCACAACTGTTGACTCCATAATTTGAACATAATGAAGATCAGCAACTCTACCACAATTACAATAGATACACTACGGTATCCACAACCAGGCATGTCTTACATAACTAGCATAATTTCTAAATGTGAATTAACGAAACAATAAAAAAACAACAATAGAATTCACACTCGCGTTGCAAGACAGGTAATGAAACGAAAAGTGCCCGAATTACCTGGAAACCCAAATTCGCATCAAATTAGCATGAGATAGCTAGTGAGAAACAAGTTCCTATGATTTGAGAGTGTGTGCCTATAAAAACGTGTATTGAACATCCGTTACACGCAGGACGGTGCGTTGCGGTTCACCGGAGCTGAACGGGGCCTGACTGAGCTCCTATGCTCGATTCTCATTCCCATACGCTCGATTGACGTACATTATTATCATTTATACTCATATATAAACATATTATGTACCTACGTAATAGTCTTCGGAGTTGAAATTGAATTCGCTAAAGCTTAATTAACACAAAATATTCAGTGAACACATCGCTTAGCATAGGAATGAACTAGAAAGTGGGCATTTTCAATATCCAGTAGTTAATTATATATGCTTTGTTATATCTGGTCATCAAATTGAGACCCATTATTAAAACAACAAAACAAACACACGTTATAATGCAATAATGTTACTTTGAGTCTACTTCACAGTAGAAAGTTAGTGCAATTACCTGAAAGGCAGAAATCCGTTTGGGTGGCAATAACTGCGGCGGTCTATCAGCTAGATTTTCCATTGAGTGACGAGTTAGAAATCCTTGTTTTTGAAATGCGGTATTGGTTTTGTACGAGGTACGATTGAATTTGGTGGCGGGAGCAACAATTCTGTTACCGTTTTCGTCATCGTCTTCCCATTCAGTGACGACGTCAGTTCGGACATCTTCGAGTGACCGCGAGCGATTGCAAGCGCAGGCTCCCTGCGGCGCAGGATTTGGGTTTCGCAGCTGGCGAGGTCTCTCACGACTCATGTATAAGTCTGCGTGACTGCTCGGCGTCGGCGCCCCTGCCGAACGGTAGCTCGGAGACAAGAAGTAATAATCCCGCGATTTGTTGCTATGACCACTCATACCAGAGAAATCCGAATAGGTAGATCCTTTGGAAGACGACGTTTTAAAATTTCTTAAGTCCATTGGGTCCGGCGGTCGAAAATAAAAGTTCGGCTGCGCTTGTCGGGAAAGCGGCGGCCACGGTCTGAACGGCGCATCTACGTAGTGTGCCGGTTTGGACTTCATGTCAGATCGCGATAGAGCATCCGAGCGCAGCGGTGTCGGTTCCGTGCGGATGTAGTCGAGGAAACCGCGCTACTGTTGTCACGGGTGGCGAGCGGTGTGCGCCGGCCCACCACCGATGTTGCACCACCGCACCATCCGCGTCGCCGCACGCTAGACAGAGATGAAAACAGAGAGAAAGGCGCACTTGTGTTCCGCTCGATCCGTTCAATGCGAATACAAGTGAAAGGGGTAGCCCGTGCGCGGTCAACGCATTGAACACACTTAGATATCGCTCTTAAGTTGAGAAAAAAATACCTCTGTCTATTAGCAGCAAATCAAATTTGTTTTTTCATTATTGTCAATTCATAGCATACTGTATATTTTGTCGCTTGCTCTGGTCTAGTGTGCGTAACTATATATATCATAGTTTATATACCAAGCAATAGTAAATATTATGGTTAGGTTACTATTTAACTTTCTATGGTTTTACAGTTAACTTTTATTGCACAGATTGGGTTGATACTTTACCATTTCCATTCCATTAAATGGTAAAGTCATCGTAAGTCGTAACTATCCAATATGTGTAACCGGATATCCTAAACTACTGTGGAATTTAAAGTAGAAACTATTATTTTACGTAATTCAATTGTATCTATCACGGAGTAGCATTTGGAGCATATAAGTTATTGATTACGTACGTACGAGGTAGGTAGGTACGACACGACACCATTGCTTGTGCGAATTCTTTCGAAACGTAACATTTAGAAATACTTAGTATAGATATTACATGTTACGAACGTCTAAAACTTGCTTCTTTCTTACGTCCGAATAATAATAAAATGCTTGACATAGAAGACATAAATTAGTAACGTATGGTTTAATTTCTAGGTACCTACAAGTGATACCTATCATAATGACTGTGACGATACATGGAACATTATGATAAATAATTATAATATTGCTCACGTAGACAACCCACGCCACTCTAGAAATAACACTGGAAAATTTAAACATTTAATTAGTCACCTTATTCGTAACGAAGGAACTCAAGGCTGTACCATATACAGACCACATAATAAACAAACTAATGTCAGAACAAACTCATCATAATCCTACACATGGAAAACAAATAATAAATTAATACCTTGGTATTATTGTGTCTATCTATTATATACCATGAATATAGTACCTATTAATAACTGGTACTATACTGGTAAGCACCATCGATATTAACAATTAACAGAGCATTGATGAAATCCAATTTTATATAGGTAAAAATCCGGCTAGGTGGGAATCGGGCTCGCACAGGATTCCTTGCGATAACAAAACCAACAAAACAATTTTGCAATTAATTTTGTAGCAGGAAGGAACACCGCAAACATACTTAGATATTTTCTTTCACCAATGCCTTAAGTAAGATGATTTTAAGATATTTGGCCTGAGCACGTTGCAGAAGACCCCGCCTTTCTTTTTTTTTTATGGACTAAAAGGTGCTAGCCAGAGGTGGCTATAGCATCCGTACGAGGAGCGGACTATGAGAAGACCCCACGTATCCGCAATATTTTTTATATTCGACCATCTGTAGCATCTTTGAAACTGCGTTTTATTAGACTTGTTTCATATTGTCTAACGTGATAAATTAAAATTTAAAGCATTTTTAAGGACAAGCTTTTTTTATTTCAGACCAGCCCAACACCATATTAGGTATTGTATTGTCATCGGACTTACGTGTGTACCAAATTTTAGATCAATTGAGCACCAAGAAGTGGGTTAAAATTGATTTGATAGTTTGGACCTAAACATACTTGTTACTTCCAGCTCCATCATCAGATCAGTTCAATGACACCATATTATTTTATTGTCATCGGATTTACATTATGTGTACCAAATTTCAGATCAATTGAGACCTAAACATACAAACCTGTGAAGTTTAATAAAAGCTTGTAGGTAATACGGTAAAACTCTTGAAACAACCGTACTAGTACAGACAAATATAAAAATACCGGTCAAGTGCGTGTCGGACTTCCCACATTTAGGGTTCCGTGCCAAATGTAGAATAAAATAGAATAGAAAAAGTCTGATTTATCAATATGTTAGTATTTGTAAGTAAAATATACGTAATAATAAACATAATCACCAAATTTCTGGTTCATAGGTCAAACTTGGAAGGAAAAAAAAATCTTCGGAACAAAATTTTGAAAAAAAAAAACTGACTTTGGTGGCTACTAGCTCCTCATTCCTTTGTTTACCAGTATTTGATGAAACAAAAAATTGAGTACTACATATTTATCTATTCAACGAGTTTTAAAACAACAATACTCCACTCGATGGGGAAGGTAATTTATTTTTTTCAACCTCCCTTTTATTTGTATGGGAATCCCATTTAAAAACATAAACAATATACACAATACGGCGGGTGTGTTCCGTTCCGTTTGGTCACAACCACAACATACCTACCATTTTTAGCTTCGTCTTGTACTGTTAAGAATCCAGTCGTTTTATTTGGTTTAAAAATCAACATAGTTAAATCATAGAAAAATGTATAGGACAAGACAAGTCATACTGACATGATGATGATGATTGTTAATGATTTATAATATCCGCAGTATTCAACCTATTTAATATATCCAACCAAGATCAACCTGTAAAGGCCTTTCTTTCTGGGAATAAGTAAAATTATAATGTGAGAAAATAAAATTCTATTTTAAATCGTTGCGACAAAACGAACAGAGACCAAACGGAACACACCCGAGCCCATGACTTCATTATGACTCATCAGCATACCTTCTCAAAAAATCTTCAATGTAGCAAACGTCACGAAGGTAAATATTTACACAATTATCAATACATACTTACAAAGATTTCAACTGAATCATCGAGTTACAGGCTTATGTACTGCGATCAATTGAAACCTATAACTGATCAACTGGGAACGAGACTCGGTCGGGTCAAACTGTAAGTATTTACGAAGATCGAGTTACAATTTAAATTGAGATTGAACAAAAGGACGTTGTTTATAGGTACAGGCTGTGTCTGTTCTGAGTATTGATGTTTGCAGGATGTTTTGCTTTCAGTTCCTTTTTTTTAACTCTACATTAAAAATATTTTATATGCTTCTATATGCTATGCTTTCAATGTAGGCTACAATTGTTATGTCACTCGTATTAATTTATTGGAAACATCTTAGAAAATCCTATAACTAAAAACTAATTTATATGTGAGTTTCCTTCTACTTTAGTTGGATTCCGTATTTCATATTTCATTCATATAACATCAATATAATATGCACAAAATAAGTATATTATCAATGGGCGCGGTAGAGTCAGTTGTGAGGTACGTTCAAGTGATTCAAGTGCAATACCAGAGTACCTATTTTCATTCTATTCAAGCCCCTCGGCTCCAAATTGGAAGTGATGACCAGTGTTTCACTTGAGACGAAATGGTACGACTACTAAGGTAGTTAGATAATAATATGCCTTAACATGCCTCCCTCTACCCATCAGTAAGCTAGAACAAGTCGACTTATGACAACATTGCAATGGTATGTGAAATAAAATGTAAATATTGTCATGATTTAGTCGTGACGGGTACCAGTTGGCGGCGTCATGTCCATTTAAGGCTGTATAGGTCACCAAGAACGAAGCGCGATTCGAACTCACTACCGTCGGACAACCCATACAGGGTCATACTACAATATATATTTACGAATTTCTAATAGAATTTAAATATGAGACTTTAAGACGAGACAAGTTTTTATGTAAGGTTTTAGCAGGTAATTAAATTTCTGTTTATTGTCTGACCGCAACCTCTATATCGCGCCTTAGGTACCTATGCGCGGAGAAGTGGGGAGTGGGAAGACTAGTTGCCGCCGTGAGCGATGTCGGCAGTTATGAAACTGTTTCGCCCCCCCGTCTCGCCGCTCGCCTACCTAAGGCGCGGTACAGCGGTTTCGGTCAACCTATACCTAAGTAATACAGACATTGATTCCTACTTGGAGATATATGGAGAAAAGCCAATAAATAACGCATACAAGTGTTGTTAATGTTTTTAGTTACGCGAATAAATTACACGCATCTAAGGAGTCTAACCTAGATGTTAAAACTTTTATTAAATATTTTTTTATTAATTAACGCAGTACTGAAGAGCACTAGAAACGAATCTATTGCAATTGTGCTAAGATAAGCTATAACTAAGGACTTACTATTTTGCATTACGTTCAGCTAATAAAATTATGGATATTTGTTTCTAGACATTTCTCTTGAGCTTGTATGAATGTGAAAAATATTAAAATTACTAACTATTTGATACGGTATTGAGGCAGACTTTAAATCTATTGTTTAATAAACAGTAGCATTATTCAGTATATTATTGTAGCATAATAAAATATAATCCTCACATCCAAGAAAGTTTGACCGAAATATAGTTCTTTAACATTATTAGGTAAGTAAATATTTTTATTTTATAAAGCTACTAGCTGGCTCGGTAAACATTTTTAGAGCGCCGCTGCTAAGAGCACCAAAGATATTCTATTTACAGCTCCCGTTAAAATAGCTGGGTGCTCTATAAGGAAACAAAAAAAATATTCTACTTTATTTCACTTAGATCACCTAATGAAATATCTGGGACGATGACATATCCGTAAATAAAATAAAATAATAATAAAAAAATATCCGTATTATTTTAGGGAATGTTATTATTACATATCGATATAATAGTGCGTTTTTCTTGTTTATTAACAATAATAACTATAATTTAGCTCTTCTATCGTTAATATTACGATAAGTTTACTCAATTTTAATTTTCACTGCCTTACCTAACTATTTTTAGACCGCTACATTAAGTAATAATAAATCTTTAAACTTAGCATAAGTTTAGGTGGGTGTAGGTATCCAATAAGAAAGGAGTTTCCGAAATTCTACCCCAAAGGGGTTGAAAAACGGGAGCAAAGTTTGTATTAGACAACGTAATTAATTCCTTGGTTGGTTCAATCTACTTCAAATTTAGCATGAACTTTCTTTAACAAAAATGTATGGACGTGTTTCGTATTTTATTGAAACTCATCGCATAACGGGGTAAAAAGGGGTAGAAAGTTATTTTGGAGGTGATTTGCATCGATGTTGACATCAATACTCCTTATTATAGTGAATTTGGTAAAAATCAACTTGTTTTGCAAATGTTTCATTTCACAAGGATTCACTTTATAAACATTTAGTTCGCAAACTCTGCTCTTTACAAATAATTGGCATTATATTTGATATTTATACATGGTTCATTTAATATTTCGGTTCTTTACGCAAAATCACATTTATACAAAATCATATTTTACGACACGGGAAAAAATTATGCTTTTTAAACAAATCATTCATTCATTCATCATCATAGTAAGTACTTATTATATTAAAACTGTTTTGAGAACAACTGATTGAGTTGAAATCTGGTACACATAATGTAAGTTGGTGACCCAAACCCAAAAGTGCCACTTTTGGGGGGGTATATTAGAAAATAAAAAGAAAGAGTTTTACCAACTACTTATATTCTGTGCAATATCAAATGAAAGAGCCTGTTGTGAGGATCTCAAATATATATATTTTATAATCATAAGATACATAATTTTGCTGTTATTTAAGAAAATAGACGAAAATTTACTCCCCTTATCCGAACCTACTGGACCAAAAAATTTGAAAAATGGTATTTAGAGTAACATAGGAAATTACGGAACGCTCGGTGCGCGAGTCAGAATCGCACTTGCCCGGTTTTATTTTTAAGTAAGTTGCCTTATAAATCTTATAATGCAGTATATAACACGTTTTCGTACGAAACGTTGTTTTACTAAATGATACGTATAAGAAATGAATTGTTTGTCAAATAATACGTTGTGATGGGAAAGTCTGTCATTAATTATTTTATAAATTGAATTATTTGACAAACTTGTTGTTGTACCTACAATGTTGAAATGTCAAATTATGTTTTTGCCAATCGTGGGTTGTAAAATGGAAATTTGTGAAGTAATTTTTGGTGAATTGACGGGCCCTCATAAAAATAACCTCGTTAAAAATACTTATATGCGTGAAAACTGTTATAGCATTGTATATAATAACCGTGGGATGCAAGAAAATGGTCGAAATTATAATTAATATACCTACCGGGATATATATTGAAAATATAAATCGATAATGTTAAGCGACGGATTACAAATTCAATTCCATTTTCCATATGAAAATAAATTAATATTCAAGAGACTAGCAATTTAATTTAAATCATACTTAACAATCACATTGCAATTCCATTATTTTTTACTCACTAGAGATTGATAGTAATTCATTTAAATGATGACATCACGGAGAATATGGACACTTGGTCGCAATCGGAGTCATGGACAAATATAACTTGCAATCCATTTTCCTGGATAAATGAATTATTTACTAAACGAGGCCAAGGCGATGAGGTAATTTACGTATTAACAGCGCTCTGAATAGTCGTATTGTCAAAAGATACAAGATATGGCTTATAATAATAATAATTAGGTACCTTATTATGTTCATATGACAACCTGTCGTCATGCACCAATGATGATAAAGATGATTTTTTTCGATCTGCGTCCCATGCCGTATGCCACATATCTAAGGAATCTGTAGACGACTTTTTCGTATCAATGGAACTTTTCCTAGACAGGGAATTTGTCGAACCGACATAATCCCGCTTCATATCCCTTATACTGTTGCTGACCAAGGAATCACGTCTGTTGTAGTTAACAATATTACTTCGGCTTAAATTAGGAAAAGAGCCCATTGAATGCCTTTTGATATTGAATCTTTGAGTTGGACTTGGTGTCTCTCTTCTCGGGGGAGTCACGGAAGGACTGTGATGGTCACGGCGTAGTATACTTGGAAACGTCGAAGGATGTTCCATCTCGCGCGCAGGAGATCCTGACATTCCCAGAGAGTCACGTCGCCTGTTTGATTATAACATTGTTAATAAACAAACAAGTACACTATTGAATTTATAAATTATCATAACAATAAATAAAATACGGACCTGATGATAAGACCATTTGACGGTGAAACTGACTCCCTAAAATATCCTGGGGTAGACTCCCGACTATGAAGGTAAAGCGATGACCGATACGGTGTACTACAACGACCATGTACGTCGCAACGAGGGTCGTGCTCGATGATTGAGCTGACAAAAGGAGATTGCCGACCCTCTCCCTCGAGGCTCATATTGCCGAACATAGAATCAAGCTGTCTCATCGCTTGTACTTTCTTCACTGCAGTCATTTTATGTTATAAAATTCACCACTTCTCCACAAAAAATATCACAACTTAATAAAAATACAATTTTAACTATATCTATATGTATAATGCTCGGTCGATCGTAACGAGAGTGTAGCGTGAATTAAGTGACATGTATGTCTCCTAAGTATGCCGCGGCGCGACTGGACTGTTCGAACGGCATTGTGCGCAGAACGCTCACCGATGACTCATAAAGGCATGCGCGCGAGCAACGAGACTACGATTAACGCAGTGTCCTACAATTACATGGTAGGTATAACTATAGGTGACAAGGACATAAATGATGCCATGGACCAATGCTGCTAATAGATCATCAATAGCAAACAAGGATCGAAAAGCATGTAGGCGTCGTCGCCTCAAGTCTCACATATAGAAGTCGAGAAAAATGTGACGTTTATTGTGTTACGTACTAAATACATAAACGACACTAATGGAATCACCGTTTGTTAGAGGTTTTCTATATAAGCTGAGTTTTAAATTTCAAATATAAATTGAATAGATATTTATCTTTTTGTATTTTTTTATGGTTGTAGGTATAATTTTAATAATATGGATCTTTAGGGATTTCGATCTTTATTGTCTTCAAAATCATATCAAAATTTGTTTATTTGTTCACTACGGAAGATGAACCAACACTCGGCATAAAGCACTGATGAGAAATACCTAATTTGACGGCTAAACCGTTAATCTAATGAAGTTGATTAACTCATGTTTTTAATGGAATTATTGACAATTTCACTGTTCCATAAATGAAGACTAAGTTACTGGGAAATTAGATCGGACCGACGAGCAAACGGATAATTTAGATTCTAAAACATAAGAATAACAAGTGAAAAGTTATAAAAAGTTTACAGCTAATTGATCTCCTCTCTATTCTGTGTACACTTCAATGCAAGTTTTAGATCTAAATAACTATAGTACTTATATATACAACACTAGATGTTCCGCGCGGTTTCACCCGCGTTCCTTAGATAAATAGTACCTACCCTATGTCCTTTTCCTGTTATAGGCCTTCTGCATGCCAAATTTCATCGTGTTCGGTTCAGCGTATTAGGCGTGAAAAGATAACAGACAGACCGAGTTACTTTCGCATTTATAATATTAGTATGGATCTTTATATGCCTTCTATTACATTATTGGAGCTTTCGTAAGGACCCCTCATTTCTTTGAAAATAAAAACTGAATGATATACGTAAGTAGCTATGTCATACGTTATGATCAAACCATGAACTTTGGAAACAATTTTAACATTGTTTTAGGAGGTTTTTATTGAAAATGAGTTGAGATTCAAATTCAGCGGGCCCAAAACCTTCGGACTCAAAAAAAAAAAAAAAAACCGTAATTATACCATTTTGTTCGCCAGCTCCTCATTTGTTTTGTCCAATATCTATAAATAAAGAACAGTCCAAATGCGTGCACCAGTGAAGTTCAATGAGTGATGTATCGTCATTACTTTTAAGATTCATAATATATTTTTGTTTATACCAACTAAATACGTAGGTCAACTTGTCCGTTTGTAGGGCCCCTTAGTATTATCATAACTCAACCCCCAGAGTACAGATTTTGTAGCGCTTTTCAAAGATAGGTATCCTCTTAGGTTCCTAGAGCAAGGTTTTAAGCTATGTAAATATCTAGTCTAGGTACATGTATAGTTGTCCTGTGACGATTAAATGTTCCATAAATATAGTTAATATGCATATGGAGCACTGTTTAGTTTTCACATCAAAATACTGGTGACAAATTACAAACCTAATAGTCTTTGTTACGTTAAAAAAAAACATTCAAAGGAGAGATCTTTCGATGTCAGCGACAGACAAGCGATACAAAAATCATGTTTAGGGTTCGGTCGGAGTGCAGACAAAGAAGCAATAAAAAAAAAAGTATTTGTTTCTATGAAATCTGTAATATCTACAATTCATCTTAAAAATATTCAACGGAGTAAAGCAAATAACATCAAACAAATTACGTATAGGACTTCACCTGACATAGACGTACATATAATAGTTCGGTTCTTTTCAGTATTGCTCGGGTTACATCGGGCGACCGCTGTCATCCATTGACAACCGCGTCGCATCGTTTGTCCGTGCTATAATACATGGTTTCTGCTAAGCGTTCTTTTTATTATTACTCGGCACCTAAGAATCGTAGCGTTGTGTATATGGCCTATAACCTTCCATAATAATTGGGCTTTCAATTGCAAAAAGATTTTTCTAAATCCGACTGGTAAATCAAGAGATTAGCGCGTTCAAACAAACAAACAAACTCTTCAGCTTTATTATTAGTATAGAAGATATATATTAGAATAGATAGATATAGATTGTATGTTAGCTTATAAAACTATTACGTGGTCAAATGGCAGAAAACGGGGTCCTCAAAGTATTGTTCTGTCCTACCAGTACCGTCAGATACAGTTTAGGATAAGAATAAGAATAATTTATTGCCAAACTCACATTACACATAACAATGACTAATAAGTACTTAATCGGCCAAAAAGCCCGCGATATTCAAATTTTATTAGGTTTTTTTCAAATTGCAGCTCAGTAATAGGTCATTTATTTGTCAAAATGCGATTCGCGACACTGAGATATGGCTATAGATCTATTTATGTGTTCATTTTGCATTCAAAATATTATAGAACTGTAGGTAAGTACATTGGTTCCTGCGCGTTATTTATCGAAAAGGAACCAATGAATGGATTTAAATAGTTTAAAAAGCCTAATGTACATATACAGTAATCAATTGGCATATTATTTCGGCCGATTCACCTTAGCTAAAAAATAAATCATTAAATACACAGATCAAAAATATGTTTGGGAAATGGTAGCAAACTCAGCATGGTGCCAGTGTGCACTGCACTGCACTGCATAGTATGCTATTTACGGAAATAAAAAGTCACCACAATTTGGCCTGTACAGTGTACAGTACAGTCTGTATCAGTACGTTACAGTTCTTCTAGTTGAATATCCAATCGTTACTTTAGCTGTATGTGCGAAGGTGGACTTTGCTGCGAAGTTTTTCCACCATTTTTTTGGTATACTTTGGACAAACATGTATTTATATTCTAATCTGCAGTCACTGTTCTTTGATTTTCAAGTGATAGGTAAGTACTGTAGTGTAAAGTCAACTTACAGAAAAAGAAGCAACCATTTTCATTCTGGCAAATCTTCAAAAGGAAAGCACCATTCTGGAGATTGGCTTGCTACCCAGATTGCCCACGATCACGCGAACAACCTAACATCCCAGAGTTCCATTTTCAAATACCGCAATTGCTTTTTTGATGCTGTTTAAACGAATGCCCGAAAATAAGTAGACAATCTTTACGCCGTTTTCTTATATTGGACACTAGGGAACGCATGAAGGGCTCAATGTATGTATCTATTAAGTAGTAACGAGTCTCCTCGAAGTGTCTCCTTGAAGCCTCCTTCTCCGATCATCGCAATCAAAATTCAAACATTCATATAAAATTCATGATAAACTTCAGCATCCATACAATACGCATTTTTTAATTGCGCATTAATTAGGTAATACCTCATGAACATTAAAAATAACTATAATTATTAAGATATCGCGCCTACCAATACTGCATCAATCAAAAACACTGTTCCGAGATATAGCGTTCCAAAGTTTAAAAAAATGACTTTAAATAAACCATTATTTTTTATAAATAAACTCGCTGGCAGACGTCTTGCTCTGATAATAGTGTTGGTTTGTCATCACGGGACAGTTTTTGGGGATTATTTTTCTCAGAAATACCGTTCGTACCAAAAGTTCCCACTCAGTTGTCTCGCTGACGGGACTTCAGGGAGAAAATATCCCAACAGACCCGTAAAGGTAAGGTTTCCTCCAAAAGCGGTGCCATCATGTAGCGACCGTAATACAACGATTAATGACGTCACTAGAACGTTGTCTATGTTAACCAAATGGCGCGGTTTCCTAGAGAACGGTAATTGACACCGTAACGACAAAAAGCGGTGCCGCCATCTGCATGACGGCAGTCTCGACGGTGTCGAATGGTGATTGAAAGAAGGACGTCGAACTCTCGAACTCTCGAACATTCCACGTGCCTACGGCCGTTTTTTTGCGGCCATCATATTGCGTTCATTTAAAGACGGCACCGCTTTTGGAGGAAACCGTACCTTAAGCGGTGGTCGCTACATGGTGGCACCGCTTTTGGAGGAAACCTTACCTTAACGGGACAACATTAACGGGGTATCTGGGAATACTCCAATATTTTGAACCTACTTGAGCTTTTTTAAGGGACATCATCGTGAGGAAATCTCACCATGATGGTAGGCTGATAGTTCTTTATTTACATATAAGTAGTATTCCACCTAAATGTTGAAAATCTGACGCCTAACACCTACGAGTGTGTTCCGACAGGTGCACTTAAGAGCCAGTTTTCTTCTTCAGCCAGTGCTTACCACTATCGGCCACATCAAAATAAACATAAATATCCACTTAACGATGATTTGGGATTTGGGCCCCCCATTAGTTTAGTTCAATCTGTCATTTTATGTATCATAAACTTTTTACGTCCACCGAACCAAAAACTATATAAGGTCATGTCGCCGAATTCTGCCGCCACTATATGGCATTTTCATTCGGATATATTTCTCGTATGTTTTAGGTAATAATGTAACTTTGTTTCACCAAGCAAAGCATTCCAAATTGGTGATATATTTCCTTCCGCAATTTAAAATAATTAAACAACGAGATAAATTCGTGATTAGTATTCATAATTTTAAAAAAAATATTGTGGGTGGAAGAATTTAAATAGTCTTTGCATAGTAGTAAAATGAAGTCGCTTCCGCTGTCTGTTCGATTAGATTTTTTAAACTACTCAACGGATTTCAATACAGTTTTCAGCAATAGATAGAGCGATTCAAGAGGAAGGTTTATATCTATGATACATGCATATTACAGTACAAAAAAGTAGAGAAATACAAAGATTTGTACACTGGTGCGAAACTGAGGCGAGTCGCTAGTAAAATATAATTGTCAGTGTATGAAGAGTTTTAATGTGCAGTGGACGGAAACTAATTACAAGTGTAATATATTCAGGGTTGCCTTCACAGTATAGTTTCTAGATAAAATATAGAATAAGCGTTCCCCGCGGCTTCAATCGCGTTCCCGATAAAAAGTAGCCTATAACCTTCAGGAGATAATGTAGCTTAATATTGGTGAAAAATAAAATAGAATCGGACCAGTAACTCCGGAGATTAGCGCGTTCAACCAAACAAACAAACATACTCTACAGCTTTATGTATTAGTATAGATATGTATGTGACGCGACTATCATAGCTTCAATTAATTACATTCATAATTGTAATTGCATATGCTAATTCATAAAAAATAAATTAAAAGTTATATAACAACTTATAGTTAGTAGAACCAAGAAATCACATTAGTATTTTTGTTTCACATCATAAATTTTGGAGTTATTAATTAAATTTTGGAGTTATCATAATGATTTAGAAATTGGAGTCATAGTTTTAATAATATAATTTTAGTGGTAGCCTTGCTCATATTATAGTTAATAAAAACTAGATCATGCTTACGTTCGTAGAGTCTGCCATTTCGGACGATTCGCTTATTTCGTTTTTCCTGAAATTAATTAAATTACAGTATATTGTAAAGGCTTCATACTGATTCAAAAACTAAATATACTTAGTTGAGATCAAATACTTGTTTATATAGCGCATTCATCAGCTCGTTAGAGAGAACGATGTAAAAGTAGTTGACGACCAAACATTCAGAACAAATTGCTTGCTCGTTCTACCGATGAAAGTACACTGTACAGTAAGAAAATTGTAACTGTTAGGTACGTCTGATCGTTGAATACTACATAGTAACCATAGATGAGAGATTATAAGATGAGACATACCTAATAACTTTTCGAATGGTTATTACACTTCAATCGTCTCATATTTATGATTACGCTTTTATTATTTAACATTTTTGTATAATTAATATTAATCAACTAGTAACATTCGTAATTTTTAGTTTCAATTGTATAATTACCTAACAAATGGAGCTTGTTCACGGGCTTTCTCCGGTGTCGGTTGTTGTGTATACTTGACAGACGTTGGAAAAGCTGGTGCAGCATCTCCTATTTGCTCCATACTGAAAAATAAAAGAAAAATGTTAATAGTATCAGAATGCATATCAAATATAATTTTTAATTAAAATTTAAAAGGAAATCATACGTTTTCTGCTGCCGCAAGTCCGATGAACAGAGATTACGAAGATAGTCGTCACACTCGCGTTGCTTTTGTATTTGGTATTCTTTTAACAATTCCCGCCTAAAGTCGCCGTCGACACCCACCACCATTGCCGCCTCAGGCTGTTGCGGTGTGCGCTCGGCGAGTGACGAACGCTCAGTCGACGCCGCCGTCGTAGATATCGACGTAGACGCAGAATAATCTTGCCCCCTATGCTCCGGGGTAGTCGCATTAGACGCTCCAATACTACTCGTCTCATTCGTTTTTGTCGATGTCGTGATTTCACCAATAGGTTTCAATTGCTCATCAATTGGCTTCAATGATTCGTTTAGACCATTGAAAATACTATCCCCATTTTTATTATCAAATAGTCTGTCCACAGACGTATTCATCAACTTGCTTCCCTTTATTCCAGTGAGATGAAAACCAGCAAAGCATGAAGACGAAGGCCCATAGTCTATGGCCGACAGAGCCATAACTGCTGGATGTCTTGGAGCTCCATCAGGGAGGGGCCGCAATGATCTTGTCATAGCATCTGCAGCAGAGCGAGGCCTTCTAAATGGCATCGCCAAGTGGGGGAATGTTCTCGGCTTTATAGGCGTCACCAGCATATGTTCAGTCCATGAGGTGTGCAGTGACGGTCGCTCCATTTTTTCTACATCAACATTCAACATTCTCTGCTCAAATGGAACACTAAAAGTTTCCGCTGGTATGGATTGTAACCAAGATAGCAAACTCAAATCGGATTCATCAAATCCCGAACCATCGAGTAATCTTGAAAAGCTGACTTCATTTGAATGCGCCTCTTTCGATCCCGTGGCTTTTGCCTGACAATAATTAACACACGATTCGTACAATATCCCTTTTATAAGTAACTGCATCAAGCGATCGTTCTTTGCACATTTCGATATGGTGCCACTTGACTTTTTATCGCATGGTAAAAATTGTTCTACAAGCGGATATACTTCCCGAAAACACTGTACTCGAGCGTTGCTCGGATTCCATTTTTTGAATTGTGCATGATCAGTTATACTTGGAAGTGTTAACAGTAAACATAAATTTGAGTATTCTTCTTTAGACGGAGCTAACTTTTCTAAATCATTAAGAACTTTAACTACTTCGTCAACAATATTTTCAACATTATTATAGGCTTTGATTTCAGATCTTATGCATAACAATTCGATGTACTTATGTCTTAAAATAGCGTAATTAAATTTGTCTGCTTCAAAAGCTTTGAGAGCACTAAGAGGTTGAATAAATTCTAGCACGTCATCCCATTGTCCATCAAGTATGAGTTGTCGCAGAAATAACACGTCATCAGCATAATTGCCATTGATGACGCCAGTTTCACGCTCGAGCGATAGCTGAGTAATATGTAGATCGCGGTTATGGAGGAACTCAAGCGATAGCCGCACTACATCATCTTCTCGCAGGTTAAGCTGGGTTGAAGGCATTCTGCTTCTTGCTTATAGTATACCCTGTAACAAAATATTATGTATTGTTTTTAACATTACTATCAGTATTATTGATGTTTTCAGATTGTACAGAATAGTCATCACTGTACAAAGTTTAATAGCCATACACTGATCAAAATTTGAAATACAGGTATATTGTATGCCGTTTATAGGCTGAATATAGTACCTGGGCTTCACATAAATTTTTGCAAATTTTTAAATTTAAATTTCACCATAAGTTGTTGCTAACATAACTTTGAAACCAAATTAAGTAACATACATTTAAAATATTAATATGTTAAATTAAAAACTTGCTCCATTTGCTTAGGTCCCAAGCATGGCAGCCTGACTAGTACCTACTTGACGTGCTACTAAAGGACTTTCAAGCCCTGGTTAGCAGGATATAATCACATTAGTTAAAAATATATTCAGCTCATTTCATATTGGAACATTGGTCAAATAAAATATTATTCTATGGTACTCAATTAAGATCTCCACTCTCTTCTTTGGGGATAGTTGTTACTCAATATACATCATATCTACCTCCAATCAGATGTTTATATAATATGACACAGGTGTTAAGGTGAATGCTCAAGGTAGGTGAACATGTGATTCGCAACAAGAATGTAAATATACTGCAATTCTGGTTGCAAATCACATGTTGACAAACTTACAACCTATTACTGAGTTCCCAAGCCAAACAGACAAACTCAATATTTGGTATTCAGAAAGTATCTTCAAACCATAATAATTGGAGCAAAAGAAAAATCCTCTTAATATTCATATATCACAATTGCATTCCTTTAAGTTGCTAGACTGAGACATTATTATTTACAACAGTTCAAACCTATGCTAGGATTATTTTCTCTTTCTTTCATACATGATATCGTCCCTTTATTGGTAAAACCGATTATCTGCACTTTTTTTCAAAAATGAGTTATTTACACCAAGCTACTCAACTTTTTGAGCTCTATCTACAGGTAAAACCGATTTTTCGATACGATGCATAGTTTCCGAGATAGATACGCAAAAAAACAATTATATTATAAGTTTTTAAGTAACATCTGCATTCAATAACAGCTAAAGTCATAAACCTGTACGATTTTTTGTAAGCCTTGCAATCAAAAACACATTCCGTTTCATATCTTATTTTAGTTGCAATTTACTTACACTCTGAACATACTGTAGCATTGTACTAATAAAAATTAAAATACTTTAAATGCTGAATTATTGGAAAGTACTTAGAATCTTACACATTAAAAAGAAAGTAAGTAGTTCTACTTGCTTTTAACAGAACATAATCCTTCGCGGTTGTACAGATTTTAATTCAATTAAAAGAGATTATGCAGCTTTATTTGTTTTTTTCACAACATCAGAGATCTTATCGTTAAGATTTAAATACAAGTAAAAGCAACTATGCTTAAATAGTTTTTTTTCACCGAAGCGTATGGTGATATTTCTACATAAATATTTTCAGCTAAAACCAATTATCGACGCTTGATCTTTTGTTTCACACGCACTCCGCGCGTACATCTCTGACTTAGTCGCCATCTTTGATGGACGAATCGTGGCGCCGGCCGGTTGTAGTGTTTTGTTTTTCAAGTTTTTTTTCTTTTTATCGTAGTTTAATTAAGTGTTTGTGGTGATAAAGTTTGAATATGAGTGCTAAGGAAGTTGGAGAGTCATTGGATCCAGGAGGAAATGCTTTTCAAGAAGGTAATTGTTTGTGTTAAACAGTTTAGAGGTTATATTTACCGGTATTTTGCAAATAATCATTCATTATGCAAAAAATATAGGTACGAGTAACTATTTAAGGATTTGTTTCATAATTTTATTATGAATAAGCATTGGCCTATTTAGTGATATTTTAATGTGATTGTCGTTTATTGTAGAAATAGAAGACGCTTGGATGAATGATGTGCCAGGAGAAGATTTGTTCATATCTCAGGCATACGATTTATATATGACCCAGCAAATGACTGAGCAAAAAGTTGTGGATAACAATACTTCAGCGTCGAAAAGAGGTAAAAGAATTTAATAACAAAAGTGCCTAGAACTTGCCTATCTCTAAACAATCTGGTATACCTACTTTGTGATACACCTACCTAATCGCTGTGTTTGCGATTTCGGCTGCATAGACTTATTGTAGGTAATTAGTTAGGTATTAGTTATACCTGTTATGACTATACATACTAAAAATTATTAGGGTACACTATGTAACTGAAGGTAAACCAACTGGTACTTACCTGTTATAATGTCTTACTATCTAAATTAAATTATTTGTTTACAGGAAATAATTCACCTTCACAAGTTTCAAATAACAAAGAAAGGAGCGTAGAATCTGACATAGAATCACTATTCGGTGGCGATTTTTCTGATGACGATCCTACATACCAGCCTCCTGATATTATTCAATTGCCCGCTGAAGCGGATTCGGATGATTCGGAATTAATAACACTAGAAGAACTCTTAAATCCAGATTCTGTTCCTGCTGCTGAAGAAATTAAAAAAAATTGCCGTCGCAAAGCTATAGCTCAGCTGTTTGGTAATAAGCAAAAACCTCCCAAAGATAACAATAATAATGAGTCTTTATTAGTAGCACAATCAATAACTGTCGAGCTTTTTCAACGTTGTTGGAAGGTCTTAAAACCACGAGCTCGTTGGCACCAAAGAAATCCTGAAACCTGGAAAGTTAATGTGGTAAAAAGACAGCGTGCTGAAGGCTTGCCATATGTTACAAAAAAGAAATTTAGAAGCTCAAAAAATCCTAAGCCTGTTGATTGTTCCAAATGCAAATTTCAGTGCAATGATAAAGTTACAGTTGAAAAGCGCCAAATATTATGCAGAAAATATTGGAGTCTAGACTATGCCTCAAAAAAAACATTTATTTTGGCTCACGTAAGGGTTAAGTCAGTAAAGAGACTTCTTGTAAGTAGGAAAAGAACGACACGTCGCTCTTACGCTAAGCAATGCTTTTTCACAATAGAAGGGAACGAAATATATGTTTGCCAAAAGTTTTTTTGCCAAACATTATGCATTGCTCCGTGTGTCGTAGCTGATGCTGTAAAGCACCGTGATAACTTAGGACTTTTTGCCAAGCAAGAAGACCCTCGCGGACGTCATGAGCCTCCGAATAAAACTGCACCAGAAAAAATTGAGTACATAAAAAAACATATTGCATCTTTCCCTACTATGGAAAGCCATTACATTCGAAAGAAATCAAAACGCAAGTATTTAGACAGAAACCTTACATTATGCAAATTGTATTCTTTGTACGTCAAAAAATGCGCAGACGAAAATATGGAACCTGTGTCGGAGATGACATATCGTAGAATTTTTTCTACAGAATATAATTTGGGATTTTTCATGCCGAAAAAAGACCAATGTCTTTTGTGCACTAGGTACAATCGCGCTAATCCAGAAGAACAAAATAAAATACAAGGAGAATATCAGAAACACATGGATAGGAAGCAAATTTGTAACCAGGAAAAAGATAAAGATAAAAAGAGAGCTGAAGAAGAAACAAATTTTCTGTCTGCTACTTTCGATTTGCAGGCAATTTTACAATTGCCATGCACTGATGTTGGTCTCCTTTACTATACAAGAAAATTAACTTTATACAATTTAACGCTCTACGAAAGTGCCCCTCCTAACGAAGCTTATTGTTTTGTATGGTCCGAGACAAATGGTAAAAAGGGAAGTTCAGAAATCGGAACTATTTTGTGTCACTATTTAATGAAATGTGTACCAGAGGAAGTCACGGAAGTCAGTTTGTTCTCTGACACATGTGGAGGACAAAATAGAAATCAATTCGTGGCTGCTATCCTATTGTGGGTAATTCAAAACAGCAACCATTTGAAAATCATAGAACACAAGTTCTTAGAGTCAGGTCACAGTTATATGGAAGCTGACTCAATGCACAGTGCGATTGAGTCGGCCAAGAAAAATGTTGTTCTTTTTTGTATGACTGACTGGATTAACATTTTCAAACGTGCTAGATCAAAAAAAAAATACAGGAAAGACACAAAGACTATAACAAAAAATTGTTATCAAGTCAAGGAATTTAAATTCAATGAATTTAAAGACTTGAAAAAATTGGCGAATACAATAATTTTGAATAGAACCAAAAACACAGATGGACAGCAAGTGAAATGGTTAAAAATAAAACGGATGAAGTACATAAAAGGAGACAAAAAAATATACTATAACTATGACATGACAAATTCATTTATGACAATGGATGTAACTGTTTCAGACACACAAAATAAGATTAATACAAATTCAGCATCGACATCTTCACCACATGGAGACCACAGCTATGCAACAAGAAACAAAGCAAAGCGATTGGCAGTAGAACAGGTAATTGAAATACCAACTACCTCGGAACTCCAGTTCCCACCGCTAGAACAATTGTATGATAGACCTCTTCCAATAACGGAAGCTAAGAAAAAAGACCTCATTAATCTATGTGAGAAGGGGGTTATACCAGAAGAGTACCATGGATGGTACAGAAGTTTGCTTGTAGATAGGGATCGCGTTGAACGCGTTCCTGACGTGGCTGCCTCTGAAGAGTCTCAATCTGAGTCATCTGTGGACTCGTCAGCTGATGAATGAAAGATACATTATTTTAGTTTTTCTATCTAATAAATAAATATTTTAGATAAAAATAAAAAGTTACTAATAAAGTTGATTATTTCCTAATAATATAATTCTTATTATTTTTCTACTTTATTCAGTTTTTACTTTCATGTAAATAATGATTTTTTGGTATTTTTGTAATTATAAAAACAACAATGCTGTAGTTCCTTGTATGAACATTTTGCAGCTAAAAAAAATATAAATGTTTATTTCACAACTTATGTTAATTACTATTAACCTATGTTTGAAGGCACCTTTTAAGCAGATAGTCTACTACAATTCTTAATTTTACTCAAGTAAAACCAATTATATTTTTTTAAATTTCAATTTGTAGAATGTTTCAGAGTGTTATATTTACAGTTGTTTTTGGCACCTTATTACTTTCTTCGAAAGGTTACAGTGAACCTGTAAGATAAGCTCCAAGTGATTTAATTAATGATATACATGCTTATGTCGTTATTCAGGAAAAACCAACTAAATGACCTCCCTGAAGATAGTGTTTGGCATTTTTTCAAGCATTATCAATGAAGTACTTCTATTTTTATGATTTACAAACATACTTTATTAATTTTTTCATTATAATTACATGATTGCAGGTAAGATATATGTAATTTAGTTACATAATTTTTCTGTCAAACTTTTAAATCATCATTGCCAAAAGTTTACTTTTCGGTAGATAATCGGTTTTACCAATAAAGGGACGATATACAAGTAGGTAATAGGTACAATATAACTCAAATTAAAAAAATTAAGAAACCCCCGAAACCCACTAGAATAATGATCTTCAAACCGCTGACCGGATTATCTTGAAACATAGCTAAGAATACCCTTGTTCAAGACAACTTTCAAACAAAAAAAACTATCCAGATCGGTTCATCCATTCACAGACTGTACTAAAGACTTATAACACCCCTCTTTTTCGTTGGAGATTAAAAAGTATAGTTTTTAAATACAAACTAAAATTAACTAGGTAGGTACCTAGCCTACCTACTATTTATCAGAGTTTCAAGTAAAATTGTTTTGTTCTTGTAACTAAGTTTCTACAATCATAACGTAGAACTTTTTATAAAATATTTTAAGAAAAATACCTACTTACCAAACCAAACTTTCTCTAACCCTTGTTTGTGTGCGTAATTTATTCTCTTGCTAGGAGAAAGCCTGCTTTGCTGCTGTGATAATATACATACCTACTTTGGAATTATTGGTGCATCTCAGACACATCTCGGCATACCAATGAGTGAAATTATCTTTCAGTTTTTACACCAATACGCATTAAGTTCATCGCCGAAAACGTATTTTAACGAACGAAACAGCCATTTTCTTACAAATACTACCTACTTCCACCTACGCTCTATCTATTGGATCACCTTCAAAGCCTACGCAGCAGCAGAAACCTGCATATTGTTACAAATGTGTTACAATTATCATCTTGAAATCGAAATACGAGTTTTATTTACAGTTAGAAAGAAAATAGCTAAGCTTGTGGTACCTACATAAAATAAACAGGGTTCATACTTACAACATTAATCGTAAATGAATTAAACTATATTACAACGTATCACAATAAAATATCAGTTTCGTTAACTTTAAGAGCACCTAGTGCACGTAATTATAAATCTGCATTTAGAATTTAACGAAACAACAGAAAAAGAGAAATTTATTATTTTTTTTCCACATTTTTGACAGAACATAATACCACAGACTACAGACTACTACTATAGATAGATAGGGGATATTCGTTCTCTTTGAGATTGAATCTGTGAGTAACCCTCACAGATTTGATCACAGACTAAAAATTAAAGCCACAGATTAAGACTACGTATAGCTATTATAAATTAGTCATGATAAATTGAATCATTATTATATTAGATAAGTACTACATCTGATTTATAAAACTATTGTTTCTGTCAATTCAATCGAAAATAATCTTTATATCAATAGGAATGTACGCAATACCAAAACCGGTCCCAATAAAACTCGCTTCACTTCGTTCACTTAATTTTTTTCATTCACAGTAATTGCTGGACGGTCTGACCAACTGACACTTGACTTGATTATACGTAGTATCTCTAAGTAGTCTGTGACTTGATTGACAGCCAGCCAGTGAAACAGACAGAGTTGCTGATCGTTTTTTGTATTTAAAATTATATTTTAATTTAAAAATGGATGATGAAGGGGATAGTATTTTACTTGAAGAAAATTATTACCAGTTATTAAATGTGTCTAAAACGGTAAATATTTATATGTCATAAGTGGACCACCTTTTCAGATAAATTTATGGAGAAGCTATCGATATTCTTATTATATAACGTAAAAATGATTTTACTCTTACCATAAATGATAACTTAAGTATTAATATTTGGTTATTGTTTTTTATAAATACATAGTTATATTATAATTAGTATCTTAGGTAACATTTTTGAGGTTAAGAGCGGCATTTTGGAGCCTAATAAAATGTCGTTTATAGTTAATTGTTCAATTTTATGAATAAATATATCCTAATTACAATCTCAAAAGTTTACTTCAAACTAGATATTTAAAATTTTGTAGAATTAAAATAATAACCCTAAAAATGTTATATTGGCCTATTGTACATATCTTAAATCCTCTATCTTTTATTTTACCCCTTAGGCAGGAGTTTCAATATAATAAGGGTTGGACTGTAGCCTTAGGTCAGGACCTTGTTTTTTTTTTAACTTCTTTCTGCTGGATCATATTATTTACTTAGGAACACTTTTACCTCTAAGCACTTTGATCCTCCGAAGCACCAGTAACGAGGTATGAGACTTTGAAAATTCTCTGGTTAGTATAGGCTTAGGGGCAATAGAGAGTGGGACTTAAAGGAAAAAAAGATAAAATTATTGTGATTTTTTTTTTGTCAAATTCATTACTTCTTTCTACTGGGTTGTATTATTTACGCCCATAGGAAGTTTTACCTGTAAGCACTTTGATCCTCCAAGGCAACAGATATGGGACTTAAAAATCCATATTTTTTTTGGACTTAGAAAATTTCATCATTGCGTTAAAAAAAGACATGAAGTGTATAGTGATCGCCGCGATCGCTACCCTCTGACCCACTTATGTCTATATTCTACAATAAAAAAATATCTATATTCTACAAAATACATTAATACATCAATCTGTCAGGCCTTGTTATCTTTTGTATGCACAAAGATATCCATTTATTGGTCATGTATAATCTTTATTCTTTTAATTATTGTTTATAGGCTACTGTTGAAGAAATTAACAGCGCATATCGGCGGTTTTCGCGTATGTTTCACCCCGATAAGCACAGCACGGATCCAAACAAGCAGAAATGGGCTGAGCAAATATTTAACAAAGTAAAGCAGGCATATGAAGTCCTGTCTGACTCACACAAAAGAGCAATTTATGATACTCTTGGTAAGTATCCTCCTAATAGTCTTAATAATAAATGTGAAATTATGTATTATCGATTGATAATTCTTTAATAGTTGCTAGTATTTTGTTGATATTTAGCACATTAATAGATCATAACTAGGAAGTAAGCAAATATAGGATATTTTTTATCTTTAAACCTCTAGAAGCATAAGCCAGTAGCTAATATAGAATTTTGTTCAATGTGTATGTGTCTTCAAAAGTCATTAAATTAATTCATAATATGATTACAGGAAAGCGTGGTCTAGAGGTTGATGGGTGGGAAGTGATATTTCGCACTCGTACTCCGAGAGAAATCAGAGATGAATATGAAAGGTAGAAGCAATAACATTATTAGTATTAAAAACCAACCCCAAATATTTAAGTTGCATTGTAAAGCTGATTTTATTTGCATCCTTCAATGTCAGACAAGCATAGGTTTTGAGAATTTAAAGCTTTCCAATCTAAGGGACAGGAGACAATAATTATACTCTTTGGTTTACTGTATAATCAGCTTCTTTGCCAGTATTATTGGAGGTTGTTAGAACTAACAGCTTTGCGAAACACGGTTTGCTCTAGAAGTTAGAAAAAGTAAATCCTTCCTTTTTCCAAATGGGTTGTAATAATTCTTGAGGACAGTGTGAATATAGGATATTGTACTTTAGCTTTTATTTTAGATTAAGAACCTCAACTACGGGGTGGTTAAATTTAAATATATGACCTTATGTATATCCCCAGGGTACAATATACCACTCTGCCAATTTTCATCTCATTTGATTAATCCTGAAGATCAAGGAAACAAATTATTTATAATAGGTACTTACTTTTTAAATACCTACCATTCCTACCAATTAAAATTGATGTTTCTTTGTTAATTATCTTCTTTAATTTATAAAAGAAATTCCGGTTATTTACACCATTTATGACTTGAGAATGGCTGGACCAATTTTGATGGTATATGATTTGTTAGATTCATTTAATCCGAGAATAGCAGAATAACTATTAAAATTTTGTAAAAATCACAATAATAGAGGTAAGTGTTATGTGTTGGGTATGTAGGTGTTGGTAGATAAGTGTAGGTAGGCAGGAGTAGGTAGGTAGCTCCCAGTTTTTTTAATTCTTAGGGCAGGACAACGTCTACCCCGCCAGCTAGTTTTGTAATAAAATAAACACTACAATAGTTATGAGAGATACAGAGTATTTAATTTATAGGAAAAAAAAGCTGTCGAGAAGGGTTAAGCTATCCAAATAGGCTGACTAAGACAAGCAGATACATGAAATAGCAATTTATTGAAATTAAAATCTGGTAGATAATTGTATGATCAATCACGAAGACCTTTGTTCAGTCGTTTCTGAAAATATATAAATAGATTTAAACTTATAACTACAGGTTAAAGCGCGAGAGAGAGGAGAGGAGACTTCAACAAAGTGCTAATCCTCGCGGCACAATTACATTATCCATTAATGCAACAGAATTATTTACGAAGTACTATGACGAATATGAAATATTGTAAGTATCCTACAATTAACTTCAACTTTTTCATTACTTTTAACAGAATAATGGCCAAATACTGAATCTGGCAAAATTTAAACGAGCAATTCTTGTATATATAATCTGAATCTTGGAAACGGCTCCAACGATTTTCATGAAATTTAGTATGCAGAGGGTTTCGGGGGAGATAAATCGATCTAGCTAGGTTTCATTTTTGGAAAACGTCGTTTAAAAAAAAAAAGGACGGGCAAAGCTCGGTCAACCAGGTACAGTATGACACAACATAGATGAAGCATCGGCAAAATTCGTAAAATCGATCATTCCCGAAACGAGTGCGCCTACAAAATTACCCATGTTTATTACTACTATGCGAAAATTATCTTTCTGCCAATGCAATAACTTGTAAATTTAAATAATCAAATATATTCGTAAAATTGATGCGTAGATGTTTATACACTTATTTGCAAAATAAGTGATCACGTTTATAAAGTATGTATTATTTGTTTTTTTTTTATACATTTGATATGGAGGGTACACGGCTAGAACGATGAATGTCACAAATCAAAATTAACGCCTTCGACATCCATACTTATATCCCCAGTCTCAACAGCGCCTCTTGTCGTCAAACGAATCGTTGCTGTCTGATTATGATGAGTCATTTAAATTTAGGACAGTAAAGAAGTTGCTTTCGCAGTTCGCTCTTGAAGGTTTTGAAAGTGATCTTTCCCAAAAACTATATTTTTACACTCCGTGGCCTCTTGAGTCATAAATTGATAAACATTAAAAATAATTTCACGACTTTGACTATTATACGGCTTAGCATGTTTTAACGAAGTCATAGTGAAAATAAAATAAATAGCTGTACCATTAAATTGTCCTGAAGTGTAGGGAATAAATTACTCACGTGCATTCCCAATGCTGACTTGGGTCGAACTAACGCGGGAATATATTGTGCCAATAGCTTTGAATGGCGCGATAATGAACGATTTTTATTATAGTATAGTTAAAATCTCGCTGCAGACTTGGTCATAAATCATAATCGGAGTAGGGATGATGTTGAACTGTCAAATTGAGACTTAAGCGAACTTAAATGTGAGTGGCGTTTCAGTATTTAGCCATAAGTGCCCAAAATTATGGAACATTATAAATTGAAAGAGCAACAAAATATTGATGCTAAAATCTAAAACATAGTTTTGAGATGTGAAAATAATAATCAAGGGTAATATAGGAGTGATCACCTAATAGTAAAATGTATGTACCATCAACAAACTTGAAGCATGATCAGTTTTGAAACATTTTCACAATGTCTGATTATATTGTGCATGGGTAACAGCTGGTCAATGCACACAAAATATTTTTACAATGCATAGATATAGAATTGTTTCTTTTTAGGGAAGACACTACAGTTATACCAACAATTGAAGTATCAGGTATGACAATTCATCAGTCTATTGATGCTCCAGTCACTCTACGTAACACCACAACTCTATCAGGAAATATATCCACACAGAATGGAATAGGTATAGAATATATAATTATTAAATAATAATATTTGATATTGAGTGTCTAGTTTAATAAATAGGTTAATAAATAAATTTTACAGGCACTGGAGCAGTTAATATCTCGAATAGACATCTTAGTTCCGAAAAAGGCTGGACAGAAGTGGAGTTTGGGATAGGGAATGGACCACTTGTAGGATTTAAGATATTTCGAGCACTGTCCCGACTGATGTTTCTAAACTGTGGTACAGTATTACAGTTCACACCCAGAGGGATTTCACCAAGTTTTATTTCAAGTATGTACTAATTGAAACTGATTTTAATTTTAAATTTAAAACAATAATAATAATAATAAAATAATTAGAATTTGTGTATTTCAGAGTAATCTATTATGGGTTCCCCTTTTTCCTAGAAAATTATGACTGTAGTAATCGTTAAGCAGTAGAAGCTACCAAATGTAAATGTTGTAACAACGTGATTGGTTTAGGGTATAGATTTCATGTTTTTTTTATAGCTATGGCATTACAATTAGACGCCCATTCAGTTGGTTACCTCACGTACCGCGCGGGTGGTCAGGGTGGTTCTTCGATGACGTCTATATACGTTCGGGACTCTGAGAAGTACCACACAAACACGGCGCTACAGATCGGTAACCCGCACTCTTTCATCTCTTTCAATGTAATGAGGAAACTACCACAGCATGATATGAAGTTACGATTGGCTTTAAAGTGAGTGTTATTGTTATATTCAATTAATATATTCAGCTGCTGTGCGTGTGCTTTTTGTTATCCTTGTATTTTTTTTTACAGTAATACGATATGAACGTTACATACAGGGTTGTACTTGTGTAAAATCTATACCTAAATATGAAATTAAAATATTTAGTAACTATTATCATAGTATATATACTGTTATTATCATAACTGTTTTATTAAGTAGTAATAGTTGTGGAGTATTCATGAATAAGGGTTTTAATATTAAAAAAATCTTAAGCAGATGCCTACGTATAAGCCCTACCGTAGGGTTTACGAGAGTAGTTTCTTAAATTCCAGTGAGTGACATTTCGCTATTTAGAATGTATGTATCTAGATATTTAAATTTAAGTTAAAATTTTGCGATTTTTAATGTAATGCATTTTTAACGTTATTTTATGGTTGTAGCATATGTATTTTTTTAATAAAATACATAATGCTTTTCCATTTTCTTTGATTATTTTTGAAATAGTTGTCAGCTTGCGAAATTTGATTACTGAATCTATGCTTTGATATTTTGATTTATTAGTGTTTCCTGATTGTGTTTGAAAATGAACATCTTATAATTTATAAGTTATGGTTTGTTTGAAACAAAGATGTAGCAGAAAGTCTCCACCACTTTCTGCAAGGACACGCAAACTTAATTGAGAAAGAACTGACAGATAACTTTGTCCTAAGTAGATCTGCAAAACACCTGTAGTCGCTTTGCGAAATCATTTTTTTTTTACTTTAGGGTACAAAACAGGCAAAACAGCTATATTTAATATTAGTTTCCCCGCGTTCCTAGAGGATCGTACGTTTTCCAGTAATAAAGAGTATCGTGTATGTAACTAGCTTCCGCTCCTCGCTTACTTTCACCCGCGACCCCTTGGAATCTTATGTTTTCTGTATAACCTATATATAATATGTTATTCTAGGGTATGATCTATGTGCTATTCATGCGAATCCGTTCGGTATGTTTTTGCCTGGCTAGCTACCACCCTCAAAGTTGATAATCTGTCGCCAGACACTTTCCGGTGTATTGCACAGCTGCACTTGAAAGTCACTTCCCTTCTAGGCTTTGTGTGCTTACCATCGGCCACATCATCACTGACCACAGTAAGATTGTGAGTGAAGAACACAGGTTTTTACATAGTTAAAAACGTTTCATATTTATAATATTAGTAGGATTCCAGGTTATGATCTATCTATGTGTCAAGTTTCCTACGAATTCGTAAATGAGTCCAACCAAACTTCTACACTATCCACCAAAAAAAATCCTACATATATCGCGGAATTTGAGATATAAAAACATCAATTTACAAAAGCGTTCTTTCATCTGTGTCAACTTATTGAGGCCTCTCGTAATATGAGGGCTGTTGGTGCTGTATCTCGGACAAATAATCGTCGTATTGCCTTTCAGCATGATAATGCTCCTTAGCTTTTATTTACCAGTAATTATTGCTTTGTAATTTTTTTTCATTTCTTGTTTGTACAAACAAATAAAAATATACGACAAATATTTATACATCTTGATGCTACTGTGTATTTTTTTATATGTGCAATCACACGCTCGCGCGCGAGTCAGACTCCCACTTGTCAGGATTTTTCTATATTCAATAATCCGTTTCGATGTAGTTAACCCAAACCTATAGTTATTTTATAATTTATTTTAAATTAAATATATTTTTATAGACTTGGCACATTTGGAGCAATAGCAGAATATGGAGCGGAAAAAAAAGTGTCACAAAACAGTAGTGTGTCTGCTGCGGTAATGTTAGGCATACCTAGTGGAGTTATGCTCAAACTCAAGTAAGTTTATTCATACACTTTTAAAATACTTCATGTCAAAGATTTAATAATATTTAAAACCAGTAAATCCTTATTATGTATCTATATACCAGTCTTTCTCAAAGTGGGCCTACAGGGGGGGCGGCAAAAGGCCCAAAGTACATTTAATTTGACATGGCATAATGCATGATATGAACCCAGAAACAGGATAAGACTAATATGACACTACAGGATGAATTTTAAATCATTATTAATAATTAAATTGAAGCAATGATTGCCATTGTGATGTTTAAGATGTGGTCAAGTTAAACATTTTAGGAGGCGTTGGATGAATTTAGTTTTAGAACCTCGTTTTAAAATAAAATCAAGGAATTTATGAACCTTATATTATTGTAGTCAAAAAGATTAAAATTTATGAAGAATTATTAGTGGTTATTTTATTTTAAGCCTTATAAATAAAATAACCACATACTTACGAAAAAATAATAATAATATTACATAAAAAATAATAAATCGATACGTGAATATAACTAAACGCCGTCACTACAAAAAATGCGGTGAGAAGGTCGACGATAGCTGGCTTGCGAGTAACTGCGAATACGTAAATTTACACACTTGACGTCAGAAAAACATAGAGACTGTCAAAGGTGTTCGTGCTGCCGATTTGCAGATCCGTTTAGCACTGTTCAAGTTTCAAATCCCCATACCAATTTGATTTAACGCATTCGACACGATAACCCTACACTTAGGGCAGAGTTTCATACTCAGGGCTCTGTATGCTTGAGCTGTGCGTTGATAGATCAATCAGTCAATCACCACCTTTTCCTTTTATATATTTAGATGAAATCTTTTACAGATGGACATGTTCGTCACAATCAATAGTGATTCCAATTCAGTTATGTGAAGAAGTAATGCCGTCACCAGTATTCTATGCAACTGTGGTGCCGCTGGTCTCTTGGCTGGTACTCAAGAAACTTATATTGGAGCCCATTTCTAGGGAAAAACAGGAGCGTGAGCGCCAAAGATCCATGGAGGCTAATTATGAAAGGTTTGTAGTTGACCAAATGTGAGTCAGACTCGCACACGAAGGGTTCCGTACCAACGTACGATAACAGAAAAACACATATTTCAGGTCCAGCAAAAACGTTGAAAAAATCACGTTTTTTGAAAGGGGATCCTTTAAATTATAACTTTACTAGCTTCCGCCCCACGGTTTCTCCCGCGTTCCCGAGGTATCTTATGTTTTCCCGGGATAAAAAGTATATGTTATTCCAGGGTATGACCTATTTACCAAGTTTCATACAAATCCGTTAGTTTTTACGTGAAAGAGTAACAAACATTCATTCATACAAACTTTCGCATTTTAATATAAGTAGGATTTCATTATCCGACTTCAAACAGGTAGAGGTTATATATTCGACGGAATCATTTTTTTTATGTACGTTCCCCGATTACTCGAATACACCTGGACTGATTTGGAAAATTATTTTTTTTGTTTAAAAGGGTATACTTCAAAGGTGGTCCCATGGTCACCAAGTCAGGATCTGATGATGGGATCCTGCAGAAATCGAGGGAACTCTTCAAATATTAATAAGCACGTACAATCCTTTTCATATACTTTCTAAAGCGATTCCGATATTTGCGTCTGGTAGTAATTACTTTATGTTGCTGAGCTGTTGATGGAAGGTACAACTCCTTAACGGTTAGGAGTTAGGGGATAATTCTTTACATATTCGAAGACTGTTTAGACCGTTAGTTGTATTATTTGATGTGATGATGGAAGGAACAACGCTAATATGCTTATATTAGTTATAGATAAAACCTGTCATCAACAGGTTACAGGAAATGCAACGCGAGGCCCGAGCCACACTTGAGCTAATGAGGGAAACATATTCGAGGAATCGTTCTGACGAAGAAAAGAAGAAAGGCCTAGTTATATTGAGAGCTTTGTATGGAAAGATGCCTGCTGGTAAGTTATCATTCTTATAAAAAGAGAAGAAAAATATCGTACTTTTCAACTTTTACAGTAAACACTAGTAAATGAATACAATGATAAATACAAAATCGATACCTGCATTAATTTCATCAATTTTCAAGCCACATATGTACACTGTCAGTTTAATTTATTTAAAAAAATAACTTTCTTGTTTTCTCTTGCATATGTGTCTCAGTTTTAAATTGAGTAGTAAGAACGATATCATTTCTGGCGATATTTCGGGATAGTATTTTGATTAAAATGTATATTGTATGTCTATTGAAAGTCAAGTCGTTAAGAAACTATAAGTGCTAGTAGCACTTATAGTTTACATTCAAAGGGTTCAAAGGTGCCAAATAATTAGGTTCTGTGATTGTTTCTATATAAAGCTAGAGTATTTAAATCCTCATTTAATCTTTTTTATTAATTTAAGGATTTTTTTTGGAAAATGCAGAGAAGGCAGAGTTAGTGTTAGGTTGTTTTTTTGTTTTCTTCAACATCTTTATCAATTTTACTTTTGTTAGGAATCTCTTTAGTAAACCATCAGTACATTATGTCTATTAGGTGACGTCACGTTATGATTTTTGATTTATGCAATTTGGCTTACATAGTATCCTCTCTACTACTTGTAGTACCTAATTTATCAATGCTTTATTTATTTAACTATGCAGTTATATACTTCCTACTAATATTATAAATGCGAACGTGTGTGTTTTGTGAGTATGGATGGATGGATGTATGTTACTCTATCACGCAAAAACTACGAACGGATTTGGATGAAATTTGGAACACAGATAGTTTATAACCTGGATTAACACAGGATACTTTTGATCCCAGGAAAACATAAGATACCCCGGGAACGCGGGTGAAACCGCGGGGCGGAAGCTAGTAGTTAATAACAGCAGAGTAAACGATGATAATAACATGTCACAGAAATAAATAAACAGCGCTTCATAGTGAAATCATTATTGAAAATTATAGATGAATGAAAAGCGTAATAATAGTAGTTTATGATACTGTTGCATAATAGGGGTTATTAAACACGAGTGTGAGTTTAAGTACCGAGCCGTAGGCGAGGTTCTTAATAGTATCACATGAGTTTTTAATACCTAATTATGTGCAGTATCATACAGTACTTTATCTAAACTCATATAAATAATTTAATTTAAAGGTAAAAAATCGATAATATTTTGTCATAGGTTTTCATGACTTACGGGTATCGATTATTCGTCATTTCCACTGCCGCCTCCACAATTCCAGATCCAAGTTTATTTCACCTTAGTATAGCTATTTTTCTATCATTTTTGGCCAAAATAAAATATGTATGCAAAAAAAAACAATAAAATAAACAAACATTAATCATCATGGCGCTCAAATCCGTGTGGGGAAATCTCCTAAGTTGAGATCTCTACCGCATACGCGACCACAGACAAAGTAAATTTGCATCTAAAATTATAATTGTTTAGTCCTGATGTCTGGCCACTTATAATATTTTTTTTCTTTTTTATTTCGTTTGACAAGTTGACTGACAGTAATTGAAGTATTAAAACCCAAAAAACATTATATGTGGCCAGACATGTCCAAATACTTGTACTTTAATGAAAAAAAGTTATTTTATAGCATTATCTTGGGAAGAAAACTGTACTATAATATAATTTTTTAATTTCATTATACACGGGTGTGCATAAAGTGGGTCATTAAAGTACTGATTTTGATTTCATAATAAGAACATTACGATATGAGAGTAGATAAAGACATTTACCTAATACATATTGTGTCACGTTATATGCGCGTATTATGTGTTTAAAATCATAGGAAGCTTTACACTGTTCTTTCTGACTAGTAATGTTTGGATCACGTTTTACTCCTGCATAATTATATTGCATTAGATATATATATTAACGAGGAAAAAAACAAGTCACGTGTGAGTTGTAACAAATTACATCCTTGCTTGCAGATTTTATGATTTTCCTATATTTATGTAAAAGAGGAAGATATGAATATTGCGATTTTTCATCTAGTAGAATTTCTCTTGTCTATATAATTGTATGTTTTGATAATATCTAATAATCTGGTTAATTTTAAACTTTATACTGTTTAAACAAGTTTTTGTCAAAAATTACATTCTTGGTACAAGCTTTTGCCGACTCTACTTTTTTGCACAGTTAGAGCGACGCTTTCGTTTATGACGTATTTAAGCATTTTACATAAGTAAAGCTGTACGAAATAACTAAATCAAAAATCACTGTTATAAAAATGTTGTGAATTTCTTAGATGCAACAAGTCACGAAATACCATCTGAAGCGACTGGCGATGGCGTGTCACCGGAATCCCCAAACCCTTATAATGAAGTGATAGACGTCACAATCCCGATACAGTGTCTAGTCAAGGATTCTCGGCTAGAACTACTCGAAGCAAGCAAAGTAAGTTAAAACATAAACTTTTTATTCATTTATTTATGGCTGTAATCAGTTCCTTCCAGTGGCAAGCAGGCGAAACCTATTAATAAGCAAGGATCTCACAGAACTAAGTTACTAGTAGATGGAGACTTCATATACGGCAGAAAGCTTGACAGATACTAAAAGGCCACTGTTTACGACTTTGCTATTGCTGTGTTTACATTCATTTTTTCCTATAATGTTTGTTTTCCTAATTCATATTTCTGATAATGCAGCTTCCTATTAGTGAAAGTTTTTTTTAAATCGGACTAGTAACTCCGGAACTTAACGCGTACAAACAAGCTCTTCAGCATTTATTTATTTATTTATTTATGTACACACACACAAGTAATAATAAAAAAAACATAAAAGATACAAATGTACAAAGGGACTGCTTATTTCTAATAGAAATTTCTTCCAGCAACCCTGCGACTGGAAAAAAATATAAATAAATGTAGACACAGTGTAGGCATTATTATAAGTAGATGTAGATTATATCATTATAAATGTATAATTTACAAGATAAAATTACTATTTAATGGCTTTGAATTTGTATTTGATATCTCGACGAAAAAATGAAATAAAATTAAAAAAAATAATATTATTAGTATTCTTATAAATAATGATAATAATAAAGTTGTCATGATTCATGTTTTTCTTTAACTATGTATACACTCACCTATATTAGTTTGACCTTTATGTTACCACCAAGCGATAACGTTTATTATAGTTGCGTGCTCTTAATTACTAAAGTATCTATCTACGCTACGTATTAACTGTCTGAGGCAGTATTAAATAAGATGATTTTGTTGTGTCGCTATGGCAGTGCTATACTATTTATTAAATTTCCAAAATTTGCTCATCATTAATGTCTGCTACAAGTTCATTTAGGTTCTTTTGGATACGAAAGTATAGTCAGTAATTCGTTTTTATTTAGTTCCGCTGCTTATTGTAGGAAGTAATCTTTGGAGCTACAGATCCGATTTCTAAAATGCTACATTACTACAGCGATGCGGGTGAAACTGCGGCTAACAGCTAGTCCTGAATATTCGCGGTGTCATTTCACTTAGTCATAGATCATAGTTTCTACAGAAAATCAGTAATTGCGGTCAATTCTTGACCTCAAAGTAGACGGTGCCTATATTCTAATATCACGCACGCATCATCACATACCTATGTTGTTATTATTTTTTTCTGTGTCGATGTCAATGAAATGTGTATGTTGAGTTTGATATTCAGTTTTCGATGAAATTGTAATTGTAATCACGATTATTTCTTCACCATTGTCATCCCCATTAAATCTACTGTTGTGGCCCTAATTGATTATTGTATTTATAGGCCAAAGACACGCAAAGTCATTGATTGATGCGGTCACGTGTCATTTTTGTTCAGAACAGGCGATACGAGTTGGCTTTCATTACTACTAAAAAAGTAACTTAAAAATATATATCGACTTCAAAAAGAAACTCAAAATTATGAAATACTTTACTCACGTAACTCATATCGGGTGGCCTAGCAATCTTATTATTTTTCAGTTCTCGCCGCAGATTTGTACCGTCAGGCCAGTTTGGTTTCGCCCATTTTGATTTTTTCTTACATGCACGTATATACACATAAAGTTTGACCAAAGTTATAAGTTGTTTTCCCTTTGACACCACACCCCTCTTATCAGTAAGCCAGGGCGTAACACTTACACGTATTAGTCCATATCTTGAAAACTACTGAACCTATTTAGATGAAACTTAACTTGATAACTTTCCTTTTTTTGAAGTCTGTTAAAAACAGGCCCAAGCTCCCAAATTGATATAAGGACTTTCCACCAAATCCACCCTGGGCATGATGTGTTAAACTGTATAAATTTCCTGTTGGTATGCTACATATCTCTAGCTATGCATCTGGTGGAATGCTGCGCTTACAATCGATTAAGCTTATTCATTTTGAACAAATTGATTGATAATAAAATAACAAAAAACAATTAAACCTTCCTTCTTCCTTCACGCTTAGATAGAACGCTTGCTTTTTCTTAGAGCAATCATTTTGTCCACAGTATGAGCTGCCGGGTTTCTACGATCCATGTGTTGGTGATGAGAAGCACCTGACGATCCAGTATATGTTCCATAACAATCTTTACTGCTGCACAGTTTCCGACCGCCAAGCCCTTATCCTTCCGCGCAATAGTGAGTATATTTTACACTGCAGCAATTATAACAACTCATATTTTAAACACTAATTTCTTACTCCAAAACAATGCTATCAATATGACTTATACCTATGGGAAATGTAATTCCTTTCCAATTAGAGAATATTAAGTTTCCTAAGAGAGAATGGACGCAGCGTGGGAAGGCCACCTAAGTTCCATAAGGTGGACCGACGATCTTGCGAGGGTCGCGGGAAACCGCTGGATGTGGGTAGCGCAAGACCGATCATCGTGGAGATCTTTGGGGGAGGTCTTTGTCCAGCAGTGGACGTCTTTCGGCTGACATGATAATGATTCCTAAGAATATTCTTAAATAAAATAGATTGGTATGCAATGGAGTGAAGAGTGGAATAGAATATTATTGTTTATTTGTTCAAAAGTGGTTTTACTGGATTTCTTAAGCCCGATATTATATAGCATAGCAGGGTTGGGACGCGTGATTGATAGCTCTGATGTAGAGGCAATCCTCAAAAGCGTCAATATAGCCTATATTGACGCTTTACAGATTGCTTCTATACCCATACTTAGGTGGACTATATTCTTGGTGGTTGACTTCATTGTATAAAGATTCTCCCTGATTATTCTATTGTTAGAGTTAGAATAGCGCTGAATACATTCAGATGTTATTTGTCCAACAAAATATTTATCAGACGGCATAATCACTTAATTAATGTAACCCTCAAATAATGAAAAAACTTCCTATGTATATCAATTTCTTGATAATGTCTAGGAATCTTATCATGGGGGGTCCCATTAAGGATAGAATAACTTAATATTGCAATTCGGGGTCACTTGCATTCTAGAAAGCATAAAGAGATATCCTATGTTCTATTTCAGTAAGTACATAAATCTTTCCTGTGTAGTTTATGAATTATCATATATTTGGTAAAGTTGTTGTTTCTGCCCAATGACATCACTAAACATAATTCCGATATTTTAATTGTAATCATTAATAATAAATACATGTGCTACTTTACCTTATCCTTTCATTTTTATATTTGTGTTATAACTTAAATATATTATTAACCCATTACTACATCATAGTAAACAATAAGTCGTCCCCATTGTGCCGGTATAATACAAACAGCCATCCAAATTACTAATTAAATGAAATATTTAAAGCTGCTAGGAAATGAATTTTATATGTGGTCAAAAATTTGTTAAACAGTCTTAGGTCTCTTGTTAACGAGACGGTTTTTAGCCGGGGCTACAGACGGCTGTAGACCGGACCCAGGTCCGGTCGTTAGTTATCTTTTAAAGACTTTGGAGGTATGTTCATGAGCCGGCGCTAGCGCCGGTCAGTCCTGGCTACCATCCATCGTCCATCTCACAAAGTAGATACGCTAGTTACAGTGTATAATTTTGGTGATTTTTCAGGAAAGTCTCCTATATAGGATAAGCTTATCTATGTAAATACACAATTTTATCCAAATCGTTAGAACCGTTTCCTAGATTCATGAATAAATAAATAAATATTCATATATAGGTATGCAAGAGTTGCTCGTTTTTGAAGTTATTAGATTAACGCCCTCTTCTCAATCACTCCGGACGTTTTTTGTCACTAGACATATTCGGATGTGATGTCTATGTAGAAGTATTCACCTCCATCTGTGTTGTAGCACAGAATACTTGTTGTAGTCTAAAGTGTTTGTTTGGTTGTAATGTTTGTCGGGTACGCTTCTTTTAAAACACTATAACAATCAAAAATCTTTTATTTCAGATCATCGAATAAAGAACAGATCCTGAAAATATAAATTGAAGCGCAAAGTGTTAGGTTCTGCGGTACACTTCCAGTAATAGGAATTTTAACGTGTAGATGATATTTAGAATAATGTCCGAATGAGTTGAATTTAATGGGAAAATCCAGAAAATTATATCGAAGCTAATAGAACATAGGCATCTGATACATTCCGTTGGACACAAGACCTTCGAAGGTCTAATCAATGTAAAGGTTTTTCAATTAAACACCGCACCGTCATTGTACTGAGTATTAGATACTAAGCACCAAAACTGTATCGGTGAAAACATCGTTACAATTAAATTCACATAGATTTTTTTTCTTTGAACTCGTGCATACAAGGATACTATAACTTATTGGTCGACGAAAACCTGCTTAGCGGGCATAGCTTGAAGGGCAAGTCATTTTAATCTTTCAAAGTTACTAGAGACGATCGACATTGGGTTACAGATATTTTAAATTAATTTTAATAACAAATATTTTGGTTGCTAGCAAGGATTTTTAAATTAACCTCTAACTATGGTACAACACACTAACCTCCCGTTTCGTAATTCGGCTACTTCTGGTTGTGATATTATAAGCACACTTTTTACCAGAAAGTCCAAACAAGCTTAGTCGATAGTATAAATATATCTAGGGTCTAAGGAGCTGCGGTAAATATGACAAATGAATTCTATTCAGTAATATTGCTTGAGAATACTATTGAAATATATTTTTAGACCCCCTATATTCTCATATTTCACGGGTAAACAGTTTACAAATGTTCAAAATACAAAAGTAACTTGAATAACTATATTTTCCTATTGTACTCGTAAATTGACTAAATATGTACAAATAATTAAGTAGAAAAATATTCTGTCCATCATAACTTCCAACATATATCTAGTAGTTGAGCTATCAAAGACCATATGCATTCAAATCAATATAATCGGATTATTCTAAAAAAAAGTATTGAGAGTCATCTAAAGTATTGCTTGCTAGTACTAACAACATGCGTTGAGAATGCTGGCAGCCAATCTCGAGCTGCCTAAAAGTAGCTGGCATGGCACACGCGATAAATGAGACTGTGTGTGTATATTGTCAATGTCACTGCTAACTGCTGCTTTCTCACTTCTTACATTATGCTTGACGTGTCTTCCTATGATTTATACGCTCGGCTCTAATTATAAGTAATACCTTCATTCAATATAATATAGCATGTTCAGTTTTACAAGTCTTCCTTTGCCTCAAAAAGTCAAACAGTCGTTTATTCAAGGTATTAAATTAATTTATAGAGCATTATAAGTAGGCATATAAATATTTTCATATGACAGTATAGCATAGAATAATGGCAGGTCTATAAAATAATTTAATAAAATATCATATGACTAATTGAGAAGAGGTTATCACTTCATTTCACGACTGTTATAGTAATATTAGATAATTGTAATTTATGATAAATTTGCTCAGAATTCGTTTACTTATAAGTACCTAAACTCGATTAAAATGTAAACAACGTTTAATAAGAGTTTTTGTAAATTGCAGATCTTTGAGTTTTACCTGTTGTGAGTTTTCATTCAGGACTCGCGGTTTCAGTTTCCAAGTAAAACCAACTGGGTGAAACCCCAATGGTTGTTATTTACCTATAACTTTTTGTTTTCATCATGTGGTGAATGAATGTATTATTTTGACCGATATGTAATAATGGTTGATTCACCATGATCAAGATTGTTTGACATTATTGTGGCTATTTAAAATTTTATAATAAAATAATTGACAAAACCATTGTAATTAACATACAATGCTAGAAGACTAGAGAGATCCATACTTTTGGCGTGAAGCACACATTCACGCACCTGACTCTAGGACTGATCACAATATGTATATTACATTTGTATGTAGCTATTAAATAAATATTACTAAATACTTCCGAAAAAGCGTGTAACATCCTTGGTCTTGTCAGCGTGACGTCTGGAGTGAATCTGGGGCTTCTAACGCTAGGTCATTTTATTTAAAAATATATGTTTAAAATTGTATGATGATAATGTATGTAATACCTCACCTGTTCCATCTGTTTGATTACTTGTAGATGGTTAATTATATTTCCTAGACAGCTTCTCTTAATGCGAATGCTTGGATAGATAATTTTCTGGGTTTTCTGTGACATAGGTAGGTACTTCCTACTTAGTTTAGCTCTACAATGCATGTTAAATGCTTGTTAAACGTATAAAATGTGCTTCAAGTTGATGCTATTAAAACATTTGTTATTTCATTATGTCAAAACCTGAATATGTTAGACTTCTTATTATTCAATTTAGACTGATTTTAAAATTTTAAACGTTTATATAAACATTTTCTTGTAGTTACTATATTTATCACCGAAAATAATAATAATAATATATTTATAAAAGTCCTGTTTTAATGTGTCTATCTATACCATTCGTTAACTTTAGTGCGATACTATACAATGTTTTATTTGTTTTGTTATCAACACACCTTAAGGACAGACTCCAAATAAAACATAATGTTGTTACTTTGGTTTTTATTATTACTACAACATATAGGTATCCCAAATATAAAACGTTTACAATAGTAAGGTACAGCTAGATAAATATAATTTCTCAGTGTGGCACTTCCTGGCAAAGCCACCATCACGGATCTGAATTCCAAGTCTGTCGCTATTTTGTCCTCGAATAATATCAGATTTTGTCGCGTCCTGGTTCAAAAGTTATAAGGGTTTTAAGGTGGACCTGCCAGGAAGCATGCTTCCTGGTGAAAAAAAAATTAATAAGTACAAACTTTTTTTTCAGACAGCTCAATGACACCATATTATTGTATTGTCTACATATATGTACCTAATTTTAGATTAATTTGAACATGGGGAAGTAAGATTCGAAAACTTCCGAGACAAATTCCTCCAATTGCTATTTTAATTTTCTTCGTAAACGCATCCATCTTTCTGTTATCGAAAGTTTTCGATCTGTCATATAAAATAGGCTTTAGACAACTGGCACGGAACGGAATCGATATAAGAAAATTTTCGTTTCCGATTCCGATGTCTAGTCAGAGTGTTTTAAAACAGCCCTGCAGTATTTAGACGTGAAAACTAATCAGGGCTCCACTTGCATAATATATTTATGGAGCATTAAATCGTCAGAGAACAGCTATACATGTCCCTGGATATTTAGGAACTTTCCTATAGACACCTAAGAGGACACCTATCTTTGAAAAGTGCTTCAAAATTTGTACTGTGGTTCTTGAGTTATGAGAATATTAACGGACTCTACAAACGGACAAATTGACCTAGGGTAAAACCCGGATAGATGCCCCGATGTAACTACTCTAGTTTCGCGGATGAATCGCATGATATTTTATCTATCGGGAGACATTCCAACTACCACTAAGTGGACCATGTCTCAAGTCTCTGTGCGAAGGCAAAGTGCGATCAAAGTTTTTTCGGGATGGATGCCCTGTTTCTCAGCGGGGCGTCAATCCTAAACGTAATTTATATGGACTAGGCAACAATCCCATATATGGGATAGATATATGGAAATATCAAAGATAAAGTTATTTACTTTTCATAAATTTGTAGATAAAAAACCAAAGTAGGTACTTGCCAGTTTTACCAATAATTTTTTTGATTTTTGTACTGGGAGATATGAAATGATTTCAAAAAGTGGGGCAATTATCCTAGTTTTAGTACCCTACATATTTGGTTGGTTATATAAACAACAACCTTTTGAATAATAAATTATGACGTTGGCGAAATGGACAAGTAAATATTTGTCGTGATATCAACAAAGTAATATTACACAATAAATCAAATACTTGGCAAAATAATTTTGTTAATTTGTCTCGATTCGACGCATTACGGCCCTTTGAACGAGATAAATTTATCCATTTCGTATTGATGCTTTGTTTTTGTTAAAGGAACAATAGGTTATTAATCCCTTTATGGCGTGAAGCAGCAATGATGCATACGTATTGCTGCTTCAGACATAATGGTACGGGTAGGCAGCTACTATTCAAATGTTTAGAGGAAATATAATAAATTTGAATTAAGTACTTACGATTTTTGCTTGATTTATCAAAATGTTACTCCAAGCACTCCCCTTTTATAGAACGAACATTTAGTCCGACCATTTGTGCTTCCCGTAGACTTTGAAACTTTTTTAATTTACATAAACACAATACAAAAACTGTGTGTGTGTGTGAAAAAAATGGTCAGCATCAATTAAAAAAAGTCGTCCGCAAATATAATTTGATGATTATCCCTCTTAAATATTGTCGATGACTCTCAATTACGCAAGACATAAAGGAGACTCAAATTGCAAACAATTTATTCCTAGCCAATGTATAAAATAGGAATAGAAATAATAATAAAAAAATCGGTTTAGTCATAAAAAATTCGAACAACGCAGTCGATGAGCTTGAAGTGTCAATCGAAAAACAAATCAAAGTAGTTAAAATATAAAGTATTATTTTTTTCAAACCAGCTCAATGACACCATATTAATGTACATTTTGTCATAGAATAATTAATATACTACGTACAACTATTGGACTTGCATATTATGTGTACCAAATTTCAGATCAATTGAACACCGGGAAGTGAGACAAAATTGACTTCCTAGTTTCGACCTAAACATATAACAAGAGAAGTTCATATTTAAAGTAATTTTAAGGACCAATTATTTTTTTTTCATCTTCATAATTATTGTATAATCATCAGATTTACATAAGTTTACCAAATTTCGAATAAATTGAACAATGGAACACAAATGGATTAAAATTTACTTGCAGGTTTCAACCTAAACATACATACTAGCACTGTAAGTTACATAAAAGCTTAAAGATTTATTATTATTATCGTATATTTGTATGATTTAATCTATGACATTGCAGTTAGATTCCCGGGTCAAACAGCTGAGACATAAAATAACTCAATACAGTTTTTATTTTTACTTATAGTTCGTTTAGTTCCATTAATTAATTCGACCTGGGTATGTTGTGTGATTATAATATGTAATTCGGTGAGTTTAAGGTCAGACCACCCAGCGCTGCTATATCATAAATGGTGTCTTGATGTGTCAGTGCACATATAAACCGTTAAGATGGTCTTCCGAATAAATAAAATAAAATTGTATTTCTTTAGTCGATTGTCTTCATTCTTTAATTTTAAGAAGATTGTTTGTTCATTCTGTATAATATTTGAAGAACTGACCACCGCCGGCGTCCCAACTGAGGGGTTCTGGATTTATGGGGTAAATAAATAGGATGGGATATTTTTAGGGCCTTTATATTTTCAGGGATTTTTTTGTATTTGTTTAACAAGTAAGGGAAGGCATAACGGGGACGCGAGGTGTGATTGATGAAACATGTGATGCTTTGTCATCACATATTTCGATCAAATTCCAACTGCAACCATCATCAACTGTATGAATTTTTACAAAGCATATTGTACTTTTTTTGGGGGTTTGCCAAGTAATGGTGGCGATTTTAGGGAATTTTAACTTGAATCTTAGGGGTAAGAATTTTTGGGAGTTTGCAACACTGGCTGCCGCCGTGTTCCCATTACCTATCTCTGAGCTGAGTGCCGAGTTCTGGATGCGTTCCGCCATTTTTCATCCGATATTTAATTACGAGTCTTGTCCGTCCCACTGAAATTGCCTTTGATTAGGCCTCAATGTCACTACACTAGGTTCGTCAAACAGTTCGTGACAAACAACGTTATTTTTCTTTCGGAATCTAGAGTATTAAACATAACATCATGACAAAATTCACAAGGACACTATGAACAAAAATTTCCAGACACCGGGCATGGCTCACGAATACCAAAACGCAAATTTAGCGTAGTTAGTTTTTCTTTGGCTTAGGCTTACCGCTTGACCACCAATTCGATAACTTTACAGTAAGGTCTTTTTTAATAAATGATGTAACTGATCTATACTTTTTTGTCGGTGTCTACTTATATACAGCCGCATTTTTATTTGATTGAATACTAGCAAGAACCTCAAAAATATAGTAAAATCTTTATAAACCAAGATCAGAGTTTCCTTTAATTCATTTGAATAGTGCCATCAGGTGGGCTGTTTCTTTGGCGACTTTGTATTATAATAAAAAGCACTCTTATAATGACTGATCTAATTTAATCTTGGGAAAAAATAACGATTCTATTGCTACAGTAGTGCTACAAAAATCTAAACGCACAAATCACGAGTTGGGATCTAGTATAACTCATGCAAGCGAGCGCGAACATTTTCGTAGCACTTCGTAGCATATTCGATTTGCGTAGGCAGATATTTGATGGTCGCACGCACGTCATCTCTATGATATTTTGCTGAATACAAACAACATCAACGTTGCTACCTACGAATAAGGAATGCCTCTAGATGATAAGTTTTTTAATCGGACTAAAAATTTATGACCTACAATCTACATAGTTGCGTTTAATCTGAATACTAATAATCAGTAACTGTCTTCTATATTTAAGGCGATGCTATACGTGAAATGATGATTCTAAAATGCGTTTTTCTCTGTATTCTTTGTTCCAAGAGATTTGGAAAAAATATATGTGAAACTAGAGAATATGTGACGAGTTATAGTTTTTTTTTTATTTTGAATTTTTCATTAGTAACGTCAGAAAAAAATTGTTAATATGTGCATCCAAATAACTTGAAAACTATTAACCTGTCTTGCTTGTCTCCGTCAGTTTAGTAAGGGACGGAGACATATGCATATTCATAGCCTCCTCTTAAGTGATTTTTGTTTGACCACAAGTGTAGTTTTTAATTTCAGGCGCGAGTGCCTCTCGGGTTCCTCTAGAAATAAATAAATATTCTGGGACATTCTTCACGCATGGTTATCAGACCCCAAACTAAAAATTTTAACTACACACTGAGATTATTATGTACGTAATAAAATAATTGTTGACAGAAATTAAAATATAAATCACTAGCTGTTCCCGGGATAAAAAGTAGCCTATAACCTTCGAGGATAATGTAGTTTCCTATTAGTGAAAGAATTTTTCAAATCGGTTCAGTAGTTTCGGAGCCTATTCAATGCAAACAAACAATCAAATCTTTCCTTTTTATAATATTAGTATAGATAATATTAGTATAGATGAAATTAATTAATGGTACAGAAATAAACGTTTATTTATTTTCAGATGTTTGAATGGATATTTATTTACAAAATGTCCGCTCTTGAGCGGGCATTGCGGCACGCCTAGATAGCAAAAGTATTTATTTATATTAGTTGGCCGCACGTGTGCTCGCTCGTAACTTGTAAGTGCAGCATGAGACATCATTGTGATTGTGATGTTACACAATTAAACTTACCTCACGTATGTAGGTATAAATTCATTTCCTCAGGAAATCATCTTTAGTGGTGCATTCAATTTATGTCTATTTACCTGCGTCTATTATAAGTCCTTGAGGGACATTTCCTGTTCTAGGTAATAAGGCAGTGAAAAGAAAGATATAATAACTAAGTTGTTGTCTGACAAATGATGTTTAGACATTGTCTCCCATTGTATTTTCATGATACCTTCACTGGCGCAATACTCACCAAGTACCTACTTATAAAAGTATCTCCTATATGATCAGCTACCTAATATTAACTTGGTAATTGTAAAAATAAAATTATTATAAAAACAAATTCAAAATAAATAGAACTATTAGTAACAAGTAGAAGGAGATCCAGCGGAACTAGGTAGGTACCAGTGGCGAAGGGTCCATACAAGCCGATTCCCATCGGCTTATACCTTTTAGAAATTTCAGTCCCACAGATTCATCATTGCAAAGCCACTTTTATATAAAATACACTGTAAATAAGTATAAAATTATCTGTGTTTTTTGAACGGCTTACCCTCGCCATAATTTCACCCCTCGCCACTGGTAGGTACTAAATATATTTTGTATTATCTTGTTATGGATTTCGGCAAGGTCACGCCCGATTATCCTTCCAATTATTAGTTACCCTTCTTCTTTTAGAGGAGAAAATCTTTGGTTGCATTCTTGCCGCCATCTCTGACTTGCCTGTATGTATGCTCGGTATACCTACCCGTCTCTTGGATATTTAGATCTTGTCGCATATCATTATACTGCGTAAGTCAAACATTTCCAAGCACCAACGCTGTTCACCTTATTGATATCACCAAGACAATTTGCAAATGGTTTGAATGTTCGAGTACCTACTGCGAATTATGCTCAAAAAAACTAGTAGTAGGTAGGTACCACAAATTGGCGTATGCTGGGGAGCTGTAAGGTTTAAAGTAGGTAGGTTAGAGTTGGTTGCAAAAATGTTTGCCTTAAAATTCTATGGATTATCAGAAAAATTCAGGCCTTAAATCCAAGGCGTAGTTAGGTACATACAAGTATGTAGGTACTACGCTGATTTTAGTTGTGTGGAAGTATTTATAAGTGTTATTTAGATACATCTTTTGCGTCCTCATCACATAAGATCCTTACGCAAAGTTCGATTCAAACAGCACATTCCAATGACCTATCAAATACCTTTGATTTTTGCAGTGTTGACATACCTACACTTCACATTGTTATCTAGACAAGGATATCATCGTCACTTCTTAATAATACAGAACTTTCTTTGAAATCAGTCATTGTTGATTAAAACACTAAGTATGTAAGTTGAAGTCAAAACATGGTGGTATCAATGAGACCTATACATATACAAGACTAGCTGTGTCCCGCAGTTACACCCGAGATGAATTTGGAATAAACCTAGTAGGTAGGTACTGTCTAGCTAGTCCATGTTCAGGTTACTTTCATCAAATATGTATTAAAATAAGTTCACCGGTTTAGCAATTAAAACTTAGCAAACATAGACAGACATACACTCATTCTAATTTATGTCATGAATATGGAATTTAACAAACAATAAGTTTGATAATTAATGCAATGGTTATGTGGTAATTTAAAACGTACCAACATAGATTATATAGCACTGCTAATAAATTTGCAAACTAATGATCTTTAAAAATGTGTGTATGTACCTACTTGATATCTGCAAAGTACATGGTCATTATCATCATTAGCCTTCGACCTCCACCCGCAATGTACCAATGACGGATATTTGTCTTCACCGATGTCACCAGTTATATTAGAGCACCGCTTCATCCGGTCATCATTATATAGGAGCATAATAATATGATATCGAGCTATTTGTTATGCCTGAACTTCACTTGGCAAAAATAGTAGGGTAACCTGTATACACAAGAAGGGGTACAGTTCGTTATGGCAAGCCATTCATGCCAGGTCATGTGTTACACATTTCAGATCATTAAAGATACAAGATGTTTATTATGAAGCAAATATCTGATTATGACACAAAAGAGTAACAATTTAACTTCATTACCAGTTGAGAGTCCAGATAATTAGCTACCTTCAATTTATCAGTGTCAGTACATGAGCCTGGATCACAGTACTTCTATACAACTATCAATGATAACTATGTAAACATAGTGACATTACAAAGCAATCATGCTCTCCAACAGCGTAATATAAAAGCCACAACCACTTATTTAAAACCTAGCACACGTCAACATTGTGCAGCAATCAGATTATTTCCCACACTATAATTGACTCCTTTTTGTCAAAGCTTGTTAGTGATAATCGAATGGATTTACTTTAGTGTACCTTGTTAGTAACTTATGATGGTACGCCTCTGACACGTGACGTCCACGTTTCTTGTCGAAGGGTACACATATTGAGACAAGTTTCAATACTTATTATGCTTATTGCAATACAAATGTAAGCAAACTTAAACGTGGATGAAACATAAAACATCACATAAAGGTTTAAATTCTGCATCTACTCATAAATCTTTTGTGCTCATAAACATTTGTTTATTTACAAGGTTTTATATGTTTATCTTTAATTTTGCTTGTCCTTTTGGTTTTCCTCAAAAAGCTATCCCGTTAGTTAAATTAATTAATTGTATGAAGCGTAGCGATTGTAGCATTTGGAAGCTTTGTTATCACACGGGGGTATTACTATACAAGTTCCGATTTCTAAATGATGTTTATCACTGCCACCATCAGATTATGGTAAATACAATATATATTTTATTTTTTTACAAATTTAGTTTCGGATATATAATATAAGTAAGGATGCGTTTGTTTGTTACCTTATCACGATGTAAAAAATTAGAGGAATAAAAAACTTTCAACCAAAAATAGAACCGCCTGCAAAGGCACTAAAAAGCATATAGGTACCTACTACCCCTATACATATAAACAAATTTTGATTGTGTGGCACCTAACATTAAAATAGTAAACAAAAGTTTCCTTTACCTCCTAGAGTTCCCGTTTTAAAGATTATTTTTCTTTCTATGTAACATAATTCTATTTCTAAATTTCAAAACTTTGCAAATCGCTTTCTAGAAATATGACCTATCCCTAAATTTACCTATGTATTGCGCTGTTGCCCCATCTGGAAATTCCAAAATCTTATGTCAACATTAAATCTAGAGTTTATCCTAAATGTTCAGCTCAACAACCAGTCCTGGTCCCAGGCATCCACCTCCCCATCCGTTGTGGTGGTTTAGGGATTCGAAAAATTTCAAATATTTCCTTACGAGCTTTTTTGTCCTCCGCCTATAGCTCAGCTAGTCTTGGTAAAATCCTAAGGGCTTTCCCCTCAAACTATGAGACTGCTAACTTAGAAGAGGCCAAAAACGCTTGAACGCATTTTCTTGTTCCCCGACACCCTTTGCCTGGCAACGTGTCTGCGGATTAGGGATCGTGTCTGCATTCCATATAGATGCCCCTGCGGCAGTGAGGTCGACCTACTGGGCCACCACGGACTGCCGTGCCAGAAAAGCACCGGTCACTTCTCTAGGTATGCCGCGCTCAACGACATCATTCGTTGCTCTATTGCCACCGTCAACGTTCCAGCTCTACTTGAGCCAACCGGCATTGCCAGGGACGACGGCAAGATACTGGATGGCATGACTCTAATTCCGTGTAGTTTGGGACTGACGCTAGTGTAGGATGCTACCTGTGTAGACACATTGGCCCCTTCTCACCTCCATGATACTAGCATGCAAGCAGTCGTGGCGGCTGAGGAATTAAAAACAACAAAAACGCAAATGCAGAAGATTAGTTATGCACCTGCAACTCATACTTGAAATCTCTTGAGTGTGATGGCAAATCGAGGCGAGAATTCATAATTTATTTACAAAAAAACTGCTCAGGGATCCGTAAACTTGATACCTCTACGCGTTCCGCGGGAAAAAGGGTCTTGAAACACGGACAGACAGACAGAGAACCAAGTGATCCATTTTCCCCTTTTGCATTTTCCGGTATGTAGCAGTATGTACTGAACTTTCTTTCTGCTACAAGCTCAAGGGTATACGATCCTCCTATTTAAGTTATCTGTGCTTTACATGAAATTTGAATTCGAAATTACAAACATAGAAACATTTTTTTTACTAAATACTATTTATTTTAGATGTACTTATGTACACGACGTTCAATGAATATGTAAATCCAATGTAAACGATTTAATGCCAAGTCAAACAGTATAACCCATAAGATATGGAGTTTATTGCAGTCTTATTACATGGAATTCGAAAATTATACCATTATATTCAATTGTAATTCATGATTCATTATGAATACCTATATTATAGTAGTTTATTACTTTTGATTGAATAACACGACACTAAATTTCGAGCGACCTGGGTTTAATATGAAAAAAAAGTTAAAGATACTTTCATGATTTCAGAGTTAGTCCTATATTAAAAGGGGAACTAATTTTTTGAGCTGTTATTTAAATATTCGACATGTTATTATGATCAGTTCAAAAACATATTGAGCCGTTATTTCATTTAATGGCGGTTGATTAATTATTGCGACAGTAAAACATGGACAGTAATAAAAAATCAACTAGACAGTTATTTTATCATACAATGTCAATTCTAAAAATAATTGAGCAGTCCAATAATTGAATGAGCGGTAAAAATGATGGAATGAGCGGTTTGATAAATAGTTCGGTGTTATCAATATTTTGTTGTTATTGTTAATTAATGCCATTATTGTCCTGATTTCTCATTATTATGGAGGAAAATATCGTTACTGACTGCAATACACCAGCACATCGCAATTAAACACATCTGTCGTGCCATTGTTTCAATCGGATAGCGACATTGAAAATAGTGACCAAGAACAAAACCTCCCGGTCAAAAAGAAGCGTGTTTATCAATCTTGGGCATTCATGAAGAAGTTTGACAATAGCGGCCTAGCTCAAAAAGCTTTAGATCAAGAAAAAATTGGTCTATTGATTATTCGAATGTATCCGAATGTCGCCTTCTAATTTGTTTTATTTAATTCCTTCAGTCAAAGCAAAAGTAATTTAACTTTTCATTACTATTTAAGTACTGTTTTTTTAATTTTATTTACCACCTCATTGTTTATAGAATTGCTTAGAATGAGATTTCTTACCGACAAATTCCGATTTATTACTGCCCACACGTAACCGCTCGTTCAGTAATTTTTACCGCCCATTTAATTATTTTCCTGCTCAATTATATATTCACTAATCCATTTCATTATTTTTTATTACTCATTTTTGTTTACTTTACTGCTTAGTTTTAACTGCTGAACTAGTTATTAAACGTGTCATTTATAATTTTTTACTCACCAAAACTGCTATTTACAACTGCCTCTTTAAATCAGTGCCTATTAAAAGTTGTTCAGCGAAAATATCTCCCAGTTAGTTGGTCCACCCAGTATTTTAGTACTTTTTTAAAACAAACTAAAAATTATAAAATATAATAGATACTTACAGCTACAGGCTGTAAATCTATGGCAGTGCAAATTATACGAGTTGTGAATTTTCTCAACCGCAGCTTTAGACAAGAACTGTACACACTACACCCACTACACCCCTACATTCCAAACGAAATATTTATTGCAAAGAATGTTAATAAAAATGTGGTATGTTAAAAAAAAAAAAAAAATGTGGTCACAAACAGCCAAGCAAGGGCAAATCGGACTCACTTACGGTATGTACAGAGTTAGACCGTGGGGTAAGGAACCTTACAAATGAAGGAGTGAAAATTGAGAAAGGTTTAAGGATGGCTTTTACCTCAAAGTTATTGGAAACAGAAAAAAACAGATGATGAGTAATTTTCGTTTGTATTGAAATTATACCGGCGGTGGGGACTATGATCACAATAAACAATAATTCAGCATTATTTTTACGCCTGTACCTACGTAGCCGTAGATATAATACACGACCACATGAAAGCTGTTAATATTTATAAAGAATTGCCTGTACCTAACTATAGTTAGAAAGTAATATAATTCCATGTAAAAAGGCGTACAATTTGTTTAGAACCTATAAATGTTTGCGCCATCTATACATAATACCTATGTTATGCCAGCCGGCATGACGTTGTAAATAATGCAATCCATTTACTATAAAACATTATGTGATAAACGAAAATGGTTTCGGTACATTTCCCATAAGTTCCATAATAACAGCATAATCCCAAAACACTTTATCCGACAAATACTTAACATTTTTATTGAGTGACATTTGACATTGTCAACGATAACCTAGATTTGTATTCATTAGCAAAAATAGATAAGATGGGATTTTGCGATATTAATTGTGTCATTCAACGATGATATTATAAAAATTACGATATCTATCCATTCATGTTTAGACTATACTGATGACAGAGTTGTGTAAATAATTATTCATAAAACATAAATATCCCGGACATTCTTCACATTCAGCCATTTTTACAGGCAATAGTCAGGCCGCTGATGTTAAGATAATATTGACGGTGACGGCACATTATACATATTTTTTTATTTTATAATACCGTAAGTTGTTATAGAAAGTTTCAGTAATTATTCAGACAACTCTCGTAGGCATTTAACTAGTAAATTTTATTAACAAACAGGTAAAACGATAAAATATAATAAAGGTATAATTTTATATATTTTTTTTATTTTGAGGAAGTATATCTTCTAAAGCACTATGAAACGTTATATAAAAATTAAAGACTGAACATCACTATGATGTTCAGTCCGTAAAATTATTTCAGGCTTGATGGTTTTTACAATTACTCCTCCTATATATCTACTTTACCTTAGTTAATAACATAAATTGCGTTTTTTATGTTAATATTTGTTACTCAATCATAATGGTAATACAATAAATAATTACCTAATTCTACGGACATCCTGAAAAAGTTGTGAAAGTTTGAGAAAGAGGGATACCGTCCAGCTAATTCCGATTGAAGGACAATCTCTAATAATAAAGCTGAAGAGTTTGTCTGTATGTTTGAAAGCTAATCTCTGGATCTACCAGTCGGTAATGAAAAGTTCTTTCACTTTAATTTCGCTAGTAGGAAGCTAAAAGAAAGCTACAAGCAAACACGAGTGAAATCGCGGGGAACAGCAAAGTGAAGTAAAGTTAAGTTTTCCATTTATATCCTTAGTGGTATGGTGTGCTCCCACGGAAAATGAAAATTACAAAAATTTTGTTTTTTTTTGTAATTTCAGTATTTTACTGGCGAGTCATTACGAAAAGTCAGAGTAAAAATATCAAAGTATGGTTTTTACTATTTCCGAAACAAATTCCTAAGGCAGTGGTTTAGAGCTACAAGTAGCATGGTGGTTTTAATTTATGTAGGTATGTTAAGTAACTATTTGAGGGGAGGAACTCAAAACATGGCATACAAAATGAAACATGCTTTTAGCTGAAAAATATCGCATTATTACCCTAACATAACAAGAAGGTATATTAGAGTAAGTAAGTACGTAAGTAAATATCGTATTTGTTTCCTTATTAACTAAGAAGCTTCTTATTGCTTTTGCAATTCTAAGAAGAATATTGATACTTTATGTTGCTTGTAAGTACATTTTCTTGCACGAGAACTTATTTACTACAGTTTCAAGATTTGTTTTGCCGATAAATATCTTCAAGATTTGTTTTGTCGATAAATATCTTGCCAAACAGCAAAGTTTGAGCGTAGAAAAAGCTGAACAACAGCGCATGGCTCTGTATGAAAATGTGAGGAATATTTTTTTTACTGCGAAGTTGTGGGACGGTCGTTTGTGCCATCCGCAAGCCAACGGACTAAGTAGGGGAGAGCGGGGCTGAACGTTCAGATCTGCATGGCGATTGTCTATCTCCGATTCCGATTACGAGGTCCCTCGTAATCATCTTAAAATGTTGATATTGTCTATCTTTTTTGATTCCGATGACTAATTTCAAATGATTAATTATTACGAGAAGTAATTACAATCGCAGTTTAGTTGTTGTTCACCTAAGATAGACAATACCAAAATTATAAGATGATTACGAGGGACCTCGTAATCGGAATCGGAGATAGACAATCGCCATGCTGGTTCAGATTTTCATAAAATACAATATTGATCTATGAAAATAGTTTATATATTGTGTGGCTTACGCACATACCTATTTGTAGAATGATTGGCGTTTCTGAATAGTAATATTGTTTTCTACATTGTTAAACAATTTTCTTACCAAACCATTTTTTATGAGATCGATCGGAACGGAATAACTAACCCTATGGTGCTGGTTGTTCTTCGTTTCAAATACAAACTTTTCCTTTCCAGTTGGCGTTTTCAGTGTGAATGTCGTTAGTATTTCATTACTAATGCTTTTAACATACAGATCATTGTGATATTTTTTTGGAAACCGATGTTGGGTTTTGTTGATTTACTGTAAAAGTAAAAACGTAGGCTTAACGTAGGTTAAGTACCTAATAAAATTGTATTCAGGATTTGGGTCCGGGTGCGGTGGCGACGGCATCAGTCGCAGGCGCAGCGTCATCGGCGGGGTGTGCTCGCGGTTTCATAAAGTGGCCCCCGCACCTCGCGGCCTTCAGTCCAAGCTAAGACCCGCGACCGCCAACACGCTTTCGCGACGCCCACTCTCGCAACGAACCGCCGCGGCACAACACGCGATAGTGTTCGCTTGTAAACGAGTTGCGCGCCCTTTCTCTCACGCAGTGTGATCGTGCTTCGGTACGTGAATGCAAAACCGGACTACTCTCTTAACACAAGACAAATACAAGGAATCTGCAGCGGCTCGGACATCAGATTTTTTTTCAACAGGTGAGTGAAGTTGTTCTAATTTTTTAAACAGGCACTGCGACTGTTACTGCATTTGCGAGTTCTCGTCGGAATATAAAGTTAATCCTACTTCGATGTTACTTTCCAAAACGGCCGTTCCTCCTTGAGCAGACGGTAGGTCGATCGGCCACACGAATCAATGCGCGGGCGCCTGCGCCATCGCCACCTCGCGCAATCTGCGAAACATATTCGTAGATTACGCGTTGGCGTTCTGCGGAACCTCGGCCATTCTCTTGTATGTTGGACTACCGATTAAATAGGTACCAATACAGCGTGCACGGTGTACTGTTAAGGTTAACAGCTCTTATATTATTTGTAAATATTCAGTGTACGGCGTGGTGATTTAAACAAAGTCACGATTCAATGAAAAACCCATCCAATGTTTCTAGATTTAAGTTTCTGCCCGTTTGAATATAAATATACCTATATTCGAGTCGTTGTCACTGAGAAAAGTGGCGCTCAATTCGACGCGTATGTTTGGTTCTTTTGTTCGCACACCACTTGCTACTTGTATGAACACAAACACCTATATTAATAACATTTCAGGCTATGCCAAGTTTCTAAGCTATTGGCATGCTGTTAGTTACGAAATAAAATGGTAATCTGCATTTATCATACTTTGTATTATTTATAATATTGAAAGGTACCTACTTAGGCAAGTAACCAAAAGATGATTTAATAGAACATTATTACTTCAAATTACAAATTAGGAAACGACTTCAATAACCTATAAATTATATTAAATTAATACCTACCTACTTACGAATATTATATTAATTTATGAATATTTTAATTCCCTTAAACCTACATAGAGTTTAAATGGCAGTGTTAATAAATAGCAAGTGAGATAAAAATATTTTGCAGATATTTTAAGGCCGTCTGCTTTTTAAAATTTATTAGGTACTTATAAAGATCATCCAGGTCCCTACCTACTTTTAACCCAAAGGCACCATATATATATGTAGGTAATTTGGTACATCTACCTAATACCGTCACAAATACCAACATGACACTAAATTAGTCACTTAACTTCCATACAATTTATTCCTGGGTTATTGCTTTGGTAGGTATTATTATTACATATTTTTTAATATTCTAACAAATATATTCAAATGTATTAAAGACAATCAGGAAAATTTACTTAGTAAGTAGTATACCATTATTTCCATATCTATAGGATGGATGACTAAAATGACGTGTAACCTACCTAAGGCTACAAAATATTATCGGCATTAATTGACCTAAATATATACCTATAGGAAATTTACTAATTGAGATGACACATATTTGTTCACTTTTAATGAGTCATTTGTGCAATTTTCTATGTAAATAACATCACCCACCAGCCACCTCCATATACATACCTATCATGATTAGGTAAAACATCTTTAGATACTGATTTACAAAATTAATTTTCTTTTATGAAAGATATTATTATAAATTATATTATATTAATGTTTTATAGCTAGATAGAATTTCTTCACTCAAAAAAGATTACGCAATTTTATTTAAGTAAGTATTAAACAATATATTGGTAGGTATATATATTTTCTTGTAATCAGTTTCTTTCTATTCAACACATGATTGACTGTCGGTCTTGTGATTGTCTATTTAGGTTTTGTTAACTAACATTTTGCATTCAGAGCTAAATTAAAACTGGAACCATTGTTAATATTATAAAGTAAAAAAATATAAATTAGTAGCAATAAACGTACATAAAACCTATATTTAAATTGTTTGAATTAAGTAAGTAAATAACAAATCCTCTACTTTGGAATTTAAAGTCAATGCGTGAACAGAGATAATAAAATTGAGGATATTGTATACCTAAAATTTGTAATATTTCTCAAGTAATTTACATAATATAAATATGAAATTTAACTGAAAATAAGTAGGTAGTAGGATATGTTTTCCACTACCCGTTCAAAGACGTACTATGCAGGTGTATGTTGTTATTATCAAAAGAGTTGTGTTGCAATTCTGGTGACGAGTAAGGCCATGTTTACATTTAGCCATCGGTTTCGAAACTTGACCAACGAGAATTAAGTATTTTCGATGCCTGCCCTACCTAGTACCTAGTTAGAATATGTCCATTAAAGCTAAATGTCAATTATTCATTACATCTCTAGTTAAAAGCTAGATATTTTTTATTCATATTATGTACCTACCATCTAGAATCGAATGGTTAGATTCTAACCTAATCAATGATTTTCCAGATTAAACTTTTCTTAGTTATTTAATTAATTGAATAAATTATGTTAGTGGAAGTAATAATGTGTGACTAATTTAAATACCAAAACATAGCCACAAACCGTGGTAATCCGTAATATAGAAAAACATCTGCATTAATCCGGTGTTATTCGCAATTAACTGGATAGAACTAGTGAGATCTAGTCGTTCGTTAGTCGACACTTGATAGGTACTTGGTATGAAGAAACATAGAAGGTGGTGGTTTTTTATTGCATAACTTTGCTGGAGTTTAAACTAGGTAGCTATGTTTTAATAATACTTAATTTAGTAGCCCATGGAAAACTTACGTGATATCGACGAGGATCATGTGATAGGTAAGATTTACCAAGGAGATAGGTATAGGATATTGATAGTCTGACTTAGTTTTCTTTCATTATTCTCGGTTAACATTGTTTATTTTGCACGCAAATTTATAAAAAATAATTTATGATTTATTTAATCTACCTACGTATAAATAAAACTAAATAAGTAAGCAATAAGTAGTAAAACTAAAATGAATTCTATAAATTCTTTATTGCGCGTGTTTAGTCAGTTAGTGAAGATGCCAGCCATCTAGCCCGTAACTCTCATGTAAGAAAATAAGTACTCGTACTACGTACAGGGAGGGTAGCTATATAATGAATATTAATTTCCGAAAAAAAATTCCTTACTGTAGAAAGGTGTAGTAGAATGGTACCTACCAAAATGAGGTTTAAAAATATTCTAATATCACCTAATGGGAATAAACGTTTCTAGATTTGTCTCCAATGAAGCCTTCGGACTTGGAGGAAATTCATCACAAAACGGAGCTATTGATTGTTCTTCTTAATATTAATGATATTATCCTGTTTCACATCACGTATTTAGGTACTGAATCTGACCTCTCAATGTAGGTACACTAGGCGACATACTACGGGTACGTACTGTACCTCTTAACCTCAGATGTCACATGAATATTTATAAGAAACGAACTTTTGTTTAGTAACCTTTTTTTATTTTATTTTATTGATCTCTTTTTTTCTTAACTATCGAACATAAAACCTAAGTTAATTAGGTACATAGGCAACCCGGAAATTGTAATAATACTATGCTAAGTCAAGTGAAAGAATTGATAATTCGAAAAAGTAAACACATAAATAAGACATTCAACAAAATACAACGTTGATCCGTTCTCCATTTTATCCAAAAGAACTGGTGACATTTAGAACAGGTTTTTATATTTTAATGACGTACATATCTACTCGTATAACCGTTGAACCGAAGATTCCAATTTATAGTACAATACCTAATAACGTAATACATTTCTATTCTATCAAAACACGCGGCACACATAAGTACTCAGATACAAAGAATGACTGGCAACATTCAAACTGTTTCTGACATTCAAAATCGAGTAGGTACATATTGGGAACAAATCGGATAGGTCTTTCCCGCCTGCTTTTTTTGGCGTGTTCGTAACAGTCAATTATTTTTCAGGTTATTTTTGTCTTGAGTCGGTACACGCCTATCGTTCGCTGGGACCGGTCTCGGACATTTATTCCAAGATAAGCAAAGAACTGGTTTCGAGTGCGTCGGCCATGCGTGGATTTGGCAATGTAAGCAAATGCACCCCGATACTCAGTCAAGGCTTTCGTTATTGAAAACAAACAAACAGGTTAAAACGTTAACCCATATACCTAAGCGTGACTAATTGTAAGTGGACGCAATCAGTTTTATAGCGTGGATAATCCACATATTATGTTCACGTTGGTAGTACGAGAATGTACTCATAAGTTATACCTGCCTATTTTTTTTTTTTTCTTTGAAAGGACTAAAGTTGGTAGCCTCTGATGGCTGCTCCAACCTAACCGGACAATGTATATCTAACATTAAAACATGTTTTCGTTTTTCACTCAAATTTTCATTGTTTCGAACCGCTTGTAAGCGAGATTTTTCTTTGATGGAGTGGTATAATTCGGTAACAATAGCTGCATTTCATAGACATTAAACTTATAAATTAGAACCTGTTTAATTAAATTGGGACTCAATTTCAAAAATACTTATTTGTTTTAATTGTAGGAAAGCGGATACTGTGTGAAACTTGGATATTGATATTTGTTTCGAGCTATATTGATATGTATATAGGTATAATAGTCTAAAATGATACCTACTTAAACTAAATAATTTAATATATGAATAAGATTTTCCTTATGAAAAACCGTAAAATCCTGTTAATATCAACCCTGTTAAGTATATGAAATACTTGGAGTTATCATTTTCTAGTTTCATTTTACTAATTAACTGATAAGAGTTAGTTCAAACCGAGACAGTTATGGTTATGCTAATGAATAGTCAAAGATAGGAACTGGTTTCATCATCCACCATTAAGATTGAAAAAGCTTTTATCTTAGCTTCATTAGGTAAATTATACGCACATTTTATTGTTAAAGTATACATCATTGAAAGTATTTTATTGAATTTTAGATAAACATGTTATAAGTAGTGTTTTAAGTACCTACTAGCTAATGATGTTTCAATATCACTTAAGTTTTCTTTTACTATATCAGAAACTTTTACCCAAATACCAAAAACAACTTGAAAGAGTTTCAACTCAATTAATGATCGATGCCCGAACGTGCGTTCGTGAAGAAATAGTTATTGGTATTACCAAAGTATTACTGTGTTTCTAACTAATTAGACTTTCAACCACATAAACAAAAGTACCTACCTGCATTTTATACATGCTAGCAAAGAAAATAATTAATAGTAACTTTGCGTGGACTTTAATCAGCAACAATTACCTTGCCTGAATGTATTATTAAATCGAAGTTGAAATTTAACTTTGTTAGAAATCGGGCATGAGATACAATTAAAATTCAAAGTTGAACCTCTATTCGTCATTGTCAAACGTGAAAAGCATGAAAAATTTTGCAACCGTGTTGATTTCGGATGTGTTGGTGGCTAAACATTGATGTAATCTTAGTAGGTAAGTATCTGTTAAACGATTTCATAGTAAGGCAGGCTGTGCCATTTTGTACCTAGTACTTGATTTGTTCGATGTGCCAGACGTCACCTGTATACACATTGAATAGATACGCGCATACGACCATTAGGAAGCTTTATTACACTTTTACAAATACTTATGGATATTGTTAGAAAAAAAATGGGAATTACACATACCTACTCACAACTTATGTATATTTTTAGAAAACTTTAACAATAATTTTATTTAAAATTAATTATACATTTTTAATTTATAAGCTGTTTCGTTCCTTCGGGGATAATGTAGCTTCATATTAGTGATATAATTTTTCGAATCCGACTAGTAGATCTAGAGATTAGCGCGTTCAAACAAACAAACGAACTCTTCAATAATAAATATTAGTATAGATATAGATTAAATTATAAAAGTATTTCTAAAGCCAAAGAATAAATAATATATAGGCTAAAGAATTGTTACCACTATCAGAACAACATTTTTGAATTTCTTTTTAGATCGGTACAATTAGTGCAAAAAACTGTAAAATTACTTTATAGGAAGTTTTTGTTGATTTGGTGTAAGTATGATAAGCTAAACTAACGGTGCAATAGTGCGAGATAATGTTAAGCGGTCATTGAAAGCTCACCTAGTAAGGGTGTGAAAACTTGCGGCAAAATTTAAAATATGAGATAATATAGTTTTTTAATCCGAGAGCATAATATAACACAATCAGGAAAATGTTTGCTACGTATGTAGGTAGGTATCTACCAAAATTCATTCATTCAGTGGATACCAGTGGTTTAGGCTGTACGTACGAAATGAGTCGGTCAGTGAAACATAATGTAATCGTATCTTCTTCGGTTTTAAAGAAATTTTTATGGTAAGTATATTTTTATTTGATATTAATGCCGTTTTGTAAGAAACTGCTAGGACGATGAAAAATGCTATGCCGAGCTTGTGATTAGACTTTTTATTTAGTACTTAGCCAACACCTGTTCGCCGATAATATTAGTGCCATTTTAGTATCCAAAATGATAAAACTACTTTTATCTTTCATTTTAGTAGGTAACTAATACGTAAGTATGTGTAGAACATTATGCATTTATATAATCTAGGTATTTACTGTCTGCATCGAAATATTTAGTTTTTGGCTAGCATACTAGGTATATACTTGTAAAGTTCTTGAATGAAACACAGTGAAACACTAATTCGGTTTTAGTAAATAGGTATTAAAGCTTTCTACATTTTACTGTTAATAAATAAATCGATAGTGCTGTTTTCAATGGAAGTAGATAAGTACCTACGCTATAATTTATTTTGATGTAGGTACATGCAGCTTTTAGTGGATTACATCGATAATATTTTTTTCACGATACTGAATGTTATAGAGTAGTGATATTAATGATTTTTCCATTACTTCCTAAGTTTGCCAAAGAGTTCATGACCTCCTAATGTAATGGTTAGAAGGAATCTTGCTCACCGGCGCGGTCATCGCTACTCATTATGATTGTAAGGCGACCGAGCAGACCCCAGACTGTAGGTACGCTTTCTCTCAGCAATGGAGTCACAAGACATGACGATAGATACATTAAATATATTAAAAATGATGTGTTGAATGAAGCACATAATGCTCACACAGAAAATAATAATTTATGTATGACGAACGTTACGGCTATAAGTTACATGCAAATAGAGTGAGTTTTTAAAGGCAGCTCGGTTATGCTTGGTTACAGCATTGTTTATTTGCGACGAATATTCACGCGGCCGTGCTGTTTCTGTGTCAAGTGATCGCCACTATGTATCCACTCTGTTACGTAGTCACTCAGCAACCACACTGCGAGGACACCCAGAGATAATCATCACAATTGGCAAGGTTTCCAAATTTTATGTCACTGAAATTTGAAAAAAATACCTAGAATTGTTTAAAAAATCTGTCGTAGAAAATTTGTTTCGATCTAGCTGTTTATGTTGACATAAAATTGCTTGCATGGCTTATTGTTTGCATATATTTTTATTCAGATCAATCGCCACTAATGAGCTGACGATATTCATCGGTATAACACGGAACTAAATAACTCTATTACGAGGTCGAATAAAAAAACAACAGATTTTCCAAGATTCAAAATAAGTATGAGGAAATCGATATGATTTGAAATAATTATAGAATATTTTGATTGTGTAGAAATATTTATCATCAAACGACGGCAAATTAACCCTCCTCGCTCGTAGTGACGTGTCGCAATTGCAGATTAGTTAACTTTAATTTCTTGTAACACTTACCGTAACTTCTTCGTTCAAATATTTACAGCAGCAGACTATTATATATAACTTACAACTGGAAATAGAATCGTTTCGTTAAATATATTGTTGGTGTTGTTCAAATAAAAATATTTCAATTGTCTCAATGAAACGCATTACGGCTACTGTACAGCGCTAAACCGTTCCGTATGTGTCCGCACTTTATAAAATCTGCCTCAGTCTGGTTTTTAATTGCTAACTGGCTTATCACAATCTGTTGTATGACAAATAAATAAGTCTGACCAACAATACTGACCCACTTCCTAGGACGAAATGTGTGTAAAGGGCAAATTTCACTGCGTGTAATCGAATAAGCAGTTATGTACCTAATTGATTCCGCGTGTGTTCCTACCTATTTATTACAATATTTTTTAAATTTTATGTACGATTGAACCAGTTTGGCAAGCATAATCTGCATTATAATTGGGTGACACATCCAAGTCTGAAATGGGATGTGCATAATAACGTCGAATGCAGTTATAAATACCTATTGTGCAAACTAATAATGACCATAATTTGTGCACGCTCATTATTTCAGAGTAAGTAATAGATACTTCAACAAGTTCTTACTAAAACAAGTAATTATAATAATTGTGGTTATTTGTGAAATCGTCAAAACATAATTAACTTAGTTAATTTCAAACACAACACAAGTGCGATCAACTAATTTTTTTTTTACAAAACCATAAATTATGTTCAATTGAACAAATGATTGTATGTGTCTGTACTAATATGACCAAGAGATAAAGTTTGTTTGAATGTAGAAGGTAATCTGCAGTCAGAGTTACTGGTTCGATTATGATTTTTTTTCGCTTATAGCCTATTGTTTAGTAATCTGAGGCTTATAGGTACATTATCCTTGAGTGTTATAGGCCGCCTTTCATCCCAGGAACGCGGGTGAAATTGCGGCAAATAACTAGTTTCAAATAATATAGATAGGTATATAATATAGAGATAACCTAAATTAGCTAATTTGTATATGGAGTGTCATAGAATTAAATGAAAATTAAGTGTTACTGCTAAATGTTATTAATGTAGGTAAAACAACAATAGGGAATATGCATGTTTATATCCTATCTTACAAGGTGCCAACATGTTCTGGATAGATTATCTGGCAGTTAATATTTTGGGTCTACAAAAAGGAAAGTGTATTTTTTGTGATGTACCTACCAGTGGCGAAGGGTCCGTAAAAGCCGATTCCCATCGGCTTACCTTTTAGGAATCCCAGTCCCACATTTTCATCATTTCAAATCCACTTTTAGCATGCTTAAAATACACTGTAATTATAAAATTACAGGTGTTTTTTGAACGGCTTACCCTCGCCATAAATTCACCCCTCGCCACTGGTACCTACATTAAATTCTTTGTATTTTTATCATGAACATATGATTAATCAAGGCCAGTAGGTTTATTACAATACGAGTAGCCCAATGTTAAAGTTTATCTAAACAATAAAATTCTAACGAGTGCCATTAAATACTGCAATAAGAATCGTAGAATCGAATGTTGGTAAGTATATTATTATGTCCTTGTCGTTTCAGAAAATATTAGTTGAGAGGAGCTTCTTCCTCTCATGCAATGATAATTTATACAAACTGAAATTTTGCTAAATCATTGTAGATATAGAATTAATAAAAATTTATATTTTCGTTAAATTTTAATTGATTAATTCAGGAAACTATTAACTAGTAGGTAAATAGTACAAGTGTTCTCGTATTTCAATATAAGTGTTGGCTTATATTTTTTACAATACCAGAGAAGATTTGTGATTTCAGGTAAACAAGGAAAATCATCCTTAACTCAACTGTAATTGAGCATAAAAATGCAATATTTATTTAAAACCACGTACCACGCATTATGTGCTAATAGGGTAACGATCGATTCTGAGAAAAAAAAACCATCAATTTACATTTACATAGTAGACCGAATAGTCTATTAAATACGAAAACAACTTTGTGTATTATTTTAATGTTTTGTTAAAAAAATAAACTGTTAAGGGCTTCTAGGAAATAGTTCAGCAACAGGATTGAATAGTTTCTGATCGTTTCAGTTCTCTGCGCCACCAAGTCACGTTACTACGTAAGTTTCTTATCAGAAACTTATATAACTGTTTACATGTTACAATAAATCTTTTACACATATAACTTACATCGAAAGTATTAGGTGCAGCAATATACACACATAATATTACCTATACATTTTGGATAGGTATGCATATTTCATTTCCACCTTGCAAGTGCTTCTTGGTCAGTTCGAATAACATTTTTTTTTTGTGTTTTTAAAGTGAAGATGCTCTCAACGCAAGGTCAGGGTAGTCGACTCTACCTTAAAGGATATCGAGATATTAAAATCATTTTGCATCGACATTAATGTATCCTTAGAATCCCCTCGTGAAGGCCAGCCACTTATATAATTAATTCTATTAGGGACGAAGCGTTTCCTATTACATGGACAACAATCTCTTACTGCATATAAATCATAGGATGTTCATTCGTTTTATTAAGCTTTTTAAATATATTAGTTACCTATGTATTAAGTCATGTTGCACAATTATAAATTAAAATTTGGTGTGCTATTGCTTGCTTTGCAAATATTTGTTTAAAATATTATGGGTTGAAGAATATATCGGCAATTTGTTTTTTGATTATTATTATCAGTTTCTATACGCAACTAAAGAAATACTACTAAATAAATATATATCTTTATAATAATAATAAAGCTGAAGAGTATGTTTGTTTGTTTGAACGCGCTAATCTCCGGAGTTACAGGTCAGATTCGAAAAATTATTTCACTAACGGGAAGCTATGTAGCTTCCCATTAGTGAAAGGAGATAGTTAATAAAATAAATAAATAAATAAATATCCTCGGACATTCTTCACACACGGTTATCTGATCCCAAACTAAGCAGAGCTTGTACTATGGAAACCAGATAACTGATATACTACATATACTACTTTTTTTCTGTAAATACATACTTATATAGATAATTACACCCAGACACAGGACAAACAGACATGTTCATGCACACAAATGTTTGTCCTGGATGGGAATCGAACCCACGACCGGCGGCGCGATAGGTGGTGTCTTAACCAACTGCGCCAACTGGCTTGTCTAGTTCTAGGGATAATGTTATCCCCGAACGTTAAGTATAGGCTACTTTTTATCCCGGGAACGCGAGTGAAACCGCGGGGAAGCTAGCTAGTATTTTATAAACCAGGTTTATAGTACAAATTGAACTGGTCTCCAAACATCGCACTGTAATATTTTTTTATAGCTAAAATTCACTGTGGCCTACATAACGAACATCGGATACCATCCATCATTAAAAATTATATGTATTTATATAGGTAAGTGACTAGACTTTAAGATCATCAGATGTGTCTAAATGTGCAAAGCAAATATCTAAGGAACAGGACCGTTAAGTTGGCATAGATAAAGACAGCTGACATCGTTTAAGAGCAACGGAACGTGCCCGCTGGGTTGGTGCTCTTGCGCCGGCGCCGATTGCGAATCAACATGCATTTGCAATGACAAGTGATTCGAAGCTCGTCACAGATTCGTGCCAGTCACGTGTCGTATCACCTCACATGATCCACGCTATGAAAAGTAATAGGATTTGTCATAACTGCGCGGTGTATAAAACCCCACGTTAGTTCCGGATTTTTTATCAGCACTTTGATTTCCATTGAAGGATATTTCAATCGAGTACTTCTAAATTGTAGGTAATATACTTTCATCACCTTTATCGATGGAATTTCTTAAAAGTTCAGTATCAATAGGTAATACCTACCTACTTTGCTAAGGTATAATCGATTCACAGTGTTGCTGAACATAATTGGGTCTAAGATATGATATATTTATCCATAATAAACAGTAGGTATAATGTAATTAAAATATTTATTTGTTATCTGTAAATCTATGAAATGCTGATGGGTTAAATAAAACATTACAATTCATAATTAAATCTCAGTGTAGGTAAGTATTTTTTGTCGTGACATTCCAAAATTAATTAATTCATAATAAAAATAGTACTTACAGTAGACTTAAGGTAAGGTTTCCTCCAAAAGCGGTGCCACCATGTAGCGACCGTAATACAGCGATGAATGACGTCACTAGAACGTTGTCTATGTTAACCATGGCGCGGTTTCCTAGAGAACGGTAATAGACACAGTAACGTCCATAACGTTAAAAAGCGGTGCCGCCATCTGCATGACGGCCGTCTCGACGGTGTCGAATGGTTTGTGAAAGATGGCCGTCAAACTCCCGAACATTCCACGTGCCTACGGCCGTCTTTTTGCGGCCATCATATTGCGTTCGTTTAAAGACGGCACCACTTTTGGAGGAAACCATACCTTTATAAAGTGTAACAAAAATATTTTGTTTTGAAACAAAATCCGTGAAAAATATTTTATGTATGAATACCCTACTATTGTGCTACTATTGTTAACCTATCTCTAAATATTATAATTTTTACAATCGAGATCATGAAGTTCACATTTTTTTTTAAATACTAAATATTGTTCAATGAGAATGCTGGATCACAGGGAAATTAATGTTAGGAAATATAAAGAACGTAATTGATATATTATAGGTACATACCTACGTTCATTTGAATTCTGCATCTATCGTCAAAAACTTGTTCAACTTATCAATTGCCAATATTTTTTACCTTGACAAAAGTTGCATACAAGAAGCAAGTCTCATAAAAAAAACTTTTAAAAATATAATCCGCTGTCCATACAGCATGAAATAATCATGCCAATATTCTACAAGATTGATTTCCTTTGAAAAAAAGTGGACTTAACACACTTCGGACTTACATGAATAAATAATAACAAATCTTTGAGTGACTGATCCAGATCAAGTGAGTAACAACTAGTTCATGTTATCTTAAACTTAAAACGGTCTGCTGACCTTATAATATAATAATATTCTCGCACCATTGCCATTGCTGAATTTGAACTTCATAGCTGGTTAGTGTATTCTGCTTATAGGTTATAGGTCATAACGTTGAACTCCGACTCTCGTCATTTCTGAGATTGAAGGCAAATGATGTTAATTTTTATTAAAATAATTATTTACACAATTATTGGCGGCTACACGTCATTTTTTAAAAACTGATTTTATATAAAACTAGCACACGACTTCGTCTGCGTGGAATTTAGTGTTTAACATAATATGTAGTATTCTGTGAAGACGTCACACACGGTTATTTGATCCCAAACGAAACAGACCTTGTACTATAGACACCCAGATAACTGTTATACTACATAATACTGCTACTTTTTTTGTAATTACTTACCTACTTAAGTTAATCAAATAATTTGATCAAATTACTTGAACGTCTATGGCTAGCATTAGTATAGCCAGTGTGAATTTAAAAAAGCGGGATGGCCTGCGGCGGGGCGCTGACGCGAAGTTTTCAGAGCAACGGTTTTGCTAGACAATTTAACGATAACGTTGGACGGTGCAACCCACCCATAATAAAGACTATTTTATTTAGGGGCATCCTAACTCTGTAAGCTATACCGGAATTCAAAATCTCGGTTTTATAGACTAATATTTGACTTTCCTTTTATTCGACATGACGAATGTTTAACACGAGTGAAAGTCATCAATTCCTACTCGGACTATAGCGTTCTCTTTCTTTCTAAACGTTCAAACAGGATTTGATGAAAATTGGCAGAGGGGTAGAGCTTGGACCCGTGAGATACGTAAATATATATTTTTTATTCCAGTACTTCTGAGAAACTAAAGACAGCTTCTAAAACGATTGTCTGATATTGAAGAAAAATAGAAACTTTGTTAGTTTATTTTGAGGTATTCCACTTTTCGCACCCATTTTTAGAGCATATTCCTTTTAGCGCACCCGTCAATATTTTTGCAGGGTTCTCTATGGGGACACAAAAATATATTCATCTTTATTCCACCTACGGAAGTATCTACGATAATACCTCTTTATTTTGGCATAGACAAAAATTTGAGAAACGTTCGCACCCGAGTCTATAATATTCTAGTGAACATTTTCAAAAGACTTCACATTAAAAATGACAGACTTTATAACTTTATAACTTATTTATAACTTTCACTGTCACCTTCTTCCACCCAGTTCGATTCCACCCAATTTTAATAGGGTAGTTTACTGACATATCAAATCAGCTACTTTTTAATAAATGTCAAAACGATAGTTTATATGGAATTTTGTATGAAATACTAACCTAATGACGTCATAGTTTCACAGCATCAAATTAGTCTCTTAGTGGTTCTACTGGTACTTAAAAATCATAAAAAGCATTAAATGTACAACATATTTGGTGTTTCCACGTGTTTTTAGATGTTTTATGCATTGGTTAGTGTTTGGTCATTTATTTTTGACACTGTAAACTAGCCTATTGGTAATGAGTCCCGAGTGCACGAAAATATTTTATAAATATCTAAGACTTCTTTTTGTTCTTGCTTTTCAGTGCATATGAATTAGTTTATTAGTTTTGAACTTATGTCGCACCGCAGTAAGGATTTTAGTTTTTTAATTACTTTTTAGGGTTCCGAAAAAAAAACGGAACCCTTTAGGGCACGCCGTCTGTCTGTCCGAAAATATTAGACTGGATTGAGTCGAAAGTTGGTACACATATGTAAGCCGGTAACCCAAACATGGACGTGTTACGTAAATAAATGAATTTCAAACATGGGGGTTAATTTTGGGGGGTAAATGAGAAAATTAAAAAAAAAAGTTTTGCAGACTATATTCTGTAACATATCAAATGAAAGGGCTTGTTGTGAGGATCTTAAATATATTTTTTAATATAATTTAATATAAATAGTTTTGAAGTTATTTAAGAAAATAGGCGAAAAATTGGCGAAAATTGACCATTCCCCCCTTATCTCCGAAACTACTGGGCCAAACATTTTGAAAAACAGGAAAACCTATAAGAAGTCTGTCTAATACCTTTAATCCTGCAATTCATGGAGATATATATATTTATATATATATATAGGTATATATAATCTGTAATACTTTTTATAGTTACCATCAACAAATTTGGGTCAGATTTAAAAATATTTATGGAACTTAGTTAAACATATGTACGGAACCCTCTCCACGCGAGTTTAACTCGCAATTGTCCGATTTATTTTATATATTATAGATAATGTATCGACTAAATTATGCAGTTGTTTGTTGAAGTTTTGTTGAGTTTATACTATTTCTACTCAATGTTATGTTTTTGTCTGTGTCTAGTTTTTCATGTTCAAGAGTTTAGACACAATATAATTTCTAATTAACTACTAAACTGCATTATCTACGCAAAAAAGATTCACCTCCGTTAAAATTGTATTTGTGTTAAAACTCCCTGCATCGATTGATACTGAACCCTAAAATGTAACTGTTGCTGTTGTTTACCTTGTCTGAGTTTAGTCAATGACAGGTTTTCAGGTGACCGTGTTTATTTTGTCACAACAATGTATTTTCGACCCAAAACTGTCAATTCATATTGTAGGGTCTCTTTATGATATTAACGAAGAATAATCAAGCTTATTTTTTATCGAATTATCTTATAAGTGGTCCTAAAATAATACATAGGTATCTTAAATTTTAAAAGAAAACGTAATGTAGCCTACTCTCCTAAAAGATAGATGCATTACGCTGTACGCCAAGTGTATACCAGAGCCTCCTAATGTCACCAAATGTAAAATGATTAGTAAGTCCTTTGACCGCTTTTTTCTAGATCCCAGTTTCCCATTTCACACCCTCTCAGTCAGACTAGTATATTAAATAACTGTTGACCTTTTAGCAGCTGATTCTACCAATATGGTAACTGTAAAGTAATATTTATTCATAAATTTACGAGAACTTCCTAATAATTATAGTCAATATTGTGACGCACCAGATGCGAGTTGAGTAACACCGACGTAACGGGTTATAATATTAAGACATACTATATTTAGAATACTAAAAATAGGTATATACAGAGTGAAAAGAACAAGGGACACGAGGGAAACTAGCATAAACAATTATTAATCAGTTTTAGTTACTTTTGAAAATAAATGTAGCCATGTTTCCTTAGAATCGAATCTGCTAACTTCCATATTTAGGATACTTCCCCTCCACCCCGTATATAAGAAATGTGTTACGGTTATATAATATATCTAACTGATCTTAAGCTGATACGGAGAAACTTTGTATTATAGTTATAGGTGAATATAAAATAACTCACTATATTTGGAATAAATGGAAAACGACTACTTAAACTTAAACGTAAGGTATAAAATCGTGTCGATAACGTAGAGCAAATACAAACTGCCATGTATGAATGAAAACCCTAGTGAACCGACCGTGCCAATTGTTCTCAAACAAATGCTGTGTGAACAATAATTATAATTATTATAACTGAGTCTTGTAATCGTGAAGGCGATAAGGAGGAAACATCTAAAAATAAAACAGGTACTACCTTACAATGCGATAGATAAATACATAGGTACCTAATGATGTTATTGCGATTTTCCTTTACAAACATCCCTTCGGTGTTTTTCTTTTTAACTAATGTGATGATCAGTTGTCTAGGCTTCATTTAATTTAGATTTTACGAATACCTACCACTGCAATTAGAAATGTGAGTTGTTGTGTAGATCTTCGAGTCTTTGCGTAGATTTTGGATTTTTATTAGTATAAAAAGCCATGTTGATTCTGAAAATGCCTTTTATTTTGATTGCGTGATATAATAAAAATAATATGATAATACGTTTTCCGTCGTGAAGTTTTCCCAATGGTAGGTATGTGGCCTTCTACTTCCTCGTAATTATGAGAGGCTCATGATTATCTACCTATTGGTGAGTAAGTATAATTGTAAATACCTATATTATTATAGTTGTTTTGACTTCTCAAGTAGAATAGTATGTTACTTAAAACAAAGCTAAGCATAAATGTAAAAGTGCTTAGGTTAAAAAAATATATATAACATAGGCACAGATTGAATGTGTTTTGAAGAGATTACTTCTAAGTACGCATATGCTGCGTGAAAAAAATGTCTTAGCAACCTGCGCACGAAAGTCTTACAACTACTGCGTAATCAAGCTTGCTCTTTAATGTAACTAAATATCTGCACAATTGTAGTTTATTAGTCTTCATGATATCAGTTCTCTCAGGTATTTCCATAACGCGAATTATCACGCAACAGCCTTTTGATATTAGAATGCAACAAAGAACACAGCAGTAAAGATAACACAACAGTAGGTAGGTTTAACACTTTGCCGTAAAACTAACTGATGTAAAATAAACTATAGCTACTGGCCGTCTCAACGTAATCGCAGTTTACTTGCTAACTTGTTACGAATACTTACCTATAGCTTACCTAATAGCAAAAATTTGTTTACTAAAAGTGAACGTTACGACGCATACATTGATAACGTTAATGTAAGTACAAACTGCATTGGTATATCCTATAATAAAGCTGATTTTCCATTTCCGCTCACAGTAAAGCAGAGGTGGAACGACCTGGAATTTGACGTGTTGACTATTGACTGTACCAGTTTCGTGTTGTGTACATAATTTGGCATAATGATTATAATACTCGCAATCGTATACGGTTATGATTTGGAGGACACGGACTCACAATGGCAATTTACAAAATTGATACTAATATTTCGGCGACATTTTCATGTTATTTATTCCGAAATCTCCATAGTTAGGTTATGTATACAAATGATCTTCCCCTAAAACCCTTAGCTTTTTGTATTTTTGACTAAACTTCGTATTTAAGCATCCACTAGGCATATAAGTTCGGGAGAACATTTACGTTCTTCATATCGCATTTTGTCTGAATGATATAAAGAAATTCATCCATCTGCCCATGAACCAAAGGACTCCATAACAGCGACTTGCATAAATTATATAATATGAATATCTAGTGGCAACAATTTAACGTTATTTTTTGTGCCTTTCTATATCAACACTGGTTTTTTTGATGGAATTTTGTGACGAAATCCCGTTAACTTCGCCAATAGTTTATTAGGATACAACTTGTTGGAATATAAATCTGATGTTATATGGACTTGTTCAACCGTAATTGACTAATATCCTATTCAAGAGTTGTTTTTCAGACATAACCAAAGATCATAATAATATTTTCCTCTTCTTGTCTTAATTTCCACCATACAGAAAGTGTAAGGTACCACCGATATATATTTTTAATCTGCGATTATTGACTTGTTTTTCAATTCTATACATTTTTATTGAGTATCATGTTCTAAGGACCTTTTCCTAAATCGCACTCTTGACTAAGGAGATTCAATGGTTCCATACAATCATGCTACTGTTGTGCTACTTGCCTCTACTCTACAGGCACGATTCCCTATGTAAATTCATGCAATCAACATACCTACATAGTAATGTATGTGAGAATGCAGTTACTTTAACATTAATAGAACTGATCTAATCTTGAAATAAGAGAAAGGAATGCAATTCATCCTTTCCTTAGTTCAGAATTCACTCAATATATTTATCCAACACTGCACATAATATAAATAAGATTCTAATGATCTTCATAATTATTTACCTTTATCTGTATACATACATACCTAAATATACCCAATTTGTTAGACACCTAACTCTACGTGTCAGATATAATCAACCTGACATATTCGTATAATGAATTTAACTACCTATACGGTAATTAGGTTTGTGTTTTTTTACAATACAATGCACTTTTAATGCTTACGTATTCAATAATAAGATATAGCACAATAATATTATACCTACTCTGAATTGTTAATTATTCAACCAGACAGGTGATTTAGTACCAACGTAGGTACAAAGGTAGGAATGTGATTAGGCAGCAAGTAAATAGAATCAATTACACAACAATGATTTAAATCAGAAAATGTGGATAAAACCTTGTACATTTTCTTACAACAACACGTAAATTACCTGACTATAAATGCGTGTACTTCATTAAATTTTTTCTTATCCGCAAAACAATGGACGTAAATTTCATTGACGTTATATTACTAAGTTACTTTGTAAAAAATATATATTCGGTAGATTCTCAAAGAGTCATTAACTTTTTATGCCATATACCCTGAGTGTAATGAATTGATGGTAGTTAATATCGCGTTTGCGTTAACATATTGTAGGAATTGGCAGAGCGCCTCTCGCGCAATACTCATGGAACTAATTTCTCCCATGCTATAGATAGATAGATAGAAACCAAACGCGAGAGTTGGCTAGGCAGCGTTTACCCACGACAAAATTACAATAACTACCCTGAGCCCTGAGTGTAATGTGTTGACGTGATAAAATACTATAAAGTACTTATGTGTATTTTGTATAGCAACGTTTAGTTCCACGAGTATTCCGCGAGAGGCGCTGGCTGAGTCAATTCCTCCTATAGAGAAATGTTTTAAAAATTGCAGAGTGACTTTTATGTTTTATATCTATACTAATAATATTATAAAGAGGAAAGATTTGTTTGTTTGTTTGTTTGTTTGTTTGTAATGAATAGGCTCCGAAACTACTGGACCGATTTCAAAAATTCTTTCACCTTTGGAAAGCTACATTATCCCCGAGTAACATAGGCTATATTATATTTAAAAAAAAATTAGGGATCCTTACTAAAACTCCAATAATGTAACATAAGGAGTAAAAAAATGACCTGAAAAATTCCTTACGTCGCGTGCGCTGCGAAAACTATTGATGATAGAGCAAAATCATTTACTACGACTTTGCAGAACTCATCATTATCTACAAAAAGTGTCGCGACAGCATATGTCTAAATATTATAGTTATGTCACAGTAAGCAGTTTTTTATTCTAAAATATTAATTTATATATGCCGCCTCTTGAAAAGGCTCTTCATTTGTACCTTGGTATAAATCCTCATCAAAATAAATTACTTTATATTCAAGACGGCTTTAATACCTTTTTATAACTTTTTGAATTATTCAATTCGGACATTTCATTCGGAAGATATCACGAGTTTAAAAATGCAAGTATTAGAAAAAAGTCGCGTGGTTGTCGCTCACCGCGCTCAGCTAGCCAGCATGCGATGTAGGCTCCATGTAAGCGTCACTGGGGTACGGGGGGGGAGTCAATGTAATCTTATATATATAAAAGAAAGTCGTGTTAGTTACTCCACTTATAACTCAAGAACGGCTGAACCGATTTAGCTGAAAATTGGCAGGGAGGTAGTTTAGAGCCAGGAGAAGGACATAGGATAGGTAGGGGTAGGTAGGGTAGGTAGGTAGGGTAGGTAGGTAGGGTAGGTAGGTAGGTAGGGTAGGTAGGTAGGGTAGGTAGGTAGGGTAGGTAGGTAGGGTAGGTAGGTAGGGTAGGTAGGTAGGGTAGGTAGGTAGGTAGGGTAGGTAGGTAGGGTAGGTAGGTAGGGTAGGTAGGTAGGGTAGGTAGGTAGGGTAGGTAGGTAAGGTAGGTAGGGGTAGGTAGTGGCAGGTAGAGGTAGATAGGAGTAGGTAGGGATAGGTTTGTAGGTCCCAGTTTTATTTTTGTTCTCAGGGCAGGACAACGTCTGCCGGGTCAGCTAGTTTGTAATAATACATAACCTAATGAATAGCATTGAATGTGCAAAAGTGGATTTTTCAAAGAAAAAGTATAACTTCATTATGGCATTTTCCTTTGTAGCACAGGGAAATATTTACAACAAAATCATTTGTACAGTTAAAGTCACTGCAATATAAAAAGATACAATAATTTCTATCATCGTCCGTCTAACAATGCAAAACTTGTGTGGTTCAATGCACCTAACTCAGTCATTGACACCAGACAAGGGCTTGAGAGGAAAGGATTCTAAGGTGTATTTTCAAAATAAATAGCAACAAAGATAAGATTTAGCTATTTTATTTTCCTGTATATTTACGACGTCCCCACCTAACCTGATATCTTGTATAATTTATTCATCATTGCGATGCTTGGAATACCAAATGTGAGTGACAATAAGGAAAATGAGAATAAATCAGATGACTGACTGATCTATCAACGTACAGCTTAAATCGTTCATCTAATTGGGCTAAAATTTATTATTAGCTACTTATGATGACGTAGGTGCCCGCTAAGAAAGGATTTTTGAAAATGCAAACCCTAAGACTGTGAAATAGGGAATCGCGGGTAAAACCGCGGTGCGGAAAGGTAGTCGTAGTGATAATAAAACCACATTACGTGAGCCAATGCTCTTAGCTCTTCTCGCATGTAAATACTAATTTTGGAACTCATGATAAAATTATCGATATTTATATAAATTAATAACCACCACGCAACTAGCAAAAATCTTTGTGACATTATTTTATGTCTAGGGGAGGGATGATAGCTCAGTGGTAGTGTCATTATAGGTCGTGGGTTTGAATCCTACAATGAGCTTGAGTAAAGGAAAACATCGTGAGAGCCAGTTGCCTTCTTGGCATTGTACTTATATACCATCAGGTGGACCGCCTGCCTGCGTGTTAATCTTCTGACATAAAAATGTGTGTGACGTCCGATGATTTTGTTGGGTTTTGTGAGCGACAAAAAATCTATAGAATCTAAGGAAAAACATATTTACATCTTTAATTTAGACAAGGCGCCACGTGGTTACTGGCACTGTCCTTGTTTTGTTTGATAAATATGCAAATCTATTAAGTATGTAATATAATGGGAAAATTTATAATATTAAAAATCAATGATTTCTAAGTTAATTTCGAGAAAATACATTGATGTAGGTACACAAAAGATTAAAAAAAACAAAGTTATTAAGTATGTGCAATGCAATTACAATACACTGGCATAACACACAACGATCGGTGTCGTCACGTTCCTCGTGAACACTACCATAAGCTGTAAGAAGGCAATCGCCTCATTTAATGTTGTCGCACTATACCGAAAGAGCCTTGCGACAAGGTTGTTTCGGCGCGATACCGCGTGTGCGGAATCCGTAATAGCCTTGCAGAATTCACACACCCATATAGCATACATCTCTGTCCCCCACTCCGGATTAGAAAGAGAGGTAAATTACTTTCGAAAATTCGAATTTATATCTGGGAACCCCTGTAAGTTTCAATGTTTATCACGTCAAATGCGGTTCTTTTGGCTAAAAAAAAATATTATTCGAGACGTTTTTGGATTGCTGTTGGGTAGGTATATTTTTAAGTCAAAGCTAAGTTTCAAAATAACAAAGTTTATTAGATTATTATCTCCTAATATCACTTGTTAAGATGGTTTCAATGAAGGGTCGAAATACGTCGCAACATCTTCAAAGGTGCTTGTTGGAATGTGTAACTTATTGGGAAATGTGTCGAAACCACAGTTGATTGTAAACTATGTTAGCCTCCGAAATGTTTTGTTTTTAGATTTATCACGGCTGATTAGTAACACTTGCGCATTAGGTAGGTACATGGACGGACGAAGTATTTTTAAGTCATCATCATCATATCAGCCGAAACACGTCCACGGCTGACAAAGGCCTCCCCCTAAGATATCCACGATGGCCCGTCTTGCGATACCTACTCTCATCCAGCTGTTTGCCGCGACCCTCATAAGCTCGTCGATGTCCGTTAATGCATCATATTAAATACATTTCTTGGCCTATTTAAGTCTAGTGATCACTGGGCGATAGTAACCAAAATACCTACAATATACACTTAGGTGCGAAAACTAGACGCTAAGTTGTTGGTTTACGTAACATCAATAAATTAGAACCTAGATTTGTTCTTAAATTAAGTTTAAAAAGCAATGGAAGGTGCATACAGACTGTCGATGAGCCATACCTAAGTAAATAACTAGGTATATTAATAAGTATCTAACGAGATTTTATTACTGTAAAAATTGTTGTATATATTTAATTTATCTACATGCGTTTATTAGTTGAAAAACTTGGTTTTCACAAAACATAATTAAATTGATGCCTTTATATATTTATTTACATTTCGTTTGAATGTTTCGGTGTGGGCGTGACGTCTTCACAGCTATACCTAGAATCACATTGCGATTTGCGATAAATGTTTTCTCCGCGAACTGTACGAATGAGAACTCGAGGTGGGCCAACCGGTCGTGCGGATCGGATCTGCGCCGACGCGAGGCAGCCGCGGTCACCGCCGCCCGGCCGCGCTGCCGCCGCGCCGTCAGCGCGAGCGGCGCCGGCGCTTGCTTCTCAATATGTTGCGATCTAATAACAATACACAGTTGGGTGTAACTTAGCTCTGTATAGTCTTATGCCTCCAGCTCCTACTACAATAATTCACGAAATCAAATAAAATAAACGGGCTAAGTGAAAGTCAGACTTATGCACTAAGTATTCCGTATCGTCAGTTAATATTATACATTTTATCAGGTAGGTTTATAACATATAATTTATAACAATTTTTATAGTAGGTACCTACCTACCTATTTATTATTTATGATTTGGTGTAACTACTTCTGTATTACTAATAGCCACATAAATACTTTTAGCCTTTAAGACTTTTCAACAAAGTAACGCAAAATGTTTCATAGCGATTTACGTCAGTCTGGTAGAAATGTTACATTAAAGTAGGAAGGTACCTTAGGTTTAAATCTTTGGTAACATTAGCCAGCTAACCCTCCACATAACACAAGCAGTTGTCAATAGTATTTGTCCTTGAATCATTTTGTTGTGATGATCCTTGGATAATAAACCGGTTAATTACAGTTTTCCATAACACTCACACTTTTAACATTTTCACTGTGAACAAAATATTCACAAAACTAACTGTAAGAGGGTTTACCTCTTACATAAATGTTTATAAAAAGTAAGTATTGATTTCGATAAGTATTTTCCTTATATTTTTACTAAATGCAACTAGCGACGGAAAATGAGTACGGTAATTGATATATTTGCTGTATTCAATCTATTTATTTATATACATTGCGTGATCTTAATTAGTAAAACTTGATTGAATACATAACATGATACATACAGCCTGTACTTAAATGATTTAACTAACGACATTATGATAAGAGTTAATTCTACTAACTCACCATATCACTTAATAATAGGTGTTTGTTTAGTCATAAGCCTTGGTTGATGACTGAAAGGTACCTATTGTTTACTGAGGCAATGTTTAATCATCGCTATACATCTCATGGCGGGCTACACGTTGCTTTTTGCTGATGAGACTTTGCTATTTATAATAATAAACAATTATATTAAGTAGGTACACACATAAATATCTATTACCATATTAATTATCTTGAAAATATTTACCATTCTAGAACGAAGACGTTATCGGGCGTCTGTTACAACATTGCCGTTAATTTCTAAACAAATCGGTCAAACAAAGAAAACACTGATTTGAGTCGCGCGTGTGCTATTGGCTAGTTACTATTTACACACGAGTGCGATACCTACACCAATTTGGGACAAAGATACGAACAAGTCGACCAACGGAAAATGAAGGTGTTAAAACTAATAACTTGAGATTGATGTATGTATTTGCTCAATCTGAGGTCGATGTTGCTTGACCCGATTTTTTCATTAAACAGTAAGTACCGTTTTATAACTAGCTCTGTAAAGTAAAGGTTAACATAGTAAATATTGGCATTATTATGTCAAATTAAACATTCATCAGTATGTATAGTATACGAAGTATATTATTTATTCTATGGTATAGGTAAACAAAATTAATATCTGCATTATCGATTATTAGCTTAAGAATATGTTAATTATTTTTTTAGATTGTACTAAATTCCACTCGATCCCATTTTATTTTGTTATACATGTGTTATTCATTATTTTATATGATTTCCACGGTGATTTATAGAATAAAAATTAATGAAATAGCAGTTAGATAAGCACCATGCACACAATACCTGCCATAATTATAAATAATAAAAAATATGTTACTGCAGCTGATGAATAAATATTGGTAAGTAGGCATAGGTATACAGTTAAGCTGAATTCTCGTTTGGCACGACTATAAAATGGTCATAGGTTATGGCATAGCTGTTTTTGTACCCTGTGGGTGGAAGACCTAAAGTACTCTTAGTATTATGTACCGTATCAGCGATATTGTTAATTTTTGTTCAGCTGAAAATATAATTAGTTATAATACCGGCACATACCTACCTTCAATCTTTGACGACAGACACCGCATCCATAAATATCTACAACTACAACACTAATTGCATTCACTCACACATAAGCGAGATGTACGCGTACGAACGGTACCACTAAACAAGTTTGCAGACTTGCCAGATGTATGAACAGCCTTATCACTGCACCTCACACACAGCACGCATACCTTAGCTAAATATATTATAACGGGTCGCATTGTCACAAAGTACCTATTTATTTTATCCTATTTAGTGGTAGACGGTAGGTAGTATATCTTTTAAGGCTCCACTAATTCAATAATACAGGTATAATAACAAGTAATTTGCAAATCTTAATGTCATCCCTCTCATTCCTTATCAGACGATTTGCTAAGGTTAATTACCTAACAATGTTCAGCTGTCCAATAACATTGGACTGCCACCCATATCTAATCGATAAACGATCATTATAGCACTCGTGATCTTATAACAATAGGCAGTAACCACAACCCATTTCAATGGTCTGTATTCAAATAATGTAATCGATGTTTCCAGATGTAGGTAGGTATATAAGTAGAATCTGATCCGCCACACAGAACGCTTGAGCAATGCATGGGGTGATGGGAACAAGTACCTACTAAAACTCTGTTTTAACAGATCAATAATACTGGAATCCCAGTTTTACGTACGATCATATCAAGTAGATATTACTATTATAAATAGTACAGTATTATGAACTAATATCGGTTGTGTTTTAGTTGGTACCACATATACTAAAATTAAACAAATAATTACCTACGTCCAAAAACATAGCTAGATAATATATTACTTATAATAGAACTTACTGCTGATAAACTGCATCCTGGCAGAGAAAAGCAGTTTGGTAGATGAGATAACTTTTTCTGAAATAAAATAAATTAAAAAAATATATCTAGTACTTTACAAGATGATGAGTATATAATCAGTGTATCGGCATGTCTTCCTGCAACGTGTTTTTATGTCATCGATTAGACATGAGTTGTTGATATTTAATTACAAAGTCACGACAAAGTAATTAGCCATTCAATAGGTACATCTAAAAAAATACAAAAAGGTTCTTTAAAATATTACTTTTATTTAAATTACTAGATACGCAACGCTGTCTATTATAGGTATAAGTTCCGCAATTTGTAATAGCATTTAAAAATTAATTCGGACATACATAGAATTGTTTGGAGAGCGATTTTGAGAAATCCAAATAATTGCTGAATTACAAATAGATCGCAAAAGAATCTTAATCGCAGAATACGTGTCTGCTAAACAAGCTATTTATTAGGTACTCATGAAACACGACAGGCAGTGTTATTGCTTTCATGTCATTAGATTATGTTAGACAGACTCACAGTCACAAACATGATTAAAAAAAATAAGTATACAATATAGATATTTCCATTTATTCATACGATCAGAGAGGAATTATTTCTGACTGAAAACTTCATATTATTTATAAGGAAACCTAGAAGTAGGTACAGGGTTTTTTAACAATGTATTTCGGCGCCGTTTGGTCGACCTTTTCACGCCATAAATTATGTTTCACTTTATGTAAATGATTAATAATTTAAATTAATCAAATTTAACTTTTGCTACCAAATTGTTTTCCGCATTTGGCATTTTCCACGCCGATGCATTTACAAAATATATGCCCTTGCATATTATTTATGAAAAAAATAAGTTTTTTTATTTCAATTATTTTTTCATCTGTAGGTATAATCACGTGCACTATCAATTATGAGAATTGATAGTGCACGTAATTTGATTATCTCATGGATTTACGGTATGTTATTATTTGAATTCTGAGTTTCTCGCATAGGTATTTATCACAATTATTTTAGAAATAGCTATTAGATTTATTTGCTCCTAGGTTATTAATTTATTTTATTGTTATTTATTTTCATGGAGATATCTAGAAGCTTTATCAAAATAAATAATAATTATAAAAGGAAAACGTGACTGACTGTCCTATCAATGAAAACCATTTGGCGGATCGGGCTGAAATATGGCTTATTTTTTTTAGCTATTATGACATCTTTAGTAAATTAACCCCTAAGGGGGCTAAAATAGGCGATCGCGGATGAAACCGCGGGGAAAACTACTTCTGTTTAAATATCAATTCAAATCGGTGATGGAGCAATCCCTACAAGGAAAGGTCATCCTCGATTCTTTGTTTATTTCGTAATTTATTATATCGAGATAATTATGTAAATAAATTATCTATATACGTCTACATATAGCTTTTTCAGGATCAATGTAGTATGCTAACTGCAAACAGTCGATGGTTAACTCAAGTACCTATATCAGTTTATTTATATTTACTTAATGATTGAAATAATAATAAATTTTGATAAAGTGAAACGTATCAAACTTGAAACTATGTTTATTCAAAATATCTAACGCAAATTCCATAATGTAAACTAAACACTGATTTCATGTGGTTATTAAGCTTGTGTTTCATAAGCTGTAGTTAATAATGTGGGAATTTTCCTTGTAGTACCTAAATAAAAATATTTAAAGGAAAATTCACTTAATAAACAAACAGTGAGTAATAAATAACATTCGATCTTATACAACCGCATGCGCTGAGGTGTAATGACCGCATTCTCAGGTGATTCATTTTTAGGGTTCCGTTGTTAAACAACGAACCTTTTAGTCCGTCATGGTAATTTTTCTCGAAAACGATATATATCTAATACCAAGCAGAAGTTTTGCATAGTTGCTAAATGTACAATAATTATATTAGGTTAATCGTAACATGACAAACTGCATTATTAAAATAATATTTTAAAAATATTCTCAAAATTATTTTCATTTCAGTTAATGGAAACTTACTTTACAAGTGAAATGTTAGACCGTTGGTTTTGAATTCTGTAAAATTGGATAAAGGTAAGTACGCTGCATCCGCCCGCCCGCCCGGGACCGGGGTGCTGTGCCTCCTTTATGTAGGTAGTAGCAAAGTTGAAGGGCCAGAACCCGTTACTCCACACTGGTCGAGTTATTGATCGAGGTAGTACCACAGAATAAAATAACAGTACTTTTTACCACCATTCGAAAACCGAATAATTATTTATACCAATGTGTGCGAGAGTTATTTATAGAGGGTTTGATTGTTCCCATAATTTACACAGTGATAATGCCTAAAAAAGATAAAAGATAAATCAAAATTATTTTTAATAAATTTTCTGTAAGTATATTTAGTAACTAATTTGAAGAAATTATAGTTTGTGATGGGGAAAAAACACTACCACTTACCGAATTGATGAGGGTGAGGATTTGGGAGTAGTCTCGAGGCTGTAGCTTCACAATAATCAACGTTTTTCGTTTGTTTTCTTTGATTGTGCACACGCGTTGCGTATTTTTCGAATGCAATTGTTTTTGGTATGGGAAGGGAAGGGGGGAGGAACAAAACGGCGGGCGGTTGGAATTAGCCAATCAAATCGGTCCATTTTGTATTATTTTTTTGAACGCGTGAAACGTTTCGTTTTACATTTTACGATTAAGTAAACATTGATTATACATACCCCCACCCAAAAAGGGGATATCCCTTTTTCACATAATAGTCAGATGCTGGTTTACATCATTATAAAGTAATTTTCTAAGATGGTTTAGATTAGTGGACTGTATTACAAACAAAATCTTGTTCCTTTTATATGAACTAACAAAACATAACTATATTAATATCCTACAATATAACTTGAACTAAGTACCTACTAATATTAAAATAATATACCTATTGTCAGTGTGCTTGTGCTAAAACTATTCTATGTTATCGTTGACAGGTAACGGGCAGATTTTAGCTAGAGATCTTATAAATATGCCTTTGGCCGTTTTAACTTCTACCACTCTAACGACTGAATCCCGTCCAGGTAAAACTTTAACAATTCTACCCATACACCACTGCAACGGCGGTAAATTATCTTCCTTGAGAAGTACAAGATCATTTATTTTTATATCATATTTAGAAGAGTTCCATTTAGTCCTCTGCTGTAGTGTATGGAGATATTCATGGCTCCATCTCTTCCACACGTCCGTAACTATTGATTGCAGTAAGTACCATCGTGAGGTTAGAGACAGACGCTCGTTAACGGGCAACTCAGGCACCGCTACCATTGGAGCTCCGATTATGAAGTGTCCCGGAGTCAATACTGATAAATCGCTAGGATCAGTGGACATAGGGCACAGTGGCCTTGAGTTAAGGATGGATTCAACTTGAATCAATATAGTCGTCAGCTCTTCAAATGTTAAATTGCGGTCACCAATAACCCTTTTTAAGTGCATTTTGCATGATTTTACGGCAGCTTCGACTAATCCATTGAAATGAGGACTAAGAGGAGGCGAAAAACTCCAGTCAATAAAGTGTTCAGACAAGTATTGGTTCAAATTAGGATCCCTTTTAATTTCTTTTGCAAAGTGATTTAAAATGTTACTAGCGCCTTTGAAATTTGTCCCTGAATCTGTTCGAATCTCTTTAGGTAAACCGCGCCTTCCTACAAATCGCTTCAGTGCCGCCAGAAATGCATCTGCTGATAAATTACTAACGAGCTCAAGATGAACTGATTTGGTTGTAAAGCATACAAAGACACATACATACGCTTTAATAATCTTGGCGTTCCTAATAGAACTAGTCTTCAAATTAAAATGACCCGTAAAGTCTATCGCTATTGATAGAAAAGGCCTATACGATTGAGTAACGCGACTAGAAGGTAAATTACCCATGAGAGTTTCAGGAGGTTGACATTTAAAACGAAAACAACGCAAGCATTTAAAGACTCGAGTACGTATTACACGTCTTGCTGATAAAATCCAATATTTTTCTCTAATCAATGACATCAAGAGGTTAGGTCCGGCATGTAAAAACTTCAAATGATAATAATTTACCAGGAGAGTAGTAAAATGGCCATCATGAGGCAACACTAACGGGTATTTAGCAGTATATGTAAGTGAGGAATGCACCAACCGACCCCCTACTCGCAACAAACCATTATCGTCAATGAATGGGTGTAAACGTTTCAACCCAGTACTACATAACTTATTACACTTGATAAGTTTAATATCATCCTTGAAATGATTATTCTGAACAATCCTGACTAATGCTATAAGACTATTTTCTAATTCTTTATTAGACAAGCTACCTTTAAATGTCGATTTTTTCCTACAATTATTAATAAAACGTAAACACCATGCCGTTACACGGGTGAGTTTAGTAAAAGAACTAAATTTATTAATGATTTTTTCCTCTACTGAATTATTTTCAATAACCGTAACAGTAACTTTTTTCTGTTTCCTTAGACCTGGCACGGTGTTATAGTTCAGCTGTTCACATGGCTCTGGCCAAGTGGACTCATCCCGTAACAACCACGCTGGACCCCACCATAGGTCATGGTGTACGAGCTCTTGAGGCGAGATGCCGCGCGAAGCTGAGTCAGCTGGGTTGAGTTCCGATGGCACGTATCGCCAGAACTCTGGTGACAATGTATTTTGTATTTCGCTAACGCGATGAGACTCGAATACCTTTAGTAGGTGTGGTTCCGTTCGCAACCAACACAATACGATTGACGAATCACTCCACGCGTACGTATGTCTCAGTAGATCAGTATTTGACCTCAAACTGTCAGTAACGCGTTTAATTAGGCGAGCTAACAATAAAGCACCTGATAATTCGAGCTTAGGAATTGTAAGTTTTTGTTTGATAGGTGCGACACGTGTCTTAGATATAAGAAGATGTATGGTCACCCTACCATCAGTATGGATGCATCGTATGTAAACGCATGCCGCGTACGCTGCGTCTGACGCATCGCTGAAGCCATGCAAATCAAAATATACAACGTCGTTAGATAAAACTTTTCGCGATATAGACAAATTAGTAAGATAACCTAAATTTTTACAAAATGCTTGCCACTCAATAATTATTGAATTGGGTGGTGTCTCATCCCATTGTAAACCCAACTTCCACAATTGCTGCATTAATATTTTTACAACAATAACGCATGGAGCTAACCAGCCATTTGGGTCGTAAATGCCACTTATTTTTGACAATATCTCTCGCTTGGTGCATTTCGCGGAATTAATAGAAACTTGATAACTAAAATTATCAGAAATTGGGTTATACTTAAAACCTAATATTTTGAGGGACGTATCCTTGTCTTCTACAAACTGAATTTCACAAAATTCTGATGGCAAATCCTCAAGCAACTGCGGTTGATTACTGGTCCACTTCCGAAGTTCTAGACCTCCTAGTGCTAATAAATCTATGAGCTCTTTCTTAATTTCCTGTGCTTCGGAAAAAACACTCGTTCCCGTGACTATATCGTCCACAAACATATCATTTTGTAATACCTTAGAAGCGCGAGGGTGAGTATCTCGACCTAATCTAGCAAGCTCATGTACACACCGCATTGCTAAAAACGGAGCCGAAGTGACCCCATATGTAACAGTGTTGAGTTGATATTCTTGAATATTACTTAGAACTTCATCCCGCCACAATATTAATTGAAAATTACGATCGTCGGGATGCACCAATATTTGCCGATACATTTGACGGATATCTGCGGAAAACACTATTTCGTGCAATCGAAAATGGAGAATGATATCTACTATATCTTGTTGAAGCTTGGGTCCAGCTAATAAAATGTCATTTAAAGAATTCCCCGTACTACTCTTCGAAGACGCGTCGAATACACAACGAATCTTATCAGAATCTTTCTTATGCACTCCATGATGAGGGATGTAGTATTTTGGAGAACATTGTGCAGTTGAGGGTTCAACTGGCTGCATGTGACCTAAATGGTGATATTCACGCATAAAATCTTTGTATTTTTGCTCCAGAACAGGATCACGATTAAGTTTATTTTCGAGTGAATGTAATCTATTCACGGCTAAAATCCTAGTTTCCCCTAAGTTATGTTCACCCTGTTTGAAGGGTAGACGCACTATAAATCTACCATCTTGAGTACGCGAATGCGTCTGCATAAAATGGTTCTCGCAATAAATGTCATCAGGATGTGGTATTTTGTTTTGAGACACTTCCTCAATCTCCCAAAAATGTTTTAATGTCTCGTCAATGTTGGTAATGCACGAAAACGCTTGCAAATTGGTTGACGTTAATACATTGTCACAGTTAAAATCTCCCATTAAAACCCAACCGAATAATGTTTCAAAAGCTATAGGTAAATTGTCACCTAAAACTAACTTATTTCCCTGAAAAATGCGAGCGCACGCTCCTGCACCCAGGAGTACGTCAATAGGTTTCTTTAAATTGCATTGCGGGTCAGCGAGGTTCAAGGTCTTAAAACGCTCTAAAAATGTATCATCAATTGTAGTTGTAGGTAAGTCACACGTAATACGCGGTAAAACGTAAGTATCTATACACAATGGCTCATTATTATTATTCGGCTTTAAATACAACTTTAAATGCCCTTTTACATTAAAGCTAATCGCTCCCCCTATACCTGTTATAGATATGTTCGACTTATCATATTTAGCATTCAATCTTTGTAAACAATTAATTGAAATGAAATTAGTCATGCTACCGGGGTCGAGCAATGCGCGGACTCGTTGAGTGCAACCGTCCTTAATAGTCGCGACATCTATGATTGCTGTTGCGAGTAGCGAGTGGCGTCGATTACCGCTAGAGGGGTTCGCGCCAACGCCGTGCGAAACGTATGCGTGTGACTGAGATGATTCGATGTTTTGTGTGATAACATCGCGAGGGATTGACTCTGACTGATAAGGATAAGATTCCGCGCGTGGTTGAGATTCTTGATTGTTATTTGACGATGTGGATATGTTCTGGATATTATCAATCTGCTCATTATTAATATCTAACTGTGCACTATTTGCAGGAGTTTGTTCACGTGAAAAGTGAAGCAGTGAATTATGTTTTTTATTACAAGACTGACACCGAGACTTAGAATAGCAATCAGTCACCCGATGAGGGCGTAAACAATTAAAACAAAGGTTTTTTGACGTCACAAAATTAAACCGAGATTGTGTGTCCATGTTCATAAACTTCGTACATTTAAATAAATAGTGAAAACTATTGCATAATGGACAGCTGCTATTATTTTGATTCGGTTTGTTTGTTGATTCGATAGATTGATTATTGTGTGTAGCTAAAGTTAACGAGGCCTTATGCACGCTATGAGGATGAGGACCCTTGTTGTGGGGAGCAGATTTGTTCCCGCTATGAGTTACATAAATACCTGACGTTTCTAAAGTCTTACATATGTTATCTAAGTACGTGCTTAAATTGTCGAAAGTAGGTATTTTTACGCTTTGGTATGCAAGTTCGAATTTCGATCGTAAATCGTTGTCTAGTTTTCGTACAAAAATGTGTAATAAAAGTAAAGACCACTCGTTCACAGGAAAGCCAAGACTAGTCAAGCCGCGTGTATTTTCCTGAATATTACTTATAAAATCACGTAACTGAGAAACATTCCTGACGGACACGGTAGGTAGGGACAACATTGCGCTCAGATGTGAGTCGGCTATCATTCTCTTGTCGTCATACCTATTTATCAGTATTGAACGGGCCTCTTCATAGTTCTGCGGAATATTAGTTAGGTGTTTAACTAAGTTTAGCGGCTCGTGTGAAAGACAACTAATCAAATAATGTTTCTTCTGGACAGGACTTAGCGATTGTTGGTTATGCACTAAACTATCAAATAGGTTAATAAAATTAGGAAAATCACAATAATTACCCGAGAAATGAGGTAGACTAATTCTTGGCAGCTTAATATTGTTATCAAATTGAAAACCAGATTTTGAAATATTTAAAACATTCGGAACACAAGTTTGATACCTACATTTTATTTCTAAGAATTGTTCTTCGAACTTAACATACTTTTCCTTAAATGACTCTAATTGTTCTGTGTTAGAAGCAAATTGATTTAATAAACTTAGATAACAATCCTCGACATTTTGTTTAACTTCATCCAAATCGGCACATTTAATCTTGAACTTTTCAACAAATATCGGATCATTTAAATTACTTGTTGAAAGTGAATCATATATATTAACAATCTTTTCGATGTAAAATTCAAACTTTATTACCAGCATCTGATTACTTTTAGCCATTTTAGATAAAAATTACAAAACGAAAATGAAAAGATAGTTTCGATGCAATTGCAATAAAAAACTTAATGGCGGCGGTCGCCGGCGTTCGCGATTTAGTATTTTACACTATCCAGCGAAGAATGGACCAAAAATGATGGGGAAAAAACACTACCACTTACCGAATTGATGAGGGTGAGGATTTGGGAGTAGTCTCGAGGCTGTAGCTTCACAATAATCAACGTTTTTCGTTTGTTTTCTTTGATTGTGCACACGCGTTGCGTATTTTTCGAATGCAATTGTTTTTGGTATGGGAAGGGAAGGGGGGAGGAACAAAACGGCGGGCGGTTGGAATTAGCCAATCAAATCGGTCCATTTTGTATTATTTTTTTGAACGCGTGAAACGTTTCGTTTTACATTTTACGATTAAGTAAACATTGATTATACAGTTTGTATGAACGCTTTTTTGACATATTAGTAACATAGATTCTGAAAAAATATGATTTTGATTTACCTATTTTATTGAAATTCACAATATCTGTTTATGATTATGGTACGTTGACTATTTTATAAACGACTTAACACTTTATTTAACTAATTGAGTTCGTTTATTTGATATTCTGAAGTAGGTAAATAATTTTATTTTAGTTGAACTGACGTTATGTCACATAAGTAGGTACTACGTTCTACATAATGGTAACTTGTCATCTTAATAATATTCCAACTACGTAGATAAGATAACCATTTACCTACTTATTTAGGACCATGCTACCTAGGTCTTCACCTGACTCTTGTTACTTAAGTACCTCCTTAAACAAATTACTTAAGTAATTAAAAACAACTTGAAATATTACTTAATTATATTTAATAGTATTTACCACATATTAAATTGTACATCACGCTTATTAATATTTATCTAGGTACCTACTATCAGACCTACCACTCTTTGTAAACACAGCCAAGTTTACTTTAAGTTAAGTAAGTAGTTTTACATTCTTTATCATTGTCTACTTACTATGAATTATAATAGTGTGATAATTGAATATTATTTTGTGATTAGGTACCTATTTTATCATTCGTATTCATTTATAGTAGGTACACGCACCATGTTGCAGTGCGATTCCCTTTGTCGTCGTTCTCCGCTCCCGTCTAACGGCGCAGGAGAGATCAGAGTTATCTGGCACGATACTCTAGGAACGTCCCCAAATTTGTGAGCTCAACAAAAAAAGTACAATATTTTTTTCCTTAATCTATTTATTATCTTTGTTGTCATTAGAACTGTCTATAGGTATGGCATGCGACGTAGACGTATAGTTAGTTACCCTCTGTATTGTTACTTCTAAAATTGTAAACAGAAGCATATTATTTATACTACATATATGTAGATATCATTGAATAAGGAAAACTGTCACAGGTAAGAATTCCTTACACAAGGGCTACGGGTAGTTTCAGACACTTGCCGGTTTTTAAAGGTGTTCTTTGTAAAGTTTAACCTACGTATTATGTATTGGCTTCGGGACTTTCTTGAAATAAAATATTCTTGAAATTAATTATAGCTTTCGTGCGTATCTATATGCATTTGTATCTAAGTACCTACCTAATTAATACATAATTTGCATTACAAAGTCATCGTATTTTTTCAACGCCTTTAAATTTACTACGCCGCCATAAACTTTTTACATTAAAATACATACCTGTAAGATAATAATGAACTGTCACATCGATAACTGAATTCTAGGCATATGTTTTGTATTTTTTATTTTGCTTCGTAATACAAGATGTTTTGGACGACAGCGACGATACGTCCAGTCCTGTCAGGAAACGCATGTGTATCAATATATAAGGATTAATTTTTACATCATTTGTACACACGGAGCTTGATCTGTGGCCGTGTGTACATCTATCGAGAGGAGAATCACCAGTAAAAAAATATTTTCAATATTCACGTACATTTTCTTTAATATGATTTTATCGATCTGTGCATGATCGATTAGTATTACGTATTTATATTAACTATTCTTTAATTTTTACGATTTGATTTTAATTAATGCAATTCGAAACACGTTCAAACATTCATCCCCGTTTTTACATCAGAATTGATGCAGATATCCAAATGAAACACTAATCTATTCTTTCTTTCCTCTTATGCCTAAATGCTTATTTAGGGATACACCAGTTACATTCTAAAAGGAAAATCATAATAATATAAATGTAGCAGTGGCGAAGGGTCCATACAAGCCGATTCCCATCGGCTTACCTTTTAGAAATCCCAGCCCCACAGATTCATAATTTCAAAGCCACTTTTATATAAAATACACTGTAATTAAGTATAAAATTATCGGTGTTTTTTGAACGGCTTAAACTCGCCATAATTTCACGCCTCGCCACTGAAATGTAGTACATAATATATTACAGCTGCTGTCAGCTGTAGTGATGTACCGAGTCGGCTATTTTTGGTATTCGAATATTTTGGTATTCGTTAAAAAAGGATTTGAGTCTGAAGACTCGGACAGGTATTACGAGTATTCGAATACTTCAGTGGACTCGAGCACTTTTTGAATCGAACTTTGTAGTTTGCTTTTGACGACAAATTCTAATATTTCATCACAAATCGTGTATGAACGCTTGTACAATGTAAATAATCACAGCAGATTATTGTATAATCAGTAATTAAATCATAATATAATCATCCTTTGGTAATTATGTATGGCATGGCATATTAAAGCTAACAACTATCAACTATAATAATTATCAATTGAAATTTTTAACTTTATAATTATGTATATTGTAGATCCGAATACAGTATTTTATATACTCGAGTACGTGAGTACCTGCTAGGTATTCGAGTCAGTACTCGAGTCAGTCTGATTCGGCACATCTCTAGCCTGCTGCAGTCCTTGGCAGTGAAATCCTTATTTCTTCTTATATGTATATTTAAATGAATTGCTTTTCGATGTCGCACTGAAACTAAAAAACAGAATAAGCAATCTGAATTTTCTTTTTGTTAAAGGTGGTTTTAAAAAAAACCCAAAACAAAAATCTAAAATTCAAAATTCCTAGGCAGGTAGGCAGGTAGTGGGTAGGTAAGTAGGCTTCAACTTCTTAGTTCTCGTCTAGCTGTAGGTATACCAAATTTCAGCAACAGTGGTTTGAGCTATGCGTTGATAGATCAATCAGTCAGTCAGTCACCATTTACTTTTAAATATTTAGGTTTATGAAACATAATGTTGTATACAAAATTAAACCTATTAATATTATTTACTATACTTATTAGATAATACGTCATATTCCTTCTAAAGCAATATCAAAGTCCTTTGTGGCAGCGAAACAAAATAAATAAACTCAAAGATTTCACATTCACTTTCACCAAAGAGCAGTATTTTTTTATTTGCCACCAGCGGCATGGCAGCGTGTTTGACTGGTAGATATCCTTTACAAAATAGCGATGATACGGCACGCGTTTAGTTTCACTAAGCTGGGTAACTTACTAAAATTGTCAAATTTTACTATTCACGACTACTTATACGATTTGGTACCCTAATAGAGGATTTGGGTAGGACGATATAATTATATTATTTTTTCAGTAGGTTTAATGTGGTATGTCACGTGACTCACGTGTGACATATATATCTATCAACCCTAATGTATCAACTCCATGCATGCTCGGGCTTTTTCCGTTTTTCTGTGAAAACGTCATACGCCCATTCCCTCTCTCCACATTGTCTTTGTATAAGAACACATTTAATATATATAACTTAATCAACATTATACGTCAGTCAGTGTCGCAAATAAAATTCTAGACTAATTTAATTTTAGCCCAAGCGTCACTAAATAATTAAATGCGCTAGCAAACAATAACGCGATAAGAATTCATGGTAAAAATAGTATGACACTGTATAACCACATAAAAGATTTATTTTCCATTCATATCGAGCCATCCCACTAAAATAAACAACAAGATCATAACAAAGTACCTCTGTATCCCTATGAGTCATTTGTATAATTGCATCACATATTGAAATAGTTTAATAATAAATTATAATATTCAGAAAAACTCGACATGAACCATATCTTGTGAACGTCTAGATGGATTATACGGTAAACTATTATATTAATACATACTTAGATTATGGATGTAAAGAATATATACCTACCTACCTACTATGATTTTCATAATATAACAATGCATTTCCGATATGAGCTCACTTGTATCTAAAGCCCGAAAAATCCTAAATTTCTGGTCTTGATAAAGTGGTCCTATTTCACGGTAATAGTATTAAGCCAAATGCTCGGTCCGTGTGGACGTGGCTCAGGACTGTTCGGGCGCACGTTGCCTCGGCCCAGCGTGCCTCGGGGTCGAGCCGTCGGCTGTCGGTAAATGCGACATGCTCAAAGGTGCCTCAGTGTGCTCTGTACGTTCGGTGTGGACAGTGGTCGTTTGGCTCGCGAGTGCAATTAGTAAATAATTAAAGTTTTAAATAATGGCTTCTCATTCTCAAGAGCACGCGATCCGTTTGATCCAACTTTATGTGTTGTGGGATCCCAAACATTTAAGTAAATCTCAAAGGGATGACTGTTGGCAGAAAATGTCTCCAGAAATGCAATGTTCTGTTGTTGAGCTGGCTCGGTCTGCCACGCGAGGCACGCCTCAGTGTCTCCGAGCTAAACCGCGAGGCTGGCTCGCGGGGATAAAGTCACGGGCGGCATATTGGATAATGCTCAAACCAGGGACTCTGGAATTAGCTGGATAATAATGTAGAGTCCTGAGTGAGGCGAGGGGTTCAAGACGAAGACAGCTTTATCCTCGAGGTGCATACTCTACATTTCATACCTACTGTGAGAAAAAAAAAACGGAAATATCAAAATAACACCAAACATCGTCTTTTGTTTCATATTATTTACAATCGCACTTTTGTCTTTTGCACTTCTGCAGTGCGTGGCAGTGCTGGTGGCCAGTTCGATTTTCGAATAAACTCTTTTCACAATTTCCGTAATTATAAGAGCTTTCATACATTTTTATTTTTCATAAAACGTTCCAAATTCAAATCATATTATGTACCAGTCGTCCGTAATGAAATTCAGTACAATATTATTGCCCTGCTAGAGCCTCAACCTCAAGACACATGAGTAAATAAACAGTACTCAAGACTTAGGTTTCTTTAGGTTAGGTGTACATGACATTTATAATTTTACGTTGTCGAGCAGGTGGTATAAAAAAAAACATTGCTTTATTCTCCGATAATACTCCATAAAACAAACTTTGCATGTTATTCTTGCTAAGAAAATTATAGTACCATCGAGATCTTATCTTTAGCATCCTGCAGTATCAACACTACATTATTAAGTTAAAGGATCATAAAAAATGCCTGTGCAGCCACACGACGCGACTTCACGTAAGAAAACGCGCCAAACAAGTTCAAGAGGTTCTACTGTTTTCTTTTATCAAATGTTTTTACTCTTATATCAATGTCATTGACTCGTCAGGTTGCCGAAAAACATCATCATGGTTTTAATTTTAACCCTAATTGGAACTGGTTGTTTTTGAAAAGATTGAGAAAAATATAGCATGGTTATAATATTAAATGCCCCTTGCTGCGTTCGTTATGGGTAAAATGTTGGATTCGGTTTGAGTGTCAGCTGAACACAATCGTTGACAAATTACTCAATTTGTTTTCACAAAATACAACATTTGTTAAAAATAACTGGAGAATTATATTAATATTTTTGTGCCATCTCGAAATATTCACTCAATTTCGATTTCAAACAAAACATCTATTGATTTCAGGGTTGGTCCTATACTAAAAGTTGTCATTAATTACAAGAGTCCCTAAAAATTGCGAGATGACAAAAAAGACATCCAGTATAAACGAAATAAATATACAATAGTATCATAATGAGTATAGGTACATTAATTACATTGTAGATCAAATATGGAACAATTTATATGGAATTTTAAGGCGATGATAGCTCAGTGGTTGTGACGTCGGATGCCGCGACGAAGGTCGTGGGTTCGAATCCTGCAATGAGCTTGAGCTTTCGGTGAAGGAAAATATCGTGAGGAAACCATAGCACGGTGGTAGGGTACTTTGAAGTACCCGTTTGGCTGGCTACCACCTTCAAGTTGAAAATTTGTCGCCAAGCACCTACCGGTGTGTTCCGGCAATTGCACTTGAGAGCCAGTTTGCCTTCTCGGTATTGTAACAGGTAGGCAACACATTGGTAATATCTCTGGTATTGCAAATGGCGATAGGCGACGGTAACCACTTACCATCAGATGGGCCGTATGCTTGCTTGCTACATTCGTAGTATTATTCCGTCTCTTATGACATGACTCTTTTTGTCATTATTAAGAGATTCATAGAACTCTTTAAAACCGATAAAGTGCTTGCTGTCTAGCAATCAGTACGTTTGTGATCAATAATAATAATTTAATAGTGAAGAGGCAGGCATAAAACATTGTTGAAAGAACTGCCGACTTACACATTTTTTGCACGAAGTAATACTCGTAAATCGACAGAGTACCTACCTACCTACATGAACAGCTAATCGCAAAATGGAATCTACTGGTCTTCGAAATACCAACGGTTGAATTGATATGTCGTTTTTTTAGGTACCGTTACGCAATACGCAGAATTTGACTCCTGTTGTAGGTATACCTACCACTGTCAAATTCATATTTTTTTTTGGTATTCTCTATAATATACAATATTTACAATTATTTACAACAAAAATACAAACTACACATAAAAAAATTCCTCGAGGCGGCCGCTAGAAATTAATTAGATAATAAATAATTTGTGATTTTAGTACACTATACAGTTATATACATAATATATTGTTACTCTGAAATGGAGGAAAATATTCTAGGATATTTTACGCATATTTTTTGCATATCAATTGATTATGTCTTCAAGCGCCTACACATATCCACTACCTTAAATCTCATGCGCGAATCACAAAATTTATACGTCTCCTAGGTGCTCAAAATTTATATCAATTTAAATATAGGTTACCTACGTAAAAAATTATTAAACAATAAAACCAAAAATTTTTCATCGCGCTGTGACGTCCTTAGGTTAATTTACCTAATTAATGTCGTCATAAGCTTTAAAGTCACATCGCACGATAATAGTCTCTAATTATTGTTTAAATGCTACAGAACCAAAAAAGGTTGATGACTGATATTCGACGACAGCGAAGTTGTAATTTGTCAAACTTCTAGCATTGTATTTTTTTACACAGGCGGATCTGCCAAGTGACCATATCTATCAATTAGAAGATCTCGGGCACCGCAGTCATTGTAGTTATATTTCATGACGTCATTCTGACTTGAGCTCAGATTATAAGAGGAGATTTTTTAATAAATCGTAGGTTTATTGAAAAAAATACGGAAAAAATACAGTATCCTATTGATAAATCCCTACTCAGGTTTTTGTCGCAGGGCAATTTATATTTTGTCAATGTTATTTACCAAGTTGTTTATACTACGTGTTAAAACCGTTGGGGACAGCCAGTTTTTCTATAAAAACATAATATGCTTCTACGTATTGACGTCAAAAAAATGTGTAAAATTCCCTATTATTCGATGAATTGTTTAAGTTTTTTATTTACCTTTGTTTTGTATACTACCATTTTTCCCACTTGGCAGACGTTTGTAAATTGATGCCTATTGTGTTTTAATTACAGTAATTTTGCATTTGTTTCAATATGGTTTCTTTGCATGTAAAAACTTATAGTGTTTTCAAACAAATTACTTGGGATGAGATGTAAAGATGAATGCATTTTAGTCAGTAGGTTTACATTTGCCGTAAATTTTGTAGTTTTAAAATGGTTTTAAATAAAGGTTTGCGCCGTGTTACAGTGACACTATACTAATACCTATTGCTCGTGTAAAGTACCTAGTTGTTTATATATACAATGGAAGCTATAGGTTTATTTGAACAGCTTATTTTTTTAACACAACTTCGAATTTATTTAATATTTCTTCATAAACTTCACATGAATGATTGTTGCCACAAAACAGGCCATGTTAGGTTAAGTCCCCACATCAACTTAACGGAAAATAATTTATATACTTGTTCAATGATATGCCTGCTATCTTATAGAAAACCGGATCTCTGATTTATTTAAATACTTACAAGTTTACAGTTTTCGGATATTTTTTATCTTTTGCAATTTTAATTACTATATAAGGTCAAATGATTATTCTTGTTTCATTTAGGTATGATGTTTGTTGTTTCTACGGTATGAAAATTTTTGCAGGGCTTCCTAAACCTGTAAGTAAACTATCAAATTAAATCAAATCAAAAATCATTTATTCAGTTTAGGCCCTAAAAAGGCACTTATGAATGTCAAAAGTTACAGTTTTACAATAGACTCTACTACCGGTTCGGAACACACTTCGAAAACTATAAGCTTAGAAACAAGGTACCTCATCGGCATTTCCATATAATAACGACGATAGGCGAGACCCCGGTGACTATTTACTTACCATCAAATAATTCGACTTCGAGCTTGTCAACGACGGGCTGATTTAACCAAAAAAATGAGTGTTGATTATAAAAATAAAATTTTATGGAAGATGTTATTTTGTAGGTGTGCCTACAAAAAAGTGTTGCTTACCTTGGAATCACAGACATACCCATGGTTGTGTGTGTTATTATGTATTCGTACCTATGAGCAAAGAAAATTACAGGTGTGATTAGATTGAGAAAAATTAACAGACTTCAAAAAAGATGAAGCTTCTATGTTCCATATGTATTTTTTTGTGTAAGCTTATGCACCGATTAGGTACTCAGAAAGATTTAAGTAATTATAGGTAAAGTATGTAAAATTTTAATTCAAATTAAATTTGACCATGATTACCTGATCGGAAAATATTGTGAATGAAGCATTTTATTCAATATTGTCAGCAATAAAATTCATCAACGAAGTGTGATCTTCGGTGAGTGGCATGTGGAAACATAATGAAAACATAAAAATATATTTAAAAACAGTGGCAGTTCCTACATCGTTACCTGTCTCTGGATGTGGTTTTATTTTTAATTCAACTATCGACATAATTATTATTTGCTTGCATGCAGGTAGTTTCGATAAGTTAATAAGCGTCGAATGCAGTCAGCCATCACTTGACATTATACCTATTATGTTGTTAAGCAAAAACTCTCTATGTTAAAAACCTAATAATTGTTCATTTATTTGAATTAAACAATTTATTTATTACACAAATTAATTTTTGTTTATGCCGCCAGCGCTCTGGGCAGTTAGTTAGTTTGTAAAATTTTACCATACGCAAATAATATTTAGTATTTTTTACCCTATTCGTTTATTGACTGCTGAGTCGTAGAACAGTTAATACATATACTATAAATATACTGATACTTATTGATTCAAGTTATTAACAATGCGAGAAACGTAGCAAATTTTCCATTCACATAATTCATTCATTCTTTCCATTCACGGAAGCCTGTAATACATGAAAACAAACTGGGTATTCTAGTCATAGGATGACGGACGACGCACACGTTTTGTTGACTGACCAAATACTGGATTTAATAGTATGAAGGTTATCAGCAGTCATGATTGAAAGTTTTACGTTTTGAGTAATAAAGAAAATTATTATTTTAAGTAACATGACCCTATTCTATGTTATTTATAAGTTAGAAAATCTGTCACCAAGCACCTACCAGCGTGTTTCGACACCTGCATATGAGAACCAGTTCCCTTCTAGGCTTTTTGTGCTTACCACCTTTGGCCACATCATCACTGATCACGGTGAGATTGTGGTCAAACACAAGCATTGTATTTGTTTTTGGTTTTACATTTTCGCTTCTCATGAAAGTGATGTCTGCTGAAAAATATTGTACGGATATTGATTATGCTATGTTCCCTAAGTACCTAGCCAATATGCAAATTTCATCACGGAAATATCGTATTTAATGTAATTATAATGTAAACACTTTTAGCATTAGTGTAGTAGTGCAGAAGCGGAACTAAGTGTTGTCATGAATTATACTGATGCTTATCTGGGATGCACTGAGCGTCATCAGAGCGTTATTAAGACCGCATCGGTTTCCGCAATCGCCTCTTGCATATAGCGATGTGGACATAACGAGTTCCACTTATCAGGCTCAATTAATTGAAACAGAGATACTTATCGTTTAAAATTTATTTGACGTCATAAATTAGTAATAGTTATTTTCAACAACACAGACTTCAAATTAACCGCCTTGTATGTTTTTTTTCGAGAACGGTATTAGTTACTTATAATATTATATCCCTCACGGATTCAACCCCGTTTTAGGGTAAAAGAGAGCCTATAACCTTCGGGGATAATATAGCTAACTATTAGTGAAAGAATTTTATAAATACAACTGGTACTTAGATCGAGATTTATTAAACCAGATTAGCGCGTTCAAACAAACTCTTCAGCTTTATTATTAGTATTATTACGATTAGTCTGACCATGGAATTAGAAGTATGATAGAATTCCTCAAAGAAAAAGATCAAGAATAATTATAAATAAAATATTCTATTTTATTATTAATATAATGACATTATTATTAATGATATGTATATCCTCGGTCAGTGACAAATCTTTGGAAGGTATCGAACACATTTAAAGATCTCGCAACATTAAAAAATGAAATTATTATTTTAACAAAAAGATGAAACGACTCTAAAACGAGTTTGCACTTATGAATTTTATGTTTACATTAGGTAGAGCATAAAATAACGACGTAGGAACTCTAATATGAAGGGACCTACAATTTTGAAGTCAGGTGAGAATTTTCGTCATGACATAGGTAGACTTTATCAAATGTAAAATTATTCATAATTTCACGCTATTTATGTTAAGTCTATTGACTACTTATCTGTGGAGTTTTTCCATCGTTACGCTAAGTGTTTTCTAATTGTGACTATTCCATGATAGTCAAGGATATGTTTGATCCATATTCCATATCAATTCTCACTGCAGACAGGAGTAGCATATTACTATGAATTTTAGGTGCACGATGATTGAGCTCAAAATAATGTTCTTCGCTCAAGTGAGTGAAGTATAACGTGGTGGTACTTAGTGTGTTTCAAGATCAAGCTGAGGCAGTACCCACAGGTAGTATAATATTTTGAAGTTCCTAAAATTGAGAATTTGAGACTGATACCTATGATATACCTAATAACGGTTTAATTATGATTTATGGTTTATAAAGTTTACGGCAAACCACAATAATTACTCGACGAATTTTTTTTTCTGGTTAAACTGAATAAATATGCAAGCTGAAAAATTAATAGTCTATTGCTACATATGTGCAAGTGATAAAGAAAACATTATTTGTACAATATTAACTCATTATTATCACTAAACGTGTTAAAACACGTTTATGTCAATACGTCGTATGTGAAGTTTTGTGAAGGTTATAAATCAACTTGGAAATATATTAATCAACTTGGTTTTTTGTAGTAAAATGGAGAAAAATATAAATAAGTATATTAAATATAAATACCTAACTATTATAGTAATTTTGAATTACTTAGTATAAAGTAGTATATCCGAAATTCTGAATATCATAAAAATCGAAGTGTACGTTGAAATATTATTTAAAAAATTACGCTTTCATCATGTCGTCTTAGGTTTTATAATGTATACTACCTTATTATGTTTTCTTTTGATATTCCTTAACGCTACGTTTTTGCATTTTGTAAGAAAGATGAAAACGAAAAAAAATTGTGCCATTTGATTCTTTCACATGATCTCATTAATACCATAGAGTTATGGGATATCAAAAGGAATACGTCGTATACCGTCAAATTTTACGAATTACATTATCAATTTCAACTTACATTTCAACAATATTTTTTTTTACATGACATTCACATTTTATCCTACTAATATTATAAATGCGAAAGTTTGTGAGTTATTTCTACTGTGGTTATAATGTTTGGTCCGAAACCGAAATAAAGTTCGCATACTTTACTATTGTAGCAATTTTCCTGGAAATATGGACTGAATCGAACATTTTATCCTATATGGGCCTGTTCCAGGTTCAAAACTATTTGCTAACTTCATTTTATGTAATCGCAATATGATTGGGCCTACAATTTTTGATTATTTATTTCTGGAGATTGTAGGAAGCTACAATAGTAGGAACTTACCTACTTTTACGAGCCTGAGGAAGTAACGCGTCCCCCCATCCCGCACATCTGTTCGCTTCGATCCATATTTTCATTGTGTTTATTAAACATTTACTAAACATTATATAGGTAAGTACATAGAATATATACCTATTATTCATATTTGCTGACGCTTATTGTGTTTGTGTTACCATCATCGCAAAAAAAAGACGAGGTAAAAATCTGTTTCTTGTAAGTCTGCTAAATTACTGGTGAATTTGCTATGCGATTGTTATTGAAGCTGTGCGCTGGTGGACAGCCAGTCTCACGTCCTTCGTCTGATTTGTAGCTGCCGAGGACTGGCCAGCCACTCGCCCGGCCCCCGCCACTGTCCCGCGGGGCTTCATCACACCTACAACGATAACAAACAACACGTAGTACGTATCACTTAACATAAATACATAGAATGGGATAAAGACAGTATTTTGTACGAGGTATTCCACTTTGCGCACCCATTTTTAGAGCACCGATGATAGAAACACCAAAGCTATTTCTTTTAGAGCACCCATCAATATTTTAGCTGGGTGCTCTATGAGGCAACAAAAATAATATTCAGCTTTATTCCACCTAGAGCACCTATGGAAATATCTAGTGGGACGATGTATACCATGAAATACTTATCGATAAAAAATATCTGTATTATGTTACAGAATGTAATTATTACATATCGATAAAATATTGCGTTTTACTTGTTTGTTAACAATAATAGGTAACTATCATTTAGTTCTTCTATTGTTAATATTACGATATAACGATAAGAAATTTTCTTTGCCTTTACTAGTTTTGGACCACTTACATTAAGTAAGTACCAAAGGAATAAAAATATTTGAACAGCATACGTTCCTGGTAGATAAGTAGTTCTGCAGCGGAATATATTTTGTTAAAATTATATGTTTTCACCGCAGCAGCAGAATCTATTTTTTATCTTAGAGTCGGTGCTAAAAATGGGTGCGCAAAGTGGAATACCTCTTTTATACATTGGGTTGGGTATGCTTCTTATAACCACTACACATCGTGTTAAGTTATAATGCGACCAAAGGTGATAAACATACCTACCAGAGATAGAAACAGACTACATTTATAAAATATATTGATACAGATATTGGCCTTTAAGGTCAGCACTATAAAAAAAAATATCGAAATGCGAAACTCACTGAGGAGGAGCAAGCAAAACTCACATGACTTCGTGATCGTGTCGTGACTTAAAAGAACTACACATACTTATACCGTGATGTGATGATGTAAAATCAGCGCTTCATTTGTTAAATACCCTAATTATTTAGTTGCTCAACAAATAAGTTAATGTTTTGTTTACTTGAACTTCAAATAATGGTCATCTTGTGTCCGTGATCGTAGCACGCGACGGGCGGCGCGAGACGACCGCGACGCCTGCGGGTCGGCCGATACGAGTATGTTCACTGACATACCTACTTATTTTTATATAACGAGCATTGATCTGTAGTCAGTATACAACAGAATTAGTACGAAAACGATAAATCTTTGATAAATTCCTTGAATATAATAGTATAATAATATGGTAAGGTACCTATTAGACACGGAATTTTCAGTGTGTGTGTAAACTTATGAAACCTAACACCGGCTATTTGACAGTTTTGGACGACACTTTGTAGTTAACTTTCAATAGTTTCAAGAATGTTGAAATTTCCTCATCAGGCAATGCATTCGCGACAAAACGTCTATAGGTACGGTAGTTGTGACATTATCAATATGATAATGACAAAAAATAGACAGCCCCGGTGCGTGGTGATAGCAACCTTGGGAACTTTCCATGTCACTTCTCATTTTATTACGTACGATTTGGGTCAAAGACAAATACAAACTGCACCAGTTGCTTATACAGTAGAACATCCAGTGACCACCCGGAAGAAGGCTCTTGACTCAAAAATCAGAGAAGAAGAAGTCAGTATCAGAAATATTATTATACACAAATATCTAAGCGTTATTTAATTTCAAAAACATCTATTCAGTATCTGACCACCTATTTCAAATATATCAGTACCTGGTTGACCGAACTATGCTCATAAGTTTTTTAACACGACGTTTTCTAAAAATGTAACCTAGCGTTTTCATAAAATATATCTGATGCTGACTGTACAACGGAACCACGTAAGTCGCAATAGTATGATCGAATTTAAGAATACATCGACTAGTTTTTTTATATTATGATACAATTTGATTTATTTACTAGGAAGTAGGTACCATCAGATTTTTCGCATGCTTTGTAGGTTGAGACTGGCTATCCGCCTCTCAGTTTCACCCGCGATTCCGTATATTACCCCCTTAGCGATTTAATATTCAAAAATCCTTTCTTGGTCATAGTTGCTATTTTATGCTAAATTCTAAGCTACAATCAAAAACAGTCAGAATAAGAAGAGCTTAAAGTTATCAATAATCCCCAAACATTTTCTGACTACAGCTTTGCTGTCATCTTTTTTTTATATATATTTCCATAAATACGTACTTAAATATTTATTTAATCTGACCTTTCTTAAGAAATATGTCTGAACTAGCTTTATCCTGCGATTCTAGTTTCACCCGATTGGCTATAAAAATATCTATTACGACCGACAAGTAGGTAGGTATGTCTCTCTTTCGGCACCAACTTCGAATCTGTATATATTTAGGTATCCGTCTCTCTCTCTCGGCAATTTTAATTAAAATTGAATTTTAATTTTCATGGAATCGTAACAAACATACGGACAAAGTTACTTTCGCATTTATAATAGAGTATAAAGGACTCAAGTTTATTTCTTTGTATCGATTATTTTTATGACGTAGCGTCTACATAGTAATGTAAGGTAGGGCTGTCGGAAGAGTTGCCAACTCGTTATCCTCGACAAAAAATGTGATAAAAACTATGCAAAGTTTACACGGCATTCCGGTTACACTACTATGTATTTTATGTCTGTACATCAAGGCACTATGACGTAAGACATCTACTTTATTCTATGTTATATAAATAAGGCGCTTATGCCTTTGTTACTAGTGTTTTTGGTATGTAATCAGGGCTGCCGCATCTAATATTTTTAGGCTTATTAATGTCAACAGCGAATCAATAATAAGAGGTCCCAAAAGTTATATAAGGATTTATAATTATGTGAAGTTAGATACGTGTAGTTACGTAAAGGAAAAATAAATGCTTTTCTTTTAAAAATGATTTGACTTTACCCGACTCGGATTTTTATTGATTTATTGTAGTCAAGTAGCAATATTTGACCGCATTCCAAAGTAGTAGCTAATTAAACTATTTTATTTAAAACACAATTCAATAATAGCCCTAATGTCAATACCAAATGTAGTAACCCTATTTATAAAGTTATACATATTATAAGCAAGTATGTACGCCGTAAAGTACATGCTGTTGCGAACCGTCACGGCCATGGCAGTTAAAAATTTCGATATGGTATTATAATAGAAAAGATATTTGTATTCATAACAATAATATGTGTACGTGTACATCATAGCACCCAAAATAGCGTTCAAAGAACACGTCCAATGAACAAAAATAATAGACATTTTCGGGGCAAGTTTGGTATATCCTTGGCCTCGACATCTGTGTAACTCGTACCAATGTGAGTCGAATGTAATCCTAATACTAAATAAAAAGCATATTTTGTTACATTAATGTTTTTAAAATGAAAACTTTAGGTAGGCAATAATTCAGAAAGTAATCAAGAATTTATGGATAGGTAATTGAATAAATAATTTAGAATAGGAAATTAAATATGAACTCGTGGAACAAACCTGTCGTCCTACTCATTTGTTAACTTATTAGATTTCACAAAAAAATACCAGTGATCAGTTATAAGGAAAAAATTGTTCTAGAGGTTTTCAAACCAGTATTGATATTATGGTGCTTCACTTCACCCATCCAACCGGAAACTTACCTACCTACTTAAATATAGTGTCAATTGGTATTTACACAAGTAAAAATAAGCAATAATCTGAATATTATAATTGTTGTTGTTAGATATTAAAATTGAGTGAATAAAAAAATATTATTCATAGGAGAAAAGTTATTCGAGAAAAGATAGGTGCCCTTGCGCTTCGCTTGGCTGTTTTGGCGGGGGCACGGCGTGCCCCCTCATTATTATTATTTATTTATATTTTCCATGGAACATGAAAAATATCATGGTACTTTCGCTGACTTCAAAACAATGTCAGGTTGATTAAAGTTCCTGCATGGTTATTTTATGCTTTTGTGTTTTGAAGTCGGTTCTATTTTTTGCTAAAAAATTTCTACATCTAAACAAACAATAATATTCTGGGAAGCAAACAATATAAGTAAAATAATATGTAAGTCCAAAAAAATAAACTATGGTCCCAGTATTAGGTAGAGACGGCACTAGTTATTTTGTTTTAAATATCCGAAGAATTTATAATGTCTTACGACGTTCGTTACATGTTTAATTAATTACTTTCTAAATATAACTCAATACTTACTATAACTTCGTCAAATTATTTATTAATACAATCACATAAATAGTAAACACGTGACCGCGGAAATGATTTTCTATTTCCACATAAACAGGAAACTATTGACCAACATTAGTAATATATTTAATAGGATACTCTAGGATGAATTTCCATCAATATTAATACCTATGCACCTCGCATAGGTATTAATATAAAATTTATTTAAAATAATATTTATTAAAAAAACTATGTGACGTGAGTGATGATGTGGCCGATGGTGGTAAGCATATAAAGCCTAGATGGAAACTTAAATCTGTGAGAAACAACTATTTAAACTTTTTGTTATATTAAAGGAAGTGGTGGTTGTGGTTTTCTAGGAATTCGTACTTATTCTATATAGAACACACAATATAATAAACATCATGAATGATGAAAAACTATTGGAAACTCGCTCATTCATGTGCATAAACAAATAAGTACCTTGACGTCACACGGCCATTGTTAAACAGAAGCATTTGTGGTGTAACACAATTGTACAGCAAAATACCATTTCTTTTACATTATAACGTGCCAACCAGTCAATAAAACGTGTGAACTACATAATTAATAAATTACCTACCTATGTAGGTATGTATTTACTATACTGTCAAGTACAGTTCTACCATTTTGTTATATAAATAATATTGTATGTGGTATTTCAAAAGAGACAGAGTTATAAAATTTTTTTTTTTTATGAAATTGATTTCTATTATAATTTATAAATAATTTGCACAAGTTATGCTGAACTAACTACCTATATTTATAATATTGGAATAAAATAAATATAGTAAGTTAGTTTATAATAATAAAAAATTGAATTTTTCATTAGTAATGTCAGAAAAAAGTCGTAAATATGCCCCTTTTTAAAACTAAGAATGCATTATTCTCTTATTAAGGCCATCCAAATAACTTGAAATTAAAATACATTCTGAAATTAATTGAACAAAGGGAATAATTTTCTTACTTAAAAAAAAGACTTAGTTTCATTTTAAATAACATAAAACCATCTTGTTTACTAAAATTACGTCTCTCCGGTCTCGCTTGTCTTCCTAAGTTTAGTAAGGGACGGAGACATACGCAGAGAGCCTCCTCTAAAAGTTTGTATGGAAATAAGTAAATTATAAACTTAAATCTATAGAAACTAGTAAGTATTAGGGGTCTCAGTGATAAATTAAGAAATAAATATTTATGATTTTAGACAATTCCAGTTTGAAGGGTAAATAGGGTATGAAAGTTTGTACAAACATCTCTTACTTTTTCTGATAATACTGCTACTACTTTCTGGGAAAAGTTATCAGGGTTTTAAATTTGTCCGGTAAAACATATTGTCTTCTAGTGACGTAATATTAAGAGATAGCAAGTGAAACCGGAAGGGCGGAAAGCTAGTTTTTTATAACAAATCTTAAAAATTATCAGTCGACATCGAAGTATTGAAATATGTTTCGAATATTTGTGGATCGTAGAGGAAATTAAACCTTAACTCTCAAGTCATTATGCATTTATTGTTCTGAAACCCTGCGGTCGTTTGTTAGCTCTATAAATATGGATAAATGTGTTTGTAGTAATCTCATTCGTTGTAATGACGTAAAAGTCTGTTATAACGTCAATATCACATAATTGGCGCGAGCTGTCTTGAGAACACCAAAACCGGTGGGGATAAATATTTGCTCACAAAACACTTTCGAAATTCTAATCAAAGATGTCTTAAATGTATTATTTTTTTATTAAGCTAAGGTGGCAATATAGTTATGGCATATGTTGTACCTACTACGGTATTACTACGGTCAAACTGAAAACCAACACACATGGGCTCGTGTCCTCACAAGCCACGATTAAATAAAAGCGGCCAAGCAGTCCTGTTACTATTTCCCCATCTCCTTATGTTGACATTTACACACCTGGTCCCTCCTGTATACTTTTTATGACCTGTAACTTCTATAATACCATTATAAAGACTTTTGTCCTTATAAATCTCAGACGTGCATAAATTGACGACAAATAAACGAATATCTCCTTCACTGTGTTTACAACTGACATTCGTCAAAAGTTGTTGCAAACGAGCGAAAGGTCATGAAAACGATGTCATTACAAAATTTCGAAAATATTGCGTTTTAATATTGTGGTGTGAAGAGCGTCTGCTGTGTGTGCAGGCTGAATAGACAAACATGTTTATGAGGGTTTATAAATGGGATATCATACACAGCTACATTATTCCCACGGATCTCCTACGTGGCCATAGCCTGAGGATTATATAGACACTGGTGCCATAAAGGTGCAGACGAATTCCAGCAAGCAGCTGCGGCTCTGGAACCGACTCCTTATTACCATTGAGGGGTGAGTAAGCGCCCTAATGGAGTTAATTACTGTTTTTCGCCAATTCGTTTAGTTTTAGTATGAGTACTAATAGTAAAAAATATTATAAATTTGATTGTATCGCGTTTCCTCTCGCGTTCCCGAGTTAACGTTTAAGTAGCGTTGAAGGTTATAGGCTACTTTAAAGTAAAGTTTAAGTAGCCTATAACCTTCGGGGAGGATGTAGCTTCCTATTAGTTGAAGACCGAATCGGACCAGTAGCTCCTGAGATTAGCGAACAAACAAACAAATAAACTCTTTAGATATAGATAATGCATATATTTACTGGACTGGCCATCGTGGAGATCCTCGGTGGAGGCCTTTGTCTAGCAGTGGACGTCTTTCGGCTGACATGATGATAATGACACATATTTAACGTCGAATTATAACTTGAATTCGACAGTTGGAAAAATCTTTGACTTTATAGTTGGCCACTGACATTAATATACATTTTATACGTGCCGTCCAGTTAATAAGTTTTGGCGGTGGTTTTACCACCAATAATCAGTTTCAAAAATCGATTACTTTTATCGACCAGACCAATCGAGAACAAGTTGTTTCTTATATATTTAAATAACTCTAAAGATGCAGACGTGACGTCTGTAAATAAATACCTACATATTCGAAGTGACGAAACAATCGTTGTTTGCACAGAAGATTTTAGTTTTGTTATTAACACAATACATGTTTAATTTGCTGATGTCAAAGTGAGAACTTTTCAGCTACTGTCTAACTACAGTTCGACGGACGACGTCGTCATTACCTTGTGTCCCTGCATACAAATAATAACTTAATGATTCGAGTTGCAAATGTATTCTAACTAAAGTATTTTAAGCTATTAAGGGCCGTGCGTCGGCTCACACCGGTTCACGCCGGTCTTTGCCTGATGTCGTTATAATTGGTTCACGTTAAACGAAATCAATTTCAAGCGGGTTTTATACACGCATTCAGTCTCGTTACATTCCAAGCCGATGATAAATCGCGATGAATTTCCTTAAAACAGTCTTCGTACTGATATATCAAGGCTTTCGTAAACTAAATCGGTCGGTGGACAGCGGTCACTTTCACTAAATCATTGTTGGCGTAACAAACAGTTTTTCTGTGTCGCTTTTCTTACAGTCTTCTTTTAGTTTGTGAATAATTATAATAGATATATGTTTTGACTAATAGTCACATAATACCTTCACGAAAACAGGTTTAACACTTATTTATTATTAACTTTGTGTGACCATTCGTTCATGGGAATAAATCCAGTTCTACCACTTCATTGTCAGAATGTCAACGTTTGTTCGATAGTCATGATGACATTTAATGAATGGATGGATATGAACTGAAAACAAGTGTAGTTTATCACTCAAGCGTAGCGTAGCTTTTTTATTTTCCAAACTTGGCTGATACTCGTGTCATGTGCCTAGATTCACATCGCCGTCTGTGTAACCTGCAGTAGTATTAGGAAACTTGAAAAACTAGAACATGTCACTCTGAGAACTCGTATAAAAAGCAATGCCCAAGAAAGTGCTCGTGATATAAATAGAGCCGTTGCCAGTTGCATTTTAGAAAAACCTGAGGTACCATAAATACCAATCAAAGAACAGTTTGCATTCCAATGAGTAGTAAGTGAAGTGTTTCTCTGACTAGTTGACGTCGAGTTAAGTAACCCTTGTGATCATAACAACTCGTTATGATAATAAACATCACGAATTAGGAATAATAAGCAAAGAAGAAATATGTACTTAACTTATTTTTAGTATCGCAGGTATTCAATTACATAATGACGATCTTTACCTTATTTGGTCCGTATTTTATTGACCTATTTTTGAACTAATAAAAAGGTCTTTGTAGAGAAATACCCTTTGTTACACTTATATTGTATCTTTTAGCGATATTTTCTAATAGCTCATAGTATTGTAAAAGTTGTGGACGCATGTTATACGTGTAGGAACCATTGTTAGTGATAGTATATTTAAGGAAATTGTGTATTATACGATGTTTGTGTTACTAATAAATAAATACTTAGTCTTATTACTAACCAATATTTTATACTAGGTATCTTTTTATGATCTTTGGTGAAAATAACTAAATACTTACCAATATTTTCTTTTAGTATCACTCAGTACTAAAATAGCGAGATATAGCAAACAAAATGACGGTTAGACATAATTATGTTAATCATCAATTAAAATAATGTAGGTAGGTACCTACCAACTTATGTTATAATTCTTGGTAACTTACTGGGAGGATCGTACCCAATGTTTTTTGAAGTTCACATAACAACGTCTGTGCCAATAGATCTTCCCACAACATTTTCATGTAACGACATGATTAGATTTTGTATTTCGCTAATCTAATTCCAATTATAGATAATAATTAAGATTCATTTCCCGTAGGCGCTGTCTATCCTCTAGCTACAGTATCGAATTCTAAATTATCTTATAATAATAAGTAAATATAATAATAAGTCTTTCTTATAATATTATTGTAACTATATGAAATGGTGTATATACCTATAATAATAACAATAACAATCACGTGTCTCCCTACACTCTACAAAATACTGGTAGGTACATTAATAATAGCTAATAAAATTTACACGCATGCCAAAAACAATAAAATCATAGTAGCAGAATAGAAAGGTAGGCGGTAGGGGTTGCAAAGAGCAACTTGTAATAGATACAGAAATCGATAAGTTTGAGGTAAATTTAAATATTTTTCCAAAACAGCGTCTAGTAACGCATGATAAATGGATTTAACAATACATTTTGGATTTAATCTCTTCTTGACCTATAACTATTAAAATTTTAAAAGACCTGTTAACTTAGTTAAGATTTCTTATTGTAGACACGGTGTACATGACAATGATGAGAATATTTTGATGAACGGTCGTCAGCGAGTATTGATGTGCGAGCGAGTAATAGCGTCTTAGGAACCATCTATCAGTGGAGGCTAAGAGCGAAGAGGCTATGTGAAATACTCCTCACATTCCAAAATATGTTATAATAAAACATTGGCTGACGTATAGTCAACAATTAATAAGGTCTTATAAAGCTAAAGAAAAAAAAGCTCATCTATTGTTGTTTACATGCAATGCAACAAAATCAAGTGCAGATGTTCAGGGAGCAACGACATTGTCACCAAACCGACTTTGTCCTGTTTAGCCATTTTACTTTGGTTTTAATCGGTTGTAACTGGCACAATCCGGGGAATTAATTGTCTTGAAGTATCAACGGTAGTGTAGCGCTATATTGTGTGGGATTAACGCTGCTTGTGGCGATTACTTGCACGTAACCAACCCCGTTATGTCTCAGATGCTATAATTGATTGAAATCGCTAACAACATCTACTTGCGGTGTCAGAAATCCAAACTGAACAATATAAAATATATGTAAACTAGCGACCCGCCCCGGCTTCGCACGGCTTTTTCGGATTTTCTGTACTAAATTATGCATGTATTATAATATAAACCTTCCTCTTGAATCACTCTATCTACAAATATTAATTAAGTAAGTACCTTTGTTGTTTCTAGTGACGATGGTAAAAAATAATCAATACTAAAATACCTATATTTTAAAACGTAATTAATACAACAGCATACATAAATACACAGCAAATATGAGGAACCATGCTTAGGAATGTACACAATTTAATACAAGGAAATATTTTTTCTGAATAACGTGAGTGCGACCGGTTCATGTCACTTGACGATCGAATCTGAAAAGTCAATCTGTATAGGTAGTCGTCGCTCGTAATTATTACCAATATTCATAAATTTCCACTTTTGACAGGATATTCTAATAAAATAAAAATATTTTGTAATTAGAATTTTATACCGACATGTTTATTACGCTGTCACTGTTACGTAGTTTGGCTGAAGGCATTTAATAGTTAAAATGTTCCATTATATTTGTGCTCTTCAATATCTGATATTAAATATGTTGTGTGAACTTCTGAACAATCAATAAAAAATATATTGACATTGAGAATCATCCAAGTCATGGACTACTTTATAATATTCTTTGACAACACAATGATATTAGAAATATTTATTAGCGTGCTAATAAATCCCATAACTAGGTATTTGGGTAGGTATATCATTTATGCTATTTAGTTACTCGCTCTTATTGATTACAATAAAATCTTCACGTTTTTTGTCATGACAAAAATGGTCATGACCAGATCTCACAGTAAGAATATAATATGATTTCCCTTGCTGCGCAAAATAATTACATAAGTCGTACAAACGGACAAGTAATTTGCGTGACCGTACCAATTGACAGAGTGGATAAATAGTTTTTTTTTATAATAATTTACAACACGGTAACAATAAGTAGAGATCTCGTGCTTTATTCATGGGCTTTATTATGACGATTAGCTAGTCCTTGGCACTAATGGGAAAATATTAATGTCGCAGGCCAATTGTAATATTCGCCCGTTCGCAAACTGTCTAAGGCTGTTTATAAAACAAACATGCTCAGTTGTGAGTTCAGGCTGATTTCGTTTACTAATGTGCCGCAATTTTAAATAAAAAATTAAGTTGACTGGTAAAAAGTGCCTACAGGCTGCATAATAAAATAAAATATAATTTTAAATTCTAGTAAGCCTAGCTGTAAGCTCGGCGACGCCGACGCCTAGCTGTAAGCCGTTAGTGAACCTGTCCCGAGGCGAGCGATTAGTGTCCCTTGCAGTAAGGAGTTTCATACAAAGAATACTAAACGGCTCGTGTTGTTACGGTGACGATCCCTTTCCGAGTTAATATAATGTGCCTTTAACCATAAACCGCCATTTTTCATGTCGGAATGGACTTTTGTGTGTTTATTTAGGAGAATTATAAAGATGCGCTTTTTGAACAGGAAAATATCAGAAACAGGTTTCTACAAAGTACTTAATAATGATAATTAAAACTCGGGTAAAGTCCACTGGATTGACTAATTTAATAATACCAATAAAATATCAATAAACAAGACATGTTATCAAAATATTCAAAAGAAAAAAAGGACATATCCTTGGTAACGAAGCTTATTTTTGTAAGACACTAGCGACCCGCACCTGCTGCACGACTGCTATTATATATAAAAACAAAACAAAAGCCTTTATCGTTTATCGCTCTTTCTATTAGTGAAAACCATATCAAAATCTGTTGCGTGGTTTAGAAGAAGAAGAAGTACCTACCTAAGCGTAGAAACAGAGACAGACAGTGACTTTGTTTTATACCTAATACAATTTAGAGATAAAATATATTCCTACTTTAGAAAAAATATCATCATAATAATGCAATAAATACCACAGCACATTTAGAAAACGTGAATTAATAATAGTTTGAGATAAAAGATATTGGCAAGCCAAAGCTTCATTAAGATCGTGCCTGTTGAGTTAAAGGTTAGCATCAGCATCCATAACGACTAGGCAAATGTCATTTGTACACCTACTTACCTAAAGCCCCTGGTAGATAGGTATAAATAAATTCCTGGGACAAAAAGTTCTGAACTGATTTTATTTTAATTTTCACCAATTCACAGAGTCTGTATAAAAAGAAAAAGGAAACAAAAAGCTTATGTATAATAATACGATTAACTCATTTTTCGCAGCATGTGCGCTTAGTCTAAAAACCAGATAAGGCACAAAATAAACAGAACGGTCATGATAGGCATCTACCTAGCGTACTTTGGCTACAAAATGTCTTATTACAGCAAACTGTTTTTCGCCGCTTCACGCTCATACAGTCTGCCTTACACCTTACTCACGGTGTCAACCTCCACGGTGCCGGTGAGTAATGATACGCAGGTCGTCGATCAGATTAAGATTTCTGTAGTTCTGTGTATGTAATCTGTTTGTACTGTACTTAAAGCGGAGCGACAAACGAAAGCGCTTATTTAAAAAATGCATAAATTGATTGTAGAGCAGATGCGGTGTGTCGCGCCACACTTTAGGCTATGTCTGTGTTGCGGCAGTTTTATTTTTCTATATATACTAAAATTATAAAGATTTTTGAGGTAAATAAAATCTATTCCTACTTTTTATCAACAGAATGTGACACCTTTAGACTTAGAAATCTATTACTTTTGATGGTAAATTTATGATTTGTCGCTATTGGGTTACGTAGTTAGTTTACGAGGTTATAGCGGTGGTCGCATCCGATCCATGTGTAATATCCCTTATTTTTCACCATGTCAGATAATATAGCGTATTAAATGTAAGTACTACCAAGGTATTTAAATGCGCTATGATGCGGTTACCACGTACGTAACCCATTGTGTTAAGACCTTGGCCGTCAATAAACGCAGAACAATAACCCTAATTCATGTGATAATCCCCTCTTAAAATAAAAATGTTACACCACCTGTAATTTCATGACCTTAACAACAATGAGTTTTCCAGTAGGTAAGTACCTTTTATTGTAGTTCGCTAGATGACATCGCTACGTAGGTTATAATTTTGGAGTCAAGTTGAACGTTGAAGTAGTGTTTTAGCCATTGGTGGCATTTCTAAATGAATTTAGTCTCACCTATCGCTCGAATATTTAAACCAACCACGGAACACTTTTACTCCTAGCAATTGAAACACCACTTTCATTATATTGTGCGTCTAAAGCACAACATAAATGCATTTCAGTATTTGGCCAGATAAAACCTATCTCTTTCGAACAAACCACAAAAAAAGGTACTATTATTTTGAATTCTATCAACTTAGGCCGATTGTTAGTTTCATTGTGAATAATGTTTGTAAGGAGATGTGGCTTGATTTAAAATTAGTTTAATTTGTCAACAACAGAATCAGCACCATTGTTATTCTTATTATGAGAGCACTAACAAGAGCCACCTCGATCAGCTATGAGAACACTATTATTTTATTAAGTTTATTATTAGCGAATACTGCCATTTATTATGGACTAGATAACCGTTCTCAAGGTAGGCTACCCTAAACAACATAAAAACACTGCTATGATTCTTGAGTTATACATTTGACTTTTTTATAAATGTATGCTAACATGGAATTAACAATATTGGCTCTAAAAAATATACTTGTTTTTAATAAATCAAGTTTTTACACGGATTTTTACTCTGAAACATAATATTTATGTATGTATTGTATGATAATTTAATAAGCTCAAAATCCACAAATATTTGTATTAATTTATTACGTATAGTTCAGTTTATTAAAGAAATATTTTAATCATCATAAAGATACGAAGTGGTAGGTCATTAAAAACTGGCCAATTACGAATTAGACGTTGATAAAATATTGGTCCTCCATTATTCAAAATATGTGCTGTGATTGATTAATAACAGCGATAAAAATATTAGTTCGTTTACCTACATAATCATAGTTTCTCGAACTCTCGTAACCGTAGCCAAACCACGAACTTACAGTATTTTAGGTTTAATTTTTAAATATGATGGAATTTCCCATATAATTTTAAGGTCAGATCAGGAAGATATCACTGTCGTAGCATTGAGCATCAATTGTAGGTAGTTTGCGAGATCATTCCGAACATTTCCTAGTAACTGAACACTGAGGTCTTTACGAGTAGGTATATATATGCATCTATTATCTACAAAACATATTCGCACGAGGTCATCTTTTTACCTCAGTTGCAAATTCGTGCAAAATTTGATTACATGGTGATTAAAAATGTCTACGGTCACGGTCGAGCTTTAAATTTATTAATTTACCTTATCATAATGTTCGTATTGTACACGTGCTTAGTGGGAAAAAAAATAATTTAACCATTTAGGTTTTGGTGCTCCCCAATATTTATGAATTGAAATTTGGAATAGGTAGCGTTCGGGAAGCTACGTACCTAATATCTTCCCCGTCCCAAATACTAAATACCGCAGTGCCTCAAGTCGAAAGTCTTCAACCAGTGTGTGTTGCTAGTGATGATTTACGGAACAGAGACGTGGTCGCTTACGATGGGCCCAATAAGAAGGCTCAAGGTCACCCAAAGAGCAATGGAGAGGGCTATACTCGGAATGTCCCTGCTAGATCGAATCAGAAATTATAGAAATTACATAGCCCGAAGAAATGCCAAACTGAAGTGGCAGTGGGTGGGGCACATCGCTCGTAGAACGGCGACTGGGGCAGAAAGGTTCTCGAGTGGCGAACACGAACCGGAAGACGCAGCGTTGGCAGGCCCCCCACAAGGTGGACCGACGATCTTGTGAGGGTCGCGGGAAATCGCTGGATGCGGGTAGCGCAAGACCGGCCATCGTGGAGATCGTTATCCAGCAGTGGACTTCTTTCGACTGATTATGATGATGAATCTTTTAAATAAATATTATTTGTGTACCTACATAAGCGTGTAGGTACACAAAAACAGAAAGGAATCATAACAAATTTGAATGATATAATTATGTAAATGCGATCTGCTGAAGTGGAGGTCATTGGATATAGGTAAAATATGACGAAGGCTGCAATATCAATGCTTAATAATTATTATGAAGTATTAATGTAATTTTAATTAGTTAAATAATTAGTTATGACAATGAATGCAGACTAGACGCCATCAGTAAAACCATTAAGTTGATTTACTTCGTGTCAAAATTGTTATTTTTAACAAACAGAGATAATTGATTATAAAGCTGATTAGTCTTAACATTTGATTAATTAAAATATTTCATCACTTCTCTACTGCTAAAAGAGTATAAACTTTATTTATTTCGTAGATAGATAGATAATTTTTGTTTAAATCTAACTTATTTTATTAGACAAACTATATTAGCATTAACATAAAGGTACAACCTCTGTAAAAAATATTCAACAATCAAAATGTTTCTAATCCGAGCTAGAACGGTGGAAACATGACAATGGCAATTTGCTAATGGACCTTGGTATTCTCATTATTTAACGATGACAGGATTGTAATACAGGAAGTGAAAATAGATGTGTTCTGTTCTGTCTAAATCTGTTTACCTCCGTGGGAACTATATTGACATTACAGCAAATCACAGCTAAACCAAGCACCTACCAGTGTGTTCCGGCAATTGCATTTGAGAGCCATTAATTGCCTTCTCGGCATTGTAACAGGTCGGCAACACATTGACAATCCCTCTGGTATTGCAAATGGCGATAGGCGACGGTAACCACTTTCCATCAGGTGGACCACCTGCCAGCTTGTCAACCTTCTGACATAAAAAAAGCTATTGACGTTTGGTTGCTTTGCAGGTATATTAACTTCAAGTTTTTATATTATTGTAATAACGTGTATAGTACCTACACATACCAATTTTTTTTAATTCTCTTTATTGAAATTAAAAAGCTGCAACAGTAATTTCTTGGTACAATTATAATAGCAGAAATGAATTTATATAAATGACTATTAAATCTATAGAGTATAAATATTGTTTGATGATGTTTCTACGATTCATTGTCTCATTATTCAAATGATCAAGCAACCATTTGAACTCGTATTAATTACCTGCGAGACAATGATTACCAGATCAATTATTTATTCTTTATTAATAGTATCAATAGTTTTTGATAACGTTAGTATCCATATTTATTTATTCGACAGATTTAATTGATATTAAAAAAGCAAATCAAATTGCAATTACTTATTAATTAAGATTTTTTTTTACGAGAACACAATTTTTAAAACGAAAACCATTTTTAAAACCAAATTCAGCTCGTTTTATAAATAATCTTAAAGAACGTGCCACCTGCATGCAATCCTCCGATATTATCGTTAGAATGTTCGTTCCACGCTTTGACACTTTATCTCACGTATCACAGCTGACACCATACACAAACTATTTGATGTCCACACCTCTGTGACACCACTTTGCGTTATCATTTCAGGCTTCGTCTACACTGCGGTAGGTCCAACGCAGCGATACAAAAATTTAGTCTAAATTAAATGCGTTGTTTTTTTTACTTAATTATACTTAGTACCTCTGGTTAACTGGGCTAGGCTCGTTTTCTTTTTAAAACGACGATTTCTAAAAATTAAACTTAGCTAGATCGATGCATACTAAATTTCATGAAAATCGTTGGAGCCGTTTCCGAAATTCAGATTATATATATATTTATATATAAAAGAATTGCTCGTTTAAAGCTATTATTATTATTATTTAAATAGAAGAAATGTCCATTAGATAATTAAATGTCAGATTTAAACGCGGTTTAGATACTATTTATAGTGACATTAATTTATTTTATTTCGTGTCTATTAAGTATTTGTTTGTAAACATATATAGTTCGTAGTTTGTTTTAATAGGTAAAAAAATAATGTCTTTTTAATTACAATATAATAACTATCTTCCATTGACTGCCAAAGGTACTCAACTGTGACACGAGTCGTTATCCAATTGGCACATAGATATACTATGTACTTTCATAGTATTTAATAGTTTTTGGTCGTATCCAACTGTGCACCTTGACCGTTGAATAGTGCCAGGAGAATGTCGTGACTTCTGTACACGTTTAACGCATAATATATTCTCGATGTTACTTGATAAACAAGCTGAAGATCTTAAACAGATATTTTAATGAAATGAGACGTGTTTTAAGCTGCAGTGAAGTAGATTTTAAATTTATAAAATAACCGACAAAGTGCGAATGATTCCCGCAGCAGGTATTTAAACATAATATTGACTTTATTTTAATTTAGAAAATAAGTTTACTTTACTAAACGTTTTTTTCTTTTACAACGTCGTACAGACTTAGGTACAGTGTTACCAGTGCTCAGTGCTTCACCCAATACCTCTACTACGATAATAAATTGAGCCAACCAAATCGGACAACCCGATCTTCCAAGTTACACTCAGCAAGATACAAATTGGCTACCTACCTAACCTATATGTAAAAGTCACACAGACAGAAGTTGTGTAGACCTAATTGCGTGTTCAAAGCTCTCACTCACGTGTTGCTATAGTGATATATTTTTGCAAAGGGAATAGTTAGTGATTATATGATGTCTGTTTAGACTAATTTCATTTTTTTCTTAACACTTTTTAATTTATCATTTTAATAAGTCGTTAAACAAACAACTATAAAACTACGCATTTTTAAATAGGTATTATATAAAAAAATGCCTTCATTTAATTACTAAATCTTAGTTCAGAATAATATTTATTTTTTAATTAATATCTCAAATATTCCTTTTTATTTGTACCAGAATATAATACGCATTTAGTAGTCACCTAATCATGGACTCGTTATCTAGTAAACGATTAAAAAAACGTAGGTATTTTTATACTCGCCAAATAGTTAAGCTCCTGGCTTGGGCTTCGGCATTTATCAATTTCTGACGATGATCTCATCACGTTAATAAGAACTAACAATTACCGGTTTAACGTTTATCTTCTAACCAAAACCTTATAGCGGAGGCTACAACAAGTTTAGTGGAACCATTTATATTCAAAAAAGTATCTAATACCTTTAAACGAGCAATTCTTGTTCTAATCTGAACCTCGGAAACAGCTCCAACGATTTTCATGAGATTTGGTATGCAGAGGGTTTCGGGGGAGATAAATCGATCTAGCGATCTATCTAGATTTTTGAAAACGACGTTTTTAAAAAAACGTGAAAAGCTCTGTTAACCAGGTACTATTAATTAAAAGCGAATATCATCATCAGCCATGATGCTTACTTTGCAACAGATCATTCACGCCGCAGGTTAGATTGCCATCCAGTATAAACATTTGTGTTCATGAACATGACTGTTTGTCCTGAGTCTGGGTATAATTATCTATATAAGTATGTATTTACAAAAAAAAGTAGTACTATGGATACTCGGGTACAAGCTTTGATTTGTTTGGGATCAGATAACCGTGTGTGAAGATATATCCAAGGATATTTTTTTGTAACCAATAATTCACTTGCGTATAATATATAAGTTTTCTGGTTCCACCTATGATCCTGCCTTTGCTTATTAGATCTTTATATCTTCGTGATAAGCTAGGCTGTTTGCAAAGTTTCTTGATTTTATCTAAGTAGGTACTTACCTAGTTCCTTTAATTTGAGCTGTGCATTAATAGGTATGTCAGTCTGTTAGTTAGTCCATTCTCTATACATTTTTATTGAACATGCTGATCTTTTTTTGGAGCAAAACAATATTTTATTCACATGTTAGGGGTCTAATTATTGTAGAATTCAAGTTAAATGGAGCCAATTCAATGATGTTCATTGCCATTTTGTTGCGCGGCAGCCCTTCTGTTCAGGCATTTAAAAGTTATGGCCATAACCAGTCAAGCGTCGATGTCAGATACAATAAAAGGAAAAATAAGAATGAAAATCGAAAGTCGTGAATAGTACATTAGAGATTTTTCATAATTAATTGTTTTTGGTAACAAGTCAGAAAAATTCTAAAGAATCGAAGAACTGTCACAGCTCGGTAACCATCCAGTTTTGACTCCTAGTTTTAACTACTTAATTTGTTACGAATGACCTCTAGTATAATCCCTTCCAAGGAATAGGTTGAGTTTCCCTGTCACCCTGTACCTATAGATGACTTGATAGTAGGTAAACAATTACATGAGTATGAGAAGCAATTTATAGAACAGAACAATAGCTAATGGTTATACTACTAGATGTTACAAAACCTGGTAAGTAATTAATTTACAGTGAGTTTTCCGGCTACAATAAAACGCATGCATAATAACAAAAGATCATTTAATTTCTCAAAAGTTTGATTTTTACCAGTATTCAGAGTTGGTCCATAACAAGAGTTTATATTGATAAGTGCTCCCTTTAAAGTACTGCGCAGGAGAATTACAAATATACCTATAAGTAGGTGTCATAATATGAGGCTATATTATCGTACCTAATACGTGCCTACCACATCTCTTAGTACAACCACTCACCACAACTTTTAGTAGGTAATTTTGTTCGATGTAGGGATGCAACTCTGTTTAAAAACTACTGTCTTTCAAAATTGGCATGGAACAATATTGATCTATCATCATAACGCTACTGAGTTTTGCCTATAATTTATAGGTAACGTTCTACGTCCGTCTGATACTGATTTGAAATCCATCTTTCTCCGGCTTGTATCCATAGCAAAATAGTTACAATGAAATGATTGTTTTGGCTGTACATGAGTGTAGACCGAGGGTGGACCGACAATAACCCGTGTTACGAATCTAACAACAAACAGTCGCGACGCGGCGCGTAAGTATCGCTCACAGCACTGCCATTAAGTTGCACAATGGAACATACAATAGGTAGGTACCTATAGTTGATTTGGGTGTCTACATGATCGGAATAGGTTTACAGCCGTTTCGACACAAACACTTGGACACTTGTGAATAACAGTCTTATTTTAATTGTATTTTAACCATTCTTGTACGGACACGTGCAAATTTTTACACTGTTATATCTTATTTATGTGTCATAGTAGTACTTACATACATATCTAAATTACAAGCAATATAATTTGTTTAAAATTTGTTGTTGTTATTTCTATTAGTGTTTCTACTCGCATATAATATGTGACAGTTGAATTCGTATAAGCTAAATTATGTTTCATTTTGTTTTAAATAGTTAATTTGTTGTTTTTGTAAAATTTCCGTTGTAATGAGGCGTCTACACAGTTTATTAAAATATATTTCTATGGAAACACTGCTGCCAAATCAGATTATTTAGGTATGTCTATTTGTCCTGAGTCTGGAGTAATTATCTATATAAAGTACCTATGTATTTACATTAAAAAAAGTTATGTATGTAGTATATCAGTTATCTGGTTTCCATAGTCCAAGCTCTGCTTTGTTTGGGATCAAAGAACTGTGTGTGAAGAATGTCCCTGGATATTCATTATTATAATATTAGGTATTATTTTTATACCAATTTCATTCAAATTTTATTTGTGTAAATTTACAGTTGAGTAGGTACCAAAAACAATAATATATCTTACAAATCACTTTATAGCTACACCATTATAATAAAGGTAGATATCTCCACCCAATACAAGTAGATATCACCATCGAATAGGCAAGGACATCTAAGCTGTAAGTACTTAATAATGTTGAAAATCACTGCAACGTCATCGCCTTCGTGATTTAGATACAAAGCGGTAAAGTGCGGGCCTGCATACGCGTAATTCGGATGTAGACACTAAATGAAAATAGGTAGTTAGGTACTACACTTATATTTTTGCTTAGTTTCTAATCAACCTAATCGGGGCCATTTCTCCCATTTGATATTCGCTGATTTATTTGAAAACTTTGCAGGAGCTATAACTATGGAACATTTTAGATTTATATCACTAAGGTCCGGTAGCTATTTGTTATCCAAAAAATTCTAAAGCAACCCTGAAAAATCTGTTAGTAGGTAATACCTAGTTAAATCATTTATAACTTTAATACAATATCAGTCGATGAAATGGAATGTCAATGAAAGTCTTAATAGCACTAATTCAGGGTAAAAATATGTCCATTTGACAGATTTTTTACTAATTCTGTCACAGCTATACTTACTTCGTTAGTGCTATACGAAGTTGGTTAAACTGAACTTTAGACTACTTATATAAGTTATGTAAAATCGCAGTGAGATTTTTATAAACTCCTACAAACAGGGTTGTACACCACGAAAAACTTACTCTGAACAGCAGTTTTGAAAGTTATATAGCCAGAATATCCTCTATATTTTTAGGCTCCGGTATATACAATTAACCGTGAATTATGCCATGACGAAACATTTTGTTAACCCGACAAACAATAGGGCGATATGTACTTAGCTGATATTCACCATTGTAAATCTGAATGCAGATCAAATTGTAATTGTTACAAAAACATCCTCTGCTTCGCTTTCGACACACCATATCCATATTATTTATAAAATTAGGTAGTATAATTATTAAAATACGTAAATTATAAGTGATAAACTAAAGAAGACTTAAATCAAAACTAAATAACTAAAACACACTAAGTATGTGTTGCCAAATTTCACTATTTAACAACATCTCCCTAGAAAATATTTTTTTTCTCTCTCTCGTCACGTTGTCTCGTTTTTAATAGATTTTGGGTAGATTGTTTAAATCTGCGTAGTAAAACGCTTTATATTAGTGCTCTCATCTACAGATTATACCTCCCTAATAATTATTATTTTACTTAAGTAAACATGGAAGATGTATTGTATCTATAAAAAGGTAATTTTGTTCCCAGGGCAAAAGGAGGTAACACGGCATGACTGCTACTCACGGAGGCGGACGTGAAGATGACCGTCCGGACAAAGAGACCGTGTACACGGTCAAGACTGGGTTCAAGAACGATGGCTTTCAGCACGATCGTGACTCGAGCAATGACATTGTCAAGCCACCGCCGCTGCCCATCGAGGAAGACAGCTTCCCTTCTACCAAAGTAAAACTATCCAGGAATGAGAAATGGAGAATCCTGAAAAACATCGCTGCTGTCAGCTGTGCCTTCATGGTCCAATTCACAGCTTTTCAAGGGACGGCTAATCTACAGTCGTCGATAAACGCCGCTGACGGGCTTGGAACCGTTTCGCTGAGTTCCATTTACGCGGCGCTTGTAGTTTCCTGTATTTTTGTACCAACATTTTTGATCAAGAGACTAACGGTCAAATGGACCCTTTGCTTGTCCATGCTTTGCTACGCACCGTATATTGGTGCGCAGTTTTACCCAGCTTTCTACACCCTGGTTCCTGCCGGAGTAGTGGTGGGTCTGGGTGCAGCACCCATGTGGACGTCAAAAGCCACATACCTCACGCAAGCTGGTAGCGTGTATGCGAAACTTACAGACCAAGCTGTCGATGGTATTATCGTACGGTTCTTCGGTTTCTTCTTTCTTGCTTGGCAGACTGCCGAACTCTGGGGAAATTTGATCTCAAGCTTAGGTAAGCCAAATTTTAAACTAATACTAAAGTAACAGTGTTTATAGGTTATATGTTTCTTGGTTTATTTCAACTTCTCAAAAAATACAGTTTTCTTTACAACTTCTGTAATGAACCGTTCTTGCCTACCATATTCCTCAATATGCCTCAAATAGTTTCCGAGATATATTAAAAAGGATGTGCCACGCGACAGGATTATTTGGTCTAATTTAATAAAGCAAAAAGTAATATCTTATCTATACCTACATATAACCCACTTATATCCATGTTAACAATAAAAAGTTTTACAAATGTTTTGTAACCTTAGGCTTGAACAATGAGTTTAATGTGTTTTATATTTTCGACAGTGTTTTCATCGGGAGTCCACAGCGGGAATACCACGGCTGATAACACAAGCAAATCTTTACCTAGTTGCGGAGCTAGCTTCTGTATGATTGGAGGCGGGCATCACGATAACCAGAATCTGCACCGACCCCCTGACAGCGAGATATATGAGATCAGTGCCATATACCTCGCCTGTGTAGTAGTTGCCGTGTTGATGGTAGCACTTCTTGTCGACCCGCTTTCAAGGTAGATACATACATATCAACTATGGCAGGTATACAAAGAATGTAATCGCCAAGTAGAATTACATTTTTCAGTGAGATGTAATTAAATTAACATTCATATTTTTTTTGCAAAATTGAAACCAAATTAAGTTTTGTCCATAAATTCTAAGTATCCATAAAGTAGTTTTAAGGTTGTATTCAGATGAAAATGTGCCAGACCGCATTTAGAATCCAATTTAGCTGCAAATTATCTAGTTTTTAGTAGTAGTAGTAGTAGTAGTAGTAACGGTAGGCACTCCGTAGCTTTGTATTGAACATGATTTTTTTTCTTGAATCTCGTTAAATCTTGAGGCGTCAAAAAAAAAATAATAACTTGTTATTAAATGTAGTTTCATATGGAGTAACGAATAATATATTTATTGTTATACAGGTACGGTGAGAAGCACAGAAAGGCAGACCCCGCCAAAGAGCTGACCGGTATCCAACTCTTATCAGCCACAGCTTATCAGCTGAAGAAGCCAAACCAACAACTTCTCATTCCGATAACTCTTTGGATAGGAATGGAACAGGCATTCATCGGTGCTGACTACACCCAGGTAAATAAAAATCGTGCCTACCTACTGACAAAAAACTCGATAGTTAACTTTTTGCTTACAAATAATTGACCTCCACCTTGTGACGTGTGCCGTTATATTGTTGGACATCAAGTAAATGAAAATTTGCACAATTGAAACGGAACAGCAGGGAACTTATTAACTATCTTTAGTTTCCATCACCGACACATTTAAATTGTGACTGACTTCAATCAGCAATTTTATGACAGTTACCTAAGCCAAAGAATAAATAATATACTACGTCTAAGCTGTAACCTCAGCAAATGTAATGGCGGAAAAGGAGATAGTCTCCCGCAGATAGGTATAAGTAGGTACATGAAATAAGTATTATGCTGTATTATGATTAACTAACATCTCAACAAATGTAAAAACTATATTTTATCAGTCACAAATCCGAATAGACAATCGGCTCTCTGAATAATAAAATATTTTTTTCCCAGGCATACGTATCGTGCGCTCTCGGAATCCGCTCGATTGGTTACGTGATGATTTGCTTCGGGGTAGTGAACGCCATATGCTCGCTGGTCTTCGGATCCGCGATGAAGTATATTGGCAGGTTCCCGATTCTAGTAATGGGTGCTGCTTTACACTTCGGTCTTATCATCTGGCTTCTTATCTGGAAACCAAACCCCGAATCGCCCACTGTGTTCTTTGTGATATCAGGACTGTGGGGTGTCGGTGATGCTGTATGGCAAACACAAGTTAACGGTGAGTACATTTTAAAATCTTGCGCATACATGTAGGTTCTTCATAATACAGGGAGGTAGTTAAGTGGTATAAGATGTAAAAGTTCCCGACGCTCCATGAAATATTCACATCAGAGTATTCAATCATTTAAATTCTTTTAAAACGGTATTTTATTTTATTTTCGCCCATACAGATGGGAACCACGATTAATCCACTTGTCAGTTGTTGTGAGTGTCTACTTAATTAAAGCTATTTAAGTACATGGGTCATTTTGATGGTCAAATCGTGGGTGCGTATGGTTATATTCGCATTGGTCCGCTGACGCGATTCAAATGCAACAGGCGTTGGGCTGGCGCCAAGAACAAGTTACTAATAACAACATTTAACTCGAAGTTACGACGCCCGTCCGGCTTACTTGCTTTCTGTAGTCGGAAAGTGAATTTGTTTTCATTTTATTGACACCAAAATTTTACACACTTTTGTGCGCTGTAATTCAGATTGTATTAATTTTATAGCATTTCATCTGTTGTGAATTTGATAAATTAACTTCATTCTGCAGCTCTTCTCAAGTGTCGATTTTTGGAATTGCCCACTTTCACTCTGAGCTCTTTGCAATCGCTTGCCCGGACTGGGCAAAACACTAATATGTAGGACCTGGGTCTTGTCTTTGAGGTATAGTGGTGGCACTCAGTGGTTAACACTTTCCCTAAATCCAACATAAATGCCTCCTGAAACAACCGTGTACCATGAGGATCTGTGTCATCCGGAAACTGCACATGGTATGCTCCCTCTAGCCACTCATCATCACCGGTCGGACGGCCTCACTAGGTTGCTCCAGCCTAGAGTTCGACGCGTGGATAGTAATTGCTACCAAATGGGCTTGCGCTTTTCCACCTCACGTGGTGCCGGCCGTTGGCCCTAGCCCAGGGCTCTCACTTCGAGGTCCAAGGCAAGGTTTGAGGAGATCGTGAAAATTCCACGTATAATAAGATCCCTGATGTGATAAGCGCACTGATTTGTCATCTTGGAATGTTCACTACAACCTAAGGTGTGCGTTTATTATTTGTTACCTATAGGTAGAATAACTACGTACTTATGGTTACAACTTCATAGCCGTAAAAATCAAGTAGGTGAACAAACAAGTACTTAGTTAGGTAAAAGATACCCCCTGACATACGCGTGCCGACGCGCGACGTGAGCGTGCATGGTTGCTGTTTGTTGTTGGACATTAATAACTAAAAAACCGTGACATATTTAAATGGTTATTGCGATGTAAATTGTTATCGGTCATTCATTTCAAATGGATCATTCCGAGGCAACTTTTAAAACACAGTTTTGCTTGAATAATAAATTTGTTATTGTAACTAGAAATGTCCCAACCTACCAGCAGGTGGAAGCAACCAGTAGACATTAAGAAACATCAAAACTTGTTATGATTAAGTATTTGGTATTCGACTTTTTTCGTTTAGGAATTTCACACAAAAAAATGATCAAGTGTCAGCAAAACTTGCGTGACTTCCTACCATTCTGTTTAGCGTGAGAACTTAAGGCTATACCGATATCCGATATCGGATCGGACAATGTAAATTGCTCTAAAGGACCAGTAGAGGCCGCATGCAACTTAAATTCGAAGTTTGTAGAAAAATCTTCCACGCCTAAACCACTAAAACAATCGCGATGAAATTTAGCAAACAAATAGTTTATGATATGATAGTGGAAATATGCTTGAATAATAAATTATTTTGGTATAGAGTTTGTATGGTCTATTCACCCTCCGCCGGGGTCTTCATAATATTTTAATTTACTCCCAATTCCGAGAAATATTTTGTGTTTGAGCTACTCGTGTGCCAGACGCCAGCCAGCGGGTAACATTTACATAATATATGTAAACTATGATTGAAACCCTTACTACTATTTTCCCGATTCATTTTAAAACTTAAGGTATAAATATGTAAGTACCAAAAAATATTTGTGATCGACGGCAATTCCATTTTTCATAGCAGCAAGGTTCCCCAGTGAAAAGTAAGAAGTATCCATCGTTATAAACTTTTTACAAAAATACTCATTTAGCAGCTTGAATATTCATTAGGTAACTAGTTTATTAAGCACCAATTTTTATTGCTTAGGTATGTGGCCGTTACTTCACTACAGAGCCCCAACGACCACGTGTAGATAAACTAAAGAACGCAACTCGTGACTTCGGCTATTATTTATTGATCATTATAACGCGCATTCATTAACGATAACACTCATAACATATTCTTAGAAATTTTAATACTGTTTTTACTGGAGTACTGATGTATACCTACACCTACCCCGTACCGGCTTTAAGAAACCTATCCCATGCAGCTAACATGGTTATATTTGAATTGAAATTCACTTACAAACTTTCATACAGAAACCACAAGCACAAAACAGAAACAAACGCATCGGCAATTTTATATTTCACGATTTGTGATGTTTCACAAAGTGCAACACTGGAATTTTATTATGACAAAACAATATCCGCAAATGGGTAAATAAGGAAAATTAAAGAACAAATGCCATACAAACATGCAAAATTGTATTAATTAAGATAAAATATTTGACTGCACATGCCTACAGAAACTGTGTACCTTACACACTGTTACCATTTTGACCAACAATTTCTTTTCGTCATATTACAGGTTTGTACGGAGTTCTATTTCGGCGTAACAAAGAAGCAGCGTTTTCTAACTACCGTCTCTGGGAAAGTGCCGGATTTGTCGTAGCTTACGCTTACTCGACTCACTTGTGCGCGAGGAAGAAGCTCTACGTGATGATGGTGGTCCTACTCATCGGAGTTGCCGGATACATTATCGTTGAGATATTGCACAAGAGAAAGGTAAATTAATTCAATTGTATAACATTGTAAAGTGCATAGATGTTGACGTTTCTAAGAACATTATCAAGATTAAATAATATTTAAATGTTCCAATAATGATCTTTTATGGTAATAAATATTGTAAAGTTAGGTACAGTAGGTATTATTATATATCATTTATTTGTGTAAATATTAAATTATATCATTGATTGATATCTAAATTATGCTTGAAATATTTGCATCAATTTGACGAATTATGAAAAAATTAAACTTATATTTATCGCCGTAGCAAGCTTACATAAAGCGGCGGTAATCAAACATACATATACAATTCGAGCTACTTTTGATTGATTTAAATTTAAAGGCAAGTACCTACATCATTGTTTCTAAACCAACAGGCTCGCCGTTTGAAGGCCATCGCAGAGGATCCAGCCATTGCCGAGGAAGCTGCCAAGCAACCAGAAGAAGAAGATGACGAAAAGGATGAAATAGACGACGAAATCATTATAACACATCTGTAAATCTATAACAATGACCTTGAGAGAAAACCTATGTTTGAGCCATAGCGTTTACCATAACAGTGCTCCGATCATTGACATCTGACCCTCAACTGTTGCTAGTTTAACAGCGGGTGTGGATGCGCGTCATACAAATTTTGCCATAGATAACACAAATTTTGGTATGTACAAACTCATAGTCGTCAATGATTCCATCATAATCTCGAATGTATTTAGATATATTTATGTATCCAATAGTTAAGTTATTATAAGAATCGTCTTCCTAAATTGAAGCGGTTATTTAAAAGACTTAACAAGTACAAAAATATTACTCATGTTCCGCTGAAAACCTGACCCTGAGTATTAGGGTTCAAATTTGAGCTCTATTTTTCGAGGTATTTTTACAAAAATCATAGATTATTTTGTCACAGTAAGTACATGATAAATCTGCTGTGCTATCAGTATTTATATGACTAAATCATTCTTCCGATATTGTAAAAGGCATTTTTTTCAATGTATTAAGAAATATAGGTACAAAACAGGGAATGTCGACGGCAGGCGACGACGGTAGACAAACACGTCAATTATCTTAATATGAATAAACCATATGTGTGTATTGTTCGTAATTACATGCTTTGTTTAATATATATAGCTTGGCACTATTTGACTCATTTCACTTTGTTTCTCTACATTAATTATTATGGTACACTGGAGTTTACAGGAAATTGCGGAATATTTGTGACTTACAAATTTAATTAAATAAAAATTACGTTATCAAAGAATTCAATGCTAGAATTAAATGCTTAATATATATTGTATGCGTACATTTGTCATTGTATCAAATTATTTAAATAATTAATAATAACAGTTTTGAGTACAACATATTTTTTTAATTAAATAAAATAATTCTAGCATTGTCATATTCATACATTGAGTATTATTACGTACTTTTCAATATGAAATAAATATATTTATCAAATATATATGTGTATTCCGATCCCTATAAATACGATGCGGATTATACATAATATTATAGTAGGTATAGACTAATTATTCAGTAATTCATTATTTAAATGTTTGGAGATGAATTTATGAATTCATATTTTTCTATTTATTTATTTTTTTAATTTTATAATGTTGTATTTAAATAAATATTTCATAATTCATAATGCGGCTTTATAACGTATAATACAATATAAACATAGTAGGCTGCTCAATTATTTAAAAAATAACGGCAGCATCAGAATGTCTTGAAAAATAGATAATAAACATACATTTAATATTACGCTAAATATTATGATGGCTGTAAATGGCAATATATATTTTTGAATGATATTAATTTGTATATAAAATATGAAACTTATTTACACTCAAAATGTTGCGCATATAAAAATAAAAGTGGCTGGATATTATTTTTTCAACGTTTTCTGTCGTCACGCATATATTACCTCGATATGTATCTATCAATTTACATACCTATCGATAATAAACATTCTACAGTAATTGAATAGATATTAATAAAATTGTAAGTACGTACATTAAATTTGTTGATTATATTTTGTTATATAAAACAGGCATATAATGAAGTTGGTGTCAAGGTATGCAAAAATAATGTTATTTTGAATTTATTTTAATAGGAATAGTCTTCTTATATCTACGGGACCATAATCCTGGTAGCACATTATTTGTTCCATTAGGGACCTACCTAGATCAAATGAATTATTAACGTATAAGAATTTAAGTAACTTTATAAATACGTAGATAATTAAGGGTATACCTTCGGTTGGAGCGCGAAATTCAAATTTTATCACGTTTTTTTGCAAATTGCAGCTCAGTTATAGGTCGTAAGTTATCAACATGTTATTTGCGAGAAGAATGGTAGTATATTTACTGATTAATAACAAAATAAATCATCAACATATTCCTCCAAGGTATATGACTGACATATACGACTATTTCATGAAAATGTTACTAATATACCTTGGAGGAATATGTTGATGATTTGTTTTGTTATTAATCTGTAAATATACTACCATTCTTCTCGCAAATAACATGTTGACAACTTACGACCTATAACTGTGCTACAATTTGCAAAAAACGTGATAAAATTTGAATTTCGCGCTCCAACCGAACGTTCCCCCTTAAGGTAACGTCACACGCAACTGCGTTTAAAATTGTAGGTATTTATTTTTTTATTTCAACGCGAGTTAACTAAGTAACTGTTACTTTTGTTTTTTTTAAACAGGCTCACAATTTTAAACGTACTTTCTTTGTTAGGTATTATAGATTACATGTAAGATAATTACGGCTCCCTACGCTGCGTGGGTCCGACTGTTTGCTTCTACCTATGCACAAGTAACTATTTTATTTATTACATACTAGGTATATATAGAATTTCACCGAAAACTTATTTCTAATAATATTTATACTTATTTATATTTATGCAGGCAATTTAACTAAAATATCCATATTTTATTTTTGTTATTTTTATAAAAAAGGGTAGTCTTGAAAAGTAATCAGTGAATATGCAAGTCCATATTTATAACATGATAACTTATTGGCCTCGTTGGTTTACATAATATTTACTTATATGTTTATAGAAACACACACACTATACCTAGGTACTTAGGTACATAAAGTAACAAAGCTATTTCGTTCTGAGTCTGAACCAAAAGTACTGTAACGATGCGACCTTTTCTTTCATTTTTTAATTATGGAACATTGACTCAAATATCCCACAACTTCAGCTCTATTTTTAGGGTTCCTTACCTCAAAAGGAAAAAACGGAACCCTTATAGGATCACTCGTATATCTGTTTGTTCGTCCATCTGTCACAGCCAATTTTTTCCGAAAAGAAACTGCTGGACCGATTGAGTTGAAAATTGAGACACAATTATGTAAGTCGGTGACCCAAACACGGACGTGTAACGTAAATAAATGAATTATAAATTACTTAGTGAATTTTAAAGATCTGCAAATTATCGTTAGATATATCAACTGAAAGGGCTCATTGTGAGAATCTCAAATATTTTTTTAAGATAAATAGTTTTGAAGTTATTTAAGAAAATATGCGAATATGGGTTTTCATTTTGGTATCATCCACCTCTCTTTTCTTAGTTCTAGTAATTTTTTATTAGTTTTTTTTAATAAATGTGTTATTTAAATTTAAATGTTTGGGAGATAATAAATGATATTTATTATCATCATATTTGTATGGAATGAGAGGGAATCTAAACCACACGTCGTGACAGTACTTACTTTATATTTTATAAAAAGTTATAAAATTATAATTTTTCTTTCCGGAAATAATACCTACAGGCGTAAGACGAAATAGTTTAATTCGGTAAATAATTAAAATCTCTTAGGACCATCGATACATATATCGATGGTTTAGAATATAATGACAAAAAAGGAGTGTTAATCACTTTTATTTACAATATTACCAAATCAAAGATAACGGATGATTGACATGATTTTAAAATCAATATTACTCTTTTGACCAAATTGTTCAATTCATATTATTTTAAAAAATAACTACCTACATAATATGTAAGTTCCTGGAGTAGATTTTTCTTCGATTCTTACTTTTATTTTTGTTTAAGTAATGCGGGTCAGCAAAGTCGCCTGAATAAAATGATAATTAGGTATTATAACATCTTTATAATTATGATGATATTCCTTTTGTTTCCGTTATCTAATAAATATACATATTTTAAACATAATATATCAAGTATTTCAAAAGTATATTCAATTTCAATGTTTTATTCATTTAAAGAAAGTCAAATTACCACGAACAGTAACAAATACCTAATGTACCTACCGGTAATAAGTTTAGTCCATAACAATTTAAATTTTGTTATCTCATACGTAATAAAACCCTCGTATCACATAAAATGTCAATACATGTATTACAGTTAAAATATTTCACCCATGTTATTTGTTTATTTATAATTTATATATATGTACTTATACTTATTGTTATTGCAATAATCCCACTTAGTTGCGCTACATGTGTTTGATAGGTATGGGTAACAAAACCAACCACGTGATAAATAAAATGTAAACATGTAAGCATATATTAAGTTAATTAAAAATTAAGTAAATTAGGCTAGAGTTCATCAACTGTAATCAGCCGATTGAATAATGGTTGACACCGGTTAACATTGACATTGAACAATATGCAATGCCAATATAACTGGCGTATAAAGGTGGTATAAAGCACGGCTAATTAAAGTTAATAAACCCCGGTCTTAGTATATAATTTAAGGCTACTATATAAATTAGATGGAAATTGCTCTATTTTTGACTTAACATTTTTTTGTTTGAATAGGAGTTTGTGATGAAAAATAAAAAAATGTAAATTGTTTGATCTTTCATTTGTTTTATTTATTATTCCTATTATTATAATACGTAATAATATTCTGGAATATACATAAGTAATATAATTAATAAGAATTTTCACATTATTTAATCGCAAAATTCTTTTCTTTGTTAAATATAGGTATAACATTAAATTAATCAAAATAGTACATCAACGCTATTTTATCTTTACTATCAAATCTAGGTATTGTATATATTTAGGGTGCAGTTTATTATCTGTCGAGCTATCTGCTTACGCTAAAATTAGTTTTATTACGCTGATAATGGAACGAGTATTAATTAGATAAAATTCCGCATGGTTAAAGTGAATACAAAGTGTTAAAGGAGATCATCAACATTTCATAATCAGTTAAAATACTGAGCAAGTACCTACCTACCTAAGAGTCGGCACTGTGAAATAATAAAAAATGGGCCAGTTGTCATGGTCGGTAAGATACCCTATATCGTGCATATCGTGGCTTCGATTCCCACCCATGACAAACATTTGAGCGAACATGTCTGATTATCCTAATTCTGGTAATAAAATATGATTGAATATAACCAAAATAAGAAAAACCGGCCAAACCCACCTAGCGCACTGAGGGTTCCATACAAACCTGTAGGTATATAAGTAAAAGTTCCTGATTTTTATTACTAAATGAAATCCATAACATTACAATGTGGAATGCTGGGGGAGCATAAATTTAAGACAAAGGTCTCTTTATCGTTTCTGTAATCCTTTATTTTATATTAACACATATCATTTATCTATACTAATATTATAAAGAGGAAAGATTTGATTGTTTGTTTGCATTGAATAGGCTCCAAAACTACTGAACCGATTTGAACTACATTGTTATCCCCGAATAGGCTACTTTTTATCCCGGGATCGCTAGCGAAACTTTTATAATATAACTGAAATTCCTACACTAGCCTTGCAGCAGCCTAGAAAAAGTTCTTTTATCAAAGTTATTTATTTACAAAGTTTTTTAGTCACTATTATGAAATCTGGTTCAAAAATACTAATTAAATATTAAATTTGATCGAGATCTGTAAATGGCGACTGAAAATAGTATGAATTTTAAGTAACCACATTGAACATTAAGTTCGACAAAACGTTATCAAATCTATTTTTTTAAAAAAATCACGCAATTTTTTTGGTGGTATGACTAAGTACTTAATATTTTAAGGTTGTCTGATTTTTTCTGTTACCTGTGCTATGCTTCTTACCAAATTTCAAGATTCTATGTCAACGGGAAGTAGCCTTTAAAATATGCGGCTTAAATTGCTGTTTCTTTTGATTGCGTTGACATAGAAGTTTGATTTTGTTACATGATATGAATTTCAATTTAATATCTCTACCCGTTCATGAGAAAACGGGTAGTAAGTTTAAAATTATTAAAATATTTTTATTATTATGATGTAATAAAAAAATTATGCTTTTCTAAATTTTTCCTTTATCTGTGCTATAAGACTTTGCTTCGTACCAAATTTCAAGATCCTAAGTTCACGGGAAGTACCCTGTAGATTTTGATTCCCTCGAAATTTGCAGCATAAACGGCTGTATCTTTTGATTGCGTTGGCTTACATGTTTGATTTTTTCACAGCTCCAAGGGGCAGTAGACCTGAGTATTTGATATAAATTTCAGCTTGATACCCCCATGCACCCCTGAGAAAAAGGGTCTTGACAGACAGATAGACGGACAACGAAGTGATCCTATAAGGGTTCCGTTTTTTCCTTTTGAGGTACGGAACCCTAAAATATGGCACGCAATTTGTTATACTACCATTTTCATAAACAAACGACATCCAATTCAGCATGGTTTCTCTATTAAATCTACCTGCACTTGTCGAACACTTTCATCTTTCGACTCTGAGGTACCTACTTTGCATTGATTAGCGTTATCGTAAGTGGCACATAGATTACCTATATTATGTTATCATGTATTTTATTTATATCTATTTTAGTTGTGTAAATAAACAAATTATTTTATTACATCAAAATAACTTCGACAATGTTTGTGTGCCGATTCTGTTGTTTACGAACTAAAATAAATTTAATCTCACTATATCTCTTTCTAATAGTAAATATAAGAAAGGGATGCAAGATATTTTAGTCCTGTCAGTTTAATCCGATCACACATTTCAACGTGAATTTAAGCGCGATCTTTATTGGGCACGACTATTTACCCGTAGGTACATTACGACGGTATGGATTAAACTGACAGCATTAAAAATGTTCTATCTTTTTTCAATAAGGTTAAAATGAAAGAGAGGTGACTTGTCTAATATTAGTTAAGTTCGTAAACAACAGAATCGGCACCATTGTCTGATTAGAGATCCAAAAAAAATCAAAACTCATTTATTCAGTTTAGGCCCTAATGAGATGGATGTCAACAGTTACAATTTTTAGACTCTACCACCGGTTCGGATTACACTTGAACTGAGAACATCGCTAAAGGAGTTAGGTATATTTAGGTAGGTAGAGTCTATTGTAATGATTGTAACATAAAACTAGGTTTTCCTAGACCTAAAATTAACAAACATAAACTCGTTCTTTTAACAGTAATACATGATTAAATTTGAAAAAGAAACATAAAATTAACATAAATTCGCTACAGAAAAAATAATTACAAACATTTCTCTTTGTGTTACCAGAACAGTTCGGTTTTGGTCAAATCATCCAAGGTATATTACTGACATTATACGACTATTTCTTGAAAATGTTACTGTTCGTCAGTATGAAGTCCGATACTAGTCTTTCTTACTCGGTTGCGAGGCATTTTTACCTAAAACATAAAGTACAAATAAATCTTAGCTTGATGGGTTACAATGGATCAACAGTTCACTGTGACCCAATGACCGATAAAGGAAAAATATATAAACCAAAAAAAAACTATCTATCTTGAGGACAAATCAATAATGTATTACAATGGATCTAAGATATGACAAGTGTACGACAAAGCAAAAACATCTACATTTTTTATTCAATTAGCAATAAAACTTTTAAAATCTCGTAAAAAAATAGATTAGGTACTTACGTAGGGTCCAGAGAGGGGCCGCAGGTGGTCCCGCTTCGATACCGCACCGACGACTAGTGCGCAAACAGGCATAGTATAGATGAACGGCAAATACAGGCATACAGGTTTGTTTGTGTCCGTGAGTGCAACACATACTAAGTTATTGTACCATCAACAAAGTTGAAGCATGATCAATTTTGAGACCTTTTCGCTTGCAGCCAGTAATCATAGTTCGCCCGGTCCATTGTTGACAATAAAACGGCCTCTTGTAAAATCTTTTGTCTAGACAATTTACTGACAATGACAATCTACTATTTTATGACAAGCGCATTGTCTGGTTATATTGTGTGAGACACAGGTAGCGGCTGTTCACTGCACACAAAATACACCCTTAAGGTGATCATGCTTCAACTTTGTCGATAGTACATTATCCACTGTGACCCGCGATTCACTGTTACCCACTCTCCCCTACGTTAATTAGGGTTCTGTTTTATGTTTTTGCGACCAAGCTATTTTTATTAACTGATGTTGAGAACATGGTAGAGGGCATGGAATGGAAGAGGGAACTTATTCATTTGGGTATACGATACGAGTGAAACACCTATGCGAAAGGATGTCAGCCTAATGACATAAATGAAACGGTTTGACATTTAAGCTAAAATAAATATTGATATAACGTAACCACAGTATTGACTGATAGATGTCGGCACTTTCTATCTATACTACTTATATTCATGGATAAATATGAAGAGGTGGTTTTGGTGCGTAGCTTAATAATATATGTTGAAATATTTTTTCAAATCCGCTTGTTATATCCAGATTAACGCGTTCAAAGAAGCAAACAAACTCGTCAGTTTTATTAATAGTATCGATATACATAGATAATCTAGAGTACCTAGTGGTATTTTGACCATTAAAGATCACACAAGTGCACCAGTGAAGTGAAATGAAAAGATAACGTCTACAGCGACTTTTCAAATTGTCTCAAAAAGTCCTTGAAATGTTTGTAGAACGGCTCTCATTGTACTAAAACCTAACGACTTGAAGATGATTTAATATGAACTTAACGAAATAGGTACTTACATGAAGAATATAATTATAAAATACATGACTTACTTTACTCCACTTGAAACTGCAAAATACACAAAGTGTGATGCCAAAAAGAAAGAGAAAAAAAACCCCTTTATCACAACCCCGACGTATATTTAAAAGCTTGCTCACGATTTTTTGTTTTCTGTTTTTTTGAGTACGTTGTTATCAGTAAATTTGTTGATGAATGATATCATTTTTTGGTATTTTATTATGTATCCTAAGGGGCCCGACCCCTTATTTAGTTTAGCTTTGTCTTTACATACTTGGCAGTAAAGATATCGTTGTATTCGTCTTATAAACCCAAGTGACCTTACATAGGTGTTTGAAAGAAAAAACAAAATGGCGGATTTTTGGCGCGAAATAGTATTTAATACTTACGTTGAATTTATTTTAAACAATGTAAAGAAAGTTTGCAAATAAGGCCTACCTATGATGTATCTATGCTATTATGCAGCTACGCTAGCTAGCCATTATTCATAAAAAATAATTAAGTAGTTTTAAATCATTATTTTACGTACCTACCTATCTTCGTAAATTACATTAGGTACATTCATTTTTAGTGTACACGTGTGCCACTTTATTTCCTAATCTGCTAATCTTTACCCTACTTAGATTACCTAGCTTTTATAATGAATAACCTGCATTTAGATCCTGTGAATATGGATTATATCCACTGGTATAAGCTAAGCAGTATATTGATTTAAAAAAAATGTTAAAGTGGTTGTATATGTGGCAGTCAAATAGTAGAAACAAAGTAGGTACTATTGTCGACAACCTACGGTCAAAAGTACCTTTGACTAGCAAAATCAGTCAAAAGTTCTTTTGACCGTAGGCTTTCGACAATAGTAGGTACTCTTGACTGAAATAACAGACAGCAATAGTTTTGCCCAATGGAGCTGGTCAGAAATAGTTTTGACTATTTAATTCCGTCAAAATACGTTTTGACTGGTTAAGAGGATTGCAACACATAGACATTGAACTCAGTTCCTAGAAGTGGATTGTATTATGTCGAATTTTCCTTATATCGATAAATCCTAAATATAATAATATGCAAAACGTAATTACGTTTTTTATTTGCTCAGTAGGTATAATCAATAAGACTGTATTAAACTAATTCTTCGGGGATAATACTAGCACTGATCTTTTATTGTTTCTAATAAGTACTTTAGTATCTATAGATAAGACTGAAAAATATTGATTGTTTAACAAGAATTAGTTACATAAAAATCTGATTCTTGGGTTACTGCTGAGACAATAATTCAGCTCGACTATGTGTAAGTAGATGTTGGTGGTATACCTACCTATTTATGTATGTTAATGTCTTAGAATATTTATTTTTTATTTGCAATAACAATATTATCAGTAAATGATAATATGGAATACCTACAACGATAAATGTTAATTGAGCCCAATCAATTATCTATTACATTTTAATTTATGATGATATATTACGAAATTATGAAAGATGAAAATATTATTAACATACATTCTGAGATCTATGTTTGTAATTTTTATTATTACCTCGTAAATAATTAAAAAAATCAAAAACCCGACTGCAAAATAGATAATTTAAAAATAATGCACTAAAAATTAGTTTGTGTGTAATTAATTGAGTGTTTTATTTTAGACGAGCTATTAACAAAGACGTCGCACGAATGCACTATGTAAGCATGACACAAGTAGGTAGGTACTTATGAGCATGAGCGGACAACAGTTGCACACGGAGCGGTACAAAGATTGCAAGTATTTATCAGTCAACGCTGTCTGTTGTTTGTGAAGGAACATTGGAACGAAGTTAGTCGCGCCACAGACCACAGAACGAGCCAACGTCCGAGAAGTTAATCACTTTATTGCGTCACGTCTTGAAGTTGTGAAGTGATCACTGGGTTTTTCTACGTGCTTCATATAGTGTCAGTTATGTGGAGCGAGAGTGACGGAGAGATGCACGAGGACAGGACGGGGAGATCTAGCGCTGGCTCTGAGGTGGTGATGATAGACGATAGAATGATAGCCGCCTCGACCCGCACTACCCCTAACATCTCCAACCTGACGGTCAACAAATCGTCTCGGGTGCATGTTGGACCGAGATTCATCTCTGTCACGCAGAATGTGCACAATAGTGAAGTGGTCAAAGGTGAGCCTAATTTTATGACACTATCTCTCTTTGTGTTGTTATGCTATTTTTCCCTTGCAAACCAATTACATTAGGAGCTTGCGCTTACCTATTACTTTATCCTGTTGTTTATTTAAAATAATGTGTCTATTTATTATTTGTTAGGTATTGGCGTCTTATGCTTTGCAATAGAGCAGCGAAAGTACTTATATCTTAGTTTTTCAGTGATATTAAATTTCTAAAACAAATATTATCCTATAATTAGGTATATTATTATACTTATGCTTTATATAGTAAATATATTTCCATTATACAGTACCTAAACATATTTCCTTATAAGTAGTAATATTATATTATAGAAGGTAGTTGTAAATAAGCTGAACTTAAAGTTCTATATAGTCCGTAACAATTAATAAAAAAAATTAAAACAATGGTAAACAAAATTAAGTTGTTTAGAATTACTTTAATTAAATATCTCTCTCTAAATAATATTAAATGCGAATGGCGAATTAAGTAGATATTGTATCTTACTTACTAAGTAGGTACCTACAGCCTACGGCAGACATATAAAATGGCAATACCTAATCGGTACAGCATTTGCAAATAGAATCGAAATGAGCAGGTACAGTTTAAAATTGTTTCTGGTGATGTTATTTAACAAATATTTTTTTAAGCGAAGCTTCAGGATCGAGATCAAATAATAATAAAAAAACGTGTAACGAACGCGGCTATGCAATGCACATATTAAGTAGGTAGGAGGTACGCGGTTGTATCGCCGAGGTTCTATTTTGTCGGGTATTCCACCACACTTTACTAGATTTTATTATACTTACACGTTTTTTGGAGATTTTGGTACCTACCGCTATTTATTGATGTTGTTGATGTCAAATGAGAGTGACAAAGTTCCTAAAAATATATTTTAATGATCATGTCCAGGAACATCAGTGACGATATATATGCATTAGGAGGGTCTACTACGAAAAACTATCTACGAGCGACGGTTCGATCATCTTCGTCAAATTATGAACCAATAGAATTGCACAAAATTTACGTGTCGTCAGTTTGCTGCGATTCTATTGGTTCATAATTTGACAACGATGATCGAACTCTCGTGTATCGTTTTTCGTAGTAGGCCCTCAGGTAGGTAACATTGCACAGACTACACACATAGGTAAGTACCTACCTAACGTGCGAATGATGATGTCACATAATATGATTAATGTATTTGATTATTAAGTAGGTATTTTCTATTAACTAAAAATATATTTAGAGGTGTCGGAAGAATACGTTTGAAAACGTATAAACAGAAAAGCAAAGCCATGTCGTCTCTATTATTGTTCAATGTCTGTCTGGAATATCGACGACATTGTTTGCACTTTGTATGGAATGTTTTTATGGTTTTCCTTCTATTTCTTTGTTCTATGACGCTAAATTTTATAGTAGCGACATCTTCAGTGAGAAAAGGACTGATTATTATATGACTCTTTTTTGTCTATAGAAAAGCTTACAGCTAAAATCTTGCTAAAGTAAACTAATAAATTATTATATAAGTACTAGTGGTCCTGTATAATTTATCGTTATATTTTTTTTATCAAAGTAAAATAAAAACTTTAACAGATTATATATCTATGTTAGGTAGAAGAATCAAGGCTTCGCTACACCCCGATTCAGCATTAACTTAAGGATCTGAACTACGAAATACAAAAATATATTTTTTCTATAGGTTTACATATATGTACAACTAGCACGACTAGGTACCTACTTATAACTTGCAATTAATTAATAAATTTGTTATTATAGGTACGAGTTATTTTGTTATTTTTTCCTTATTTAAAATTTATTACAACTATTCAATTTAATTAAGACTCTTAGGCTTTTTGGGTAATTTCAAAACGTTAACAATAGGGTAGTTGACACTGTCAAAAATAAATGACCAAACACTAACCAATGCATAAAACATCTAAAAACACGTGGAAATATCAAATATGTTGTAGATTTAATGCATTTTTATGATTTTTAATTACCAGTGGAACCACTAAGAGTAGATGATTTGATGCTGTGAAACTTTGACGTCATAATGTAATATTTCATACAAAATTCCTTATAAACTATCGTTTTGACATTTATTAAAAAGTAGGTGATTTGATGTGTCAGTCAACTACCCTATTGTGAAAACATCGGCGAATGAATTGGTATTCATTAGATAGTATCAGCATCTATTTGTTTGTTAGTTTTTGGGATAAAACTTTAGTAGCTGAGGGGAGTACCTATAGTCAAATATTAGCTATGCTTTTTCTATAATCATAATAATCGTAGATTGTCTGTATATTTTAAATATACTAATACGTTTTGAGCCATTTACGTTCGAAACATTGGGTCCGAGTGGGTCGAGCAAATATTGAATCGTTAGTAAAACATATCATGACCAAAGCTTGCATATAGGTACCTCGCATTGCTATCTAACGTGTCAGCATTCTGGGTACATTGCAGTATTTTTCATTTATATTTCATTTGTAGGTACATTTAAATAAGTTGTATGTTTTTCAAATAAATAAATACACTAACTTTATCTGTAGGTTTTTAAAACAATAAATAAGTTCAATTTTCCGGTTTTACCCTAAGATAAAATTGAATATACCTAAAGTAATGTTTCATTGAAGTCGGGTTAATGTGACTTCAAAAGGTTATCGATACTTTTGTTTTACATATTAACTACTTATTTTATTGTCTTTGGATGCACATCAACTTATTTCCTCGACACCAAAACGCAGCTATTTAACAAAATACAAGAATTGGCAATATACTCAGTGGAAATGTACTCGTAAGTACTGACTGAAACCATGGACATGATTCTGTACCCGTTAAACTTTTGCGTCAGGTTTTTAATAAATTTTACCATTATGTCTTGTATTTTTTTTTTGTAATATAAAAATCCCAGTATGTGCCAGATCAATTGTTAAATTCACGGGTCACCACAGTGTATCTTATAAATTAGTAATTGTGGGAATTTTTAAATTTTCTGCAATTAAAAAAATATTAAAGTTTTAATTGTATTAATTTTGAATGTCAAAATAAAGAAAAGTAACAAAAAATTCTAACGCTGAAGGCTTCCAGAATTATGTACTGAATACTGATTGCTGTGTGGTGACGGCGACGAATATCACCACCCCATCTCATCCCGTGGGGGACGTAGAAGTCGTCCGAGGGAAGGTATACCAGAATACGGGCAGCAGCGTATCTCTGAGAACTGTAACACCATACTGCGATCGCCAACCCGCCTGCCAAGCGTGGCGATTATGGCAAATCCCCCCAATATGATTGAAACATCAAAACTGTGGCCCCTAGTCCCCGGCAGCCCTGCTATTCCCAGCCTTGGTAACAGCTGTGGTAACGGCAGGGCAAGGGGTGCTAAGAATCCCCGGCAGATGCCGTGTTACCAACACCGACGACCTCTGGCCCTGGCAACGTATAACACTCGTACACTGCGGACCGACGAGAAGATCATCGAACTGGAGGAGGAACTGAGCAGGTTACACTGGGATATCATAGGATTGTCTGAAGTCCGAAGAGAGGGGGAGGACACGATAATCCTAAAATCAGGAAACCTGCTCTATTTCCGGGAGGGTGACCAACTGTCCCAAGGTGGTGTCGGGTTCATATTCCACAAGCCCCTCGTGAATAACGTAGTGAAAATCGAAAGTGTGTCGACTAGGGTGGCGTACCTTATACTCAGAATCACCAAACGGTATTCGCTGAAGGTCATACAGGTATACGCACCGACTTCGACACACTCCGACGATGAGGTTGAGGTTATGTATGAGGATATTTCTAGAGCCATACATACCTCTAAAGCTCATTTCACTGTGGTCATGGGGGACTTCAACGCGAAGCTGGGTCAACGAATCGGTGATGAGCTGAAAGTGGGGCAATTTGGAATTGGAGACCGGAACCCCAGGGGCCGAATGTTGGCCGACTTTATGGAGAGGGAGGGACTCTTTATGATGAACTCCTTCTTCAAGAAGTCGAAACACCGCAAATGGACCTGGGCGAGCCCCGATGGTAAAACCAAAAACGAGATAGACTTCATCTTGTCGACGAGAAGACAAATTTTCAGTGACGTCTCTGTGATCAATGCGGTCAAAACCGGGAGCGATCACAGATTGGTAAGAGGCTCATTGAACCTCAATGTCAAACTCGAGAGATCCCGACTGATGAAGTCTACGCTCCGACCTTTACCTTTCCACGTCCAAAACCCCGAACCCTTTCAACTCGAACTTCAAAACCGATTCGAATGCCTGGCAGACTGCGATGAAGTGGACTCATACAACGACAGGTTCGTGGAAGCTGTCTATACGGCTGGGTCTAAGATTTTCAAGGCTCGCCGTACCAAGAGAACCAAAAAGATCTCCGATTCTACCCTACAGCTTATGGAAGAAAGACGGAAAATGGCTCTGACGTCCTCAGATGATGCTGCCAGATACCGGCGGCTCAACAGACAGATCTCAAAGTCTTTAACTCGCGACACACGCCAATTCAATACAGTTAGTATTGAAGAGGCCATCGAGCAGAATAAGGGCTCTAAAGTGTTCGCAAGAAATCTGTCTCTTGGGCAGAGCCAACTGACGAAGCTGAAGACTGAGGATGGCAGAATCGTCACGTCGAAACCTGAGCTGCTGGGAGAGATCGAAAAGTTCTACGGAGAGTTGTACACGACAACGCAGACACCTGTCGATAGCCATGCTTCAGACCCCAGAGCAAGGCTAACCCGACACTACACTGAAGATATCCCGGACGTCAGCCTGTACGAGATTAGAATGGCTCTCAAACAGCTCAAGAACAACAAGGCGCCTGGTGACGATGGAGTTACGGCTGAACTTCTGAAGGCAGGTGGCTCACCGATCCTTAGGGCCCTTCAGAAGTTATTTAATTCCGTCATACTTAAAGGCCAGACGCCGCAGGCATGGCACAGAGGTGTGGTGGTGCTCTTCTTCAAAAAGGGAGATAAAACCCTATTGAAGAATTACAGACCCATCACACTGCTGAGCCATGTTTACAAGTTGTTCTCGAGAGTCATCACGAACCGTCTCGCACGCAGGTTTGACGACTTCCAGCCTCCCGAACAAGCCGGGTTCCGAAAAGGCTTTAGCACCATAGACCACATACACACGCTGCGGCAAGTTATACAGAAGACCGAGGAGTATAACCAGCCATTATGCTTAGCGTTTGTGGACTATGAGAAAGCCTTCGATTCGATAGAAACCAGGGCCGTGCTGAGGTCTCTTCAAAGGTGCCAAATCGACTATCGGTATATCGAGGTGTTAAAGTGCTTGTACGAGAACGCCACCATGTCGGTCCGACTCCAGGACCAGAACTCGAAACCTATCCAATTGCAGCGAGGCGTGAGACAGGGAGACGTGATATCTCCGAAACTGTTCACCGCTGCATTGGAAGATGTCTTCAAGCTTCTGGACTGGAACGGATTTGGCATCAATGTCAATGGCGAGTACATCACGCACCTTCGATTTGCCGATGATATAATAGTCATGGCTGAAACCTTAGAAGACCTCGGTACAATGCTCGATGACCTCGGTAGAGTCTCTCAACAAGTGGGTTTAAAAATGAACATGGATAAGACGAAAATCATGTCGAACGTCCATGTTGCGCCCACTCAAGTAAATGTTGGAGGCTCTGCACTCGAAGTTGTAGATGACTACATTTACCTAGGACAGACCATCCAACTAGGTAGATCCAACTTCGAGAAAGAGGTCAATCGTCGAATCCAACTCGGCTGGGCAGCGTTCGGGAAGCTACGTAATATCTTCTCGTCCCAAATACCGCAGTGTCTTAAGTCGAAAGTCTTCGACCAGTGTGTGTTGCCAGTGATGACTTACGGAGCAGAGACGTGGTCGCTTACGATGGGCCTCATAAGAAGGCTCAAGGTCACCCAAAGAGCGATGGAGAGGGCTATGCTCGGAGTTTCCCTGCGAGATCGAATCAGAAATGATGAGATCCGCAGGCGAACCAAAATAACCGACATAGCCCGAAGAATTGCCAAACTGAAGTGGCAGTGGGCGGGGCACATCGCTCGTAGAACCGACGGCCGCTGGGGCAGAAGGGTTCTCGAGTGGCGACCACGAACCGGAAGACGCAGCGTGGGCAGGCCCCCCACAAGGTGGACCGATGATCTTGTGAGGGTCGCGGGAAACCGCTGGATGCGGGTAGCGCAAGACCGGCCATCGTGGAGATCCTTGGGGGAGGCTTTTGTCCAGCAGTGGACGTCTTTCGGCTGATTTGATGACTGATACATTGAGTCAGATACGCCGCCGCGCCGCTCAGTTAGTCGGCGGATAATCTGCCGCTAACAGTGAGCCTAGTGGAAACGCGCCCTTACAATGTCACTTACACCCGGTATACCGTACCCCGAGTGTGAAGAATTGACGTTATTACGCTTACTAATTGCGTTTGTGATCATGATTTTGTATGGGATCAAACTCAAACTCAAAATTCATTTATTCAATTTAGGCTAATAAGGCACTTACCTATACTCTACCACCGGTTCGGAATACACTTAAACTGAGAAGACTCCGGCAAGAAACTCAGATAAATTAGTTCCATGAGCACCTATTCCGCGAGAGGCGTTGTATCAATGCGTATAGAATAGATGGAAAAATGTCGTAGGTAAACGCAAACGCGGCCTAACGTCAATTCTTTACACACGGGTTACTGGTAACTAACTAACGCAAAACCTCTTATGAGCTACTTTGGTTCATCAAGACTCTCAACTTTTGTTATATTACGTCTTTTTATAGGTAATGTTTTAAGTCTGCTATATTTTTATGACAAAGTCCTTAAGTATACCCGTTAATTGAATTATAGTGGCTTTTATATGTAAAAGTGTATCGTACCATTCGTAGTCTATCTACCTACCTAATCTCAATGCAATACAAAAATTATTATACCATTAAAAGAATACTGTTCGATGTGTCAATGCCCTTTTCCCCGCTTATCAGCATATTAGTAGGTAAGTATATTAATTTTGTATAAAATTAAAAAATACCGTCAAGGAGATAAGCCGTCACATAATTAATAGCTAAGTGTCGAAATGATACGGTCTTGTCTTATTTATTGCAATATAACAAATACTATATAATATTTATAAAGCTAAATAAATTTAATATTAATAAAATAAATACTATATAATAATTATAATATTTATTATTTGTTGCATAGGTACCTATTACCTATACTGCATTACGAAATTATTTCAACATTATGTATTTACAACATAACGTAATAGGTGTATGTTCCTAGTATATATATATATATCCGTTATCTGGTTTCCATAGTACAATCACAGTGTAACTATTATATAGTTCTCCCTCCCTACCAGTCGATCCAAATTTAACTTTTTTTAAGCTTCCTGAGGACGCTGAAAGGTAAGAACTACTTTAAGAAAAGAAAAGAAAAGAAAAAACATTTATTCATGACGACTTTAAAGTGGTTATTATTATTATGAAGTTATCAATCATCATGATAGGTAGGTATACTTAAGTAGGTTTAAAGTCTAGGTACCTACTTAGGTTACGAAAATAAGTAGGAACGTAGTTAGGTATAAATATAATTATTTTGTGAATTTGGTACCTATTACATTTATAGACTTTGTTTTATCTACAACACGTGCGTAAACCTCCATAATAGTAGTTTATGATAGGTATTGTTGCAATAGGTACGGGTTCTTAATACCTGGTATCACACGAGTTTTTAATACCTAATTATGTGCAGTACTTTATCTAAACTCAAAAGGTAAAAAATCGATAATATTTTGTCATAGGTTTTCATGACTTACGTCATTTCCATTGCCGCCTCCAGAATTTCAGAAGTTTATTTTTGGCCAAAATAAAATATGTACCTAGGCAAAAAAATCAATAAAATAAACAAACACAATAATCATGGCGCCCAAATCTGTGTTGCCAACTCCCAAAAATTCTTACCTCTAAAGTTCAAGTCAAAAATTCCTAAAATCGTCACTATTACATGTATTGCCCCCAAAAAAAAAATACAATGTTATGGTTTGTACCTACCTAATTGTTTTAACGTATGCTCTAACGTTCTTAGGTTAAAGTACGTTATGAAAAAAAAAAACCAACCTAAACGAACCATGTCGTTTTTTGGTTATTTATGAATGTTCTAAAATAATCTAGTAAGATAATTATACAAACCGTTCCAATCCGTTCAACCACGAATCGTTTAGGTTAGAAGTGTAGGTAAGTCTCCTTCCATAGATCGTTCGTTCGCTTTGGATATTTTTTTGGTATAAATTCAGTAATCGGTTGTGTAAATGTCTCAATTTCTAATCATATCCCTTGGGATATTTATATCACGGATATAACTATGTCACTGCAACATATATATACCTAATACTACTACATAGTATTTTTAAATTTCCAATCTATGTAGGTAGCTAGCTTAGGTACCTACTTAGATAGGTACATAATGTTTATTACTTACGTGACCAAGCCTTACCAAGTTCTTATAGGTATGGTACCTACTGAAACAACATACCTACATAAATTAAATCATGAATATCTAACATGGTAATTGTATTTTTTTATTCATGACAATTAATCATTTTAATTTATTGTATTTATTTTAGAAACAACAACAACTTATTAAAACAAGAAATCATTTTAATAAAATCAAATTAATTAATACTTGAAAACGAGCCAGTCCTCCATATACCCTACATTACCATTTTCTATCCGTGTGTGATGAAGACATCTTCAGATTTCAACATGAAGTCTTACTCAATGTGTGTTTGCACTTATATTATTTTGTCACTATGTAGGCTGATCATAAATTTGTAAAACATTTTGTAAAGTGTGTTTCAAATACCTCATGATGAATATTTTTTTTAAATAATATGTTAACTATCATCACACATTTTCATTCTACTCAGTCATGGTGGTGTCTAAAACATTTCCGTTGGTAATGTTTCAGGCCGAATTCTGGGCCTAGAGCTGATCTCTCCAAAGGACACGCGCAAGCTGCGCTGTAGCGTCGCTGTCTTCGTGTGTTGGGCCTTTGTGGTCGTTTCTGCCCTTGCCATCTGCCTCTTCTATTTTGCTCTTTCAAAGCAACCAGTTCGCCTTGATCTAGGTACGTTTATTACAGGCCAATTACAAGCCTTTTTCTACGTTCCTCTCCATTTATACCAATCTCTTTGGAATTTTACAAACTTCAAATGTAATTAAAATGTTAACATTCTGATTATTAGGTATTAAAGAGGATTGGTACCTGCGCCGCGGTGATTGGCAAGCCCTCAAACCGTACAATATTGTATCACTGAAATTACCCGTTCCGAATGTGATTATCGGACACAGTGCAGGCTTGCCCTGTACTGTAAGGTTCAAATGCGTAGAAAAAGTACTTGGTATACAAAAAGCACATTTGGCAAAGGGCTGGGAAGATATAGGACCAAATTACCTCGTGGGCGGCGATGGATTCATATTTGAAGGTAGAGGCGCGAACATCCACTCTGCGATGGTGAAGTCTGAGAACCGTAGGAGCATCAGCATTATGTTTTTGGGGGACTTCAGGACGGCAACCCCAGTGCAATCGCAGTTTGATCACCTTAACATCCTGTTAGAAGAGTTAGTGAAATTACAAGTGTTAAAACCAGATTATACCTTGTATGGACACTGTCAGGTGGCCACCCGTATTATCAGCCCGGGTCCAAACATTATGAATAGATTAAACAATTTCACACATTGGGACCCAACAAATGCAGAACTTTGTCTACCTGGTTGATGGATTAGTTGACCAAGTGGACTGTCAAACATGGCTTACAATTATCAATCTTTACGTAGGTACTTGTATCGTTAAGATGTACCCTTTGGGTCTTTACGCTTGGCAATGAATAATATAAAATGTTGGATATCTGTGATAAAAATGGGATAAGGAGAAAATAAAATATAGGTACTTAATGTTATGCTAAATAAAGGTAAAACTATAATATATTCAATTTTGATGGCGTTTATGTATTGAATTGAAATAATGTTAGGTATATCATAAAAATTGAATATTGATTCACACTATGTTCATTTACAATATATATATATATATATTTATAAACAGAGCTTGTACTATGGAAACCAGATAACTGATATACTACATATACTATTTATTTTTTTGTAAATACATACTTATATAGATAATTACACCCAGACACAGAACAAACAGACATGTTCATGCACACAAATGTTTGTCCTGGATAGGAATCGAACCCATGACCAGCAGCGGCGTGATAGGTGGTGTCTTAACCAACTGCGCCAACTGGCATGTCTTATACACATATAATATAATAATAATATGTAATAGTAAAGAGGATTTAAATAAAAAAATCGACATTCCTGTTTATAAAGTTAAGAGTTCTTATTTGAGAGAATATACCATTTATGATTTCAATACCTATCCATTACGATGAACACACTATAGTGTAGGTATATCTCTATAATTATACCAACATTCCTTTTGGCTTCAAATATCATATCATATTATTATACCGTTTTCGACTAACCTAAACTCATAAAAATAATATTATATTAAGAATTGATCGCTAAAAATATTTTCCTATTATAATGGTCATTATAGGTACCTATAGCTGTTAATTTGAAGAATAGGTAAGTTAAGATTGATCTCTAAAACTGTTCAAGAAAGCTCACCACGTTTTCTGATCTTAGATGCAGTATTCTAAATAAGTATTTTAATATTTGTTTAAATGCGTATGGAGTGTAGTTTAAAAATTATAAATGTTATTTATTAACTTAATTTAGTTCACACTTATTTTTGTGAGAAAATATGTTTAATTTTTATTTTAAGATGCGTTAAACTCGCGTGATCTCTTTCAATCATCCACAATTATTCTAGATAAAAACAAAATAGGAAGATAGTGTTTCGGTCCGGATTTTCGTCCGTGGATCGCTAAAATTATCTATCAGCTTTGAACAGAATATATCTCTATTATTTTGAATGCCTACCTCAATTACGTGTCAATAAAATTGGGTTTAGTTATCAAATACGCGAAGTATAAGAACGTACCGTAAGCATAAGAATATAAAATAATTATGTTCACATAATTTTTTTATTATTAAATTCAGGATTAATTTTACAAAAAAAATATTATTTTGTATAATAAGGCCTATATTTATTTTAATTATGTTCTATATTGTACTGATCTTATTGAGTAAAACCAATATGTAAGTACCTAAAATGTAAATGTAATTTATGTGTAAACTATGTTATCGCAGTAAATATGCAATATTTAATTCCCACTATTATGTTTAGTATGTTTGTTGTTTATGTGGATTTTTCTCGATCACGTCACATCGTAAGAAATCCTACTAATTTTAAAGTGCGAAAAGTGTGTGGTTTATTTACCACTCAGCTCCGTATGGGCTGGATGGATTTGGATGAACCAGACACATAGATACCTATATCAAACCTTGCAATGATACTTACCTACCTCATATTTTCCTCAAAATTTATTCATAAAATTCTTCGGGATCACAGTTAAATCAGGGCGCGAAAGCTAGTTGTTCAAAAATATATGTATAATGTATAAATAAAAGATCATAATGAAAAAGCATTTACCTACCTATATTTTATTTTTTTATCGCCATCGTATATCCGCGGTTCTAAAAACTTTAGCATCCTTTTTTTTTGTTACCAAACACCTACTAGTGCAACAAAGTTTACTTACCTACCTACATATGTAATTCTATAAAATAAATATTTTGCTGGGAGTATCTACATAATGTACATTATTTATTATTAGATGTTTTCTGGAGTTGCACCCGCGTTCTTGAGATGACAAGTAAGCTAAAGCACTCGGGGATTGTAACTTCCTATAATGTGAAAGCATTTTCACCATCGTAGCATTAGCTACGAAGATTACCCCCTTACACCCTAACAAGCTTTACCTACCTACAGATAGATTTGTTTCGATAAAAAAAAACACCATTTCACAATTTGCGGTTGGTACCTAGGTAGTTAGGTACATGCACAAAGCTAGGGCACCGGGTAAAAATAAAACCGGACAAGTGCGAGTCTGACTCGCGCATCGAGGTAATATTAAAAAAAAAATCGAATAACTTTACGAGGAAGATAACTGAAAACTGCTAGGTATTATATTTTGGCAGTATTTTTGTGATGAAGTATTCTATTAAAAGCGTCTCGAATTTTCCTACACAATTTATAGTTAGGCACAAATAGTTAATTAGTTCATACATAAATTGCCTTTTTCAGACCTCCCCTTCCCACAATATATTTGGAACATTGCGAAGAATTCAACCAGGGCCGAGAGACTATCGTGTGGTGTTGCCCTTATAGCTCTTATTGCCTGCATTACCCTTATACTAGCTTTTACACTTTCCACCAGTGATGTTGCAGACCAGGTCATCGATATCGGTAAGTAATTGGATTATGTAAGTAGTTATATCAATATGCGTATATTACAATTAGGTACTTAGCTAAATGCTGCCTGAATGATAAACCGTTAAAGATATCATTAACTGGAAGACGTTGGTTCTGGAAATATATGTGATAGGCCTATGGTTAGCAGTGTGGAAAGGCTGAATATGATAATAATTATTTAAGCATTTCCTCACAAAAACATTTCATAGACAGCAGTGGCGAAGGGTCCATAAAAGCCGATTCCCATCGGCTTACCTTTTAGAAATCCCAGTCCCACAGCACTTTTATCATGCTTAAAAACACTGTAATTATAAAATTATCGTTTTTTTTTAACGGCTTACCCTCGCCATAATTTCACCCCTCGCCACTGATAGACAGTACAGATTAAAATGATAAAAATAATGTTTTATGATTATGAGGAGGTAGTTAGGATGGTGGGTAGGTAATTAGGATGTATGCTATGAAATTACACATTTTTATTTAAATACGCAATTCGCAAGCACTTACGAATTGTCAGAATGTTGTCAAACTGGGCTCATTACTTACTTGCTAGGTGTTGATACCTGCGCTTCGCTCTATTTCTGAGTACAAGTCTAGTAGTTGGTTAGCAGGTACAAAACATGTGATGGAAAATATATATATCTACCTACTAAATAGGGCAGGCAGGTTTGCAGTTCATGGGTCATACATACCATACAAGTTAGAAACTGCCAATTGATTTTTGTGTAGATACCTAATGGTAATAGTTAATTAAGTCCATGACCTACCACAGTTTGATGTTGATATTTCTTTTTTAACTAGGTATATTATAAAAGTACAGATAAGCAGTTTACTCAATGTCGGTCAAACCGTAAAGTCATTTATCAACACTAGGTACAGTTCTGTTATAGTCTGCCTCGAATAACAATAATAAATATGATAACAACCAAGGACTACGTAAGTATAGGTACACGGAATACTGAATAAAGGGCGTCTCACGGCTATGCCAGAATATGCTATCTATAGGAAGTGGGTGGGGATATTATCGATACTTAGTAAAATCATTTTACAAAAAATTCATTTCATTTAAGTTCTTCTACATTTATAAATTATTAAAAAATGATAGATTAAATCGGTAATCGAACCCGAGAACCTGAGAAAGCATCCTGTATTTTTATGATACCCATTGCTAATCAAAAGGGTCCAAATAAGGAAAGATCAGTTCCTTCTTAGCGACAGAGCGTGTAACTTAAAATTCTTATTTAAAAAAAATCGGGAAATTAGGGACACGTGGATTTTATTGACCGTAATATACCTACCGACAACTCTTCAACAGCTCCCCACGACTGGAACATTACACGCGAGATGTGGCTTGCGGAGAATGCTACCTACAGCGAAACGTTAGATCACTTCAAGCCGCTGAGGCTGGTCATCGTTCAACACACAGTCAGCCCTGAATGTGACCAATTCATATCATGTGCTGCTGAACTGCGCGAGATGCAGAGCTGGTACAAACGCGAATACGACTATGATATACCGTAAGTCAATAGGTACATATCTAATTATTTCTTAATCCCTTCTATTGCAATATCTAGAAAACCAAGCCTTCGAGATATAAAGACGCGGATAAATCGTTTGCTGCATAAAATCTTATTGACATAAAGTAATGCCGCCCATAAGTCCACAACTAATGCCGGTGCGGAGTGATATCAACGTATTTTTACTACTTTGATGAAACAAGATTATATTTAATGTCTACAAAAGTAGTATAAAATTAGATTAGAACTAACGGATTTCATCTACATGGTAAATTTAGATTAACTTATAATATCTTCATTAAAAAGAAAACATCAAAGAAAATAAAACAAACTAATCAGTATGATTACAGGTTCATTTATTTTTTGTTCAAGCATACTTAGGTGCATATTTCAAATTCTCCTTTCTTTCCTATTGGAGTACCTATAATCGATCGATTTATTGATTATTTATATGTACTTAGGTCTTAGGAATAGGAATAGGAAAGAAAGTAAAGTAATAATCGATGATTATTAATCGATTTATTTATTAGCTATTTTTTAATGCCAAAAACTATATAGGTAGCCTCAGTATGAAAATAACATTCCCAATAAGTAAAGTAGTTAGTCTAATAATGATTAGTTAACACACAATCTATATCTATCTATTATATATCTATATCTACGCTAATAATAAAGCTGAAGAGTTTGTTTGTACGCGCTTATCTCCGGAGTTAGAGGTACCGATACCGATTTAAAAAATTATTTCAAATCAAATCAAATCATTTATTTGCACAGAATATTGGTCATGTCTACTTTCTTTCTATCCCGGGAAAACATAAGATCCTCGGAAACGCGGGTAAAACCGCGGGGCGGAAGCTAGTGACAAATAAATACCTATAAATCTTTTTTATTACCTCTAATATGTATCTCCATTGATAGGCCATTATTTAATTCATAAATAAAATTGATGTAGGTACTTACACAAAATAACTGAAATATGTATTGTTCGCACCGGGCATGGGTCACAAATGACCATTCTTCTCTCGTAAAAATATAACGGTACATATCAAGATATATATTTAAAAAAAAAATGCAATGCCTCATTATGAGGCCACTGTACACAAATATGTATTAAATCTACCACATTAACCTATTATGCTCTATGTATGTGATGCAATAAATGTTGAATTTATCGAGTTCAGACAGACGCGGCGCGGCGGCGGGTGGACTTTGTTTTATAAAATATCAAATAATATGAAGTGATGGATGAGCTATGAAATAAGTATTATATCTACTTATCTATTTTATTTTACCATTTTCGCAAGTTAAGATATTACTTTCATCGCATGCTATTTCAACGTGTAATTAATACTTTTATATGTATTAGGTATAACTTCATAATCGGTAACGATGGGCGTGTGTACGAAGGTCGAGGGTGGAGCATAATCGGCGCTCACACATACGGCTACAATCGATGCTCGCTTGGAATTGGGTTCATTGGTAAGTAGCTAGTACTTCTGCAATGCAATATATAACTTTTGAACCAGGACGCGACAAAATCTGGGAATCTGAGACAAAATTGGACAAATTAGGGACAAATTCTGGAAGCAAACAGATCTTCGCTAGGTGCTCTAGTTCTTGAGATACGAGGTAGCCCTGCCAGGAAGCCTACTACCTGGCAGGGCCACCTAAGAATCCTCATAACTTTTGAATCAGCACGCGACAAAATCTGATATTCGAGGACAAAATAGGAAAAATTAGGGACAAAATAGCGACAGACTTGGAATTCAGATCCGTGATGGTGGCTCTGTCAAGAAGTGCCGCACTAACGAAGCTCCCATTCAAAAGACTGACTATTTCAGCTGTGACGCAAACTTGTGGCGGCTATATCGAAAAGCAAAAAAATCGTCATTTTGAAATACTCGAGCGCGCCAGATTTTCATACAGACTGTTCTGATGGTCGTGCTTATTCATAATCTGACGATTATTTTGAGGGATTTTCTTAATCTGACGGTATGAAAAATAAACAAAAAAACATTTTGCCTTTTTTATGTTAAAACATCGCATATCGGTCGAATCGGTGAAGTAGGTAACGAACAAAGCTCGCGCTTGCGTCACACTCGCTCTTGAGTGTATTAGCTCCGCTAGCGAGGCCAACGCACGTATCTACTTGCGTTTTCGTTACCAGTACGGGAGTGAAAAAGGCGTCAGGTTGACATTCGTGATGTTAAAGCGCACGAGATCCATCCATTAAGCTTAGGTAGTAAAGTCAGGGCCAAAATACGAGACGTCTGCAATTGAGAAATCGGGTGATGGCTGGCACCAGAGTCATGTGAAGGTATAGAATGGAACTGTATTACCTTCATAACAATCCAGTCCAAACCCGGTGTTTCTAACAGGAACTGTTGAGAAATTATGTCCGTGATCCTGCTACCGAGCAGGATCACGTATTACCAATTTACAGTACCTACCTTGTTATTGCAAATATATTAACATATGTCTATATTATATAATTTACAGAATTCGCCATTGTAATTCAATGTGTAAAATGAACGAAAGTTATAGTGGCGTGAAAAGAAAGCGTCCGTCTCGTGACATACACTCACATCACTATCTCGGTACATAGATACTAGGTACATACCTTGTGGGTTTATCACGGGTTGCGAGATGGTCAAAACATGTCCTGTGACGCATACTTTTTTTATTTTTTCGCTTCACTCCTCTCGATAAAACTTTGACAAATTATCAAAGAAATTCATTCTTAATAATTTATATATGTACACAATAATTTACTGCTAACTACGTAATCGTTATAAATATATTTTTGCTCACGAAATAACCCAAACTATATCGGAGTAAACATTATCTCATAATTAATAGACGTAGTTTAATTTGTCATACACACCTACTCGTACATAGGTATTTGCTTGTGCAATAATTAGCAAATATCGTTAAGGTCTCATAACATTTATTTTGCGCTCTAACAATACTAACAAAACCACAATGTGTGTGAGCTCTTACGACATCTCAGTGGAGCTTGTTTTGTACGTTCTGTACAAAGGTGATGAAATATCTGGAAAGTCATCTTTCCCCCATTTTTTTCTGCTCACTAATACATAGGTACTTACTTAATATCTGCAAGATAAAATATTGGGTAGACCGAAAAACGTCACGTCGCCTTGCAGTCGTTCAGAAAGAGACCCGTCATGGAATTGGAGGGCGCTGCTGTTCTCAATTACCTTTTTTTCTTTAGAATAATTTACATTACAAAAGATTGTCAAATAAAGTGTTTCAGTAGAAGAGTGTAATGTACCTTCCTACCTATAGTGTGTTTGAGGGTGATGACAATAAAATAATTGATTTCAATACAAAATGAGAATATGTAGGTATACATATATAAGCGTAGTTATTAATTGACAGTTCCGAGAGACAGACCATTCTCATAGTAAAGGCCCTTTAATTTAGGAGAAATACAGGAAATAAGAAAGATTTATTGTGTGTTTATTTATTAATAACTGGCTACCACACTGGCTTGGCTGCCACAGGATTTATAAATGAATAAGAATACAGTATTAATTTTCTCCTGTACTTGATGAAACAGTCTATAGGCGTGATACTTCACTGATCTTTTGGTAGGGGTAATTTTATGCAGATAATTAATGTAGAAGTAACTAGAGATATTTTTTATAGTTTTCTAAATACATGCAAGAAATGAAAAAAGCTGACTTTTCTCCAATATCCCCCACCGCCGGCTCTCTTCAAAGAATAACTATACCAGGCTAATACTATACTGCGTGAAATATAATTCTTATAAAATTAATTTATAACATACCTACACTTTTATGTTTAATTGGTCAGTATGAATATTATAATAATGAAACGTATTGTGTCCACTATTAACGTGAAGCGAGATGGGTTGTTAGATGAAAAGAGTTATTCACACTATTATGAATGACTATAGGTATAGCTTCCGCCCCGTGGTTTCACCCGCGTACCGTGTCAACTACCTCCATAGCAAATTTCATCAAAATTGGTCCAGCCGTTTGAGCGTAAAGAAGTAACAAACATACTCACAAACTTTCGCATTTTGAATACTACATAATATCCCTTTAGGCTTAAATAACTATTCATACTTACATTTGAACAAGGGTAATATTAATGTAATTTTATGGCTGTGTACCTTTTTCCAGGTGATTATCGCGAAGAAATTGCTTCGCATAGTAAAGTAACGGATCTCCAGCTAGAAAGAACTGAAATGCTATTGGAGGAAGCGTTGAGACTCGGCAATCTCGATCCCAATTATTATTTAGTTGGAGCCAAAGACTTAAAGGCTACCGAGAGTCCAGGCTCAAACCTTTACGACGCTCTCCGAAAAATGCCAAATTACGACTTCGAGGCACACTACCGCGGCATGACATGCGAAGATATACACGATTCTAGTAAAACACACATTAGAGTATAATTAAGTTATAAGTTAGCTGTAAGTTAAGAATACCGAAGATACTTCCAATATTTTTAACATTAGGTACAGGTTAAATACCAATGTCTGCATTTGAACAGTTTTATGATTATATTTATTTATCATAATAAATTGAGGAAATACTGAGAATTCACTAAATTGTATTTTGATTTATTTACGTTACACTCCGCCTTTGGGTCGCCGGCTTATATGTATATGTGTACCAAATTTCAAATCAATCCAGTCCAGTATTTTAGGACAGACAGACAGACAGACACATGTGATCCTATAAGGGTTCCGTTTCTTTTCTTTAGAGTTCCGGAACCCTAAAAACTTGTGTAAAGTAATCCCATAAGTATTTTTAGAAAACATTAATTAGTAGCAGTTTATGACACAGGACGCCATAATTTAAAATTATTGTTTTCTTATAGACCAAACAGACTCATATAAAATACTAGGTAGGTATATCTACTACCTGATATTACTTTTCGTTAACTTATATCTCTTTTTTGGAAGACGCAGCAAAAAGCTTGCAACATTATACACTTGCATCTCGCACACATACGCAAATAAGATCGTGTCTAATACCCAGAGACTCACACATAGGATATACCAGACTTGACTGTCGCCGTTGTTTACGACCGCTACGTCTTAATTTTTTTATAAGTCTATGACCATCAAACCTCGGTGTTTTATAGGTTAAAATATCTTTGGTATTTGTGATTTTTTCTTTGATTTGGTTCTACAAGTGAAAGAATAAAAGGTTTAAAATCGGCCCAGTGGTGTCAAACTCAGTTTTTATTTTTTTGTGTTTAACTTTATTCATTAATAATCGATTTTACTTGTGTTTGGATTGATTAATTTGAACAAAAAACGGTTATTGTGACTTAACTACACTCGAGAGCAATAAATCCGGGTCACTTAAAGAAACCTATAAATCTCGGAAACTAAGAATGCTAGCTTAATTAAATAAATTGTATTATTACGACGGATTATTTCTTTTTAATTTTTTTATTGCTGTCAAAATCAATCAACGTTCTTTTGTAATTAATCAGTAAATATAATACCATTCTTGTGGCAAATCACACGTTGATAAACTTACGACCTATACCTAACTGAGCTGCATTAGCACCAAACCTAATAAAATTTGAATTTCGCGGTCCAACCGAAGGAACCACCTCTTTTTTTAGCTACCATGCTTTATTTTGGCCTAAAATGTCTGAAAAATAGTAATTTATATTAATACATGTATGAGTTTAGATAAAGTAGGTACCTACTGTATGAAACTGCACATAATTAGGTATTAAAACACTCGTGTGATACTATTATGACCATGAGTTAAAAGCCCCTATTAGGTATACAACAGTATCATAAACTACTCTTATATTATTTAACACTAATGTGTGGTTAGGAATTTCATAAACACGTTGTACATTACATTTGCATTTTATATTTATATAAATATATATATATATATATTGTAATTTTATATATGAAAGAACCTTATTAAAAGCACTCTTAGCAAAAAATTACTTTGCTCATTTCTTGAACAAATAACTATTAACCAGTGTTTGTATTTCACAAAAATCACACGTTGGTAGGTCACCGAGAGATAATGTAAGTTGGTGGCCTTCCAAATGTATGGTCAGAAAACGTAATAATAATTAACTCTTTACTATCAGGCTACTTTGGCCCACAGATATATATAAATATACCTAACCTAAGATAACTCAGTAGTAATCCAACAATAAGAAAAACCTTTTTTGTACAATTATATTGTTTATTTATATCCAGCGCAACCTTTAACAGGTCATTAATTTACCTTTTATAATGTAGGTACCTATGTATGTAACTTAACAAGGCAATATTTTTGTCGGAGGCGTACACGGAGACACAAGCCACGCTGCCCTGATTGAACTCCGTATGGTATTGCGAACTAGATCTCGTCCACATACGACACGAGTAGCGCTCAGTCAAAGCAAATCACTTATCGATAAATAATTAATTAATTAATCAGTTCAGCCCATAAACCAACATCCCACGTCGGTCTCGAAACGCATCAATCAAAGTATCATCGTTAATTTAAAAACCTACCAGGATCGAGTCCGAGCCTTTCAATAACAATAAAACACGTAATTTTATGGCTATAATTTATAATTAACATTATTTGTACGTAAGCGCAACAAAATATTACGTTTTATTTTGGTTAGATATATTATAATATTGTTTACGCAAAATATGAACATAAACGACAGCTTGTTATGTGATAACGTTTTTAGAAGCGTTAAGAAATAGCCCGAGATGTTTACTTGTAGAGTTTTTCATTATTTACCGATACAGACAGACTTACCTACAGACGAGCGGACAGCGCCGTAGATTTATTCCGTTGGATTTGGTATGGAATGTTAAATATCTACTGAACTATGTTACCTGCGCGACCTGCATCTCCATTTTACGGATTACGCCCTTCCTTATCTATGATTTATCGACTAGCCAATTCTCGACTAATTATGAGTACGCAAGGCAGAATCTGATAATAATAGGTGCGTTTGATTTCTGAACAGATAACAAACAGGAAAGTTTAATATCAAACAGATTCCTTTAGCATTAAATACGTAAGCACGTTTTCTTTACTAGAAACGTTATGTAACAGTGTTTCAAAACGTAGACAAAAATCCACATAACTACGCTTAGCAAAAAATGACAAATCGTTAAACAGTTTCATTGTTCAACACATTTTGAGTCATGTTATCTCATTCTGTCTTCTCATACGAAATAAGGGATCTTGAGTAGAAGTCGGCACAAAAAGTGGTGTACATTAGTTTAATCACAAGTTAAAAAATGTACAGGTGTATAAACATTTGGCATAGATAAATCGTCTACTGATTACACATGAAGAACTAAATAAAAATAAACTCTTAAGATTATTACTCGAAAGTTTGTAATTTTGAAAGTCTTAAATAATTTAACATGTTTGTTTGGTATTTTCTGATCTAGAGGTTCTTTTAGGCACTGATTTGTGTTTAGTTTATTCTTTGTAACTGGTTCATGAAATTCATAGCTAAGTGATGGCTAAGTGGTTATTTTTATATTTTCACCAATATAGTTAAATATATATTTTTGGATTTTCGCAGCGGTGAGGTTTGTAATTTATCAGATCATTCAGTACATCATTCATTACAGTTTTCGTTACAATAAAACTGCTCATTAATATCACCGGGCATAAATATTTAAGACTAGTTTATTATAATACCTATACCCGAAATGATCCGGGACTTATTTTCGTACACTACAACATCAAATTTCCTGATTATTACATCTTTCACTATTACTATATTTTATAATGGTTATGGTTACATGAGCTTTACATATTACGATAATCAGCAAATAAAAATTGTTGCATTCAAGCATAAAGCATCAAACGTTTGTTCAAAATTCCTACATGAAAAATTCTTTGGATTTCATTAAAGCACCTCTTTATAAAATATTATAAAGTGCTGTATCTGCGAATGTGATTGATTGATTGAAAATATTTGTATAAAGATCAGTTGATATCTTTTGCCGAAGGTACTGAAAGCATTAAAAAGAGCCCAAAGTGATATCATTGTGCTTTTCTTCGCATATAATTAAATTAAATGTGTCCTATTTACAAAAAAAAAACATGAATAATTATATTGTAAGTTAATTGCTCAGTTTTATGTATCTTTCTTTCAAATATTTGAAACGAAATTAATTTACTTTGTATGACCTAATAATGCGGATATAAAATAACACTATAAAAACTGACTTAAAACCACATTGCGTGTGATTTAAAATTGACAATAAAATTTGATCCACGATAAGTTACTTACATTAACAACAAGTGTATATTCAAGAAAGACGAAAACAGAAAAAACTTGACAAATTGTCAGTTGTCAATCCCAACTTCTTTTATGCAAAGGCATTGTTGTTTAATCATTCTTTCACCTAGGAATGGAGCAAGGATAGCCGTGATTATTTTTGCATAGTGATAGTTTACGGCCGAAGAGTGACATAGACACGGTAAAGAAACCGTAGTTAAAGCTAGTGACTGCAAAAATGTAAAATTTCGGAAGGCTTGGGCAGTAACTTATCCATAATAAACCTATTAAGTTTGTCATTTTATACAATTAAATAAATGAATAATAAACTTAAGCTTTGACATTTGTACACAACTTCATTCTATGGGCAATATGATTTTATCATAATTGATGTAGACAAGACAATCTACACCGTCGGACACATAAACTGCATCAAAGTTCAGTATTACTTTCAAATGAATATTTTTAATAAGTATGCAAACTTTTTAGATTTACATAAATGAAAAAGTGAAGACTGGCCATGTGGCCATTATTAATAAAAAAACAACATTTAAAAATGCAACTGCAGCAAAACAAATGAATAAAGCCGGAAAAACAATTTGCATGTTATTAGGGTAAAGTTTTAAATTGATTGATACTTAATGTTTTTTTTTTCATTTGCTAATTGAATTTTGGTACCCAAGAGATGGCAAGAGATGTCGAGGACGACAACAAATGCGCTGGGAAGATGAGCTGAAACTTACTGCGGGACCCAATTGGAGGAGAGTTGCTCAAGACAGGAAGCAGTGGAAACTACTGGAGGAGGCCTTTGCCAATAGGCATACTGAGTTGAGAGATATCCTATAGACAGGCAAACCAAAGAATACAACCAAGCTCAAGATTAATCTCACCCAGTTTATTGGGCTCAATAAATAAATAAATAATAAATAAATAAATTGAATTTTACCAATAGAATTTTGAGGTAGTATTTTTAACCCTATAAGAGTTTCGGTACAATAATATGGATACTTAGTCCGAAGCATTGGTGCGCCAAGGCTTGGATAACGATTTGATTACTAGAAATTTAAATTTAAACCAGTCTACGGTTTCTTAAGTATACAGAAGGTTCGTAGAGACAGGTTTTTACAAAAGGAGATGTGGTACCGGCGAACTCGAGTAACTACCCGACGTGATGACCAATTTATAGTGTCAACCTTGCGAAATCGTTTTCCTACATAAGTTAACATCAAAATATAGTTGAATGAAGTCTGTGGAATAAACGTGACTGCACGAACAATAAAAAGGAGGCTAAAAGAAGGGTATTACCACCCCTTTTAGACCAGCAAATGGTCCAAAGTTGCCTGCAGCTCACAGACAAGCTCGCTTAAGATTTGCGCGTAAACACTTAAATTGGTGTAAAGAACAATGGGCCTCCGTATTATTCACCGATGAGTGTAAGACATGTTTATATCATGCAGATGGTCGCAGAAGTGGTTGAGATACGTACGGACGACGATAATTCAAGGTAAACACTGCGGCATCTTATTCAGTTGTAATATGAGCTATTGTGCAACAAAAAGGTATAGTCTGATCTTTAGCCGTGTGTACCATGAATTGGCCAGCACACAGACCGGACCTTAATCCGATTGAGCACGTTTAAGAAAATTTAAATGATCTGTATATGTGAGAAATTATGTGCCCACAACAGTGGCAGCACTAAGTATAGCAATTTCATAAAGAAGGGGACCATATTCCACAAGACCGTTTAATAACCCTAATTATTTTACCCTTATTACTGATTATAATCGGTTCCGCATAGACCTGTATGCGGAACCGATTAGAATCAGTAATAAGGGCACGTGGAGGTAACACAACTTATTAAAAGAAAAAAAAACGTGTGCTAAACTTTATTGATTGTTAAAACCACTTTTCAATTAAACCAACTGTTGCACCTACCATTTTTCGTTTACCTAAAAAAAATGTATGGTCGTTTCCAGTAAACAAACATAAACTTATGCATATGATACTACGCTGTTTCAAAGTTAACGAACCAATATTATAGTTTTCAATTTAAATTTGTATAAAAAGTTTGGATACTTAGTTAAAATATTTATTTCATAGTCGTCTTGTACTTTGCAGTTTATGCGTCAGGCAGTGTACATATAACGGTCAGAATAACAGACACAAAAGTTCATTTAGAGAAATTACGTACTTATCAAAACCCATTCAATAGGGGTGATGACTAAAAAAAAAATTTGTCCGTCAGATAGATTTCCAAAAAATAGTGGACACATGTTTTTTCTTTAGTTCTGAAAACAAAAAATAACGAAGATACAGTGCGTATCAATATCGCGTGACGTCACGTTTTAGTACACTTTTTACAGAGAAGTGACGTCACAAACCCCCACTCCTGAACTTTGATAGTTTGACTCTTTGTAAGTTTTTATTGATTTGATAAAATAAAAAATACGTATCCAATATTTTTTGATCATCCCTATTGTGTAGTGGTGCAATAGTCTCGCTATTAAACTCTCAGAAACCCATAAGGGTGTATTTTTATTCGAGGTGGGAGACAGACTGATTATTTGAATACACAAACGAATACGAGTACGATTTTATCTTCATCATTTACCAATTCTACAATCGATCAAAAAACGCAACCTTGCTATGGGCGATAAACTCAAAAATAGTCTTCTAAAATAAATTATAAAAATAGTACGATTATGATAGATAACATTGTTATTCTCTTAAACACTACGTTCACGGTGAAATGGTTTAAGAAGAGTCCCCATACATCAGTCACGTCACCGGCATTTCACCGATCAGTCATGTGATTTATTAAAATTCCCGCCGTACTGTGATTAGCGGATTAGTTAACGCCCAATAATAGTTCTCTCAGAACTATAATTTCTGACGTGTCTATCCGGAGTATAACGGTGATGTGACTGATACGTGTAAATGCACTTTTGGTATTCGAGTCATTTTGTGTTATTTTATGGAAATATTGATCTATATCAATTAATTTAATGTTTACTATTTTATTTTATTCAAGTATAAATAAGATAAGATGCTGTGCAAAGAACCTAATAACTAATGCTTATTATTAGGTACGGACTATTACGAAGCCGTACGAATGCTACCCTAAAAAATAATTTATTACGTAGGAATACAAAACAATATTTGAAAAGACAGAGTTAATTTATTAATTACTGTAATAAATTAGGTATACAACGTGTACCTATTAGAATAGTGAAACAATAATCATTTATTTTCTGAGTATGTAACTGGTGGTATTTATTCCAATTGGCCTCATGAACCTGCTGTTGTTCTCACGTTAAATTAAGTTATTATAAAATTAATCAAATTGACGAGGTAAAAACCTCCTTGATGAACTTTTCTACTCGGAAAGATGATAGTAATAGATGATGATCTTTTGGACTTTTATTTACAAATCAAATTGCGCGCCAAATTCACGAGATATGAATTAAATTCATAGTCCAGTCAAATTTGCGTTTCACCTCGGAATGAGATATAATAAGGTGGAAACTCGTATACACAGAGAGAAACCAGATCCTAATTATGGTTGCAATATAAAATTGGAACGCACAATTTGGTCACGTCGGCTCTCTTTCTTAACAGGTTATAGCTATATTTTTTCCTATGAATCAGAATCAGTAGTAAAACACATCCTTAAAGAAAACAACGGATTCTGTTTCCTCACCATGTCGAATGAAAGTTTCAAATACTAGTGCATTGGATATCGAAACAAGAACCGACCACACAGACATAAGCTGCTATATACGACTTTGTACCCATCAGGAATGACTCACCACAACTGCAAATACAATACAATAACCTTGAAATTAAAGGCATATATATATTTTTTCCATTTAAAAACCCCAGTAGGTATTTTGAGATGATGCGACAATACATGGAAGTTGATGAGAACCATAATTAACCCCGGAGAGTATACGAGATGGTATGTCTCAGCATTTTTTAGGGTTCTGGAACTCAAAAGAAAAAAATGGAACCCTAATAGGATCTGTGTCTGTCTCTCCAAAAATACTAACTCCAAATTTCAACTCAATCCGGACTGGATTGAGTTGAAAAGTTTGATACACATATTATTGGACGTGTAACGTAAAAAAAAGAATTATTAAAAAAAGTTTTTTGTTTTCGTTGTGAGGATCTCAATTTTTTTTTTTATAATTTTAAGACAAATAATAGGCGAAAATTGAATATTCCCCTTATCTCCGAAACTACTGGGCCAAAAAATTTGAAATAAATTCACAAAATATTTCTTACCTATAGATCACAGGAAAACCTAAGTCTATGGTATTTAGAGTAACATCGGAAATTACGGAACCCTCTTTGCGCGAGTCAGACTCGTACTTGTCCGGTATTATTTTCATTGGAATTCGCGACTTCACGCACAGTGCCGCTTTGTTTAGCCGTTCGCAAACTCGTGCGTACATCTGTACAGGCTGTTAGAGTTGCCAAGTCTAAACAATCTGTTAATTATTTACACTAAGTGTTTTTCAAGTAAATTATATATCAATTTAAAGTTTATTGTTTTCTGTACACTATTAACATATGGTTGCCTGTAAAATAATCGCCACAAGTAAAAGCTGCCAACATTGAATTAATTTCTACCACTCTGGATGACCGGTGACCCGAAGTCGAAGTCACAGATGAAACTGATGCTTCAAACGAAAACTCCAATGTTTTGGATGAAATAAATACATTTTCGGAAAAAGAAGATTAAGATAATGAAGACGAAAAAGAAGAGGACGAAGAAAGAGGATCAAATAAATAAATATCCTGGGACACACGGTTATCTGATCCCAAACTAAGCAGAGCTTGTACTATGGAGACCAGATAAGAGAAAACAGTAGTTTATGTAGGGTTCCGGAACTCTAAAGAAAAAAAAAACGGAACCCTTATAGGATCACTCGTGTGTCTGTCCGTCTGTCTGTCTGTCTGTCCGAAAATATTGGACTGGATTCAGTTGAAAGTTGGTACACATATGTAGGTAAGTCGGTGACCCAAACATGGACGTGTTACGTAAATAAATGAATATCAAACATGGGGGCTAATTTTGGGGGGTAAATAAGAAAATTAAAAAAAAAGTTTTGCAGACTTGTGTAATATATCAAATGAAAGGGCTTGTTGTGAGGATCTCAAATATATTATTTTTAGAATTTTACTATAAATAGTTTTGAAGTTATTTAAGAAAATAGGCGAAAATTGACCATTCCCCCCCCCCCTTATCGCCGAAACTACAGGGCCAAACATTTTGTAAAAAATACAGATTATAGTTCTTTACCTATAGATTACAGGAAAATCTATAAGAAGTCTATCGATTAAACGAGCAATTCAAAGATATATATAATCTGAATCTTGGCTCCAACGATTTTCATGAAATTTGGTAGTTTGGAAAGTTGCTAGGTTTCATTTTTAGAAAACACAATTTACACTTCTACAATATGGGTATCAAATGAAAGGGCTTGTTGAGAGTAAATCCAATATGGCGGAACATCCAAGATGGAGTAATAATTATTTTTTATGCACTTCTGCAATATGGGTATTAAATAAAAGGGCTTGCAGAGAATAATTAGAAAAATATTCTGACATCACTCTTAATCCAATATGGCGGACTTTTGGAGTTGTTTATGCTTTCCTATAGTATGGGTATTAAATGAAAGGGTTCGCTGAAAATAAAAATGCAGGTTAAAAAAGGTGATTTTAAGCTCAGTTGTTATTCCACCTGAAATTTGGTGTAGAGACTTCGATTATTCTTAAGATAGATTTTTTTGAGCCTGTAACATCGGGAGATGAACAGTCTCAGAAATCTAGCCAGCGATAACTAAAAAGTAAAAAATTAATTAAACAAGAAAAAAACCTTTTTTAAAAAAAGCTTTTATTTAAATGCTCTCAAAAAAAAAAAAACTTTCCTTTAAAATTTAAACTATCAACTTATAACCTCATTATACACAATTTATCAATTTATTTATATGATCATAAAAGCTTGTCGCGAGGAGATAAATCGATGTATCGCCCCCGAAACCCTCTGCATACTAAATTTCATGAAAATTGTTGGAGCCGTTTCCGAGGTTCAGATTATATATATATATATATACAAGAATTGCTCCTTTAAAGGTATTATTAGTACCTAGTTGACCGAGCTTTGCTCGTTATTTTTTTAAAACGGCCTATTCTAAAAATTAAACCTAGCTATCTAATATATAATATTTAAATATTATGCAAAACTGATTACAATATTTTAAATAAGCCTGAATACGAGTCGTATTTATCTGTAAATCTATTTTTTTTTCAATGGTGGAATGAATAGGCGCTATGAATAGTTTTAACATCAACAGACCAGCATCAAGTCCGAACTGATCATGTAAAAATCAATAAAAAAAATGTGCTTTTATTGTGAATGGATACGAATTATTAACTGTTTGGATAATCAAAGTAACTACTAACTGTAAAGCGGATAGCTATTAATAGTTGTCAGAGAGTATATTACAAAACTAGGTGCTCCTAGAAAACGTGTACACTAGTTACAGGAATGTATACTGTTACCATAAACGAATTGAAATCCATTTCGTTCGTAATAAATTAAAGGAGTAAACATAACAACAACAGGACACAGACACATTTGTTGTTTTTTATTATTTAAATCTTTGTACGCACGGCCACAGATCAAGCTACACACTGCGGCACCTTATGCGGTTGTAATAGGAGCTATTTTGCAACAAAAATGTGTCGCTTGATCTGTGGCCGTGTGTACAACTAAAAATGTACCATACTAAGGTAGCAAACAACCAACCCGATAGTAAGGTATTATGAATTTACTAAAAATAATCAAATCAGATATTAATGATCAGCTCGTTCCGTCTCATGCATGTAATCATAGCCATTTGTATGTGGTTAATTAGACCGTTTCACCGTATACAGTGACTTCACGAGGGTGACAATCTTTATATGTGAATTATTATACATACAGACAGCTACAGATAAGGTACATATTATATGGGGTATAAAACACTCATAAGTAGATTGTCTTTTTTATACTGGTTGTGATTAAAAGTAATAGGTATTTATAAAATAATACAGGTATTTTCAAAATAATCAAGTTGTGATTATTCACTATTAACGAAATTCAGCTACGAAGTCAACAGAATATAGAGTATGTCGTCGCTTATATTACAACACCGGGAAAATTTTTTTTTTGTTATTGACTTTTAAATATAATTGGATATGGAAAAATATGCCACATTTTAACAGACATCAAAAGAGGAGGTGAACAATTCGTCAGAATATTTTTTTTATGTTGATCACTTATTACTCGAAGACGCCTGGACCAATTTGGAAAATTCTTTTTTTGTTTGAAAGGGTATACTTCATAGGTGGTCCCATGGTCAGCAGGGGATCTGATGATGGGACCCTGGAAAAATCGAGAGAACTCTACAAATGTTATACGCCCATACAATGTTTTTCATTTACTTTATAAAACAGATCAGATATTTGTGACTGGTAGTCATCATCTTATGTTGCTGAGCTGATGATGAAAGGTACAACTCCTTAACGATTAGGAGTTAGGGGATACTTCTTTGAATATTATTAGGACCGTTTAAGACCTTTAGTTGTATTCTTTGATGTGATGTTGGAAGCCATGGAAGGTGCAACGCCAATATGGTTATATTATGTCAGTAATAAAACATAAGAAACTAAAAATTGATAAATAAAATCCTTTAACAAAAAATAGAACCGCCTTCAAAGGCACTAAAAAGCAATAAAATAACTATGTTGGAACTCAAATCTGACAGTTTTGAAGTCAACGAAAAAAAGAACTGCGGTAAGTACAATAACATTTTCCATAGAACATGAACTACACTTTCATATATTGTATACCTGAAAACAAAATAAGAAAATCATTTTTAAGATGGTACTTTTTGCCCGGCAATTTAGCCACCACTAAAATCTGATCGCACAAATTAAAATGTGATTTTCCACATGAAATTAAGTAGCGAATGGGAGAAAATGTTTTTATTTTGGCCTGCTGACTAGTAAATAAACTAAAATCTCAGCAACAGCAACCTTCCGAATCGTGCTTTAGTGTCTGACAATTCATGTCACAGGTACATATTACAACTATTGGAACAAAACAATATATAATTATAATTTAATTTCAGAAATGTTGTATATTCTTTAAGAAGACTTTACCGCGAGAATCGTCATACAAAACAAATTTGCTTTTTTAGGGGAAGCCAAAATAATATATATCAAAGCAAATAACAAATAGCATCACCATATTTGCCACGGGCATAAGAAAAATATGGAGTTTATATTAAATTGCGGTAATTTTATGTAACTATTAAGGTATACAATTTATAATGGATTACGAAACATCAAAAATAATATACTTATAACAATTTCTCGTCACTTCTAAGCGCCCACACTTAATCGATTGAAATGGCAACACTGATAAGAAATACTAAACGTTTGCTGATAGCCTGGCGGGAATAAGTCCTCTAAATAAATAATCTTACGAGCGCCAATTAGCGAAATTCGAGACGAATTTGAATGGATTGACGTTAGTTAGTTGTACTCCTGTTTCATCGACCTCGTAGGCCTCCTGGAGTTCATAAGTAGTATCGGGACCGGCAGCCGTCCAGCCAACTGCTTCCGGTAAACGCTCTCCAACTGTAGAGTACTAGTTACATGTTGCGCACAAAGCCTTGTTAAAAAGGAACTAGGCATAATTTTTGTGATTGAAATAATAAAAAATGGTTTATTGTATTTTCGTGAATTTATTTCCAATTCCAAGAATACTGACATCTATGGATAGGCTAGGATTATTCAATATCGTTTCACTATTCTGATACACGTTGTATAATAAATATAATATGAGAGTTTCTTTTAGATGATTCTAATGCCTACTATAAGCTAAAGACAGAATAGATTGAATGGAAATAATAAAAGAAGAAAAACTTGAGTGTATGTAGACACAGCCTCGTAATAAAAAAAATATCAACTGTTATAAACAATAGGTATTGTGTACCCGTTTGCTACAAAATTCACAGCACAGTCCCTTCTTGGATCACAGAAGTTTAGAATAACTACATGAACATTTTAAAATCCTATGGCCATCAAGATTATCACGAAGATCGCAACATACCGACAATTAAAATAAGCTAATACCAATATGATTACTGTTATAAATATTTAAATTCAGTCTTTGGTTCCATTCCAGTACATTGCATACTTCAATAAATGCTTTTCCGATTCAATTCATTAAAATTTTGTTAAATTAAATATCAAATTAAAAGGTTAGCCTTTAAAGAGATCTTTTAGTTTCAGTGACTCATATCAAAAGAATTAAAATCGCCATAATGATAAGCACGCATTAGAATAATACTAAAATACTAGCTAGCACTGCCATAAATAAACGATTTCATTATTTATATTCCATAATTTTTTATTGCACATGTAGTTTTTATCAAATCACAGAACATTCCGCATAAAGAGATCTCTACTAAACGTTAACATAATAAATGCGTACTTCAAATTCTTAAGGTACTTTTCGCATATAAACTCGAAAAGATTTTAAAAGATGACGATACCATCACAGAATTGACAAACATTTTTTTAAACAATCACGTAATAAAACAAAATTCATTTAACTTTCACTGAACAATTTCGATATACATAAATATCCAAATAGGTTCACATTGTTACAGCCTTAACACACACCATACCTTAGCTTCTATAATATTTACATGAGTTTCATTTGACAGTCAGGGGCGCGGGCAGCAACAGAAACGCGCGCGCGCGTCGCTCCTCGCGTCACCGCATTGTGTGAAATCGGCATCGCATGGCGAGAAGTTCATTTGATATGTGTCACTGTAGTAGTCATAAGACTAATTTGAACTTGGCAAACCGTAAAAAAGACACTCGTGTAAGGAATAGTGCAAACGGAATTTTGAACAACGTATGCATGCGAAAAAGAACCTCTTATTTAAACAAAACTAATAAAGCAACTAAAATTGGTTTGATTAAACTTGATATGTTCGTCGCTCATTGATCGTAAGCTTACTGATTGGTGATGTATTAATGACAGCTGACAATAATTTATTTATGATTGTCGTGTCCTAAAATAAGAATAACAAAACAAATGTCTAAATGCTGCTAAAGAATGAAGATCAGTCAGTCTCTCATGAATACAATGAAACAATTTGAATTCGAAAATCAAACCATTAGGATGTTTTACCTACAAAACACAGCTGTAGTGTCGAGGCCTAGATGTGCTTTAGTCACGACGTCTCACTCAGCTAACAGATCTGAAAATAATCCAGAATATAACATTAATATGCATATTATTACAAGGATAATAGTAGGCTAGACTAGATGACAGTATCAAAAATAAATGACCAAACACTAACCAATGCATAAAACATCTGAAAACACGCGGAAACATCAAATATGTTGTACATATAATGCTTTCTATGATTTTTAATTACCAGTAGAACCACTGAGTAGATCATTTGATGCTGTGAAACGATGACGTTATAGCTTAGTATTTCATACAATATTCCATGTAACCGGTCGTTTTGACATTTATTAAAGAGTAGCTGATTTGATAAGTCAGTCATCTACCCTATTATTATTTATTTAAACTAATCCTAACTAATATTATAAATGCGAAAGTGAGTTTGCTTGTTATATCTTGACCCTAAATGGCACAACCAATCGTGATGAAATTTGGTATATAGCGTCTGGTATGTAGAAAATCATATTTATCCCGAGAACGCGGGGGCAGCTAGTCCATACCATCTATACTAATATTATAAATGCGAAAGTAACTCCTTTTCATGCTAAAACAATCGCAATTATATTTATATAATTTGATCGATATTTGAAGATTATTATCACCTTAAGATTAAGATCTAACCGCTAAGATGCTTCGGACGGACGGACAGTGGAGCCTTAGTAATAGTGTTTACACATATTCGTATCAATGCACACGCGTTTCATACGACGTTTTTCAATACACTTGCGGGGAATTACGTTGTTTTTATTAATCTCTATCATCAGACCAGCTCAATGACACAATACTATTATATTGTCAACGGACTTACTTAGATGTGTATCAAATTTCACATCAATTAAGCACCGGGAAGGAGTAAAAAACTTACATGATTCAACCTAATAGTAGTTTATGATACTGTTGCATAATAGGGGTTATTATACACGAGTGTGAGTTTAAGTACCGAGCCGTAGGCGAGGTTCTTAATAGTATCACACGAGCTTTTAATACCTAATTATGTGCAGTATCATACAGTACTTTATCTAAACTCATCTAATAATGTAATTTAAAGGTAAATAAATCGGAAAAATGCGAGTTAAACTCGCGTGGAGAGGGTTCCGCACATGTTTAACTAAGTTCCATAAATATTGTTAACCCTGACCCAAATTTGTTGATGGTAACTATAAAAGTTTTAAAAAATGAAACCTAGCTACATCGATTTATCGCCCTCGAAACCCTCTGCATACCAAATTTCATGAAAATCGTTGGAGCCGTTTCCGAGATTCAGATTATATATATATACCTAGTCAGGTCATAAATTCAGTCACATGTTTAATATAAAATAATTGAAACAAGTTTATTCATTATGTAACCATTTATATACCAAAATGAACTTAACAAAACATAGATTCTTATGACACTAAAGTTTATTCAAAATGACCGTCAATCTGCGCGGCCAGGCGTCTATCGCAGCACGAACGAGGTCCATGTCAGTATCCGCGGCTGCCTTAATCAAGGATGTCTTGAGTGACTCCAAATTGGGATGAGGCTTTGAGCACGCCTTTTCCTCCAAGTGTTGCCATATCTTGTAATCTAACGGATTCAAATCTGGACTGGAGGAGGGCCAGTCTTCGTGCCGGATGAAGTCGATTTCACGCGCCGCCAGCCAGTCTTGTGTGCTCTTCGCTCTATGAGCTGGCGCCGAATCTTGTTGGAATACCCAGTGCCTGTTATTGAACATGGTATGAGAAACGGGTTCCACAAGGTTCGTCAGGACTGTATTTTGATACACAACTGCATTCGTTTTTACACCTTTCTCACAAAAATGTACCTCTGTTAAGCCCCAATAAGAAACTCCCAACCATACCATGAGCGAGGATGGAAAATGACCTCGTTGGACACGCGGAATACGGTTGCTCGCTTCTTCACTACTGTGTGCGTACACCTTATCATTTTGTTTGTTGTAGCTCTCTTCTACGGTAAAAAAATTTTCATCCGAAAAAAGGAATTTCCCGATATTTTTTTCCCGCGTACCGCTTCAACAAAGCGCGGCATCTCTTCAGTCTCAGGTCCATTATACGAGCATTCAAACGATGTCCTGTTTTTCTTCGATATGCCCGAAGCTTAAGTCTTCATTTAACACCCTTTTCACCGTGGTTCTGCTTAACCCCACCTGAAGGGCCAACAGTTTCTGCTTACGTTTGGGATTTCTTTGAATTCGCGCCTTCACAGCTTTTATCACTGCTGGAGTCTTAACAGACCGAGGGCGACTACTTCTTGACCTGTTTTTGAATAGCACAGTTTTCTTCCCAAGATAATGCTATAAAATAACTTTTTTTCATTAAAGTACAAGTATATGGACAAGTCTGGCCACTCACAATGTTTTTTGGGTTTTAATACTTCAATTACTGTCAGTCAACTTGTCAAACGAAATAATAAAGAAAAAAAAACATTATATGTGGCCAGACATGACTAAACAATTAAACTTAGTATTATATTCTCTTTGTTAACAATTAGGAATCAATCAGTATCAATTCAATTTTAGATGCAAATTTACTCTGTGGTCGCGTATGCGGTAGGTAGTTTTTCCCAACACGGATTTGGGCGCCATGATGATTAATGTTTGTTTATTTTATTGTTTTTTTGCATGCATATTTTATTTTGGCCAAAAATGATAGTAAAATAGCAGTGGTACTAAGGTGAAATAAACTTGGATCTGAAATTGTGGAGGCGGCAATGGAAATGACGAATAATCGATACCCGTGAGTCATGAAAACCTATGACAAAATATTATCGATTTTTTACCTTTAAATTACATTATTAAATGAGTTTAGATAAAGTACTGTATGATACTGCACATAATTAGGTATTAAAAACTCGTGTGATACTATTAAGAACCTCGCCTACGGCTCGGTACTTAAACTCACACTCGTGTTTAATAACCCCTATTATGCAACAGTATCATAAACTACTATTTTTAATTTCATTATACACGGGTGTGCATAAAGTGGATCATTAAAGTACTGTTTTTGATTTCATAATAAGAACATTACGATATGAGAGTAGATAAACATACTTACAAACATTCATACTAACATGGCAAGTTAAATAAAAGCTTGTAAAAAACAGACAATGTTAATAACTTCATCGAAAAAGGCGCGCTGGTGATCCGATACGCGCACATGTATAAATACACTGGCAAACCAACAGCCTATATATATCTAGACATATGTCACCGTATGATTGTGAGCACCATTGTTTTGTGATTTATCTCGCGAGTTTGTAGACTGTCATTGTGAACTATACCATGTTGCTTGTAATGTGGTGTGTTAATTTTCTATAGTTCGTGGTCTAACCATGTCAAACCGTTAAATTATGAACTAGCATCATCGACACTCAGGACATCAGGAACATACTTTGCGCGCTGATTGGTCGAACGTGACGTACCTCACGCTATGGCTGTCGCTAAAGATGGCGGATAGTATACAACTGTTTTATAGGTTTCAAAAAGTTTATTAATAAATTATATTGATTGACTTACTTGATTGTATTTACTTTAACTCAGAAACCGATCAATCAGGAACGGTTCATAATTTTATTAGTTACTAGTCCCCCGGTTTCACCCGCGTTCCCGGGTTAAAAAGTAGCCTATATGTTATTCCAGGGTATGATCTATCTATGTGCCAAGTTTTATCCAAATCCGTTCAGTCGTTTTCGCGTGAAAGAGCAACAAACATAAAAACATACAAACTTTCACGTTTATAATATTAGTAGGATAAGATAAAATCGAAATTTAACTGTTTGTTATGGATATATTATGAATTATCGAAAATTTAAACGTTGGTATTGTGGTTTACAATCTAGCAAAATGGTTCGCAATCATACGGTGACAAATATATAAAATAAATCCCTATTTCCCTTGGTCTTGGGAACGGCTGAACCGATTTCTCTAATTCTTTTTTGTTGTGTTTGTAATTGTCAGGAGAAGGTTCTTATGTAAAAAATAAATAAGAAAGTTGCTCGGAAAATTTGAAAATTAACGAACATATTAACTTACTAGCTGACCCGGCAGACGTTGTCCTGCCCTGAGAACAAAAATAAAACTGGGACCTACCTACCTACCCCTACCTACCTTACCTACCTACCCTACCTAACTACCTACCCCTACCTAACTACCTACCCCTAACCTAAGTACCTACCCCTACCTACCTTACCTACCTACCCTACCTACCCCTACCTATCTACCTACCCCTACCTATCTACCTACCCCTACCTATCTACCTTCCCCTACCTAACTACCTACCCCTACCTAACTACCTACCCCTACCTAACTACCTACCCCTACCTACCTTACCTACCTACCCTACCTACCTCTACCTACCCCTACCTACCTTACCTACCTACCCCTACCTACCTACCCTACCTACCCCTACCTACTTATCCTATGTCCTTCTCCTGGCTCTAAACTACCTCCCTGCCAATTTTCAGCTAAATCGGTTCAGCCGTTCTTGATTATAAGTGGAGTAACTAACACGACTTTCTTTTATATATATAGATTACATTGACTCCCCCCCCGTACCCCAGTGACGCTTACATGGAGCCTACATCGCATGCTGGCTAGCTGAGCGCGGTGAGCGACAACCACGCGACTTTTTTCTAATACTTGCATTTTTAAACTCGTGATATCTTCCGAATGAAATGTCCGAATTGAATAATTCAAAAAGTTATAAAAAGGTATTAAAGCCGTCTTGAATATAAAGTAATTTATTTTGATGAGGATTAATACCAAGGTACAAATGAAGAGCCTTTTCAAGAGGCGGAATATATAAATTAATATTTTAGAATAAAAAACTGCTTACTGTGACATAACTATAATATTTAGACATATGCTGTCGCGACACTTTTTGTAGATAATGATGAGTTCTGCAAAGTCGTAGTAAATGATTTTGTTCTATCATCAATAGTTTTCGCAGCGCACGCGACGTAAGGAATTTTTCAGGTCATTTTTTTACACCTTATGTTACATTATTGGAGTTTTAGTAAGGATCCCTAATTTTTTTTAAATATAATATAGCCTATGTTACTCGGGGATAATGTAGCTTTCCAAAGGTGAAAGAATTTTTGAAATCGGTCCAGTAGTTTCGGAGCCTATTCATTACAAACAAACAAACAAATCTTTCCTCTTTATAATATTAGTATAGATATGTATTAACTTTTCTCATTTAACCTTCTTTGACAATATAAACTTTTCTAATGTAACCATATGGCATTTGACATAACTGTCGGTCGTTTGACAGTTTGCGCGATTGACAGAATGCGCGAATAATGCAACGATCGCGTAGACCTATAAAGGTAGGATTGGATAGAGAGGTGTTTGAGTTTCTCGATTCGCGAGGAAATGAGATGTCAGAATACTAATGTCCTTAAGTGCAAGAGAGACAGTATCAGAAGTTTTTGTCTCGTTCGGAGTATGTCGTTTGCTTTGACAATCACCGCATCGGTGATAAACAAAAAAAGGGAAAATTTGCTACTAACCAAATTTAAGCCACACGTCCTTTTTTCACAACACACTACACACAACCGATCACGCTACCGTCTTCGACGGCGAGGACCGCCGCGACGTCCCACTCAGTCTTGTCCCGTTCAAGCGGCCCGAGCTGCCTACAGTAATCCGACCGCCCCCAATTAGTCGTAAAGTCGTAACTCGTACAAAGTCGGGGAGGACTTTGTACTCCCCCGGTAACGCCCTGAGCCGAGGTTCGTACCCCATTCGGGGGTGCCCTCAGGCGTTGTTACCTAAATATTACCCGGCTGAGAGCCCTCTGCGCTCGCCGATTTGTCCGGTAAGGTTGTTGCAGCCATCTGAGGCTACCAACTTAGTCCTTTAAAAAAAAAACGTCCTTGTTTGATGTGATTTAAGTGATTTTAACTGTATAAAGCTATGACATCATAGTGCAATGTTGTATGATTAACTGTAAAAGCTACAGTGCACGAATGCGGAAAGAAGAAAACATAACCTTTAATCGGCAAGCGAAGTTTTTTGTTGATATTAGGAGTTTATTTTATATATTCGAAAAATCTTCTTAATCACTAGATTTAGAAAAGTTAGCTCAATCACAGAAAAATGACACTAAACTTCAGGAACGTCTTTCGAAACACTCATCATCATTACGACTGGAACAAATACCCGTACCAGGAACTAACATCACTGTGTGTGATGTCTCATTGTCGACGCCTCGTCCTTTCATAACCAAGGAGTTGCGTCGTCAGTGCACACAATGAGTCACCCTGGAGCTAAGTCAACAATAAAACAGATAACAGATCAATTCGTTTGGCCCTCAGTTCGAAAAGATTGTCGTGCCTGGGTTCAAACCTGCATAGCCTGTCAAAAGTCAACAGTACAGCGTCATACGTCACCTCTTGGGAATTTCAAATTACCTGAAGCACGTTTTGATCACGTACACATCGATCTCATCGGTCCACTTCCCGTATCTCGTGAGTACAAATATTGTTTGACAGCGGTTGATAGATACACACGTTGGCCAGAAGTAAAGCCGTTGCAAGACATTTCAGCTGAGACGGTTGCAAAAGCATTTTATGAAATATGGATTTCGCGGTTTGGTTGTCCACAGACTCTTACTACAGACCAGAGACGCCAATTCACCTCTAATCTGTTGAAAGCGCTCACTGATCAATACGGAATCCAGCTGCGCCACACAACTGCATACCATCCGGCAGCCAACTGTATGGTAGAAAGGTTTCACCGCACTTTGAAAGCAGCATTGATGGCTCATGATGAGCAGAGATGGACAGACGTATTACCTGTGGTTCTACTTGGCATCAGGACAGCATGGAAAGAAGACCTTCAGTGTTCTGCTGCTGAGATGGTATACGGTGAGCCACTGCGAATACCTGGTGAAGTTTTTCATTCAACTCAAGCTAACAAGCTCACACCACCCGATTTTGTCTCACAACTAAGACAATATATGTCGCAATTGAGACCACAATCTGCAGCACGACATTCTACGAAAACTGTATTTGTGCATGATGATTTGAAAACCAGCCAATACATTTTCTTAAGGAAAGACGGTGGACACAGAGCGTTAGAACCGCCATATTCAGGATCTTATCGCGTACTGTCAAGAACAGATAAGACAATGACATTGCAACTAAGTAGAGGACCTGTTACTGTTTCTATAGATCGCTTGAAGCCCGCATACATCCTGTCCGGAACAGAAGATATACCAAAACCAGTCATTGGAATACCAGATAGTCCGCTAACTACACGAGCTGGACGTAGAATTAGATTTCCTAATTATTTTTCCGCAGGACTTCAAAACTTCAAGGGACCCCCCTTGAAGTTTTGAAGTCAAGAAGAAGAAAAATGATGAAGCGGCACGTCACTAGACTACAGGAGTAACGCGCCTCACTATACAGAGAGTGACGGACTGTCATTCGCGACATTTCTTCTTGTAAAATATTTTCCATATCAATTTGCTGTTATTATTTTAATCTCATGTATATTTATCATTTCCTGGCTCTTTCATAAAATACAAGCCTATTTTCTTTCTCTATACGATTTTATTTCTGCCATCCTGATCTCCACCATATCTGTATAATTATGTGTATTTAAAAAAAAAGTAGTATATGTAGTATATCAGTTATCTGGTTTCCATAGCACAAGCTCTGCTTAGTTTGGGATCAGATGACCGTGTGTGAAGAATGTCCAAAGATATTTATTTATTTATTTTGATGTAACTGCCTACCAAATAACTTATTTATATTATAAGCTTGCAACCCCAGGGGAGAGTATCACAAGCGCCTTTTCATCACTGTAAAATCTTATTTGAAGAACCCCACGCTACTTTATAGTGTTTTTGAAGGCGGTTATCTTTTTGTTCGAACCGGTAGTAGAGTCTATTGTAAAACTGTAACTTTTGACATTCATAAGTGCCTTATTAGGGCCTAAACTGAATAAATGAGTTTTGATTTGATTTGTTAAAAGTTTTTTATTTCATTAAAAATAATGTTTCCATGTACTAACCTGCGATGGCCTTACGGGGACGGAAACCGCGGCTGCCGTCTGGGCCGCGCGGCGGGCGCAGCACAACTACCCGCGGGCCCGCCGCCTCCTCTTGTGACGCGGTGCGCAACCGAGCAAGCAGCCTCTCAGGCCGCTCGCAACGACCTTTACTGCCTGCCGCCGACTTACTTCTGTACAACAATCAAATAACACCAACTGTAATATCGCCTTTAAGGTTGGGCAATATATCGATCGATATAATATGTAAAGTAAAAGATATCGTTATTTCGATACATAGGTATTTTAAAAGCTTGTACTCTCTTATCTACTCTCATATCGTAATGTGCTAATTATGAAATCAAAACCAGTACTTTAATGACCCACTTTACGCACACCCGTGTTTATTGATTCATTATAGTACAGTTTTGTTCCCAAGATAATGCTATAAAATAACTTTTTTTCTATTAAAGTACACTTTGGACCTATCAATAGTATAATCAATCAGTATCAATTCAATTTGACGATGACAATGTGACAAATTTTTGACTTGAACTTTAGAGGTAAGAGGAAGTTGGCAACACGGATTTGATTAGGTATATGATTATTGTGTCTGTTTATTTTATTGTTTTTGCCTACATATATCATTTTAACCAAAAATAGCAATTTTTTTTTTTAAAGTTCGTAGAAAAATAAAAAATTTCTATTTTTTTTAATTACATTATTTATATGAGTTTAGATAAAGTACTGTATGATACTGCACATAATTAGGTATTAAAAACTCGTGTGATACTATTAAAAACCTCGCCTACAGGTCGGTACTTAAACTCACACTCGTATTTAATAACCCCTATTATGCAACAATATCATAAACTACTATTATTTTACTTGCAGTGTATGTATGTTTTTTATTCCAAGGCGTAGGTACCTAAAGGGGCTGTCAAAATATTCAAGAGTGAAAAAGGTTAATACATCTGGCAGCTTGACTAGTTTTTTCAAATCTCTATGATTGGAATAGTCCGCGGTCGAATATAAATGCAACGTACGTTTATATGTACTGAGATCTTAAAAGAATATCGAATCTGAACATTGAAATTTGGCATATGCATAGATTTTATCACGTCTATGTTTCAAGGATTTTTTTTTATTATGTAATTCATGTATTAATGTATTAATTGCTGGTGAACCTTAAATAATAAAATATAGATTTTTTACAGCTCCAAAGGTCCGTCGTTTTATGTATTTGATATTTCTACGCATTCGTGAGAAAAAAAATTTTGACAGATAGACAATGAAGTGTTATTCACTTCATTGTCTATCTGTCAAAATTTTCTTTATTTCCTTTCGAGGAACAGAACCCTAAAAATTGCATCCCACATGTGGGAACATCATTAATTTCCCTATTATGTTTCACCCGCGCTCCGGAGAGATCTTGATTTTCCGGGTCTTATATGTTATGCCAGGGTATGATAATATCTCCGTGCAAAGTTTCATACAAATCCGTGCAGTCGTTTATTGTGTCACAAATATCGAAAGATCTAAAGATTCACATTGTATATAATGCGGCGACAACGTAATCTGAATTAGGGATATGAAAAAAAAAACCGGCCAAATGCGAGTCGGTCTCGCGCACTGAGGGTTCCAAACCTGTAGGGTATATAAGTAAAAGTTATGGTATTTTTAATGCTAATTGAAATCCATAACATTACATGTGGAAAGCTGGAGCATAAAAGAGATGTTCCATTTTTGGACTGGACATTGTACACCTATTAAAAACAAGCTAAATAATTATTCAAACCGATAAAAAATATCGAATTTTATTTTCCTTGTCGATAAACGCTGTACAAAAATATTTTTCATTAATACTAAATATTACACAAGGCAACATAGACGCCATATTGCAAAAAACGTTAGTCACACAGTTTGTGTATTTTGCCAGTGTCAAGTTGAGCTCAAGTATATAATTCTCGTCAAGTTATATTGGATGTTCAAGTCTTAATAAATCACATTCATTCGAAATAATTCAAATCCATTTTAAATAAATACTATGAAAAATGGCGGACGAATTTCTTGAAAATTTAAACGTAGATTATTGTTATGGTGTTAGTTTGTAAAAAAAACTGAGACGGTGAAGGTGGGTTTCATACTTTTAAGTTTTATTTTATACAAAAAGATTTATAATAAATTCATTCTAAATAATGTAAATTTGGAAAACCGCAAAGGTAAATTTTAGGTTAGGATAATTTATTGTTTTTTTTTTCTGGAAATGAGAAAATATTTCACAAATATGACTCGGTGAAGTTGTTGATATACCTGTTTAGATTTTAAAATGTCTTTGAGATGTTATTAAATGTGGGTTTTTTGCCGTTATTTCAGGGAATGGGGTCTTAACCAATAGAATTGCAGCATTTAATAACCAGTCAAAATTGTGCGAGGTAAAGAACTAAATTCTGTATTTTTTTTCAAAATTTTAGGCCCAGTAGTGTCGGAAATAATGGTAATTTCTTGCGTATTTTCTTAAACAACTTCAAAACTAGGTATTTATCTTAAAATTATACATATTTGAGATTCTCACAACGAGCCCTTTCATTTGACATGTCACACACACACGATAGTTTATAAAAAAATCCTTAAATTTTCTAATTTACCACCCTAAAGTGGCCCCCATGTTTAAAATTCAATTATTTACAACGTTACACGTCCGTGCTTGGGTCACTGACTTGTATATTATGTGTACCAAATTTCAACACATTCGGTCCAGCAGTTTCGGAGCAAATTAGCTGTGACAGACGGATAGACAGACAGACATACGAGTGAGGTACGGAACCCAAAAAATTTTAAAATATTAATATTTATTTAAGCGCTAGCTTTTTCGCTTATCCAGCTGTGGTTATTTTATCAGCTATTGATTTCCATCTAAGAAAAACATTTTGGGCACGGATATGTGGCGATAAAAGTTTGCGCATTACGCCATTCGAAACGATTACACGATTCCAAAAACTATTTATAACTCAAGATCGGCTGAACTCATTTGGCTGAAAATTGGTGGGAAGGTAGGTTACAACCAGCAGAAGGACATAGGATAGGTAGGGGCAGGTAGGGGTAGATAGGTGCAGGTAGGAGTAGGTAGGGTAGGTAAGGTAGGTAGGGTAGGTAAGGTAGGTAGGGGTAGGTAGATAGGGGCAGGTAGAGGTAGGCAGGGGTAGGTAGAGGCAGGTAGAGATAGGTAGGTAGGTCCCAGTTTTATTTTTGTTCTCAGGGCAGGACAACGTCAGCCGATAGGAATAAATCAATAAATAAGGAATGGTCTCCTAAGACCATATTGGCGTGGCTTCAACCCTTAAGGTAGCTGCCCTTACTGACCCGTCTCAAATTTCCATCCTGTATAATCTTTGATTGGACACTACACTCGAGAGCAATGAATCCGGGTCACTTAACTCCATATTCGTATATAGTGGCCAGCACGCAGCCCGGATATCAACCCGATCGAGCATGCTTAGAACGAGCTAGGGAGATGCGTAAAACAACTAATGCTTCTCTTAATCACGCTTCGTGAGCTCAAAATTGCTCTCACAGAGGAATGGGAGACTATTCCCCAAGCGCCTGCGTAAACGCAGTAATGGAAGCACGAGGAGGAAATACAAAGTATTAAAATTCAAGAAAATTGTATTGTTGTTCAAAAATGTCATGTTTCCTATTTTCGTTTTAAGGCGAGTTTTTTTTCTTTATATAGTGACTCATAAATTTTATTACTTTAATTTAAGAGTCTATTGTCTATTAAACACAATTTAATTTATGGGTTTCTTTAAGTGACCCGGATTCATTGCTCTAGAGTGTATATTGAAACATTTTGGGATAACACTACCTAAATAGGTAAACAGAATCAGTATATTACATGAAATAATTATAAAATATTAATGAAATACGTTTTTAATAATTAATGGTTCTGTGACTACATAATGCATGCATACATGATGACGTGGTGCTCGGCGCCATATTTTGTTTCGGTATTACCGAGTGGCTGGTGGGAGGATGAGGGTATTTACTGACTCACAACTCATGCATGCGTACTAATACGGCCGTCAAACAAAAATAAATCCAAAAATTTGTTGCTCAACTAGCGGCGTCGTTAATCGCTCTTATTATTAGTACGTTGCTGCACTGACGTACTCAATGAAAATGTCTAAGTCTGTTGTTTTGCGCGGTCGACTAGCTAAACATCTTATTATTTACGAGTTTTAGGGAGTGATCATGTCAGTATTTTTCGGAACAGATTAAACGCAATTTTTAAATTTTTATCTAAATTTACATACAAAAAAAAACTCACAACATCATAATATTCTTTGAAGAATACTCTGTTAGAATTTCGAGCACACAATGTTTTCCTGTATATTTGCTCTGTCAGTGTTCGTTTAATACTGACCCCACTTTGACGACGTTACAGGCAGAGGATTTGCCATTTCTGGGATTGGTCAGCATAACAAACTCCACTGTGTCTCCAGGTTGCAGCTCCGTAGGATTTCCACGCACTTCGGACATGTGGAAGAACAAACGCCGATTCTCATCAGCCTCTAGTGAAAGGAATCCGAATCCACCTGAAACAATAATCAAACACAATAAATGTACTGAAGATTCAATCAGTCGATGAGTTGATCAAAAGATAGATATGAGAAATTAAGTTCTTTCGTTCATCTATCGTTTCCAGTTTCTAGCTCTACTCGCTTCTTGCTCATTGTTGGCGGTGGGACAAGTGCCTCAAGCGCACTTTGTACATTAAAACGTTCACCTTCTTTGGATAATTCAGATTTTTTTCAATTTACTCAAAATTTGGTATAAATAACATAAAGTACTAGGTACGTATATAATTTTGTTTTAATAAATTAGCCAGGATTAGCAAAATTTTCAAAATGTAAGAAAACACCCGTCGCTGATTCATGCGGGGCCGGGGGGTAGGTAGATGATGCTCACATTTTGACATTTTTCGTCATTATTTACGCTATTTTTCCTAATAAGATAAATAAGTTTGTGAGGATGATAAGTGGATTTTTTTATTCAAATACCCACTGAGATTGATCGATGAAGAGATGATTGATGAAATCTATCGGCAAAAAGTTTTGACATCTCCACTTGAGATCCAGTTCCCTGTCAAGCATATTTACATATGCCAGTTCCACATTTTCATCATTTGAAAGCCACTTTTATCAAGTTTAAAATACACTGTAATTATAAAATTATCGATGTTTTTGAACGGCTTCCACTCGCCATAATTACACCCCTCGCCACTGGTAGGTACATAACTTTTTGTTACGTTAAAAAAACAGTGAAAGCTTCAGAGCCATCTTAATTTTTAGGAATCCGAAAAAAAACGGAACCCTTATAGGATCACTCGTGCGTCTGTCTGTCTGTCCGAAAATATTGGACTGGATTGAGTTGAAAGTTGTAAGCCGATGGGAATCGGCTTGTATGGACCCTTTGCCATTGGTACCTACATAATGTATTGTAATTTTTTACCAGTATTTAGACGTGACAATTGAACTACAAATCACATGCATAATATATTTATGTAGCATTCAGTCGTCACAGAACAACTATACATGTTACGGGATATTTAAATAGCCTAAAAACTTCATTAGATACCTGAACCTAAGATGATACTTTTCTTTCAAAAGCGCTTCAAAATCTACGTATTGTGGTCCTCAAGTAAATGAGAATACTGACGGACAAATTGACCTACATTATTATTTGGTTAATTAAATAGACAACGGGGTGTTCATGAACTCTAATGCGGGTGAAACCGCAGGGCGAAAGCTAGTGTATATATATATTCAAGGAGATTGGTGACTTAATAACCTTTTATAGCATCGACTGTGGCGCGTCGTTTCTTCCTAATTGGCACAATGTTAGTGGCTCGACCCTCGACGTCCGCTTGGAAGGTGACTGGGTCGCTCACCTGCAGTATCTCACGTTTACACGAGAGACCCATTATACCGAACTCGTATGAAGTACCGTTTTCCACTTGGATTAGACCTACAAAAACATAATATTTATTTTCCAAAATGGTAACAATAGGGGATCGGACAGGTATCACAAAAAAATCTTAATTGTAGTTAGAAATAATATTCATTAAAAAATGACCATTCAATGAGTGTTTTTGTAAAATAATAATGTTTTATATTTTTAAATCAACAAATAAAATTAATAAATTGCAATATTATTTAACAGTCCGCCACCTTGAACGAAACACCAATCACAACGCTTTACGTCATACGTTTGGATACAAACTCAAAAATCTCATCAATTTTGTGAATTTGTATGTGATTCTTACCGTTTTCTACGATTATTTCCATTTTTTCTAATTATTCTGAAACTGTATGCAGTCACGGATGTATTCTTACACAGAGGTGCTGCACACCTACGATATTTTTTTCCATTATAAACATGACTAAACTTCACATAATCTTTTAAAATTCAGTAGATAACTTACACTTGGTTGTTTGATTCAGTAGCCGTTACATACTCTTTGGTTTGATTGATGTTTGTTTCCAAACCAATGACGTCACGCGGCCTAAGGTGACAGATGAGAGCGTTTCGCGGCATTTTTATGCATTCAACTTTTATATGTAATTTAAGCCTTTATTTAAATAAAATATTATTTTATAGGGTATTTAATAACCATTCTAATTAGTTTCAAACACTTTGTGAAAAGTTGTCCGATCCCCTATTTTTTACATTTATACCTAATGTTTTGTTGAAGAAAACAAAATGACAATAATAAAGCCCAGACCGACACCATAGAACTTTGGCAAAAAACTGCTTCCAACATTCCTTCGGTTTTGATAATTTCTTCTAGGCTGAAATATCTTTAAATCTTTACTTATTATAGCTTTCGTTTGAATAGATTTGAATTAAAAATGTGAATGATTTGGCTTTGTAAGCGAAATTAAAAAAACGAATTTTTGTGTATTTGATCACATTATACATATACATTTTATAATCTTATATACTAGTCAAAATAAAATAAGGGCCATTAGAATATTTTGACATTAGAGATTTGACATAGATAATTTATCTATCACAACTTCTGAAACTGCATTGAATCCTCTTTCATTCGATCTAAAGTGTACTATAATGAAGTTATTTATTACGATATGAAAGTAGATTAGTAGTTTATCTACTCTCATATCGTATATAAGTTCTAATAGGCTAGTTTACAGTGTCAAAAATAAATTACCAAACACTAACCAATGCATAAAACATCTAAAAACATGTGGAAACATCAAATATGTTGTACATTTAATGCTTTTTATGATTTTTAATTACCAGTAGAACCACTAAGAGTAGATCATTTGATGCTGTGAAACTATGACGTCATTAGGTTAGTATTTCATACAAAAGTCCATATAAACTATCGTTTTGACATTTATTAAAAAGTAGCTGATTTGATATGTCAGTAAACTACCCTATTATGAAATCAAAAACAGTACTTTAATGACCCACTTTAGGCACACCCGTCTATAATGAAATTAAAATAGTAGTTTATGATACTGTTGCATAATAGGGGTTATTAACTACGAGTGTGAGTTATTGATATATTTATTTGTATTGATATATTATAAAATGATATATTTATGGCAAAAACAATCAAATAAACAGACACAATAATCATATACCTAATCAAATCCGTGTTGCCATCTCCCAAAAATTCTTACCTCTAAAGTTCAAGTCAAAAATTTTGTCACATTGTCATCGTCAAATTGAATTGATACTGGTTGATTATACTATTGATAGGTCCAAAGTGTACTTTAATAGAAAAAAAGTTATTTTATAGCATTATCTTGGGAATACAACTGTACTGACATGTCTGGCCACTTATAATGTTTTTTGGGTTTTAATACCTCAATTAATGTCAGTCAACTTGTCAAACAAAATAATAAAGAAAAAAACATTATATGTGGCCAGACATCGGGAGGCCAATTCTCGCGCGGGTAGAGATCATCTCCAATTCGAGATATGTTGAAACAAAATGGCGAATCTCTAATAAAATCAATTTTTCGCGATGTCACGCTAGAGAAATGTCGAATCCCTTTCGTTCGAGATGCAACGAATGGTCCGGAGCAGTAGAGATTTCGATGTCGAATGATGACATTTTGGTGAGATTTTTCACAGACATTCATCTCTACCCGCGCGAGAATTGGCCTCCAGGACTAAACAATTATAATTTTATATGCAAATTTATTTTGTCTGTGGTCGCGTATGCGGGAGAGATCTCAACATAGGAGTTTTTCCCCACACGGATTTGGGCGCCATGATGATTAATGTTTGTTTATTTTATTGATTTTTTTGCATACATATTTTATTTTAGCCAAAAATGATAGAAAAATAGCCGTGATACTAAGGTGATATAAACTTGGATCTGAAATTGTGGAGGCGGCACACAGTGGAACGAATGTATGGGAGAGGTTGGACATAGGCAATTCCGAAAAAAAAAAGTCGAATTTTGAAAAACTAATAATGGCTTCGTTTTTAATTATCAAATGCCTTCAAAACTTGTTCTGACAAATTTCTTTCTATCTCTCGTATTTCAGGAGTTATTCGATTAAATGAGAAATTTTACTATGAAAATGACTGTATCGATCTCTCTGCTGCCTGATTCCGGCCTTGTTTCAAGTTTTGGTCTTTACTATCATAATACGCATAGCAAAAGCTACATTTACTCCGAAGACACATGGTGCGCCAAACTTGCACCTTCTGACTTATTGTTGATGTATTTTTTTACTGAATTGAGCTCTTTGCCTCCTGAATCTGGTGCTGATTTAAGTTGTGGTATTTACTATCATAATACACACACCAAGACCTGTATTTAGTGCTAACACACATGGTGCGCCAAACATGCACCTTCTGATATATAGGGTGATGTATATTTTTACTGAGTCGAGCTCTTTGCCTCTTGAATGTGGTCCTGTTTTAAGTTGTGGTCTTTACTATTACAATACACATACCAAGAGCTGCATTTAGTGCGCCAAACATGCACCTTCTGATATACAGGGTGAATTTTTTAAGTGGGCGTGGTAGACCCAATCCTAAAGTATAGGGAATAGAGAAAAATGCTGAAAGGAGTCTCGGGGCCGATTTTGATAAAAACTAAAACTGTATACTTGGATTTTCAAAAATATTATTCGCCTTGCCGGGAATCGAACTCATTAATTTTGAAAAAAAAACACAGCCTGTATTATTGCTCCATATCATAGTATCGCTTATAATGATCAATTTCTGCGAAGTAAAGTTATATGGCAAAATAAAGGAAAGGTCAATTTTTTAAGAAAATACTGTTTACTTAATACATTATTCAAAATGACACCAATTATTTAAAATACATAAACTTATGATGAAGAACGCACTAAATCTTTGAGGTGTCGAGTCTGCTTGTGTATTGAAAACAATGGCCATCATTTCGAACATTTGATTGAACGTAACAAAAATAAAATAGTGTTTTCGTAAGAAAAATATTTTTCCATTAATTTTCAATATAACATTACTTCCCAGAAATTGATCATTATAAGAGACACTATGATATGGAGTAATAATACAGGCTGTGTTTTTTTTTTCAAAATTAATGAGTTCGATTCCCGGCAAGGCAAATAATATTTTTGAAAATCCAAGTATACAGTTTTAGTTTTTATCAAAATCGGCCCCGAGACTCCTTTCAGCATTTTTCTCTATTCCCTATACTTTAGGATTGGGTCTACCACGCCCACTTAAAAAATTCACCCTGTATATCAGAAGGTGCATGTTTGGCGCACTAAATGCAGCTCTTGGTATGTGTATTGTAATAGTAAAGACCACAACTTAAAACAGGACCACATTCAAGAGGCAAAGAGCTCGACTCAGTAAAAATATACATCACCCTATATATCAGAAGGTGCATGTTTGGCGCACCATGTGTGTTAGCACTAAATACAGGTCTTGGTGTGTGTATTATGATAGTAAATACCACAACTTAAATCAGCACCAGATTCAGGAGGCAAAGAGCTCAATTCAGTAAAAAAATACATCAACAATAAGTCAGAAGGTGCAAGTTTGGCGCACCATGTGTCTTCGGAGTAAATGTAGCTTTTGCTATGCGTATTATGATAGTAAAGACCAAAACTTGAAACAAGGCCGGAATCAGGCAGCAGAGAGATCGATACAGTCATTTTCATAGTAAAATTTCTCATTTAATCGAATAACTCCTGAAATACGAGAGATAGAAAGAAATTTGTCAGAACAAGTTTTGAAGGCATTTGATAATTAAAAACGATGGCATTATTAGTTTTTCAAAATTCGACTTTTTTTTTTCGGAAATGCCTATGTCCAACCTCTCCCATACATTCGTTCCACTGTGCGGCAGTGGAAATGACGAATAATCGATACCCGTAAGTCATGAAAACCTAAGACAAAATATTATCGATTTTTAGGGTTCCGAAAATCAAAAGAAAAAAAAACGGAACCCTTATAGGATCACTCGTGCGTGCGTCTGTCCTTCTGTCTGTCTGTCCGAAAATATTGGACTGGATTGAGTTGAAACTTGGTGCACACATGTAAGTCGGTGACCCAAACATGGACGTGTTACGTAAATAAATGAATTTCAAACATGGAGGCTACGACGTGTTACGTAAATAAATGAATTTCAAACATGGAGGCTACTTACTTTACTACTTAGGGGATAAATTGGAAAATTTTAAAAAAAAATTAGCTTGTGTGATAAATTATATTGTGTGATATATCAAATGAAAGGACTTCTTGTGACGATCTCAAATTTATTTTTTTAATAATTTTAATATAAATAATTTTGAAGTTATTTAAGAAAATCGGTGAAAAATTGGCGAAAATTGACCATTCCTTATCTCCGAAACTAATTGACCAAAAATTTTGAAAAAAATACAGATAATAGTTCTTTACCTATAGATTACAGGAAAACCTATAAGAAGTCTGTCTAATACCTTTAAACGAGCAATTCATGGATATATACCTAGTCAGGTCATAAATTCTGTCACATGTTTAATATAAAATAATTGAAACAAGTTTATTCATTATGTAACCATTTATATACCAAAATGAACTTAACAAAACATAGATTCTTATGACACTAAAGTTTATTCAAAATAACCTCCGTGATTTTGAATACAGGCCTTCAATCTGCGCGGCCAGTCGTTTATCGCAGCACGAACGAGGTCCATGTCAATATCGGCGGCTGCCTTAATCAAAGATGTCTTGAGTGACTCCAAATTGGGATGAGGCTTTGAGCACGCCTTTTTCTCCAAGTGTTGCCATATCTTGTAATCTAACAGATTCAAATCTGGACTGTAGGAGGGCCAGTCTTCGTGCCGGATGAAGTCGATTTCACGCGCCGCCAGCCAGTCTTGTGTGCTCTTCGCTCTATGAGCTGGCGCCGAATCTTGTTGGAATACCCAGTGCCTGTTATTGAACATGGTATGAGAAACAGGTTCCACAAGGTTCGTCAGGACTGTATTTTGATACACAACTGCATTCTTTTTTACACCTTTCTCACAAAAATGTACCTCTGTTAAGCCCCAATAAGAAACTCCCAACCATACCATGAGCGAGGATGGAAAATGACCTCGTTGGACACGCGGAATACGGTTACTCGCTTCTTCACTACTGTGTGCGTACACCTTATCATTTTGTTTGTTGTAGCTCTCTTCTACGGTAAAAATGTTTTCATCCGAAAAAAGAATTTCCCGATATTTTATTCCCGCGTACCGCTTCAACAAAGCGCGGCATCTCTTCAGTCTCAGGTCCATTAGACGAGCATTCAAACGATGTCCTGTTTTTCTTCGATATGCCCGAAGCCCTAAGTCTTCATTTAACACCCTTTTCACCGTGGTTCTGCTTAACCCCATCTGAAGGGCCAACAATTTCTGCTTACGTTTGGGATTTCTTTGAATTCGCGCCTTCACAGCTTTTATCACTGCTGGAGTCCTAACAGACCGAGGGCGACCACTTCTTGACCTGTTATCTACACTAGAGTCTTCATTATATCGTTTGATGGTACGATAAACGAATCTTTTGCTTATATTAATTTTTGTCAGTATGTCAAAAATTTGAATTGGCGCGTAACCGCAACGATGCAACGCAATAACTGCAACACGGTCTTCTTTAAGCGTCCACTCCATATTTAATAAATCGGACAAATGCGAGTTAAACTCGCGTGGAGAGGGTTCCGTACATGTTTAACTAAGTTCCATAAATATTTTTAAATCTGACCCAAATTTGTTGATGGTACTTAACTATAAAAATTTTTTTTTTTGGAAATCGTGTTTTCTAAAAATGAAACCTAGCTACCCCCGAAACCCCCTGCATACCAAATTTCATGAAAATCGTTGGAGCCGTTTCCGAGATTCAGATTATATATGTATATGCATAAATTGCAGGTTTAAAGGCATTAGATAGACTTCTTATAGGTTTTCCTGTAATCTTTAGGTAAAGAACTATTATCTAAATTTTTTTCAAAATGTTTGGCCCAGTACTTTTGGAAATAAGGGGGGGGGGAATGGTCAATTTTCGCCAATTTTTCGCCTATTTTCGTAAATAACTTCAAAACTATTTATATTAAAATTCTAATAAAAATATATTTGAGATCCTCACAAGAAGCCCTTTCATTTGATATGTTACACAATATTGTCTGCAAAACTTTTTTTTAAATTTTCTAATTTACCCCCCAAAATTAGCCCCCATGTTTGAAATTCATTTATTTACGTACCTAACACGTCTATGTTTGGATCACCGACTTACATATGTGTACCAACTTTCAACTCAATCCAGTCCAATATTTTCGGACAGACAGGCAGACAGACGGACAGACGCACGAGTGGTCCTATAAGGGTTCCGTTTTTTTTTTTTTTTCGGAACCCTAAAAATGAGTAAAATTCTAAAAAGTATTCATTTTTATTTTCATGAACAATTCGAAATTCGAATTCAATAAACGTTTTTGTGGCCAGCATTCTAAAAGAAAAGTTTTTACTGTGTGACAATACTTATGACCTGACTAGGTATATATAATCTGAATCTCGGAAACGGCTCCAACGATTTTCATGAAAATTGGTATGCAGGGGGTTTCAGGGGCGATAAATCGAACTAGCTAGGTTTTATTTTTAGAGAACACGATTTACAGAAAAACAAACTTTTTATAGTTACCATCAACAAATTTGGGTCAGATTTAAAAATATTTATGGATTTAGTTAAACATGTACGGAACCCTCTCCACGCGAGTTTAACTCTCACTTGACCGATTTATTTACCTTCAAATTGCATTATTTATATGAGTTTAGATGAAGTAATATTATGCAACAGTATCATAAACTACTATATCTAAACTCATATAAATAATATAATTTAAAGGTAAAAAGAATCGATAGTATTTTGCTACCAACTGTACAAATATAAAAACTTTTATCTAATGAGAGTAGATAAAAGATTTCTTTTTTTTATCGTAATGTGCTTATTATGAATACAAAAACAGTACTTTAATGACCCACTTTATGCACACCCGTGTATAATGATTTATTATAGTACAGTATTGTTCCCACGATAATACTATAATAGTAGTTTATGATACTGTTGCAAAATAGGGGTTATTAAATAAGAGTGTGAGTTTAAGTACCGAGCCGTAGGCGAGGTTCTTAATAGTATCACACGAGTTTTTAATACCTAATTATGTGCAGTATCATACACTACTTTATCGAAACTCATTTAAATAATGTAATTTAAAGGTAAAAAAATCGATATTATTTTGTCATAGGTTTTCATGACTTACGGGTATCGATTATTCGTCATTTCCATTGCCGCCTCCACAATTTCAGATCCAAATTTATTTCACCTTAGTATCACTGCTATTTTTCTGACATTTTTGGCCAAAATAAAATATGTATGCTTGTATGCAAAAAAATCAATAAAATAAACAAACATTAATCATCATGGCGCCCAAATCCGTTTTTTTTTTTTTTTGAAAGGACTAAGTTGGTAGCCTCAGATGGCTGCAACAACCTTACCTTACCGGACAAATCGGCGAGCGCAGAGGGCTCTCAGCCGGGTAATATTTAGGTAACAACGCCTGAGGGCACCCCCGAATGGGGTACGAACCTCGGCTCAGGGCGTTACCGGGGGAGGGGGAGGACTTTGTACGAGTTACGACTAATTGGGGGCGGTCGGATTACTGTAAGCAGCTCGGGCCGCTTGAACGGGACGAGACTGAGTGGGACGTCGCGGCGGTCCTCGCCGTCGAGGTCGGTAGCGTGATCGGTTGTGTGTAGTGTGTTGAGTACTTTTACGAGCTTCGTCAGCTTCGATCTGAGCTAATGTAATAGGGTCATCTGGCTCGCTGAGGGCTTGCCTTGGTCTATGGATACGGAGTATACGGGAGGGCGTGTAGGTTGCGGCTTTCACTATAAGAGGGTTGCGGTGATTAACGGCGGTATTGAAAAATCTGCGTGAGGTGCGTTTTATAAATTGTTTTATCGTGGGGAGTACTAAGTCAATGTGGAGATTTTCATTACGCATGTACCACGGGGCGCCCGTGGCCTTGCGCATGAAGTTTTTGAATCACCTGAAGGCTATGGATCCGTGATGGAGCTGCATGTGCGAACACAGTACTAGCATAGGTCATGATGGGGCGGATACACGTGGTTTTATACCACGTGTATCCGCACCTTGCTTTTAAGTGCAAGTTTAGATTTACGATTTAATAAAAAGTGGAGGCGCCCTAAAACAAAGGCGGCGCGCGCGCGGACCGTGGATCAAAGGTCAAACGATCGTCGAGAGTTACTCCGAGATATTTGGCTTGCCTTTCCCAGGGGATTGGTTCACCGTATAGAGTAACTGCCTTTGGAGGGGAGGGGGTACCTCGATGGTAGGGTCTGTAGAATAGGACCGCCTGGCTTTTGACAGGGTTGATCTCGATCCTCCATTTCCGAAACCAGGCGCCTAGGGCGTTAGCCGCGGTTTGGAGGTTCTTAACAATGACTGAGGGGGACTTACTAGAGCAAGTAGACCGCGGTGTCGTCCGCAAAAAGTGCTAACTGCACCTTGTCGGTCTTTGGCATATCACTTGTGTAGGGCGAAAATAGCAAGGGGGACAGTACCGAGCCCTGTGGGACACCGGCACTGATAGGGTGAGGGGAGGAGAGTGCGCCAGGAATGCGATATCGAAAGTGGCGATTTGACAAATAATCTCGTAAGATGAGCACGAGTCTATGTGGGACACTCGAGAGCAATGAATTCGGGCTACCTTGTAACTCTGATTCGATTTTCTCAAAAAGTATAAAACTTACAACTATAAAAGTTATATGAAACCTACAGAAAGTGGGTTTCATGTCGATTAAAATGACTATAAATTTATTCTAAAGTAGTAACTCACATTGTAATCAAGCAACAATCACAATGCTAACGATTTGCTCTGTTTTGACTAGAGTTTGCGATAAGAGTTATTTTTTTCTACAATGAGGGTAGTCAGGTATTTCTTATAATTTATGTGGTTTTTGTCGATCGTTTGCTTAGATGTGTGTATTTTTGCTACTTTTTTCGGTCAATAATGAATACGACACCTCAGGAAGCAGCTCAATATGTAGCACTACGGCAAGCAGGCTTCGCGCAATGTGAGGTCGTTGCCATTCATTTTAATCATCATGAAACGCACTTTCTGTAGGTGTAATTTTGATAGTTGTGACTTTTTGAGAAAATCGAATCAGAATTACAAGGTGACCCGGATTCATTGCTCTTGAGTGTATATAAAAGCTCAAAAACGGCATGATATTGTTTTTTGTTTCGTTCGCTCTAACAAGTGGTTAAAATAAAACCAAACAAGTGCGAGTGACTCGCGCACCGAGGGTACCGTAATTTTCTATGTTACTCTAAATACCATTAGGTTATAGGTTTTCCTATAATCAATAGCTAAAGAAAATAGTTCTGAATTTTTTCCAAATTTTTTTGGCGCATTCGTTTCGGAGATCATCGTCAAATTTCGCCTGTTTACTCAAATAACTTAAAAACTATTTATCTTAAAGGTAGGTAAGTAGTAAGTATGCTTAAACTCAAAAACGGCAGGGCAGGACATCTTTAATATATACTATAAAATAAAACAGAAGAACCCGGTGTATCTGTACATTGAAGAAAAGTTATAAAAATAGAAAGGGGGTAACTAAAGAAAAGCTATAGATTTTTAGAATTCTTTTCTGTCTATCTGTCCGTCTGTTTGTTCACGCACATCTTCGAATCTAATGAATGGGTTTATACGTAGTTTTCACAGGTAGACAGAGATTATTTTGGAGCATAATTTAGCCTTTGTTTAAATAAAATCGAATGTTTAAAAAAAGTTATCGTCATTCAAAGATCTATAAGGTTGATTTATAATATTTATAGACCCTGCCGGGCGCTAGCCGTAGGAACTTCGTCAGAGGCACGGCCGGGGCACAGATTTTCAACTTCACGAACATTTAAAATGAAGCAATTCATGCTACACCGTGCAGCGCCCGAATCCTTGATGAGGCTTATTCGCTGCACTTAAGGCGATGCTATACGTGAAATTATGATTCTACAATGCGTTTTTCTTATTCTTTGTTCCAAGAGATTTGGAAAAATATATGTTTAACTAGTTAATATGTGACTGGGAATAGTTTTTTAAACATTTTTTTATTAGTAACGTCAGAAAAAATCGTAAATATGCCCCTTTTCTAAACTAAGAATGCATTCTTCTCTTATTTGGGCCATCCAAATAACTTGAAAAATATTAACATACATTCTGAAATCCATTAGAAAGGAAATAGTTTTCTTACTTAAAAAAAAAAATCTTAGTTTCTTTTTAAATAACATAAAACCATCATTTTTATAAAATTACGTCTCTCCTGTCTCGCTTGTCCCTATCAGTTTAGTAAGGGACGCAGACATACGCAGAGAGCCTCCTCTTAAGGTGAAACCTTCGGTTGAACTGACAAATACGACTATTTCATGAAAATGTTACTAATATACCTTGGAGGATTATGTTGATGATTTCTTTTGTTATTAATCAATAAATATACTACCATTCTTGTCGCAAATAACATGTTGATAACTTACGACCTATAACTGAGCTGCAATTAGCAAAAAACGTGATAAAATTTGAATTTTTAGCGCTCCAACCGAACGTTTCACCTTAAGTGTGTCATCTGTGCGTTCGGTCGTGCAGCTGGCGGGCGGCTTTCTTTCGCTTACGCCTCCCGGGGGCGCGCCCAGCGGTAGGAATTTATCGTGCAAAAAAATAAAGGGCTTGAAGGAATGAGCCCTAGCTCAGTGTAATATGAACGTGTGGCACGGACGGAGCTCGGACGAGTCGGTCTCGGCTCGCGCCCGGCACGGTCTAGCATAAATCAACCTTTAAAAATTTACTTTTAGAGAAGTTACATAGCAAATAATACGTATTGATTAATTTGGAGCAGATAATTTATTTGGGCCTAATTTAATAGCTAATTCTAAAAGAAAGCGTGACTGACTGACTGATTTATCTACGAACAGCTCAAGCTACTGGACGGATCGGGCTGAAATTTGTACTATACTGATAGCTTTATGATGTTTGAAAAATCAACTCCTTAAGTCACATATGTTCTTCATCTATCTTTGGTTTACCTATTATCGTACTAGCGGATTTTTAAACTAAATGCCTCGTATCTTTCTCACAAACATTATTGAAAAGGTATAGGAGATATTTAAAGACGTCAAATTAGTCTATACCATTGTCATTTCCGAGAAAATAGCAGGCGTCTAAAATCGTTGAAACCAGCAAATCGAACTAATTATACAGGACTAGATTTATTTTATCCAGAACGAGATATTAAAGTGAGTTTAGTTTGTAAACTACTATTATAGCTCCTGTATATATACTCTTAGAATATTTTCGCAAATTATTGCAAATTTCTATATTACCTGAATACTGAGCTTGGTCAGGATTGAGAGCTCTTAGGGTCCTTGTAACGGTCCCATTGAGTATCGGTTCCAGAGGCTTCGCGATGGGTATAGTGCCACGAGTGAGCAGCCTTACAAACTCTGCGCTTGCGCATCCCCCGCCGGAGCCATTCACTCGTCCAAGAGTATATTCCACTTCGCAGCCCAACTCGAGTCCGTCAGGAGTACCCTCCAGGTTACTGCAAGGAAATCGTTAAATTAACTAATTACGAAATACATTTTCGCCTTTAACTCTTTTAGAAGAGTAAAATAAAAAATTGTTTTTCTTTTTCACCAAGATAATTTGGTACATTAGGTTAAATTATTCTAAATTTAGTTTATTTTTCAGAATAACATCAATATCCATTCCATTCCAAATATGGATGTAGATTTTCGTTTATTATTAAATCATTTCATCGATTTCTATAATCAATGCGAATAAAAAATAAGATTCCGACGAATGGATAACCTCCATTTTCTTGAAGTCGGTTAAAAAGAAGATTACACAAACTTTCGTCGTTCCACATCAGACGAAGGACTTGCTATAACATTGACAGATTATTTAGCGTTCGTTCGTACTGTGGATATTATGATAAAAAGGATCTTATATTATATGATATTTAAGAGGAGGCTATCTGTGTATGTCTCCATCCCTTACTAATCTGGCGGTGACAAGCGAGACAGGAGAAACGTAATTTTGGTAAAAAAATATGGTTTTATGTTATTTAAAAAGAAACTAAGCCTTTTTTGAAAAAAGTAAGAAATCAGATTTCAGAAAGCATTTCACACAATTCGTCACAAATTTTCTAGTTCCACATATATTTTTTCCAAATCTCTTGGAACAAAGAGTACAGAGAATAAATCTGACAAATGCGAGTTAAACTCGCGTGGAGAGGGTTCCGTACATGTTTAACTAAGTTCCATAAATATTTTTAAACCTGACCCAAATTTGTTGATGGAAAAAGTTTTTTTTTTTGTGGAAATCGTCTAATCTAAAAATGAAACCTAGCTACATCGATTTATCGCCCTCGAAACCAAATTTCATGAAAATCGTTGGAGCCGTTTCCGAGATTCAGATTATATATATATATCCATGAATTGCAGGTTTAAAGGTATTAGATAGACTTCTCATAGGTTTTCCTGTAATCTTTAGATAAAGAACTATTATCTGATTTTTTTCTCAAAATGTTTGGCCCAGTAGTTTCGGAAATAAGGGGGGGGGGGGGGGGGGAATGGTCAATTTTCGCCAATTTTTCGCCTATTTTCTTAAATAACTTCAAAATTATTTATATTAAAATTCTAAAAAAAATATATTTGACAGCCTGATAAAAAGCCCTTTCATTTGATATGTTACACAATATTGACTGTAAAACTTTTTTTTTAATTTTCTAATTTACCTCCCAAAATTAGCCCCCAGGTTTGAAATTCATTTATTTACGTAACACGTCCATGTTTGGGTCATCGACTTACATATGTGTACCAACTTTCAACTCAATCCAGTCCAATATTTTCGGACAGACAGACAGACGCACGAGTGATCCTATAACGGTTCCGTTTTTTTTTTTTTTTTCGGAACCCTAGACAGACGCACGAGTGATCCTATAACGATTCCGTTTTGTTTTTTTTTTCGGAACCCTAAAAACGCATTTTAGAATCATCATTTCACGTATAGCATCGCCTTAAGTCAACATGTTTGGTCCGACGCAACCGAACACCGCCGTCAACACGTTTTAAGGTATCCAAGTAAACTTAACTTCACGGCATTATTAGGCGTCGTATCGCCGGGTGCATTCATTAAACATTATCTAAAATAACAACATTTTACTTTTAACATTCAACATTGTATCGTACAGAACATCAAAAAAACTTTTATTTTTACATAACAAAAACATTTGAATACCACCGCAATCTTGCACATTTTGGTCCTTCGAGCGATCTCGTGCGCAGCGCCAGTGGTTGTGTTTGAGGTGAACTAGTGATGGTGAACAGTAGAGTGTGAGGATTGCAGTGGTATCCAGCCCTGGGAGACGCTCCTGAGTGCCAAGGAGAAGGCCACGGTGGTAACTCAACAGACGATCTTTCCATTTTTTGATTCCAATGAATGTTATAATATCCAAATAGATTATAACAATCAACAACAATTAATATGGGAGTTTTTAGCCTTAGTAGTTAGGTCCCAGTTGTTCTCAGGGCAGGACAACGTCTGCCGGGTCAGCTAATTCTACTATAATTATTTTTAGACTAAACTTTGTCCTATCCCTCAAGTAAAAAAATTTGTCGCCAAGCGCATGTCGGTATGATTCGGCAGTCAGTAGCTTAATAATTGTGTGACATTTTTATTTGATAATTATAAACATGTCTGATTTCAAATTGTTATTAACTTTCATATTTATCACAAAATTGACCAATTTGTAGCATCCATTAGATACTTCGCCCCATCCCTCAAGTAAAAAAGTTGTCGCCAAGCGCACATCGAAACATACCGATACATTCTAGTGACTATAGGGTAAAGCTGATCTTAGACTTCGTGTGCCAACCAAACTTCAGCTTCAACTTCAGTATATCACTTCATCATCATATCAGCCGAATGACGTCCACTGCTGGACATAGGACCGGCCATCGTGGAGATCCTTGGGGGAGGCCCAAGGATCTCCACGATGGCCGGTCTTGCGCTACCCGCATCCAGCGGTTTCCCGCGACCCTAACAAGATTGTCGGTCCACCTTGTGGGGGGCCTGCCCACTCTGCGTCTTCTGGTTCGTGGTCGCCACTCGAGAACCTTTCTGCTCCAGCGGCCACTATACTATACTTTATATCACTTTCAAAAGTACAATTCTGGTTTAGGGGCCGTTCAAGTATTACGTAAGCACTATGGGGGGGTGGGGGGTCTTTGTTTTGCTTATTTTGGATGACATGTAGGGTAGGGGAGTCTAGATGATGATTACGTCTACGGTAGTTATTTACTTTTTTACACGAATGGCAACCCTCACATTGTCTATGCTAGAAAACGAAACGCATTTTCGGGGATTCCCGCAAATAAATGCGTTTAGCATACGTTTAGGCACTCGCTTTAGATCCGATTCCATCCTAAAACATTTATCTTATTTTAAAAATTATAATGTAAAAAGAAATACATTTATAATGAAAAATGTTTACGTAAGCATGGAGGGAGGGGGTAAGAGCTTTGCTTACTTTTGCTGACAAGGGGGACGGGGGGGTAAATAATTGTAATAAATCTGCTTAAGTAATATTTGAACGATCCCTTAACGCAAGCGAAAGGTATCAAATGAACTTATATAACTAACTATACATTCGTTTGACATATGAATAAAATTAATGCAATTAAGTTATAACCTGATTAATCAACGCACAGCTCTTAAACTATAAGTACTCCGCGTAGAAACGTAAGATTTGGCAATTTTTTCACACGCATGCGTAAAATCGCATATAAAATTAAACACAGGGAAATCAAACAAAATACAAATATACTTTATGATAAAATAAAACTAATAATAGCTGTTATGCAGATCCCTCACACAGCGTTGCGTTTTCGTATTTGTGTATTTGCTGTTTTAAAAAAATAAACTTCAATATCATACAGAAATCATTTTGCCAAATATACCTATATACAAACACAAATTAAGTTATATTACCGGCAATTCACTTTACTATTCGTTAGTTATCCAAAAAATCCAAATAAGAAAATAAACATAGCTATTACGGAAGAACGAATAAAAAATAGTGTGCTGAATTTGCCTTTACAAATATTATTCCGTAACAAAAGTTATAAACAATCCATTCCAGCACATTTTTTTTGTAAACAATGGTAAAAGTTATTCCTCTCGATAATATTGTACTTATAAGATTATGTCCATCATTTATTGAGTTTTTAATAATATAATTGGTAATGAGGAATAACAACAAAAAAATCTAATTAGTCCGTCAGTTTGATTATCAAAAAATATTGGATACGTATTTTTTATTTTATCAAATCAATAAGAAATTACAAAGATAAGTCCCATCAAAGTGCAGGATTGGGGCTTGTGACGTCATTGTACAACTACTTTTTAGTACACTTTTTGCAGACCGGAAAATTTTAACGCACTGTATCTTCGTTATTTTTTGTTTTCGGATTAAAATAAAAAATACGTATCCAATATTTTTTGATAATCTAACTGACGGGCTGATTAGATTTCTTTGTTGTTATTCCTCATTCTATAAAAAATAAGGTCAGAAATACGCATGTATGAAACAAATCTATTTATTTTGCCACGTAGACAAGTCTTAGTATAAACTTAAAACACCCAAATTCCCTAATTTTGATTCCGGGAAAATGCGACTCAAACATGGAAATAAACTATTAAAATAAAATTAAACAATTCGCAACTAAAACACATAAATTTATAAAATAACCTTTACAATACGGTAGTGTTAAATAAAACAAAAATAACAATAACCGACCATCGCAACAAATAATCAATCGTAAAAAACATTACTATGCCGAAAATGCAAGGTGACGACATGTCATTATGCATTTTCGGCTACCATATCAAGTAAATGCTATTTGGACACAGTCACAAAAAAAAATGAGACTTTTCAGGCGATTAGGACAAAAATCTTCCTACTTCATATCGATCATTTACTTCTTGTTTGTTATACAATTACGCGGAACGAAGTTGTACAAGATTCATCATAACAGAGGTTGAAATATATTTCAGGTTTGGTGTGGGCTCCTTGTATATACATGCTTTTATAATAATTACATATATATGACAAAATAAAGGAAAAGTATTTTTTTTAAGAAAATACTGTTTACTTTTAAAGAAGTAGGTACATACTCGTACCATAATACATTTTTCAAAATAACACCAATTGTTTAAAATACATAACCTAATGATAAAGAACCCACTAAATATTTGAGGCGTCGAGTCTGCTTATGTATAGAAAAAAATGGACATCATTTCGAACATTTGATTAGTAAAGTTTAATAAACGTAACAAAAATAATCTAGTTTTCGTAAGAAAAATATTTTTCCATTAATTTTCCATACAACATTACTTCCCAGAAATTGATCATTATAAGCGACACTATGAGATGGAGCAATAATACAGGCTGTGTTTTTTTTTTCAAAATCAATGAGTTCGATTGAGTTCGAAGAGCAATTAATTTTTTTGAAAATCCAAGTATACAGATTTAGTTTTATCAAAATCGGCCCCGAGACTCGTTTCAGCATTTTTCGCTATTCTTTATACTTTAGGATTTGGTCTACCACGCCCACTTAAAAAATTCAACCTGTATATACAGAGTACCCTACCACCGTGCTATGGTTTCCTCACGATGTTTTCCTTCACCGAAAGTTCAAGCTCATTGCAGGATTCCAACCCGCGACCTTCGTCTCAGCATTCGACGTCACTACCACTATCGCCGTCACTAAGCTATCATCGCGTTAAAATACATAAAAATATTTATTTATGAATTCATCAAATTAATGATAAATTATTTATTTTGACGTGCATTGGAAATGCGCACCGTGTCGACCGTGGACCCCCGAGTGGGGTACGAACCTCGGCTCAGGGCGTTACCGGGGGAAGGGTAGGACTTAGTACGAGCAACGACTAATTGGGGGCGGGCGGTCGGATTACTAAAGGCAGCTAGGGCTTTTTGAACGGGACGAGACTGAGTGGGAAGTCGCGGCGGTCCTCGCCGTCAACGACGGTAGCGTAATCGATTTTGTGTACTTTTACGGGCTTCGTCAGCTTCGATCTGAGCTAATGTTATGGGGTCATCCGGCTCGCTGAGTATTCGGGAGAGCGTGTAGGTTGCGGTTTTCACTATAAGAGGGTTACGGTGATTAACGGCGGTTTTGAAATCTGCGTGAGGCGCGTTTTATAAATTGTTTTAACGTGGGGAGACCTAAATCAATGTGGAGATTTTCATTACGCATGTACCACGGGGCGCCCGTGGCTTTGCGCGTGGTTTTGAATCACCTGAAGGCTATGGATCCGTGCAGGAGCTGCATGTGCGAACACAGTACTAGCATAGGTCATAATGGGGCGGATACATGTGGTACGGTTTACGCCATACCATAATATTGTGTTAACTTTGCATCTTATCTATATCTTCTCTCTTTGCTTGTGCTTTTCACTTCTATTTATTTAATAACTGTCTTCTGCGTGTATATATACTGTGATTTTTGTGCTTCCGTGTAATATACGTGTATAACAACATTTGAATCATTCAGCTACCCTAAGGGCTGCACCCACGCAAATACGGTCTTAGGAGTCCATCCCTTATTTTTTGAGTTATTGCTATCGGCATGTACAGATTTTGAATAAAATGTAGTCAGCGAGAAATCGGCGATCAGTTAGGGTAACAGAAATGTCACAAATCGAAAAAAACGATTCCCATACATTTTGTAAGGAAAATAAATTGTAGCACAGTAAAGGAAAGTTCCTTATTACGAGAAAATATAACTAGAATACAACCCCATACCGGGATGTTAAATCCAAAAGGTGAGTGAAAAAAAATTGCCAGTAAGTCGCAAAGCATAGATAATAATTCATCTGTGCATATACTTTAAAAATGGGATCTAAAATGGTAGCTGCTCTATTTGACTTTCTTTTAATGCGCCCGCGTAAAGCAATGATTGCCACACACAACACGTCGCCACATGTATTACTACATTATCATACACATACATATTATGCAAAATCTAGGCACACGGAAGTGGGCCAAGTCAACGTTCAAAGAGAGAGAACTGGCGAGCAGCACTATGCATAATTTTATACGAACCATTTGGAGCCACTTTTGAACCCTTCATATCTTAAAAACTTTTTAACACAAGCTTCCGTCCCGCGCTTTCACCCGCGTTCCTGGGGATCTTATGTTTCCCCGGGATAAAAAGTATCCTATGTGTTAATCCAGGTTATAAACTATCTGTGTTCCAAATTTCATCCAAATCCGTTCAGAAGTTTTTGCGTGAAAGAGAAACATCCACACTCACAAACTTTCGCATTTATAATATTAGTAGGATAAACACACAACATTTGAGACTCCTGAGTACCCCAAATTTTATAAACAAAGCGTTAACGGTTAAATAGATATGAACGTCCAATAATCGTCATTTTTCTGACTGACATAGATCAAAAACCTAACCCACTTCCCGATGACCTAGGTTCAAATTTGGCTAGAAACAAAATCGATTTTATTAGTTCAGACTTAGCACCTTGCAAAACTAAAATAGCTAAAATATAATAATATAAAATAAATAAATAAATACTAAATCTTTCGCAGAAGATTAGGTAAAACTTAGCGCAAGAGAATAAGTTCCTTAATATAATGTTTATACCTAGTCAGGTCATAAGTATTGTCACACAGTAAAAACTTTTCTTTTAGAATGCTGGCCACAAAAAAGTTTATTGAATTCGAATTTCGAATTGTTCATGAAAATAAAAATGTATACTTTTTAGAATTTTACTCATTTTTAAATATGGAGTAGACGCTTAAAGAAGACCGTGTTGCAGTTATTGCGTTGCCGTTGCATCGTTGCGGTTACGCGCCAATTCAAATTTTTGACATACTGAAATATTTGAATATAACCAAAAGATTCGTTTATCGTACCATCAAACGATACAATGAAGACTCTAGTGTAGATGACAGGTCAAGAAGTGGTCGCCCTCGGTCTGTTAGGACTCCAGCAGTGATAAAAGCTGTGAAGGCGCGAATTCTAAGAAATCCCAAACGTAAGCAGAAACTGTTGGCCCTTCAGATGGGGTTAAGCAGAACCACGGTGAAAAGGGTGTTAAATGAAGACTTAGGGCTTCGGGCATATTGAAGAAAAACAGGACATCGTTTGAATGCTCGTCTAATGGACCTGAGACTGAAGAGATGCCGCGCTTTGTTGAAGCGGTACGCGGGAAAAAAATATCGGAATATTCATTTTTCGGATGAAAAAATTTTTACCGTAGAAGAGAGCTACAGCAAACAAAATGGTAAGGTGTACGCACACAGTAGTGAAGAAGCGAGCAACCGTATTCCGCGTGTCCAACGAGGTCATTTTCCATCCTCGCTCATGGTATGGTTGGGAGTTTCTTATTGGGGCTTAACAGAGGTACATTTTTGTGAGAAAGGTGTAAAAACGAATGCAGTTGTGTATCAAAATACAGTCCTGACGAACCTTGTGGAACCTGTTTCTCATACCATGTTCAATAACAGGCACTGGGTATTCCAACAAGATTCGGCGCCAGCTCATAGAGCGAAGAGCACACAAGACTGGCTGGCGGCGCGTGAAATCGACTTCATCCGGCACGAAGACTGGCACTCCTCCAGTCCAGATTTGAATCCGTTAGATTACAAGATATGGCAACACTTGGAGGAAAAGGCGTGCTCAAAGTCTCATCCCAATTTGGAGTCACTCAAGACATCCTTGATTAAGGCAGCCGCCGATATTGACATGGACCTCGTTCGTGCTGCGATAGACGACTGGCCGCGCAGATTGAAGGCCTGTATTCAAAATCACGGAGGTCATTTTGAATAAACTTTAGTGTCATAAGAATCTATGTTTTGTTAAGTTCATTTTGGTATATAAATGGTTACATAAGGAATAAACTTGTTTCAATTATTTTATATTAAACATGTGACAGAATTTATGACCTGACTAGGTATATCGTATTTTATAGACACTTTCATACATTATTTATAAAACTTACTTATACATAATTTGAAAATAGTTTATAAGACCCCAGATTAGATTCCTAATGTAACCCGTTTAACGGTAAACGTTAAATAATTTTTTGTGGGAGACATAATGTAGGTAGGTGTACGTAAGGGAGGATTCTTCACAATACATATTTAATATGAACGCAAGCTTGTTCAAATGCAGATTGTCGGAAAACAGTTAAAGTAAAAAATTACAAAATTTTAATAGTAGCTAGAAATAAACCCAAAACCAATTTTAAAATACCGACTTCCTGAATACCTTCTAACTTATTTTTTTTTTTTAAATATACGAATACCGTAAGATCTACAACAATTCTAAGTACATACTTAAAAATATTCAACGCAGTAAAGCAGATATCATCAAAAAAAATACGTTGGTATAGGATATGACTATCGCGAAAGGAGCCGACTACGCGCGCGTCTGTACGTCTGTCTAAGCCGCGCGGGATAGCACGTCGCTAACATAGACTAGACATCAAGGATACAATATTTAGCATAGGCCATCGGCCAGGCTTACGTAGAGTTAAAACACTAGACTGAGTATATCGTACATAGATTTTTTATAATAATTGTTACATAAAAAAAAACAAAACGTTATGTTATAAATTTATTGAAAGATGTTACACGTAGTTAGAAATATATTTCAGGGTTGTCTATAGAACTTGGCACCCGTTTCGATCTTAAGTCTTTTACGTCGCTCCCATTTTCGCATTTATGTTTTTGATAGGAATCATTACAATAATGTATGTTTATTTATAAGATAAATACGTAATTGAAAATTTGAATTACCTGAAGTGGAAGAACACTTCCTTGGAGTGTTCAGATGTCTCAATGAAGCCAAACCCATCCTTAAGAGCGGCAATGAATCCCTGCAGTATGGGTCGATTGTTGCCAGCACCATTTGTGTTGCCATTGGTCAAGCTATGCTGAATTTGTACACACGTAGCAATCAACTCTTTTGTTCGTTTTACCTGCAAAAAGCATCACCGTAGGTACTGACTGCGAGTTATGTAGACCTACATACCTGCACGTAACTTTTTATACATACCTGTATATGTTACGAGCTACGGCTAAAAGGCGAAGTACGGTTACACCTAGTTCTAGCCGGCTACACCTAGGTACGGCCCGTAGCAGTTGGTTAAACTTAGGTTTTATGGTTTATGCAAAACTGTTTTTTCTATTTTATAGAAAAAAATAACCACAAGCCATACAATGACTCAAGACAATTTAAAAGTAATGCACTAAAAAGACCGAAACAATATTGAGAATGGAAGCGTCAGACTGGAATGGTGGGTTGCTGAAAAGTGTACAAAAATTCACTAATCTGACGATTTGAGTGTAACGCAGGGAAGTGGGAGAGTCGTAAACTTGCTAAAAATATAACTTATACCTGGAATTTCGCGATCAAATTTTATTTTATTTTGATGGAAATAGTTCAAGGACAATCAGAAAAATATAATCTGACGAGTGACGATATCCGCGAGCCGGGGAAACAAAAATCGCCAACAAAGTTTAGCGTATGCAGCTGCGCGTTTCCACAGTGGATTGCATAAAAAAAAACCGGACGAGTCGGACTCGCACATCGAGAGTTCCGTAATTTCCTATGTTACTCTAAATACCATTGGACTTCTTTTAGGTTTTCCTGTAATCTATAGGTAAGTACTATAGACTGTATTTAAAAAAAAAAAATTGTCCACTAGTTTCATCAGTTTGCTGCAATTCTATTGGTTAATAATTTGACAACGCTACAAAATAGCTTCCCAGTAGGTAGTATATACCTACATTTATCCCAGGAACGTGGGCTAGACTGCGGGAAACAGCTAATGTAATATTTGATATTCTGTATTTTACCTGATAAATGTCGAATGTAACTTTATCTCCAACACGAGGAAGCATCTTTGATTCACATTTCTTGGCAGTAAACGGAATTGTTTTCTTAGTTTGATTAATTTGACAAGTGATAATACCGTTGGAGTCCTGAGAAACATGAAATAGCATTGTATTAAAGACAAAAAGGCATTGGTAAGTGTTTATAGCAATAACTTTCAATATTAGCCCCTCTATCAACAACACATTTTACCTTAAGGTGGAGGCTTCGGTTGGAGCGCGAAATTCAAATTTGATCACGTTTTTTGCAAATTGCAGCTCAGTTATAGGTCGTAAGTTATCAACATGTTATTTGCGAGAAGAATGGTAGTATATTTACTGATTAATAACAAAATATATCATCAACATATTCCTCCAAGGTATATTACTGACATATACGTCTATTTCATGAAAATGTTACTTACTAATATACCTTGGAGGAATATGTTGATGATTTCTTTTGTTATTAATCAGTAAATATACTACCATTCTTGTCGCAAATAACATGTTGATAACTTACGACCTATAACTGAGCTGCAATTTGCAAAAAACGTGATAAAATTTGAATTTCGCGCTCCAACCGAACGTTTACCCTTAAAGTAAGCATTAAAGTCCTAAAGCTCTCATAGTAGACATAAACGTAAAGGATCTGTATTAATTTTTATTATTTTTCTGGACATTTTCCAGCATGAGAGTATACATGTACTTTCAGTTGGGTACCAGACGATCGCATTAAATGTATAAGTTAAGAGTACGTACGGAGGGTGGAGTTCTTGTAGGACTTGAGGAAGACGAGTACAATTGAGCCTCCTTAGAGACGACGCCACGAGCGCCACGTTCGATAAGCGTTTCAAAGAGAACAGTACCAGGCGACAAATGTTTTATGCGTATAGCCGATTGACGCGTATTCATATTTGAAAAAGTTGTAACAGGATCCACTGTAAACTCCACCTTAGAATACAAAAAAAAATATTTAGGTCGACGATCACCGACAAGAAAACGGTCCGATAAATTATAATCGGGCGTTTACGATGACTTTTTCCTACGAAAATTCATTGTAAATACCCGATTATAATTTATCAGGCCGTTTTCTTGTCGGTGAACATCGACCTTAGTATTACAGTTACAGGGTAAAGAGAAAATTAAAAAAATAATTCTAACCTCATCTCCAAGGCTGAGCTCATGCCCCAAGCGAAGAACTTCAGCAAAATGGAAGAACATAGTTTGCTCTCTCTCTACGCAACGAATAAAACCAAAGCCTTCCCTTAAAGAACACACGATGCCTTGTTCTCGTCTGTATTTAAACAACAACAAAATTAAATTACAACTGATGTAATCTAAAATAATTAAATCAATATACTATAGTAATAGGATTATTATAATAATGATATTACAATTGATGCGTACCTTTCACCTGACACATTAAAGGACTCATCAAGCAAGGAAATGTTCGTAGCACGTTTCAACTGGTCTCTTCTATCTGTTGCCACTTGGAATTGAACCCAGTCGCCGTGACGTAAGGTGAACTCCCCGCACTGGTCTTTGTCACCGAAAGGCACCTGGATCAAAATAAATTAGGTATAATAACCAAACACATTCCACAACGCAGAAGTTTCTCACTATTAGTGTATTTCGAACAGGTGGTTAGGTCAATAGGGAATAAACATGTTTTTTTTTTGCTTTAATAATGGCTCATTCATATAAGAAACAGTAAAAAATATATGTTTTTCGAATAACTAAGATATAAGCCATTAAAGATTTATCTGTATATCTTGCTAGCAAGTCAGAATTTAGCATGGTATTTATTCACGTCACATGTCGGATCTTTCTATCTAATTATTAGTTTAAAATGCTTATATCTATATGTATAGATATAAGCTGTAATAACCCTGTAGATATCTACAGGGTTATTTTTAAGTCGTTTTATAATCGCCTTAAGGGATGGAATTACTCATCAATATGAACAACTTTTAGTATAGAACCAACTGTGAAATGACGAAAAAAAAAAGATAATTTTCATTCAAAACATAAACCATACTCGGTGGCAGCACTGTAGCGAAGGTCTAATCATCTATTAAAACACGAGTGCCTTGTATGTTACGTACTTTTAGGGTTCCGGAAAAAACGTACTTGTGTAAGTCGGTGAACCAAACACGGTCATATAACGTAAATAAAATAATTTAAAACATGGAAGAATTACTGTTACTGTGAATTAATTACATGGAGTAGTAATTAATAGGTAGATGGTGATATTTACCTCAACTTCAGAGTGATCAGCTGCACGATATCTAATCCGCCCTGGCAACGGGTCATTTTGGACTACACGCCCAACGTTACCCCGCTCCAGAGGCTTTAACACTTGACCACGCATTATTTCAGGGCTGACATCTTCGAAAACAACAGATCCACTAGGAAGCTTTGTTATTTGGCACGCCACTTCTTTTCCCTGTAACAGCTATCAATTTAATCCCACAAATCAATAAAATCATACAACAAACAGCAAAACAATCCTAGAATATATTAGCATAAATTACATTTCTAGTTTGAATAATGAATTCCACATCATCACCCAAAATCAACTCCTCTTTAGTTTTAGCTTCAGAATAATGAAAGAAAATTTCCTTCACAACATCAGCTCTCTCAATAAATCCAAAATTCTCTTTCATAGAGCACACCACGCCATGATATTTAACAGGGTGTACAGGATTTTCAAAACGTACGTGACAAGCACCCAAAGTACCTCTGAAAAAAGATAATATATTGTTAAAACATATAGTTCTATTATATACCACGTTTATACCTCATTTATGCTACATTTACATTCAGCCCCTACCGCTGCCCCTCGCGCTGCCGGCAATAATTCCCTAAATACTCCAACAGTTACAAATCTCAGGTATTATACCAGTCTTTTGTTTAATACTTAGACGTCATTAAAAACTTTTTTATTCGTATATGCATTAAAAATCTGTTAAGTAGGTTGGTAGCTACTTACAAAGTTACGATGGATATACAGGGTTACAGGTTAAGTCGACCTAGATCCGTTCAGGGCGTGTAGTACCCATCTTTTCTGACATATTTCACTATAGAACACCCTACCCCAAACCTAAACGATTTCAAGAAAATCGAGATTTAAATTTTTTAATAAAAATTGCCGATTTTTTGCCATTAATTACAATATTTTGAAGTTAGTGCATCTTATTATTATTATTATTGATTTTTTACATGCGAATTAAGATGCTCTATGAATTTAATAACCAAAATCCTACGTAGGTTAACTAAATACGTTTTTCTGGACAATTGAAAGTTCAAAAAGTTAATAAAAAAATGAAAGTTAGTCGATTTTCTTGAAAAATTTAAGGTTTGGGGTAGGGTGTTCTATAGTGAAATATGTCAGAAAAGATGGGTACTACACGCCCTTAACGGATCTAGGTCGACTTAACCTGTATGTAACCCTGTATATCATCCACCATCTTCTACGACGAACTTTCTTCTTTTGTATTTGATATATTTAAAATAATCGGACATAATTATTATGTATCACAAAAAGATACAGCGCGGACGCTATAATTATTTCGTCTGCCATTGCCGAAACTCGAAAGCGAAGTGAGTGGTAGGCACTGGTAGGGCAGTATGTAAACACATACTTCTCATGATCCTGCTGCATCTGCTGCATGCAGCAGGATCATGAGAAGTATGAGTTATTTAGGGAATTATTGCCGGCAGCGCGAGGAGCAGCGTTCGTAAAACAGAACGAAAATATACAAATACTAGCTGTTCCTCGCGGTTTCACTCGCGTTCCCGAGATAAAAAGTAGCCTATAACCTTCGGGGATAATGTAGTTTCTATTCTCTCTCTCTGGTCGGTCCCTCATGACTAAGGATCGTGGTCAGCATCAGGGTTGCATCTGGAGCGGATGATCTGCCTCCACCGGTTTCTGTCCAGCGCGTCCCTTACGACCGTGTACAATTTGGAGGACGACGAAACATTTACTTGATTGGTCCATCTTGTTGGGGAACGGCCGCGCGATCTTTTACCTTCCGTGTTCCCAACCACAATCAATTTTTCTAAGTTATCGTCGCCTCTGGGCACGGTGTGTAGTTTCTATTAGTGAAAGAATTTTTCAAATCGGTTCAGTAGTTTCGGAGCCTATTCATGCAAACAAACACACAAACAATCTAATATTTCCTCTTTATAATATTAGTATAGATAAAACATAATCAAGTGTACCTCTGATTAGTCGCAATCTGGAAACTAACAGCATCACCAGTATGCAGGGTAACGTTCCCTTCGACATCATCTTTTGTATAAGGCAAGAAGAAGCACTCTCCACGGTTCTCATATGAAATCCTTCCTGTATTATCACCTGAGCCTTCTCCTTTCACTTCAGTTGTCACAGTACCAGTCACTCTTGCTTCACTCAACACAACTTCAGGAGCAATCTTAGTGACAGTGGAAGCAATTGGTTTCCCAGTGCGCCTGTCGTAAGTCATTTCAAATTCAACGGGGTCACCTATTTTCAGATGTTCAGTGTTACCGCTGAACTGACTAAAGTGGAAAAATAAGCGAGCTTGCCTTTCACAGCATTGTATGAATCCATAAGAATGCAGCAATTTTTCAATAATGCCAGTCTCTCTAATAGGTGGGTGATTCATTGAATCATATTGAGAGGAGTTGTTGGTCGATCCTGAAGAATACACCGAATCACCCATAGGGCAGCCGTCCAAATTATAGTTTCCAAGAGAAAATCGATTTCCACCACCTGTCTTGGGTGCACTGTTGAAGTTATCCCTGGGAGAGCTAGGATATTCACTGCTGTAAGTACCTTAAAACAGCATACAGTACTTTAGCAATAGATTCAAATAAGACTGGTTGTTATAGTATTATGCAAAATTTTCAGCTGTTGAATACAACCGTAAAGCTAGAACAGGCGTTAGTAGCAAATAATAATATTCATGATTATTTTATGTAAAGGTAGCACACTAAGGCAGACAATGTAACAAGCGGGCACGCCGCCACAGAACGAACGCTTGTCATCATATTTTGTTACAAAGAACGCCATTTCAAACGAATCTTTTATCGAACGCGCAGCGGGTCCGCTTGCTGTGCTCATTGAATATTTAACTATCTCTAAGAACATTATATTCTCTAAACTCACGATTTTTATAGGCTTTTTATATATTTCCTGTTACTTTAAACACCATAGACATCTCATAGGTTTTCCAGTAAGTTATAAGTAAAGAACTGTTCTTTATTTTTTTCATTCTCAAATTTAATAGAAACCCCAGTAAGTGAAAGTCACGTTATAATATACAGGGAGTCTAACGCGTAAGCTCGATGGTCATAAGCGGAATGAAAAATTATATAAATAATTACTTCACTGCACTACTTAAAATATGCCACCCATTAGTTTCCTTTTACACTCATTTCAATTAGCAAGTGGGTAGATCGGTGATTACAATGGATGGAGTTGCATCTACAAGTTACTCTGGATAAGCCTTTGAAAGTGATTGTTTTCGTGAATACATAATATTTTTTATGGATGAAACAAAATGATAAAAACGACAAATTTTTCGAAGCTCTGAGACATGAAGATATTCAGATGCCATCTACCTAAATAAAACGTGTCTATGGAACATGTCATGTAACACAGGCTATAAATTTAAATGTTTGTTTCCTGAAGGTAAGCGGTTACCGTAGCCTATGAAGCTTGCAGCACCAGGTGCCAGGTGCATTAACATACGGCGGGAGCGTTATATAACTGCACGCTAGCCAAGCTATACTGTAATTTGATATTACAGTGACACGTGTCTCCCGCCATTAAGTGTGTGCAGTTGACATAACCAGTTCGAAACTGCCAATTTTTTTTTATTAGTACAATAGGGTAGTTGACTGACATATCTAATCAGCTACTTTTTAATAAATGTCAAAACGATAGTTTATATGGGATTTTGTATGAAATATTACACTATGACGTCATAGTTTCACAGCATCAAATCATCTACTCTTAGTGGTTCCACTGGTAATTAAAAATCATTAAATTGCATTAAATGTACAACATATTTGATGTTTCCACGTGATTTTAGATGTTTTATGCATTGGTTAGTGTTTGGTCATTTATTTTTGACAGTGTCAACTACCCAATAGGCACCTTTGATACACAAATATAGGTACCTGAGGCGAAGGGTCCATACAAGCCGATTTCCATCGGCTTACCTTTTAGAAATCCCAGTCCCACAGATTCATCATTTCAAAGCCACTTTTATATAAAATACACTGTAATTAAGTATAAATTTATAGGTGTTTTTTGAACGGCTGACCCTCGCCATAATTTTACCCCTCGCCACTGGTACCTACCTACCCATTAAATAATTCTGTAAAATAATATAAGGGACTAATCATTAGCTACTAAGTCACCGTTTACATCAAATGTAAAATGTAGCAACACATCTATACTAATAACAAAAGCTGAAGAGATTGTTGGTTTGATTGAACGTTTCTCAAACTTTTGTTCTTCGAGGAAGTTATTACCGATAGAAATAATGCGATTTTCAAACTATTATATCTCTGCAACGTCTAAAGCTAGGAAAATAAAATTTCGTATACGAGTTATCTTATACAAAAGCTACAAATTTCAATTCGGTGTTTTTCAAAGTTTTGCTCATAGACAAAGTAAAAATGTTGATAATTTACTTTTAGCATCCAGTTTTTCTCAGCTAATATTCATAGCAGAAGCTTGATTCTTGGAATATAATCCACAATATTTGTTTCAAACTATTCATGCGGCATAAAGTTATAAAGTGTGAAATTTTTTGCACTTTCATATTTTGTAATGGCTAGGGACCTCAATTTGGAATATAAATTATTCAATAAATTTCAAATCCAGTGTTTCATAATTTTATGGCACCTTAATTTTTTATATAATTTTTTAATTGTATAGTGCATACAGGTTGATGAAAAAAAAAATATAATTCATTTAAGAACCACTTTCTAGCTGTAATAATTATATAGCAATGCAATGTTATAGTAGCTGGAACTTGAGGAAGAGCACTTCATATCATAGAGGCGAAAAGTAATGTCTGAAATTAATGATGTAGACTCTTAATCAAACATTATTAAACACGTGTGCAGCTGGTGGTGCAGCCGTGGGATATCCCGGGATAAAAAGTACCCTATCTATACATTAACGTATGATCTATCCATGTGCCACATTTCATACAAATCCGTCCAGTAGCTTTTCCATGAAAGAGTAACAAATATCCTCACATCTATACAAACTTTCACATTTATAATATTATATTAATAGATAGGATAATCTATCTATCTGTCTAATACCTTTAAACAGGCATCTCTTATATATAATACTAGCTTTCACCCAGCGGTTTCACCCGCATTAGAGTTCATGAACACCCCGTACTCAATTTAACCAACCAAATAATATGTAGGTCAATTTGTCCGTTAGTATTCTCATACCTTGAGAACCACAGTACAGATTATGAAGCGCTTTTCAAAGATAGGTATCCTCTTAGGTTCAGGTTCCTAGATGAAGGTTTTAGGCTATTTAATATCCAGGGACAGGTATAGTTCTGTGACAATTGAATGCTACATAAATATATTATGCATGTGGAGTTCAGTTTTCACGTCTAAATACTTGTCAAAAATTACAATCCATTATTAGTCATACATAAGTTTTTGTTACGTTGAAAAAAAACAGTCACAGGTTCAGAGCCATACAGCCTTCTTATTTTTTTTTTTTGTAGGTATATTGAATTTTTATGTTTGATATTTTTTTTATAAGTTTCGAATGGCATGCAATGCAGGAGATGCTTTCTTCTTTCTGTCTAAACGTTCAAACAGTGTGTAATGAAAATTGGCAGAGAGGTAGACCCGTGAGATAAGAAGGTAGGTATTTTTATCCCAGAACTTGTGAGAAACTAAGGACAGCTTCTTAAATGATTGTCTCAATGATACAATACAGATTGATGCAAAATTGTCAAGAACTGCCAACATACACCTATCTATAATTTATCTATACTAATAATAATCTACATATCTATCTATCTAAACTATAATGAAACAGAAGAGTTTTTGTTTGTTTGTATGGACGCGCTAATCTCTGGATCTACCAGTCGGATTTGGAGAAATCTTTTTGCAATTGAAAACCTGAAAAAAAATATGTGAAGAATGTCCCAGGATATTTATTTATTTTTGTATAGCACGGGCGATGCGACGCGGCGCCCGATGTAACCCGAGCAATACCGAAAAGAACCGAACTATGCACGACTTCACCGATGATAATTGCTTTAACGTTGAATATTTTTAAGTTGAATTGTTGTAGATATTATATACGAACAAATTAATAGGAACAAATACTACTTAGGAAGGTCCTAATTATTTCAAAATTGGTTTTGGGTTTATTTTTATTTAATTTGTTTTTTTTTATTTCTTGAGTGAGAACTTAATCTATCTATAGGTAGTAATAATAAAGCTGAAGAGTTTGATTGAACACGCTAATCTCCGGAGTTATTGGTTCGATTCGAAAAATTGTTTCACTAATGGGAAGCTACATTATCCCCGATGGTTATAAGCTACTTATAAACCCGCGAACGAAACTGCGGGGAACAGCTAGTTATTTTATATAATCTAAATGCTATTATAATTTTAGATCACTTGTTTAAGATATTGAAGAAAAATAAAAGCTTTATTACTTTATTTTGGCATGAAAGTTGAACAATACTGTGAGTGGAATAGGGTTCTTAGTTTGCTATAAACAATGCTTGCTATGGGATAGCTTAAATTCATAAAATATGGTACTTATATGAATAGAGTAGCCTTATACAGTCTGATGAACTTTTTTTAAAAATCATATAAATATCTATGACTATGACTAAAATTTAGAATAATTTTGATTTCTATGTTGTTACATTTGTGTTAATTAGTCTATAATCAAAGTTTTGGATCTTTTGCTCAAGTAATTGCAAAAATATTAAAGGGCAAAAATGAAATATTTGACCCTCTATAACATTGTATTGCTAAATAGTATTACAAAATGCTTTAAGATTCTGATAGTGCTCGCTATGGGTAGCTTATAACCAGAAATTCGTGGTTCTTAAATCAATAGGAAAAGCGTTATACTGGTTGATGAAAAAAAATTAAAAAGGTCATAAAATTGTCCATGATTAAAAAGTTTAAAGTTATTAATGTGCATATTGTTACAATTATGTTACATGGTCTACACCCAAAATTTTAGATTCCTAGCTCAAGTAATTGCAAATATATTAAGGGGCCAAAATACAATTTTCCACCCTCTATAACATTTCATTGCTAAATAGTATTGCAAAATGCTTTGGGATTCTTATAGTGCTTGCTATAGGTAGCTTATTTCCAAAAAATCATGCTTCTTAGTTGACCATATCATGCGTTATACAGGTTGATAAAAAAAAATTAAAAAGTTCATAAAATTGTCTATGATTAAAAAAATAATAATTTTTGATTTGCATGTTGTTGAATTTCTGTAACATGGTCTACAACCAAAATTTTAGATCCCTAGCTCAAGTAATTGCAAAAATATTAAGGAGCAAAAATAAAATTTTCCACCCTCTATAACATTTCATTACTAAATAGTATTGAAAAATGCTTTAGGGTTCTTATAGTGCTTGCTATAGGTAGCTTATTTCCAAAAAAATATGCGTCTGAGTTGTATGGTACATGCGTTATATAGGTTGATAGAAAATATTTTAAGGTGTCATAAAATTGACAACTATGAAAAATTTGAGAAACACCGGTTTGAATATTGTTCCAATTGTATTGAATAGTTTATATTCCAAATGTAAGGTATATCCCTAGCTTAAGCCATTACAAAAATATTAAAGTGCAAAAATTGGATATTTCTCCCTTTATAACTTTATGCCGCATGAAACGTTTGAGAAACTTAACATAACATTTCGAAAAAAATACTGTAGAAAGCTTATATTCTAAAAATCAAGCTTCTGCTATGAATATTAACTGAGAAAAACAGGATGCTAAAAGTAAATTTTCAACATTTTTACTTTGTCTATGGGCAAAACTTTGACAAACTCCGAGTTGAAATTTGTAGTATTTGTATAGCATAACGCGTATACGAAATTTCATTTGCCTATCTTCAGCCGTTGCAGAGATATAAAAGTTTGAAAAATGCATAATTTCCATCGGTAATATCTTCCTCGAAGAAAAAAAGTTTGAGAAACGCCGAAAATATATTTTAGCAGTATTATTAAACTACCTACAATATAAATTTTGAGTTTGTAACATTCAAACTCACAAAGTTATCAAGGTTTAACGGAAACAAAGCAAATCCTTTATTTTTTTAAATTTTCCTCCCATAGACAAAAGTTTGAGAAACGCTCGCACCCATATCTAATATTTTTTACTGAAAAAGCTACATTAAAAATTTCAGACTTCTAGACCGTAAGGTTCCAGGGATATTAAGATTCTTAAAATCGCACAAAGGGCCCGTTTCCACCGCTGCGGAAAGGAATTTCGAAAAATCGCTTCATAAATGGGGTCTACATGACAAAATCTATGCACATGCCAAATTTCATATTAATCGGTTCAGCGGTGTGGGCAGGGGGATGTTTACCCAAAAAACCGCTACTCTTTTATATATATAGATGAATCTTGGAAACGGCTCCAACGATTTTCATGAAATTTGTATGCAGAGGGTTTTGGGGGAAAATAAATCGATCTAGCTAGGTTTAATTTTTAGAAAACGTCGTTTGAAAAAAAAACGAGCAAAGCTCGGTCAACCAGGTACTGTGTATAACTGTGTGATTATTTAAAAAGATGTAGTAGAAATTTGCTCATATCCTTAGATAATAAACCTTTTATTATCCAAGCTCATATCCTTAGAATTACTCATCATACATTTATTCCTTGAAGTTAGTTATAAGTAAAAAAATATTGCATTTAAATGTATCCTACAAGGGCTGAAACTAGAAGACCTTTGATTATGTGGGTGAAGCTGTGGGACACCTAACCTTGAATATTACTGAAACATAAAACCTAGTGTATGGTAACCTAGTGCAGATACTTAAGTATATTTACACTATCTCAACAAGTAACCCCATTGTTTATATAACCAACCAAATATGTGGGTCAATTTGTTCGTTTGTATGGTCCGTTAGTATTCTCATAACTCCAGTACCACAGTACAGATTTTGAAGTGATTTTCAAAGATAAAGGGAGGTATCCATTAGGTTCCTAGAGGAAGGTTTTAAGCTATGTAAATATACAGGGGCATGTATAGTTGTCCTGTGACATATGCTCCATATATATACTATGCATGTGGAGACCTGTTTAGTTTTTAAGTCTAAAACTAAACTACTGGTTACAAATTACAAAGCAAATAGTCTAGTTACTTTAGTCGAAGGTTCAGAGCCATACAGCCTTTTTTTATTAAATTAGTATTTTGATTATTCTTTATGTGTTTGATATTGTTTCTTTTTATATGTTATGGATTACATGAAAAAAATAAAGTGTTTTTCTTTCTACTTTCTTTCTAAACCTTCAAACAGTGTTTGATCAACATTTTTCATAGACCCTACCAGCTTGGACCCGTGAGACAAGTAGGTACCGTAATAGGGGGAAAATAGGAATGGCGGGGTAAATAGGATTAAAAATCTGCCTTTCTAAACTGTTTTGCCATTCTATTTAAGAGAGGACAACACTTTTTTATTTTTTTAAAGAGCTTATATTTTTTGCTAGTGTAGCCACTCAGCATTTATGCCAGCTAATCAGGTTTCACCATAAAAAAAACACGTTGAAAGTAAGGTCATCATGAACACGTGAATATTGTTCCTTTTAACTTTAACTTTTTGATGAGTTATATTTTGAGAAGTATTGAAATTGATGTAATTTTTATTATAATATTCGATTTTGCTTTAAAGAAACGCGAAGGCATGTAAATAATTATGTTATTTCATTGGAAATCTTAGTTTTAATTGAACACTCATTTTTATTTTATTTTGGAGATAATAGGAACGCGAAGGGGGAAATAGGCATTTGAACAGATATCATTGGAACAACGTGGAGGTTATTTGGTTTGATTAAGAGGTAAATTAGAATGCATAAATAGGATTGTCAAAACCAAAACTTAAATAAAGTAGTAAATTAAAGTAAATATTGGGCATGACACGGTCAACTATTTTTTATTGCTTGTCATTTTTGCTTTTTTCTTTATACAGACAGGCTATAAAATACAGATAGTGCACCTATCTTGATCAAAAATTAATATGATCTTACATTCTCAATAAAGGGGATAACTAATAACTAGCATGGTTAGGTTCATATACTAAAGGATTTTTTTTTCATTTCAGTTAGGTAAGCACTTACTTTGGATAGACAGTGACAGCCAATTTCGATTAACCCCTCTCTCAAACCTATTATCCCCGTTAGGAGTAAATTGGAATCCAATAGAGTTTTTGTCAAATTTCTCAAAATATAACAAGAATTTGGAATCTATAACTCCTTAACATCCAAAAGAGCTTACAGTATGACACAACTTATATTTAGCATTGGCAAATCGTTTTCGTACACTTCACTTCCAATTTACACAACTAATAAAAATCATTCATTATCGCGCAATTCAACGTTCAACAAGATCATTTTCGCCTAAAGTACTAATAAACATGGGTAATGTTGTAGGCGCTCTCTTTTCGGAAATGATCCATTTTACGAATTTTGCCGATGCTTCATCTAAGTTGTGTCATAGTGTACCACACCTTCTCAAGGTGACCTTCAAATAACGAAGAAGATTTAAATTCCAGTTGAAAGTAGAGATTGGACCAATTTACCCCGATTTACGGTAGGTATGTTTATTCCAGAGCTTATGAGAAACTAAGAGCCCATACACACGAGCAGCATGTTACCAACGACAGAGGTAACAGCAACCGTCGACCTTTCAATTTTGAATATCAGCGGCATCCGTCGTCAGCTCACGTGTAGGCGGCAGCCGTAGACGCGTCGACGGCTGCAGTTACCCCTGCCGTTGGCAAAATGCCGTCTGTGTGTAAGAGCACTTAGAACAGTTTCTAAAATGATTGTCTCCTACAATACAGATTGATGAAAAATTTACTAGAACTACCAACATAATCTAATTCATGACTAATTATATTATATAAATTATATTTCTATATAATGACTAAATGTTATAATTTTAGAAATGTAAGATCTCTTGTTTGAGATATTGAAGAAAAATATAAGCTTTGTTACTTTATTTTGGGATGAAAGTTGAGCCTACTGTGAGTGGAAGGAATCTTCTGCCATAAACAAAAAGGAAGTCTGCTATAAACATATTGCTTGCTATGGGATGGCTTAAATTCATGAAATATGGTACTTATATGAATAGAATACAGCCTGTTATTCTTTTTCAAATCATAAAATTGTCAATGATTATAATTTTGTAAAATGTTGATTTTTATGTTGTTACATTTGTGACAAGTAGTCAATTATATTTTCCTAACTTTAGCCGTTGCAGAGATATAATAGTTTGAAAAACCCATTATTTCCATCGGCAATAGCTTCCTCGAAAAAGAACAAAAATTTGAGAAATGCCCAGATTACATTTTACCTATATTATTAAAATACCTACACTATAAATTTTGAATTTGTAGCATTTGAACTCACAAAGTTATTAATTATGTTTAGAGAAATGCTCGCCCGTAATTAATACTTTTTATTGATAAAGCTTTGACATGAAAAATTTTGACTTCTAGGCGTTATGGTTCCAGAGATATTAAGATTTTTTGAGGGAGGAATTGCACTGCGGAAACGAATTTCGAAGAACCCTTTCTTATATGGAGTCAATATGATAATATCTATGCACATGCCAAGTTTCACATCCAGCGGAGCAATGATTAGTGGAAAAACTTTTTCACTTTTATATATTATAGATAATATAATGTATAGCAGCAGTAAATAAAAATAGATGGTGACATCTTTTTCACTACTTCTTTCCAAATATTTTATAAACTACCTGGTAGTTTATGTGGGTAGTATAAATAAGAGTGAATGATTTATCTATGATGATAAAATTTACAGAAAATACATTTTGCATAACTGTCCAAGTAATTAATAACCATATATTATAGCAAGCAAGCAAGCAAGCAACATGGAACTATAAGACAGATACTAACCATTACGGTAAGCCTGTTTAGACTGCATACTAGGATGCTGAAGATCTAAAATATCCTGCAAAGGTGATGAGTGTGAATCTGGCGGCTGGAACATTTTCCACTGAGGATTGTTGGACATTATTTCTTGATAGTCTTCCTTGTATATAGATCAAAAATCTCAGTATATCACAGAAAAATGTGTAGGTAGGTAATGTTAAAGCTTTAACAGCAGTTACAAATTTAAAGCAAATCACATTTTCTTAAAGTACCTGTGCTCAGCAGAACACCATGGATTAAAAAGTCACAATTTAAACACCAAAATCACAAAAGTTACCAAATAAAAACTACTTTTTGTTAAGCTAAATCCTCAGATGTCTTCAATGCTTGCTGAGTCCGAGCTCTGTGGTGCATTGGCTTGGTTGAAGGTAATCGTAATTTCGGTTGCTATATGTATACGTCTCTATTCCGACATTCACAAGCTGCAATAGACACTTCAATTAAAGGAAGATTCAATACATTCGCGATCCAACCTTAAACATTAACAAAAACGCCGGATTACAACAAAGCGTCGCGTCTTGATATCGTTCAACATTTTAATAAAGGTATGTAGGTAGGTATCATATCAGCCGCCCGATAGACCGATCTGTACGAATTACATGACGAGGCCTACTTTATTCAACTGCATCCATTAAGGCAATAAGCATATCACATAAGAACTACTGAACGTTTCTCTACTTGGACCTAAGTTTGACAATAACATTTGCAAGAAAAAATCTAAACTAAAACCATTAAATTATCAATTCTCACCACGACACAGCATAGCACTGACGACATACCGCCATATTGAATGTCAACATTTATCAAGCAAGGGTTTCGACCCGCCACAATAACTCAATATTTTAGAAATAAAATTACCATAAAAATATAGGTTAATGATTTCTGACTAAATAATTTAAGAATAACGATTTTTTCAATTTTGTGCTTGGTTTTTTGTATACTGGAAAAAAACTATCATGGCATAAATTTTATTTTTCCCTATTTTATGGCTGCCAAATATTTTTTTCATAGTGGCCATATTATTTGTAATCGTGCTTTGAAGTTTGAAGTATATGAGTAGTTATTATTTTAGTTCATAGTGAAGATATTTTAATATACTTTTTGATTTGATTTGAAGACTACAAAAGAAAGTACCTTTTTAAGGAAAGTTTGAAATATTATTTTTCATCATATTGTTACAGACTGGCCAATGAAAGAAGTTCAAGAATAAGGGCGGCAGTTTAAAAAAAACCAAGAGCTGTTAACCCTGCTACTAATTCTACATTATTATTCAAGAATTTTGTGATACTTTTGTAAAAAAAAATCTAAATCTTAGCTCACGTCAATGTGTGGTCATTTAATATTGTAAGTACAATACCTACTCAGAAATCAAATATTATTCTACAGTTACCATAATTAGGCTTTTTCATAAAAAAAAGAGCTTAGGTGAATCATACGTAGTATCCCTATGATCCCTATAGTCTGTGCCACAGAGTACATTTTATATATTGGTCTGGGCTATAGTGGTCTGTGCACAGACTACTTAGAGATACTGTGGGTGAATCATTGAAAAACCCCGCGAAATTCAAATTTTATCACGTATTTTCCTAAATAATATATCAATAGCTATGTGATAGGCACCTGATACGTATGCCAATTGATTATTGCAGGGATACATAATGCTTTTTAAACTATTTAAATCCATACATTGATTCCATATCGATATCGTAAATACATACATACATATGACATCAAACGCGATTCCAAACTGGCAGGAAATAGTTAAACCGTGACTGTGCCTCTATCAAGAGTAACGATACTCCAATTCAAATACTCGAAACCGTTACTTTTTACAATAACATTAATAATTTTGTATCGTTTTTTAAGGATAAACCTTCGGTTGGAGCGCGAAATTCAAATTTTATCACGTTTTTTGCTAATTGCAGCTCAGTTACAGTATAGAGAACGGTAATTGACACCGTAACGTAACGTCAAAAAGCGGTGCCGCCAATTACCGTTCTTTAGGAAACCGCGCCATTTGGTTAACATAGACAACGTTCTAGTGACGTCATTCATCGCTGTATTACGGTCACTACATGGTGGTACCGCTTTTGGAGGAAACCTTTGTTGTAGAACCTATTTGTATCTAATGTAAATAAGAAAGTACAATGTTCTATGACATTTAATTTGAATTTACTTCAATAAAATCTTCACTATAAACTACACGTTTATTTTCCTTCATTTCGTTATCAGCACGAATAAATTGCTTGAAATGAGCTAATTTATGCGGATTTTACGTTGAAGTCATAGTGGTATATGTGTTTTTTGTGTAAATCTATAATTTAAAAGTGATTTATATAAAAGTACGCTGACAATAGACAAAACAAAAGTTCCTATGATGTCGGGCGATCACAATAAACGATCTACAAGTCTATCGTCACTATCGACAATATTTCTGAAAGGTAGAAATGATTATACTACTTGGAAATTTAAAATGAAAATGTATTTGCTTCATGAAAATTTATGGAATAATATAGTTGGATATCCTGACGGTGATCCGACTTCCCAAGAAGTAAAGGATAGAAGTGATGAGATAACTCTAGCCAAAATATGTCTAACCTTAGACGGTCCAGCTATTACACATGTTCGGAACAGTAAGAGTGCAAAGGAAGCTTGGAGTGCTTTAGCAGCTGCTTACGAAGATAAGTCCATGGGTCGCAGATTAGCTTTGGAGCGAAAGTTGTACAGGTACAATTTGAATGATTTTAATTGTATGGAGATGTACATTAACGCTGTGATGTCAACAGCACAAGATTTGGCAGACATTGGAAAAGTTATTGAGGATACTTCATTAGCTACAATTCTACTAGGAGGATTGACAACTCGTTTTGATCCATTGATCATGGCACTAGAAAATTCGACGGTACAGATTTCAAGTGAACTCGTAAAAAGCAAGCTATTAACAGAGTTTTCGAGATCAAATGATTCTGAGTCATCTACGTCAAGTGTAGTTTTAAAGGCTAATTGCAAGAAGAATAAAAATATTCGAAAAATAGTTTGCTACAACTGTAAAAAGCCTGGCCATAAAAAACCGGATTGTCCATTGAACAAAAAGGATAACAAATTAGATGGCAGCTTTAACCAGGACAGAAGCAATATTTCAAATTTATTTAGCGCTTTAAACACTGCTGGAGAAATAAATTCAGAAAAATGGTATGTAGATTCTGGAGCTAGTGCACATATGTCTGGAAGGTCTGATTGGATGGAAAACTTGAGAGATTTTCCTACTACTAAGGTAACAATTGCAAATGGAGATATCTTACTTAGTGCCGGAATAGGTAACGTTCCTATTGTAAACAATTTAGAGACAGAAAGTGGTAATGAAATTAAAAACATTTCAAATGTAGTGTTAGTACCTAGCTTAAACACTAATTTGATTTCTGTGAAGAAAGCAGTTGATAATGGTTTTGTTGTTCTTTTTGATAAAAAAGGTTGTACATTTTTTGATGCTTCTACTTTTTCTTATACAGGTGATGATCTGTTGCACGGGTCCTGTTGTGGTGGATTATACACTTTAGATTGTACCGTAAGTCCATCCAAACCCTTATCAGCGTTCGAAGTACAATGTGACGTATCAAGTTATCGCCTATGGCATAAACGACTTGGTCATTTATGTCGTATAGGATTACATACACTTAGCAAAAATAATTTAGGTGTAGGATATAAAGACGTTGATAAAAAACCCTGCATAGCATGTATAGAAGGTAAACAAGCTAGAAAACCATTTAAAAAATTGAATTATCACAAAGCGTCTTCCAAACTAGAGCTGATTCATTCGGATCTTTGTGGTCCAATTTCAGAGAACTCTTTTCAAGGTAATAAGTATACTCTAATATTTGTAGATGATTTTACACGCTTGATTTATATATATTTTCTTTCTTCTAAAAATGAGGTAAAAAATAAGTTCTGTGTTTTTAAAGCCATGGTAGAAAAGGAGACAGGGTTGAAAATTAAAACATTACGTTCAGATAATGGGTCTGAATATGTTAACAAAGAATATTTAGAAAGTGAAGGCATTAATCACCAAACAACGGTTCCGTACAGTCCTCAACAGAACGGGGTATCTGAAAGAACAAATAGGTCGATTATAGAAAAAGCACGTTGTATGCTTTCTGATAGTTCCCTATCCAAAGGCTATTGGCAAGATGCGGTTGAAACTGCAGTATATTTAAAGAATAGATGTCCGCATCGAAGTCTAAATGGTCGTACACCATTTGAAGTATGGCATGGTAAGAAACCAGATTTGTCTCATTTAAAGGTATTTGGCTGTCGCGCAATGGTCAAGGTTCCAGATATTAGTAGAAAGAAGTTAGATCCTAAAGCGAAAGAGTACATATTTGTCGGATACTCTGAACATCAACGAAATTATTTTTTTCGTGAACCTAGTTGTCCACGAAGATTGCTGAAGGCAAGAGATGTAATTTTCTTTGAAGAATCTTTTTCCGATTTAAAAGGTAAGGATAATCCTAATCTCTCGAACTCTTTTGATGTAACTCTGTTAGATACCGTTTTAAATCAAGAGTGCAGTCAGACAATGTCAAAAGAAAAAGTAGTAAGCGAAGTTGTTGATGATAGTACTGGAGAATCAGAACTGGAGATTAATCATCATGAGAAAGCTAGTACTTCAGCACAAGAATCGCATATTGATCAGGTCCAGAATATTTTTCCTGTGGCTGATGATTTTTGTGATGAGGAAAATTCTACGACTCCGACTGTAATAGTTCCTGAAGAAAGAGACTTGCTAAACGTTTTGATGCTAATCTCATTAGTTAAACAGGCTACTCTGATGAACCTCAAACTTATAGAGAAGCTGTAGATAATTTGCAGTGGAAATCAGCAATGCAAGATGAATATAATTCACTGAAAAAGAACAATACTTGGATTTTAGTGGAAAAACCGAACAAAAAGGTAATACCATGTAAATGGGTATTCAAATTAAAAAGGGATGCCGAAGGTTCAGTAGTCAAACATAAAGCAAGACTGGTTGCCAAAGGTTTTAATCAAGTATGTGGAATTGACTACAATGAAACTTTTTCACCCGTAGTTCGCAATTCATCTCTGCGTACACTGTTAGCATTAGCGGCAGAAATGGAATTGAAGATGCATCATTTGGACATAGATACTGCATTTCTAAACGGCGATTTAGAAGAGAAAGTTTATATGCAACAACCTGAAGGATATTTCGAGCAAGGCGCAGAAGATAAAGTTTGTTTGCTCAAAAAATCGATATATGGTTTAAAACAAGCTGCTCGAGCCTGGAATGTAAAATTAAATGATATTTTATCCTTTATAGGTTTTAAACGAACCTCTTCGGAACCATGTGTATTCTTAAAAAGTTTTGGTGGTGAGACCGTGATTATTGCTGTCTATGTTGATGACCTTATAATATTTTATAAACAAAAAACATCTTTTGACACTGTCAAAAATGACTTGAAAAATCATTTTTCATTAAAAGATTTGGGTCCATTAAACTTTTATTTTCCTTCAACCTTAAGGCAAGGTTTCCTCCAAATGGTGCGGTTTCCTAAAGAACGGTAATTGGCGGCACCGCTTTTTGACGTTACGTTACGGTGTCAATTACCGTTCTCTATACTGTAACTGAGCTGCAATTTGCAAAAAACGTGATAAAATTTGAATTTCGTGCTCCAACCGAACGTTTCACCTTAAGGGTATACCTTCGGTTGGAGCGCGAAATTCAAATTTTATCACGTTTTATGCAAATTGCAGCTCAGTTATAGGTCGTAAGTTATCAACATGTTATTTGCGACAAGAATGGTAGTAAATTTACTGATTAATAACAAAATAAATCATCAACATATTTCCTCCAAGGTATAATAGTAACATTTTCATGAAATAGTCGTATTATGTCAGTAATATATCTCCAACCGAACGTTCCCCCTTAACGTATAGTATTATAACCTCTTTGTCGAATACGTTCGCAATGGATTTGGTTGCCATTATGTTTTCAACAAAGAATATTTTCATTATGGCAACCTAATCCTGAGCTTTTTTCACGGAGGTTAGAATTTTAATTTCCTTCAGAGCTCAATAGGTGGCATTGTACAATATAAAAATATCTGTCAAACTTGTACCTATTTGTGAAAGAACGGGAAACTACTTTTTACCCAGACCGGTGTTGCCGGCTCTTATTTCTAATTTCGGATGAAAGAAAAATCCCATCTACATAATAAACAACGCAAACTGAATTTGATTGTATTCATGGTTGTGATTAAGATGAATAAATACTATTAAAAAAAACGTAACTATTGGAGGTTGGACCCGAGTGTGTCGTGTATTTTTGTAAGTATATGAAGTATTGAAATATATGTATCTAATATATCGCTAGTTCATGACCCAGATACATTGTAGTAAGAATGAAAAAAACATATCGGTATGTACACACGGCCAAAGATCAAGCTACACATTTTTGTTGCAAAATAGCGCTTATTACAACCTCTTAAGGTGCCGCAGTGTGTAGCTTGATCTGTGGCCGTGTAGACATAATAGTTACCGTTAAGGTGGAGGCTTCGGTCGGAGCGCGAAATTCAAATTTTATCACGTTTTTTGCAAATTGCAGCTCAGTTACAGTATAGAGAACGGTAATTGACACCGTAACGTAACTTCAAAAAGCGGTGCCGCCAATTACCGTTCTTTAGGAAACCGCTTTTTGTCGTTACGGTTCTTTAGGAAACCATGCAATTTGATTAACATAGACAACGTTCTAGTGACGTCATTCACCGCTGTATTACTGTCGCTACATGATGGCACCGCTTTTGGAGGAAACCTTACCTTAAGTGCCTTATTAGGGCCTAAATTGAATAAATTAATTTTGATTTTTGATTGATTTTCGAAGCAGAGTCGTATAATTTTATGTTTTTCTAATTTAATTTTAATGAAACACAAGTCTCTTTAGGGTTCCAGAACTCTAAAAAAAACGGAACCCTTATAAGATCACTCGTGCGTCTGTCCGTCTGTCTGTCTGTCTGTCTGTTCGAAAATATTGGACTGGATTGAGTTTAAAGTTGGTACATATAGTGTAAGTCGGTGACCCAAACATGGACGTGTTACGTGAATAAATGAACTTCAAACATGGGGGCTAATCATAGGGCGTTAATTAGAAAATTAAAAAAAAAAGTATTGTAGACTACATTGTGTAACATATGAAAGGGCTTTTAGTGAGGATCTCAATTTTTTTTTATATAATTCTAAGTAATATAAATCGTTTTGAAGTTAAGATTACAGGAAAACCTATAAGAAGTCTATCTAATACCTTTAAACGAGCAATTCATGCATATATGTATATATGTTAACGGAAAAGTATCTAGTCCGTCATTGTATACATTTCCTAGGAAATCCATACATTTCCTAAATATCTATCGGAGTACTACATTCGGTATATTTGTAAGGATAGCGGTATTTGGGGGGTTGTAAGTGAAAGGTACTTTTGTGCGAATACTTGCTATTCTATGCAAAATAAAATAATTCGGACAAATACGAGTTAAACTCGCGTGGAGAGGGTTCCGTACATATTTAACTAAGTTCCATAAATATTTTTAAACCTGACCCAAATTTGTTGATGGTAACTATAAAAGGTTTTTTTTTTTTTTTGGAAATCGTCTTTTCTAAAAATGAAACCTAGCTACATCGATTTATTGCCCTCGAAACCTGCATACCAAATTTCATGAAAATCGTTGGAGCCGTTTCCGAGATTCAGATTATATATATATATATATCCATAAATTGCAGGTTTAAAGGTATTAGATAGACTTCTCATAGGTTTTCCTGTAATCTTTAGGTAAAGAAATATTATCTGATTTTTTTTTCAAAATGTTTGGCCCAGTAGTTTCGGAAATAAGGGGGGGGGGGGGGAATGGTCAATTTTCGCCAATTTTTCGCCTATTTTCTTAAATAACTTCAAAACTATTTATATTAAAATTCTAAAAAAAAATATATTTGACATCCTGATAAAAAGCCCTTTCATTTGATATGTTACACAATATTGTCATCGAAATGGGTCATCGAAAAACATATGTGTACCAACTTTCAACTCAATCCAGTCCAATATTTTCGGACAGAGACAGACAGACAGACGTTTTTTTTCTTTAGTGTTTCGGAACCCTAAACAATAACCCCAACCGAAAAAAAAAACGGAACCCTTATAGGATCACTCGTGCGTCTGTCTGGCTGTCTGTCTGTCCGAAAATATTGGACTGGATTGAGTTGAAAGTTGGTACACATATGTAAGTCGGTAACCCAAACATAGACGTGTTACGTAAATAAATGAATTTCAAACATGGGGGGGCTAATTTTGGGGGGTAAATTAGAAAATTAAAAAAAAAAGTTAAGCAGACAATATTGTGTAACATATCAAATCAAAGGGCTTCTTGTGAGGATCTCAAATATATTTTTTTTAGAATTTTAATGTAAATAGTTTTGAAGTTATTTAAGAAAATAGGCGAAAAATCGGCAAAAATTGACCATTCCCCCCCCCTACCTTATTTCCGAAATTACTGGGCCAAACATTTTGAAAAAAAATCAGATAATCGTTCTTTACCTAAAGATTACAGGAAAACCTATAAGAAGTCTCTCTAATACCTTTAAACCTGCAATTCATGGATATATATTTATAATCTGAATCTCGGAAACGGCTCCAACGATTTTCAAGAAATTTGGTATGCAGGGGGTTTCGGGGGCGATAAATCGATGTAGCTAGGTTTCATTTTTAGAAAACACAATTTCCAAAAAAAAAAACTTTTAATAGTTACTTTCAACAAATTTGGGTCAGATTTAAAAATATTTATGGAACTTAGTTAAACATGTACGGAACCCTCACCACGCGAGTTTAACTCGCATTTGTCCGATTTATTTTTCAATAGTTTCTATATATTTCCAAGTATCATTATTGAATTATAATTTCCTAGGGGAAATATACGGGAATTGTATACAATTCTTATATTTCATACATTTCCGGTGACATATATAATCTGAATCTCGGAAACGGCTCCAACGTTTTTCATTAAACTTCGTATGCAGGGGTGTAGGATATAGAAATGAAACACCGAACTTTCACACCATAAAATGAGGAATGCGTATAAAAAGCAACATTTCGTTCCGAAATCAAAGGGCGACTGACTAAATCTTAAATTACCTACAAAAAATTAGATGCTGCTTGCTACACGTACCCACAAAATAATATATTTTTCTAATATTCAAAAATGATAATAGATGGCGTAACTGGTTACGAAACAAAGTAAATTAGAACATAATTTATAAACAACTAAAACTAAAAATTTACAATAATCTATGCGTCGCCTACAATTCCACCCCCTTAGTGCTGAACTAAATAAAATATCAGAGACAACAAAAAAAAAAAACACGAATACAATAATAAAAAACTAATGAGCAATTCAGCACTAACAATCTACAGGTGTGAGTAGGGCGACGCGAGTAACCGGTCGTCGCAGCAACCCTGTGCGAGTACGCACGTCTACAACACGCACGCGACCGTCATCGCCAGCGTGTGTCGCACTCACTACTCCATGACGCCAAGAGCCACGGTCTAGATTCGGTTCTACAAGTAAAACATAATCACCATTCCGCATCGCTCTCTCCTCCTTAGTCCATTTTTGTCTAGGTAATAAAGTAGGCAAATATTCTTTGATCCACCTACCCCAAAACATATCTGCCAAACGTTGCGCTACTCGCCACTGTTTCCTAATGTAAAGGTCATGGTTATTAAACTTACCAAAGTGAGGATTATTGGAGGAAGTACCGATCAAAAAATGATTTGGAGTTAACGCTTCAGGATAGTTTGGGTCTGAAGAGACGTGTGTGATAGGACGGGTATTCACGAGAGCCTCGACTTCTAATAAAAAAGTAGCTAGTGTTTCAGGATGGGGCGCGCGTTCTTTTAAGACAACTTTAAGTGCCGTTTTTACGGTCCTGATCATTCTCTCCCACGCACCTCCCATTTCAGGCGCACCTGGTGGTATAAAACGCCATTCTATACCTCTGATCGTGCCGTCATCGCGAAGCTTATGTTGGTTCAGCTCCTCCAAACTACGTTTAAGTTCGGCCTCTGCGCCTCTGAGGTTTGTGCCATTATCTGAATAAATCACGCTAGGTGCACCTCTGCGAGATATCATTCTACGGAGCGCCATGATAGTTGAATCCGTGGTAAGATTTTCTGTCAACTCTATATGGATCGCACGGATTGTTAAACATGTAAATAAAACACCATATCTTTTGTGTCTTCGACGACCCACGGTAACCTCCATAGGGCCGAAAAAGTCCACCCCCGTGAAGGTGAATGGGAGTCGGTGGTGTTGTAATCTGGAGGCAGGTAAGTTGGCCATGCGTTGAGGTTGTGGAGTCGCGCGACGGAATTTACAAAACAAACAGCGCGCCGCTACAGCTCGAACAGTTGGCCTCAATTTAATTATCCAATATCGTTGCCGTAATTCATTCACAACTAATTCATTAGCTCCATGTAGTGCTCTTCGGTGGTAGTAATCTACCAGCAGTCTGGTTGTATGGTGACGACCATCCAGTATAACAGGTCTTATTGTAGACTGAGTTACCCCTGCAGTCTTGTCTATGCGACCACCAACACGTAATAATCCCTTGTCATCAAGGATCGGCGTCAAAGTTAATAATTTACTGCTGGATAACAAAGGTTTATTTTGATTTATGCTATCCAACTCCATCGTGAACGTGTCTTGTTGAGATTTTTTTAACAACAATAATTCTGCCTCATTCATCAAATCAACGCTAAGTTGAGTGTCCTTCGATCGACAACGTTTAATAAATAATAAAACATTTGCTGTAACTCGAAGAAGTCGTAACCAAGATGAAAATTTATTTTCATCAGGTAAACAAGGTTCCAAAGTGTTGATCCCAATTACATTAATGCTTCTTTCCTCACAAGTAGCCTCCTCCGAACGCTTAGAACATTTTAAATCTTGCGGCCATTTTTCGTCTGGTTGTCGTAAATAGCTTGGACCTTGAAACCATACATCCGAATATTGTAGCGGAGGTGTATCTTCCTTGGTTGCTATGTCAGCCACGTTTAAGCTGGTTGGAACATAACGCCATTCAGTTAAAGCCGTAAGTTCGTCGATTTCACCGAGACGGTGAGCTACGAATGGTTTGTAAGTCCTTGGGTCACTTCGAATCCACTGGAGAACAGTGCTAGAATCTGTCCAGAAGAACCGCTGGTCTGCCTTCACATCCTTATGTTCCTTCTGCACAGTATCAGCAAGGCGCGCTGCAAGTAAAGCACCTTGTAACTCCAATCTGGGAATGGAAATAGGCCGAAGAGGAGTGACTCTGCTTTTGCTGGCTGCAAAACACACACATACGCTTCCGTCCGATCTCGTAAAACGCCAGTAAACAACCGCAGCGTACGCTTTAATGGATGCGTCACTAAATATGTGTATTTGTGTATTTATTATATTTTCCGTATCATTCGATATGCTCGGTGTAGGTGTTGAATAACAGTTTGTCCAAGTCCCAGCTTTAATATACCAGCGTGGTATACGCAAAGATTGTAACTGTTGTAATTCATCGAGCCACTTCATCCATTTAGCATGATCATCTAATTGGATGTGGCATTTCCAGTCAACACCACTTCTGTGCACATTCTGAAGTATGATTTTACTTTTTATTATAAACGGGGACAAAAAACCATGTAAATCGTACACAGACATAATTATACTAAGCATTTTTGCTTTGGTTGGTGGCGTACTACCATCTAATATTTCCTTTGATATTCGGTCTAATGATATTTTAAAACCAAATGAATCATCGCTCGGATGCCACATCAAACCGAGAGTGCGCTCAGTTGTATTCATGACTCCGTCCTTAAATTGTTTTGCCGAGGTGGCGAGCGCATCAGCTGGTATAGCGTTCAAAACCGGTTTGCTATTACTCGACCAACCTCTTATCTCAAATCCGCCGTGTTTATGTATCGTAGTTATGTCGTGGATTAATTTTATTGCAGTTTTTTCATCGCTTGTAGATTTTAGGCAATCATCCATATAATGGTCATGAATGATTACTTGCACGGCTTGGGGGTTCAAATCCTCGTACTTTAGCGCATTCTTATTTTTAATATACTGCGCAATGAAAGGTGAGCATGTGGCGCCAAAAATTAAACTATTCATAGCACAAATTTTAATTGGCCTATCGGGAGCTTCTTGCCACAAAAATCTAAGGACATGTTGATCTTCAGGGCGTATTTTAACACGTAAGAACATGTCCTTAATATCGCCAATAATTACTATTTCATTCTCACGAAAACGAAACATAATACCTAAAAGTGAATTATATAAATCCGGACCTGTAAGTAAATAGTCATTTAAACAAAAACCTTCTACCTTTGCGGCGGCATCGAATACCAACCGGAGTTTATTTGGTTTATTGGGGTTTTGTACCCCAAAATGCGGTATATACCAGACACGATCAGCTGACCGTTCATTGTCGTCGAGCTCTCGAGCGTAACCACTATCAAACAACTTTTGCATCTCTTGTTTATATCTATCTGCGTAGTTTATGTCCTTAGCAAATTTCTTTAATAATAACTTTAATCGCGACAATGCACAATTATAAGTGTCAGGTAAAGTGAAAACATCATTTTTAAATGGTAACCCAACCTCCCACTGATCTCCGATTTGACGTGCAGTATTGTCCAATATTTGCATAGCTCGTAAATGTGACGTATTCTCACGTCGTAAGGGTGAAATTCCTATGGAGTCTAAGTTAAATGATTGTTTAATAAGGTCATTTAATTCGCTTACGTTTGGACTATCTTCTTGTACGGGAGAGTGAGCGAGATGGCTAATATGATTCATTTGACTTACCCCGGAGTGAGTGCGACGCCCGCCGTGATAGCCATGTATGGCCCATCCTAGCAAACATCGTGATGCGTAAGGAGAATTTTTATCACCATGAATTATTTCGTGAGGAGCTATCAGGAAATAATTATCCTCACCGATCAGAACTCGCGGCACAACACGATCTTTGCATACAAAATCTTTGACAGAGGCTAAATGAGCACAATTCATTTTATTTATTACAGATAAATTTTGCACGGATAATTTTAACTTTGAGGTTTTACGCAACTTAATATCGTAATTAACACCATCACTACCGCAAATCTGTACAGACACTTTCGGTGCGTCTGACTGATACACTTCGAGCCCAAACGCGTCGGTGAACTTAATAGCACTAGATTGTTCACAATTTAACCCTAAACTATCTGCCAGCTCGGAATCAATCATCGATATCGAGGCACCGTCGTCCAAGAGGGCATACGTATTCACAACAATACCTTTAGGGCTACTCAATTTTACGGGAACCACTTTTAATAACATGAATTCGGTTTGACATGTTGAAGGCACATCACTGTGATTGTTTACGTGAGCGATGATCGCATCAGTGGCGGATGAAGCAGGTTCCTGTTCAGGCACGTCACTCTGTTGTGGCTGTGACGTACTCGCAGGCTTCGTCCAGTGCAGCAGGCGGTGGTGTGCGAGACCACAGTTATCAATGTCGCACACAGGTGCAGTGCAAGCGTTTCTATCATGCCGGGTGATTAGACAGCTATAGCATAATCCGCGCGTTTTAACAAAACGCCATTTATCCTTGCGCATCGCCCGCTTAAATATACGACATTCCGGTAATGAATGCGAGCCTTTGTGACAAAATTTACACGTGTTAATTCCTTCTTCGGTACATGTTGTTGTGTATATGGGTTTACTATAGCGATGTTTATTATCATCAGTTCGCCTCGGAAATTCTGGCTTTTTATTCTCTCGCGGTTGAATACAACCAACTAGGGATAACCGCTCTGCTTCTAATTTTAAAAACATTGCTAATAATTCTAGCTTCGGCTTGCCTTCGAGTAATCTATTGTAGGCATAATCAGTCCATTTTCCAACTAAAGTGCTCGGTAATTTGGATATCACAGCTGTGGCGAGCTCTGGACTGCGTAGATAATCAACTTGATTTAGAGCCTGTATTGTTGCAACACAATTATTAATTTTAACTGAGAAATTAATCAGATCTTGTTGATAATATGTAGGCAAGGGTGGTAATTTCTTTACCTGTGACGTAATATTATGAATAATAATATCCGATCTACCAAACCTTAGCTCAAGAGCTTCCATCACCGCCGAGGGCGGCGTGTTGCCGATCAGTAAGTCCGTCACTGACTCTTTGGCCTCGCCTCGTAATGCTTTCCTCAGTCTCCATAAGTTTTCGGAATCATTAAACTTACACACGCGCGTTGATTCATCGTAAGCACTTTTAAAATGCAGCCACTCAATGCTGTCACCACTAAAAACAGGCAGATCTCGCGGTGTGGCCAGACGGCTGAGGAGACGTGACTCCTGGTGTGACGTAGACTGGTTCATCATGTCTTTTAAAGTGCATGCCAACTGCTGTATGCTATTATCGACTGGCGGGACTGGTGTACAACCGTCCAGCCACTTCTCAACACCGGATTGCGCTCGGTTGTAGGATAACGACCTATGACTTTCATTGCCACCACATATATCCTGTTCAACTTCATAGCCGGTGACTTGCGACTTCGCCTCAGCGTCGACCTTGGCAAGGTCAACCTCTAGCTGCTTGTCAATGAGCTGCATCTGGATCTTGGCCTTTGCCGCAGCAGCTTCGAGTTCCAATTGTTTGCGTCGAGCTACTGATGACGCAGTAGACATTTTTGTCTTTACCGTTTTTGACGTTCGAACCGACATGTGGGGCGTGGCCACACTTGGTTTAGATGTCGATTCACATTTAATATCTTCCATATCTAGTGTTCTTTTAACATGACTATCGGCATCACTAGACGGAATCAGATCCTTTGATTTCTTGAATTCTTTAACAGGGGCATTCTCCAACTTGTTGACGTCACGCAGTTCTTGTCGCTGACGTCGGGTTAAAATTTTAGAAACCGGTGTTTGTGACATCACACTATTCGCACTGATATGTTATCCTGCTCGAAGACCAATTCCTTTTGTAGGATATAGAAATGAAACACCGAACTTTCACACCAAAAAATGAGGAATGCGTATAAAAAGCAACATTTCGTTCCGAAATCAAAGGGCGACTGACTAAATCTTAAATTACCTACAAAAAATTAGATGCTGCTTGCTACACGTACCCACAAAATAATATATTTTTCTAATATTCAAAAATGATAATAGATGGCGTAACTGGTTACGAAACAAAGTAAATTAGAACATAATTTATAAACAACTAAAACTAAAAATTTACAATAATCTATGCGTCGCCTACACAGGGGGTTTCGGGGGCAATAAATCAATCTAGCAAGGTTTCATTTTTAGAAAACGTCATTTAAAAAAACGGTCAACTAGGTACTTATATTTATGTAGTTAACAATATTTACTTCATAATTTTATTGTTGCTATGAAACCCAATTAAATCTTTTGAACTACGAATACTACGATACTATTTACTAATACTAATATCATAAAGTTTCTTAGTGAGTTTAAGCGTTGACTGGATCAACTCCAAATAAGTCCAAAATCAACGTCTGCTCCAAATCAAATAGGTATCTGGGTATAGCAGCGATATCTTTAGCCCATATACTAAAGATTTTCATCTAGGTATAAGGGTAGATTTTACCAAACACTAAAAATAAAATAAAACTAATAAAATTGTGTTAATAACTTGCTTTTTAATTGAAGATATATTACTATTAAACGAGTAATATTGTGTAGTAAGACTGTATGAACTTTTGATGCTTTCGACTTAGACCAATAAATCTGGGATAGGACCTATACCGGGTGTAAGGGACAGCCGACCTGAAACTGATTCCATGGATTCAATTCATGATTCTGGAGCCCCCAGACTTTGACTTTTTCGTCGATCTTTTCATGAATTATACGATATTTTTTCAGAAATTTAGAATTGATTATACTATAAAATCATTATACAAGTCTAACTAAACCTGAGTTAATAATAAATAAACAGTAACTACTAATTTAGAAATAAAATTGCAATGTAAAATAAAATTCAAATCAATAGGCAAGACGCAAGCAGCTGTTTGAGTTCACAAGTGAGTTCATTGGGTCATTTCCCTCGCTGCGCCGCGCCGATTCGGCCTTTCAGCAGAGGTCAAAGAAAGCCGCCCCTCTGTCGGAACCTTTGACAACGCCACATCGCCCGCCAGCTGCCACGCAGCGCGTTCGGTGTTTGGTTTGATGTGGTTAGTCGACGTCTGTCTCCTGTGCCGTGCGGGCGGATGTTTAATAGTTTAATATTTTGCGATTTACGTACGATTTAAAGTTATTTTTGTTTAAAATTGTTTTCTGTGTGTGTTAACCTTGGTTTAAGGCGATGCTATACGTGAAATGATGATTCTAAAATGCGTTTTTTCTCTGTACTCTTTGTTCCAAGAGATTTGGAAAAAATATATGTGAAACTAGAGAATATGTGACGGGGAATAGTTTTTTTTTTAATTTGAATTTTTCATTAGTAACGTCAGAAAAAAATCGTATTTTCTTAATAAAACTAAAAATGCATTTGGGCCATCCAAATAACTTGAAAACTATTAACATGCATTCCTTACTTTTTCAAAAAAGGCAAAATTACGTGTCTCCTGTCTCGCTTGTCACCGCCAGTTTAGTAAGGGACGGAGACATACACAGATAGCCTCCTCTTAACCAAATGAAAAATGCCACGTGAGACGGTGCCGCGGGGGCGGTGGTAGATCCTTTTATTAGTGCTTGTGAGCATGGAAAAAATCTGATGTTATGATGAATGTTCTATGAGGCCTACGACATTAAAGGTACTCCAACTCTCGAGAGAGATTAAAGGTTAGTAAAAAAGGAGTGTGAATGGATGAGGATGACGGAGAACCGGCAGGATTGGTCTTGGTAGTAGTAGGCTACTCGCACGACTCGGGTAGGTATAGCGGGGAGCGTTGTGTTGTGTGTGATAACGTTGTAACGTACATTGCGCGCTAAAAATTACGATATCTGTAACCAACGACTTCTGACATAATTGATTTATATAGTATTATTATAGGCATTCAGCGTAACCTTTTCCCAAAGTTTTCAGTCGACTGTCTCTTACACCCAGTATAGGATAAGACTAAGTATTCGAAGTTTTGTGAATTGATTTATCAATTAAATGTTCAAACCAATCCTTAAAGTGCACGATATTTAAAATTATTAATGGATAGTTTTTGCTCCTCTTGTCACCCCATGAGAAAAATCCAATTATTTTGAAATTTGTAACATATACAGCTCCATGATCTGAAATAATATTAATGATTGATTAGAGAATCTAAAGGCCGCATGAAATTTTTAGATCAGTGAATGCAGGACACCTCACTTGGGGGAACAGCTATAATATTTGTGGGACACCAATATTTATCTGATTTGGTAATTTTTTCAGTCCAGAAGGGGTAAGATTGTGCAACTTGATTACGATTACGATGGCTCTCGGAACTGTAGCGAACCCTGTCAGCTACAAAGTTCTGACACCAAATGGATAATCCAAATGACCAAATGGAATGGATGGCGCTGCAATAGATCAACACTACAAATATAACTATCTACATACAAATCTACATCGCGCTAGTGGAGTTTGTTCGCAGATTCACATATATACAAGATTCCAACATCAACAGTTGGACCTCGGTCGCCAGGCACGATGACCCAGCCTGGCGGAAGATCTTCCCTTTCCAATGGAGGAATCATCGACCTTGTTCCTCCATAGAACCATCTTATAATTTTGGTATTGTCAATCTTAAGTGAACAACAACTAAACTGCGATTGTAATTACTTCTCATAATAATTAATCGTTTGAAATTAGTAATCGGAATCAAAAAAGATAGACAATGCCAAAAATAATAGATGATTACGAGAGCCATCGGAATCCGATTACGAGATGGATAGACAACCGCCCAGCAGTTTCAGATTGTTGGTAAGCGTACATATTTATATGCCTACATCCGAACGTAGTCTAGCTGAACGGGTAGAACCCTCATCATTTTCTTAAGACCCCTGACCTGAAAAACGCTAAAACATGTGTTACGGTTTCCCAAAAATAACGGCAAAAAACCCACATTTAATAACATCTCAAAGACATTTTAAAATCTAAACAGGTATATCAACTAGGGCTTTCAGTCTCGATGCATTACTGAGTCCCGGGAAAAAAAAAACGAGACTACGTGTGGTCTCAAAATTCCCGGGGAAAACGAGACTTTCGAGACTATTTCAAAACTAGGTTTCTTACTTATAGGCTATGCAATTAGACAGTCAAAACAAGATATTTTAATCAAGTACTTTAATAAAAAAAACGCAATTTATAAAAAATCAAAGTCATTTGTTACTTTTTCATTTTTATAGTGGGCACGTAAAAAACAACAAACTAGCAAAAAACAATATTGTGTCAAATAACACGTAAAATCGATAGTAGATTAAGCATTAGAAATTTATTAAAACGCTGTCATGCTATAGAATTACAACGAAAACTTAAGTAGGTACAACATAAAATGCGTGTAAAATGCCACAACTCAGTCTCAAAAGTCTCGTTATTCCCGTGACCGAAACTGTTAGTCTCGAGTCTCGAAAATACCAAAAAATCATCGGGACTCTCGAAATTTTCGAGACCGAGACTCCCGGGATGAAAGCCCTAATATCAACAACATGGGGTCTTAAGTTTTACCTAATTTTATTCTCTATTATTATTCTTAATTTTTAAAGTAGAGTAAGTAGGTATCTGCTTTTCAATTTTTGAGTGAGGTAAATACCTATTACATAATAATTTTGGGGACATACCCAAAATATTTTTTTGAATCGGATCAGTAACTCCTACCACATCTCTGTGCTCCTACGTGTTCCTACATCCGAACCTTTGATGAATTATCTGTCTAGATTGGCGGTTATAGCGCGTCTAAACGCCAAAAAAAATTTGCTTGTTCCGCCCACTCAGTGCTGACATTGTGCTGATACTGTCATTGTACAATAAACACGATTTCTGTCAAATTATGTGCCATAGAAAAAATATTATTTGCGCTATAAAAGTGTGCAGGAATTACAAAGGACGATTAAAAACCACTAAACATTTTTTTAACACTGAGTAACCTAGGCTACATTGTATTTTTAAAAAAATTAGGGGTCCCTACGATAATTCTAATAATGTAATCCAAGGTATATGAAATCTATACTAATAAATGAGAAAGTAACTCGGTCTGTTTGTTACTTTTTCACGCCTAAACCGCTGAACCGAACACGATGAAAGAAAGACCTTCAGATTATGATATGAAGAAGGACATAGGGTTCGTACCTATTATTTATCTAAGGGACGCGGGTAAATCCGCGGGGAACAGATAATTTTACAAACTAACCAGCATAGGGTTCACCTTTTTTATTAAACTGGACACAAATCTCATAATCTCTCAATTTTTGTACGATAGGTGATACAAATTCTTGACATTTTTCGAATATCACTGGATGTACATAGTTAAAATTTGTGTTCAGATATCCACCTTAAACAATTAAATTATTTATTAAAACTTTTAACAAAAAATAGAACCGACTTCAAAACACGTGTAGTTCATGTTCCATGGAAAATATTATGGTACCGCTGACTTCACAACAATGTCAGGTTGCACACGGCAAAAAAAACTACTAAGTTCGATGTTCACCCACAAGATCCTATTTCTTTTTGTAGGTAGTTCTCCTTTTTTAACCGACTTCAAAAAAGGAGGAGGTTCTCAATTCGTCGGAATCTTTATTTTTTATGTATGTTCCCCGATTAGGTACTCGAAGAAGCCTGGACCGATTCAGAGTAGGTTGAAATCTCTCGTCATGGTACAAAAATATAATGAACGAAATTAGTTTCCGTACCAATTGTGAGCCGACTAAGTACGATCTTAATATTACTGGATCGCTATAATTATGTGATGGTATGAAATAGATAGATAATAAAAATCTGATTTCATCCCCCCCCCCTCCCCTTAGGCCAAAAGCTGGGTATTTGCAAAGAAAATACCATTTAGTAAACTTTTTCTGTTTTTTTTTAAAGTATTAAAGTTGGTAGCCTCTGATGGCTGTAGCAACCGCAGCAGAGCGCAGAGGGCTCTCAACCGGGCAACGTTTAGGTAGCCACGCCTGAGGGCACCCGAATGGAGTACGAACCCGGGCTCAGGGCGTTACCGGGAGAGGAGGACTTAGTACGAGTTACGTCTAATTAGGGGCAGTCGGATTACTAATGGCAGCTCATTTCTCAGTATATAGTACCTACCTATTGAATGTGAACTCCATGTCCAGCCAACCATTGCCCCTTTACTCACTTCTCCAACTATATTTTGTGCTTCAATGTTGATAGGAACTGAAACGTGAAAAAGGAACCCGCGGTGCCGTCTGCCAATTTGCGCTGGCTATACAGCCAGCGCAAATTGGCAGATGGCACCGCGATGCTCCAAGGCCAATCACCGTGTATTGAAATATAGACCTTATTTCGATGAATAACTATTAAATTAAATTTATAAATTTTAAATCCTCAATTGTCGTTTTTCAATTTCTATCCATCCAAAGGTTGTCTGGAAGAGATCGCTTCTTAGCGATAAGACCGCCCATTGTACATACATAATATTAAGCTTTTATTTGTTATTTTGAAATGTTGATTTATGTACAATAAAGTGTTATCTATCTATCCTCTGCCATGTTGTCCACCGCTGCCTGTGTTGTGCCAACTCCGTCCATTTATCTGTCACACACAGTGGCATAGGTGATAAGGTGTAATATGCTGCGCAATTTTAAAAAAATATGATAATAGTACCTACATTATGATATAAGACAAGTGCGGTAAGTTGAAAATTACAGCCGAGGCGATATAGCTACAAGAAAGCAGAGGCTGTAATTATCAAAGCGCACGTATGTCATACGACGTTTTATAACATATTTGCGAGGAAATAAATAAAAACAATACAGCGAAAAGAAAAGCGCGCAGAATAATTTTTAAATGTTGACAAATTAGCGGTGCGCGCGCATCAGTGCTTTTATTTAAAGGCAAAGTCACAAAAACAGCTAGAATTACTAATAAACTAAATTAATATTTTTGTGTTTTGTTACAGATAAATGGTTGTAATTTATGGTCAATATTAATTAAATTAAAGAATTAAAAGTTTATTTATTATATTTTATCTCACAAAGTTAATTTTATTCATAAAATGTTGACCACTTTTCTGACATAAAAACTCTTGCTAAGATTTAAAAAAGTACCGTTCGTTTTAGACGAAGCATCTTGATAAACCGTGCGTTTTAGGCCGGTTTTAGAGTTCTGCGTACCGTCGGTGCGTATGTCAGTTGCGTTTGTTATTTGTATGGAAATTGACAAATCGTTTTAGAGTCGACCGACTGTACGCACGCGTATTTTGCTACGCATTGCGTACGCGGGCCGTCGGTCTAGCGCGTGCGCATGCGTACCGTCGGTCGACCGACGCGCTATGGCAATGTATGGACGCGTTCAGATCTATACCGACCGTACGTCTATTTTCTTGAAAACGTTTAGGTTTGGGGTAGGGTGTTCTATAGTGAAATATGTCAGAAAAGATGCGTACTACACGCCCTTAACGGATCTATGTATACTTAACCTGTAACCCTGTATATATATATTATAATTGTTTTCTGTGTGTGTTTAACCTTAGTTTAACCAAATAAAAAATGCCACATGAGTCAGCGCCGCGGGGGCTGTAGTAGATCCTTTTATTTAGTGCTTGTGAGCATGGAATAATGCTGATGTGATGTGTTATGATGAATGTTCTATGAGGCCAACGACATTAAAAGTACTTCAACTCACCGAGACCGAGACACCGAGAGAGATTAAAGGTTAGTAAATTATTTGATACAGTAGTTTAGTTACATTGATAAATAAACCTTAAAAGCCTAAAATACAGTAAAAAACGAATGAGTGAGCTCGTGAGTGAGTTAGGTGTGTGAACGGATGAGGAAGACGGAGAACGGAACTAGTAACTTAATTAGGCTACTCCCACGACTCGGGTAGGTACCTATAGCGAAGAGCGTTATGTTGTGTGTGATAGCGTTGTAACGTAAATTACCCGCTCATAAATTACGATATCTGTAACCAAAGACTTCTGACATAATTTATTTCTATAGTGTTATTATAGGCATTCAGCGTAACCTTTTCGCAAAGTTTTCAATCGGCTGTCCCTTACACCCGGTATATATACATATTTACCCGGTATATATTTGATATGGAGGGTACACGGCTAGAACGATGAATGTCACAAATCAAAATTAACGCCTTTGACATCCATTCTTATATCCCCAGTCTCAACAGCGCCTCTTGTCGTCAAACGATTCGTCGCTGTCTGATGATGATGAGTCATTTAAATTTAGGACAGTAAAGAAGCTGCTTTCGCAGTTCGCTCTTGAAGGTTTTGAAAGTGATCTTTCCCAAAAACTATATTTTTACACTCCGTGGCTTCTTGACTCATAAATTGATAAACATTAAAAATAATTTCACGACTTTGACTATTACCACGTTTTAACGAAGTCATAGTGAAAATAAAATAAATAGCTGTACCATTAAATTGTCCTGAAGTGTAGGGAATAAATGGGTATTTCTCACAAAATATCGAAATTTGATTCCCGAGTCATTAGTGCCGAGCCATATGCATTAACCTCATAAATCTTTTTTTTATTTCAATGCTCGCTGTCTATACCACTATTGTTTAAAAAACAAACCTATTACCTCTAAAGAAAAAAAGATATGGCTAAGTACTTTTTTACCGTGAAAGTCATTCCCTCACCCTGTCCCTTAGTACTAAAACATTACTAAAATGCCTATTCATCACAAATATATCAATCTTCTTGATAATGAAATGATGCTAATATATTAGAAAGATGTTTGTTATCTATTATATAAAAGAGTAGCGGTTTTTTGGGTAAACATCCCCCTGCTCACACCGCTGAACCGATTAATGTGAAATTTGGCACGTGCATAGATTTTGTCACGTAGACCCCATTTAAGAAGCGATTTTTCGAAATTCCTTTCCGCAGTGGTGGAAACGGGCCCTTTGTGCGATTTTAAGAATCTTAATATCTCTAGAACCATAAGGTCTAGGAGTCTGAAATTTTTAATGTAGCTTTTTCAGTAAAAAATATTAGATATGGGTGCGAGCGTTTCTCAAACTTTTGTCTATGGGAGGAAAATTTAAAAAAATAAGGGATTTGCTTTGTTTCCGTTAAACCTTGATAACTTTGTGAGTTTGAATGTTACAAACTCAAAATTTATATTATAGGTAGTTTAATAATACTGCTAAAATATATTTTCGGCGTTTCTCAAACTTTTTTTCTTCGAGGAAGATATTACCGATGGAAATTATGCGTTTTTCAAACTCTTATATCTCTGCAACGGCTGAAGATAAGTAAATGAAATTTCGTATACGCATTATGCTATACAAATACTACAAATTTCAATTTGATGTTTGTCAAAGTTTTGCCCATAGACAAAGTAAAAATGTTGAAAATTTACTTTTAACATCCTGTTTTTCTCAGTTAATATTCATAGCAGAAGTTTGATTTTTGGAATATAAGCTTTTTACAGTATTTGTTTTGAAATGTACTGTTAAGTTTCTCAAACTTTTCATGCGGCATAAAGTTATAAAGGGTGAAATATCCAATTTTTGCACTTTAATATTTTTGTAATGGCTCAAGCTAGGGACCTTACATTTGGAATATAAACTATTCAATACAATTGAAATAATATTCAAACCAGTGTTTCTCAAATTTTTCATAGTTGTCAATTTTATGACACCTTAAATTATTTTCTATCAACCTGTATAACGGAAGTACTATACAACTGAGAAGCATGTTTTTTTGGAAATAAGCTACCCTTAGCAAGCACTATAAGAATCCTAAAGCATTTTGCAATACTATTTAGCAATGAAATGTTATAGAGGGTGGAAAATTTTATTTTTAACTTTTAATATTTTTGCAATTACTTAAGCTAGGGTTCCAAATTTTAAATGTAGATTATGTAACATAAGTGTAACAACATGCAAGTCAATAATAAAAAAAAAATGATCATAGACAATTTTATGACCTTTTTAATTTTTTTTTATCAACCCGTATAACGCAAGAACTATTTAACTAAGAAGCATATTTTTTTTGGAAATAAGCTACCCGTAGCAAGCACTATAAGAATCCTAAAGCATTTTGCAATAGTATTTAGCAATGAAATGTTATAGAGGGCGGAAATTTGTATTTTGGCCCCTTAATATTTTTGCAATTACATGAGCTAGGGATCAAAAATTTTGGGTGTAGACCATGTAACATAATTGTAACAATATGCACATTAATAATTTTAAACTTTTTAATCATAGACAATTTTATGACCTTTTTAATTTTTTTTCATCAACCTGTATAACGCTTTTCCTATTCATTTAACAACCACGAATTTCTGGTTATAAGCTACCCATAGCAAGCACTATAAGAATCCTAAAGCATTTTGTAATACTATTTAGCAATAAAATGTTATAGAAATATTTTAGTTAGTTAGTGAAATATTTCATTTTTGCCCTTTAATATTTTTGCAATTACTTGAGCAAAAGATCCAAAATTTTGAATATAGACTAATTAATACAAATGTAACAACATAGGAATCATAATTATTCCAAATTTTAATCATAGATATTTATATGATTTTTAAAAAAAGTTCATCTGACTGTATAAGGTTACTCTATTCATATAAGTACTATATTTTATGAATTTAAGCTATGCCATAGCAAGAATTGTTTATAGCAAACTTAGAACCCTTCCACTAACAGTACTATTGCTCAACTTTCATGCCAAAATAAAGTAACAAAGCTTTAAATTTTCTACAATATCTCAAACAAGTGATCTAAAATTATAATAGCGTTTAGTTTATATAAAATAACTAGCTGTTCCCCGCGGTTTTACTGGCGTTCCCGGGATTAAAAGTACCTTCGGCGATAATGTAGCTTCCTATTAGTGAAACAATTTTTCGAATCGGACCAATAACTCCGGAGATTATTTCCTTCAAATAAACTCTTCAGCTTTTTTATTAGTACCTATAGATAGATAAGTTCTCACCCAAGAAACAAAAAAAAAAACAAATTTAGTAAAAATAAACCCAATACCATTTTTGAAGTAATTAGGACCTTCCTAAGTAGTATTTGTTTCTATGAAATCCGTAGGAAATATCTACAACAATTCAACTTGAAAATATTCAACGCAGTAAAGCAATAATTATCGTCAAACAAATTACGTATTAGTAGTTCGGTTCTTTTCGGTATTGCTCGGGTTACATCGGGCGCCGCGTCGCATCGCTCGCCCGTACTTTCTGCTTAGCGTTCTTTTTATTATTGCTCGGCTCCTAAGGAGCGTGATGTTATATAGCTTATGCCTTCCTTAATAATTGGGTTTTCAATTGCAAAAAGATTTTTCCAAATCCGACTGGTAGAACCAGAGCTTAGCGCGTTCAAACAAACAAACAAACTCCATGGGAAACACAGTTCACACACAGTGTTTTTAGTGCTTTTAAAGGCGGCCTATTTTATGTTAAAAGTTTTTTATTTTTCGTTTTTTTTTATGTGTACTCAATGACTCTTAAGGTCACTGACCTAGGATAAACATATTAGCGTTGTACTTTCCATCATCGTTCCTATAATATTTAAGAATTATCCCCTAACTCCTAACCGTTAAGGAGTTGTACCTTCCATCATCAGCTCAGCAACATGTGATAACTACCAGACGCAAATATCTGAATAGTTTTAGAAAATATATGAAAAACATTGTTAGTGCCTATAAAATTTGAAGAGTTCCCTCGATTACTTCAAGATCCCATCATCAAATCCTGACTTGGTGACCATGTGACCACCTGTAAGTATAGTAGTTTCCAAATCGGTTCAGGCATATTCGAGAAATCAGGAAACATACATAAAAAAAAGATTCCGACAAATAGCTCCTCAATAACCTCCTCCTCCTCCTTCCTCCTAATTGAAGACATTTAAAAATAACAAAAATTGTAACCTAGGCAACCGCTGTCATCCAATGGCGTCGCATCGCTCACCCGTACTCTTTGCCCGCGCTATTACATGCTTCCCGCTTAACGTTCTTTTTATCATTGCTCAGCTCCTGAGGGTCGTAGCGTGATGTTCTATAGCCTATAACCTTCCTTAATAATTGGGCTTTCAATTTCAAAAAGGTTTTCCCAAATCCCACTGGTAGATCCAGAGATTAGCGCGTTCAAACAAACAAACAAACTCTTCAGTTTCATTTAAGAAGCTGTCCTTAGTTTCTCACAAGTCCTGGAATACAAATACCTACATTCTTATCTCACGGGTCTACCTCTCTGCCAATTTTTATTTAACACTGTTTGAACGTTTAGAAAGAAAAACCTTTATCTCCTTCATGCCATCCGAAACTTAAAAACGATATCGAACACATAAAGAATTCAATATACATACAACTATAAGAAGGCTGTATGGCTCTGAACCTTTGACTGTTTTTTTTAACGTAACAAAAACTTAGGTATTTAATGGATTGTAATTTTTAACCAGTATTTAGACGTGAAAACTGAACTCCACATGCATAATATATTTAGGTATGTAGCATTCAATCGTCACAGAACAACTATACCTACATATCCCTGGATATTTACATAGCCTAAAACCTTCCTCTAGGAACCTGAACCTATGAGCATACCTATCTTTAAATGCGCTTCATAATCTGTATCAATCATAACGGACAAATTTACCTATATATTAATTGGTTGGGTAAATTGAGAACGGGGTGTTCATGAACTCTAATGCGGGTGAAACCGCTGGGCGAAAGCTAGTTATATATAAAAGCTTCCATCTTACAACGACGAATTTATAAAAACGATAATTCGATTTTAAATATGTCCCGCCAAATAAAATCATTCCCTCACCCTATTACGAATATTCGATTTCTGAACGTATCAAACGATATTTAGGAACGCAACCTTAAGTTTTTAGTACCTGGCAACACTCTCAAATGATTCAAGACGGCGATTTCTTCTCAAACGTAGGTGAGTTTGTGCAAAAACATAATAAGTAAAAAAAAAATAAGAGTTACATTTATGGCGATCATTACCTCACGTTACATATATGTATTAAGCATTTTAGTATATATGTATATAATTTGTTGTTTTTATGCGTATTTAGGAGTAAAATGCATATTCGAAAACAAGCAATTTGAGGTTATGTGCCGGTGTTTTTGTAGCTTTAGTTAAAATTCGTCATTCCCTCACAGTCATTCCCTCACTACATTGAGGAGTCAGGGAATTACGGCTGTATGAGGGAATGATTTATACAGTATTCTACGGTACGTTTAGATTTTTTATTTATTTCTTGCAACTTGTATTTCATGGTATATAATGCTTAATAAATAAATATGAAGACGTTTTAAGTTTTGGAGAATTGCTAAGTACAAAGTTTAAAAGTAAATAGTAATACCTAAGTATAAAGAAAAAACATTTGTTACCTCTATAATAGTGTATTTTTTATTTTTTTTTATTTATTCATATTTATATTGACTATAAGTACAAAATTTTTAGTTGGTTTTCTTTAGAATATGATATTTCATTGTTTAATATAATAAAAAAACATAATTTCCTTTATTTGTACATGTTTTTTTTTATTAAATATAATAATAAATCATTCCCTCACTCTGCCGTATTTTTTATATATTATATAGATCTCTTAAAGCAACATAGTTGATGTCTGCAAAAAAAAAATAATATTAATATTTAATATTATAACTTTTTTTTTAATAATATCTCAAATTTCGAGATTTGGTGAGAAATACCAAATAACTCACGTGCATTCCCAAAGCTGACTTGAATTGAACTAACGCGGGAATATATTGTACCAATAGCGTTGAATGGCGCGATAATGAATGATTTTTATTAGCTGAGTAAATCGGATGTGATCGGAAATACGAGTTTTGCCGATGCGACATCTCAGTTGTGTTCTACTTGGCTTGACTGATTTATCATCGTAGAGCTTAAACTTGGATTTTCAAAAAATACATTTGTCGCCGTGAATCGAGTCTTTGATTTGTAAAAAAAAACACAGCCTATAGGTATTATTGGTCCATCTCATAGATAGATAGATAGATAACACTTTATTGTACATAAATCAACATTTAAAAATAAAAGCTTAATATTATGAATGTACAATGGGCGGTCTTATCGCTGAGAAGCGATCTCTTCCAGACAACCTTTGGATGGTCATAGTGTCACATAAAATTATCAGATTCTGAGAAGTATGTTATGCGGCGGCTATCACCATAGATGTATGTACTTGAAAAGTTACTTACAAATATACTCAGGTCCAGGTATAAGATCAATATGCTTTAATAATCCAATATTATTTTTGAACTCGTCCCTATTAAATTGATAATGTATTAAACTTTGCTTGATTCCAGTTTCTGTATAAAACATAGGTAAATTAATAACTCAAAATCAAAATCTCATTTATTCAGTTTAGGCCCTAATAAGGCACTTATGAACGTCAACAGTTCCAGTTTTACAATAGACTCTACTGCCGGTTCGGAATACACTTGAACTGAGAAGACTCCGGCAAGAAACTCAGCAAGGCTTCTTTTTTTTTTGTGGATCTTTTTTTTTAAACATGATATAAATTATACCAAACTAACCGTTTCCTGCGGTTTTACTCGCGTCCTCCTTTTTTGATGTCGGTTAATAAAATAGTGAGTCTCGTCATTCTCTTATTATCGACAACACCAATCTAACACCGCCTCTCTTGTATAGGTATATGTATATAATCTGAATCTCGGAAACGGCTCCAACGATTTTCATGAAATTTGGTATGCAGGTGGTTTCAAGGCCAATAAATCGATCTAGCTAGGTTTCATTTTTAGAAAACACGATGATCCAGGTACTATTAATTACTATACTGAAGTGTTGGTTCTGAAAACAAATTCGTGTGGCTCTTCACGACAGAACAACCACTCTCTTTTCATAGACATGCTTCACTATAAATGCTCACCTATGTAATTGTACTTTAATTTGTATTTAATTTTCCACGTTGGTAAAAAGTCGGCTAAATCTGGGTCGGAGCGCATAGCGACACAGTGAGCAGGGGTTAAGGACCACCCCTGGCGAAGAAGCAATGTGTTGCAAACTATCTTGGCAGGTGTCACATTTAGATATAATATACCAACTGATTGAAGATAATCTTCTTCTTGTCTAGACAAACCTGAAATAAAAAATATATTCATTAATCTTTCAGAACTTACATTTTCATTATATTCTAATCTAAGTTAGGTACTTAAAATAGTTTATATTAGGTATATTATACAAGTATTTACTAATAGTTATAAATCTGATTAACATAATACCATTCATCTAATCCGTCATTGCATACATTTCCTAGGAAATCCATACATTTCCTAAATATCTTTCGGAGTATTACATTCGGGATATTTGTAAGGATAGCGGTATTTGGGAGGTTGTAAGTGATAGGTACTTTTGTTCGAATACTTTCTAATTTATGCAAAATAAAAAAAATAACCCCAACCTATTTTTCAATATTTTTTATATATTTCCTAGAATCATTATTAAATTATAATTTACTAGGGGAAATATAAAACTCACCTTTAATGTTCGAAGATCTGCGACTGATCATAAAAATATCTTTACCAGTGTGATTAACCCAGCATAAATGTATAAAATATAAAATAATCAGCAGTAGGATCAAAACAAATGTGATAATTAAATGAGTGAATAAACATTTCTCCCCTCTAGTGAATTTTATACTTTCATCCAAATATGTTTTTGATGGCGACATATTAATCTTTTACGATCAAATATCGTATCACACTAGATTGTGGATATCTATAGTCATTCTATAGGTACCAAAGATTGTAAAGTTAAAACAAAATACTGCCTACAATACCTACCTACATTTTATTACATACCTATACATTTAGATGACGCAGGCTAAAATTACAAAGCATGATGCATGATGGAGTTCTGATTTTTTGGTAAGTTGTATGGACCAGACAGAACTCAAATTTGCAACTTTAAAAATATAAGTGCTAGTAGCTGCGCAGCATGCGAAAAATTGGATTTTTTTTAAATTTTTGCTCGAAATATCATAAACATGAAGCATTTCTAAAAATGAATCCTAGCTAGATCGTATTTTCTCCCCCGAAACCCTAGGCTCCGCCTGCATACAAAATTTAATGAAAATCGTTGGCGCCGTTTCCGAGATTCAGATTATATATATTTATATATATATATATAGATATCCCTTTACGGTAAATGTTGATCAGACGCGACTTCACGCGAGCACTTTGTTGATCCAATATGCATCTCTGGTAACTAATGTGGCTCCAACCGGATCAACATCTACACTCAAGGGACTGCTTATTACTTTGCATTTTGAGAAACACTGTATTTAATATTGTTCTAATTGTATCGAATAGTCTATATTCAAAATATGTTTCACCCTTTCTAACTTTATGCCGCATGAAAAGTTTGAGAAACTTAGTAGTACATTTCGAAACAAATACTGTGGAACGCTCATATCCCAAAAATCAAGCTTCTGCTATGAATATTAGCTCAGATAAACAGGTTACTAAAAGTAAATTTTCATCATTTTTACTTTGTTGATGGGCAAAACTTTGACAAACACCGAGACCTTTGAAATTTATAGTATTTGTATAGGATAACTCGTTTACGAAATTTTATTTTCTTAGCTTTAGCCGTTGCAGAGATAAAGGAGTTTGAAAAACGGATTATTTCCATCGGTAATAACTTCTTCGAAGAACAAAAGTTTGAGAAACGCCGAGACTACATTTTAGCAATGTTATTAAACTACGTAGACTTTAAATTTTGAGTTAGTATCATTTAAAATCACAAAGTAATGAAGGTTTATCGGAAACAAAGCAAAACCCTTGTTTTTTTAAATATTTCGTCCCATAGACAAAAGTTTGAGAAACGCTTGCACCGGTTTCTAATATTTTTTTACTGAAAAGGCTACATAAAAAATTTCAGACTTCTAGGCCTTACGGTTCCAGAGATATTATGATTCTTAAAATCGTACAAAAGGCCCTTTTCCACCGCTGCGGAAACGAATTAAAAAAATCCCTACATATATGGTGTCAAAATCTATTCACATGTCAAATTTCACATTCATCAGTTCAGCGATGTGGGCAGGGCGATGATGACTCAAACGGCTACACTTTAACTTCCGCCCCACATTCCCGAGGGATCTTAAGTTTTCCCAAATGATGGGATACTAAGTTTAATCCAAATCCGTTCAGTAGTTTTTGCGTGAAAGAGTAAAAAACATACATAATGGAATCCCGCGGCGTTTCCCTCGTGGTGTTCGATAATTGTCCCACGGGAAAATACTATCGGGATTATTCGGGATAAATAGTAACCTAAATGTTATTTTAGAGTATGATCTACTTATGTGCCAAGTTTCATGCAATTCCGTCTAGCAGTTTTTGCGTGAAAGAGTAACAAACATACATAATGGAAGCCCGGGGCGTCGCCCTCGTGGTGTTCGATAATTGTCCCACGGAAAAATACTATCGGGATTATTCGGGATAAAAAAAGTAGCCTATATGTTATTCTAGGGTATGATCTACCTATGTGCCAAGTTTCATCCAAATCCGTTCAGTAGTTGTTGCGTGAAAGAGTTTCAAACATACATACATTCACACATCCATCCATCCATACATCTATACTCACAAACTTTCGCATTTATAATATTAAGTAGGATTTCATCTTTAGTCCTATAATAAAAGTTGCTTGTTTTCACGAGTAGAATAATCCCTAAAATTATCCGGGATCGTAAAAAAATAAATAAATAAATAACCCAGTATATGTAGGTATCTACTATGCATTCCATATAACAATCGGACGGTGTTAGTGGTTAAAAACTGTCCTTAAACTCAAACGCAACAGCTAACGCATCTTTCTTACTTTATTACTCTAACGAATTAATATACGGGGTTCTCTGTCACACGCAGAACGCGACGTTGCCGCTTTGTGTTTCAGTACCTAATCGTCAATTTTGGCTCCGGATCAACTTAGTCGAAGTAAATGTCGCATATAAGTTAAATATATTCTGGATCTAAGAAATCACATTCAGTATGATTTTTTCGACCGTTGATGGATCAACAATTGTTCTAACTTCTCACTGGAGCAACATTTACCGTGAAAGGTTGATTATATATATTTATAGGTATACCTATACAAGAATTGCACGTTTAACGGTATAAGATTAATTTATTATCTATACTAATATTATAAAGAGGAAAGATTTGTTTGTTTGTTTGTTTGTAATGAATAGGCTCCGAAACTACTGGACCGATTTCAAAAATTCTTTCACCTTTGGAAAGCTACATTATCCCCGAGTAACATAGGCTATATTATATTTAAAAAAAATTAGGGATCCTTACTAAAACTCCAATAATGTAACATAAGGTGTAAAAAAATGACCTGAAAAATTTCTTACGTCGCGTGCGCTGCGAAAACTATTGATGATAGAACAAAATCATTTACTACGACTTTGCAGAACTCATCATTATCTACAAAAAGTGTCGCGACAGCATATGTCTAAATATTATAGTTATGTCACAGTAAGCAGTTTTTTATTCTAAAATATTAATTTATATATGCCGCCTCTTGAAAAGGCTCTTCATTTGTACCTTGGTATTAATCCTCATCAAAATAAATTACTTTATATTCAAGACGGCTTTAACCTACCTTTTTATAACTTTTTGAATTATTCAATTCGGACATTTCATTCGGAAGATATCACGAGTTTAAAAATGCAAGTATTAGAAAAAAGTCGCGTGGTTGTCGCTCACCGCGCTCAGCTAGCCAGCATGCGATGTAGGCTCCATGTAAGCGTCACTGGGGTACGGGGGGGAGTCAATGTAATCTTATATATATAAAAGAAAGTCGTGTTAGTTACTCCACTTATAACTCAAGAACGGCTGAACCGATTTAGCTGAAAATTGGCAGGGAGGTAGTTTAGAGCCAGGAGAAGGACATAGGATAGGTAGGGTAGGTAGGTAAGGTAGGTAGGGGTAGATAGTGGCAGGTAGAGGTAGGTAGATAGGTAGGGGTAGGTAGGGTAGGTAGGTAGGGTAGGTAGGTAGGGTAGTTAGGTAGGGTAGGTAGGTAGGGTAGGTAGGTAGGGTAGGTAGGTAGGGTAGGTAGGTAAGGTAGGTAGGGGTAGGTAGTGGCAGGTAGAGGTAGATAGGAGTAGGTAGGGATAGGTTTGTAGGTCCCAGTTTTATTATTGTTCTCAGGGCAGGACAGCGTCTGCCGGGTCAGCTAGTTAACAATATAAGCTCAACCACAGCTCTATAAACCCTATCTATAGGAATTAAGCTATGGCCGTACGAAGATGGTAATTTTTTCCGAAAATTGCCTACTTTTAGTTTTGCGTGGTTTTGCTCCCGTCCGGTCGGATGGTCGGATCAAGATATTGGCATAATCGCTGGTCCTATGAAAAAAGTAATTATATTAGGTACATTTAGAACGAAGTCTGTGAGTCTACTTCTCTCACAATCTCAGAAAAATGGAAAACGTCCGATACGTCCGAAATGAATTCTGGTTATCAAATCTGTACCTATACCACTCTAACCCTCGTGTTTCTTTCAAACAAAGGTGACAATAATATTTTACAATTTGGGGATAAATAACTTTTAGTAGATAGATCAGATGATAGCATTTTTTTTACAACATGAGCCCCACTACCACATGACGACAAAAGTGTGTAAGTATTATGAAGCACCATAACATCCCTCATGCCTCATAATAATGGTGTAAATGCGATAGTGGTCTGTGAATGAATGAATGGAACCACCACCACAACAGACTAGGTAGGTAGAGGAACGACAGAGTTTAAAAAAGATCCCACGAAAGAATCACAAAGAATCGCACGTGTATGCCAGCTCTCTGTCTACGATGCCAGCCTTATAACAAACCTTATAAAATAGACGTGAGGGTAGGGGGGGGGGGGAGCGCAGACCTGCGCGCGCATACCATGCGCAGACCAAACGGATCGCTTGTCATGTCACAATAAATAGACAGATAGGTAGTCACTTCTCTTTGGTAGTCACATAAACAGCTTGGTGTATACTAAACGTAGTATTATAGTCTCCTTGGTGTATATACTTCAGTACATATTTTATTCATTTGTGTGGTGTAAAGAGGATATAATAAATACTTGGTGTGGTGGTTCTTGAGATGTCATACATGTAGGTAACATTTTAGTTATTTTGAATAAAAATACCTTAAGTTTGTTCGAGGATCGAGATTCGAGCAGCCTCTGAATGTGAATAATAGGAATAAAAGTGTCTACTTACGACCTTTCATTTACTTACCGACTTTACCTAGCGTGGGTGTGGTATGACCACATAGGAAGGAAATAACTTTTATTTGACGACAAAATTTTTATTACATGGTTTTGAATTTTTCAACTTTGCTTTCAACACACAATAATAATGTTTAGTATGACACAACTTAGATGAAGCTTCGGCTAAATTCGTAAAATCGATCGTTCCCGAAAAGAGAGCGCCTACAACATTACTCATGTGTTAAAAAATTATCGGCGAAAATGATCTTGTTGAACGTTGAATGGCGCGACAATGGATGATTTTTATTAGTTGTGTAAATTGAACGATTTGCCGATGCTAGATCTAAGTTGTGTCATACTGTAGGTACTTAGTCCGTGATCGTGACTATGAACGTAGGTAGGACCAAAGAGAATTTAATGGTAGGAATATTGTCCAACTAAATTAAATGGGACATATAAATAAAATCCCATTTTCAATTCCATATTCGTAAGCTGCCATATTTGAGGTTAAATCCAGAAATCAATCCATAAAATGAATTTTAACTCCTATTGCTCAAAAAATTCACCATTGTAGGTCACAAGTTCCGCATAAGTCGAAGTTATTTTAGAAGCAAGTTAGGCCCTTATTCACACATGCTTAACTATCCCTACTGCCTACTCCTGCATGCCTACACCTGCTGTCGCCAAGTTCACCTGAACGCGAATTAAATATGGTGCCGGGTAGAAACTATGTACTTACTGCTTCGCATAATGAAGGAAGAAAATTCCTCCTCTGTCTGAATATTTCTTTACAATAAATATTAATCGAATATAAGTTTTAATACTTACAATCTTTTACTTTTACTTATTATTTACAACTTGTTATCTCTTAGTATCATCACTGTATAGTGATGATAGATTATTTATAGGACCTCTATTTGTCCCAAAGGATGGCCTCCAAACCTCCCCTTCTCTAGCCATTCCCAGTCCACCAGCTTTACTATCAGCACATTATGTCTCTAAATAATAACAATCATGGTTGTAACTCACCCAAGATTTTCTATTGGGTATAATTCACTCTTTTTACCACTCTCAAAACTCCATCTCTTTTCACTCCTTTTTCCCCCCCCAACTCAATCAGTCTTACCAACTTCATCAACTTACATATTCATAATTTTTTTTTAATTTCATCTACTCATAAATCGCGCAAGTATCGCCTGTCGCGACACTCCCAACAACTAAAGAAAGAAAAAATTCATTGGTTTTATTAATTTTGTTTTTATTAACCATAACCATGAATTCTAATCTGTGTAACAAAAAACTATTGTTATTAATAATAATGTGAATCATTTTAGAAGTATTTAATTAATAATTATATTATTGTGACTTATTTTTGCGTAGCTATTATGTTGCACATTCGAATATTAAATTTATAAGTTCTTTTGTCCATTTAGTTATATTCTCTCTAGCCTTTTTGGGCAGCAGCACGACCAACTCTGTAGCTCTCTCTAGCACTACTACTAGCTTGGAAATCGTAACTGGTGGGTATGCAGATAGTATTTTGTCTATTATTAATGAGTTCTCGATCTTGTATATCGTCTTGCTCTCGTTCTTCAATTTCTCGTGGATATAGGTGTCCTATTGACCTTGTATACTCTTTATCTTTTACTCTGACTGTAGCCACGCGAAATCTCAATATCATTTCCTTTCTGTAGTGATGTAATGGTACCAACTCTCCATAAAGACCTATTAATGGTGTCACCTTTTATTTGTACTTGTACTACATCACCTACCTTTGGCACCCTGTTGCAAACAATCCGTGACTGTTTATGCTTACTTATTTTCCTTATTCTCTTAATGTCATCAGATATTGGTTAACAAACATACTCTTTTCCAGCCGTCTATTAGCAATTGTTTAGAAGATGTGTCTCCTTGACACAAGTATGGTTCTTCAGATATAAGGCAATGTTTTACCAATCTCACAAGTCTCTCGTAGTTCTCTATGTCAAGGAGCTAGTTCTGGAATGAATTTCCATCGTACTTTGTTATTAATGCAAAATTATCCTTGCATAACTTCTGCTGTCAGTTTAAAATTGAGTTGCATTATCGGATAACAACAGCTCTGGTAAACCTCTTTGTGCAATCAATATTTTTAGTGCTAATGTACACTCTTCGGCAGAGAGACCATTGACAATTTCCAAGTGAATGGCTCTGAATGTAAGGCAAGTGTAAAGACAAATCCAACACTTCTCTGATTGACCCTTGTCATTGCTAACCAATAATGGTCCTAGGTAATCAAGACCAATAAATGAAAAGGGTGATGAATAATTCACTCTTTCCTCCGCTAAATCAGGCATCTGGGATAGACAGTATGGTCCCCCTCCATGTTGCTTACATTCCATGCACTTTTGTAGTATTTTCTGTACTTTACACCTTCCTTGTGGAATCCAGTATTTTTTTCTCTGATAATGGATAATGTGTGACTTGGTTCTACATGGTAATTATCATTATGAGTTCTCATTATTATATCTGTGGTAAATTCAGAATATTTGGAAAGTAATATATGGTATTTTCTTTCAAATGATAAATGTGACATTGTTAGCCTTCCTCTACATCTCAGGATGCCATTTTGATCTCTGAACACTCTTAAGCTTCTAGACAAGTCTGTGACTTTACCAGCACACTCCTGAGAATAGTTTATCTCTTGATCTCTCTTTATCTTTTCATTTATATCTTGTGTTTCAGAAACTGACATATCAATTGGTTATTCTTAGGCATTACTTATGAGTTTTACTTGGTTTGAATTTGTATCTGAATCTGAAAGACCCTCCGGAGCACAAAAGTTTTGTGTTAATGCCCAGTTATTCTCCTTATTTAATTCTTCTTTCAAAATGTTGGGCCATTAAACTACACTAATTCTTTTCAGGTGTAAATTTGTCAACTCTGGTAGCAATGTCTGCTGGATTTTGTGCTGAACTGACATACAGTATTTGTACATCTGGTGTGTTTTTTATTTATTGAACTCTTCTAGTTAAGGTGAATATACTTGTAATCACAATTTGACTGTCACTCTTTAAGTAATTCTTGCTTATAGGAATTTCCATGTTTTGTCTTACATACATCAATAGTCAACAGCTTATTAGTACACCTAGGAGTTTCAGTCTAGGAATGTGTAGGTTTTCTATATTCTTTACTGGAGTTACTTTAACTTTAGACATCAGTAACATAATTTTACTTTCATTCTGTGACTGTGATCGTAGGTAGATTGCTGTTGCATCTGAGAAACAATGCAATTCAAAATATGTGTCTTTCTTATTTAGTGTGGCATGTCGTTCAATACAACACTTTTCTATTTCACTCATTTGATCTCTGATTTTTAACCATTCTTCTTTAAATTATCTGGTAATTTGGCATCCCATTTTAGCATTATTTTCCACAGCTTCTGTAGAAAGATTTTTGCACGCAACATTAATGGCGTAATTAATCCACAAGGACCATAAATAGAAAATATCTCTTTTAGTACTTTCCTTTTGGTATAATTTTTTGTTTCTTCATCTTTTGCATGTGTATTAATTCTAATGTGTCTCTTGTCGTGTCACATATCAATCCTAATATATTATTATTATTTTTTTTTTTTTTTCTCTCTTTATTTTCACGCTGGTTAACAGATATATGATTAAAAAATTCGATATTGTTAGAATTCCATTGTCTTACCTTCATAGAAAGTGTTTGTAGAGATTAATTTATCTTACAGTATATTATGATAGATTCTTTATTATTATCTGTGTTAAGTTTAAAATTGTCAACATATATATTTTTCGCTACACGACTTAGTACAGGGTCATCACATTTCATTACATGATATCTCAATGTTCCATTTAATTAGAATGGACTAGATACAACTCCATGTAATTCTGCAGAATCGGTAACATATTAAAGTAATTATATATATTAACATGCAAATCTTTTACCTATAATGCTTTCCTTCAAACCCGAATAATTCATCTTTTCCTTTTTAAGAACCATCATATACTATACGCAGCTTTGTTGTACTATCCCTTTTGACAATGCAGTGATGTGGAAGGTAATGGACAGTATGAGATACCTTTTGTTTAAAATCGGTAACCACTTCAATTACTCTAAACATTTCTTGTTCTTTAATTGTGTCATTATAAGTCTTCAAAATATCTTCATCTAATCTTTTAAGAAGGCTTGCTAGTCTGCCTATAGCTAAGCCGTAATTTGTCGGTAGATGAGGAGGATATTGATACCATGGCCAGTGACAAATCAGGAGATGAAAAGCCAAGGTTGTCAATGTTTGTGTGCTACATGTATATACCAATACTTAAAACATGTTCTGTTTTAATAGACAACTCACCACTGCACACCCATCTAAACTCTGTATTCATGAAGTATAATCCATCATCTTCATAGATCTTCTCATGCTTCATAAATGAAAAATAGTAATCATTGCCAATAAGGATGTTGACTGTGCTGCCCATGGATCTGTCATCAGCTAGTTTCAGATTTATTTATTATTGGACAATCTGTAATTCATACAAGATATTTCATGAGCAATAAATGGTACAACATTTACAGTAATCTCTCTATTAGATTCTGATTTACAAATAAATTCTACATAAACTCTATTGCTTTCATTTCCATGGCCCTGTCTTGCCCAAATAGACAAGAAGGTGGTCTTTTTCTATAATAGAATGCTAACAAAATTCTTTGAAATGTATGAGTTTTGGCTACCGCTATCTAACAAGAGTCTGCATTTATGTAAATGTCTCTTATTGTCTTTAACTTGAGTTATAGCAGTTTGCAAATACCTTTCATAGATGTCCTGCCATTAGTAGCCCAAGACTCACCAAACCTTTCTGAATCAGCTGTTTGCGTGCACCACACAGTGCTCGGTTATGTTTTCCTTTACAGTGAAAACATTTTTTTTTTTTTTTTTTCTGGACAGTTCTTCATGGCATGGTTTTCTTTAAAACATAAGTAGCAACGTCCATTATATTTTTTCTTACAGTCTTCAATTGTAGACATTGTTTACAATTGTCATTGTAGTGTTCACCACCACAGAAAATACATGACAATCTTCGTTACTCTTTTGGTTTGTCATATATGGGCATTGGAAAACATGTGTTTCTTTTATCGGCTCTTTGTATATAAAAATTGATGTGCTGATAAACTGTTGTTTGTAAGTGGACATTCAGGCTGAACAATAGTGTTCTATGAACTTTCTTAAATTATCAACTGACTGCTCTTCTCTTATTGTCTTTAACTTTATTTCGTAATTATTAGATTAAATCCTCTGGATATTTATAAATTATAATTTTTCTTATATTATTATGGTTTGTTTCATCTCTAAGTACTTTAAGTACCTATTCTTAAATGTTTTTCCATTTCATTGAATGTGTTCATGCAATTCATGGATGTCAGCTCACTTTAAATTAAAAAATACATATACACATAATGAGCATCTATTACAATGCCAGGTTTCCCAAATATTTCCTTTAGTATGTCTATAGCAATTTTGTAGTTTTCATTTGTGATATCTAAACCCTCTACTGCTGCCAAGGCTTCTTGTTCTAATGAGGCAATGAGATATGCTAGCTTGTCACTCTTAGAACAATTTTGAATGCTTGATGTAAAACAATCCCAAAAATCATTCCATTTCAGTACATCACCATTAAACTTAAAACATTCTAATTTGGGAAGTTTTGAAGAGATAACAGTCTGTTCTGATTTGTTGTTATGGGTAATGACATTTTCAACTAGATGTAATGCCCTCAATTGAATGTATACACACATACATCATTTTCTGTAAGATTTTCCTTATATAAATGCATTTCTTTAATAAATAAATTACTGGTCTTGAGACTTACTATATAAATGCTTGATGTGAATTCATGGTTGTAGTTGTAGTTTATCTTTAAGTATTTCTAGCCTGGCTCTCTTGTTGTATGCATTCTTGCATCAGCACTGTAATTGTTAATTTAATTTTCATTCAGTAACAGTGTTAGACTTAGATGTTCAAGTAAAACTTTATTGAACTAAATTAACCATGGAGATTAAATTCTATGTATTTGTAACCATACCCATACGAATATTATAATCTGATAGGTATTTGAAGTTTAGATTCATCGTCGAAAAAATATATATTGAGTATGTAAGTACCTACAAATCCTACATTAATATAGTTTCAATTTCAATCTTCTAGTAATTTCGTTTGTGTTGACCAATGTTTTCATGCAAAAGTTCTAATAGAATATAGGTACTGTATCATTTATTAAAAACATTAAAATAGGTCATTTTAGTCACGCTGTTACAAATTTCCCCTACGTTAATATTTCATTATAATTTTTACGAAGCTTATAAGCTCGGACATCATTATGTTTCTTTTCATTCATTTATTTTATTATAAGGCAAAAAGGACATCAAGTTCCTCACTTACCCGTTTTCCATGGTGAATATGCAAATGTTTTCACTAAAAACACTGTTTTCAACAAGTTTTCAATTAAATTATGTATATCCAATTTTATCAAACTTTACATTTAGAAAAACAAACATTTTTGGTGGGAAACCGAACACCAGTGTTGCCCATCACAAAACATAACTTTCAGTGAAGCTTACCTTCATCTCATGAAATATTGTTTATGAAATCACAACTTAATCTTACTCTTTTATTTAATATTAAACAAATTTTAGGTCATAATATTATGTAGATTAGTTATCATTATATTTACGTGAACTTAGTCATAAAGTTTAAGACGCAAATTTTTAAAGTCAGTTATTTAGCTGTTTTACGTTTAATCTGGCAATAATTTTAACGTTGTTATATTGGTGTCTCTGTAAAGACAAACAATTAGTGTTGTCCATAATATTATTAGGTATGTCGATGTAAACTTAATTATACTCTTACGACATATCATTTTAATACAACTCTTTGTAAATAACATTTAGTTTCTCTAAGCAACTAAATGCTAAAAACAATAATCTTACGACATAACATTTTAATATAACTTTTTGTAAATAACATTTAGTTTCTCTAAGCAACTAAATGCTAAAAACAATAATCTTAAGACATAACATTTTAATACAACTCTTTGTTAATAACATTCAGTTTCTCTAAGCAACTAAATGCTAAAAACAATAATCTTAAGACATAACATTTTAATACAACTCTTTGTTAATAACATTCAGTTTCTCTAAGCAACCAAATGCCAAGAACAATACTCGACATACATTTAGTTTCTCTAGGCAACTAAATGCGAAGAAAAAATTGTGTGAGTTAGCACAATTTTTTACTCTTTCTTACTCTCTTGATTCATCAAATATTCTCAACTCTTTGTAAATAACATTTAGTTTCTCTAAGCAACTAAATGCTAAGAACAAATCTCTTACGACATAACATTTAGTTTCTCTAAGCAACCAAATGCGATGAAAAAATTGTGTGAGTTAGCACAATTTCTTACTCTTTCTCTCTTTATTCATCAAAAATTCTCAACTCTTTGTAAATAACATTTAGTTTCTCTAAGCAACTAAATGCTAAGAACAATACTCTTACGACACATTTAGTTTCTCTAAGCAACCAAATGCGAAGAAAAAATTGTGTGAGTTAGCACAATTTCTTACTCTTACTCTCTTTATTCATCAAAGACTCTCAACTCTTTGTAAATAACATTTAGTTTCTCTAAGCAACTAAATGCTAAGAACAATACTCTTACGTCACATTTAGTTTCTCTAAGCAACCAAATGCGAACTCTTACTCTCTTGATTCATCCAAGATTCTCTCTCGATGATCAAATCTCTGGTTTTACCGTTTACACACATAATTATACTCTATACATATGTACATTTCTACTCTTTAAGCTCTATGTTCAACAGATGCCTCTTATTTTGCAAATGTCGAAGTGAATAATTTAGAACCTTTATCCTCTTTGATAAAGATACTATCTCTACGGAATACTAGACAATACATACTTGTATTGCTTTATAATTTTGTGACTTCCTCTATAATGATTTAAATTTACTCTTAATATTCTCTAGTGTATTTTTTATAAAATGCGTCTCTCTCTCTCTCTCTGGCTCAATACCTGTTATGCACTGATACATATTTCTATCGATACCGACTCTGTCCGGTATGGTGCATCTCTAATAACTCTCTCTATGGCATGAAAAAAAAAACAAACAAGTTTGCTTTTCTTGCAATAATTACGGATGTAATCAAAACAACAACTTTAATAAATTTTATTGTAATCATAAAACACACAGACAGATCACGGTGTTTAAAATTTTGGAAAATATATTAAAACAATCCCAGCATCTCCACCATGTCGCCAAGTTCACCTGAACGCGAATTAAATATGGTGCCGGGTAGAAACTATGTACTTACTGCTTCGCATAATGAAGGAAGAAAATTCCTCCTCTGTCTGAATATTTCTTTACAATAAATATTAATCGAATATAAGTTTTAATACTTACAATCTTTTACTTTTACTTATTATTTACAACTTGTTATCTCTTAGTATCATCACTGTATAGTGATGATAGATTATTTATAGGACCTCTATTTGTCCCAAAGGATGGCCTCCAAACCTCCCCTTCTCTAGCCATTCCCAGTCCACCAGCTTTACTATCAGCACATTATGTCTCTAAATAATAACAATCATGGTTGTAACTCACCCAAGATTTTCTATTGGGTATAATTCACTCTTTTTACCACTCTCAAAACTCCATCTCTTTTCACTCCTTTTTCCCCCCCCAACTCAATCAGTCTTACCAACTTCATCAACTTACATATTCATCATTTTTTTTTAATTTCATCTACTCATAAATCGCGCAAGTATCGCCTTTCGCGACACCTGCCTACCGCCACCTACCTATCTACACCTGCATGCCTACACCCACCTACCGCCACCTACCTACCTACACCTGCCTGCTACCCGCTACCCGCTGCTTTCTACACACCTTTTATTTAAAACAGTGTTTTTCAATCTGTGGGTCGCGAGAATGCAACCCCCCAGGAGTCCTTAAAGCACTATCCACACATTTCCGGGTACCGGCCCTGCCGTGTCCCGTCAGGGACGGGGAAAAAATCGGTTACGAACAATTAGTACGAACTTGTTCACACAGCCCCGTGTGAGGGGCGCCCGGATACATCATAGTATAACGAACAACTCGGAACACGGATAGCCCTGACCCGGAACGGCAGGGCCGGGTACCCGGAAATGTGTGGATAGCGCTTAAGCCTTACTCGGGGGATCGCCGACTGAAAGGAAAAGGCAAGGTTCTAACACTACAATAAAAATACAATTTTAGTGAGAAGAATAGGCTTGTTTATTTTTATAGATAAATGTAGGTACCAAAATAGAAAAATATCATTAACATAGTCTTTTAATTAAATTTTATTATTTCTTTGTCTGTCTATGACACAAGGGGGTCGCCAGAATTTTTCAACTTACAAAGGGATCGCGAAATCGAAAAGATTGAAAAACACTGATTTAAAAAATCTTTGATTGAACATAATATTTAGTCAATTTTATTCTGGAAAATGCATGCTGCTACATGAGGAGTTGGTAGCAAAGCCCCACGTGTCGTGACAATACCGCCAATTGATAGATTCTAGATTTTATTGTTAAGTTTTATTTTTTCTTTGATATAAACAAAAAAATTAAAGTTGGTAGATATTTTAATTTCTCTGGATATAAATCAATAGTTTTCTGTCCAAGTATACCTATTATATTATTTTTTGCTTTAGATTTACAAATCTTTGTTTCAGTGCCTTACCTATTCGGAAGAAAAGCGATGAAGCTACATGCAGTGAGAATGACCCCGCTGATAATATGGGCCAAAATCAGGTAGAAGAAGCCACAACCTCCGAATGTCGCGAAGATACCGTTCCAGATGAAGTTAAAATGTCATTTGTTATTTCCTGTAGTAGTCTATCTGATACTGCTGAACAAAACATAAACGAGAACCCAAATACTGTGGCTGAACCGCTTCCAGTAGATCACATACAAGAAAACGTTCAACGCGAAGATGCCGTCTCCTTTACTAGTGCTATGTTTGATCGTGCCAGAAAGAGACAAATTGATGGCTGCAGTGATGACATTTACTCACAACCTAGCACGAGTCAACAACCAGAACAAGTTCGAACCTTTAGTAAAAGACAGCGAGGAACCGAGGAAACCGTAGGTATCAGTTGCAACCGCGCATTTGATAATACCGCCCACTTCTCCGGCTGGAATATGGAGGATCATCAGACGCTGCGAGAGGAGAATAGCAATGAAAATTCAAATAAAAATGAAAATCGTAAGTGACGGTGTAACATGGAGACTGAAGGATTCGATGACGCTTGCTTCGCAGGTGAGAGTTCAAGCGACAGCTCTGTGCTAGTTGAACGCGATGATAATAGCGATGAGAGTCGAAGTGCAATCTCTGAGCCAATCAACAATCGCAACGACGGCGAAGGCGACGGCGCCGACCATGCAGCCAATCTGAGCGATTATTCGGACTCGACTGACAGTCAAAATGGAGCGTTTCACGTTGCCGGCAGGCTCTTATATGAAGGACCGAATTTTAATTTGGTCCAACTTGCTGGAGAACACCTAGACAATTTATTAGAACAAATCGGTGATGAGGAAATTCTTAATCGTAACGTAAATGCTTCCATCCCGCGTTCGGGACCAGGCATAACCGGAAACAATGGCATAAATGTTGCAAGCATGAGAATCGCTGGTGGAGTTTTCGGATGGCGTGCTGAGTCAAGAAATGCACAGCAAAATGTTGCAAGACCTACAGATGACTGGCCTGATATTACTGATTCTGAAGACAGTACTGATTCAGAACTCTCAAATGTCGCTTCAAACGAGTTGCGTGAACCTGGACCCAGCAACTCTACCAGCACTAATCGTAAGAACAGTTTTAACTATTTTTATAATAAGTACCAGAGTGATAGCAGAAGATAGGTAAAATACCTACTTATTATCTTCTATTATATAAAAGAGTAGCGGTTTTTTGGGTAAACATCCCCCTGCCCACACCGCTGAACCGATTAATGAGAAATTTGTGTGCATAGATTTTGTCACGTAGACCCCATTTAAGAAGCGATTTTTCGAAATTCCTTTCCGCAGTGGTGGAAACGGGCCCTTTGTGCGATTTTAAGAATCTTAATATCTCTGGAACCATAAGGTCTAGGAGTCTGAAATTTTTAATGTAGCTTTCTCAGTAAAAAATATTAGATATGGGTGCGAGCGTTTCTCAAACTTTTGTCTATGGGAGGAAAATTTAAAAAAATAAGGGATTTGCTTTGTTTCCGTTAAACCTTGATATCTTTGTGAGTTTGAATGTTACAAACTCAAAATTGATATTGTAGGTAGTTTAATAATACTGCTAAAATATATTTTCGGCGTTTCTCAAACTTTTTTTCTTCGAGGAAGATATTACCGATGGAAATTATGCATTTTTCAAACTCTTATATCTCTGCAACGGCTGAAGATAGGTAAATGAAATTTCGTATACGCGTTATGCTATACAAATACTACAAATTTCAGTTTGATGTTTGTCAAAGTTTTGCCCATAGACAAAGTAAAAATGTTGAAAATTTACTTTTAACATCCTGTTTTTCTCAGTTAATATTCATAGCAGAAGCTTGATTTTTGGAATATAAGCTTTTTACAGTATTTGTTTTGAAATGTACTGTTAAGTTTCTCAAACTTTTCATGCGGCATAAAGTTATAAAGGGTGAAATATCCAATTTTTGCACTTTAATATTTTTGTAATGGCTCAAGCTAGGGACCTTAAATTTGGAATATAAACTATTTAATACAATTGAAACAATATTCAAACCAGTGTTTCTCAAATTTTTCATAGTTGTCAATTTTATGACACCTTAAATTATTTTCTATCAACCTGTATAACGGAAGTATAGTAATACAACTGAGAAGCATGATTTTTTGGAAATAAGCTAACCTTAGCAAGCACTATAAGAATCCTAAAGCATTTTGCAATACTATCTAGCAATTAAATGTTATAGAGGATGGAAAATTTTATTTTTGGCTTTTAATATTTTTGCAATTACTTAAGCTAGGCTTCCAAAATTTTAAATGTAGACCATGTAACATAAGTGTAACAACATGCAAGTCAATAATTTAAAAAAAATGATCATAGACAATTTTATGATCTTTTTAATTTTTTTTTATCAACCTGTATAACGCAAGAACTATTTAACTAAGAAGCATATTTTTTTGGAAATAAGTTACCCGTAGCAAGCACTATAAGAATCCTAAAGCATTTTGCAATACTATTTAGCAATGAAATGTTATAGAGGGCGGAAATTTGTATTTTTGCAATTACATGAGCTAGGGATCAAAAATTTTGGGTGTAGACCATTTAACATAATTGTAACAATATGCACATTAATAATTTTAAACTTTTTAATCATAGACAATTTTATGACCTTTTTAATTTTTTTTCATCAACCTGTATAACGCTTTTCCTATTGATTTAAGAACCACGAATTTCTGGTTATAAGCTACCCATAGCGAGAACTATAAGAATCCTAAAGCATTTTGTAATACTATTTAGCAATGCAATGTTATAGAGGATGAAATATTTCATTTTTGCCCTTTAATATTTTTGCAATTACTTGAGCAAAAGATCCAAAATTTTGAATATAGACTAATTAACACAAATGTAACAACATAGAAATCAAAATTATTCTAAATTTTAGTCATAGATAATTGTATGATTTTTTTAAAAAGTTTATCAGACTGTATAAAGCTACTCTATTCATATAAGTACCATATTTTATGAATTTAAGCTATCATATAGCAAGCATTGTTTATAGCAAACTAAGAACCCTTCCACTCACAATATTGTTCAACTTTCATGCCAAAATAAAGTAACAAAGCTTTAAATTTTCTTCAATATCTCAAACAAGTGATCTAAAATTATAATACTTAGCATTTAGTTTATATAAAATAACTAACTGTTCCCCGCGGTTTCATTCGTGGGTTTGTAAGTAGCTTATAACCTTCGGGGATAGTGTAGTTTCCCATTAGTGAAACAATTTTACGAATCGGACCAATAACTCTGGAGATTAGCGCGTTCAAACAAACTCTTCAGCTTTATTATTACTACCTATTGATAGATTAAGTTTTCACCCAAGAAATAAAAAAAAAACAAATTTAGTAAAAATAAACTCAAAACCAATTTTGAAATAATTAGGACCTTCTTAAGTAGTATTTGTTTCTATGAAATCCGTATATAATATCTACAACAATTCAACTTAAAAATATTCAACGTTAAAGCAATTATCATCAAACAAATTACGTAGTATAGGACTTCATGTCGGTGAAGTCGTGCATAGTTCGGTTCTTTTCGGTATTGCTCGGGTTACATCGGGCGCCGCGTCGCATCGCCCGTGCTATACAAAAATAAATAAATATCCTGGGACATTCTTCACATATTTTTTTTCAGGTTTTCAATTGCAAAAAGATTTTTCAAATCCGACTGGTAGATCCAGAGATTAGCGCGTTCATACAAACAAACAAAAACTCTTCAGTTTCATTATAGTTTAGATAGATAGATATATAGATTATTATTAGTATAGATAAATTATAGATAGGTTTATGTTGGCAGTTCTTGACAATTTTGCATCAATCTGTATTGTATCTGTCCTTAGTTTCTTACAAGTTCTGGGATAAAAATACCTACCTTATTATCCCAGGGGTCTACCTCTCTGCCAATTTTCATTACACAATGTTTGAACGTTTAGAAAGAAAGAAGAACTTTTATCTCCTGCATTGCATGCCATTCGAAACTTATAAAAAAAAATATCAAACATAAAAATTCAATATACCTACAAAAATAAAAAATAATAAGAAGGCTGTATGGCTCTGAACCTTTGACTACAATTTCCTAAAAACATAAATCCACAGTGAAAAATTTCATCAGATTTTGAAGTTGGACTGCATGTTCTGCATGCAGTCAAATGGGCTCGCTGTAGGTAGCTGTGCTAGTATTGGTAAGTAGGTGACAAAGATGCATGATCATGCATCATGCATCGTTTAGATACATGCGAATTTTACTAGTAAGAATGAATTGATTTTTGAAATAGAGTTTGCAATGTTTTATTGAGCTCCGAAACGTTAAGTAGGTACGTCTTACCCCTCTCCCCAACTTACCTGTGTTGTGAACATTGTTTGAGAAATTATATTACATGATATTATTTTTTAGATCAACCTATGGAGTAATTGGGGTACCTACCTATCCACACCATCCAAAGGGAGAAGATGGCATGAGTCATCAAGCGCTTGTTCAAATGCCAAGTGGAATCTGTTCAAATTAAACTAAAAAAAAGTAGATAAGTATTGAGATAATTTTATGTATTTAACTATTACCTAAACACTATCGTTAAAAGTATTGCTATATTACTGTCTATTATCAGTAGGTAGTAAGTATCTCTTTCTTTAAACAAAAAATGGTAAGGGAGGAATACAAAAAAAAACTATGTCAAATTAGTACGAATACAGTGCGACAAGGATCTTTCTTTTAGTAGGTAGTTGAAACTATCTCTCTGAAAATAAAGAGCAACATTAAACAACACATGACAATGATAAGTGGATAGAGCGAACTCTCAAAAAGTGACTTTGGCCCGATATCGGCGTTAGGTAATTCCGAAAAGATCCTTGTCGCACATTAACCCAGATAAGCCTGAAACTATTATTTTCTTCACAACAGTAAATATTGTTAGATCAAATGGGAAATCTGAATAGTAGGCTTATCTGGGTTAAGATGAATCGGCCGAAAAGCCCGCGAAATTCAAATTTTATTAGGTTTTTTTCAAATTGCAGCTCAATAATAGGTCGTATATTTGTCAAAATATGATTTGCGCCTCATAAATATGCCAATTGATTACTGTGTGTATACATTATGCTTTTCAAACTATTTAAATCCACACATTGGTTCCTTTTCGATAAATAACGCGCAGGAACCAATGTACAGTTTTGTAATATTTTGAATGCTAAATGAATACATAGATAAATCTATAGCCATATCTCAATGTCGCGAATCATATTTTGACAAATAAATGCCTATTACTGCTGCAATTTGAAAAAACCCAATAAAATTTGAATTTCGCGGGCTTTTTGGCCGATCCCCCTTAATACCTGGACTACTCCTCGTAAATGTCAAATGCATAGACTAACGTCCATGTTAACAGCATTAAAAATCTATGAAACTATCTTTTTCCAAGAATATGATGTGTGATGTGATTATTATATTTTAGTATGTAGACATTATCGGCAGTCTCTGTTATCTAACTGTCCTTAACTCATCGAATTGAAAAAATATATAGGAATCCTGTATTTATTTGTATAAGTACCTACCAGTTATCCGTAGATGTTACAATCGAACTAAAACTTTAAAAATAAACCGTACCGAAAAAAGAAATAACCTGTTTCACAACCTAAAACTAATGTAAGTTATGGTGTTAGTGCGAGTAACTGTTCTGTACCATGTAAGTGTAACTAAATTTTAATATTGTTCTAAGTAGGTATTTTGATTCACAATAGTAGGTAGGTATATAGTATTTCCACTTTTGTGAAGTCGGTTGGGATAGGAAACCTACCTAGGCTATAACTAACAGAATGCTCTAATTTTCGATGCATGAGCATCACGCTGTTTTTCCCAAGAGAGTACAGAATGATGTAGGTACATCAAGAAGGTTAAGAAATGTTTACAGTTTACAGGTATGGCAACGCTTGTGTTTCAAGCTTCTACACCGACCAATCAGGGACGATTAACGATTACGAGTGATAAAACGAACAGTAGATGTTGGTAAATGTCCATCAAAGAGTAGATTAATACGTGATGTCCATTCACATTTTGATGGCTTGACGTGGATGTAATGTGAATTGTGGGCGGTATGATGCAGTTCACAGTTTATCACCAGTTTGCCATTTCTCGAGATATTTTGTATATATATTTACTTATTGATACTCTATCATATCAGCCCAAAGACGTCGACTGCTGCACAAAGGCATCCCCCAAGGATCTGCACGATGCCCGGTCTTGTGCTACCCGCATCCATCGGTTTCCCTCACTAGATCATCGGTCCACCTTGTGTTGGGCCTACCCACGCTTATTGATACTTGCCCTCGATATCCTACTTAATTATAAACTAGCTGTACCCTGCGGTTTTAACCACGTTCCGTAACGTAAATTACAGTTTATAGCCAGTTTGCAATTTCGTAAGATATTTTGTGAACGGAAGAGGCTCAAAATGATACGGTGACTATATATGTCACCGATTGCGAACACCGCTAGATTACAATCTATCTCGCGAGATTGTAAACCGTCGATACATTGTGAACAATTTTCGATAGTTCATAATATATCCATATCAAATCGTTATATTGTCAACCTATGCTTACCCACAGTTCCGATTTTATAACTAACATAATTGTGGGAAGGTTGTCCCTGATTGGTTGGTCTCTGAGTCAAATAAAGTATTTGCACAATTTTAAGATCAAGTAAGTCGATTACTATCATTTTTATGGGTGCCGAAAAAAAAAAACGGAACCTTTATAGGATCACTCGTGCGTCTGTCTGTCCGAAAATATTGGACTGAATTGAGTTGAAACTTTGAAAGTTGGTACACAATGACATGTGTAAGTCGGGGACCCAAACATGGACGTGTTACGTAAATAAATGAATTTCAAACATGAGGGCTAATTTTGGGGGGTAAACTAGAAATTAAAAATAAAAAGTTTTGCAGACAATATTGTGAAACATATCAAATGAAAGGGCTTGATGTGAGGATCTCAAATATTTTTTTTAGAATTTTAGTATAAATAGTTTTGAAGTTATTTAAGAAACTAGGAGAAAAATTGGTGAAAATTGACTATCCCCCCCCCCCCCCCTTATTTCCGAAACTACTGGGCCAAACATTTTGAAAAAAAAAATCATATAATAGTTCTTTATACTTACCTAAAGATTACAGGAAAACCTATAAGAAGTCTATCTAATACCTTTAAACCTGCAATTCATGGATATATATATAGGTATATATAATCTGAATCTCGGAAACGGCTCAAACAATTTTCATGAAATTTGGTATGCAGGGGGTTTCGGGGGCGATAAATCGATGTAGCTAGGTTTCATTTTTAGAAAAAACTATTTCCAAAAACAAAAAAAAAATTATAGTTACCATCAACTTTGAGTCAGATTTAAAAATATTTATGGAACTTAGTTAAACATGTACGGAACCCTCTCCACGCGAGTTTAACTCGCATTTGTCCGATTTATTTAATAAACTATTCAAAACCCTCAAAAACGTGTTGGCAGAATTTGGGATTTTGGACTTACCATGATTACCGGTTGGACTTTAAGGGGGATCGGCCAAAAAGCCCGCGAAAGTCAAATTTTATTAGGTGTTTTTCAAATTACAGTTCAGTAATAGCATAGAATAAATAATATACTACGTAGGTACTAGTAATAGGTCATTTATTTGTCAAAATATGATTCGCGACACTGAGATATAGCTATAGATCTATCTATGTATTCATTTTGCATTCAAAATATTATATAACTGTAGGTACATTGGTTCCTGCACGTTATTTATCGAAAAAGGAAACTTTTAAACTGTTTAAATCCATACATTGGGTATGGATTTAAACAGTTTAAAATTATATTACGCGTACCGTACGTACGCAGTCGGCTCGAATACAATGCTATGGTATGGGACCCTTATCAAACTAGAAGATATCAAACTGAAAGAAGCCACCACAAAATTATTCGTGTGGCACTTCCTGGCAGCTCCACCATCACGGCTTTGAATTCCAAATAAGTCGCTATTTTGTCCTCGAATATCAGATTTAGTCGCGCCCTGATTAAAAAATTATATATTATAAGGGTTCTTAGGTGGCCCTACCAGGAAGTATGCTTCCTTGGCCACCTGGTATCTCAAGAAGAAGAAAAGAAGGTGGCCTAGCGAAAATCTGTTTGCTTCCAGAATTTGTCTAATTTTGTCCACGAATCCTAAATTTTGTAGCGCTCTGGTTCAAAAGTTATATAATATATATAACACCTTTGTTTTTTGTATGGAGTAGTCCAAGAGCTATGTAGGTTTTTCTGTACAAAAGTTAGACTAGTCATTGAAGAAGCAAGTTTTAATTATTTAATGTCTACGAATAAATAATGTTCTATATAAAATAATTTAAATCCTATGGGTGTCGGCCATCTGACAGCGGAAGTCACTGATAGCTAGCTAGCCACAGATTTATATTGTTTAGTAATCTGTGTAGCTAGCTACACCACTAGCTTCTCCACATGACATTTTCAAAGTAAGTTCGCAGAAACAAAAGCGTTTAAATATCGTCACACGGTTGTCCACTATAAAGGAAATTCTAATAATAATAATAATGCTTGTCGACGCCCTGTTGGATAATTTATAATAATAGATAATAGTTTTAAGGGTATATAATAATCTAGAACTCTAGAGATGCACGTAGGTGTTTTTAAAGCTATTATTAAATTATTTAGAATTATTTAATGATTATTATTTCAAATAAATTATATTCGGATTTTTAACCGACAAAAACGAAAATATGGGAGAAGGTTCTCAAGTCAACGCGTATATTTTTTTTTATTTATGACCACGCATAACTTTTTACAGAGTAGTTCGATCATTTGATGTGATGATGGAAGGTACAACTAGTACGTAGTATATTATTTATTCTTTGGTACAACGATAGCTTATACTAGGTCAGTGATTTATGAAACTAATTTGAAAAATAAAAAACTTTTAACAAAAAATAGAACCGACTTCAAAACACTAAAAAGCATAAAATAACCATGTAGGAACTCTATTCAACCTGACATTGTTTTGAAGTCAGCGGTACCATGATATTTTCCATGGAACATGAACTACACTTTCGCTTTCGCAGTTTTTTTTTCTTGGCCGATTTCTGCTATCCGGAAACTGCAATCTCGGCTTTTATTTTTATCAAGCTGTTCCCCGGGGTTTTACTCGCGTTCCCGTGATAAAAGTAGCATATAACCTTCGGGAATTATGTAGTTTCCTATGAGCGATTTTTTCAAATCGGACCAGTAACTCGCGTTCAAACAAACAAACTCTTCAAGCTTTATTATTAGTTGGTATATACATATAGATTAGTCATAATAGCTATTTGTATGCCAACAAATTTCAGCTCTATCCGTCCAATGTCCAGTGATTTGAGCTGTGCGTTGATAGATCAGTCAGTCAATCAGTCACGCTTTCCTTTTATATGGGTAGGTACTAGCTGTTCCCCGCGGCTTCACTCGCGTTTCCGATATAGAAAGTAGCCTATAAACCTTCGGGGATAATGTAGTTTCCTATTGTTGAAAGATTTTTTCGAATCAGATCAGTAACACCAGAGATTAGCGCGTTCAAACAAACAAACTCTTCAGCTTTCATACATTTTGTTTGACCAGATAGAATTTTTTTTTTTCAATTTTAGGGCTTCGTCCTAAGAAAAGTCCCATAAAATGTGTTCAAATATAAGTCCTTAAAATATCGCTAGTTTATGACCGGACATACTGTATATTATATAGATATAGAAGATAGCACGTTTGATTATGATTTTGTATGGAGTATTCAAAGAGCTAAAGCTTTTCTTAAACAAAAGTTGGACATATTAAAATATTTTTGTGTGTTGCCAATGTTATAATTGGTGTTCTCAAGAACTTTTTAATCTGGAGCCATCATCAACCTTCTCCCACCGCACAGCTCGCCGGCGATGCGGAGTTCATCCTCACATCCTTGAGCAAGCCGCCTCGACCGATTCAACCGGACGTTCTTACTGCAGACCATCCTCATTCGGATGTGGAATAAGATCAGCGGGCGTAAAAGGAGCTCTTTAAGGTCGGCAACACGTTAGCAATCCCCATGATATTGCAAATAAATACCCTTTTGTATTAATGCCAAAAGTTCTTACCATCTGTAGTTGTATTTTTAGACATAAAAGAAAATAGGAGAACGACTATTAGTCAGGAAACTGGTGCCCCTATTCAGTATAAGGAGGACCATACACGAGAAGAGATCTCATCTCTCATCTTCTACGGGAGCACTGCTATTACCATTAATTCCCAGAAATTGATGCTTATAAGCGACACTATGATATGGAGCAATAATACAAGCTGTTTTTTTTTTTATTCCCGGGTAAGGCAAATTTATTTTTTGTAAATCCAAGTATAGTTATAGTTTTTTTCAAAATCGGCATCAAGCATTTTTTTTACTTGCTAATATCAACTGTTAGATTACACTATTAATATTTCTAAGTGACGCGGACGAAGTCGCGGGTAACAACTAGTATAACATAAAATACTCGTACTTGTCCGGTTGTTAGTATATTCGTAAAAGGACAATGGGTAACAATATAATATGGAACGTGGTCCTGGACCCCAATACACTTGGGAGGCCTAAGTAGTAAGAAGAAAAACCCGTTTGTTTAGAATTTCAGGATATTTTTTTATGTGACCAAACACAAAAAAATAATGATAACTAATTTGTCACATGGTGCTTAACAATTTATTGCTTTTACCCGTTGCCGTTGGCTCGCAGGTGGGACGCCTGTCCCTTAATATATAAAAAAAAAACCAAAAACTGCTTTTCAACTATTTAATTTGCAAAATATTAAATTGGTGATATAAATTTCTATGTTCTTAGATTATCCAAAATAATAATAATAAAATACATGGTGATTTTGAGGGGTATAGTAGGCCAAAATGATATTGAAGTATACAGATAGTATAAACAGATGTCATGAAATAAATATTTTAGTGATATCCATAAACATTTCAAAAATATCAACTAATTAGTCCGTAAAATACGCTTCAACGTAAGTCTGATTCTCTGATCTCTTTAGATCACTCGAGTGCTATAATAGCTATTATATCCCCATGACTACGTTTCAGAGTGTGAGTAAAGGCTTTTAACAGAGATTTATTCTAAACTTAAAATTGACATAACTTCGTACTGGTGTGAGGCTCCTGAAATGTTGTAGGATTATTGATAATGATGTACACTATCTGTAGTATTCGGCCTAATATACCCATTCAATATCATCCTATATAATCAATAGATTGATTGCATAAGTTTTTACACAGTCAATAGAAATTAAAGTAATATGAAGTCAATAGTCGCAGCTCTAGCTTTTATTGCTTAGTGGAAGAACAATGGTGTTCGTAGTTCGATTATTTTCTATCAAGCGCCTACACACGACCTTGATATCAGTGGCAATAATGGTGGTGTGGGGGAGCGCTCTAAATCACTCGCTATACTGCCTCATGTGTAGAAAAATCCGTAATATTCCCCCTAGCTCTGAAATCGTTCAAGGAGTTGTCGATAAATGTACGATAAAAAACACGTTCTCAACCGTCCTTTTTCGTCTCTTACTTGATTGCACCATAGAAAATTCCAAAGTGACCTATTCTTTGGTATTATGAGATTGTCGGCCAGATGTCAACGACTAGGTCATGCAGAACCGGTCCTCTATTTTAAGAACCGGTTTTCGGTTCCAATTGCCACTTCGAACCTGGTTCCTCCTCAAAATATTTTTTTCGTTCGGTTTTTCGTATGTTTTTTCAGAGAAAAAAGGTACTAAAACAATGCCAAAAAAGTAAAATCGCAAGATTTTATACTAAAAACGTAGAGAACATTTAATATAAATGCTCACTACAACTTCCTTCATCAAGTCGCAAAGCCTATTACAGTTTTCCTTTTAAAATTAAAAAAATGCGTTTTAAGATGTTTTAGAATGGCAAAACATACAGGAGTTTAAAATATGAAAAAACATATAAAGATACAGTAAAATAATATAAATCTATAAGGAACCGAAGAGACGAAATAACCGATTCTTATGTAATTTATAACCGGGTATGTTTTAATTCCTCAGAACCGGTTTTTTTGGAACCGGGTAAAACCGGTTCTATGCCTTAATATCAGCGACATCTTGATCGATCGCATTGCTCCACACTCGGTTCGCACTGAGTGGTAGGGACGTGTGTAGAGTAGTGGCCGATTTCCCCTCACTTTCACTCCCCATATTGCCACTGTGTGTAGGCGCTTCAGATAAATGTCAAATCTACATTGATCGGATTCGACGGGTGGGTTGTTTCAATTTACTCTGACGTATAGGCACAGAGTATGTATAAGGTAACCGTCTTATTCATAAAAAGTTACAACACATCTAAAGGCGTAAAAATATTATAATATAATAATAGTATTTTTTGTAGAGGATTGGGTGTATTTGGTCAATTTGATGCCCAACTTCACTATAATGGCACTATTTTGATTTATAACGACGTTTTAGTTATAGAAGGTTTACGAAACGTTTATGAAGACGAAATGTTAAAGAACGTTTTAAATGCTTATAGAGCATTGTAACTAATGAGTGTTTAAAACCTTCAGTAAGCTTTTTTATGAATAAGACCGTAATAAATGTTTAAAATGGCGTTCGTTAACCATCGCTAAAACAAATGCCGCGTTGTTTGGTAGTTCGTTTTTATTTTAATAAAACAAAGCACTGTGATAACAAAGATAACAATTGTGATTAACGAGTGTTAAATTCCGAACGTCATTGACAATATTAAAATATCCAATGTATGTAACTTTAGTCAATCCTATGAAACAACCCTCCCAAAGTAGCAACCCTTAACCCTTGGTTTCGGTCACTCGTATATAAATAACATGCACTATATCTTAAGTGTAGGGCCACACCTGCGGAAGGATCAGCGCGAAATGATCCGCAACTGAACTGTCAGTCGTAGCGCGTTACATTCGCCTGATGTGCCATAGGTTACTTAAAAAACTGCGAGCGTGTTCAGCTGATCTTTCCGCGCCTAACCCTCCACAGGTGAGGCGCTTCAATAAGTCAAATATAATAGTTAAGTCACTTATCTAAAATCATATTAAATATTATGTACATCAGTATTTGTTAAAAATCCATACAATATTAGTTATTGAGAAAACATATAAATACGATAATGGATATTGTAAATGGTTGAAGCATCCACAGACCCCTAATTAATTTACCTTAATATGTACTAATATTATAAAACTGAACAGTTTATGTGTATTTATTTATATTTGAAAACGTTAACAATTTGAATCATCATTTTGCATTAGATAACTAGATATTTATTGGGGGAATTACGGGTTATACATATAACATATAACGCGGGTGTAATCGCAAGGCACAGCTAGTGATCTTTACAAAACAATAATGATGCCCATAGAATAAATAAAGTGCAGTATTGTGTAAAAACCAAATAGCTTGTATTGTAGTATAGACCAAGTATTAAATAAAATATAAAGTCAATGAAAGTATGTTCTTGCAATGCATTTTTGTGTTTAAAAGTGAACATAAATAAAATACTAATAGTGACCGGAATCAAAAAGGTTGACACGTTGTCGTCACCAAGTTTTCGACTATTAATGTGTTTGTAAGGCACTTTGATTTCAACTTCAAGACTAAATAAACAAAATGAAAGGAACTCATCAAAAGATACGGTTTGTAATGTAAGGCTAAGCTAACGTCGTCTATACGTCTTATTATATTTATAAGATCTCTCGAGTTATCCACCGGTATTGAAATAAGAGATTTAACTGAACTATCCATGAAAGAAAGAGGCTTATAACAAATTTACTCGATAAATTGTCTTGTCTTAGATTGATAAAATAATTAAATTAGTAAAACAAATCAAGAACAAGCTTTTATATTGAGCTCCATTATCGGACTAGCAGGTATTATGGATTGTGTAACTGTCTCGTAATAGGAATCCGATAGCGATGGCTCTCGTCTTCTATTTTTTGGTATTGTCTATTCTTTGTTTTTTCGATGGCGAATGTCAAATGACTAATTGTTATGAGAATTAATTTCCTTGGCAGTTTAGTTGTTATTCATCTACGAGATTTACCTGATTACGAGAGCTTTCGCTATCGGAATCAAGTTACACAATCGCCTGCAGGGGGGCTAAACGGCCGCTCGAGCAATATTGCCATGCAATTCATATCTTGAATTTACAGCAGATTATGGTGTAATTTATCTAAATTGTAAATTAATTGATTAAAATGATTTGCATTTTCACCAAAAAAATATTTCAAAAAACATTTGGCTCTGCTGTAAATTCGAAATATGGATTGCTTAGCAATATTGCTCGAGCGACCGTTTAGCCCCCCAGTTCAATTATACTTTGTTATAGGACTTACATTTATGTGTACCAAATTTCGGAACAATTGAACACCGGGAAGTGAGTCAAAATGGGATTACAAGATTGGACCTAAACATACAAACACGGCAAGTTAAATAATAATAATAATAATGTTTATTTCAAGTCAAAACATTTACAAAATGTATGCCAAACAGTTAGCTAAAAGAATTAATTTTAACAAGATAGCAGCAGAGTAAATAGGCTACTAAAATAAAAGCTTGTTATAATAACTTTCATCAGACGTTCTTATATGTGGGGGTCTACAAGTAATATTAAAGTTAGGGATTGTTACATACTCGTTTATTAGACTCCCCCTCTAACACGTCACTTGTCCAATTAATGAAACGCACAATGATACATGCCTTAAGAAGACCTCTGGCTACTAACAATTGTTTCAGTGTAGTACAGAAGCGATATAAAAGTCAATACTTCAGATATAAAAGTTCAGATATTGCTTAAAAAACTAATAATATATATACCTATATGTACAGTGCTACTATTACAAATAGTGTTCGAACGCGATCCCATATTGCATGTACTGCATGAATCGTGGTATGGCCGCAGGTGATGGAAGATATTCCAGTGATTTATGAAATCTTCGGACCAAAAACTACCCAGTACAGTCTGTGGACGTGTTCGTAATAATACCTTTATTTCCACAGTTAGTATGTTTAGTACAGAATTACCTGGTGGCAAATGACAATTTTAAAGCTCATTCTGTAAGGTGATCATATATCTTTTGTTGCAATCAAATAACATTGAAACTACAAGAAATCGAAAAATATGGCGGTTTTGCGATCACGTATCTCCTTTTCGCCATTGTGACTGAAACCATTTTTGGTAGACAGATATCTATAAATAATTTTGTACATACTAAGAAATAAATATTATTCAATTAAAAGATAGTTTTATTACTTTGTTAGGTTAATAAACAGTTTCCTTTAATAGCAGTACTAAGCTAAAATAACCATTTATAATAAGGAAACTGAAACCTTTCTTTCTACAAAAAATTTTTGACATTAAACACTCCCATACATTTAGTTATTATTCTTCCGGCACATAAGTACCTACATGGGTATGTACACCTTTTTTACTCTATTTTCATAACTTATTGTACTTTTACCTAGTTACGAGTACGTACATTTAGAGGCGATGGTGGTGTGTAAGTAAGCAGGTGTAAATTAAATTCCACCAAAAACATTCTGTAAAAAACTAGCCAAGTCTCGATGGAGCTGCTTGTTTATCTCTAAAATCGACAATCTGCATTTCCACTAGCTTGCGTTCATATTAAATATGTATGTCGACAAATCCTCCCTTACGTATACCTCTACATTTGAGTCCCACACAAAAATCTATTAAAAGTTTAACGTTTTAAGTACAACAGGAATCCGGAATCAGTCAGGAATATATTTTACATAAGTTTATGTATTATACGATTGATTTGTAAATGTAAATGTTTTAGAGGGCTTATAACACAAAAGTACTTTTTAATTAGGTTGAGTTAATGATTAGCATCAACTTCAAATTGCAAGTTATCGATATGAATGAAATCGGCGCGGCGTAAGAAAAGCTACATGATCGCAAATTATGCATTGAAGTTTGTTTCAGTTCACATCAGGGTTTGAATGAAGCTGGATTTCAATAATGCTACATGATCGCCCAACTGGTTGGTAATTTTTCATCAAGAATTTCAAATTTAACCTTTATTTTGTGACTAGATTGACATTTAACATGATTTAAGAGAAATGCAATGTTAAATATCAATGCACAGTCACAAAATTAAGGTTATAATAGAATATTGAAATCAGCTGTTACAGTTTCATATAGCGTTTATTTTTTATTTTTTTGAAAGGACTATGTTGGTAGCCTCAGATGGCTGCAACAACCTTACCGGACAAATCGGCGAGCGCAGAGGGCTCTCAGCCGGGGGTATCTCATATAGCGTTGCCTCACCTATACTATTACCATCAATAATATTAAGTCAAACAGTAAATCTACACTCATCTTACACTTAAAAGTTTAAGAAGCATCTGGAGAAACTGTCAGATCACCAGAACTCAACAAAAGGTTAGTGATTAAATTGGAGAAGTTCAGGTTAGCCCCCAATAAACTCTGTAAGGAAAAAACAGTATTAGTGTTGCCATATACGAAGGACAGAACGAACGGGATCTGAAGAGAAAGTACCATAAATATTAATGTTAGCAAATTATTTAATTCCGATTTACTTTTTATCCCAGTAACGCGGGTAGAACCGCGGGAAACAGCTAGTAAGTAATAATTTACTACTTTCTCGATAATGTCTTGTCCGCCATTCTTTCTTTTTCTTCAGCTGTTATTTTAAGTCATAATTAGTCATTTAGTCGGTTTCACCCGCGTTCCCGGAATAAAATGTGGCCTATGTCCTTCTTCAGATAGTCTGTGATAACTATCTGCGTGGCAAACTTCATAGCGATTGGTTCTGCGATTTAGGCGTAACGTGATCCGTTATATTTATAATATTTAACTTTTTTATTAACAATAACTTTGAAACAAATAATATTTTATAACTTTTAATCGTCATATCATCATCATCTGCATCTATGAGAGCAGAGAACTGTCAATGATTCGTAACGCTCATGAACGTGCTGACTGTATTTAGAACTAAAATAGAGATAAGAGATAAAAAAAAGGTCAAGCGCTAATCAGACTCGCACACGAAGGGCCCAAAGGCGCGAAGCTATACTATAGTTAAAATCTCGTTGCAGACTCGGTCATAAATCATTCGAGTGTCGCTCTCTTTCCCATTCACGGGCCTTATGGGCAGGCCACGCCCACACGTAGTCCTGTGCATTACTGCAGTCGATGAGTGATATCGATAGTTTTATATATTTATAAATGGGTGATAGAAATAAATACACATTTTTTTAATTTGATTACCAAATTTACGATTATTGATATCGATATTATCGATAATGGCCTTGAGCGCGCGCAACTAGCGCACATCCCTACTCCGATTATGATTTATGACCAAGTCTGCAGCGAGATTTTAACTATACTATAATATGAGTCATTACGCAACTTAGTCCCTACTCTAAGCATTAGGTACACCTAGCTGAAAGGGATTTTCGTATTAAGGATTTAGTAAACATTTTCGTTTTTGTTCGATACACAGATGAGAATTATGAAAAAGATTATTTAAAATTCGATAACTTTAACATTTAGGGTAGGTGTTGGTCGTTCCATCCCCCTGTAATAATAGCTTTTTAGAACTGCCTTAACAAAAGCTTTAAATTATTTGCATATATTTACGTTTTTGTTATTGTCTTACATACCTTGTTACTGCTTTCTTCGTTTATAAATGCTTGACGATTAATTTTATTCAAATAATTATGAAATTGCTCTGTTGCAGTCTGGGAACAAAATAAATTACTTTCACTACGGTAAAATAATGTCATCTGTAATCTATAGGTAAAGAACTATCATCTATTTTTTTTAAATTTTTTGGCCCAATATTTTCGGACAAACGCTTTCATTTGATATGTTACACAAAAAAGTCTGCAATTTTTTTTTTTATTTACCCCTCATGTTTGAAATTCATTTATTTACGTAACATGTCCATGTTTGGGTCACCGACTTACATATATGTGTACCAATTTTCAACTCAATCCAGTCCAATATTTTCGGACAGACAGACAGACAGACGGACGGACAGACGCACGAGTGATCCTATAAGGGTTCCGGTTTTTTTTCTTTAGAGTTCCGGAACCCTAAAAATAAATAAAACGTGCTGAAAGTATGTACTGGCTGGCTATATGGAACTATTCCATAGGCGACTTTGCCAAACACCCAAGTCTTATCTAATACGACCGTTTCAAAACACAACAAATTACACTGAATACTTTGTTCTGTTATTACCGATTATACCTATAAAATAAAATGTAATAAACACTATACTACTATTTACTACTCGTGAAAAAATAATTCATCTAGGTCCTTGTATGGGATTCTATTCTAGAATCCATCGCTGCTCTCGGGATCCAAATTAATCTACTATTCTAACTCGGGTCAATAAAGAATGAAATCGGCGAAATCCCGCGCATCTTTTGCACGTTAGCGTGACAAATAACAGGTTATGACAATTGATAACATTAGCCGCCGTTCGCGGTTTTATTTTTTAATGACCCACCCGTGTTACAGTCGGCGACCGGACGCGGTTCTTTACTAAAGAATAAACCCTTACTATTTCTTTAAAACAATCGATATCAAAAGAAATGGGTAAAGTTTTAGTGTCTCGTAAATTCCGCCTTTCGGTTTGCAATCTGCGGCGAATATTGGCATCTCACTAGCTAGGGATTGGATCTTTAGTCTGGTAATGATGACTACTCAACATTGGCTTCTTGTAGTAAAAATCCAATCCAAATATGTTCTTGTGTTAGTATTCGTTTAGTCCTATTTTAGGACACTCAGGTTAAGATAGTTAATTGGTAAAACAGATTAAAATTTACTTTAATTACCTTCTCAACATCATCACCAGTATTTATGATGGACTTAATTGGACTACCAGAGGATTTTGTCAGGTTCTGAAATAAATATAATCAGCATTTAGAAAGTATAAAATGAATGCAATACAAAAAGTTTCAAAGTTTTCTATACCGGGTGTAAGGGACAGCCGACCGAAAACTGATTCCATGGATTCAAATCATGATTCTGGAACCCCCAGACATTGAATTTTTCGTCGATCTTTTCATGAATATTATACGTTATGTTTTCAAAACTTTAGGATTGATTATACTATAAAATCATTGTACAAGTCTAAGTAAACCTAATTTAAAAATAAATAAACAGTAACTACTAATTTAGACATAAAACTGCAATGTAACTCAAAATTCAAATAAATACGTAGGTATACCTACGCAAGACGCATGCAGCTGTATGAGTTCACGAGTAAGGTCATTTCTCGCACGAGTCGGGTAGGTATAGTGATAGCATTATAACGTACACAAACGTTTCCCATTTTGGTATAACTATCCAAGTGTACTTTCATTTGAGACAGTATTATAGTGTAAGAATAATAGTTTATGATACTGTTGCATAATAGGGGTTATTAAAAGACGAGTGTGCGTTTCACATGAGTTTTTAATACCTAATTATGTGCAGTATCACACTACTTTGTAATACCTAATTATGTGCAGTATCATACAGTACTTTATCTAAACTCATCTAATAATTTAATTTAAAGGTAAAAAAAATCGATAATATTTTGTCATAGGTTTTCATGACTTACGGGTATCGATTAATCGTCATTTCCATTGCCGTCTCCACAATTTCAGATCCAAGTTTATTTCACCTTAGTATCGCTGCTATTTTTCTATCATTTTTGGCCAAAATAAAATATGTATGCAAAAAAATCTATAAAATAAACAAACATTAATCATCATGGCGCCCAAATCCGTGTGGGGAAAAACTCCTAAGTTGAGATCTCTACCGCATACGCGACCACAGACAAAGTAAATTTGCATCTAAAATTGAATTGATACTGATTGATTATACTAATAGTAATAGTTAGTTCAAGTCAAAAATTCGTCACATGTAACCACATTACATGTGACGAATTTTTGACTTGAACTTTAGAGGTAAGAATTTTTGGGAGTTGGCAACACGGATTTGATTAGGTATATGATTATTGTGTTTGTTTATTTTATTGTTTTTGCCTACATATATCATTTTGACCAAAAATGTCACACAAAAAAAGAGTTTTTTTTTTTTTTTTATATTGCAAAACACTATTTAATAACCCCTATTATGCAACAGTATCATAAACTACTAATAGAGTAATATTTCTTGTTATTTAAGTTTTTTTTTTTTTTTTTTTTGAAAGGACTAAGTTGGTAGCCTCAGATGGCTGCAAATACCTTACCGGACAAATCGGCGAGCGCAGAGGGCTCTCATCCGGGTAATATTTAGGTAACAACGCCTGAGGGCACCCCCGAATGGGGTACGAACCTCGGCTCAGGGCGTTACCGGGGGAGGGGGAGGGGGAGGACTTTGTACGAGTTACGACTAATTGGGGGCGGTCGGATTACTAATGGCAGCTCGGGCCGCTTGAACGGGACGAGACTGAGTGGGATGTCGCGGCGGTCCTCGCCGTCGAGGACGGTAGCGTGATCGGTTGTGTGTAGTGTGTTGTGTACTTTTACGAGCTTCGTCAGCTTCGATCTGAGCTAATGTAATAGGGTCATCTGGCTCGCTGAGGGCTTGCCTTGGTCTATGGATACGGAGTATACGGGAGGGCGTGTAGGTTGCGGCTTTCACTATAAGAGGGTTGCGGTGATTAACGGCGGTATTGAAAAATCTGCGTGAGGTGCGTTTTATAAATTGTTTTATCGTGGGGAGACCTAAGTCAATGTGGAGATTTTCATTACGCATGTACCACGGGGCGCCCGTGGCCTTGCGCATGAATCGATTTTGAATCACCTGAAGGCTATGGATCCGTGATGGAGCTGCATGTGCGAACACAGTACTAGCATAGGTCATGATGGGGCGGATACACGTGGTATAAAGTCTAACCTTGCTTTTAAGTGCAAGTTTAGATTTACGATTTAATAAAAAGTGGAGGCGCCCTAAAACAAAGGAGGCGCGCGCGCGGACCGCTTTAATGTGGGCATCAAAGGTCAAACGATCATCGAGAGTTACTCCGAGATATTTGGCTTGCCTTTCCCAGGGGATTGGTTCACCGAATAGAGTAACTGCCTTTGGAGGGGAGGGGGTACCTCGATGGTAGGGTCTGTAGAATAGGACCGCCTGGCTTTTGACCGGGTTGATCTCGATCCTCCATTTCCGAAACCAGGCGCCTAGGGCGTTAGCCGCGGTTTGGAGGTTCTTAACAATGACTGAGGGGGACTTACTAGAGCAGTAGACCGCGGTGTCGTCCGCAAAAAGTGCTAACTGCACCTTGTCGGTCTTTGGCATATCACTCGTGTAGAGCGAAAATAGCAAGGGTGACAGTACCGAGCCCTGTGGGACACCGGCACCGATAGGGTGAGGGGAGGAGAGTGCACCAGGAATGCGATATCGAAAGTGGCGATTTGACAAATAATCTCGTAAGATGAGCACGAGTCTATGTGGGACACCTAAGGTAAATAGCTTAAAAATTAAGCCATTGTGCCACACTTTGTCAAATGCCTTCGCGACATCGAAGAATAAGACACCTGTCATGTTGCGCTCTTGGTACTGAGAGGAGATGTGTTCAACAATACGATGGACTTGTTGAACACAAGAATGTTTGGCTCGAAAGCCAAATTGTTCATCAGGGATGAGATTATTGGCGACGGCATATGTTTTGAGGCGGATATAGATCAGTCTCTCATACATCTTGCCCAGGACATTTAATAGACTTATAGGGCGGTAACTGGAGGGCTCGGACCTGGGTTTGCCGGGTTTATGGATTCCAAAGACATGGGCCTCTTTCCACTGATGTGGAAAAATATTACAAGAGAGGGCAGCGTTAAATATGGAAGTTAGCAGTATTATGAGGTGTTATCACTTTGTTAGTGATTTTGTCCGAGCCCGGGGCCTTCCGCGGGTGTAAATCCCTGATGATCGATTTGACCTCGTCAGGGGTCGCCGGAGGGAGGGGGTCATCCTCTTCGCTGAGAGGGGGGGGTGGTAACGGGAGGGCGGCTCTCCGTTCAACTTCAGAGTTAACTTCCTCCAGATGACTCGGGTCTATCGGGAGGGTACTGGGCGTGCACTGAAACTCTAAGCTTTCAGCGAGGCATTCTGTCTTATCATCGTCATCAAAAGCGGGAGGGAGATTGGGCCTATTTAATGGGGGCATGGGTGCTACCGTGTCCTTGGTAAAGGCACCAGAAAGCTGCCAAAAGGCTTGATGAGAGGGTCTAATGTCTGTAAGGGTCTGGTCCCAGCGGGCCTGTCGTACCTCATCGATGCGTGACTTAACGTCACGCTGGAGAGCACGCATACGGATGCGGTTGTCCTCTGAGGGGAAACTATCATAGGCGCGAATGGCGGCATTTTTCTCTCTCAACAAGTCACGTACGTCATCGGGCAAGCGCTAACGTTGATCACTCTCTGCTGGCACTGTCCGTGAGCAATCGCTAATTAACGATTGCACGTGGCTAGTGAGTGAGTCGATTGCGCCGACAGCCTCATCAGCGGTGTTGAGGCTATCTGGGATCTGATCAAGGTGGACGGAAGTGGTTGACTTGAGGCTTTCAGGTCACCTGCCAGAATGACAGAGTTACCTAGCGCGAAAATAGACTCTAGATCGCTTTTGAGTGGTGAATCATTGCGGGAGGGAGATATATATGCTGATACTATAATTATAGGTTGGTGTCCTGTCATGCCAAGCCTACAAACCGATGCTTCAATGCACTGGAGGGAAGGAGGCGGATCCATGGGGGAGCAGACAAGGACCTTTTGTAATAGATAAGGGTGCCTCCTAGGGCAGAATCAGTCCTGTCATTGCGGACTACTTGGTAGTTTGCAATTTAGGGTCCCTAAGGGAAGGTTTGAGGAAGGTCTCTTGTATCAGGAGGACGTCAAGTTGATGGTTTCGCAGGAACTCTGCGATATCATCGCGTTGACCTTTAATGCCATTTGCATTATAGAATCCTACTTTGAGGGATCGGGGTTTAATTCTACACGTCACGGTTGTATTATCCATTATGGTTTTACGCGGAAGTTGGAAAGGACTGTCACGATGCTTTGGAAACGCATCGCGATGGAAGCGAGGGCACGACCGTTGCCCTCGTTCGCTCTGATCTGGGTCGCGAGGTCCCTAATTTCGTTGAGATCTATTGCCTCAGGGAATCGCTTCACTAAAGCGAAGTCCGGGTCTTCGATCAGTGGTAGTTTAGGTGCGTTTGCGCGGCGGTTTTGGGAGGTTGCCGGGGGGGGACGTTTGGGTGGGGGAGGGGGAAGGAGAGGTTGCGTGGGTGCGGAGACGGGTTTAGGGGGTGGGGCAGTTGGGGAATTGACTACTGGGGTTTGAGGCACTGAAGGTGCACTAGGTAATGCTGGAAAGTCCTTGTCGTAGTTGACAAGATTCCAGGGCGAGGATCTTTGTGGGGCTAGGACAGTCTGGGAGGGGTCAGTGAGGGGGGTAGTGCGCGTTGAGTTGCGCGAGTTGCGCGGGGGGCCCGAGTTACGTGATTTGCGGGCGGGGCGAGGGGCTTTCGGGCACCCGCGGTAATTAGCGGGATGGCCGAGTTGGTTACAGAGAACACAACCTGGCTCCTCAGTACACAGGGCCTTGTCTTTCGGCCTATCGCACTCAGCGGTGGAATGGGGCTTAAGACACTTGACGCATCTGGGGGGGGCATGACAATTGCGGGCGGTGTGGCCGTACAATTGGCAATTGTGACATTGGGAGGGGTACACTCCCTTGTGAGGTTTCTCAAAAGAGATACCGGACAGATGACAGACGTGGCTGATCTTAAAGATCTTCTTAGCCTCGTCGCATTGATCTAACTGGGCGAGAACCATATTATACGGGGTATGGCCACGCCCTTTGTACATTCGATGTACGGAATGTACGGTGATAGATTGGTCCTTGAGGGACCTCTCAATGTCCTCGGTGGTTATTTCGTGGGGAATCCCCTTAATTACCACACGGAGGGCACGCTCCTCGGGGAGGCAGTACGTGTGAAAGGCTACTTTCCTCTCCTTGAGCAGCTTAGTTAGGGCTCTGTGGTCCTGGGAGGTAGACTCTGTGACACGGATTCCGTGCTCAGTGGGGTGAGCATTGGTGAAGTTGATGTGTGCTCCCGGTGCATTACACCAGGATGACACATCGGGCCATTTGCCCTTATCTTGGATGAAAAGGGGCGGGGGTACGTCCTTCTTCTTTGGAAGTTGAGCAGCAGAAGGGGTGGGTGCTACCTCCATGAGAGGAGCAGATACTGGGGTATCCATGAGCGGGGGAGGGGAGGTGCCTTCCGTGGCGGCAACGCGCTGGGTGGAGATGGGGGTGGGGGCAGGATCTGTGTTTGGAAAGCAGTCGGGGGAGGGAGGGGTCACAGGGTAATCCTCCGGGGGAGAAGTCACCTTAGCCGCCTTAGCGGCCGCCATGCGGGCCTTGCGACCTCGCTTACGGCCGCCAGGGACGAGCTGGTAGCTATCGTCCTCTTCGGACGATTGGGTAGGGGGGTTGGTTGGGATGGGTTCAGCGACTGACTCGGAGATGGACTGGGTCGACATCTCCGAATCAGCGCGGGAGGAGGGACGGGGTGGGGATCTGGTGTCCCGGGAATTTAGCTTGGAGGTACCGAAGTACCTCCTCGTCTAAGAGGATGTCCTCGAGGGACAGAGTTGCAGGTTGGCTGGCCATGGTGACCAGCCGGGCCTTGCGGCCGGGGAGCTAATCTAAGACGACACTATTGTGACTTCGTTCGCGTGGCGTTCCTGAGAGAAGAAGTCACAAGAAACTTCAGGCAATCGCCCTAGCTAAAACCTATCTATTCGCCCCGGGTGGGTAGGCCCGGGGGTGTGTAGTATCTCTCCCAACCGGGTATAGGTTGGGAGGTGTGTAGGCCCTAGGGTGTGCCCTAAGCTAGTGCTCCCACTGCCAGTCTTATTGTGCAGTGAGTTCCTACGTCCCTGCCTAGCGCTAACTGGGGTCGACTAGGGAAGCCCCCAAGGCCGACTGATCCAGTCCCGTCCGGGTGTACGTTTTCCAGAAGGGAAACCGTGAGCGCCCGGGGCACGCTCGAACTAACTTCGTTGGCACCGTTAGGTATCCGTTAGTTCACCACTAAAAGCGTGGATTTCACAAGTTTGATGACGGTGTCAGAAACAATGGAATTGTTATCGTGGTAAATACCCAGGTAAATTACCACGAAAACAGTAACGCAGGTGTCTTTCACCGAAAAAATGCCTGATAAGGGACCGAGCCAAAGCCAGGTAACAAATCGAGCGATAAATTCGCGGAAACGATACGGGTAGCGCACGGAGCGCAAGGGTACGTCCGTGCAGTACGACGGATCGAGTCGGAATCCTATTTAACAGTACCTGAATGACAATATATATCTATCTTATCTAATACCTTATATAATCTGAATCTCGGAAACGGCTCCAACGATTTTAATGAAATTTTGTATGCAGGAGGTTTCGGGGGCGATAAATCGATCTAGGTTTCATTTTTAGAAAACACGATTTACCAAAAAATTCAAAGCACGGTCATCCAGTTACCTCTTAAAATTTAAGTAAACATTCCCGAATTTTGCAAAAAAACACATGTTATTTTTATCCGATTGCGGCGAAGCCAAAAAGGAGGGTTATGTATTTGACCTGTATGTATGGAAGCATCTAGTACGTACTGATCCGAATTTGATTAATAAGATATCGTTAGATTTGTCTTTATTACACGAGTGTCACCGGTTACAAGACGCTAGCGACATCTAATGGTGTTACTTAACTATAACAAGCATAAAATGCGGTTAAATAACCGTGAATAACGAATAAAATCGTTAATCGAATTAAAATAACCGGCTTCGCATCAATAAGTAGCGTATAAAACCGGGATAATAATGGAGTTAATATTTTAGTTAAAACTTCATGGATACATTAATATAGTTTGAGATTCATTGTAATGTATGAAAATGGTCTTACCGATGGTTTGGACAGCATCAACAAGATAGTATATAACTTTTTGTTTTGTTTGAATAACTGTGCCATTTTTTTGTCAATCTCCTCACGTGAACGCTTCATTTTTTCTACCTTTGTCTTATTATATTGGAGCCTGTAAGTGTATTATAAAAAAATTAACATATAAAAAGCATCAATCACTAGATAGCACTTTTCAAATTCAATAAGATTGTTCATCGTTCGACCATTTTGATATTTTGTTAATTATGATCTTATACAGAATACACAGACTTCATAATCAACAAAAGCCCATATTTATACATATTATAATATAAGAGCAGGCCAATTGACTATATTTCATATGCTTTTTGACTTCTAAGACATGCAGATTTACCGACAACATTTTACAAATACTCATCCGATCCAATATTTATATCTACATAGTGTATATTTCCCCTAATAATAAATTTAATTCGTTCATTGGCATGGGTATTTTAATTTTACTTTACTTTTCTAGAAAATACATGCATAATATTTTTATTACAGGTATATTGTTAATATAAACAAATAACTTTATCATAAAACTGTTCAATAGGTCGCAGCTTACACACCGCGATTATCATTAGTACGCTGATTAAAAAATATAATGCTAACACTTTCAATGGGTAAAATTATACCTTTCATAATGTTACATTAACTACTGGTGTTGAGATGTATGTGCCTAATTTTAAATAACCATTGCATGGTAAAAACTAAGGTATGCAAAGGTCTAAATAAAATTGTCCCATTAAATATATTTATGGGTAACATAATGATTAAAGTCATTTAAATTTTCGCATAGTTCATATACATACAGTCAGACACGTAATAAAATTGCAATGGATATTTGAAAATTGACGTGCTTGAGCTTTCATATTTAATAATCCGAAACTTCAAATTCAATGAAGCAATTTATTATAAATAAAAAATTTAAGTACTTAACACCATTTTCGCTCAGAATAAGGTCATTTTAGAATTAGAAAAAAAAATAAAACCTAAAATTATATGCTTAGGGTGAGGTCTAGGGAGGGTTGTGGATAATTTGCCTCGTGCGAAAAAGTCGGGGGTATTAATATAGTAAAGGTTCAGGCCATAGACATAAGTAGCTGACAAAATATGCAATGCGAACGTGACGAATGTATTAGCGAGGCGCGACTATACAACATTACAAACAGCAAACACAAAATTTGACTGAGCAAGGAAAGCGAGCTGGGCAGATCTCCGTAACAATATAATAATTGATCATTATAGTACAAAATACAAACTATACTGCCAAGAGTAAGGTATTTGAAATGAGAAGTAGGTACTTTCTTACTGCGTAGCGCAGTCATCTGGCATGATACCCTTACTTTTTAGAGCCATTGAAGTAAATATAGCTAAAATAACCATATTAATGAACTAAATTAGTAAAAAAATCATAATTTTATAGATATAAAAAAATGATTTAAGTCAGATGGAAATTATTATAGAGAAAGAGAACCTATCATAAATTACGCTAATAAATATCGAAAAACGCATTATGTAGGCACATTTTTAATGTGAATTATGTGAGGCGCTGTAGCTGTGCGAGTGCAGATCGCGCAGGGGCTCGCACGGTAGCGTAGGAAGCGGATCAAGACTCAAAGCAAAGAGACTTCGACAGGGATTGGGATTTGCGCGAGGCACTATTCTGCGCTTATCTAAAGTAGGTATCATATTTATTCTCAGTATTTTTATAACGAGTTCATTATGAATCATAAAAATGCTATTATATTATTCCACATATAATTGTATAAGGAAATACTAAGAGACATTGAAAATAATTAATTTTAGTAGTTCCCGAGAGACCTTGAATTAATAACTTTGTTCAGATAATAAGTAGTTATTATTTTATAAGAATTTACTGTAGTATCTTTGTTTTTAAAATGCAGACATTGCCTTACACTACACTACATACTTTGGTCAATGAATGCACAGAATATCCCCAGCCAGTAAAATATTTACTTATGCAAAGTAGGTAAATTTTAACTGTATTATCTTACCTAAGAAGTATCATGAGACCTATCGTAGAATATTGATATCACGTGAACGCATGTTCTCGGGTTCTCTCCCCAGACAACACCCATCCATATTTTAACGTAAACTCTATTTTCGACTCAAATATTATACGACGCTGACGGTAATTAACGTCTTATTCAAGTTATGTCAATTACGTCTCTGATCGATGGATCGGTGTTTAACGATTTGTAATTACACCTTAATTATAAATGTAAAAGTTAAATACAACATTATTTCGTTTTATAAAGCGCACGTTATATATCGATATTACATAAATATTGCCCCAAGATGCTATGATACCTAAAGTTGAGGTAATAAGCAAAATTATACCTGAACTCATTATTTTCGCAATGCTTGCATTTTTTTACCAGCAATTCAGTGGAGTCGAGGTCGCGCGGCGAGCAGCTGCTGACTGCAGACAAATCAATAATACATGATCATCGCTTTGCGTGTTAGGTATATTGGTTTTATTTTATCTTTATTTTCTTTCAAACAAAAGATAATACGTGTATAATATTGTATTTTACTTAGAAGTATTATTTCTTTAAAATACATGTAATTACACCGAAATAAAGTAAAGTAACAAATTCAAAATAAGTTGTGAAAGAATATTACAATGATGAATGAAAAATCTATTCGTCATTGTAATGTAAGCACCTACCGGTTTGTTCTGACACTTGAGACAGAACAGTTATACTTCTAGGCTTTGTGTGCATACTACCTTCGGTCACTTCTTCACTGACCACAGTGAAATTATGGTCATACTCAGACCAACAATACATTATTAAAAAAGCATGCTCCATATTTTCAAGTATATAGTAAAATTTATAACAATCGCTTTGCTTACACATTTTATTAGGAGCATATGATATGTATGTTTTCGATTATAACCAACTATTCATGTTATTTAAAATTATTTGAGTAAATGAATGCTTTCAATTGAAGACGCAAGCACATAATAAATACTACTAATATTTCATGCTTAGTGAATGGAAAAAATCATATCATACTAAATAATCCTAGAGCACAATTTTAAACAAATATTCGAGTCGAACTGTCGCGATTAAAACTTTTCTATTATTGGTATTCAGCCACCTTTGGAAGCCTGAAATTGTCAAGCGATTATTAGGGAAAATTACTCAATTTAACCACATTAAACATTTGTGAAAAAAGTGAGAATGTAAGTACATGTATACCATAAGGTTCCGTTGTACTTCTAATTCGAAAATGACAAATTTTAATCGCAAAATTAAATTATTTTCTAATTATTATTATCTTATTTATGCTTGAAAAAAATCATTATTGAGACATTTCGGTCGACAATCGCTCATGAACTAAGAGACTCTCATTACAGAGAATTACAGTTTTTATATAGATGGGATACGTAACACCTATAAATGTATAACTCGTAAAAAGTAAATGATATACAAAAATTCTCAAAGAAACCTAACAAAGATTTTTTAAAACCTATGCAATGAATCTCCACTCGAGATAATAAGTGGTAAAGTTTTTTTTATATGACATTTAATGTAACCGTAGGGTTATAGTTATAATACTTACAATCGTCGACTTCATTCCATTCCCGTTTTAATGGTGATGTACTGGGTATAGCGGTCCTAAAGTCATCTGTTCTGCTATCGTTATTAGCATTTGGAGTACAAGTCATAACTGGCATTGTTGTAACACTGTAAAATATGACACGACACATTATTTAGTTGAGTGATGATGTTTTGACGGTTGAGAGTTTACCGATAATTATATAATAATAAAATAACCTTTACAATAGGCAATATACATGTATTATTATTCGGTGTATTGTAAAAATTAATGGCTTAAATAAACAAAATAAAAATATAATAAAATATTCACATCTATATTGCGATATCGCAAATATGACTTTCAAAATTTCGTAATATGACGGCACTGCATTAATGTTATTAGAAAGAGTTGTTAAGTTTGATTAAATCATAATAAATTAATGAGAGGATACAGGAGACATGATCAATTAAACTAATAATATTTCCCACTTAAAAAATGGTTGAAGAAGACTTAGCAAAGAATGCGAGGATACGGACAACCTGGAGACAGTCTGGGGTGGCTTATACCCGCCAGTGGCCTTAAGAGGAGGCTCTCCGCGAATGACTCCGTCCCTTACTAATCTGAAGGAGGTAAGCGAGACAGGAGTGGTGTAATTTTAGTAAAAAAGACGGTTTTATGTTATTTAAAAAAAAACTAAGCCTTTTTAAGAAAAAATAAGAAAACTATTCACTTTCTATTGGATTTTAGAATGTATGTTATCATTTTCTAGGTATTTGGATGGCCCAAAATAAGAGAAAAATTAAGTGCTATTTATTTATTTATATTCATTCAACTTTCTAGACACTTACGATTTTTTCCATATACTTTCTAAAGCTATTCAGGTATTTGTGTCTGGTAGTGAAAAATCACCTCATGTTGCTGAGCTGATGATGGAAGGTTAGGACTAGGGAATGCAATCTCGATCTCTTTCGGGGGCGATAAATTGATCTAGCTAGGCTTCATTTCCAAAAAAAACACGTTTTACCAAAAAAAAACCCCGAGCAAAGCTGCCATCCAGGTACTCTTTGTTAAAATAAGTAACCTCTTTGTAAGAGATTTTAAGGGTCTGAATGTTTGTGTTAATTAACATAACATAAGTAAAAAATTATAAAAATAAAGTATTATTTTTAATAATTCATGTTGTATCTTACTCGCATCATAATCACAACTACTAAGCTGTTTCAATAATGTATCAATCTAATTAAAACAATACTTTTAGAAATCCATTCGAGATCTCGAAAATGCCGAGATCTCGCCGAGATCGAATTTCTGATCCCTCGAGATCTCGACTTAGCGATCTCGTCTCAAGATTGCATTCCCTAGTTAGGACCGATTAAACCGTTAGTTATATTCTTTGATGGAAGGAACGACGCTTATCGGGGATAAAAGATAAGAAACTAAAAATTTAAAATCTTTTCACAGAAATAGTAAAACCTTCTAAAGGCTAAAGGCACAAAAAAGTAGTGTCCGACCGAAGGTTCGGTTTCGGTTTCGGCTAGTTTCGGCCATAAAATCAGGTCTCGGCTACAGTTTCGGTTTTGGCCAAATATTGGCCAAACCTTCGGCCCCGCCGAAACTAGGTGTTCGTGAAATTTCGCGCATCATTCGGCTAACTTCGAGTGAGTGAACGTGATTGCCAGTTCAGTTCGCTAGCCGACGCGATCGTGATGATTTGAGGTTATGTGGTTTTACTCGCGCAAACATATTAGGTTAGGTAAGTATTTGTTTTTACTTATGATTAATGATGATGTATTTTGATGGCTTTCATTAGAGTCCTACAGTGAAAAATAAATAGGTTGTAAGTTGTAATAGAATAGAATTCATTCGATATTTTACTTGGTTCTGTTGAGTTATTCCCTAGAACTTATACAATATGAATTTATGTATTAATTAATGTAACACTTGATGTTGATTGTGTTTTTTTAGGGATCCGTAGTTCCGTAGTTAACGTTAGTAGTTTCGTCATGTCCGTCCGTCTGTCCGTCCGTCCGTTAGTTCCAAACGGTTAGTGCAAGAAAGATGAAACTTTGTATGGATGTATATTTACCACATCGACAAAGTGCTAAAATAAAATCATGAAAAATATAAAAAAAATTGGGGTACCTTCCCTACATGTAAAGTCGAGATGATTTTTTTCTCGCGTCTATCCCATTGTGTGGGGTATCATTAGATAGGTTTTAAAAACATTGAGAGGTTGCTAAGACGATTTTTTGATTTAGGCATCCGTTTGCGAGATATTCAATTGCGCATTTTATTGTTAAAATAGGCGGCCCCCTCTTTAAAAGATAATGCTACCCGCATCCAGCGGTTTCCCGCGACCCTCACAAGATCGTCAGGCCACCTTGTGGGGGGCCTGCCCACGCTGCATCTTCCGGTTCGTTCGCCACTCGAGAACCTTTCTGCCCCAGCGGCCGTCGGTTATACGAGCGATGTGCCCCGCCCACTGCCACTTGAGTTTGGCAATTCTGCGGGCTATGTCAGTTATTTTGGTTCGCCTGCGGATATCTTCATTTCTGATTCGATCTCGCAAGGAAACTCTGAGCATAGCCCTCTCCATTGCTCTTTGGGTGACCCCCTTCTTCTTCTTATGAGGGCTATCGTAAGCGCCACGTCTTTACTCCGTAAATTATCACTGGCAACATTATGGGTTACTACGGAACCCTATTCTTTGCATGGCCTGACACATACTAGGCCGTTTTTTTTAATTTAAATTGTTAATTTTACAAATAAAGAACATTTTTTGTTACATTATTTGTTGCATAATATTTTTTCCACGTGTCTATATATGCATAAAAATACAACAGAAATTGCTATAAAAATTCTAATAAGTTTCGGTTTCGGCCGAAACTGGGACCAAGACCGAAGGTTTGGTTTCGGCTGAAAATCCTGTTTCGGTCGGACACTACTAAAAAAAGCATAAAATAGCTATGTAGGAACTTTAATCTGACATTTTTGAAATCATTATTTGATATACCAACATAATATTATAAAAAATTTAGCCTTGCTGAGTTTCTTGCCGGAATCTTCTCAGTTCAAGTGTATTCCGAACCGGTGGTAGAGTCTATTGTAATGATTGTAACTATTGACGTTCATAAGTGCTTTACCAGGGCCTAAATTGAATAAATGAGTTTTTGATTTGATATTATCAATTTAAGATTTTTTTTGTCCCCATAATCGCTTAGTTTACGGACAAAAACGTTGAGGGACTACGCGAGTGGGTTTTACGAGAGTCGTTTCATATAGATTGAATTATAATAAATCCTCCAGTCTGTGTTGGCAGTAATATCGTAATCGTATAATTTAGTTTAATATAGTACAAGTTGAGTAAAAAACTTAAAGAACCAATAAAAAACAATACATACCCAGCATGCAGAGCTAATGGAGGCGGATTTGAGAATACCGCCTGAGTTTCTGTTTGCACCTCTGAAATAAGTACAGTAACACTAATAAATAAATAGGTTTTTTGTAAGGACTAAAGTTAGTAAGTAGCCTCTGATGGCTGCATCAACCTTACCGGACAAATCGGGGAGCGCAGAGGGCTCTCAGCCGACCGCGCAATAGTCAACATAGAGTTCGTCAGTGTAGCGCCATATGAGCGATTAATGACGCCACTAGTCGAGCAACAAATCCTTTGATTTATTTTTGTTTGACGGCCGTATCAGTCAGTACGCATACATGAGTTGTGATTCAGTAAATACTTTCACAAAAACTTTTCAAACGTTTTGATTTTTGGAGGGCGCGGGGAGGGGATTTACATGGAATCGTAAATTCCTAATCTCTAACATTGTCGCTGCCTTACTTATCGATGTTATATTTTTTGTATTTTAACCCTAGAAATTGACGAACAAGCTTCAGAGTCACATGCATTTTTAAATGCGTATATTTAACCTAATAAATGATATTTATTTGTATGTATTTTAGAAAAATGTATTAATATTTTCACTTTGATTTATTGTAAGTACAAATTCATAACCAACTAAGACTACAAGAAGAAAATTTATAAAATCGACATACTGTTTTTCAGTACAAATTCCGTATATTAACATAAATATTAATGTGTTTAACATTAGTAGTTTATGATACTGTTTCAAAATAGGTTAATACAAGTGTGAGTTTAAAGACCGAGCCGTAGGCGAGGAACGGGACTGAACTGAATACATAGCTTAACTTGACACTGGCAAAATACAAAGTGTGATGGCAAAAAAATAATACTAGGGGAACGAGAGCCACGCCAATACTACTTGCTATTCCAATTTAATTGTTCTAAAACCCTAAAAGGGTAAATTTATACTCTCAAATGCAGCTATCCAAATACACGAATGTTGGTGCTTGGTGACAGAATCTCAACATGACAGTGGTAACTAGTAAAGTGGGTACTACAAAGCTACCTACTCTCACTGTGTTTTCTTTCAGCGAAAACTCAAGCTCCTAGGAGGATTTGAAGCCACAACCTTTGTTATTAATTCAATATATTTCCACAGAGTACATTCACTCTCAATGAGCTATTATTGCACCAACATACTGAACACATTTGAATACCACAGTGATAGTTAGTATGATAGCATACCTTCAGGTGGAGGCGGAGGAGGTGGTGGCAGCTGCAGTGTATTCAATTCTTTGAGGTGGCTCAAGGTATGCGGAGGTAGATACCCAGTTCTATAAAAATATTCTTTTTCAAATACAGTAGCATGAACAAACTTGCATGTTGGTAGAGTGCACACTCTATTCTGGAAGTTTCTACAAAATGTGTAAACTCCTCTAAGCTGAGATAAATCCAATTCATGTGAAAATATACATGATGATCCTCGTGTACATGTCCCACGGATAAAATTTCTGCACATAGATTGCTTTGGCTTTTCAGTAGGTGTTTCTGATTCATCAGTTTTGTACTCAGTAATAAGACCCTCTGATTGATTCATCTCAGATGAATCTTCATTTATATTGGTCTGGTACTCATCATCTTCAATCTCCTTCTTCAGAGTTATCCTAGGTGGACTATCTGGTGGAGGAGGGTTTGGGGGCAGTGGTGGCTGTTGCATCACCACCTTAGTATTATTCACTTTCTTTTGTTTAAGTGTCTCAATCTTTACAGTATTAGTCTCAACAACCCCGTTTGCTGAAGCATTTAAGCTTGCAGCCTCCTGAAACTTAGATTTAAGATATTTTTTCATGTGCTTAAAATTTGGTGATGGCCGAAAATTGATGAGTTCATCATCAACACTGCCCTTTGGATTCTTGTTATCTGAAACAATTTAGATAAGATTAAATGGATCATAATATTAATATAATCTACTTATCTTCTATATACAGGACGTTATTTTGATGTTTTTGCAACGAGTGACTCAGCAGCGTCTATCACCCTTATTGCATGCATGAAAAATATTTTGCTTTTTTTTCATGACAAAATCTTGTAATAGCTTAAGTGTAGTCAAAATAGTTAACTGGAGTGCAAGGGGGTTGAGGAGGTGGGGCTACGGCGGCGGACAGAACAATGCATTCTTACACTACTATTTATTTAGTTCAAATTGAAAAAGGTATTTTCACCTCTCCAGCACGAAATGGGCACTTTTGGTGCGTAAAAACTCGCTGCAAAATTGCTTTTAGCTGCGAATTGCTGCGAGCGTGAGGATAAATGATTTGAAATTTTGAACCAAAAGGTGGTGATCACAACCAAGTCGGCATAGACAATACAAAATAGCCGATGGTTCATTCAGAAACTAGTTTTGACGTACAATTGATTGTGTTATTTATTGAATTTAGAGAATATAAATTCTATCTATTTAAAAACGTGGTAATATTTAAAATAAATAACTTAAAGGCTTGTGTTTAACCGTTTACCAGAAATGCCCCTTTCAATGCAAACAACTCGATATTTCGAGTTGTTTGCCCTACCTGCCAAAACAGACGAAATGTTCACTAAATTGTGTTTCCTAAAGTATTAGTTTAGTTCCTTAAAATAGATTTTAAGGAACTAACAGTGTAACAGCACAAATTACACAGAACAAAAAGTAAGCTCAATCCCCATCTTTGTATTTAATCTCCCTTTTTTGTATTTCAAGTTTAGAAAAACATGAAATACAAAAAAGGAGATCTATCGCGAACATATGTCTTTTATTTTTTGCTGTGTATAGGCGTGTGTTGTGTGATGTGAGTGACGATATGGCCGATGGTGGTAAGCACACAAAGCCTAGAAGGGAACTGGCTCTCGAGTGCAGCTGTCGGAATACACCGGAAGGTGCTTGGCGACAGATTTTCAACATGAGGGTGGTAGCAGCCAGGCAAGTACTAAAAGTTACCCAACCACCGAAAGTAAGGCGAAAGTCACCTAAATACACCTTATCAGGTAATAGATATTTTCGTAGTAGGTGTATTTCGAAATGTCATCAATTTTTAATACTATGTTCCAAGATTAAAATTTTAATGACTCCATTACATAAATAATAGAAACAATTGAATGTTTAGAAAGTGGTACGAACTTACCTGTCTCCGTAGCTTGCATCTATTTTGTTTTTCTTTCTGTGTACCTATCAGGAATAATCCTGCCAGTTTGGATTCGGGACCTTCAGCCTTGCAAGAATAGTTTCACGAGTGAGAATACGAATAAACTCAATTTTATTCATACGACAACTAAAATACCCTACTTAAAGTTCAGTTGGGCAAAGAAAATAACATAATTAACGGTATCTATACTGGTTATCCATTACTACTCGTGCAGGTAAAGAATAGGACTTTAAATGGCGTCGGCGTCGCTAGTCACTGCTATTTATTTACTTCCCGCTCACACACCTATCGCCGACTATTTCACACTAGGGATAGGGAGACAAAAAAGTATCGATTCAATGTGGTATGGTATCGACTACCTTTCCTTCGATACCGATACTATAGTTCTCGATACTTTTTGACAGGTATCGTAACGAATAAATCTTAGAAAGGAATGACCTAAATAAACGATTCATATTTATAGCAACGCCATTTAGTTCAATCATGTCGAAAAATATTATTGCGTTGTTTTTTACGATAACTTAATGCGGTTGATTGTTAATGTGCTTGACTCTTATTTGATTTATTCAAGTATAATCTAAAAGTGCTCATTTAAAAAATGCCACCTGGTAAAATTAAGGGTATACCTTCGGTTGGAGCGCGAGAAGATGAATCATTCTTCTCGCAAATAACATGTTGATAACTTATGACCTATAACTGAGCTGCAATTTGCAAAAAGCGTGATAAAATTTGGATTTCGCGCTCCAACCGAACGTTCCCCCTTAAAGCACCACCGAAACCCACCTTGTAAAAGTCAAAGTTGGCAGTAAGAAAAGTACTCGATACTCTTACGAGTACGATACTTTCTATACAATTAATGCAACAGCTGGCAACACATTGGCCTAGCTAGCCAACGGTGAACGTGGGTGAACGGTCGATGCACGTACTACTTTTTTTTAACGGAAACTACGTAAAGGTAGGTTGGAAATATTTGAGCTGGATAGACGCAATAAAGTTTAAATAGAAAGGCCACTAGTATTATTATTCTCTTTGACGGCCACCATTGTAATAAAACCCTAAAACCTACCCTCGTGACATGACATTAGATAAAAATACATCAATAATGAAGAATATAAAATACAATGCTTAACTTGACACTGGCAAAATACACATCGTGTGTTGCCAAAAAGAAGAAAAAAAGTAAGTTACCACAGACTACTTAAGGGTATACCTTCGGTTGGAGCGCGAAATTCAAATTTTATCAAGTTTTTTGCTAATTGCAGCTCATTTATAGGTCGTAAGTTATCAACATGTTATTTGCGAGAAAAATGAAAGTATATTTACTCATTAATAACAAAAGAAATCATCAACATATTCCTCCAAGGTATATTACTGACATATACGACTATTTCATGAAAATGTTACTAATATACCTTGGAGGAATATGTTGCTGATTTCTTTTGTTATTAATCAGTAAATATACTACCGTTCTTCTCGCAAATAACATGTTGATAACTTACGAGCTATAACTGAGCTGCAATTTGCAAAAAACGTGATAAAATTTGAATTTCGCGCTCCAACCGAAGGTTTACCCTTAAACAAGTGTTGCCTCACCTTACAAAAAAATAAATAGTTCAATGGTCAAACTTAGTCACCGATAAATTTTTGTTTATCGCTGTTGGTTTTCTATATCTTTTATTATAAATAATCAATAAATGTTTCTCATAAAGATAGAAACTTGAAGGTTTTTGACATGTAGGGTAAGGTGGGCTGAACCCACCTTACAAAAAATAACAAACAGCAATGTAATGACGAAAATATTTATTTAATAAACTTCTAACTGGCATAGATATAAACTATAACAGTCTCTCTTTACATAAAACTATTTAAACATGACTTTTACTAGCAACTACTCAATTTTAAATTGCACTTTAATTAGATCAGTCGATTGTAACACTGAACCCCGTATCTCGGGTACTCTGATACAGGGCAAGATGCAATGAAATGATGATATAAAAAATAAACTAAATAATAACTTGGAGAACGTAGGTATCTAACAAATATTTAATTTCTTTATTAATATTATTTGGGAACGTATAGAAATCTGCTTGAAATCTTCTGGCTCTGAACACTGAATATTTATCCATGTTAACGTATCTTTGTAAGTGTTTCATTTGCTGCTTTTCGAAGACTAATCGCACTTTCTTCTCTAATATTTTTTTCGTTATGAAGTCCGTGATACTTAAAGGATGACCTCTTACGATTTCGCTCAATTTTTTTTTCAAATCCTTTGTAAATTGTAACACAGTGTCCTGTAACACAGTGCCCCAGCTGAGACAAATCGAAAAACAAAACATGAGTCTTTTCGGTTATTATGTTTACAAAAATCTATATAACGATAATTTGAAGCTAAATATACAGATAACATAGATCCATGGGTTAATAAGCAAAAACCTAGTCTAGTGTTAGTTATTACTTGTAATACAATTACCTACAATAATTAAATTGATTGATTTAATTGAACAGGATGATGCTTTATGCACTCACCAGCCGGTTTCACATTTTCGCCTTAGATAGAACTAGAAGAAGATTATTTACTATATCGTGAAGGAAAAGGAAATCATGGATCATATTCCTTTGTCATGACAATTTTTGGTGACGTTTTGTGCTTTGATCTAGCGGCTTTAATTTTTGCAAGGTGGCAACACTGCCTGTCTCCCCTCTCCCCCCCATTCTCTGATTCTCTCCCTCCTTGTCTGTCTGTCTGTGTGTGTCTGTATCATTTTCGTTGTTTCACGTTTTAATTTCGCATTCAAATATAATTTATTTTATTACCTACCATGGCTAATATTGCTGCAAAACGTATAAAGAGAGAATTTAAGGAAGTCATGATAAGTGAAGAGGTGAGTTTTAAATGGTTAGAAACCAATATTAGATTAGAAATTTTGTCGATAGCACTTACTTGCACTTTTGTTGGACGTCATAATTTCGAAATGAAATGAAGATCTATCAGAATGCTACCGCAGTACAAAGTACGCTCAAATTAATGTGATCAAGTTCATTGATGTATTCTTTTTTTTTTGTAAGGTTTTTCTCCAATGATTCAGCAATTTGTAGCTTAAATTGCAGAAATTGAAATTGTTTAGCTACAGGGTATCGTTTTCTACTGTGTTCTCCACACAATGTATATCAAATAAATTGAAATTTGTAACGCCAAATATTTCTGTTTGCCCATGTTTGTGGTGCTATTTTGTACAATCTATTTGTACCCTTTCCCTTTTTGGTGCCAAGAGGGGGTAGAAATAGAAAAGAACCATATTTTGCTATGCTCTCAAATTACTTTTATTTCCTACTTTGATTTCCCTGTCCCTATTTTCCCACTATCTAAACATGCATGGAAAGTACAATGATAAATCAGGTCAAAATGTGTGATTGACTTTAACTGAACAGAAAGCAAGATAAAATCAAATATTGAATGATTGATAATAAATATAAGTACTTGAAAAAAAGGAAAATTATTCAATATTAATATAAACAGGGTGAATTTTTCAAGTAGATGTGATCGGCCAAATCCTAAAGTATGGGAAATAGCGAACAATGCTGAAAGGTGTCTCGAGGCTGATTTTGATAAAAAAAATAGTATACTTGGATTTTTAGAAAAATAGATTTGCCTCACTGGTAATCGAACTATTAATGATTTTGAATAAAATACGGCCTACATTATCCATTCATTGTGTCACTGATAATCATCAATTTCAGGAAGTAATGATATATGGAAAAATAAAGGAAAAGTCTAATTTTTAAGTAAATATTATTTATATTTTTTACTTTCAAAATGTAGGTAGGAAAATAATAATAATAATCATAATTCTTAACCTTAACCACCCAGACATAAAACATAATAGACCAGGAACCAAGGGACTTGGAGTAAGCCTATCCTTGGTGCCTTATTACTGGCAAATACAGAGAAACCTAAAAGAAAGGACAAAATAATAAGCCTTTATTTTCAGACAAGATACCCTAGTATTTCATAATCTAAGATTTGTATTCTCTTTGTTGTATGAAATTTGAATATAATTTAAGTTTTATGTAAATATGCCTAGGCAACCCTGTCTGTTTACATTCTATTGGCAAAGGCCTCCTCCAATTGTCTCCATAATATTCTGTTTCTAGCTGTTCTGGTCCACATGTACTCATTATCGCTTTTATCTCATCAACCTGCCTGATGGGTCTGCCTCAACTTATTTTATATCTTTTGTGTACCAGTACATTGTTATTCTGCTCAATTTGTCTCTTCCCCTGATTGTATGACCTGCCCATTTCCATTTTAGTTTCCTGACCATGACTGTAACATCTTTTGTTTGTATATGTTTTTTTAAAGTTGCAGTTCTTATTTTATATCATAAAGGTTTTCCCATCATGCTCCTTGAAGGATTAAGGGCATAAAAAAAAATCCAATACAACAGGATTACTACGAAATATTTGAGTTCCATCACAATGATATGACTTAGTACATCCATACATAATGATAGTCGAGTGAGAAGAGTGTTGTTACACAAAATAAAACATTTACCAAGATAAGGTTTGGTTAAACACAAGTAAGGTGGGTTTCACACTATACACTTTATCACTCCTCCCCATAGCGGTCTGACACTTAATAATTTTCTGGTATGTGCTAAAACACATTAAAGCTGAGTAAAATCAGTGCCCAGATTTGCCAGTCATACAGAGTTACTTTTTAATGAGTTGCCAAATATTCAGGAATTATTGTACTCATCATTATGAATATAATTTTTCATGTTTTGACCGAACAAGATTTTTGTTTTGATGGAATTTTTTTCGTGATATCAGGTTAGTCCCATGGTAAAAGTTGTTCATAATAATGAGTACAATAATTCCTGAAAAATTGGTTAAAAATTGAAAAGTAAACCTGTATGTGAGCACAGGTAAGGATACAGGTGTCAAAGATGGCCATACACATTTCTTTATTTTTCATGATTTCTTTTAGACTCTAATTCAATTCAATATAATATAATATCGAAGTATTGTTTTCAAGCATACCTATACGTCTTTCAATTTCTCTTGTGGTAATGTCAATTGGTAAGATTATTTGGCCTTATCTAGGCCTTCATTCACAAAATCTTTAATTTTCTGTGATCAATGAGCATTTTCTGAAGGCCATCTTTCGACGGCGAAAACATTATTAAGTCATCTGCAAACCTCAAATCCTCTCCGCAGTCTTTCAATAAGTGAGTCTAATAATGAACATGGATAAGACAAAAATCATGTCAAACGTCTATGTTGAACCTACTCAAGTAAAGGTTGAAGACTCTGCACTCGAAGTTGTAGACGACTACATTTATTGATGCTTAGGACAGACCATCAAACTAGCTAGGTCCAATTCCGAAAAAGAGGTAAATAGTTGAATGCAACTCGGCTGGGCAGGGTTCGAGAAGCTACTTAATAATCGTCTCGTCCCAAATACCGCAGTGTCTCAAGTCGAAAGGCTTCGACCTTGCACTTGAGGCACTGAGCAGATCTCCTTGGCTATGAAGCAGAGACGTGGCCGCTTACGATAGGCCTCACAAGTAGGCTCAAGGTCACCCAAAGAGCAATCAAATCAAAACTCATTTATTCAGTTTAGGCCCTGACAAGGCACTTATGAACGTCGATAGTTACAATAATTACAATAGACTACCACCGGTTCGGAATACACTTGAACTGAGAAGACTCCGGCAAGAAACTCAGCAAGGCTTCTTTTTTTTTTTGTGCATCTTTCTTTTTCATTTTTGTAATTACAGTTTTTGTTTTAAATATACATAAAGTTCATACAATTATCACTTGGCCAGGAGGCTGCAAGTGCAGAGAGAAGCAACTACAACCATGTATTCTTGTCTTCAACGTAATGAGCCACCTTATAGTAGGCCTTGTCGATTAATTTCTGTTTAACATAGTGTTTGAATTGATTGTAAGACATCTTAGTTACTTCATGTGGGATTTTATTATAAAAACTAATGCAGTTCTCGAGAAAAGACTTATTAACATTAGCTAGCTTGAATCTAGGTGTAACAATTTTGTCTTTGTTTCTTGTGTTTAGGTTATGGTGATTACTGTTAGCTTCAAATAATTTAAATTTCTACGGACAAACATAATATCTTTAAAGATGTGTAGCGAAGCGACGGTAAGGTTAATATCTCAAATTCCTTAAACTGTTTCCGTACGGATTCGCGAGAAACCAAGCAATAGATGGCACGAATGGCCCTTTTCTGCAAGATAAAGATAGATTCCAAATCCGCAGCCTAGCTCCATAACAGAAGACTGTAGGACATTATACAATGAAAATACGCAAAGTAAAACAACCTAGCTGTAGTCACATATGTTAAATGTCTAATTTTTCTGACTGCGAAAGCGGCGGAACTCAATTTGCTAGCTAAGTTTTCTATATCATTCGACTAGTTTCAATTAGTTCGTGTCTAACATCATCGACTAGGACATGACTATCACTCTTAGTAACATTGAGGAGAGAAAACCTTATACATTTAGTTTTGGAGGAGTTAAGCATCAGATTATTGGCCGGAACGCAAACCATTTCGATATAGTTGATAACGTGTCATTAAGTTGTGTAAGTTCTGTGTCTTTTCTATCAACTTTAAAATTAAGGAAGTATCATCTTCAAATAAAACTATATCGCACAATTCATTAACCATTCATTGATATACGCCAAAAATAAAAATGGGCCTAGAATTGATCCTTAGGCTCCAGCATCAGTTGTACCGCCCTTTTGTAATCCAAACTGGTGATCATTGATCATGTAGGATACGGTTATTAGTGAAATGAGTTAACAACTGATTTTGCATTATTTTCTCAAAGATTTTGCTTAACGCTGGAAGAACTGAGATAGGTCTATAATCGGAAGGATTATTTTTGCTACCGGATTTAAAAATGGGAACTAAAAATGGAGAGGGCTATCCTCGGAATTTCCTTGCGAGATCAAGTCAGAAATGATAAGGTATATATTCAGGCTATCATGGTGAAAGCCATCATAATAAAAAAAGGGCCAGATTACAAATTGTTTCACAGTCAAAAAACAGTAGTCAGCAGTGAAGTTATGAGGTTGGCTCGTGTTAAATTAATATGAGGTGTGTCACTTTCTGGCAGGGCCACCATAATATATGAGTAAGTATTTTTCTTACATACTTAGCTTTGTTACATATTGTTAGTCATATAGTGTGTCATTTAAAAATAAATCGGACAAATGCGAGTTAAACTCGCGTGGAGAGGGTACATGTTTAACTAAGTTCCATAAATATTTTTAAATCTGACCCAAATTTGTTGATGGTAACTATAAAAAGTTTTTTTTTTTTGGAAATCGTGTTTTCTAAAAATGAAACCTAGCTACATCGATTTATCGCCCCCGACGAAACCCCCTGCATACCAAATTTCGTGAAAATCGTTGCAGCCGTTTCCGAGATTCAGACTATATATATATATATATGTATAGATCCATGAATTGCAGGTTAAAGGTATTAGACAGACTTCTTATAGGTTTTCCTGTAAGCTATAGGTAAAGAACTATTATCTGTAACATATGAAATGAAAGGGCTTGTTGTGAGGATCTCAATTATTTAGAATAAATAGTTTTGAAGTTATTTAAGAAAATTGGCGAAAATTGACCACCCCCCCCCCCTTATTTTCGAAACTACTGGGCCAAACAACATCACATACTATAAATTAATCTTCATAAGTGACACGTGGTGACACTGTGAGATTGAGATGGAGCAATAATACAGTCTGTTTTCTTTTTTTCAAAATGAATGAGTTCGATTTCCAGAAAGGCAAAGGAGACTGATACGCCTTCATACATTCTTGGGCCATTAATGTAAAATGATGAAATTGGTGTCAATTAATAGCTTATAATATTATCAAACCACTGAAAATTCTGCGTATTTTGGTCACTGATGGTATCATTTCATAATCCCTGATTAAACTGACGGAGACAAGCGAGACAGGAGAGAGGCAACTTTAGTAAAAAAGACGGTTTTATGTTAATAAAAAAAAAACTAAGACTTTTTTAAAAAAAGTAAGAAAAATGTTCCCTTTCTAATGGATTTCAGAATGTATGTTAATAATCTATATCTATACTAATAATAAAGCTGAAGAGTATGTTTGATTGTTTGAACGCGCTAATCTCTGGTTTACTGGTCCGATTCGAAACATTATTTCACTAATAGGAAACTACATTATCCTCATTATCGGCAACACATTGGCAATACCTATACCAAATGGCGATAGGCGACGGTAACCACTTAACATCAGGTGGACCGCCTGCCTACTTGTCAACCTTCTGACATAAAAAACACATCTTAAAACGCTAAAACAATTTCTGGTATGCCGCGTATATTTTTTCTTTCTATCAAAATTTTATGGTTTCAGGTAGCTGGTGGTGCTATAAAGCTGGAATTATTGAATGACAGTTGGACGGATCTCCAAGGACAAATCGCCGGCCCGCCTGACACGCCGTATGAAGGGGGCACATTCATTCTTGAAATAAAAGTTCCCGAAACATATCCATTTAATCCACCGAAGGTAATTAATACCTCTTTAACGAGTGATAATCCCATTCCATGGAAATGGACTAATAAAGGCTGCTTATTCCATATCAACGAGGTCTATTTCTGTGAGAGGGAAATATTTTATAAAAATCTAATTATGCATACAGTTTGTATCAAAGTATGCCTCGAGACTCTTTTCAGCAGTTTCAGCTTCCGTTTTCGCTATTCCCTATACTTTAGGATTCGGTCGATCACCTTTAAAAATTCATCTGTATGATGCAGGTACTATTCCCTGTACTTTCTTTCTTTTAAATTTTTTATTATCTTACAGGTAAGTACCTATATAAAAATGAACCAACAATGGAGATAGATCGGTAAAAAAAAACTAATCAAAATTATCAAATTAGTTAAAAGTACCTGGTTGACCGAGCTTTGCTCGGTTTTTTTAAAACGGCCTTTTCTAAAAATGAAACCTAGCTAGATCGTTTTTTCCCCTGAAACCCTCTGCATACAAAATTTCATGAAAATGTACAAGAATTGCTCGTTTAAAGGTATTAGATATATACCTATATATGCCAATAAAAACATAACTTGTAAAAATTCCAAGTCGCGCAACTCAGTTCTTCTACCGTAAAAAGTTGTGAGATCCATGTAATACCATGTCGGTTAATTTATTCAGTCCCTACTTAGGGGTCCTTCTATCTTAAGTTATTACCGTAATTAGCTAACCTAACAACATCTTATTGTGACCATATCAATATTAAAAATCTTTTAAGTTTTAAAAAAATAGATTGACTTGGCAACACAAATGGAGCGAGAACATACACAAAGGGAGAATCAACAAGAGACAATAAACATTTTATATTAGTAGGGCGAGGGATATTAGAGGGTAGTAATTTGGGTTAGGCAAAAAGCAATTGATCAGTAATGCCTTCGTCAATACCGCATTCACAAAGGGAGTGGTCTCTCACCCTTATCTTAAGTAAGTGAACAGGAGTGCACTCCTGCATGGCCCAAACAGACGGAGATGGCAAATAACATGATATTTTTCTATTGATTTGATGATGTTAAAAAAAACAAGGTTCTATAAGGATCTTAGGCTGGATGCTACCATAATAACTATATGCCTTTCTGGTTTTTAGTCAATTACCAATATCTGTCCAAGGATCCTTCCATCCGAGGTTTAGCAAGTGAACACAGATCCTTCGAAATAATATAAAAGTGCTGCGAAGATCCAGTCTGTACGGCAATTTTTTGCGCAGGAGTAAACAGATTAATTACCTGGGATACCACAGTGGCTAGGTATCCATGCCACATTTACTCTCTTATCTTAAGGATAATTTGGGAATCCAGATAGCCGCTCCTACACAATCCTGATCAGAGATTTTTGACGCATCTGTATATAATATATCGACAACCATCCATAAAATTTTTTGGCCATTACCTTACTAAATTGTTTCGCTGCCAGTAACGAATCTTTTTCTATGCCGATATTCAGAAATACAAAGTAGGATGGTACACAATTAAGGGGGATTGTGGTGAAACTGTAATACTGGGTGTGAAAGATTGCAGGTGGAATTATAATTACGTAGGAGACAAGGAAGATTATTAGAAGAGACTTGTTGAGAGATAGATTGTAGTTGTTGGAGTTTAGCAAGGAGAAAGTGGGAAGAGTTTGAATTAATTTGAAAAAAAATCACATAGGCCTTAGGGGCTAAAATATAGGGGGGGTCAATACATTCTACTTGCATTACATTTATGGGCGAGGATTTCATTGCTCCTAAGATAATACGTAAGCATCTGGGCTGAATTTTCGTCAGTTTGTCAGTGCCTGCCTTGTTACAATGATCCAACAGAAACGATCCATAATGCATATGACTACGAATAAGAGGATTATACAAAAGTTTTTGAGTGTATGGATGCCATCATACTCCAGATAGAGCTCTAAAAACATTGAAACCTTTTTCGCATTTTTGGGAGATGTAATTAAAATGAAAAATACCAGACATTCTGGAGTCTAATATAACACCAAAAAATTTACATGGTCTTTTACTGGAATTTCTTCATTGTAATACATTTGACAATGAAGAAATTCCAGTAAAATTAATTAATAGAATGTTTATTTTCTTTATAATAATCACTGCATAGCTCTTAGCAACAGATAGTGACAGTCCATGGTTCACCAACCAGTCTCCTAGTACTTCAGAGTAGTGTTAAGGTTGCGAGTAGCTTCTAAATATGATTTTGATGCAGAGTATAGAGCCAGGTCATCATCGTATTGGAGTACCTGAAAGAAACTGTTAACTGATCTCTCAAGGTCATTTGTGTAGATATTGTATAATAAGGGAATGAGAACCGAACCCTGAGGGAGTCCTCTCCAGGAAAGAGGGAGCCTTTCTGGGTTCTGACTATAATGGTTCTAGCCATCAAGATATTGCAGATGAACCTAACCATCTTCTCAGGGACACTCAGCTGGAAAAGTTTCTTCCTGAGTACCGGAAGTAGGATATTATCATAGGCAGATGCAATATCCAAAAAAACTCCTATTAGATATTCCTTCCTACTAAAAGCTAGCTGTATAAATAAACTAACATTATCTAAGGTGCTGCCTTTCTAAATCCAAATTGAGTCTTAGTTAGGATTCCTTTGCTCTCTATCAACCACTCCAATAGGTTCCGTAGCAAGTGTTCCATGACCTTAGAAATAACAGAGGATAGAGCAATAGGTCTTCTTGAAGTTGGATCTGAAGGATCTTGTCCTGGTTTGAGCAGGGAACGACAATTTGGGACTTCCTCGGCTATGGAACTATACCATAGTCGAAGAAGTAATTTAAAAGCTTGAAGTAGGTTAATTTTGTCCTGTCTTTGGCCTTATACATAGGGAAGAGTACGGGATACCATCTACCTCTGGAAAAGAGTCCGCCTGACCATTCTGGGCTCTATGGAGTTATGAGGAACTATATATGACGAGAGAGCAGATAGTGATTCAGTACATGGGACAGGAGGGGCAAGTTTATTTACCAATGTATCAAAACATTTGTCACTTGAAGGACAAGTTTTCAGCAGATAATGATCCACGGAATTTCCTAATCTGTCTCCAAACTATAGACGTCCACATACCTACTTCCCACGTAGAGACAGTGTTTTACAAAAGTGAATCCACCCTTGTTTTTTCTTGGATGATAGCAATCTATGCGCACGAACTGCCTTATTATACAGCCAATTAGCTTTAGATAACCTATCTATTAAAAGTGGAGTCGAACTGCATTCGTTTTTATAATAAAATCCCATATGATGTAACGAAGATGTCTCATAATAAATTCAAAGTCTTATTCAGACTGTTCAGACTGACTCGGTTTCCATTCTGATTGGTAGAGATGATTTAATTTCATTTAAATAACGATACCTACTGTATGTATTATTACCGTTATTTTTTGCCGTGATCATGAACTGATCGTCTACCTCATTCTAAATTGAAGTCTGAAATTGGGACTCTGCGGCGGCTCTGAATTACCCAGATATCGACAATGCCTACTATAAGATGGATTCTCTCTGCACTTGCAGCCCCCTGCTGGGCAAGTGATAATTGTATAAAGTTTATGTACATATATGTATATTTATAATAAAAACTGTAATTAAATCAATTCAAAAGAAAAATCCACAAAAAAGGAAGCATCGCTGAATTTCTTGCCGGAGTCTTCTCAACTGTGTATTCCGAACCGGTGGTAGAGTCTATTGTAATAATTGTAATTATCGACATTTAGAAGTGCCTTATCAGGGCCTAAACTGAATAAATGAGATTTGAGTTTGAGGTCCCACTTTTTTTATTCTGAGGGCAGAACAACGTCTGCGGGGTCAACTAGTTCATAAATATTTATTGCGCGCACTGCACATCATAAAACCTATATGACTTTTAATGTTTTATGATTTCTTTGTAACTTACGATATAATTAATCTTAATAATTATATTGAACTACTGTTGTTTTCCAACAGATTCGTTTTATCACCAAGATATGGCATCCGAACGTATCGTCAGTAACCGGCGCTATCTGCCTAGACATCCTTAAAGACCAATGGGCCGCGGCATTAACGTTGCGCACAGTGCTATTGTCTATTCAGGCATTACTGTCAGCGGCCGAGCCTAACGACCCGCAGGACGCTGTCGTCGCAAAACAATACAGAGATAATCCTCATTTGTTCAACTTAACTGCAAGGCACTGGACAAACGTGTATGCCGGTGGACCGAACACTATCTGGGACTTCAATCAGAAAGTGCAACGTATCTTAGATATGGGTATAGATGAACATCAAGCACGAGTTGCGCTGTCGACACACGACTGGGAACTAGAGAGAGCCACGGAGCAGCTCTTTAGTTAGTTTTCTGTAAAACTGAATTTATTTTAATATGTTAATTTTAAGGTAAGCTCAAACCAAAACGATTAGACTGCATGCAGCGGTGGCAGTGATTGAATGTTCGCAATCGTGTGCATAAGTAGTGCAGATAGAGACCCGCTGAGGAGGTAAACTACATTTCTCATTACTGCGGACTCATGCGAGTGCTTTATTCGTCATAATTAAATATAACTGCTTTTGAATACATTCTCTCTGTCGTGCCCAAAAGTAGCAATGCGTTAATTTAAGATTTATTATTTCTGGGAAAGTTTGGGCTGAATGCATGGCAGGACTCCATGCAAGGTTGATTAAAATGTCACCTTTATCGTCATGTACGTCAAAGAATAATTCTAGACTACTGAAGGAATAAGTGAGTAAGAAAAAGGATTCCTTAAGAGTTTACTTATTCACATATCCTATAATTGTCTCGCTATATTACAAACTTCATAAGTGATATTTATTGCAAGGGGTAAAAAGACGCTTCGCTGCGCGTGCATTGAATAATTTTTGGGTACTGTAAAGTTCGAATGATTCAGATCGCCAATGATGTTCGCAGACTGATCGTTTCGGTTTGCGCCTAGCATTCTACCCCTCTAAAATCGGATTAATAGAAAAGGTAAACTTTCTTGCCTCTAAGGTATTATGAATTCTGAATCCATTCGATTTCCTATAAAGCTTTATACTTATTTTCTTTATAAATCGATAAATATTCTTACTTGATGCCAATAACATACAAAAGCTGTTTTATAATAATTTTCTATTTATATAATTACTAAAATTACATATACCATATAATTTGTTATTTATTTTCAAGGTCCGCTGTGATTAATCTGTCCATTTTTGGGTTATTCTTAATTGCTAGATTACTGATTATAGCCTTTAGGTTAATATAATGAAGTTCACGTTCGAGTAAAATTTGCGCTTGAGTGCATTATCAATGTGTATTAAAGACAAAAAAATACAGAAATCTCAACTTGTGCTCGACTTGTTATAGATACGCTTACACCTTAATATTATTCGTATGTATAAGATTTAGCTTACGGTTATGTAGATTATTTATATTGAATAATGAGTCGTCTAGTTTTGTACATACATTTATGCAATATGGCAACGTTATTGCGGCGAAATGTTATATTTATATAAATATAGGCTATAAATGGTCTTCCGAAACTAACTATAGATAACTCGAGCATAATTTGGTTATACTAACTTACATTTAAATCATTGATTGTCCACATATTTGATATTCGGCAATTATTTTGAAACAAGAACATCGAAGTCCAAACATGCTATACCAATTTGTATAGTGTGGTAAGGTGGCATCTATGGTGAAAGAAAAATTAATTGTAAGTACCTACTGAATGGGCCTTTGAGAGCAATAAATACCCCTGTGTGGCCAATGTGTCAATACTGCACTGTGTTTTTTTCATTGATGGACTAAAAGATAAGTAAGAAAGTAATCGTTTTATTTTGCTAGTACTAACGATAAACTTATAAATAAATCAATATTAACTTTCTATTTCAAACGAACTGCCAGATTATATATATATATACAAGAATTGCTCGTTTAAAGGTATTAGATATATATATTTTAGATAGGTATATAGATATTAAATAGAACTATAACGTACACATACGTAGCTGGTATCGGATGGGCTGGCAATCTTATTATTTTTTTGTTATCGCCACGGATTTGTATCGTGAGGCAAAATCAAAATGTTCTTTTTTTACATGCATTAGAACTTGACCAAAGTGGTTTTATATAAGACTAGATTCTGCCCCGCGGTTTCACCCGCGTTCCCGAGGGATCTTATGTTTTCCCGGGATAAAAAGTATCCTATGTGTTAATCGAGGTTATGAAATATCTGTGTTCCAAATTTCATCCAAATCCGTTCAGTATTTTTTCGTGAAAGAGTATCAAACATCACACATAACATTAGTAAGATGTTTTCTGTTTGACACCACAACCGTAGGTCATATCAACAAGTCAGACCGTCAAACTTACACTTATTGAAAGCTACCTAATTTTAAATTAAATGTAAATTTTTTATTTCTTGGGTGAGAACTTATTATTCACAAATAGTGTAATATTATTTATAACACATTTGCTCGTAAAGGGTCTCTTATCGCACCGTTTTTAGGTTCATAATACAGCTTATTACGCACACGTTTTTATACTTCACAACGACGCGTGCTTTTTCCTTTACAATATTTTTTCAATCTCAGCAAAGAATGTTTAATAACAATGTTTTTTATGAATAAATAATCTATTTTAGTTAACATATGATAATTCAATCATCAAAATTGTCATAATTTCATCAAATTATAAATTTTCCACTACTTACTTTCGCAATCAAATCATTATTTTGTAATTATTAATATTTTTTATATAGGCTGTTTGGTGGTTTTTCCAGTGCCTTTATTTATTAGTAGCGACCCGCCCCGGCTTCGCACGGCTTCTCTCGGATTTTCAGTACCAATTCTATGGCTGTAATTATCAAAGCGCACGTATGTCATACGACGTTTTATAACATATTTGCGAGGAAATAAGTTTAAATTTCAGTTAAAAGGAAATTAAGGGCAAGCTGTATTTTATTATCAGACCAGCTCAATGACACCATATTATTGTCAATGGACTTACATAATGCGTGTACCAAATTTTCTCATCGGGATGGAGTCAAAAACTTACAAGATTCGACCTAAAACATACCTACTTACACCATCTAAACTCACACGGAAAGTTAAAAAGGTTTGTAAATAACTTCATGGAAAACGGCGCGCTGGTGAAACGTTACGCGCACAGGTATCACTACGTAGTATAAAACAAAGTCGCTTCCCGTCTGTCTGTCCCTATGTGTGCTTAGATCTTTAAAACTACGCAACGGATTTTGATGCGGTTTTTTTTAATAGATAGAGTGATTCAAGAGGAAGGTTTATATGTATAAGACATGCATATATGCATTAAAAAAGAATATGTTGATATACTTGGAGGAATATGTTGATGATTTCTTTTGTTATTAATCAGTAAATATACTACCATTCTTGTCGCAAATGAGATGTTGATAACTTACGTACGACCTATAACTGAACTGCAATTTGCAAAAAACGTGATAAAATTTGAATTTCGCGCTCCAACCGACGCCTCCACCTTAAGGGTAAACCTTCGGTATATTAGTAACATTTTCATGAAATAGTCGTATATGCCAATAATATACGTTGGAGGAATATGTTGATGATTTCTTTTGTTATTAATCAGTAAATATACTACCATTCTTCTCGTAAATAACATGGTGATAACTTATACGACCTATAACTGAGCTGCAATTTGCAAAAAACGTGATAAAATTTGAATTTCGCGCTCCAACCGAAGCTTTACCCTTAAGGTGGAGGCGTCGGTTGGTATATCAACATATACCTACTTTTTTTTAATTCTATGGCTGTAATTATCAAAGCGCAATTATGTCATACGACGTTTTATAACATATTTGCTAGGAAATAAGTTTAAATTTCATGTAAAAGGAAATAAAGGGCAAGCTGTATTTTATTATCAGACCAGCTCAATGACACTATATTATTGTCAATGGACTTACATAATGCGTGTACCAAATTTCACATCGGGATGGAGTCAAAAACTTACAAGATTCGACCTAAATCATACCTACTTACACCATTTAAACTCACACGGAAAGTATAAAAGGTTTGTAAATAACTTCATAGAAAACGGCGCGCTGGTGATATGATCCGCGCACAGGTATCACTACATAGTATAAAACAAAGTCGCTTCCAGTCTGTCTGTCCCTATGTATGCTTAGATCTTTAAAACTACGCAACGGATTTTGATGCGGTTTTTTTTAATAGAGAACGACTATTTCATGAAAATGTTACTAATATACCTTGGAGGAATATGTTGATAACTTACGACCTATAACTGAGCTGCAATTTGTAAAAAACGTGATAAAATATGTATTTCGTGCTCCAACCGAAGCCTCCACCTTAAGGTATTTTTTAGTCCGTGCGCCTAAACCACTGATAAATCACGATGAAATTTGGCACGCAGATAGCCTATTTAGAAGGGTGTAGGCTACTTATGATCCTGGAAAGGTGGGTGAAACTGCGGGGGACACCTACTTACATAAAATGATATTAAAATTATTTTCTAATACTGTTCTGTTACGTAATCTGCAACTACTTTCTTTCTTATTGCTAGTAGCTGTTAAGGTTATGTACTTAGAAAAGTTTTGATTTTTGAGGTGGTCCAGTAGGATGACCTGCCAGGTCACATGATGTGACCCATTTAGATTATGTTTATGGAGAAGGATAAAACAACGTGTTTTAGAACACAAGTGAACACATTTTTTATCTTCAGGCCTGCCCTTGAGCACAATCTCAGTCAGTGATAATGTGCCCGATGGTGGTAAGCACACAAACCTAGAAGGGATCTGGCTCTCAAGTGTAGCTGTCGGTATTCACCGGAAGGTGCTTGGCGACAGATTTAAACTTGAGGGTGGTAGCCAGCCAGTCGGCTACTACAAAGTACCCTACCATCATGCTTTGGTTTCCTTATGATGTTTTCCTTCACCGGAAGCTCAACCTCATCGTTCGATTCGAACCCGCGACCTTCGTTTCAGCATTCGACGTCACTACCACTGAGCGCGGAACTAGAAGATCGCATTCTTCCAGTATGAATCGTAGGGCCAACCAGCAAATTGCCCTTCATGCCATTTGTGTTTACAGCCATTGATATATTACCTGTCGTTTACAGCATTGAGGTGGCCATTTTGAAAACTTAACATAAAAATAATTTAAGACTCATAGACCCGAGTATCTCTTTGTTTAGACTAAATTTGATAAAACAAAAATCATTAATTTTTTCAGTCATTTTTAATAGCAATAAGAAAACTTGAGACAACACAACTATAATATTTTTTGTAGCGAGGTAGATAGATGCAGATTATATGTATATATGTTTAATAATTAGTGGAATTGGCCCCCAGATAAGGGCGTGATCATCTACATAAGGATTTACGTGAAGTTTGGCCGGCGACTGCAGAATCCGAAACAAATATATCTACAGATATTTATCTATAGTAACATAAATTTGTAGTACAGCATTGATCCTATTAGTTTAGTGCAGAATGCCTCCAAGAGGCTATCGAAGGTCCTTTTGGAAGACTGGGTATACAGCTTCTGTGAACGTTTTCTAAACAAACCAAAGGTCTAAATAATGGTCTATCTTTACTTTAAAAATTGAAAATAATATAAAATATCATAAACAAATTCCAACCGCCCGGGCGGTCTAAGAATCAATTCATTCCCCTTACTTACGTCGCGTAGGTATCGGTCTACGTCGTGTTCCATCGCTCTCCATATCAGGCTGGTTGGGTCTACTTCATACTTTACCACTTCCACCGAACATTCCATCCATCTTCGTTTTGTCTGGACTACATTTTATACTATGCGAATAACTACCTACCAATCTATTTCAACTTTGGTTCATTTATCACCCGATACTCCCATCATGTCAAGTACATGACCTACTTCATTCATTTACTTACCTGTTTGGCATTTCAGATAAGTAACTACCTAAGTAGGTATAATATAATTGCAGATACAAAGTTACATTGTCGATTTATCCACGTAATAAGTATTTGACTAGCGCTAAATTACTATATCGCAATTCGCAATACTAGTAGAGTAGGTACAAAGGCTGTATTTTGTTGCTTGTAGTGCCATCTAGCGTTACACGAGATGACGTGGAGCAAGTGCGCTTTAGAACCTCCGAGAGGGGCTGCGCCCGCGCCATGCTAACACGCACGAGCAAACAGCGAGCGAGTAACTTGAACAACATGCCGAGCAAGGAATCATTCATCAGTCACAGTTGACGCTTCTCTGTGGACGGTTCTTTTGTGTGCCTCTTCTTTATGCCTTGTGACCATTCGGGGAAGGCAAAGTGCATAACACATCACCAGAATGTGACTATTTAAGATAGTGCACTCCTTAGTTTATTACTTCCTTTCGCCTTCCCTAGCAACTAACGTCAACAAACTTTTCATTACTTTCTAAAAGGTATTTAATTTTCCGCGTGTGTCTCGTTCCAAGCTAGCGCCAACAAAACGTGTATGTGTATAAATAAATATTAATTTTATTGTGTGTTAAGCCGTACCAGACATGACTATATCATACGCCGGAGAAGTTCCAAACGGTAGCAGTTTTGGTTGTTTCTGGAGGATCCTTTGCAAGTAAGTCGTAGTCGCATAACATAGGTATCTGTTGGGAGCGAGAGACATTGGCCGCGCTGTGCTCTCAGAGACTGGTTCTGAGACACGGGCACGAAACAGCTGTTCGGAACGACGTTGTTCGCTCCTACATGATGAAATACACACCGATCGTCCGTAACGACACAATGTAATGCAACAATAGCACCACCCAACCTGAGGTACCGACTGTGACGTGAGAAATGGATGTTTTAGAAAATAAATGCCGTATGTTTACGTTTAGAGACTAGGTAGGATACATTGTTGTAAGCCATCGCCCCAGGATATTTATATCTTGCTCACGCCAATTGTCGCCCACAGTAAGGAGCGGAGCGAAGATCTTTAACGTTACCGTACTTAATGAGCGACCTTGATGGCGTTGAGGTGATGAATGCGGTTTGTTACGAACCAGTATCGGCTCAATGTCTGGTCGCAGCTCACTTGGCCCTGACAACGAAAGGTGGCGAAAGTATCTGTGACGCATAGGAGGTACCAACCAACCTGGACTAATTAGATTAAAACTTGATTCGATCGTTTAATACGGTTGTAGCTATTTTCATTAGTAGTTGTATAGGTACCTACTACATTAATTTGCTTGCGCAAACGGTAAATAAAAATGCTGAATCGTGAGTGAAGCAAGGTAAGTAGGTACCTGCCTACACTATACTTAACTACCTATTAAAGCCTGGATAGGAACGTGAACCTATATACAAACTTTAGTCTTTTAATTTAACATTATTTTAGTTGGTAGCAGCATTCATGGTTCTTAAGGTTCTTATTTTATTTTTAAACAACTACAATACAAACCAAAGCAGACCGAGTAGGTAAAGGTAATATAATACCTAGTTCTTCTTATTTTATAGTAGGAGGTTCATACCTATAACTAACATACTTGCTGTATATTTATGTACATAGTAGTTTGTTTATTATTCAGTAAAATATTAATATGGCGATAGGTAGGTACTCGTACCCGTAATTGACCCTGGAATGACGAAATGTCTAACAGACCATTTTGTCGATATGGCGTCGTTGAATCGGTAAACTGGACCCGCATCTGATGAGCTCGGTTTCACGACAATAGGTGTGTATAGGTCACGTAAGTATTGACAAAAAGCTGCTAACAGTTCTCAAAACCAGCTCTACCGCGTATCTTTGGTGGTAATCGTAATGAACATGATTATTGAAAATGATCCAATGAGGGCTCACCACGCCCACAAAATGGGCTTCGTCGTAGCGCGTCATTGGATAAATCATTACCTATGGTGTTCATTACGATTATCACCAAAAGGAACGGATTAGCCCGTGTACATTTTAAGAAAAAAAAAATTGCTCGTTGCCTTTTCAGAATACAAGATTCTAAGACTTGAATCAACTAACTTTTCCATCAATCGAAATTTTTAGCTTATAACAAATGTAACCTCTCCAAGTTTTTTAATTCTTTATTACAAAAGTCTTTTAATATTTTTTGGTATTAATGGCTGAAGAAATGGCTACAAATTATCATGTTTCGGATTTATTCCTTTACATACTTGTCCCAAATTTCATGATTCTAAGTCATAGGGAAGCAGAAACCTTCTTTTTTTTGGTTTTGGTTTTCTTGCAAAGTATCAAAGTACCTTTATACGACACAAATGGCCGTATTTTTTTGTCAAGTTATATTAAAGTTAAAATTATTAAATTAAATCAACCGTTTATAAATGTCAGGTTTTAGTAGGTACAATGGTGGTAAAACTTTTCACGGACTTTTTGAGACAACTTGAAAACTACTATAAGTACACGTAATCATGTCATTTCACATCACTGGTGCACTTATATTGATCTTTATTGGACAAAATACCACCGATAATATTCAATAAAACTCAATATACACGTTTTTATGAAAATAAAACAAATAGCAACGTCACTTCGCAAGTTCCCGCCAAAAAGTCCCTTCACTCACATTCTTACAATCGTATCGCGCCTTTTTTTTCTTTTTTTTGTGTTCTGCCAATGGTAGCCAGTTTCGAATAAATTCTCTGAAATGAAATAGTTTAGAAATGAAATAGTTTATTTGCAGGGAAGTACATTTTAAAAATTTTTTTTGAAAATTAGTTTAAATGTAGATCCCGCCTTATTTTGACAGGCATGCAAATGTATAAAATATTTAATCAATATTCATAAAATTAAGTAACAATCAAAATTTACAAAATAATAATATAAAAATAATTAATTTAAACATACATAATCACAATAAAAATAATAATACAATCTCAAATTAATGTTAAATCATCAAACATCAGAATTCAAAAATCAAACTCAAATCAATGTTAATTCATAATTTCATAAAATATACTAACGATTACATCTTTTCAAGATGATAATATTAAAATAATAAATTTAAACTTACACAATCACAATAAATAATAATAATATTAAAATTAAAATAATAAAAAACATAATTCAATTACACTATGTCAATCCATAATAAATTAATTATTTAGAGTTCATAAATTCATTTAATGTATAAAAGCACCGTTCAATTAGCCATTTACGTAGCTTTATTGTAAATTGTTTGGAAGGTAGTTCTCGTATTGCCTTTGGAATTTTATTATAAACATTGACTGACATAATCAAACAGTTTCTGTAGTGTAAGGCACTTTTACGTTTGGGCATTCTTAATTTGGTTGGATCTCTCCTTTTAAATAAACTATTTTCACCGAATGTTTGAAATATATGCGACTGCTTTCTTACAAAAAGTCCAATCTCTAGTATGTATAAAGAAGTCAGGGTTAACAACTTCATTTTTTTAAAAAGAGGTCTACACGTTTCTAGTGGTCCTGTACCACAGATAGCTCTAACACATTTCTTTTGAGCTACAAAGGCTTTATTAATGTGTGTTGAATTGCCCCAGAGTAGCAAGCCATATCTTAAGACTGAACTCACGTAGCCATGGTAAGCAGTAAGAGCGGCAGTTATACTCGCTGTTCTACGTAACCGTTTAATAGCATATACACATTTGTTTATTTTTGTGCATACATGGCTGACATGAGATTTCCAGTTACAAAATTTATCTATTGTTAACCCTAGAAATTTTTCTTCATCTGTCTTTTGAATACACTTTCCTCTGTATTGTATATTGAGATCTTTTGTGTGTGTTTTATTTGGAAAACTGAATATATTTTGTTTTAGATAAATTAATACAAAGATTATTTAATTCTAGCCAATCTATTATATTACCTAATGTCGCGTTGACTTCAGATTCATGATCCCTATTATCATTTTTATCGGGAACAATGACAGACACATCATCCGCAAACAAGACACACTGATGATTTGTAATGTTTGGAAGATCATTTATGTATAGAAGAAAGAGTAGTGGTCCTAACACACTTCCTTGAGGAACTCCTGATTTATTTAGTTTGTAGGAAGATCTGTACGATGTTAATATTAGATTTGAATCCAGGCGGTTAACTTCTACCGTTTGAGTTCGGCTTTGAAGATAATCTTTTATCCAACTGAGTGCTGTTCCTCTAATGCCATATCGTTCACACTTATCTAAGAGAATCCGGTGATCTACAAAATCGAAAGCTTTAGACATATCCAGCAGAATACCTGTAACAGGAGTTTTTTCATCAATTTGCTCAGTAACTGATCGAATAAATGAAAAGGAAGCCATTGTGGTTGATTTATTCTTTTGAAATCCATGTTGTTCCTTTTTTAGGACATCAAATTTTGTCAAAAAACTAGTCAAACGATAGTGCATTATTTTTTCAAATATTTTAGAGAATATTGAAATTAATGTTATCGGCCTATAATTGTTTAGTTCTTGTTTATTATCTTTTTTGTATAAAGGTTTTACAATAGAAACTTTAAGCCTCTCCGGAACAACAGTACCCTTATCCTTATGTATACAAAGTGTTTTCATACTAATTTTAACGTTCCTTATCTAGCTAGACACGCGGAAGCGTGTTCAGCCAATACAAGGTCGAGCAAGTTTTCACGAACCACTTGGAGCCACTTTTGAACTCATATAACTCAAAAACGATTCAACAATAACACACCAAAATTGAGAGCCCCTAGATAAAATAGTACCTAACCCAAATTTTAGAAACACAGCTTCAACGGTTCTATAGATATTAACGTCCAAAACAAGTCATTTTTCTGACTGACTGACTGACATAATATACATAAATCAAAAACCTAATTTACACAAATCAAATAACTTGTGATCTATTGGCTAGTTTTATCAGTAGTGTTGGCTAGTTAAATCAAATATTTAGAAGAATAAAACCTTACAATATAAAAACAAAAAACTGAATTTAACATAAAGATTAGCTAAATATAAGGTGACACTAGTATGTGAAAACTAGCCAAGTCAAAACGATGAGACAAAAAAAGTCTATATAGGAGATATGATGGTTTAAAAAACCCCTTTTTAATAGATTTAATGAGGTAACATATTCGCATACTTTTTAGAAAAACTCCTAAAAAAATATTTGAGATTCTCACAACGAGCCTTTTTATTTGAAATGTCATACGATAAATATCCTGTTTTTTTTTAAATTTTATAATTCCACCCCACGTCTTATTTACGTTACACGTCCGTGGTTGGGTCACCAAACCTACACATTATGTGCACCAAAAAATTAAATCCGTCTTGGAGGAGCAAATTGGCTGTCACAGACGGACGGACATGACGAAACTATAAGGGTTCCGTTGTTAAGGGTTCCTTGTTGGACACGGGATCCTAGGAAAAACTACAAACTTAATTGAAAATCACTGTTAGGTATATTGGTTCATATTATTATGTATTATTAACCGTTAAGTTCGTAGATAAGATTTTGGCCTAACTATTCGTACATATGTACAACTATTGGGCAATTGTTTTGTTATGTAAAAATAAGAAAAAATGTTTGAGAAGGCCGGACGCCTGCTTAGTTACCTACCTACCTAATTTGTAAGCACTGCTCAGGTGTTCATGACAAGGTTTAATGAAGGTTACGTTGACAAATTTTGACGGCTTCTATTTTAGTATTCCGTTTGTAGGAAAACTATCGCAATGTGGGTTCGATTGTTTGTGACTGTTGATTGTTATTTATCAATTGTTGGTAGCCTTCCAACTACGTGTGTGACTTGCAGGCCATGGCAAAAGAATAACTTCAACCTGCACTTACCTATATCCTTTTTTAGGGTTCCGCACCTCAACAGAAAAAACGGAACCCATATCTTCCCGGATCACTTTTTTCTCCGTCCGTCTGTCAAGACCCTTTTATCTCAAAAACGCGTGAAGGTATTGATCTTTATTAAGCTGAAGGAAAATTTGTTGGAGAATTATTGATATATATGTATGGGAGAATATTTCTCCAATTACAAACTTAAGTTTGTACGGAACCCTCAGTGTGCAAGTCAGACTCGCACACGTCCGATTTTTTTACATGGGTTCTGAGCGATGTCGAAGCCGAGGATGCCGCTTAAAATGTACAGGTGAAAATCATATAAAACGCGGCGTGGCGTCTTCGTGCTGTTCGATAGAAAAAAGATGATAGTGAAATTTGTAGGGCGATCATGTATCTTATAGAGCTATATAAAAATATCCAAGGGACAAAGTTCTTAGATTGTTGATGTGTGTATGAAAGTTTTTACAAAAATTGCCCTGGAATGAGACAGCATGTCAAAAAAAATGGCCTATAGGTACACCCTATAAAAATAAACCCTGCACAGGTAGATATATGTAAAGGCGTAAGTCCAGCTTTTTATAAATTGTGCAATGACACAGGGGAGTATAAATTACTTGATTCGTTGTCAGTTATTGCGTTGCATCGTTGCGGTTACGCGCCAATTCAAATTTTTGATATACTGAAAAATTTGAATATAACCAAAAGATTCGTTTATCGTACTATCAAAGGATACAATGAAGACTCTAGTGTAGATGACAGGTCAAGAAGTGGTCGCCCTCGGTCTGTTAGGACTCAAGCAGTGATAAAAGCTGTGAAGGCGCGAATTCAAAGAAATCCCAAACGTAAGCAGAAACTGTTGGCCCTTCAGATGGGGTTAAGCAGAACCACGGTGAAAAGGGTGTTAAATGAAGACTTAGGGCTTCGGGCATATCGAAAAAAAACAGGACATCGTTTGAATGCTCGTCTAATGGACCTGAGACTGAAGAGATGCCGCGCTTTGTTGAAGCGGTACGCGGGAAAAAAATATCGGGAAATACTTTTTTCGGATGAAAAAATTTTTACCGTAGAAGAGAGCTACAACAAACAAAATGATAAGGTGTACGCACACAGTAGTGAAGAAGCGAGCAACCGTATTCCGCGTGTCCAACGAGGTCATTTTCCATCCTCGCTCATGGTATGGTTGGGAGTTTCTTATTGGGGCTTAACAGAGGTACATTTTTGTGAGAAAGGTGTAAAAACGAATGCAGTTGTGTATCAAAATACAGTCCTGACGAACCTTGTGGAACCTGTTTCTCATACCATGTTCAATAACAGGCACTGGGTATTCCAACAAGATTCGGCGCCAGCTCATAGAGCGAAGAGCACACAAGACTGGCTGGCGGCGCGTGAAATCGACTTCATCCGGCACGAAGACTGGCCCTCCTCCAGTCCAGATTTGAATCCGTTAGATTACAAGATATGGCAACACTTGGAGGAAAAGGCGTGCTCAAAGCCTCATCCCAATTTGGAGTCACTCAAGACATCCTTGATTAAGGCAGCCGCCGATATTGACATGGACCTCGTTCGTGCTGCGATAGACGACTGGCCGCGCAGATTGAAGGCCTGTGTTAGGTTTAGTTGGGTGATGGAAGGGGGGTTACTGAAACACTTCAACTGTAGGAAACACCACACCTTTAATATGCGTCCCAACTTCCTAAACGTTACAAGTTACTGGGTTAAATTAGTATAAATAACAAGAATCACCAGATAACATTAAATTAAATTGAAATGCGTAACACTCTGTTGTGCCTTTTTGCTGTCAGTTTAAAAGTCCGTTAGAACGATTGGCGCGGAATCATTTTGGTCAACTGTCGGCGCCATAGACAATACTCTACGTCGGCTTTGCGTGTCGGCCAGAGTTCTGGTGTTGCCAGAGTCAAGGCCGCCACACCACCCCCCTACGTTGTAAAGAAACCCAGGGAAAAAGAAATGGAAACAAGAAGAGAAACCTTAAACATCCAGGGGTTTTTTGAAACGAACCCGCCGCCCCGAGCGTGTTGTGACTGGAGCTGGGTCGTTGTTAGAGGTAGGGTCGGTCGAAGTTGGATTGGAAGAAGGTGAAACGATAGGAGTTGAGCTTGGTTGCGGAGTTGAAACTAGCTGATGGCTATGGTTTTGGTCTTGCTCGACAAACGCTGGTTTCAATCGATCTAGGCTGACCTGGACGTCCTTGTGACCAATAGTGAGTGTGATGGTCTTATCGTTTCTGGCGACTACTTTGTAAGGACCATTATATGGTGGCTTTAATGAAGCCTTAACCGCGTCGTCGCGCAGAAAAACGTGGGATGCAGTATGCAGGTCTTTCGAAACGAAAGTTCGTTGAGTGCCGTGTCGAGAGGCAGGAGTTGGTGATAGCAGAGACATCCGCTTTCTCAACTGCGAAGCAAAATTCGTTACGTCCTCGATGCTGTCAGAAGGAGTCGGAGATAAAAATTCTCCAGGCAAGCGAAGTGGCTCCCCATAAACCAGTTCGGCAGCAGAAGTCCGAAGGTCCTCTTTAAGGGCAGCTCGCATCCCTAACAACACGAGAGGTAGAGCAACACTCCAAGTACAACCATGGCAAGTAAGTGCGGCCTTCAGTTGTCGATGAAGTCTTTCGACCATACCGTTGGCGCATGGATGGTAACTGGTAGTACGGGTGCGTGTTATGGAGCAGTTTTGGAGTAGTGCCTTAAAGAGGGCAGACTCGAACTGCCGACCCTGGTCCGTGGTGATAACGGAAGGCACACCAAATCGCGAGATCCAGCCATTGGTGAAAGTCTCGGCAACTTCTTCCGCAGTAATGCCCACAATTGGCCACACCTCCGGCCACCGGGTATACCGGTCTACAGCAGTAAGGCAGTACTGGTAGCCTTTGCTGGAAGGTAGGGGACCAACGATGTCAATGTGGACGTGGCGAAATCGGTTAGTAGGAGACTTGAACTCACCTACGGGTGTTGCAGTGTGCCGAGTCACCTTACTGCGTTGGCACGCAAGACATTCACGAGCCCATTTGTGACAGTCCTTTTTCATAGAAGGCCACACGAAACGGTCAGCCATCAATCGTACGGATGCCCGTGCGCCAGGATGACTGAGGTTGTGGACCTTATTGAAGTAAGGACGTCGAAAGGACGAGGTTAAATACGGCCTCGGTTTTCCTGTGGACGTGTCGCAGACGATGAACAAGTCGGTGCCAGGAATGGGAAACTTCTCAAGTTTGAGTGAGCTTCCATCGGCGTCTTGAAGTTCATCGCTGGTAGCCTGTTCTTCAGCCAGTGCCGCGTAACTCTCTTCGAGAGAGATTGCCTCGATTCGAGACATGGTGTCCGCGACCACATTATCTTCTCCCTTAATGTAGACGACATCGGTCGTGAATTGGGAAATGAAAGATAATTGGTTGAGTTGGACAGGAGGCAGTTTTTCGCGACGCTGACTAAAGGCGTATATTATGGGCTTGTGGTCGGTGTATATAGTGACGTGTTGTACTTCCAAGATATGGCGAAATTGTTGCACACTTTCATAAATGGCGAGAAGTTCGCGGTAGTATGCAGGCCATTGGGACTGTTTTTCAGTCAACTTTTTGCTGAAAAATGCAATTGGTTTCCAAACGCCGTCTACTTTTTGTTGTAGACACGAGCCAACTTGGTACAGTGACGCGTCCGTGAATAAGCCCAGAGGAGCATCACTAACCGGATGGGAAATTAAGGTGGCATTCGAAAGACTTTTTTTGCACGTTTCGAACGCCAGTTCTAGCTCAGGTGTCCACGGAACTGGCTTTGCACCTTTGAGCTTAGAGGCAGCAAGCACATTTATTAATGGAGCTTGCATTTCGGCAGCTTTGGGGAGAAAACGACGGTAAAAATTGACCATGCCTAGAAACCGACGAAGGCCTTGCACGGTTTTTGGCAAGGGAAAACTTCGAAGAGCTTCAATTCTGTCGGGAGGGGGTCGTGTTCCATCCTTTGAAATCTTATATCCCAGAAATGTCACCTCTTCAGCACCGAATATGCATTTGGATGCGTTTACCACAACACCGTAAGCAGCAAGTCGCTGGAACAGAGTACGCAGGTGTTCCGCGTGTGTTTCTGCATCCGGTGAGAAAACGAGGATGTCGTCGACGTACGGGTATGTAAAATCGAGTCCCCTTACGACTTCGTCAATAAACCGCTGGAAGGTTTGTCCAGCATTGCGGAGACCGAAAGTCATAAAGGGGAACTCGAATAGCCCGAACGGTGTGGTGATGGCAGTCTTGCAAATATCAGCGTCGTGCACTGGTATCTGCTGATAAGCCTTCACTAAATCTATGGTGCTGAAGATAGTCGATCCTGACAGGTTCTGGGAGAAATCAGCTATGTGCCGAACGGGATATCGGTCTGGGACGGTTCTGGCGTTGAGTGCGCGGTAATCCCCACACGGACGCCAGCCATTTTCGCCTTTCCGAGCCATGTGGAGCGGCGATGCCCATGGACTCTTCGATGGTGTAGCTGTTCCACACTGGACCATGTCATCGAATTCTTTTTTAGCCGCGGCAAGACGTTGAGGAGCCAGGCGGCGAGGACGACAAGAAATCGGTGGGCCATCGGTGGTCACGATGTGATGAACCGTGGAATGCTTGATCTGCCGTGGAAGACCAGGTGGGCGTGTTAGGTCCGGAAACTCTAAGAGGAGTTTGGAGAAAGGTGATTCTCCCTCGACGGAGACGGCCTTGACGCTGACCTGGTCGACCTGAGCAATCGAAGCAGGTGTAGTCAGGTTGGTATTTGCATCAATCAGGCGCTTGTGTCGAAGATCCGGAAGAATGTTGTAATGGGCCAAGAAGTCCGAACCGATGATGGGTGTGTTGACGTCGGCCACAACAAAGTTCCACCTGAAATCTCGGCGTAGGCCAAGGTTGAGATGAATAATCGTCGTTCCGTATGTTGGAATGTAGCTTCCGTTAGCTGCACTGAGGTTGTAGTTCGTAGCGGAGGGGCAACCGGTTACCATGTACCTAGGTACACAGCAAAGGTCACTGCCAGTGTCAATTAAAAATCGGCGATTTGACAGTTTGTCCGTGACGAATAATCGGCGGCTAGGAGCTAGATGATCAGTTGCCGCCTCTACTGACCGCTGTTCGCGTTTTTTGAAGCCTTCCAGGAGCACGGGCTGACACACTTGCTGGCCTTGGTTTTATACCTACGGTGGTACCAACATACACCAGATGCTGAGGAAGACCTTGAAGCGTTGTTGCTGGAGCGTGACCTTGACCTCGACCTTGAGGAGCCGGCGCTAAGGGCGTCTACCATCCTTGTCAGCTTCTCAACCTGGAGAGTGAGCTTCTCAATTGCTGAAGGTGAGGATGATGATGATGATGTACCCACAGCATGGACCACTGGTATAGGAGCAGACACCTCGAGGATTTTATCTGCTATGTCAGCAACCTTGTCGAGAGGGAGGTCTGCTTGTGCAGTCAAAATGGCTTGAACATTGCTGGGTAGGCGCCTCATCCAGAGTTCCCTGATGATGTCGTCCGAGGGGGCAGAGGAGCCAGCGAGAGAGCGAAGGTGACGGAGAAAGTGTGACGGTTTTCGATCACCAATATCCTCCTCTCCTAATAGGCGACGTACTCTCTGTTCCCGAGAAGATGACAATCGCTTTATGAGTTCAGATTTTAGATTTTCATATTTGTCTTTTGCTGGTGGGTCCTCAATAATATCTCCAATCTCCTCTGCTATCCTTGTGTCAAGGACAGAAATGATATGACTATACCTAGTGCTATCCTTTGTAATGCCGGCTACTTCGAATTGGGCCTCAGCCTGTTTAAACCATATTGATGGTTTGTCCGACCAAAATGGAGGTAGTTTCACCGACACACCCATAACCTTAGCCATTTTTAACTCCTTTATTTCTTCATTCAAAAGAATGATTTGCTCCTCTGATGTCATGTTGGATAGGTAGTTAGACGAGGGAGTGGATGGCAGAAAGAGGCAGATAGACACAAAAGAAGATATTAAAATACTAAGATAATATAAATGAAGGAACCCGGGTTAATATTTACACAAAACTCCAGAACTCTAACTGGCACTGCCTGTATGTAGGTAAAAATAATGCACACTTAACAAATGAAAACAAGAAACTAAATTAATCAATAAAAGTGCAATACTCCTACACAATAAAATAAAAATATTAAAACACACAAAATAATAAAACAGAACATACCAAAATAGAAATCATAAAACAGTCATGCACATGAAAAAAAAAATAATAAAACAAAATAATTAAAATTAGTAGCACATAGACAATAAAAAAAAATAAGTTGCAAACCAACCCGAGTAAAAAAACTTATTAAATGTTATTACTAGTTGAGGTTGCAAATATAAATTAAGAGTTTATTTCACAACACTGTGTTTGAAACCTATCTCCGAAATATTTATGTAGACAGGTTTCTAAAATCACTACTTATTTAAAATAATTACCTAAATTAAATTGTTATGGTACATGTTTACTACTAATATCTTCATAAATAATAATCTTTGTACAAGGCCTAAATTGTATACTATGAACCAACTTTATTACAAAACAACTAAAATAAAAATACACAGGCCGGGATGAAAATTTCAAATTATTAACATAAGACAGTTTAATTATTGATTAAACTATAACTGAAAGTGTATAATACTATTAACTTGGTATGGAAATTTAAAATAAACACTATTTATGATATGTTATCATACTATAGCAGTTTAAATAAAATTAATTTGTTAAGATTATGATTTAAAATAAAGTTCTTATTGATTATAGCGGATAGTCTGTTAGAGTTTATTGTTTAGTTTATCACTCTTCACTGGGGAAAGTTTGCAGAAACTGAAGACATGCAAAAACTTACGTACACGTAGCTCGGTGGTAGAGGCAAGATGCATTAGGCATGCGACATGCAAGGCATACCAAGGGTGACTATGAGCAGAGCAGGCGGTAGTCACTTGCGTAGAGTGCATGCATGGAGACCGGCTTTCAGGGCAGGTAGCCTGCGCAAGCGGACTGATGCAGGGCGCGTGGCGGTTATCACCAACCCAGAGCGCGACCGTCTCGTACCATAAACGGATTGCGTTGAGTTGAGCAAAACCGCAAACTCAAGAGCTGAACACGTGGCAAGTGAAGATGTGATGATAGTGAGGCACAGAGTACTATTTACATGAAGGGGTCACCAATGTTAGGTTTAGTTGGGTGATGGAAGGGGGGTTACTGAAACACTTCAACTGTAGGAAACACCACACCTTTAATATGCGTCCCAACTTCCTAAACGTTACAAGTTACTGGGTTAAATTAGTATAAATAACAAGAATCACCAGATAACATTAAATTAAATTGAAATGCGTAACACTCTGTTGTGCCTTTTTGCTGTCAGTTTAAAAGTCCGTTAGAACGATTGGCGCGGAATCATTTTGGTCAACTGTCGGCGCCATAGACAATACTCTACGTCGGCTTTGCGTGTCGGCCAGAGTTCTGGTGTTGCCAGAGTCAAGGCCGCCACAGCCTGTATTCAAAATCACGGAGGTCATTTTGAATAAACTTTAGTGTCATAAGAATCTATGTTTTGTTAAGTTCATTTTGGTATATAAATGGTTACATAATGAATAAACTTGTTTCAATTATTTTATATTAAACATGTGACAGAATTTATGACCTGACTAGGTATATATATTTTAATTTTAAGATAAATATTTTGAAGTCATTTAAGAAAATAGACCATTTCCCCTCCCCGGTATATCCGAAACTACTGGGCCAAAAATTATAAAAAAATAGAAAATAGTTCTCTACCTAGTACCTATACATTACAGGAAAACCTATAAGAATGTCTATGGTATATAGAGTAACATAGGAAATTACGGAACCGTCGCGCGCGTTGGTGGGCGAGCAAACACGCACTTGTCTGGTTTATTTTTTTCTATCATCTACCTAATCTTCCAAATCCAATAGGGCCCGACGAAACTCGAGTGACTCCAGCTGGTCATACTCGGTGGTTACATATTTGAGCCGTTTGGGGTAGAGACGCTGGGCCCGTTGGAGCCAGGAGCCCATCGCATTTTCCCGGAAATTTCAAAGCGCTTGATCGACGCATAACATCACGTGACCGAGGGTTGGCGAATACCTTGGTCAAACGATGAAAACATACTTTAGTCTAGTCATTTATGTAGGAGTTTGTTATTTGGTTTGTTAGCTGTGAGTAGATTAAAACAATCATATTTATTTCACAGGTTGTTACGATATCTGACACGGAAACGAAATATTTTACAGACTCAAAAGAATATTTTATTTATGTACACACGGCCACAGATCAAGCTACACACTGCGGTACCTTATGCGGTTGTAATAGGCGCTATTTTGCAACAAAAATGTGTAGCTTGATCTGTGGCCGTGTGTACAATAGAGCGAGACCCGACTCGCTCATGGGCGGTTTTTAACTTGGTTGAGTTGAGAGTTTGAACATAAAGTTATGTTATGGAAAACAAAGATCATTATTTGGTTGTTATTTACATTGAGTTCATCTCTCCATAAATCAGCGAATCGTGCTCAAACTATTAGACATGCAATTAAAGACATGATTACACCCTGAGTACCTATGTATAAACAAGTTTACCTGGTTATTTTTTTGGTCGTCCGCCTCAAGTTTTAGAACGTCACTACTTGGTGTATTTGGTAATATTTAATGCATTTTTTATATTATTACTTTTGAATGTTAAACAGGTACCTACGTAGTTATTTTATATGAGTAATAGGTTTTTTTTTTTTTTTTTTTTTTTTTGAAAGGACTAAAGTTGGTAGCCTCTGATGGCTGCTCCAACCTTACCGGACAATCGGCGAGCGCAGAGAGCTCTCAGCCGGGTAACATTTAGGTAACCACGCCTGAGGGCACCCCCGAGTGGGGTACGAACCTCGGCTCAGGGCGTTACCGGGGGAGGGGGAGGACTTTGTATAAGTTACGACTAATTGGGGGCGGTCGGATTACTAATGGCAGCTCGGGCCGCTTGAACGGGACGAGACTGAGTGGGACGTCGCGGCGGTCCTCGCCGTCGAGGACGGTAGCGTAATCGGTTTTGTGTAGTGTGTTGTGTACTTTTACGGGCTTCGTCAGCTTCGATCTGAGCTAATGTTATGGGGTCATCCGGCTCGCTGAGGGCTTGCCTTGGTCTAAGGATACGGAGTATACGAGAGGGCGTGTACGTTGCGGCTTTCACTATAAGAGGGTTGCGGTGATTAACGGCGGTATTGAAAAATCTGCGTGAGGCGCGTTTTATAAATTGTTTTAACGTGGGGAGACCTAAATCAATGTGGAGATTTTCATTACGCATGTACCACGGGGCGCCCGTGGCTTTGCGCATGAAACGGTTTTGAATCACCTGAAGGCTATGGATCCGTGCAGGAGCTGCATGTGCGAACACAGTACTAGCATAGGTCATAATGGGGCGGATACACGTGGTATATAGTCTAACCTTGCTTTTGAGGGCAAGTTTAGACTTATGATTCAATAAAAAGTGGAGGCGCCCTAAAACAAAGGCGGCGCGCGCGCGGACCGCTTTAATGTGGGCATCAAAGGTCAAACGATCATCGAGAATTACTCCGAGATATTTGGCTTGCCTTTCCCAGGGGATTGGTTCACCGAATAGAGTAACTGCCTTTGGAGGGGTGGGGGTACCTCGATGGTAGGGTCTGTAGAATAGGACCGCCTGGCTTTTGACAGGGTTGATTTCGATCCTCCATTTCCGAAACCAGGCGCCTAGGGCGTTAGCCGCGGTTTGGAGGTTCTTAACAATGACTGAGGGGGACTTACTAGAGCAGTAGACCGCGGTGTCGTCCGCAAAAAGAGCTAACTGCACTTTGTCGGTCTTTGGCATATCACTCGTGTAGAGTGAGAATAGCAAGGGAGACAGTACCGAGCCCTGAGGGACACCGGCACCGATGGGGTGAGGGGAGGAGAGTGCGCCTAGAATGCGATATCGAAAGTGGCGATTTGACAAATAATCTCGTAAGATAAGCACGAGTCTATGTGGAACACCTAAGGTGAATAGCTTAAAGATTAAGCCATTGTGCCACACTTTGTCAAATGCCTTCGCGACGAGTAATAGGTGTTACTGGTAACTAAGCAGCAGGTATATAAGTACATATATGGGTACTTACCTATGTATTGTAAAAAAATCCATATTGCTGTTTGTAGGAGGAGGAGGTAGTTTCCCTGAATCCTTTTATTCTTATAAACACGTAGTCCGGCAATAATTAACCGACTGACACGGAAGGTGGATTATGTTTTTCGAGAGTAATGATTTCTTTGGCACGCTTAGCTCTGTAGCCTAACGGCTTGATGGATTTGTGATGTTGTTGACGTAGGTACCTAAATTAAAATAAAAAAAGGGGGTAGGTATTTTACCCAATTTAGAACTCCGTCTGTACCTGTATAACAGGTATAATTAATTTGAAAACCGACTTAATTGTTTAATTTTATTAAGTTTTATGTACTTATAAGGCTAGGTGCTTAATGTTTCAGCAGCTAGCAGGTAGGTAGAACAAAGCATTAATAACCCTTTCTTGGCAAACGGATAAATTATGTAATAGGTTTTAAAATATTTATTATTATTCTTGTTAGGGTCATATAGTCTTAATATTATGATAAAGGGTATGTTCCTAGTATTAGTACTGGATAAAATCTGTACATAGAATATTTCCTGGCCGCTGATGCCGATCATCGATAGACGGTAAGGGTTAATGTTAGAAAAACAGGCTGGCAGCGTTTCCTTTGGATGTCCAAATGTCCAAAATTGCGCCTCTCCTGTCTTGCTTGTCTCCGTCAGTTTATATTAAGGGACGGAGTCATTTACGGGGAGCCTCCTCTGTCTCATAAAACTTCGATTAGATTTGGCTCGACGCCACACATCCACGACCTACCCTATATGTAATGTAGGTACTCAGTTCATAGATCAGAACCATGACCTTGGTGTGGATATCAACTAACTCGTCCACTATATAATATGTCTGTCAATAATAATTTATAATATGGTGTATGTTTTCTTTCAGATGGAGAGGCAGCGTGTACAAGTTGGTGTGGCGCGAGTTACTAGCATATTTAACACTGTACTACACAATCAATTTATTATATCGGTTCGCACTGACAGAACAGCAGCAGAGGTTAGTATTGCAATATAAGAACCCAAAATATTATTTGGTTGGCGGAACATTATTTAAGTAAGTGTATTATTTTTACCTTTGTAGGTAATCTGGTCAATACTCGTGGCGATTTTCATATATTTTCTTACTAACAGAAATAAACTAATATTAACGACTAAAGCTGGTAGCCTCATCGCCGAGGGCTCTCAACCAGTAACTTTTAGGTAACCACGCCTGAGAGCACCCCCGAATAGGGTACGAACCTCGGCTCAGGGCATTACCGGGTGAGGGGGAGGGCTTAGTACGAGTTACGACTAATTGCAATTGGGGGCGGTCGGATTATTAATATTAGCTGCTTGATTTTATAAATTTCACACCTATAGCTATAGAAGTTATTCATGTTAAAGAATATTGAGCTAAAATATACTGGGAAGCGAAAATTACGGATCTCTTAGAAATAACTGATATAGGTAGGTACAACACCTATCCCAAATTAGTAAATAAATAAACAAATAAAATTATACCCACCTAAGTTTTTTTTAAAGTACCGTAAAGTCGTTTTACTCTAAAAAACTTGAAAATAAAATTAATCTAAAAATATCATGCATTAGTTAGTTTTGTTTGACAAAATCATGAGACTTTACTTTTTACTTCACGTTTGTTTGTTATCAACAGAGCCATTACCTATACTTACGCGGACGTTATTTTCAGGGCCACCTTTGGGGGGTAAGATAGAAAGTTTAAAAAAAGCTTGGCACTGTGTGTGTTTTGAACAAAAGCGCCACCACACCTCTGTGCGGCACAGAGTGGTGGTGCTTTTCTTCAAATAGGGAGATAAAACCCTATTGAAGAATTACAGACCCATCACACTGCGGAGCCATGTTTACAACGCACGCAGGTTTAACGACTTCCAGCCGCAAGCCGGTTTCCGAAAAGGCTTTAGCATCATAGACCACATACACACGCTGCGGCAAGTTATACCTTACAGAAGACCGATGAGTATAACCAGCCATTAAGCTTAGCGTTTTTGGACTATGAGAAAGCCTTCGATTCGATACCTGGACCGTGCTCAGGTCTCTTCAAAGGTGCCAAATCGACTATCGGTATATCGAGGTGTTAAAGTGTTTGTATGAGAACGCCACGATGTCTGTCCGAATCCAGGACCAGAGCTTGAAACCTATCCAACTTCAGCGAAGCGTGAGACAGGGAGACGTGATATCACCGTAACTGTTCACCGCTGCATTGGAAGATGTCTTAAAGCTTCCGGACTGGAACGGATTTGGCATCGATGTCAATGGCGAGTACATCACCCACCTTAGATTTGCCGATGGTATATCTAGTAGTAGTCATGGCTAAAACCTTTGAAGACCTTGGTACAATGCTCGATGACCTCAACCAGTAGGTCTAAAAACGAACATTATCTTCAATAATTCTCATCAACATAGTACAACACATTCATAAATATAGCTATAAACTTCGAATAAAATACTACCATTATACGTCCATGCATAAAACCAAATGTTTCATTCTACATTTGAAGGTACATGACAATGGAAAAACTCACTTTTTCGTGCATTGTTTTCGAGTAGGTACTGAAGATTATTTCCGCAATGCATCGTATACATTGGCCAAGGTTAATGTTGATGTACCGTTGATTTAATCTCAAGTTTATTTTTTTGCAATACCTTGATTGATACCTTTTAATTTCTACAATTATTAGTTTCATATGACTTAAATGTACGCAAATCAGTAAAAAGGGGGGTCCTATGTCATAACGGGTCTCTTATCAACCAGACTTTCTATCAATGAGCATCAACATAAACTTTTCTGCTCTACATACTTAATAACTTGAATCAATTAGCCCTTAATAGGTAGGTACCTACGTACGATACGTAAGTAAGCTTCAAAGTTTCTAAGTCTTAGGCACTTATAAACGTAACAAACAAGATACAATTGACTGTACTCTTTCACCGGTTCGGAATACACAGACATGAACCATAATGTATCCCTTTAAAACCCTCTGATAGCGGTTTCACTCGCGTTCATTATTTGACACCTTGAAATGAAATCAACTTGGTATCTTTGAATATTTGCTTGGTATTCAAATAATGGGTATTTTTTCATTTTTAATATTTATTTATTTTTTAACATTTTTAATTATTCTAGTTAGATTTATTGGAAACCTGCTCATTGACACATAATAAATGAAACGTGTTTTGATGCTTTTAGAAATGTCGATTAGGGCTTCCAAACAAATATACAAAGGTTTTATAGGTTTATGTATACGCATATCTCCGAAACTATTAGTCGAATTGTGACCATTCTTTTTTATCGGCTTACATGTACTTCAACTTAGAGAATCGATCATTTTGATTTTACACGACATTTGTATTTTAATTTGTGTCAAAAATTATAATTACCTACACTAATTATAGACTGACTAGGTACTTATTGAAATAGTTATTTTTATACTGATGCTATATACCTAATTTCAGCATTATAAAAGATACCATTAAGTATCATTAAAATATATGAAAATATTTAAGCCCCAATCAAATAGATCGATTATACTCGAATATAATGGATGGATAGAATTGAGTTGAGCATCTCTAATCATAATCCCACACAACGTGACGTGGACAATGCGGTATAGATGTCGGTGAAGTTGTCACAATACTATTTTAAATATTCGTTTCGTATAGCAGCTTGTCCATTTGATAGGTACTGATATTTGTAACTAATACAATAATAAAATATATAAATAATAATGCTGCAAGTTCTATATTTATTGGTTCTGGAGCCATTTTCGACGAAGTCTATAGACTCCTTCCCGGTGTTAAATTGTTGTGAAATTTGGTACCTACTACCTACACATAATGTAAGTTCATTGACAATACAATAACATGGTGTCATATTCATTGAGCCGTCTGATGATGGAGATAAAAAAGCTTGCCCTTTTTTAATTTAAATTTAAACATATTTGCTCGCATACGTGTTGAAAAACTGGCTCTTATTGCACTAATTTTATGTTCATAATACAGCTTATTACACACGCATGCTTTTTACTTTACATTACCGCACTAGTGTTTTTGGGGTTCCCTAGTTCACGTCTGGAACCCTTCGTCATGTCCGTCCGTCCTCGGCTTACCTTCCAAACGGTTAGTGCTAGAAAGATGAAACTTTGTATGGATATATGTATTTACTAGCTTTCGCCCAGCGGTTTCACCCGCATTAGAGTTCATGAACACCCCGTTCTCAATTTACCCAACCAATTAATATATAGGTATAGGTCAATTTGTCCGTTATTCTCATACCTTGAAAACCACAGTACAGATTATGAAGCGCTTTTCAAAGATAGGTATCCTCTTAGGTTCAGGTTCCTAGAGGAAGGTTTTAGGCTATGTAAATATCCAGGGATATGTAGGTATAGTAGTTCTGTGACGATTGAATGCTACATACCTAAATATATTATGCACGTGGAGTTCAGTTTTCACGTCTAAATACTGGTTAAAAATTACAATCCATTAAATACCTAAGTTTTTATTACCTACGTTAAAAAAAACAGTCAAAGGTTCAGAGCCATACAGCCTTCTTATAGTTGTATGTATATTGAATTCTTTATGTGTTCGATATCGTTTTTTTTTATAAGTTTCGGATGGCATGAAGGAGATAAAGGATTTTCTTTCTTCTTTCTTTCTAAACGTTCAAACAGTGTTTAATGAAAATTGGCAGAGAGAGTAGACCCGTGAGATAAGAATGTAGGTATTTGTATTTCAGGACTTGTGAGAAACTAAGGACAGCTTCTTAAATGATACAATACAGGTTGATGCAAAATTTTCAAGATCTACCAACATAAACCTATCCATGATTAATCTATACTAATAATAATCTATATATCTATCTATCTAAACTATAATAAAACTGAAGAGTTTGTTTGAACGCGCTAATCTCTGGATCTACCAGTCGGATTTGGAAAAATATTTTTGAAATTGAAAATCCAATTAGTAAGGAAGGTTATAGATAGAACATAGGACATAATAACATCACGCTAGGATCCTTAGGAGCCGAGCAATAATAAAAAGAACGCTAAGCGGGGAGCATGTATAGCACGGCAGAGCGATGCGACGCGGCGCCCGATGTAACCCGAGCAATACCGAAAAGAACCGAACTATGCACGACTTTACCTCTTCTATAGGTAGGTATACGTAATTTGTTAGATGATTAATAAAATTAAATGCTTTACTGCGTTAAATATTTTTAAGATGAATTGTTGTACATATTACGGATTTCATAGAAACAAAAACTACTTAGGTAGGTCCAAATTATTTCAAAATTGGTTTTGGGTTTATTTTTACTAAATTTGTTTTTTTTTTATTTCTTGGATGAGAACTTATCTATCTATAGGTACTAATAATAAAGCTGAGAGTTTATTTGAACGCGCTAATCTCCGGAGTTATTGGTCCGATTCGAAAAATTGTTTCACTAATAGGAAGCTACATTATTGCCGAAGGTTATTATAGGCTACTTTTAATCCCAGGAACGCCAGTAAAACCGCGGGGAACAGCTAGTTATTTTATATAAACTAAATTGATTTTAGAAATTTTAGATCACTTGTTTGAGATATTGTAGAAAAATAAGAGTTTTGTTACTTTATTTTGGCATGAAAGTTGAGCAATAGTACTGTTAGTGGAAGGGTTCTTAGTTTGCTATAAACAATTCTTGCTATGCATAGCTTAAATTCATAAAATATAGTACTTATATGAATAGAGTAGCCTTATACAGTCTGATGAACTTTTTTTAAAAATCATATAAATATCTATGATTAAAATTTGGAATAATTATGATTCCTATGTTGTTACATTTGTGTTAATTAGTCTATATTCAAAATTTTGGATCTTTTGCTCAAGTAATTGCAAAAATATTAAAGGGCAAAAATGAAATATTTCACCCTCTATAACATTGCATTGCTAAATAGTATTACAAAATGCTCTAGGATTCTTATAGTTCTCGCTATGGGTAGCTTATAACCAGAAATTCTTGGTTCTGAAATCAATAGGAAAAGCGTTATACAGTTGATGAAAAAAAATTAAAAAGGTCATAAAATTGTCTATGATTTAAAAGTTTAAAATTATTAATGTGCATATTGTTACAATTATGTTACATGGTCTACACCCAAAATTTTTGATCCCTAGCTCATGTAATTGCAAAAATATTAAGGGGCCAAAATACAAATTTCCGCCCTCTATAACATTTCATTGCTAAATAGTATTGCAAAATGCTTTAGGATTCTTATAGTGCTTGCTATGGGTAGCTTATTTCCAAAAAATCATGCTCCTTAGTTAAATAGCTCTTGCGTTATACAGGTTGATAAAAAAAAATTAAAAAGTTCATAAAATTGTCTATGATTAAAAAAAAAAAAATTATTGATTTGCATGTTGTTAAATTTGTGTAACATGGTTTACATCCAAAATTTTAGATCCCTAGCTCAACTAATTGCAAAAATATTAAGGAGACAAAATAAAATTTTCCACCCTCTATAACATTTCATTACTAAATAGTATTGCAAAACGCTTTAGGATTCTTATAGTGCTTGCTATAGGTAGCTTATTTCCAAAAAATCATGCTTCTTAGTTGAATAGTTCTTGCGTTATTCAGATTCATAGAAAATAATTTAAGGTGTCATAAAATTGACAACTATGAAAAATTTGAGAAACACTGGATTTAATATTGTTCCAATTGTATTGATTAGTTAATGTTCCAAATTTGAGGTCCCTAGCTTGAGCCATTACAAAAATATTAAAGTGCAAAAATTGGATATTTCACCCTTTATAACTTTATGCCGCATGGAAAGTTTGAGAAACTTAACAGTACATTTCAAAACAAATACTGTAAAAAGCTTATATTCCAAAAATCAAGCTTCTGCTATGAATATTAACTGAGAAAAACAGGATGCTAAAAGTAAATTTTCAACATTTTTACTTTGTCTATGGGCAAAACTTTGACAAACATCAAATTGAAATTTGTAGTATTTGTATAGCATAACGCGTATACGAAATTTCATTTGTCTATTTTTAGCCGTTGCAGAGATATAAGAGTTTGAAAAATGCATAATTTCCATCAGTAATATCTTCTTCGAAGAAAAAAAGTTTGAGAAACGCCGAAAATATATTTTAGCAGTATTATTAAACTACCTACACTATAAATTTTGTGTTTGTAACATTCAAACTCACAAAGTTATCAAGGTTTAACGGAAACAAAGCAAATCCCTTATTTTTTTAAATTTTCCTCCCATAGACAAAAGTTTGAGAAACGCTCGCACCCATATCTAATATTTTTTATTGAAAAAGCTACATTAAAAATTTCAGACTTCTAGACCCTAAGGTTCCAGAGATATTAAGATACTTAAAATCGCACAAAGGGCCCGTTTCCACCGCTGCGGAAAGGAATTTCGAAAAATCGCTTCTTAAATGGGGTCTACGTGACAAAATCTATGCACATGCCAAATTTCACATTAATCGGTTCAGCGGTGTGGGCAGGGGGATGTTTACCCAAAAAATCGCTACTCTTTTATATAATAGACTACGTCGAGAAAGTACTGAAATAAAATGACGTAAAATAGTAGTTTATGATACTGTTGCATAATATTAAATACGAGTGTGAGTTTAAGTACCGAGCCGTAGGCGAGGTTCTTAATATTATCACACGCGTTTTTAATACCTAATTATGTGCAGTATCATACAGTACTTTAGTATCTAAACTCATATAAATAATGTAATTTAAAAAAAAAGAAAAATCGATAGTATTTTTCTAACAACTTTAAAAAAAAAAAATTACATTACAAATATTTTTGTGACATTTTTGGTCAAAATTATATATGTATGGCAAAAACAATAAAATAAACAGACACAATAATCATATACCTAATCAAATCCGTGTTGCCAACTCTCAAAAATTCTTACCTCTAAAGTTCAAGTCTAAAATTTGTCACATTATCATCGTCAAATTGAATTGATTATACTATTGATAGGTCCAAAGTGTACTTTAATAGAAAAAATGTTATTTTATACCATTATCTTGGGAACACAACTGTACTATAATGAATCATTATACACGGGCGTGCCTAAAGTGGGTCATTAAAGTACTGATTTTGATTTCATAATAAGAACATTACGATATGAGAGTAGATAAAAAAAATTTTGTGGTACCTCCCCTACATGTAAAGTGGGGATGTTTTTATTTTTCTCGCGTCTATCCCATTGTGTGGGGCATCATTAGATAGGTTTTTTAAAAACATTGAGAGGTTACTGTGGTTTGCGAGACATTCAACTTTAAAGCGTAATTTTTACTAATATTAACTTATTCGTCCGATTAGCAGACGACTAGCAACAGCCAGTTTTTTTACATAAATAATTTATTCCCTCGCAAGTGAAAAACGTCGTATGCAACGCATGTGCATTGATAATTACACACTCGACTAATTATACCGCCTCGTCTGTAATGACCAACATAGTACACTTGTATCATAATATTTTAGTTTAATTTGAATTTAGTTTTAATTTTTTTGCTAAAAATTATATTCTTTTTTAAATAATACTTAAAATTGTGTAATAAAAACAACCTGTCATGATGGGAAAAAAATGTGGGTTGCACCTGAATGGTTATCAATACTGTCTTTTGCTAGCAAAGACGTTGCTCTGACAGACAATTTAACGATTTCGTTGGATGGTGCAACCGACACCCACCCTAAGTATTGCATTTTGACTTCGGTAAGTCCGCCATGTTATTTGCTAAAATTTAAAAATTGTTTCCCGTTACATAATGAATTATTCCTAAGCTTAGCACATCAACATCAATCACATCTTCAGTTTTATAATTTTAGATACGGTACCTACATAACCGATTAAACTTCTACTATGTACCTACCTACTACCTAGGTACATCAAGTGCAAATGAATCATATTCATGTTTTATGACTGCATTATGTTGTTGGTCCTAGGTAATGTTGTTGCATTTCTTAGATGTTATTATATTGGATAACATTTTAAACATCCATAAGCACATTACAGTCACGAACTGAGAATAAAATGAATGTGCAAGCAATTTAAAATAACACATTTTGATACCTACCTACCTACTCGTAGAAGGTTAGTTAAAAGTACCTAGTATTAGTTCTATATTAAGTATGTCAAATAAATAAAAAAAATAAAATGTTCAGGGTTTGTGCACGTTCTATAAATATTTTGTTATGACTTGACTGTTGATTTTGAAGATACAACGGAGTTCCTTAACTTTATACAGCAGGAACGTCCCGATTTATATACTTATAGTTGTTCACTGCGGTTTCATCCGCGGTACTTACTTAGACAAATAGTAGGTACCCCATACCTTCTCCATATATCATAGGCTATCTGCATGCCCAATTTCATCGTGTTCGGTTCAGCGATTTAAGCGTAAAAAGATAACAGACAGACCGCGTTACTTTCGCATTTATAATATACGAGTAGTATGTATTTTTTATACCTTGAATTACATTATTGGATATATCCTAATTTCTTTGAAAGTAAAATATAACCTACGTTTCTCAGTAATAATATTAGCATTCTACTGTTGAAGGATTTTTTTAATGCAATCCAGTAGTTTTTGAGTTTATTCATTTTTCGATTTTACCCGTGCCGTGTTTAAATTGACTAAATTGTTGGATACTTATCGTAAAACACGCTCTCGTCGTCCCTCAACTCAGATTGTAAAACCTAAACGTGCCAAAAGTGGCCAAAACTACGTAGGTATATTTTGTGCCAAAAATTCAGGAGACGGGAAAAAAAGGAGAATAAAAAAAAATATTTTTTGTTTTCCTTAGAATGATTCGTAAGTACCTACATATTTTAATATTAGTAGAGTAATAGTAGTAGTAAAGACGCGGCCTGCTACTGGACGAATAGGTACTTACAACAACTGCATACCTACAAACTTTTTCGTATGGATGTGGCTACACACACAGAAGCAGTAGGTAACTTTGATTGAGGGGCGCGCCATGTTGTAGTAGTTTATATATAGCTTTCTGAACAAACCTTTCACAAAATTATTTATTTGCGGGATAAAAAGGTGATAATCTCCGCGAAACAACACTAACAACCGGTTTCTTCAAACTTCATTAATTTTTATTACCTATGTTATACTATTACATTAATCACATACTTTTCTTCTCATGTTACGTACGAGTTCAAACAATGTTATAGAAAGTAAAATATTTTTTGAAGCAACCAGACATTGAATGTTTTACGTCTACCGCATACCTACTATTACTTTTATACGAATTCTTAAAATTTATTGTTTTGTACCTTCCATCATCAGCTCAGCAACATGAGGTGCAAATGACTACCAGACGCATATATCGAATAGCTTTAGAAAGTGTATGAAAAACATTGTAAGTGTAACTTTTGAAGTCGATTAAAAACAAATAAAATACAAAAGATGTAACTAAAACTGTAAATTTACTGATGCTTGGATATTAATTTGTCACCTTGGGTTGAACCTTAATATCCGGGACTGAAAGTTTTAATTAGGTACTACGTCATAATGAGTCATGAATGGGCGTCATAGTCTTTTGAAATAATATACTTTTTGTATTTACATAAATAACACTTTTTGGGACTTCGCGCTTCCCCACATCGTGCCTCAAGTGAGACATGCTTTGCTTAGTATGGATAGCAAGTACGTGAAGTACGTATGGACTACTTGGTAAATTCTCCCTTATTCATACTAAACAAAGGCAATAGACCAACTTTCGTTAATACACGTAGGGTAGAGGTCATTGACATTACGCTGGCCAGTAAAGAAGCAAGGCTATCAGAAATTGGCATGTATCAGGTGAAATCAGCTTATCTGATCACAATTACATTTGCTTTAAGTTTATAACCACCAAAGACTTTGGCAACGAACTAAGGCGGAATCCCAAGAAAACACATTGGGCTGCCTACAGGGAGGATCTCAAAGTAGAACTTAGAGATCCAATAACGAGGTTAAATTCTATTATAGATATTGAATTTGAGGCGGACAGGGTAACATAGGCGGTAACCACCTGCTGGATAAAAAAACTGTCCGGAAAAGGAAGTGAAATCACGTAAGGAACCATGGTGGTCGACTGCCCTTGAAAAACTGAGGCAGGAGACCAGAAGAACGTTTAATTACGCGAAATCTACAAAAGATTTCACAATATATGCAAGAGCATTAACGCACTACAGCAAACAAGTTCGCAAAGCGAAGAGAAGGGCGTGGAGGGAGCATTGCAAAAATATAAGTAGCTATCCAGAAGGAATGAGACTGCCAAAGGCAATGAGCTCCGCGAAGATAAACAAACTGTCATTCATTAGAAATGACCAAGGTAAACTCACCACGGTTGGGAAGGAGACGTTATCTATTATGCTCAAAACACACTTCCCAGACTCGGTAGAATTACATAATGCGAAAACACAATAACAATGGAAGAACAGAATGCCAAAACTTCCAAAGACGACTGGTGTACCGCAAAGAAAGTCGTTGACGCCGACAGGTTACGCTGGGCTTTACGTAGCTTCCGTCCATATAAATCCCCTGGACCCGACGGAATCTACCCTATCCTACTACAAGCAGGAAGCCACATTCTGTTACCTACCAACCTCATCTATGCAGGCTATACAGAGCCTGCATAGCCTTTGGACATATACCATCATGCTGGAGACAAGTCAAGGTAATCTTCATTCCCAAACCGGGTAAAGCAGATTAAGAGGATGCTAAGTCATACCGACCTATAAGCTTGACATCCTTCTTTGTAAAAGCACAAGAGAAGATGATCGACAGGCATATAAGAGATGGACCACTGAAACGCAGATCACTCCATAGAATGCAATGTGCTTATCAACCAGGTAAATCTACTGAAACAGCACTACATCATGTGGGCAACACTAAAACCTAGGGTTATATATTGGATATACATGATGATGGTGAAGCCAATACTATATTATGGCAGCGCAGTATGGTGGACAAGGACTTTACTAAAATCCTGTAGAGACACGGAAAGTGCAGAGAGTAGCCTGTTTAGGTATTACTGGAGCCTTTAAAACAACGCCTACGATGGCACTGGAGTGGATCATGGGAATTACACCGCTTCATATCCACATACAAACGGAGGCAAGAAAATCTCTTTACAGACTTGCAAAGGCAGGAGCATGGGTTCGACATAAGCCCTGCACAAAACATACATCAGTGGTTCCTGTAAAAGAACTGGCTGACATAATAGACATGTTATGTGACGCTGATAAAACAGTATATATGTTCAATAAGAGATATAGTGTACATAGACCCACAAGGGAAGAGTGGAAGAGGGCCCCAACCCCAAAAACGACACTAATGATCTCATATGGTATACTGACGGATCCAAAATGGCGTCAGGAACGGGAGCAGGGATTTGGTCCAATGACTGCAGTATCAGTCAACATGGGGCACATATCATCAAAAAACATGGGGCATTACACTTCATTTTCCAGTCGGAAACATACGCAATAATTGCCAGCATTAGAGAAATGCTAAGGAGGAATGTGAAGTTCAAAACCATATATATACTCAGTGATAGTCAAGCAGCTTTGAAGGCACTTATCTCCTTCAGAGTAAGCTCTAACTAAATAAAACTAGGAAAACACAACAATGTTAAGCTAACCTGGATACCCGGACACGTAGGTGTTGAAGGGAACGAGAAGGCAGATCAACTAGCAAGGGCGGACTCAAATAAGCAGCTCATTGGCCCTGAGCCATTTGTAGGAGTTCCTCATGGAACTTACCATCAAGCATTATATGCGCAGGCTAGAAAAGAACAACTTAGAGAATGGAGGGAAGTGAGAGGCCTAAATCACTCTAAGACATTTTGCAGAAATAGGGTAAAAGGTTCTAAGGATCTTTTAAACCTCAATAAAATACAACTAAGGCATTACATAGGTGCAATGACAGGCCACTTTGGCACCAATGAGCACCTTCACAAAATGAAGCTTAGTATGACGGACACATGCAGATTCTGCATGGATGATAAAGAGTCAATGCTACACATATTGTGCAGCTGCGAGGCTCTGGCAAGACGTAGGGTATATCATTTAGATATGGCTTATCCGTCACCCGATGACTATGCGCAGCTCCAAGCAGGTACGACTGTGAGATTCATACAGGGACTCTTTGATCTACCGGTGGAAGAGTAATACAGGGCTATGGGCAGCACAATGGATCCAATAGGGTCGAAGTGCGTTCAGCTATTGCTGAACCCGAGTTAGCCATTATCATAGAATAGAATGGATAGCAAGGCTTGATGTTTGTTTTGTACCTATGACGTTATTCGACGACGGCAAACTCCGAAATGAACAGCTAGTAGGTTTTCCAACAATGTAAACTTACAAGACAATATGGAGGAAATATGATGTATGTTCACACTACAGCCACATTATATCCGTGTTTACCACAGATACACATCTCATCATGAAGATATAATGAGTTACTTCCATCTGTGAACAATTATAAGTATCTGAATACCCCATTGTGATGTGAAGCGACTGTACCTACCTCACTTCTCGGTCACATCCGACACAAATCGACACAATACTCTGTTATATTTAAATAACAGATACATTTCATTGTGAAACTTGTAGACGTCTAATATCAAGCGCAAAAAATTATCTGTTTATTTACTCATGTGACGCGGGTGACACGTGGGGCAATTATCATTACCGATTTTAATTTCACTTTTTAAAATCTTTTATTTTCATATTTTTTTAAGAAACGCAATCCTAAATATAAATTTTCAAGTGCGTCAACATTTCAGAAAATCAGATACACGGTGGTAGAAACCCGCGGCTAACACCCTAGGCGGTCCTATTCTATAGACCCTACCAACGACGTGCCCCAACCCCCCTAAAGGCAGTTACTTCGGTGAACAAATCCCCTGGGAAAGGCAAGCCAAATATTTCGGAGTAATTCTGACAGTTTGACCTTTGAGCCCACATTAAAGCGGTTCGTGCGCGCCGCCTTTGTGTTTGGGCGCCTATATACCGCGTGTATACGCCCCATTATGATCTATGGTAGTAATGGGTTCGCTTCGCACATGCAGGTCCTGCACGGATCCACAGCCTTCAGGTCATTCAAATCCATTCCGTCATGCGCAAAACCACGGGCGCCCGTGGTAAATGCGTATTGAAAATCTACATAGTGACTGAGATCTCCCCACGAAAAAACAATTTATAAAACGCGCCTCACACAGATTTTTCAATACCGCCGTTAATCACCTCAACCCTCTTATAGTGAAAGCTGAAAGTCGCCTGCCGCAACGTACACGCCCTCCCGTATACTCCGTATCCTTAGACTAAGGCAAGCCCTCTGCGAGCCAGGTGACCCTCTTACTTTAGTCAGATCGAAGCTGACTGAGCTCATAAAATTACACTACACAAACCCGATTACCCTATCGTCCTCGACGGACACGTCACCGTCGCGACGTCCCACTCAGTCTCATCCCGTTCAAGCAGCCCGAGCTACCAGTAATCCGACCGCCCTAAACTAATCGTAACTCGTACGAAGCTCTCCCCCTCCCCCGATAACGCCCTGAACCCAGGTTCGAACCCCATTCGGGGGTGTCAGTTAAAGTATGTGATGAATTTAATGTTAATTTTTAAGTAGATTAACCTATAAAGCTAGGATGCTCTCCGCGAATGTCTCCGTCCCTTACTAAACTGACTGAGACAGTAAAACTATTCCCTTTCTAATGGATTTCAGAATGTATCCAAAATGTATCTATATTAATAATTTCGTGCAGGGGTACGGTTGACTCGATCGAAACCTTACCTGAATAATAAAACATAAAACAATAAAGATTTTGAGTCGACAACATATATCCGCAAAATTCGGATTGTCGAGTATTTTGTTAAATTCTAATGGTGCTGACAAGATGCTAACTGCTGACAGACAAATTATCGTCGCCATTTATTGACAACTCTAGCGAAACGTCACTGACACCGGATGACATATAAAAATAATATACCTAACCTATTTTGGACTTTTTGGTGGGAACTTGCGAAGTGACGTTACGTTTTCATTTTATTTTCATGAAATTGTGTATTTTGGGTTTTATTGAATATTATCGGTAGTATTTTGTCCAATAATAGTAGTTTATGATACTGTTGCATAATAGGGGTTATTAAACACGAGTGTGAGTTTAAGTACCGAGCCGTAGGCGAGGTTCTTAATAGTATCACACGAGTTTTTAATACCTAATTATGTGCAGTATCATACAGTACTTTATCTAAACTCATCTAATAATGTAATTTAAAGGTAAAATATCGATAATATTGTGTCATAGGTTTTCATGACTCACGGGTATCGATTATTCGTCATTTCCATTGCCGCCTCCTCAATTTCAGATCCAAGTTTATTTCACCTTAGTATCACTCCTATTTTTCTATCATTTTTGGCCAAAATAAAATATGTATGCAAAAAAATCAATAAAATAAACAAACATTAATCATCATGGCGCCCAAATCCGAGTTAGGAAAAACTCCCTACCACATACGCGACCACAGAGTAAATTTGCATCTAAAATTGAATTGATACAGATTGATTCCTAATTGTTTACAAAGAGAATATAATACTACGTTTAATTGTTTAGTCATGTCTGGCCACTTATAATGTTTTTTTCTTTATTATTTCGTTTGACAAGTTGACTGACAGTAATTGTAAAAAAAGTATTAAAACCCAAAAAACATTATAAGTGGCCAGACATGTCCAAATACTTGTACTTTAATGAAAAAAAGTTATTTTATAGCATTATCTTGGGAAGAAAACTGTGCTATAATATAATTTTTTAATTTCATTATACACGGGTGTGCATAAAGTGGGTCATTAAAGTACTGATTTTGATTTCATAATAAGAACATTACGATATGAGAGTAGATAAAAATCAATACAAGTGAAGTAAAATGATTACGTGTATAATAATAAGTAGGCTTTTCAAGATGTCTCAAAAAGACCGTGAAATTTTTTAGTAGAGCGACCACTGTACTAAAACCCTAACATCTAATGAGACCTAACCTAAACTGACTAATTACACTGACTATGACTTGAAAATGATTTATTATCATTAATTCAACTTGACAAAAAAATAAAAATACATGAAGAATATAAAATACAATGCACAACTTGACACTGGCAAAATACACAAAGTGTGATGCCAAAACGAAAGTCGAAAGAAATGTACATTTTTCAGTGTTCAATTGTTCATTTAGTTTTGCATAGTGATCACAGAGTACTTTTTATATACGGAAAATAGTATTTATTAATTAAACACAATGAATGATGCTCTACGAATCTATGCCTTGCTTTTAATATTCCTTGAGAACCGATAACTACAGAAATATCTATCAACATTTTGTAGGTATCTACATGTTTCATTCATCATCATTCGTTTCACTTTGTCGGTTTGTTGCAAAGAATAAATGTTTGTTGTTTCACATTTACTAGTTCGGGAGCATATGGATTCATATAAAAAGTGTAAAATGTTTTATGCCAATAAATTTATAATTTTATAATTAAGAGTCATATTATTTCTTCTAGTGTATTAATATTTTCAAGTTATTTAGATGGCCCAAATAAGAGAAAAACTCATTCTTAATTTTAAAAAAAACCGGCCTAGTGCTTGTCAGACCACTCAAAGAATAGGCACGTAGTCACCCATAATGGTACGTGGACTTAGAGGATTGTGTCCAATAGATAATTTTTATGATTTTATTTTACATGTTTACTTATTATTTCGTTATTATTGTACGAAGTTTTCCTCTAGTTCGGCCTCTATAACTGTTTTTTCGAGCCAGCCGTTTAGCTTTTAGAGGGCGGGACGCCCTATTTTAACAAAAAAATGCGCTTTAAAGTTGAATATCTCGCAAATGGATACCTCTATCAAGAAATCGTTTTAGCAATCTCTCAATGTTTTATAAAACCTATCTAATGATACCTTACACAATGGCATAGACAAGTGGCAGAAACTTGCCACTTGTTTAGATAATGTGTTCTGCAGTTTGATTATGTTCTGGTCTGATGTTATGGTATTATTATGTGTATAATCTGATAGATTTTTCAAGTAGTTTACATTGTTAAGTACTTACTTGTAAAATCTATCCGTAATAATACTATTATGGTAACTCTGTTTCTTCCCTTTTCAAAGCTTAGCGTAATGAAATTTGGCAAGGAGACTATATCCTGGGGAAGGGAAGAAGGACGTAGGCTTCTTTTGTATCAAATAATAATCTGGATCAAGTACAATCTCCCAAAGTACAGTATTTACAGTTTGTACAGTCCACAATCAAGGTCGTGTTTTTAATTTTTGGCCAAACATATTTTATTAAAAATTTGAAGTTATCGACGATTCAAGTTACTAGTTAAAGAATATATTATATAACTTATCGCCATAATACTTATTGCAAATGCAGTAACTTAATTAGTATCAAATTAGCTACAGGAATATGTTACGGGTGTCTCATAGTACCTAAACATAATTGAGATTATTTAAGAATATTTTTCTATGTTATTGTTTATTTCTGCAAGTTCAACTAAACTACTATAACAAATATTACTTTAAAATAAATAAAATAGTTCATTTTGTCCAACAAGAGACTAGAATAGCTTTTCATAAATTCTCTTTTGCATAGATAAAGAATGAAAATCAAATTCATGTGAAAATTCTTTGACGTAAAAACATACAAAAGTGGAACAGTTATGGTATGAAAACCTAAATCTAAGAAAATAGGTATATGGGACAACTCGTACTTATAGTATTAACTAAAAAAATAATTTCTTGATTTAACAGGGTATTCGAAAAAGTTCGTCAGTATTTCGGCGCCCAGAGCGAGTCGATACCAATGTCATTCGTGCTGGGATTCTACGTGAGTCTCGTGGTGAAGCGATGGTGGGAGCAATACAAGCTGCTGCCCTGGCCCGACACCCTTGCACTCTTCATATCCGCAGGGATACCTGGAGCGGTTAGTAAAGTAAAGACAAGTATTCAAATTCCTTACAATTACGTATTAAAATCGCACGGACGTTGAGGCTAAACCTTTCTTGCTAATTAGGAAAAATCTTAATTCTCACGGCAATTAATGCCTTATTTATTCATTATGCTTCTGCGTCTCGTGCTACTCTAGAGTTAAAATCTCTTTATTTTTGTCCTAGCCAGCTAGACCATTACTACAATAGCGTACCCTGAAATATTGAAGTTTATCTTCTCTTCTAATAAAAAACTATAGCAGAAGTGCGTACATGGTGTGTATCTAATTTATGTGCCACTGAAAACGTGTAGGTACGTATTTACACACTTACCTACGGTAGGTACTTACATAAACATTTGTCAAAAATTTTTTTATTTTTGCAATAAGGTTAAGAATAAATTAGTTCTGCCTGCACCACAAATAAAATGGTTTTTCGTACAAAGAGCAATGGCGAACTTCCATACATCAATTTATTTGAGATTAAATTGTAACGTCTTGAGATGTAAAAAATATTAATTGATTCAGCGTCAATTCCTGAGCTTGTATATGCAAGATTTTTTGTAAAAGGAACCGGAGATTAATAGATATTTAGGTTTGAACTTTTGGAGGTTATGTCATTATTTCACTTTTGATGAAATATCAGGGTCCTTAGGTATGCAGGGGTCAAATAGGGGAGATATAAATATCAAAGTCCTTAAGCAGTCCGGGTCAATTTTAGTAAAACTTGAGAAAATATGAAAATACAATCGAAACAACAACACCAAAACAGAGCGCGAACGATTGTGATTTTTTTTTTAATTAAACGTTATTCATGACCATAGATACAAAGTCTTTCACAGTAGAATGTTGCCATAACGTTTCTTTCATTTTACTTCCTTTCTTCTAATTAAAGAAGAAAAAAAATATGTAACATGACTTAAATAATAAAATCAATACACAAAATCATTTTTATTTATTAAATAAACAGCATTCTGTCCGTTTAATTAATTATTAAACTTGTTATAATTATAAAACTACGCTATTATTAAACTATAACTACCACTATGTCGAGGAAGAAATATTGAATGGCAACACTAAACTGATGGTATTGACAAATGGAAAACTAAAATAGTCAATAGTATTTTAAATAATAATATTGTTTAATCCGGGTTTTACAAGATTAGATATTGAGTTGAAAAAACGTAGAAAATTATTTGAATTACTTTTGTTTATAAGACATTTCTAGACGCTCAAATTTTGATCAAATAAGAATTCGCCTTTGCTCTTTATGTAGGTACCTACATACATCGCCCCTTTATTATAAGGGATGTTTCGTATGTACAATAATTGACATGTTATTATATATTTTACTCAATTAATTAAATATTTACAAATACTAAAAATTAAAATAATACAATAATTTATTACGATATTATATACCATCGTTGGTATTACCCATACAATTAAATTTTCTGGCCAGAATTCATGTAATGCGTCAGCAATCTCGAAAGTCTCGCCGTTGATGAATCAGTAAATTTGGATAATATTCATAGCATATGAAAAAAAAACCTATTTACCCGTTTTCAAAGCCTACTGACTGGTTTTCATTGTAACACATGACGCCACGTAGCCCTTTACATAGTTAGTTAATGTTGTCATTTATTTATTATGACAATGTTTTTGTAAGCGATATTGCAGATGCGATTTATGTGTAGGTACTTGTTTAATGCATCTGCGAATTTCATTAAATTATAAATATGTGGTTTTCATTCATTGTTTTTTTATATTTTGTTTTTACCTTACAATGCTATGGTAACGACCATGAAAACGACCTAAATCTGAGAAAGTATTTAATACACAAAACTAGAAATATTACACCACGGTCACACTATAAAAAATAATTTAATTCTTTTAAAAAGTTGTTCTGTTGTTCAGTTTCTAAAAAACATCTATTCCCTTGGGACCGCGGGTAAAACCGTGTAGCGAAAGCTAGTAATAATTAAAGTCTATGATCGACAATTACGTTTACATTTTTCTAATTCTTTAGTAATCTTTGAACACGTAGTTTTAAATAAAATAAAAACTACTAAAATCTGGGAACCTTGCCGTTGATTGGCAGCAGCGGCCGCCTCGAGGATTTTTTTTATATATAGTTTGTATATTTGTTGTAAATATTGTATATTATAGAATAAATAAAAATATTTACAATATCTTCGGACATGTTAAAACATTTTCCGGACCAAGTTTAAATAAAGTCCGCGTAATGGAAAAGTGAAACAATATTGATAAATTATAGTGTTGTTTATTGAGTAAAGTTTAAAATATTTAATTGAAAAACAAAAAAACATAAATAACATAATATTCTAATGTTTATTTATACAAATCGGTCCTCCTGGCAAGATTTAACAGGCCTGATTCAGAAGGTATGGTTTCCTCATAGTAGCTGTGGTGAAACACTGATAAGACTGCAATTTGGCCCAGCTTGGTAACGACTGGCATGCTAGTAACAGCTTGTTTTGTTACAAACTGTAATATTTCTACTATTTTACGCCACTTTCACTTTGTCGAATGCTTGCTCTGCGAAATCACAAATATCTATCTATATAGTTGCTCTTATAGATGGCGATATGATAAATTGCTGAGATTCCTAGCGTCGTTGGCAAACGGGAAGCGATTCAAAGGTAACGTATGTTAGTAAAGGAGTAATTTGTTTGCCTATACACAATATTTCACCTTATAATTGTTTACTGTCGGACTGTGTACATAATGACGACGCACGCATCGCTAGGCGCTACGCTGTGCGCTATGCATTGTTTTGTATGACCACTTGTTTATTTTTTGTTAAACATGCCATGCCCCAGCCAGGCACAGTGCTACACGCCAGTCGGCATTATTTCTTACAGTTATGTTTTTTTATGAGATTCCTGTTTACGGTTAATTGTTTAGTCGACGTCACATGATTAAAAAAAATTGTGATCTGGGCACCAAGTAAAACATTTGAATATTTACCATATATTGCTACGAGGGTTGAGACAGACTTCATAATAAATTTACATATTGTCCTTAGTGTAGGTAGTGTTATTAATTTATTTTTAAAAGGGTCGATCGCTATGCAAAACAAAGCATTAGAAAAATCTTTAAAAAAATATCATGGTATTTTTAACAGTTTTTCGATATAATTTACTTTTTCGAGATGTGTCCATAATCGTGCACTAGTGAAGCAATTTAATTACTACTCAGCGCAGAATGTTCGTGTCGATAATTATAATTCGCTAATAATGTCATAATCCTTGACCATAACGAACGTTGCGCCTTGCACTGAATTCACGAGCAGCGGTTGAGTGAGCCACGACGACATCGAAGAGCGACATGGCGACCGCGTCCAATGAACGTGTATGCATCACAGTTTTAAGTATGTAGTAGTTTATTTTCTTTGCCACAGAGGCTGGCTGCCACCAAATATCAATTTGATTTGTCCATGATGTCGTTTATAAGGATCAAACTGGGATGGAATATTATTATGTATGTACCTACACCTATACCTACTAGGGTATGAAGAATCGGAACTTCCAGGATTTTAGGGACTTTGGGGGTTTGTACACTACAAGAAATTTTACTGTCCGACTGTCCGATGTGGCATGATAAAAACGGATGATTGGCTTGTCCACTTGGATCTGTACGGGCGCAGTTTAGAGTAGCTCTGTTTGAAACTCTGTCTGTCTATTACTCAACGTGTGAAAACAAGGAAGGCATGGAAAAAAACCGGACAAGGGCGAGTCTGACTCGCGTACCAATTGTTCCAGTATTTCCTATGGTACTTTAAATAGCATAGACTTTTTATAGGTTTTCCTGTAATCTATAGATTTGCTTGACTTGGTGGGGGCACTACCGTGCCTCCAGATAAAGAACTATCATCTGTTTTTTTTTTCAAAATGTTTGGCCCAGTATTTTCGGAGATAAGGGAGGGAATGGGTCAATTGGCTCCCGTGACTTTTCGCATGAAACGATTGTTGGCCGCGGTTTGGAGGTTCTTTGTAATGACTGAGCACATTTCTGGTGGAAAAGCACCCTTATTGACCGCCCGCAGCAGCACTAGACGGCGCGCGACGTGCGACGACCGACGAGAAGCGCGGTCAGAACACCAACACCACCGACCGTCGGCGGCGAAACGAATTTATGATGGACGATAAAGTGCTTTACTAAGGATTCGCCATGCCTCCATTGGTCTATGTGTAACGTAATATTCTATATAACTTATTGATTACAATAATAATATCACAAGCGTTTTGTCCAACAATTTGCTTATAACTAGTAGGTATTTGTTGTTCAAATAAAACGACCTTTATCAGTATGTGAATTTCTCATAATATAGCTGCGTCGATTACTTGAAATTATTCTAAATATTACACGTAATCAAAAACTACAAATGTTTTTTTTATAAAAATGTTTGCGTGTGCGAAGCGACTCCTTGCATCACGGAACACTTTTACTTCTAGCTTTGCACTCCAAGAGGGCCTCTTGAGTAGTCGTGAGAGGCTTCCTAACCTGATCGAATCACTACGTTATATTATTCATTAGCACTATAATTTGATTGATTGATTTTAGTCACTGTAGGTACATAGGCAAAAAGAGATTGAAATTATCCATATTCGCGCAAAAAATACGATTCGTTACACTTTATGGTCTCTTGCGTGAAGGAATCTCGCATGGCCACATACTTGGCATATTTAATACATGGTTTACCTTTGTCTTATATTCATTCGTCTTGTTTTATTGTGTGAAACATATATATATATGTATGTAACAATAATTAAGTTACTGTGCAATAATAGACTCTACTATTATAATATCATGATTGTAATTTAAACTAACAGTAGCTTCGTTGAGAGTAAGTAATGGCCCCGTACTCTAAAATAGTTTAGTCTACACTATAAAAATGTAACATATTATCTAGAGCCATTTTGTTCATTGTTCGTGGTGTAAGTAAGGTTTAATATTTTTATAGATAGTTCCATTAGTCTGTCTGTTGTAAGTTGAAATTAATATAAATATTAATGTTTACTATCCCTTGAAGATTGTTCTTCTGTACGGAATCCTCGGTGCACGAGTCAGACTCACACTTGTCCGGTTTTTATTCACTTCGTTTCTAGCTTTCGTTGGTTATTATTATTTTTTAATTTCTTCACAGTAGGTAAACTGTCTCTAAGTAGGACATTCATCTGTAGGTGAAGGAAATATGCATATGCTTATTCGATATTACCCGTGGCATGCCCGCTTATCAATACATTGTACACCGAAGTAGATCATGCGGGGCTTTGTTTTTTTTAGTATTGTTTTTATTAGGTACCTAGATTATTAAGTATGTTCGCTGTCATGTTTGTTTGGATGCTCTTTGTATTTATTACAATAACAGAGAAATACATATATATTAAAACAATTAAAAATAATACTAAAATTATACCAACATAATTATATCTCGGGAACGTGGATGGAAACTGGAAACACGGTGGGGTCATATAATATTTTCGCTCGCGACTTTGCCTTAATCTATATCTATACATACTAATAATCTATATCTATACTAATAATAAATAATACCTACTCATTATAAAGCTGAAGAGTTTGTTTGAACGCGCTAATCTCTAGGCTGGATCCAGTCTGATTCGAATATAGGAAGCTACATAATCCCTTAAGGTTATAGGCTACTTTTTATCCCGGGAACGCGAGTGAAGCCGCGGGAAACAGGTAGTTTCTTATAATAACGGAAAAATACGTTACCTACTTAGGTAGGTACTAATTGCATTTCATATTTGCATCTGATACCTACTATACACTTACACTTATTTCAGACTAGCTTTTCCCCGCGGTTTCACTCGCGATCCCGGAATAAAACGTAGCCCTTACCTTCGGGGATAATATAGCTTGTTAGTGAAATAATTATTCAAATCGAACCAGTAACTCCGGAGATTAGCGCGTTCAAACAAACAAACTCTTCAGCTTAATTATTAGTAGGTTTTGATAGTTGCCGTATTTTTGTTTTGTAAGTGTTGCGAATTTTCTTACATTTTGTCCTTGAACCATGTTTCATGCATAAAATGCAGCTTCTGCGTAGTTACGAGTATGTACCTATACGTGATCCGGGTGAATTGTGATATCTAACATTGTAACGTTTATTGCCTACCTACTTCTTTTGTCTTCATGTACCTACTTGGACAACAGTTTCGAGATTTTAAGAGCATATTAGTGTAATAAATGCTTAGATACATATCATAATATATTAATATAAAACTTATATGTTTGTATCAATGTATTCTTCATTGCAAATTACCGTAGTGAAAAGATTTTCATAACAATAAATAAGAATACAATTCGTAACGGATATGGCAGTGTGTGTATTAAAATAAAATGTGTATTTATTGGCTAGCGTCAACTTGTTTTGCAAAGAAATTTTATTTACTTCACTTACTATATTTACAGGACGAGACCGGACGCCTGATGAGGCGTAACATAGTAAGATACGCTATTTTAGCGTACGTTATCACTCTACAGAGGGTATCATTAAGGGTAAAACGGCGGTTCCCCACATGGCAACACGTTGTAGACTCTGGTAAGTGCACAGGGCACATTGAGATCCAAGATGCGCGAATATAAAACCCAAATCAATGTCTTTCATCTCTTCCAGGTCTTATGTTAGAGAGTGAGAGGAAAGTTTTTGAGAAGATGGACGGGAAGAGCCCCATGTCTAAATACTGGATGCCGCTTGTGTGGGCGACGAATATAATAAATAGAGCGCGGAAAGACGGGCTCATTACAAGCGACCATATAGTACAGACGCTGCTAGTCGAACTCTCAGATATCAGGAGAAGATTGGGAGCATTGATTGGATACGATACAGTGTGTGTTCCTCTCGTTTATACGCAGGTTAGCACTACCTTTATTATTACTTAGATTACTCAAGTGGTTTTTAGGTATCATATAATTATAAAGTACCTACCTAAGTACCTGAAGCACAATTTTGCGTGACTTTTCATTAATTTGACTAATATTCAATACTAGAAGCTAGTAGCCCGCAGTTTACCTGGATAATAGTAGATTGTTATAAAAGTGTCGAAAGGAATCCATTCCATATATATATATCGGCTATAGTCCGAGTAGGAATTGATAACTTTCTCACCCGCGTTAACACTGTACTTTCATTTCGAATATAAGGAAAGTAAAAAACTTTTAAAATTAATTGTAGCTTGAGCTCAGTTAAATAATAGTAGTTTATGATACTGTTGCATAATAGGGGTTATTAAAATACGAGTGTGAGTTTAATAGTATCACACGAGTTTTTAATACCTAATTATGTGCAGTATCATACAGTACTTTATCTAAACTCATAATTATTAATTCATTTAAAGGTAAAAAAATCGATAATATTTTGTCACACTAGGTGTTCATGACTTACGGGTATCGATTATTCGTCATTTCCATTGCCGCCTCCACAATTTCAGATCAAAGTTTATTTCACCTTAGTATCACTGCTATTTTCCTGTCATTTTTGGCCAAAATAAAATATGTATGCAAAAAATCAATAAAACAAACAAACATTAATCATCATGGCGCCCAAATCCGTGTGGGGGAAAACTCCAAAGTTGAGATCTCTACCGCATACGCGACCATAGACAAAGTAAATTTAGCATCTAAAATTATAATTGCTTAGTCCTGATGTCTGGCCATTTATAATGTTTTTTTCTTTATTATTTCGTTTGACAAGTTAACTGACAGTAATTGAAGTATTAAAACCCAATAAACATTATAAGTGATCAGACATGTCCAAATACTTGTACAATTAATGAAAAAAAGTTATTTTATAGCATTATCTTGGGAAGAAAACTGTACTATAATATAATTTTTTAATTTAATTATAGACAGATGTGCATAAAGTGGGTCATTAAAGTACTGTTTTTGATTTCATAATTAGAACTTTACGATATGACAGTATATAAAAGTTATCGTATTGCGTGATGCTCATAAATACAAACAAATTGAAACTAGGTAATTCCATTAATGATCGAAAGGTTTTTCTACTATTAATTTATTCCACAAGGTCTGTTGAATAACAATACAATTATTTGATAAGGTAAAGTAGATACGTACAACTACTTACTGCGACTACCTACTACATTCTATTGAGCAAGCACAGCCTCCGAGATTTAAATTATATTGTAGGTAACTAGCTGTCTCCCGTTTAGTTTAACCCGTAGCCTTTTGTTATTCTAGGGCAGTTCTTTACCTTTTTGGCTGACAAGCCAATGTTTAAACACATTTTAAGCCCGCGACCCTAATGTTTTATTTATCTTCCAGTAATAATAAAACAAGATTAACTAAAAGGCCGTGGTTTGCTAAAATTGATGTCATTAAAGACAATATTACTTTTTTATTTAATTATCCAAATAAAAATGATCGGCATTCATAGTAGACTAACGTTTTTCATGTTCGATAATATCGTCAGTAGCTGGTAGAGTACGGTGCGAGTCAGGGTGTCAGCGATTACGATGCTCACAACGTCACGTTCCCGCGACCCATCATAATACATCATCACCATCGCGCGCGACCCGGGGAAGAAACGCTGTTCTAGGGTATGATCTGGGTATCAGCAGAGTGGAAATTTAAGACGGGTCAGTAAGGGTTTCAGCCATGCGAATATGGTCTTAGGAGATCATCCCTTATTTTTAGGGATCCGAAAAAAAACAACGGTACCCTTATAGGATAACTCGTGCGTCTGTCTGTCCGAAAATATTGGACTGGATTGAGTTGAAAGTTGGCACACATATGTAAGTCGGTGACCCAAAAATGGACGAATTACGTAAATAAATGAATTTCAAACATGGGGGTTAATTTTGGGGGCTAAATTAGAAATTTAAAAAAATAAGTTTTGCCGACAATATTGTGTAACATATCAAATGAAAGGGCTTGTTGTGAGGATCTCAAATATATTTTTTTTTAGAATTTTAATATAAATAGTTTTGAAGTTATTTAAGAAAATTGGCGAAAAATTGGCGAAATTGACCATTTCCCCCCCCCCCTTATCTAAAAAAACTACTGGGCCAAACATTTTGAATAAAATACAGATAATAGTTCTTTTCCTATAGACTACAGGAAATCCTATAAGAAGTCTATCCAATACCTTTAAAGGAGCAATTCATGGATATATATATAATCTGAATCTCGGAAACGGCTCCAACGATTTTCATGAAATTTGGTATGCAGGGGGTTTCGGGGGTGATAATCGATGTAGCTAGGTTTCATTATTAGAAAACACGATTTCACAAAAAAAACAAACTTTATAGTTGCCACCAACAAGTTTGAGTCAGATTTAAAAATATTTATGGAACTTACTTAAACTTGTACGGAACCCTCTCCACGCGAGTTTAACTCGTTTGACCGATTTATTTGAGTTAGGTACCTATTGCTATCGACATTAAAAATTTAAAATGCCAAGCTCATTAGATATTATCGATAACATGAATGAACTTATCCTATTACATTATTATGTAGGTATGTATATTGACATGTTGTCACATAACATTAGGTCTCTCATGCGATCGATTCAACCTAAGGTTACAATACAACGCCATAATTATAAATCATACTAGCAGGATAATAAGTCGTGTCTTTTACTTGATGTGTGTCTGAGCTGAGCAAATTCGTTACGATGATAACAATTATTTAGGTATCTGAGTGAGCAAGGTCGCACGTTCCTGACATGTTTCATGTATTACTGTATTAAATATAGGTACTTGCTCAAATAGTGTACCTACTACTTACAGAGGCAATGAACATGCATGGCAAAAGCACCAGTTGAGTATCGAATTACTTGCGCAGAGCAACGGCGGCCTCAGACACGCTTAGTTTGCAGACTCTAACGTTGAGGGACGACGCGAGCATGTTTTACGAGACTTCGTCAAAAAAAACAATAACTTTGCACGGAGTGTACCTGTGATATATACCTATATATATCTTCTATCCTATCCTACTAATAATAAAGATGAAGAGTTTGTTTGTTTGAACGCGCTAATCTCCAGAGTTACTAGTCCGATTTGAAAAATTATTTCACTAATGGGAATCTACATTATCCCCGAAGGCACTTCCATACCAAATTTCATAAAAAATTGGTAGATATAGGCGTTTGAGCGTCAAGAAGTAACAAACATAGGGGAGGTGAGCATAAAACGGGTAAGCTAAGGGAGATGTGAAATAAAACATACTTAGAAACGTAAACACACCCAACATTTTTAATAGGAGAAACGTTCATGTAATAAAGTAGCAAAAAATAGAAACAAAGATGATCATTATCTTCAATAATCATAGAAAAACACAAAATAGAAAACCCTTCAAAATACCCGTTTTGCCCGTATGGGGGGCCTAAATCGGGTACCGCAATTGGGCAAAACGGGTAAAGGCTGATTAATCAACAAAAATAGCAAATTTGGAAGTTTTGAGATTTTGTTACAAAATCAATACCTATCTTAAGTCTAATTTAGAAGCCTCTTTAATCTTTTTTTCGTTTCATATAAAAATTTAAATGAATCTATAAACTTTAAATCAACTTTGAAACTACTATGAAACAAAATTATAAAATAATAAAAAAACAGGTTTATTCTTGTTCATTCTACACAATGCTTGTTCATTCTACACAATGTCAGAGATAGAATATTTGTATATTATTTATTAAAAACTGCAAAAAAATATTTTTCTATCTTACATTGCAAGCGCTTACGTCGCAGCGGCGAACCGACTGCCTATGATTGGACGACAGTCACGCCACCGCTCTGTACTCACACAATCTCACTAATAATCGTAATACGCTCACTAGCAAGCCTACCCGTTTTAGGCAGGGTACCCGTTTTAGGCTTACCTCCCCTACTCACAAACAAACTTTCGCATTTATAATATTAGTAGGATATACTTTTAAATTACACGTTTATTTTATTTTCCATTTTTTGACAACCCTGGCACGTTTGCGTGCGACACCGTAAGTGGGTGAATCTTCAAAAAACATTATTTTTGTACAACTCGTAAAGGGATCGTCAAGGTATCGCCTTTCACTACGTCGTCCGTCAACCTAATGTAGCAGCGTTAGCAGCTCCGGCAGTCGACTCGGCTACGGCTATGGCTACGGCTAGGCGACTCCGCGCTTACGGCTCGCCGACCGCTGGTTGACGGCAACGTTCGGGAACAGTAGTTAGTAATATTCTGCTGCAGGTAGGCTGCTGGAGTGAGCGGGGCAAGCTTGAACGAAAACACGTAAGCTCGGGTACGGAGAGACGTAAACGCGGGAACTAGAAGTTGACCACGCACCGCGTCGCGGACACTGCGATACCGCCGTTCGTGAGATTGTCCCGAGGCGAAACGATTACGTTACGATTCCGATTAGTGTGCGTTGCAGTAGGGATTTTCATACAAAGAATACTAAACGGCTCGGGTTGATACGGTGATAATCGCTTTTCGAGTTGATATTTGTGCTGTGACCTTTAATTTTAAGTGTAGGTATGTAGGCTTTGAAAAACCTTGTTTTCACGAACACAACCCGGAATTTTACAATACGAAATTCCCATAGCACATGGCAGTTGGCTAATAATTAATAAAACATATTGATTTATAATTTCATACTTTACTTACTGAAAAATTACGAATCCGCATAGGTAGGTAGGTAGGTACTATTAATTATTCTGTGCTTGGTAAAACGAAAGATGTCATAAGACCATTGTAACATTATTAAATAAATATCCGGGGACATTCTTAAGTAATGCCATAATAATTGATTTTAAATTCCAGGTTGTAACGTTGGCACTATATACATACTTTGTGGCAGCGCTAATGGGGCGGCAGCTGGTACCGCCAGCTCCCGGCAGCACTTCTAAATATGAACCCGATGTTTATTTCCCACTTTTCACAGCGCTTCAGGTATGTTTGATAAAGTTACTACTAATGGTATTCCTAGTTCCTAAAAACCAGGCTTAACAAATAAAGCGCTTGTTTAATTGACTTAATTCAATATTTGGCTTTTTAAGTAAGTATATGTCGTGGCCAGAACTTAAAATTGATGATGAGGTCGACCATCTCATGAAATGGAAAATATCCGCTGCTCACATCATGATATGGTCTGGCCAGATCAATTAATAATCAGCTTTTGACAATATGAACAGCTAAAGCTTAGCTAAAGCAAGACAACAGCTTGCGCAAAGCAACTGCGGGGCTCTTGCGGTGAATTGGGCGGCGCGGACCGCAGCCTGCAACAGGCTCAAACGTTGAGGGACGAAATAAGATTTCGTCATAAAAAAATAACTTTGCACGGACTCGTCTATGTAAATAATGATAATAATATTATACTTTATCTACATGTTACATCATAATAATAACAAGTAACACTACATTAAGGACCTTGTTGGGCATCGCTAAGCAAAGTGTAGGAGAGAGATATTGTGTACCTAATACTAGCTGTTCTGTTCCCCGCGGCTTCATTCGCGTTCCGGGATAGAAAGTAGCCAACCTTCGGGGATAATGTTCCTTTTAGTGAAAGAATTTTTCGAATCGGAATGAACGGGATAATGAAATATAATTAAATTGGACAATTAGCTAATAATTCTTGCAAATTTAAATAAACTTAATGACAAATATAATTGGAGTCGCCGTTTAGATCAAATTATAGAAGGAAAACTTAATTGACAAAGACTAAAAACATACACGGTTTATATTCAGAAGTTATATTTTTAAAAGAACTCCAAGGCGAATTGTTAATTATCGCAGATTTTAGGCAAAAAATCACTGCAGAGAGATATTTACTGCAAATTTGTTTATTTAAAAAATGCTTATAATATTCTCTATTCCCGCCACTTCAGCATTTACAAAGAGAGTATTTTGGGTCATGAATGTGAATGTAAGTGGCGGGAAGAGAGGAACAGGACTTCATCTTAATTGATTAAAAAAGTGCTCCTCATCTATGTTAACTTAAAGTTGTTTGAAGTCGTACAATTTTTTAAAAACAATGAAAAATAGGTATGTGCTGCAAAAAGTACCTACCAAAAAATACCTTTTTTTTTTTATTTAATGATAATCTTTTTTTAACCTCCTTCAAAAAAAAAAAAGAAGGAGGATCACGCAGTTTTTTTTCTTATGAACCTATTTTTTGCGTTGGGTTCTGTATACTTATAGTTCCAATCCAAGATGGTCCCATATATTTTAAAATTAAGTTGATTAAGTCCGTTATCTTTATTTACCTCCTTTGAAATCAGATATACCTACTCTATTTCTTCTAATAAAAGTTGACAACCCTACTGCGGACTACCTTTGTTCAATGTGGCATGAGTGATTAGGTATTTTTGGAAAATGATTTTTCCCAACGAACGAGTATTGACTTGACATGCCTACACTTGTAATAAGTAACATTACAAGTGTAGGCATGCCATAGATAGAAATGCTAATGACAAAAATCATTTATTTACAGTTTTGCTTTTACGTCGGCTGGTTGAAAGTGGCGGAAGTGCTAATTAATCCTTTTGGGGAAGATGACGATGACATAGAGCTGAACTGGTTAATTGACAGACATATAAAGGTAGGTTATTAATTTTGAGCTTTTAGGTGTGCTTACGTCTAGACTTCACGATCTTGGGACATTGCATTTTCTTACGGGCCGTAAGTTAGTAGCAATTCTTTTTTCATCCCCCCTTGGAAACCTTGGAAAGAGTATTTTTGCTCTTCAATATCTGAGTGCAAAAGTCGTTTTTATCCTCTAGAGGTTAAAGTAAATTTGAATTTAGAACATGCATCGTGTGAATTAAGTTTGTGATTTCAAAACATAATTAAACCTATTTATGTCTACCTTCATGGTGCCGAATTTATCATAAATTTTTTTTATTGGCTTTGCGCGCGCGTTTTTCTTTTCACGTCATATTGTTAAAACATTAGGTTAAAAACAAGCGAAAAACCTAAAATTAGTGATTCTAGCGACGACGAAGTTTATTTGATGCCAACAGAATTTACTGAAACTGTTAATAATGCGCAAATGAGCTTTCTCCCTCAACAATCACGCAAGAAGTACGTATTTGATATTTACGTAGCAACATTACTTTATTTTTTTCTTAATTAATACCTAAGTAGGTATTATTTGTTATAATTTGAAGATTATTCTGTAATACTTACCTATCATAATGTAGTAGTTTATACCTAAACTGAAATAAAAGTATCTTGTGATTGTAAATGTTTTTTTGCATTTAGGCATTTCCTCGGTAAGGTGGGATGAAAAATTACGTGTTGCACTCGAGTGCAAAGATTTTTCACCTCGTGCCCTTTTAATTCCCTCGCTAACGCTCAGGATTCTAATTTTTGAATTCTTCGCTTGCTCGGTCATCAAAATTTTGCACACGGTTAAAAACCTTTGTTTAGGTACTCAGATTTCTGGTGGTTGTATTTTTTTTCTTTTATATTGATATTAAAGATTTAGGAATACATATTCTCAAAAAAATGCCTCGGGTTTCACTCGCGCACTTTTCTTTTTGTCTGGGCCATAAAATAGATCACTGAAAATAGAATCCTGGCTCATGGAATAGAAAACCTGGTAGGGTGCTACAGCAACATGCATGGGCGCCTGAGAATGGCTAACGCGTAGTCTCTCTCTAATCTAACACTATTCTTTACTTTCTGTAGGTATGGTACTTACTACCGAGGAGGATAAAATACGAACATTTTGTTTTTTTTAAGTTAGTTCAACTTACGAAGCCTTTTAGATTACGAAGGTAGGTTGCAATCAGTTATGTAATTACGCGTATTTTCACCTTGTCACTCACGAGGCCAGACAGGTTGGCGGCGATCTCGATGCCAATCTATTTTTAAATACTTATGTAACGACATGATAACGACATTAAAGTTTTAAAGATAGATAACTACAGCTATGATCGACGTTCGTTATCTGATTTACTTAAACATATTGCTGTATACAGGTGATTAAAGAAGCTTAGGCACCCTGAACGAAACCCTATTGTTGTGCGTCCGACTTTCTCAGACTTTTAATTCATGAACAAAGTTAGTTTAGATTTACATTACAGTTAGATTGACAAAATATTATAATAGGTAATAATTAAAAGCTATCATTGAATAGGACTTCAAAGAGAGAAATTGATATTTTTTCCGCAAAGTCACGTACACGTACATGCAAAGTTTTTCAAGATATAAAGTTATTACTTCCTATGAAGTTATTTGAGTAGGTATAATTATTTCAGTTCACGCTAAAGTACTCGCGTTTTTCTCTGTAAGCTATGGTACCAAAACCCTACGGAGAGTTTTATTTTCTGTAGGAAGAATGTAGTAACTCCAATTTGATTGTGTTATTAATTTGGTATCTATCTACTGTTTTGAAATCTTATCTTACAGTTATTTCATGTCTCAGTGCAAGCAAACCCATTTTGATCTATATTATTTATTAAACCCCGACGAAAAAGAAAGGTGTTAGGGGAGAAGGAGGTAAGACGGGGTACCCAGTGAAATTTACAGTTCAAACTTACCAATCACGTTCGTTCATTCATTGTTTGATGAGCCGCCATGACACTTGTCAGTCGCCCGGTGGTTAATGTTTCTCAAGTGCACGCATGTCGAAAAAATCAAAAAAAGTGTTTTAATTCAAATTGTTTATCATATTTTCTTCTGGTTTGACACGTGACTGTGGTTTACAATACAAAAATTCTTTATTGTTTACACAAAAACACATTAATACAAACAAAGAAAAAGAAAAACAAAAAAAAGAAAGTATAAACAATTTAGGCGGCCTTATCGCTACAGCGATTTCTTCCAGGCAACCTAGGGTAATAGGATATAATATATAGGCTATGTCAAATACATACATAATCTTACAGTAATAAGTACCCTAATACTTAGACTATATTATTATAATAAACTAATATATATTTAACACAAATAATATAATATACATACATAGATACATGATGAATATAGGTATATATATGAAAAGTCTATTCAGTGGTTTGTTAAATAACACTAGCTGGTGAGGTGTTGCTGTGATTGACGCTTAAACTAATCTATAATAAAGGTAGGCATTGTGTTTCCTTAAAATTGTTGAATGTTTTTTTTTTATTTTTTTACTTGAAAATGGCTCTGCTGGGTACGGGGTAAAAAACAATAGAAAACTACTACAAAAGAAATAAAAAAATCAAAGAAGAATAGCCGAACAGCGAAAATAGCAAAACGACGAAGAGTCTCATCATCTGGAGATGAAAGTAAAGAAGAGGGGGATACACCATGTATGTATTGTGAGGAAAGATACTCCGTTTCCATTGAAGGGTGGATATCATGCTCACTATGTGGAAGATGGTCTCAAAACAGCTGCGCAGGAATAGATGATGATGATGACGAAGCCATCCAGTTCTGCGAGTTCTGCCAGCCCAAATAATCATCTTTCTCTGTTGTCATTTTCATTACCTCAGGGGGGTACCCCATCTTACCAGCACCATGGGGCAAGACGGGGCAAAACACCTTTTTTTTATTTTTTCTCTTAAATGTTTAACTAAAAGTTCCTAATGACACCAAATATTAGCATAGTAATAATTAGTTGTTAATAAAAAAATAAATATGATTGTCTCACTATGTAATTTTTTATATTAATGACCTTTAAAGCTTAAGTACCCCATCTTGCCACCCTCTCTCCTATAAGTTTATAGTGTGTAACTGTCTATTTGTGTGTCTGTCTTTGGTCTCATAGCTCCTGAAAGTATGAACCGATTTTGATTTAGACACCTTGTTAGACAAAAAATAACTAAAAACAACAATCGTGAGTGTTTTTAGCTGTTTCAAGTAAATCCACTATGTCGTTTAAAAAGTTTTACAATTTCCTAGCGATATTTCGGTGGTTTCTTGAAATTTAAAATTTTTGTTATTTATTTTATTTCCATCGCAATCTTATTCATAATGGCAACAGGTACCGATACCTACATTTGTTTTCAAGGTTTGATTCTTTGTTTTTCTCTTCAGGCTGCTTACATGATAGTTGACGAAATGCATGAGGAACATCCAGAACTTCTTAAGGACCAATACTGGGAGGAGGTGGTGCCAAAAGACTTGCCATATACAGTAGCCTCTGAGCACTATAGACGACACGAGCCACCATGCTCTGCTGATCATTACAAAGTTAAAGCTGAAGATGCTGTATATGCCAACGTGCAATCCCCTAGAAAGAGTCACGATGAAACTTATGCCGATTATGTAAGTTGCTAGTCTATTTTGTATATAAATTTATAATAATATATATTAGGTATTATTAGCCCAGATGCGATAGGCTACTTGACTCATATCTAATTGCATACAATAAATGAGTATTTCTAATAGTATTTGTCGTAGGAAACAGAAATATATGGATTTCAATTATTAAAAGCGCAAGATGTTGCGTATATTTATTTCATTGGGGACTCTAATCCACAACTTTCCTGGAGTTTTAATCGATGTGTTTTTACATTGTCAGATGATACAATAATGATAATAGCTATATGTTTCATGTAAACTAGTAGAAGTCATGTTTAAATAAACGTTGAGAGGTTATGCTGATGTTTACAAATGGTATGACGTCAGAGCACAGACAATCTTTAGACCAAACATGGCGGACAGCGTTTTAGCCCATCTAAGAAAAAAATATTTTTAAATTAAAGTTTTACGGTTTTTTAGGTCTCAAAAAAATATATTATAATTTTTTTTGGTCTTATAGAACAAACATAAACTATTTAAGACCTACTTTAAAAAAGTGTCAACTAGCCTATTGTGATTGTAACGTAGTTAGGTACCCAAACCACTTGAACTATACACACAATCATAATTATTATTGGCTGAACACAAACCAATCTACCAGAGGCTTTAACCATTGGAAAACCTTAAGATTTGCATAACATAGCAATTTACCAAATTTCACGCGGTTGGTATAAAACATATGAACTGAAAAAGTTTAATTATTTAGAAAATCTGTAATTTAATTTCTTTCAGGAAAGCGTTGATACCCCACTTGTGGAACGAAGGAAGAACTGGTTTCAGAGACAGATATCGAGGGTGGGGTCAGTTCGTTCCGCATCTACTGCATATTCCTCTGGAGGGTTATTCGGGAGGAATCGGCACAACTCTGTTGTATACTCGAGTCCCGAAGCAGGTCAACCGACGGCTCTTTCGCCGCCTCACCATAAAATGTCCTTATATGAGCGTCTGGTTGGTCGCAAGTCCGGACGTGGTCAACACCGTCAGAACTCTAGGCATGGTACGTCTATAATTCTCACAGAAATCGTTTTGGATATAAACAGTACAGTAGCTGAAATGTTGAAATGCGTTACGGGCACTAAACATAGCCTATCAAAAGCCGAAGTGACTATAGTAGGAACCTCACCCACAGTGAGATTTAAGGCGATGCTATACGTGAAATGATGATTCTAAAATGCGTTTTTCTCTGTACTTTCTGTTCCAAGAGATTTGGAAAAAATCTATTATTATGTGAAACTAGAGAATATGTGACGGGGAATAGTTTTAAAAATTGGAATTTTTCATTAGTAACGTTAGAAAAAAATCGTAAATATGCCCCTTCTTAAAACTAAGAATGCATTGTTCTCTTATTTGGGCCATCCAAATAACTTGAAAAATATTAACATGCATTCTGAAATCCATTAGAAAGGGAATAGTTTTCTTACTTTTTTTCAAAAATGGCTTAGTTTCTTTTTAAATAACATAAAACCATATTTTTTATCAAAATTACGTTTCTCCCGTCTCGCTTGTCACCGCCAGTTTATTAAGGGACGGAGACATACACAGATAGCCTCCTCTTAAGATCTACTCTCTAGCACGGTGCCACTGGCAGTTATTTGTAATACTTTATTTACCACATTATAATATATATCATATGTTATTTATTCAAGGTGGTCAAAAAAGCAATGGATCAGCCGTTCCTATAACACTACGGAATCGACCTCGTATACCCACGCCGGACGTGACGAAAGAGGTCATGGATCGTGAGAATCGACTCGCTATGGGCATGCAGAATATGGGAGTTATAATGGCGCACCAAGGCTACCAGAACGAGGTACCGGTGCTGGGTGCTTTGGTGTTATCGCCGATCCAGGAGCTCGACAGTGGGTCGGTAAACAACACTCTGCACGCTGGTCAGCCGGGCACCACTGCGCTGGCGCAGGCGGTGTTGGCTCCAGGCGGACTGGCGCCCATGTTGACGGCGTCACCCGTCACACTCTCTCCGATGGGAGTATCTCAGCTGACTTCACTAGTGGGCTCAACGCCATCTACGCCTCGAGCCGAGCGGGGTGCAGCCGACGGTTCAGGGGGCTCCCCTCACCCTCCACATGCCACTATTACTGAGCTGCCTCCTTCGGATCGTGACAGCGAGCATAGTGCAGCCAGTACCGGCACACCTCCAGAATTCACCCGAAAACCTAACGGTTCCAAAAGAGGAGAGGTCTACGTATGAGGCAAGGAAATAACTCTCATGGAGCGTTCAATAAGTTGTCGATGATGCAATGATATTTTTACAATTCATTGCGTTTGATAGGCATAGAATTATGCAATTTATTTTTTATTGGATTTTATAATGTAGTAATTTTATACGTCACAATATGATGATTTTGATACGTCACAACATACACGTCCACATAATATCGTCCATAGGGTCTGCATGACTTATAAGTTTACATAACTTCCTATGGACCGATGTTCATGTTCTTTAGGATTCACGCAATAGGTAGAATTTTAAAGGCTTCCTTCGAGACAGGTAAAACTATGGCCTTTTGGTTTACATTACTTTCTCACCCTATTTTTCTTTTTTCTAAAGATTTCAAAAAAGGGAGTTCCGTGTTTCCCTCGGGTGTTTTGTTAAGAGATCGATCGTATTTATGGGAAGGTTTTAGTATGTAAAATATACTAGCTTTTATGTGCGACTTCCTTTTTCTAGATAGAGATAGAATACCTTGATTATACAGTGGAATTTAGTGAAAAACCACTCACAAAAGTGGTAATTTTCTATTTTTAGGGTGATTGATTTGACACTCACACTATGACTTCGTTATTAAATGGGCACGAATATCACATAAACTTTTTTACGATTTTTTTGCGCGGAGCAGATATTGTTGCGAACTTTATCCAGTAGTATCGTAGTTTTTTTTATTATCATTAACTTGGTTTCATTCTATTACTAAGACACCGCTGTCCGTCCATTCGTCCGTCCAAACCATAACAATCGATGTATCTCGTGAACCGTAGGTAATAGACAGTTGAAAGTACGTGCAACGTCCCCTTCGTGTGCGAGTCCGACTTGCACTTGGCCAATTTTATCATATCTTCATCTCTCAGGTACCTAATCTTAACGATTATTAGTCGATTAAGGTACGGTTGGCCAAGAAAGCGCGTTGTACCATCTTAAGGTGAATGTCGCTTGCAGATTCATAGGTGATAATGATTAGTTTAGCTTGCAGATCAATCTGACAACTTCTATTGTCATATTACAACATTTTGTTTACTGTTTGTTACGTGACAGCTGTTCTTAGTTTGAACCTTGTTGTAATTTTCGATGACTAGGAAACTAAATCAAAACTGGCACACCACTTTCTTGGCCGACCGTACCTACTCTATATTCCGTATGCGCAATTATGTATTTTATGATCTTAATGATTCTTTACCTATTACTTATTCAATAGCCGGGATTATTAATAATATTACGCATATCTTCGGTCACTGATAAATTGATTCCACTCAAAGAATCTTAAAACCAAAAATGTCCTTTATCACACAATTAAACCGATTTTAAAATGCAATTACATTGAAATAAGGTTCAAATTGAAATGAGTACACACGAATGATTTTGGCAAAAAATTTTGAGAACAGCAAATTAGAATAAGGGGACGCAATGCCATTTCGCTTCGTCGGCTAGCCGTTTGCTTACTTCTTCATCCGCGGGTGCCATACGCCGCGTAGGCAGTGAGACTAGGTGGATCGAGTATTCTAAAAGTTGTGCAGTTCTAAAATAGGTGCAGACTAGTACAATTAAATACCTAATCCCTGGATCTGTTCTAGTATATACGCTTCATCTCTATATGTCACGTACCTATTTGAATTGGTGACACGAGTCCAGCCAGCTAAGCAGTCTAGTAAATCCTCCCGTAAATAAAACACTGAGTTAATAACATAGTCAAATTTGACTTCCCCCATCGTAGTGCAAACGCGTGAAAACCCATTGAAGTCGGTTTTGTTATGATTTGAACTATTTTCACAATATTATTTTTTAACGATGTTTTATCTTTTTATAATCAATCATCTTCGTCATAGTTTTTAAGATATTATAATTTAATTTCCGTTACGTAAATGCTGATATCGAGAACTTAATGAACGTCTCTCTTAAATACTCGTAAATGTCCGTTCGTAACGAGTGGTGCTTATGAAATTGTGATCGCTAGAATTTGGTACAAAGTCATATTAGTGACGTTGTTACTATTTTATGCAATTTAGACGAGAAATAAGTCGATTACCATTGTATTAATAAACTATATCGTTTAATGAATTTATTTACAAACAGGGATTGAATTGTATTGTATAAGTATAGCTTTCTATAAAGTATGTTTTAATTTTTTATTTGACGTTTAATTTTATATACTACTAACCTACTACTACTAATGTTACTACTATTATTATCCTTAACAGACCCCTTAGTGAACCACGGTTAAAAAAGGGTTTACACCTGCATTAGACAGACCCAGCGGAATCCCGTTGGCTACCTTTGGATGCTAAACCATAAAAGATTGGGTACCTACATTTTTCATACTAGCTGGCGCAGCAGACGTCGTCCTGTCCTGGGAATAACCTACGTACTACCTCCTATTTAAGGTTTTTGTTTCGTTTTTAGGGTTCCGGGACTCAAAAGAAGAAAGACGGAACCCTTACCCACTCGTGCGTCTGTGTCCGAAAATACTGGACTGAATTGAGTTGAAAGTTGGTACACAATATGTAAGTCGGTGACCCAAATACATCCATGTTTGTATGTACTACTTTTGGGGGGTAAATAAGAAAATTTCAAAAAAGTTTTGCATACTATGTGTGTCGTATCAAATCAAATTAAAGGGCTCGATGTGAAAATATGTAATATTTTTTTTATAATTTTAAGATAAACCGTTATGAGTAGTATTTAAGAAAATAGGCGAAAGTTTACCCACTAATTACCCATACCTATGTTTAGGTACCTAAAAGATATGATGTTGTTTCTATAGTTATCGATTTTAATAAACAAGCTTACGGCCCACTTTCGACTTATATACAGTACCGGCGTTAGGGAAGGGCGCGGTAGGGCGATCGCCCAGGGCGCCAGATGTAAAGGGGCGCCAGGCCCACCTTTATTTCCGGTCGCTGTCCTGCTATCTCGAGTCTAAATAAATAATAAATAAATTCTCAAGTCTAAAGATAAAATGGCTATAATGGCTTAAAATCCCTTTTGTTGGCGGGAGAAGGGGGGGGGGGGGGGTTATCACATCTCGCGCCCAGGGTGCTGGTAGAGCTAAAACCGGCACTGCTTATATACCTAAGGTTGATTTCAAAGAGCTTATAACCACTACGTTAGTTGATTTATGCTAGACCGGATTTTAACTTCTGGTTAAGATTCCACCTATCACGCCGTGGGTTCCGATCCAGGACAAACATTTGTGGGCATGTCTGGTCGTCCTATGTCCGCAGTGCGTAGGTACGTTCGTATCCGAGCACATAGTACTTTTTATATACGGAAACGGTGAAATTTTTTTTATATGAAGTTGCTACATGCACATGCTTCACCCGTGCCGTGCGGCGCCCGAATAGTGTACCTAACCTACCTATGATCTATGGCCCGAATCTCGGACGAGGTTCAACCGCGCCCCGGTTGCGGTCCGCTCACACATCGGCGCACGGTTGCGGTCCGCTCCCCGCTCGGCTCGTCGTAACATGAACAGAAACTAGGTATCTTCCGTCCGTTCCGTGCCGCGTCCGAGGAGCAGTGAGCGAGCATGCAGTGAGCGACGAAAGTTATGGGAGGAAGGAACGTTGATAAACATCGATGTTTTTTATGAACGATACATCTCGATTCGAATCTATTCACAAAAAATCGAACTCTAAAAGATCGATTTCTCAATAATCTAAATGTGTCAAAATTTTATTGGCGACACAGAGGTATGGCGATAGATTTATGTATATATCGTGGTATATACACTATGTATTCATTTTGCATGGTTCCTGACCGTTATTTATGGAAAAGTATGGATTTAAATATTTTCAATTAGCATAATAAAACTTGAATTTTACGGGATTTTGGTGAGCGCTTGGGTCAGACACGAAATTCTTGACGAGAAAATGGGTTTTTAGTTTATAACTCATTGGACGTGACAAAATCTGGGATTCGGGGACAAGATTAGACAAATTAAGGCCAAATTCTCGAAACAAATAGATCTTCGCTAGGTGCTCTAGATCTTGAGATATGAGGTGGAGCTGCCAGGAAGCATACTTACCCTTATAACTTTGAACCAGAGCGTGACAAAATCATATATTTGAAGACAATTTAGAGACAAAATAGCGACAGACTTGGAATTCAAATCCGTGATGGTGGCCCTGCCAGGAAGGGCCATACCAAAAAACATTATACAATTTTAATTTACCTTGAAGCATCCCCCTTAACAATAACATTAAAAAGTAAAGAATTTAGCTGCTGTACGTTCAACTGCCAACAATTATTTTACACGAAAAATCGAATTTAAAATGATTATTATGGCCTAAAAAATCGATTCTTTAATTTAATCGATCTCACATCGCCTAATTCGCCAACCCTATATATCAAATCTAACCAGCCCAAGGTTCCTAATATAGGAGTTTTCCCCCTAAATTTAAGGGGAAAATGAGGTGGAGAGGCTTTTTATTTTAGGAGTATTTTTAGGGACTTTTTGAAACTGTTTGTACAAAATAAATTATGATATCTAGTACAGACGTAAGTACAGAAGATAGATAAACGTTACGAACAAAGATGATGATTTTATGACTTGATTTTTTTGACCCATACTTTAAAAAAATGTCATGATACTTTTTGACCATAGCCTGTCTATGGTCAAAAAGTATCATGACATTTTTTGTAAAATTACAAGCACTCTGCTGATTTTTTGGCGGAAACTTGTTTCTAACGAAACGCCACCAATATACTAAAATCCTAAAATCTAACATAAACTATGTATTTTTATATAAAACATTATAGCAACATTTAAACAAAAATATTACATTTATTCGACCTTCAAAATAAATGATTTTAAAAAATCGGAATTATCAGAAGCAAATGAAATTATATTTGAAATGCTAAAGAAATTACAAATTACATATAATAATATTGTATGTTTTAGGGGTTTTCCATGAAATTGTGCCGAATTTTGACAATTATGACTTGAGCTTTAGGGATAAGAATTTTTGGGAGTTGGCAGCCCTAAGCCATCCAGCCCACCAGCCTGCCAGTGAGCTGTCTTTGGTGAGCTGAGCGAGCACAGAATATGCACAGAATATTATTTACTCACTCACGGACAGGGAGTTTATGTATAGTTGCTGTATAGTTACTATGTTCGATTAATTGGAGGTGTTGTATTATTTTATTTCCCTCAGTGGTTGGCCTCCTAAATATTTAACTTTATCGTGACAGTAGAATGGTTATTTTAAACAATTTAAAGTAGAGTGGATAAAATTGTGGTGCTAAATTGTAAAGAGATATGGCTTGTGAATTGAACAGTGTAAGGACGAAGATAATATGTTAATTTACTTCCCATGTCACCGGGTTCCACCTATGTACCTGGCACTTAAAGGTGCGTTACATTACATTTCCTTGGATATATTTAGTATTAGTATACTTATTGCTATATTGCATGCCACGACGACGCAAAATTTTCCAATGATTTCCCATAGCTCTTTGTTTGAGTGCACACTTGTACTAATTCAGTCATATTACCTAAAGCCGTGAGAATGCTTGCTTCTTTTCAACATAATCAGCCTGAAACTCGCTAATTTAAACTCTTACAGTACATTTAATAATTAGGTACCTATACTTTTTATGTCGTTCTGGTTCGAAGAGTACTCAAACTCGCATAGGTAACTAACTAACCTACAGTAGGTACCTAAGTAGATAATTTAACTGTTTTGCTCAAATAAGGTTTTCAAAAGTCAGACTAAGCGACACTTTCAACAATAATAATTATTGTTTAGACAGGTGCATACTTGATTTCAATTAAATGTAGTTAATCTTGTAAATTTATAGTACATATTTAGTTTCGTAATGAAATAACATATTTATTTACAAATTTATTTACCTATGACCTATAGCTATGGGAAGACCAATAGCTATTTCTTAAAGGCAAAAATATAGAAGTCATTATTTGACAATTCATCTATTTTGAAAAAAAGCCAAATAGTTTGAGAAGTTATTTACCTATGTGCTGACATGAGTGTAAAATGAATTGTGCCACCACAAATGTAGGAGTTGACTGGATAGAATCACTCCTTTTAAAAAATGATTCACAATATGTCATTATGTATGTGTATCTTGACTGCTACCATATGAAATAAAATATGATGTGAATGTAAAAAAATTGGCAACAAATTAGTGTGTATGTGTATCCATGAGGATATTTACAAAAAATGGTATCATTGGGTAGCATTGTTTGAAGTCGGTCCATCCATGAGTTTTTTCTAAGTCAAAATTTATTTTTGCGCATACAAAACTGAGGAAGTGGCCGCTAGCTATATTAAAAGGAGAAAAAAATTACTCTTCACATAGAAAAAAAATGCAGCTCCCACTCCAAAATAATAAAATAGCCTTCTATTATATAGAAACATTGCATATTATAGAACAGTGCTGCAAACCAGTTTCCAGTTGATTCACAATATGTCTCTGGTTTCTGCGTGCCTTTGGCAAAGGCTTCCTACACCTCTCGCTTTTAGTTTTTGTCCATTGCCACTCTAGTACAGAGAGGACCCAAGCTTTGGCTAATTTCATCCTCCCACCTCCTTTGTTGGCATCCTCTTTTTTGTTTGCCGTCTCTGGGGTACCAATGCGTCATACGTTTGCTCAATTTTTCAAGGTTTCACCTCAGACCTATCCATCTCCATTTTAATTGGTCAACCCGTCTGAGTATATGAAAAATTCGTAATGAGGATATAAGATTTAAAACCAAAGTACCTAATAAAATACATACCTACTTAATATTACATAATATTAACCAAAGAAAGTGCCGAATGAATCTGATTCATGGACGTACAGCTGCAGCTGAACCAGGTACTGTGCATTCCTTTCCTCTCCGACTCCTTTGTGAACATGAGTTGTTAGGCATAGTTTCTTCCTGCAACCCGCATTTCATCCGCATAGATTTTCAAGACGGTGGTCATCCACAAATAAGTAGGGTCTTTTCCCACAACTATATGTGCTACTTAATAAAAATGTAAGATTCTTTTCTAAGAAATGCATTTGCTTTTATAATAAAATCCCATATGAAGTAACAATGATGTCTTATAATAAATTCAAAGAGTATGTTAAACATAAATTGATTGGCAAGGCCTACCATAAGGTGGCTCATTACATAGAAGACAAGAATACATGGTTGCAGAAGCTTCTCTCTGCACTTGCAGCCCCCTGGCCAAGTGACAATTATATGCAGTATGTATATTTAAATCAAAAACTGTAATTATATAAATTCAAAAGAAAGATTTACAAAAAAGAAGCCTTGCTGAGTTTCTTGCCGGAGTCTTCTCAGTTAAAATGTATTCCGAACCGGGGGTAGAGTCTGTGCTATATAATAGGGTAGTTGACACTGTCAAAAATAAATGACCAAACACAAACCAATTCATAAAACATCTAAAAACATGTGGAAATATCAAATATGTTGTACATTTAATGCTTTTTATGATTTTTAATTACCAGTGGAACCACTAAGAGTAGATGATTTGATGCTGTGAAACTATGACGTCATAATGTAATATTTCATACGTTTTGACATTTATTAAAAAGTAGCTGATTTGATATGTCAGTCAACTACCCTATTATTTATAAATTAAGTATTATCTCACTCTAATTATATATGTATTGCACAGCTATTGGTAGACAACTTATAGCTCACTAAGAACGGCCTTAAAGAAGTAGGTAGTTGATTTATAAATACTTTTAATGACTAGGTACAAAGTTCCTAGAATTCTATTCTCATCTGCTAGCCAATGGCTTATATATGTCCCCACCATTGTGAACGCCGTTAGTTCATAATATATATCGCAAAATTGTATTACTGTCGAAGAATTGTGAACTGTAACATACTGCTTACAGTATAACGTATTAAGAGGAGGCTATCTGTGTATGTCTCCGTCCCTTACTAAACTGGCGGTGACAAGCGAGACGGGAGAAACGTAATTTTGGTAAAAAATATGGTTTTATGTTATTTAAAAAGAAACTAAGATGTTACTAATAAAAAACTCAATTTAAAAAAAAAAACTATTCCCCGTCTCATATTCTCTAGTTTCACATATATTTTTTCCAAATCTCTTAGAACAAAGAGTACAGAGAAAAACGCATTTTAGAATCATCATTTCACGTATAGCATCGCCTTAATTTACGATAGTCTATAATTTATCCATGTGAAACCGTTAAGATATGAACTGACATCTTACTTGAGTGCGATCTTGCGCGCTGATTGGTCGAACGGCATATGCCCCGTGCAAACAAACAGCTGTTTTTGTGGCTTGATCTTAAATGTACATTTACTTTATTTGACTCTGAGACGGACCAGTCAGGGATGATTCACAATTTTACGAGTGATAAAACAAAAAGATTGTGAACTCTTTTGGTAAGTGCAGGTCCGTTCGTGTGGATGTATTGTAATCACAAATTAATACGTCATATTGTGGGCGGTATGGTGCAGTTCACAGTTTACCTTTAGTTTGCAATTTTGCGCTCACAATGTTACTTATGGTGATATAATATACATTTTTATATTATTGAATTTTGTTAGTTATTACGAGTAATCAGTCAACAACAGAAAAAGCTATTTAATACAAAATATGGTAAACCATTTAGATATATGGTTTCTTTTAGAAAATTAGTAGAATATGGCTGGGAGTTAAACTAAGGTTTTTAAAAATGATACTGGACCTAGTTTGTGGATTGAAGAATGGATTAGAAGGCACTCCCTTCGTATTATTTTTATTACTCTTACAGTATTAATAATAACATAATAAAGCTCTTTATTCAGACTACTACAACAATTGTTGTTGTAAGTAATATAGATATTTTTCTTATACAATATTTTTATTTGGGTCTGTTTGCCTAATGACAATAGCCTCCTCCCACATCTTCCACTCCTGTTTATCTCATGCCTTCCTCGTCCAGGTTCCCCCAGCTACCTTCCGGATTTCGTCGGACATACATTTCCAACAACAGATCCTAAAACATGGGATCACCTCAGGAGTATAGGTACTCTTTCGATTTTTTAAAATCGTTTCACATTTGGAGGAGTAATCGCGTAACAAACATACAAAAATCCAACACACAGTTGAATTGAGAACCCCCCCTTTTTTGAAGTCGGATAATTCAACTTTAACCTTCAGCAACGCGTGTTGAACACAGTGAACTAACAACGTTGACCATACATCATTCAATTAATATCATAATTAAAATACTTAGTCGTCTGTCAGGTGCCCTGTCAGAAAACTACAAGCTGAAGTGGGGGAGGACACACCAGATACTGATAAAAAATATTTCGCTGTAGATTTTCATTTTGAATTGCATTTTGATGACGTGCATATTTATTTAATGAAGAAATAACCAATTCAACAGATTTTATTCATTTACAGTCCAAGGGCCACAAACGAGTTGAGCAAAACACAAGTAACGGTACAAAAATTGCGTGTCAATTAATTTTTCTTCGAAAGTTTACTTGAAACAAAGCCGTCACCGCAGACCTTGACACGCGTCTAGATCTTTAATGACATTCGTGCTATTGTTAGGAACCAAGTCACTCCTTTGTTTTCTTGAAGGGCCCTATTTGTAGGTAGGCAGACGACATCTACACTCAACAACTGAACATTATGTGCCTGCAGTAAGTCTAGACTCACTATAATCATTATGAAATAGAACTGGATTTCACATATTAATTTATTGCACTCAAAATTGTCTTCTGTTTAAAAAAAAACATTAAAATTGTTTTTGCCTGCTCTTAAATTAGCACTATAATTATTAGCAATTATTTTTTATATATATTAATAATTTCGTCAAGGGGTACGGTAGACTCGATTGAAACCTTACCTGAATAATAAAACATAAAAAAATAAAGATTTCGAGTCGACAACATATATCCGCAAAATTTGGATTGTCGAGTATTTTGTTAAATTCTAATGGTGCTGACAGACAAATTACAAACGCCATATTGATTGACAATATGTATTAAACACAATGAACGAATGCCTTTAATATTCCTTGACACAGAAATATCTATCAACATTTTGTACCTATATCATATTTCACCCGCCGGGTTTTCATCTAGTTATTTTTTATTTAGCTAAAAAGTTAAACCAGCTTCACACAGACCGTCACCACTTACCAGTACCCCTTAGGCATATTCTTCTATATCGACAATAATGCACAATATCGAAGCAGAAAATTTAAGTTTCTCTAACGTTTAATGAGTCTCATCAGAATGATGAAATCTATGCATGGTGCATAGTGTGGTAGTGATACCAAGGATACAACAGAAGCGAGTAACACGGAAAGAAGACAAACAAAAAGAAAGAGGAAAGTTAAGAAGAAAACTGATTTGGGAAGAATACGAAAAGTTAAGAAGAATTAATGGATAGATTGTCAGAGAAAACGTTTAAAAAATCTTGGCTTGAGCTTGAGTTAAATCAGTCGAGGAGGAAAAGAAAGATCTGCAAAGTCTTTATTACCTGAAAATAGGTATCTCTATTGGTGATCGTGAGCGACAATGGAAGTTCCCTTTGTCGATCATCACCAAGATCGCATAGAGGGCCCGTTTCCACCGTTGCGGAAACGAAGTTCGAAAAACTCTTCTTAAATCGGGTTTACGTGTAAAATCGATGTACATGCCAAATTTCACATTAATCGGTTCAGCAGTGTGGGCAGGGCGATGATTAGTCAAAAAACAGTCTCTTTTATGTATAGATTTCAAAATAAAAATAAATATTTAAAATAATGAAGGTTAACTTGATAAATGAAGTACCAGATATACACAAGCATCTATGAATTGAATGTTTTGTTTCAGAGTCGAGGTGTCGGTAGAAATGGTGAAGTAAAGGAGGCGAGATGGTGCCTTGTGTGGTAGCTCTTCTGCTGCTCGTGGAGTCGTCGTTTCTAAGCGCCCTTGATATATGTGAGTTAATTATTTTGCTATATTCTGTAATGGGTTGCATGTCAAATGTGCGTTTGTTGTATAGTGAAGTGACAAGTGCGAGTCTGACACCCGCAACGAGGGTTCCGTAATTTCCTATGTTATTCTAAATACCTACTATAGATTTCTTATAGGTTTTCCTATAGGTAAAGAACTATTTCTAAAGAGTTTTTTTCCTTTCGAGGTACGGAACACTAAAGGTGACAGCTTTGGGACTCATTAGCTTTGTTAATATGTAACCAAGCTAATGAGTCCAACGATAAAAAAATAAATTCTTTGAAAAATTATATGTCTATCGAAACGAGACTAAAATATTATAATATCATGTTGCTGGCAATTAATTTTAATCTAGCCATGATAGCTCAATAGGAATATGCTGTTGAATGCTGTAAGGAAGGTCGTAGGCTCGTATCCTACAATAAGCTTGAGCTTTTGGTGAAGGAAAACATCGTGAACCTCGCAAGAATTGTTACTACCCTTGTGAGGATGCTCTACGTACGTGAATAACACTATCCTTTACTATACTGTTACAATCCCGGGGGACAAGCGAGGTGCATTCTTAGTAAAAAGATGTTTAAATTTTATTTTAAGTTTAAAACAAGTTTCTGTCAAAAAAATCATTTTTGTTACAAGCTTTATTGCTGACTGTACTTTTTTAAGCACATTCTTTAACTACTCCTTTAGACGATTCCAATGATCCCAAACACGACGGGGTTTTGTCGTTTTATTTCCTATGGCGTTTTAATATTTGGCAATATATCTCAGAACAAAAAAAAATGGTATTTGAGTTAACTTTCGGTTACTTTTAAAGCTTTAGTCATGTCATAACTATCAGCAGAGAGGCATGTAGGTACAAATAATGTTCATAAGCAGTTCACGTAGAACACAACCGGTGTCTGTGACAATGGCGAATCACGTCATGCCCTGTGATTTTAAAGAATTGAAACGGATGCCGCAAATGCATCTTACGAACAAAAAGGTAGTAGGTAAAATATTGTTATAGCTTAGGATATGAAGATATGATACAAGTAATTATCGTTAAAAATAATACATTCGCCTTCTTTTAGCCTATTAGGGATTAGCTAGGCCCGTTATAAAAATTTCTCCACTACCATAAATGTTTTCCTCGCGATGTCTTCCTTCACCGAAAGCTCAAGCTTAATGTAGGATTCGATCGAAACTACGTTGAAGTCCCTACTACAAAAGCTGTCTTCTCTTTCGAAAAATCCTTTCTTAGCAGATCCCTTTATATACTATCCGATATACTGTAATGTAAACTACATGCCTGCCAAATATCCGGTTTCTAGACATTTGTTATAAACCATTCAGTTAATTAGAAATAAATTTCGGTGTAATGTCAAAAACTTTAAATGTGAAAAATATTTCGCTACCTATTTTAGAGGGTGAAGTGTAATTAAAAATAGAAATGTATTTTATAAAGGTGAGTCGTTTCCAGCCATATTTTATCCGGTGAATTTCAATGTTAATACTTCATGGTGTTTTTAAGGATTTATTTTATTATTATTTTTTAAAATTATGTGTGTAATATATATAATAATGTGTGCTAGACTGCTGCGAATTAACGTATAGATATTATGTGTAAATTTTTATTTTATTTTTTATTTTATTTTATTAGGCTCACAAAACAGGTTCACATCGAAATATAAGGCAAAGTACATGGATCCATAATATAACAGTTCTAGATATGAATCCAAAACATGTGGGCACAGCATGAACATACAAAATAAACAACAGTGATTATAGCTAAAGGTAGAAAGAAATACATACACAAATAAAACTAAATAATTAAATTAAACAAGACTGAGACAGATAAACACATTACAATAAAATTTTAACTAATAATAATTTCTAACTAAAAATAATATGTAAATCTCTGATTCTATCGTGATTCATTTTGCCTTAAGGGTATATACGACTATTTTGTGAAAATGTTACTAATATACCTTGGAGGAACTTGTTGATGATTTCTTTTGTTATTAATCAGTAAATATACTACCATTCTTCTCGCAAATAACATGTTAATAACTTACGACCTATAACTGAGCTGCAATTTGCAAAAAACGTGATAAAATTTGAATTTCGCGCTCCAACCGAAGCCTCCACCTTAACATAGTTTAAATCTTAGAAGGCTGTGACAGTCACGCAGAACAGAGTTGCCAACACAATAGGTAAGTGCGGAACCGTTGTCGGCTGTCCCATCAGGGCAGATTGCCTAAAGTACAAAGTACTAATTGTTGAAAACATTTGTAACACCTATTTATATTGTACAATATTTTTTAATTCAGGTTGCCGGTAATGGTAGGTTCGGTTGCCCGTTTCTATCGATCTATGATCGTGTAATTATAACTTGAATACACATACACTTACATTAAAATTTATACTTTGAATAGTTTGGAAAGTTATTACCGTACGAAATGGACGGACTGTAATCGCTTCTATATGATCAGTACACCTTTGTCATGAAAACTATTGAACGTGGAAAAAACAAATGCCACTAACCCCCTCGTACAATGAAAGTAATTAAAATAATAGTCCAACGACATCACGCAAAGCGCTTACGGTCGTAAAGAAATACCTTTGACATTGTAAGTTGGCGTGCATTGCAATTGCAGCTGAGACTGTTCGCGTATCCAGGTAACGGATATGTTTCGTGGAGAAGCCTTCGTGGTTCAGTATTTATACAATCCAATGCCGATATTGTAGGCGTATGAATCTGACATTCAATCGTTTTATATTAAAAAAAAAGAATATTGCCTTTCGTGGATGGATATGAATGAGTAGCGAGTCGCCACAGTGCTGTTTATTATTCATTAGACGACTACATGTCACGCAAGAGCATAAGCACGCACAGGCTCAGTGCTTCTGAAACTTTCCCCGTTTCTATTTTATTACTCTACTTTCAGTCTGTCACTTACTGAAAGTAACAATACAACATTTAAAAATCAAGGGCCTTTTGAATATCGAGAGGTTTTAGTAAATTTAGGCGAAGTAAAAAGTATATCCAATTTACCGGACGTCAGCGGCACGCGCACTTTGCGAACCGCTGGCTCAAGTGAATGGTTTGCTTAAACCGGGATTATTTATTCGTGTTTATTAATATTCAAAACTGGCTATATGACGTTTCTAATTTGTTTTCAAGCGCTGAACATCAAGAGGCTTAAAATTATGAAATAGGTACACAAAGCGAATTCTATTTTATATTCGACCTTTGATTCTGTTAGAAAGGTGTAAATTACAAGAGGTCTCGTTCGATTAATACTTATAGATCCTACTCATCTAAATAACAGTGGGCTGTGGAGTGCCTGTGTCTAGACGATGATGTACTTACCTGCTCTTTAATTTAATTTCCATTGCCTATGCGACTTATGATTGATATAAATCTACCTTCGGATATTTGTAAAAGTGTTGTTGCTGTGTGAATATAAATTAAGGCTGTTGAGTAGATGTCAAGCACCTACATACATTCTGACTGTTAAGTTCATACCTGTTCCGTTCCGAGAGCGGGACGTTACTTACATCCATCCCACTTGCGTAAGTACCTAACGGATTTCGCCATTCCAGCCATTTCTAGACTGTGTTCCTACAAGTAGAAAAACATATGTACATAGTGATATGACTGTGCCACTTTCACAAATACACGAGAATCGAATTGCATCTATTTGTCGATAAATGAGTATGGTACCTACGTTGTACATATTATGCGTTAATTGTGTTTTAGTATACTGGTGCCGATTCTGTTGTTAACGAACTAAACAAATTTAATCTCACTATATCTCATTCTAATAAGAAATATAAGAAAGGGATGCAAGATATTTTAGTCCTGTCAGATTAGTCCGATCACTTATTTCAACGTGAATTTAAGCGTGACCTTTATTATTCACGAGTATTTACCCGTATATTACGACGGCATTGACTAAACTGATAGCATTAAAAATGTTCTATCTTTTTTCAATAAGGTTATCATGAAAGAGAGGTGACCTGACTAATATTAGTTAAGTTCGTAAACAACAGAATCGGCACTATTATTGTCATGTTTCTGTGCGAGATATGAGTGCGAGATATGAGTGCGAATGATAAACGTGGTGAATGAAGGCATGATAAAAAACTTTATTAAAAATTAATGCTCTGCAGTGAAAAACACCATTCAATTGAAAGCTTTTCATAAATTAATTACAGTTCAAACTGTATACAAATTGCACATTTAATGAGTAGAGACAGAGTCCTAATTAACTTTGTCGATGATTTATTCCTGCCACTAGCCAGAATGATAACTATTTGTCGGATTTTTTTCACTAAAATTTTTCTTGATATACCTACAGAGTGGAAAAATAGAAAAGGACATGAAGTGGAAGTACCCTAAGCCCTAAATATTGAAGTTACCAAATTTTACTCATAGTAAATATTCCTTTATTTTTAAAAGTCAGTAATACTGCTTTGAAATATTTTCGAATAGTCAAGTGCGAAAAAGTAATATTTGTATTTAATTACTTTAAAAAATAAAGTAATATTTCCTTCGAGAAAAATTAGCTAAGTTTAATATTTAGGTTATTTACTTCTCCTCCATGTCCCGTTCCATCTTTCACCCTTAATGCTATAGGGACACAATGTAAAAAAAATAAAAAATGGCTTTTCAGTTATCAAATGCTGCTACTAATTTAATGATGCTATGTTGATACCTATACGAATGTTTAAATGTAAATCACTCCATTGGTATGGTTCTGTATTTGTTTGTACCTACATGCACGCAAGTACCCTTTGATAAATTGACTAATAAGCGACCCCGTTGAGAATTATATTGTACATGTTCAATGAGAGAGTCAACTTGGGCCTCAAGTTTATGTAATATAATACCCTCTTTTACATTGCATAAATGAAATGTTTTATGTATTTATTTCATTGCTTTAATTTAAGGCGATGATAACGCAGTGACTGACGTCATACAGGTAGGTACTGTGGAGTACTTAGCAGGTTTGAATCTTACAATGAGTTTTGCTGCTTTGTAGGATTCCACAAGCTTCTTCACTCTTAGCTTAAGGTGGAGGCTTCGGTTGGGGCGTTAAATTCAAATTTTATCACGTTTTTTGCTAATTGCAGCTCAGTTATAGGTCGTAAGGAATACCTTGGAGGAATGTGTTGATGATTTCTTTTGTTATTAATCAGTAAATATACTACCATTCTTCTCGCAAATAACATGTTGATAACTTACTACCTATAACTGAGAACCCTTAAAAATCTGTCATCAAACACTTATCGGTGTATGTAAGACAATTTTGTTTTGTAAGTTCACAACTTCAATTAAACATACACTCATGCATTTATATATATAAGGTATGATTTAATTACTATGCTTATTTATAAAGTCAAGCTGGCGAATTGTGTTACATTATCAGTATATTATAAATGGCTCTCGCAAATGTCTAGTTTAAAGCCCTCACTGCAATGACAAAATACAAAACTTGTAATAATTATTTAAAATATGTTAGCTATGTTTATTGATTTTAGAATTAACCAATGTACCTAATGTACTGGGGATGTAGCAACTTCAGAATAATTTATTTACTCGTGGGTCGTGTCCTGGGGTGCTATTCTGTAAGGCGATAGCACAGGCTCGACGACGAATTCAACGCTGTCACTGTACTCTGTCTCTATCGTTTACTAAGCTATCACGTGAGAAGTCCGCTGTACGCGGCAGCGTTGCGCGAGCTCGTCGACGAATGAAACGTTAGAGAATAGCATAGCAGGAGACAAGCATCTAAATATCATCTAACTTTGACTTTGCGACGTCGCTGCATATTGCATAGTATTGTGAACTTAGATGTATCGATACATAGTAAAGTTTTTACCTGTTTACTGTTCACAGCTCAATGTATCGCTCCTCTTGGCATGGAGAGCGGGCTGATTCCCGATAGGGATGTAAGCGCCAGCTCATGCTATAACGACGGCAATGTTGCTCCACAGAATGGGAGGTTTGTATACCTACTTTTATTATTGATAGCTAATTATCTTTTCAGCATGAGTCCAAATAAAGTTCCATGTTGGAAGAGTAAGTAGTAAGAGAGTAGGTACCTAGAATAATTGAAGGACAATGGAAGGATATTGTACTCATTTATTTATATATTTCAAATTCATAATCACGCGTCGTCATGGTGATACCTACGTAGTTTTGGGATAATGTCATTAATTATTTTAAATAGGCTAGGAATTTAGGAACCCTACTACTAAGCCTCTGCTGTCCGTCCGTCCGCCCGTCAGTCTGTCCATCTGTCAGCGGGCTGTATCTGACTGTGTTGCCGCTATAACAACAAATAATGAAAAATAAAATAATGTACAATGGTACGGACGGAACCCTTCGTGTCCTCCCTGCGAGCCCGACTCGCACTTGCCCAATTGTTTAATGTAGGTATATTATACATCATACAATAATTTATGTCGGAGCGCTGATAAGCAGGCATCCACCTGATATTAAGTAGCCACTTTGTCCTATTGGCAATGGCCTCTTGCCACTTGCCAATATGTTGCCGTACTTTAAAAAGTCTAGAAGGCAATCTCTCAAGTGCCTGTCGCAACATACGTCGGTTATAGGCTTTTAAAATGTGGTTTTGTGCTTGGCGATAAAACTTGAGGGTGGATGCAAATCCTGAATCGCTGATGGACGAGCCTCCCTTTCCCAATAAATTAAGCCACGGAAGTTTCTTACTTTTAAAGCTTTTTATACTTTTATAAATATCTGTACGCTAACTAAATTAATCGTATATTTATGAAGATACGAGTACTATAATAAATTATAAAAGCTCGTTCACGCCTCATTGATAACGACATCGGCCAAGAGCGGCGTCAATAGGCTTAATGACTGGTCATCTCTGTGTTTGATTGGTCCAAATTATTACATTTCCACTGTGACACATGATAAGTGAATGCGCTATTAACAACACCACTGTTATTAACTTTGATTGATATATTGAAGTCGTAGAGAGCATAGTTATCTCTTAAATTTGTCGATGGAATTTCAAATTACAATAGGTATTCAAATTGTTCTTGTACGGAGAGGTTTGTTTGTAGGGACATTATATGAGTAGTTATTGTTTACAAACATACCTACATTTGATCAGTGATTTAGAGCAACATATTAAAAAATATAAACTGAGAGAGAAAGAGTGTGAGATAATAATAAATTAACATCTCGCAAAACAACGGATCTCATTTTACCGTATTATATAGGGCTCTAGGTATAAATCTACATCCTGCATGAGGAGTTTTTGTTGAGACTTTTACCAGAATAATACCTACTCATAATTCAGTTGTAGTTAATATGATTTTGATACAGTGGATATTACGCGACTGAACGAAACTTAGCATTTTAATTGGATGTTCTCACTAAGATTAATACAAATAAAAAGTATTCCAATTCAGAAAAAAAGTGGTTTTATATTATTCATTTATTACTAGTTGTTACTCGTCCGCTTCGCTGGGCGTAAATTAATGAATTTCTATTATTAACAAAATGTTCCTATTACACACCAATTTTCATAATGATTGGTCCAGCCGTTCTTGAGTTATAACATTGAGGACATACAAAGACAGTGCCTACAGATTTATACCTAGTATTATACATCATTTAGTAGGTACTACATTTTCTATTTAAATCCTTCATGCAGGTTAAACCAAGAGATAAAAGGAGGTGCGTGGTGTCCGAGGTCTCAAATCACCACTGAGACTAGTGAATGGCTTGAGATTGACCTCCACACTGTGCACGTCATCACAGGCACCGGCACCCAGGGTCGCTTCGGTAATGGACAAGGTCAGGAGTACGCTGAGGCCTACATCATAGAGTACTGGCGACCGAAACTGGGCAAATGGGTACGGTATAGGACACTAGATGGGCAGGAGGTGAGTGGTAGAAATAAACTACGTACGATAACTTAGCGCACCCCTCCAAATTACTATTTCAATGTGTGTAGTCACACTTACAAAAGAGTTTGTATGTAGTGTAAGTATTCGTCTTCAGTAGCAGGCCATCTTCATTATCTCACTTATTACCAGATTTGTTGGTCAACTAATCATAACTAGCCGACCGCGAAAGACAACGGACGTGTCATTTTCATAGGAGTACATCAGTGTAAATACTAAGGGCGCATAACGGTCGCTGACTCAATGTATCGCGCTGTGAAGCAGCCGTCCACTGAAGGTATGAACAATTTAAAATGATAGGGAGGCAAACAGTCTGCCGATAACACTGAGCCAAGTGGGCTAAAAATGAGCGATTAATGACGCCGCTAGTCAAGCAACAAATCCTTGGATATATTTTTGTTTGACGGCCTTTTGTATCACGCATACATGCGTTGTGAGTTTGTAAATACTTTCAAACGTTTTGTATCTTTGGAGGGGCGCGCCATGTTATCGTAGCTAATCTCTAACATCAGGTGTGTATTAATTTTTTTTTAATTAACGCTACAATATTGAAACATAATTAGGATACATAACTGATTTTGGTAAAGATATTTATTTGCTCAAAGTATGGTAGGTGTACTTACCTAGACGCAGATGGTGGTAAAAATATTAAATAAATGGAGCATTCATACTTTAAATAAATTACAATTTTATAATTATCAAATACACAATATTCATTTTTTTTTGTAGTGAATATTTAGCGCATTGAGAGAGGCCTACTAAAATCTAGCTGTGGGTTCTGAAAAGCTATCAATGACGATGTGCATGAGACAATGTGGTAGATAAAAAAATATTTTATCTCGCATTTTATAATATGACTTGTCCAAAAGTCTGAGTAGATTTTATTATCTTGGGAAAATATAACCCATAAGAACGCGGAAAAAACCGCAGGACAGAAGCTAGTTAATAATTAAGCAAAAACTTCCAAAACGGCAACATTTCAATTGAGATTCTGCAGCCGATTTGATTTTATCTTTATTTTATTTAAACCAGTCAACATTCTTTTTTAAGTTTTACTACTTAAACATTTCATGTAGTAATAAAAATATTTATATTGTAGATCCTGCCTGGTAACACTAACACATACTTGGAAAAGAAGAATCACTTAGAGCCGCCCATCTGGGCGTCCAGGATCCGTTTCATACCATACAGCTCCCATCGGCGTACTGTCTGCATGAGAGTTGAACTGTACGGGTGTTATTGGAGTGGTAAGTCAACTATTACAACAGCTTTAGGCAATTTTAAGGTTTTTTTTGGATTTACTATATATCATGTTTTAACATAATATAAAAACTAGTCAAAAGCGAGTCAAGCTAGCACAATTGCTCCTTACTCAAATCTAATTCTCCGTCTTGTGCCCTAGCTTCTGAAGTATACAACTAAATGTCTTGATGTAAAGGACAAAGGACATTGTTCAGCGTCATACATTATTTGCCCTAGAACCAACAGCAATGAAACAATGCGATAATATTTTTAATCACCTCTAAATTCTCTTCATACAAGTTTTAAGTAACGGACAAGCTGAAAAAAAAAAGATCGAGAGCCAACGAGTGAATTATTGTTGCTTATCAAAAATCAGGCAAACTGGTACTGTGCCATACAGCCTTGTCTTATTAAATCATATCGGTCTTATTCAATCATATTTATCAATAAAGATCTTTGAATATCAATCAATATTCAATAAAACTCAAAAAATTAAGTAAAAAGCCTTTTCTAATTTAACTAAAAATATTATACTTAATTAATATTATTATATAATTAAAAAATGATGTAACTTGAAACTGCCAATTATAATTAATAACTAGCTTTCGCCCAGCGGTTTCACCCGCATTACAGTTCATGAAGTACGGGGTGTACTCAGTTTAACCAACCAAATAATATGTAGGTCAATTTGTCCGTTAGTATTCTCATACCTTGAGAACCACAGTACAGATTATGAAGAGCTTTTCAAAGTTAGGTTCAGGTTCCTAAATGAAGGTTTTAGGCTATTTAATATCCAGGGACGGGTATAGTTCTGTGACGATTGAATGCTACATAAATATATTATGCATGTGGAGTTCAGTTTTCACTTCTAAATACTTGTCAAAAATTACAATCCATTATTAGTCAATAGTCATACATAAGTTGTTGTTACGCTAAAAAAAACCAGTCAAAGGTTCAGAGCCATACAGCCTTCTTAATATTTTTTATTTTTGTAGGTATATTGAATTTTTATGTTTGATATTTTTTTTTATAAGTTTCGAATGGCATGCAATGCAGGAGATAAATGTTTTTCTTTCTTCTTTCTTTCTAAATGTTCAAACAGTGTGTAATGAAAATTGGCAGAGAGGTGAGAGAAGAAGGTAGGTATTTTTATCCCAGAACTTGTGAGAAACTAAAGACAGCTTCTTAAATGATTGTCTCAATGATACAATACAGATTGATGCAAAATTGTCAAGAACTGCCAACATAAACCTATCTATAATTTATCTATACTAATAATAATCTATATATCTATCTATCTAAACTATAATGAAACTGAAGAGTTTTTGTTTGTTTGCATGAACGCGCTAATCTCTGGATCTACCAGTCGGATTTGGAAAAATCTTTTTGCAATTGAAAACCTGAAAAAAAATATGTGAAGAATGTCCCAGGATATTTATTTATTTTTGTATAGCACAGGCGATGCGACGCGGCGCCCGATGTAACCCGAGCAATACCGAAAAGAACCGAACTATGCACGACTTCACCGACATGAAGTCCTATACGTAATTTGTTTGATGATAATTGCTTTAACGTTGAATATTTTTAAGTTTAATTGTTGTAGATATTAAATACGGATTTCATAGAAACAAATACTACTTAAGAAGGTCCTAGTTATTTCAAAATTAGTTTTGAGTTTATTTTTACTAAATTTGTTTTTTTTTATTTCTTGGGTGAAAACTTAATCTTTCTATAGGTAGTAATAATAAAGCTGAAGAGTTTGTTTGAACGCGCTAATCTCCGGAGTTATTGGTCCGATTCGAAAAATTGTTTCACTAATGGGAAGCTACATTATCCCCGAAGGTTATAAGCTACTTATAACCCGCGAACGAAACCGCGGGGAACAGCTAGTTATTTTATATAAACTAAATGCTAAGTATTATAATTTTAGATCACTTGTTTGAGATATTGAAGAAAATTTAAAGCTTTGTAACTTTATTTTGGCATGAAAGTTGAACAATACTATGAGTGGAAGGGTTCTTAGTTTGCTATAAACAATGCTTGCTATATGATAGCTTAAATTCATAAAATATGGTACTTATATGAATAGAGTAGCTTTATACAGTCTAATAAACTTTTTTAAAAAATCATATAAATATCTATGACTAAAATTTAGAATAATTTTGATTTCTATGTTGTTACATTTGGGTTAATTAGTCTATATTCAAAATTTTAGATCTTTTGCTCAAGTAATTACAAAAATATTAAAGGGCAAAAATGAAATTTTTCACCCTCTATAACATTGCATTGCTAAATAGTATTACAAAATGCTTTAGGATTCTTATAGTTCTCGCTATGGGTAGCTTATAACCAGAAATTCGTGGTTCTTAAATCAATAGGAAAAGCGTTATACAGGTTGATGAAAAAAAATTAAAAAGGTCATAAAATTGTCTATGATTAAAAAGTTTAAAATTATTAATGTGCATATTGTTACAATTATGTTACATGGTCTACACCCAAATTTTTTTATCCCTAGCTCATGTAATTGCAAAAATATTAAGGGGCCAAAATACAAATTTCCGCCCTCTATAACATTTCATTGCTAAATAGTATTGCAAAATGCTTTAGGATTCTTATAGTGCTGCCTATAGGTAGCTTATTTCCAAAAAATCATGCTTCTTAGTTAAATAGTTCTTGCGTTATACAGGTTGATAAAAATAAATTAAAAAGGTCATAAAATTGTCTATGATCATTTTTTTTTTAATTATTGACTTGCATGTTGTTACACTTATGTTACATGGTCTATATTTAAAATTTTGGAACCCTAGCTTAAGTAATTGCAAAAATATTAAAAGTCAAAAATAAAGTTTTCCACCCTCTATAACATTTCATTGCTAAATAGTATTGCAAAATGCTTTAGGATTCTCATAGTGCTTACTAAGGATAACTTATTTCCAAAAAATCATGCTTCTCAGTTGTATAGTACTTCCGTTATACAGGTTGATAGAAAATAATTTAAGGTGTCATAAAATTGACAACTATGAAAAATTTGAGAAACACTGGTTTGAATATTATTCCAATTGTATTGAATAGTTTATATGCCAAATGTAAAGTCCCTAGCTTGAGCCATTACAAAAATATTAAAGTGCAAAAATTGGATATTTCACCCTTTATAACTTGATGCCGCATGAAAAGTTTGAGAAACTTGATAGTACGTTTCGAAACAAATACTGTAGAAAGCTTATATTCCAAAAATCAAGCTTCTGCTATGAATATTAACTGAGAAAAACAGGATGCTAAAAGTAAATTTTCGACATTTTTACTTTGTCTATGGGCAAAACTTTGACAAACACCAAGTTGAAATTTGTAGTATTTGTATAGCATAACGCGTATACGAAATTTCATTTGCCTATCTTCAGCCGTTGCAGAGATATAAAAGTTTGAAAAATGCATAATTTCCATCGGTAATATCTTCCTCGAAGAAAAAAAGTTTGAGAAACGCCGAAAATACATTTTAGCAGTATTATTAAACTACCTACAATATAAATTTTGAGTTTGTAACATTCAAACTCACAAAGTTATCAAGGTTTAACGGAAACAAAGCAAATCCCTTATTTTTTTAAATTTTCCTCCCATAGACAAAAGTTTGAGAAACGCTTGCACCCATATCTAATATTTTTTACTGAAAAAGCTACATTAAAAATTTCAGACTCCTAGACCTTACGGTTCCAGAGATATTAAGATTCTTAAAATCGCACAAAGGGCCCGTTTCCACCACTGCGGAAAGGAATTTAGAAAAATCGCTTCTTAAATGGGGTCTACGTGACAAAATCTATGCACATGCCAAATTTCACATTAATCGGTTCAGCGGTGTAGGCAGGGGGATGTTTACCCAAAAAACCGCTACTCTTTTATATAATAGATAATGTAACTTGAAAAGGCCTATAAAGGATTTGGTGATATTGAAAGCAAAGTAGAAAAACATAATAATATAATCGATTGTATTTTCTATCTTTTTAGCTATTTATTTTATTAATCTTTGAGTATTATTTATTAATCTGTAATCTGTGGTCTTTGCTGTGAGATAAATATAAACAAATTGATGTCAATATGAAAGAAGTGAAGTGAAAAATATGTAACAAATTTTAATATTGGATTTTAGAAATAGAAAGAAAAATTATTTTATCTACTCTCATATCGTAATGTGCTAATTATGAAATCAAAAACAGTACTTTAAGGTGAAGGCTTCGGTTGGGGCGTTAAATTCAAATTTTATCACGTTTTTTGCTAATTGCAGCTCAGTTATAGGTCGTAAGTTATCAACATGTTATTTGCGACAAGAATTTATTTATTTATTTTTACAGAATGGTAGTATATTTACTGATTAATAACAAAATAAATCATCAACATGTTCCTCCAAGGTATATTACTGACAGATACGACTATTTCATGAAAATGTTACTAATATACCTTGGAGGAATGTGTTGATGATTTCTTTTGCCACCAACTTAACAAAAAAAAAAACTATTTTTGTGTGACATTTTTGGTGATAATGATATATGTAGGCAAAAACAATAAAATAAACAAACACAATAATCATATACCTAATCAAATCCGTGTTGCCAACTCCCAAAAATTCTTACCTCTAAAGTTCAAGTCAAAAATTCGTCATTATTACATGTAACCACAGAGACAAAGTAATCATCTAAAATTTAAAATTGAATTGATTATACTATTGATAGGTCCAAAGTGTACTTTAATAGAAAAAAAAATATTTTTTTACGCCTTAAGTTGGTAGCTAAATACCATTGAATTTTTTACCTTTAAATTACATTATTTATATGAGTATAGATAAAGTACTGTATGATACTGCACATAATTAGGTATTAAAAACTCGTGTGATACTATTAAGAACCTCGCTTACGGCTCGGTACTCACACTCGTATTTAATAACCCCTATTATGCAACAGTATCATAAACTGCTATTATATCAATCATATAAAAGTAAAAAATAATAATATTTACTTATTTATATGGACACAAATCGTTAATGTCATTCGCGTTACTGATCCTCATAAGTAATGTACCTACCACAATAAAGTAGAAAATGAAAATTGGGTAGCTATTTAACTTGGCAGAATGTGCTAAAAATCACACGACATTAATCGCCTCGATGAATGTTATACAAACACCTCGGAAACCAGACAAATTAATCAAAACATTAGTAAGAATTCTAGCCAGGTGTCGGCGCTATAATGCATACTGAATATAAATATAACGCATTGTATACTTGAGTCACCTTATATAACGTAAATAATCACAGTTATTATTCCCTGGGCGGACGGCAATTTTTGTGGCGGTATGAAACGGTGACTGCATTTTCAAGTACCAAGTGCAGGTTTTGTGAAGTACGCCGCCATAATGATAAATGTTACTGATAGGCTAACGTAATGCCACCCCTTGCCACCAGGCGGGCTTGTTTACCGTTTTTGTTATATAAGAAAATATTCTAACCTCATTCATTAGTATAGTCAGTCTCACGTCTGGGCGTCCGTGTCGTGAGCTAAAATAGTGATCCTACAAAATATTTTATCGCGGCAAGGTGATTGTTTTATAGATTTCCATCGAACTGTCTGTCTGGCCGCTTGAATCTGTATTATATTATAAGAAACTGGTTATTTTGAGAAAGATTTCATAGAGCCTTATGAAATAGCATACAACAAACAGTAGCAGAGAATAGAAAATGCAATAATAAATTTATTTCCTTTGATAAAAGAGTGAAAACCTTGTCCTCAGTCGGCATCGTCTCATACTCTATGCCAAAGGGCAACAAGCGTAGCAACGGTGTTGAGCTCACGGACATGATATACGACGGCCAGTGGGGCGAGGACCTCAGGGGAGGCCTGGGCCAGCTCGTGGACGGACAGTTTGGCGGCGATGAGATACGAGAAGCAGCTAAGAACTCTGCCTGGGTCGGCTGGAGGAACGACTCGAGGCCGACTCCACCCGTCATTGTCTTCGAGTTCGATAAAGTGCGAGAGTTTAGTGCCATGCATATTTATTGCAATAACAAGTTCATGAGAGATGTGCAGGTAAGGATCAGTTTGTTACAGCAGGTTTAATTTGTAGCCAGTTTGCGTTATTGATGATGATCAGATGTTTGATGACACCACTCGATTGGAGTGACGTTATATGGTGTGATGCGTATTTTAGCAATCGCGAATGATCGTATGAACATCTTTTCTGAGTTCAGTGGATAGATGATAGATGGCAATAGTAATTCCCATTTGATAACATACATGTATATGCATTTGGCTACCCAAAAATTGGCAATAGTAATGCCCATTTGGTAACGTACATTTATATGCATTTACACTTTCACCAGGTATTCTCTGAAGCGATAATATCGTTCTCGATCGGTGGTCGGCACTTCCAAGGTGAGCCGATTCGCTACACGTACGTGGAGGACAATATCTTCGAGAACTCTCGCAACGTAACCATCAAGCTCCACCACAGGATCGGCAAGTGGGTACGCATTGAGTTGAGTTTCTCAGCGCGTTGGATCCTCATCAGCGAAATTGTTTTTGATTCAGGTAAGAAATTTTGCTATATTTTTATCGTTTACATGTAACACATGCTTGTGATATTATTTTTTTGCCTCATTTTACTTGATTGCAAACAAAAGTAAAGGGCTATGTGGCTAAGACTGAATCTCATCGATGTGAAATCATGACGCTCAGTGTCAATAGTTACGTTATTATCCGCCGGCTTGGTATAACTGCTATTCTCTGTGTATCACTGTTAATTTGTGGGTATCACTTACATATAATAGCATTTCTGGTCATAAAAATTTACTCCACTAAAATGTATATTTAAATAATGTATTAAAGAGGTGGACCGCAACGCTAGATTCCCTGATATCTTGCGATTCACAGTTCTTCTAGAAATTTAAATATTGTGTCATGCTTTTCAGTTTGTTTTATACTAGCCTTTTTTAGGGTTCCGACTCTCAAAAGGGAAAATCGGTACCCTTAAAGGGTCACTTGTGCGTCTGTCTGTATGTTCGCCTGTCACAGCCAATTTACTCTGAAAGTACTGGACCGATTGAGTTGAAACTTGGTACACTAAAATGTCGGTGACCCAAACACGGACGTGTAACATAAATAAAAAGATTTTAAATTTGAACGTATGGGATAAATTAGAAAATTAAAAAAAAAAGCTTTTCAAACTATACCGTATAAAACAAACTGAATATTATATCAAATGAAAGGGCTTATTGTGAGAATCTCAAATAATTTTAAAATAAATAGTTTTGGGAGTTATTCAATAAAAAATTCTGATAATAGTGCTTTACCTATAGATTAGAAAACCTATAAGATGTCTATGGTATTTAAAATAACAGGAAATTACAGAACCATTGGTGCGCGAGTCAGACTCGCACTTGTTCGGTTTTTTTTATATTTAGTTAGCTGAACAGCTGAACTTAAATCATTATTTACAGATGTTGCTCAAGGGAACTACACGCCAGAAATCTTGAAACCTGCAATAGGCAAAGAGAAAACAAAGCAAACGGCGAGTAAAGAGTTGCCTATCTCCACGGCACACCAAGAAGATCCGCTATACGTCGCAATAGTAGTGGGAGTTCTTACTGCGCTAGTTATACTGTTGGCGGTCGCAGTCTTCCTTATAGTTCATAGGCATAGACACAGAAAATGCTTTGCATCTCCGCTAGCAAAGACAACCGTCACGCAAAAGCGGAAAACTACACCGGCCGGTGAAAACTACTCCGGCTGCGGCACCTCGATGTTGCCAGAAAGTAAAATGATATTAGACAGCGCCTTAGATGTTAAGTCAGATGAATATCAAGAACCGTATCAAGCCTTGAAATGTGCACCGTATTTTAGTTATAGTACAGTATTGCTCGAGATGAAGGACTTTGTTAAGGATTCTAATACTGCTTTATCAGGTAAGACTTATTTATTCTAAACCTACGAGTATTACTACAAGTTCAAACGGAATACGAGAAGCATTTTCTAGTTTGTTTTACTACTGAGCGTATAAAATCCACTTTAAGTATTTGCCAGCGCCAAGCTGGTCTTCATCGTTGCGACTCGACCAACTTATATAAGTACTAGAAGATTTTATTTTTACGACTTTTAATATTCGAATAAGCATTAACTGCTACGTAGTAATAAACCGTTACCATGAAAGAAAAACTATCTTTCTTAAAAATACCGCTGAAAATTAAACCTGTCACACATCAGTTTAAATTAGAAAATTATATGTTTGAGATTCATATGTGGGTAGTGCAAACTTTCCAAATAATAAAATATTCTATCAGACTAGTATCATTTTGGTTATCATCCAATTTTAGGATGAGAACGTTATCAAATTAGTAAAATATTTCCATAATCAGTTGATAATTTACACACAGACATAGTAAATTTGCATCTAAAATTATAATTGCTTAGTCCTAATGTCTGGCCAATTATAATGTTTTTTTCTTTATTATTTTGTTTGACAAGTTACCTGACAGTAATTGAAGTATTAAAACCCAAAAAACATTATAAGTGGCCAGACATGTCCAAATACTTGTACTTTAATAAAAAAAAGTTATTTTATAGCATTATCTTGGGAAGAAAACTGTATTTTAATATAATTTTTTAATTTCATTATAGACGGGTGTGCATAAAATGGGTCATTAAAGTACTGTTTTTGATTTCATAATAAGAACTTTACGATATGAGAGTAGATAAAAGCTATTAATAAATGTTTGTTAAGCAGACAGTTCAAACTACGACTATGCGGTTCCGGAATTGAGTTCGGCGCCTTTACTGACGAAGCGTCGACTGATGGACTCTCTGTCTGACCGCGCAACGGAGCTCATGGTGGACCATATGGACCAAATGGACCAAATGGCCGAACTTGAGGCGAGACGCTCTGCCGCCGGTTCGGTGCGGTCTAAACACAGCTCACGGGTCAGTAAATAAACTAAATGACTGTGTAATCAAGTGACACCAAAGAGTTATGTCTCTTTTGGGTGGGAATCAAATTTGATTTTTATAGCTAAGATTGCCCCGTATCTGTTTTTTACAAACTAAACAGATTTAATCTCACAATTGTGCCGATTCTGTTGTTTACGAACTTAACTAATATTAGACAAGTCACCTCTCTTTCATTTCAACCTTATTGAAAAAAGATAACTTTTTTAAGAAGGAGAGGTTCGGTGACTAATATTAGCTTAGTTCGTAAACAACAGAATCGGCACCACTGTGGTATGTTTAACCACGTCAACTTACACATAAATAATAATGGCTTGTATGAGATATCATGATCCTAAAATATTACAGCTAGTGGTTTTTAAATAGTTCAAAACAAAGTCGATGTCTGGCTCTGTCTTTTCTCCGCTTACTTCTACACCACGCAACGGATTTTGATACGGTTTTCACTAATAGAAAGGGCGATAAACGAGCAAGTTTTGTGTATTTAAATTGCACACGCCCAGTCGCTAGATGTTATAAATATAAACATATAACAATAAATATATAACAAAATATGTTATTATTATAGTCGCCGAGTCAGCAAGAAGTACTGACCGATCTAAAGAGGCGGCTTGAAACTACCAACGTAATCGAATTCCCGAGCCATCGGCTGAGGATGATATCCAAGTTAGCTGAAGGTGCATTTGGCACGGTAAGTATCTAGTTTTATATGTATTTTGCCAGTGTTAAATTGTACAATTTATTTATTCTTCATGTGTAAAATTTTATCAATGTCAAGTTCAAATCATGTTAATAAATAACTTTCAAGTTATAGTCAGTAAGATTGTTAGGTTTTAGTATATTGGTGGCCGTTCTACAAAAAGAAATCACGATCTTTTTGAGACAACTTGAAAGGACACTATACACGTAATTATTTAATTTCACTTCACTAGTGCACTTATTCTTCTTATTATATTTTCATATTTCAGGTATACGTTGCGGAGGCCGACGGCGTGCCTGAATACAATGGGACCATTACTTCAGAAAAGAGGCTAGTTGCCGTCAAGTTCTTATGCCACGACGCTACCATTAAGGAGAGGTATATCATGTATGACCATAGTTTATAGAAGTTTTATTTGTCGCCTCTATCCTGCTTCTTTCGCTTCATGATCTGCTTAGAAAAATGATTTCTTTGGCATGTGGCAAATGTGTTGAGATTCCTGCAATCGTTCAAATAATAAATGAAATGGTTTTACAATATAAAAAGACAGTGACATTATGGATCATGGACAGATTCTTAACTTGGTATCGCTTAAATTTGTCTTCTGTGTGCGTAGTGCATTATTTTTACCAATTGGGCGGTTGGCCTCTCACAAAATGGACTGACAAGTTTATAGCTGGGAGCCGCCGGGTGAGGTCTAAATTCAGAAGTGGATGTCTCTTTTAGCTTCTCTTTTCTTTACTATTCTTTGTAATTTGTTATAAACTATTAACAATAACTTATGACACAATCTTTTTAGGGAGGAATTCGAACGCGACGTGCGTATTCTCGCTGCGTTATCGTCGCCGCACCTGGCACGTGTTTTAGGAGCTTGTCGAACCCCACCCCTAGCGGTTGTACTCGAGTACTTAGAGTTGGGTGACCTATGTGCCTTTTTGAGGACTGCTGGTCCCACCTCCACTCCTACATTGCTACATATCGCGACTCAGATAGCTGCCGGCATGCAGTACCTGGAGTCTTTGAACTTTGTTCACCGAGACTTGGCTGCTAGGTGAGTTCTACAAGACTTTATTTTGAACCATCTTTAACCGGTTACCATCAGATAAACCGTATGCTTGTTTACTGCCATAGTATAAAAAAAACATTCAAATATTGTAGGAACTGTCTTATCGGCAAATCGTACCAAGTGAAGATAAGCGACTTTGGGACGGACAACGAGGCGTACGCATGTGACTACTACAAGGTGGACGGTCGGATCCCACTGCCGCTGCGCTGGGCCGCCTGGGAGTCAGTGCTGCGCGGCAAGTACACCACCAAGAGCGACGTGTGGGCCTTCGCCGTCACACTGCACGAAATATTCACTATGTGCCGCCGGACGCCCTACGAACACTTCACACAATCTGAGGTGAGACACACACGTGTGTTATAAATGTTGTCCAATTAGATGGGATTTTTAAAGGATAAAACACTTTTGACGAAAAATAAAACGGCCTTCAAAAACGCATAAAATAACTTAGATGTGCGATCTCTAATTTGACAGTATTGACGTCATCGAAAGTGTATTCGTTTTCCATGGAAAATATCATGATACCGCAGTATTTTTTTAATTGATATTATTTAAGAAAAAGATTCCGTCCAATTGAGAACCTCCTTCTTTTTTCAAGTACATTTAAATTAAATCTAATAATAAAGGTTATTATATAAAGCAAAATCGGGTTATTTACAACAGTTATAACTCGCAAGAACGGTTGGAGCGATTTTGATGATCTCTGATTTGCTGGATTTGTCTAATCTGAGAATAACTATGAAAATATAGGAAAATTAGTAGGTAAGTGTAGGTACCTACTTACACCTACGTACAAATCAGTTATCTGGTTTCAATAGTTCAAGCTCTGTTTAGTTTGGGATCAGATAACCGTGTGTGAAGAATGTCCCAGGATATATTTATATGAGATATATTTCTAACGCCCATATTGCCCATGATCCTGTGTAAACAACATAATCGACACCAATGACGATAATATGGTTGTAGGTGCTAGAGAACTTATCGCATTTGCAAGCGGACGACGGCTTGTTCGAGTGCATCGACCGCGCGGCGGGCTGTCCGCGCGACATTCACCACCTCATGTGCGAGTGTTGGCGGCGGGACGACCTTCACCGACCCACATTCGCTGATATACACCTCTTCCTCCAGCGTAAGAGCCTTAACTACGCGACCACGTGATCTTGGCGATTGCCGTGCCCCAGCATCTACGCGGGCATGAGTTATTAACAAGCGGATCGGGGCAAAAGTGGAGAGTCGTGTATGTGCTATCAGCAGGCGTTTGGTTCTCATGATGCGGACGTTGTCACGGAAACTGAAATGGTTACCAAGTTTTAAATTGTAATCCATTATGTTTCCAGTCAATGTCACCATCAGTCGGTATAGAATAATGATCAACGAGATATACAATATTACGCATGAAGGGTGAGGAGTGTATTCTAAATGTGATAATGAATGCGTTCATACTCGACTTTTGCTCCGATCGATTTGAGATCATGTGACTGTGCGAACTGTGGAGATCTCCCGCATCGACTGATGGGGTTTGTTCTTCATTCAAATTCATGTTAGAAAGCTTCACACGTTTCGATCGGCTTCATGCACGGCTTTATCGAATATTCAGGTTGTATTAGTAGATGGAATCACTCGGTGCGGGATATCGTCACAATGAATCCATTAGTCACGTAACTTAATAAATATTAATCTATTCATCGTGGTGCGATGTGCACGGCGTCCGCGGTTTACAGTACTTAAGTACATTTTTAATACGAAAGTTATACTGCGATGGATAGTTCATGTTCACATAATTTTACAGCATTGTAACTTTCACAAGTGAGCTACGTTTAATAGACATAAGCAAACAGTTCTTCCTTCATTGACTCATGACTGTGTCATTTTTAACCCACGCTAATTCTGATCGTTTTGTACCCATCTACACTAATAATAAAGCTGAAGAGTTTGTTTGTTTGAACGCGCTAATCTCCAGAGTTACTGGTCCGATTCGAAAAATTATTTCACTAATAGGAAACTACAATATCCCCGAAGGCTACTTTTTATCCCGGGAACGCGAGTATAGTCGTGGGGAACAGCTAGTAGTATATAATTATCGTGTCGAATCCATGACACCTAGTTTGTTTATGTTGCTATATAATAAATAGCATAGTACAAGTAATTTCAACAATTCTTCCACGGTGTACAAAATTTATCAGTTATAGTTTAAATATTACATTGATAAAGTTACCAAACTTTATAGTCATTTATTTTCATAAAAACACATTTCACGATTAAAACCATATTAGTGATAAATATAATTGTAATAGTAAGTCTTTAGTGATAGTCGCATTTGAAACAAATATTATCGAAAATATATTAGGATTTATCGATTGAATAGTTGAAAGTGGTCTATTTTCCGTAGTTTGCTGTGTTGAAGTTAGGGACAGTTAATCTGACAATATTCACGGCTCTATTATACATATAGTGACAATGCGTTGTCGCGGTTAGTTGTAGTAATCGTTGATGTGCGTGCGTGCGTTGGCACACGCTAGCTGCTTTACTGTATTCCAACAGAATCTCTGCTAGCATCTCGTGTCATAAATCTATTATATTATACTTCTGATTCGCATTTATGTTGATGCTGGCAGTTGAAAATAATCCGTTAGTAATCAATATGTATTATGTATCAACCAATAACATTATTATTTCGTGTTTACTCTATCTGATAACGTTAAGTGCCATGAGACTCTTTGTCAAATATATGCATCATGGGTTCCAGAGCCAGGAAGAGTGGCTGATACAATATAGGTCGCGCGTCTACTGTATTTACCAACATATAGTAATCTATGAAATATATTTTCTCTTTCATATGCTTGGATATGGAATAACAACATTGCATTGTGTGTCTCTAGAATATCGAGCCTTTTCAGGAATAATATCGTAAGCGCCTATAAATCTTAAAAATGTTTTTGTATCGTAAACTTCTAATCAGATGATTATACACTTTATTGCGAAGACTCCTAACCTTTATTTTCAACACTTTTAAGATTAACAAATCATAACATTTTTTATAACTATATCATAAATAGTTTTGAATTAAGTATGAATGAAAAAACTCTCCTATAAAAAAGTGCAAATTGTCCTTTACGATGTTTTTCCTCAAAAGGTTCGATATAACTACGTACCAAATTCCTAGCAGACAGCAAAACTTGATAAATAAATTCATACTTTATACGTGAATTGTAATAATAATAATAACTGGTAGTATCAAGCAAACTATGAATCAATTAAGAAAATTTGAATGTTTGTAACATAATAATATACCTCTCCACTCGTTGTATTTTTTAATCTATGTTAAAATTATAATGCTGAAGAAAGCGACTAGGATTAGAAAAAATAATAAACAATAAATTGTGTTTAACATTTTAACGCGGGTGAAGCGGGGCACAACTATTACATCTGCTCTTTCGAAATTATTTCAAAACATGGATTCTACCTCTTTGCAACGAAACAAAAAATTTATAAAACTATTATTTATTGCATGGATCCGTTAGATTATAATAATAATTAGTTATAAATCGGATATACTAGAAATGATAAACAGGTATTATCGTGTAGGTAGATGATGACCGATGGCTTTTATAAATAGGATCATTTATTAATTTTAATCAGCTGTAGTTCATAGATATTACGGCTAAAAGGCGAAGTACGGCTACACCTAGGTACGGCCGGTAGCAGTTGGTTAAACTTAGATATTATGGTCGAAGTACGGTTACACCTAGTTAGCCGGCTAATTTTCCAATTTAAATATATTATATTTCAGCATTCCGTTAAAAAACGACACGAATATTTTAGGTTAGAAGTGTACACTCCTTGTTATTTATTTTTTGTTCTCAAAACCATAATACATACCTAAGTTTAACCAACTGCTACCGGGGGTACCTAGGCGTAGCCAGGTAGATCTAGATGTAACCATAATTCGCCTTTTAACGCCTATTCGTAACATATATACCGATAAATAAATTTATTTAGTTTTAGTCTTCAGCTTCCAAAATATGATTTCCGTATATTTTTCCACTGAATCTGACTGATAGCACATCAATTATATAACAACGAAACAGTGGCCAACGCACGTACTCGAATATATTTATGCTTTAGAGTTTAGATCTTAGGTTCCATCGTTAGGATCTATCGTGGACCGAAATGTTCGGCTTAATGTGACAACCCTTATAAAATTAAGCACTTATTAGATGTAAGCGAGCGATATTTAGTTTGCTATGTAGTGAAAGTTTGAATCACTTTTGTCACAGCGTAAAGAATAACATGACTTGAGTTCTAAGGTATAGCGTACAAAGAATTCTAACTGATGGAATTCTAAATATAACATGAGTGCTTTTCAACATCACCATCATCACAATTTATCCAGATCTGACTCTAAATTATCGATCAATGAGTACATTACTGTACCTCCGGCCTATCGCGTATCTTTTACTGGTACCCGTAATGAATACCAATGATTTCATCCAATGACGCGCTACTACGACGAAGACCATTTTGTCGGCGTGGTGAGCCCATATTAGATGATTATTTTAATAATGGTGTTTGTTACGATTACCACCACCAAAGATACGCCTCGGTAGTGCCTTGGTCTGAAATTAAGCGAGTATTATTGGAAGAATTTGGTTTATACAGAGACACTTCGACGAAGTGAGGAGAAAAATATATTACCAAAAATATTCACCGGTACTTAAAACACCTAGAAATCCTAGTTAGTATAAATTCGGACTATATTTTTAATAAGACTAAATTCATTTTTTTTATTAATAATATTTTTTTTAGGTTATAAATATTTTTTTTGGTGAGCGTTATGTTTTATCTCAGGTTTTTTTTAATATTAAAGTACTCATGTTATAAACAAAGAAAGACTGACTGCATTTGATATAATCGTATTATTAGAGCAATTAACGGCTCATATTTTCTAGATGGGGTTCTTGCTTGATAATTTTATTATAAACGGTCAAATATTTTTAGTTAGAGTATTATTAGATGAAAACCTATATTATGTAGCTATAGTATGCATTTATTTTTTTCATATAAGACTGATGTATGTTATTTGACGTATTGTTCTATCTTTAAATGGCAATTGAACTTAGGTATGAATGTTATGTTGGATAAAATAAAACTACCGTCAAGACTATACGACGTTAGTACACACATTCTAACGTTATAGTTTACGCTGTGGCATAGCTTTACTGTACACTGACGGAACCAATGTTTACTAGGCTAATCGAATACAATAGAGGTCTAATTATTTACTAAGTAACTAGGGAAACTGATACAATAAGTATTAGTTTAATTTTGTGGATCTGGGCTTATTTTCGTTTAATGCAGTCTAGCTGATAGTAGATAATAGGTGAAAGAAATACTTTCAAGCGTGGGCGTCGCCATGGAGGCGGAAGGGGGGAGTAGAGCCTGGAATTCAGGACTATTTTTTTATAATATCATGTAATCTCAAATGCATATGCAACAATTTCTCAAAAGCGTGAGTAATTATGTGTAAGGGCCTACGCACATTGGCGGACGGGATGGCAGAGGATTTATAAATTGAATTTATTAGTTATCCGAAGGAAATAAGGTATATATTTCAATGCTCGGTGATCAGCCTCGGAGCGCAGTGTTCTCTCGAGCACGCTGGTTGAAATATATACCTTATTTCTATTGGATAACAATAAAATTAAATTGACAAAATTTAAATCATCTGCCGTCCCGACGGCCAATGTTGGCAGGCCGTAAGGGATAATTATTTTTTCTTGTAGCTAACTATAACCTGTACAAATTGTATTTATTTTATCTACAATATATTATCGTTGAGCCAATTCGTGGCGACGTCCTTGCCTAGTAGGATGTCGACGAAGCCTCATTCCCTTCATGCTATAACAGCTAATGTATCGTTAGTGAGTAATTTTAGGCTCTAATAATAAATAATAATGTACAATAAAACACCCTCTCTGCCTTAGTGATGCTATTCTTACCCCCTAATGCTACGAGGAAATATCAAGTTATAACGAAATTATAATGTATTTTGTAAATATGAATTCTTATGGCTGATGTAATATATCGAGCACTATGGAAAACTTAATTCCTAACAATGGTCCAAACTTCACTTGGTTTTTTATTTGTACTATATTATGATTATACAATTTCTATATAGATAAAAAAGTAATGATAAAAAATGACTAGGAATACAATTTTATGCTTTAATTTTTATTTTTTAGGTGTAAACCATGTATTTGTCGAAATGCTTGAGAAAAAGGTTGATACCAAATGCAGTATTTTATTTTATACTCTACAACTTTGTACCCAATTAAAAGCAATAATCTAAATGTGACTAGTATTATTATACACTTCCTCTCTGTCCCAAACCTTATCATAAAAAAATCCTTTTCAGAACTGCAAAAAGAACAGAAAAAGCCTGTTTCGGAGATTAGTTCTTTTCAAATGCATAGTAGGTAGGTTTGTTCGATATTTACAAATACAAACCTTATCGATTGCCGCTAACAACAACTTCCTTTGATTTGAATACACAAGCTTACCAGCGCGATTAATTGTACTTATTAACTTCAGACGTTCATACATTTGAAAAAATGACTCTGTATAGTCGGATTTTTCTCAGTTTTTATTTGGTACATTTAACTATCGCGGTCAAAGTCAAAGTCGTGATGCATTCTGAAGAGGACTCTAAAATAGAGGAAGAGGAAGTACCTCGCAAAGAGAATTTAGATATTAAAAAAAAAGGACCCCTAAAAGAGGAAACTATGTTACCATATCTTAAAAATTCACATACTCGTGTAGTAGAATACGAAGAAGATAAACAAACGACAGAAAAACCACGACAGATGCACCCTAATGAGATGATATTCCCATTAATTTATCGCCAGACTCATATAAATAGTATGTTTAAATTCGGCGAAAATTGGTACACTTGGTCCACCGAGAAGAGGATCGATGGCTCTAAAGCGACGAACTATTACATATGCTATGAAGAACCAAAGCACTGCGATGATGTTGGATGGGTAAGATAATAATAAGATTTTGTGATTTCGTTGGTAATACATAATTTGCGTAGTATCGTGATAACATTTAAAGGAAAAGTGATTAGCTAAATTACAAAAGAAAACCCGAGTTAGCTAGGTAAAAATTCATGAGGCAGTCTTCTCAGAGTAAATCTATATTTCAAGCACCGCGAGCGAGATCTATTGGCTCAAATAATAATTTGGTGTGGCATTTCCTGGTTTGGTCTGAGTTTAACCCTATATTGTACTAATTTGTCCAATTTTGTCACCGAATTGATTAGGACGCATCGTGATTCAAAAGTTACAAGCGTTTTAAGGTGGCCCTGCCAGGACGCCTTTACCAGGAACTCTGAGTTATATTTAAAACTGCCTATGCGGTTACCTAATGAATGAGTGTTATATTTTCTATACGACAGGATCATACGGATTCATTGCCAAAGTGTGCGTTCCAAATAGAATCGTTGATGCCTGAAGATCGCGCATGTATCAACAGCTTCGGTGTAGAGCCCCATACCGGAGGAGTATGCGATGGAGCTGAGCAAATGAAGGTAATATTTTTAAAATTACCATATGAGAGAGAGCTCTTCCTAGCGTAGCCTTGTAAACTGTTTTTCTATAAAATATATCTTAGTTTTCTCCATATTTGGCCATAATGCTTAAGAATTACCTACTATTGATTTTATTTTACTCGAACACATTTTTCAAATAGATTTTATTTTTAGGTAGGTACTTAATTAATGTAGGTACCTACTACAATTTAATGTCTCCTTTTTTTAGGTATCCGACGTAGTACATGCATGCGGTCCTCGAATTCGGTCATTATGGAGATTTCTACGTGTGGGCAGGCGGCCCGTCAATGCAGCTAAGCCTGCCGATGTTAATTCTCTTATTTGCGAAGATGAAGAAGAATGCTACCTCACTATTGAGTACAGGGTGGGTACAAGTTTGCCAAACTTTTATATAATAATGCAATTTACAAATTACGGGTTTTGTAAAAGCATTTTTACTAAAGAGCTGCGCAGACCTACTGCCTAGATGGATTCGTGGCAACTAACAAGAATATAAGCCTAATTATAGTCCTTGTTAATATGTATTTTTGTCGCAGGTAGGATTATATTTAATTAATCTATAAATCGTTATTTCAACAGATACATCACGATCGAATCACATTCTCTATACATGAACCGACGCGCGGGCAAACATTCAAAAGTGCTTTAAAACGAGATCTAACCAAAGATGATAGTAACAAAATAACCACAGTTACAGAGAGTCATTCCCGTCTCGTGCATAGAAATAAAAAAGTCAAGGAAGAAGAGCCTAGCTCTAGATCTAAGAAGACACACGTCAGATCGAAGACTAAAACAATAGAAGGTAAAGGTGTAATTAAAGAACGCAATGATTCCGCTTACGGGAACAGAAGATTACTTAAGAACAAAATCAAAATCAGACAGGATGTGTCTGAAGATATATCCGAATAAGATAAAATTATCGTTTTTGACAGTTATTTGAAAACGTTGTACTGACCATGCCAACGAAGGTATAATTTGAAAAACAGACACTGAAATATTGATGATATTTTATTGAGAAGGTATTCAATAAATAACAATTTGGTAATGGAATAAAACAACAGTGTCACATATTTCGTCTGCTTTACTTAAAAATAAAAATATGAATGTTATCTCATAAAAACATGCTCTTTGCGCTTGTTAATTATGGTAATAAATAACTTACAGCAAAACTGTAAATAAATGTTTGTGGAATATATAACTTCCGCATTTTCGCTTAATAGAGTATGCAAACAAAAGTCACTTTTTATGTTTTTTAAATTTCATTTTGGACTGTTTGTCTTTCTCAGCATCATCGTAAAACTTTCGGTAGTTAACATTTTTGTAAGCGAACGGGTTTATGTTTCTAGTATTTTTTTTGTTATTCTTTTTAGGTAACCCTACTTCTTTCTTAATATCTACCAGGGATGGTTCTTTGCTTTCCACTTTATCAGAGGATATCTTCCTTTTTCGTTGTGCGGCAGTCTTTTTGTAGTTATCATCGTCTTCGTTTTTAAAGTTAGTTTGTACAACATTCTTGTTATCGTCGTTTACTATATGTATTTGAGCATCTTGTAACTTGTTCAGTACTTCTTTTTTGATCAACTCATTCCCTTTTCCTACAGCGGCAATTTTCGCTTCTTTATCTTTAAATTCTTTTATTTCTTCCATCTGTAATTCAGAATTACAACGAAATTAGGTGACGCAATTAATAAACACGTTATGATATAATGTAACCAAATTAAATACCTGAGCCAGTGATCTATATTTCCTGTATCTGTCGTATGGTGGAATAAACATTTTGGCGTCGACATTTAATTTGGACACCTGTAAGAGATGAGATGTTATTAAGAATATGATTTTAATAGCACATTGTGATACTAGATAGTGATTTATTTATAATAGGTACATCAACAGCACATGCATTATACATATTTATAGGTCATAATGGAACGTAGTAACTAAGATAACAGCGTTAAAACTACTTTAGAATGATGGCGTTAAAATGAAAATATGCACATTTAAATAATAAACCAACAATCCAAAAATCAAAAGTTAAGTTGTTAAATACAGATGATACGATTTTTCTTTCGAAAAAAATAAGTTTTTCCGCTCTGGTGAACAATTTGTACTTTGCGGGTCACTACGTGTTTACAATCTAGCGTCGATATGGAGTAGTATAGTATGAAATTCTGCACTCTGTCTTCATAGTTTCACTACATTAAATTATTTATCATTCAAACAATCATGAACATAATTAAATGTTGGTTGAGTGTTTAGATTCTGAATATGATAATATTATAGTTAATAATATTATTAATTAGATTATTATATAAGGCATACTAATTATGATGGTTTTATTTACGTAATTTTATTTACCTATATTTTTTGCACTAAGCCAATTCATTTAGGTTTAGCTGGGTTTTTAATTTTAAAGAAAATGTTAAGAATAACATGAATGTAAAATCGCTGTCTGTTGCGTATAATTGATATACTGCAGAGGACTATGGAAACTGTTTCGTGTCGTTTATATTTTATACTTACGATTTCGCCGGTTATGTGACAGTATGCAGGTTGAAATGCCTTAACGTCAGGTTGAAAGTTGTCGATTTTGTCCAAGATTTCGGCTGACACATCTAAATTGATGTGTTGGTCTTCACTGCGGGTGAGAAACATTATTTAACACGATGTGTTTTGACTTACACTGCGGGCGTGAGTGATTCTTAGAAATAGATGGAGTTATCAGTATTTAAAGGCTTCTTTCCGACCTGATATTTAAAATTTCTAAAAATTAATGAATTTCATTAAATATCCGTTAAAGATCCGCTAAAAAGTAACGGTTAAGGTTTTTTTTTTCCTCAGCCGGATATCACTAGTGTAGACAAATATGGTTACCTGTCATCAGAGAAGTGTGCGAGGTCGTGTACATTGTACGCGGCGACGGACGAGAGCACTGTGTCCACCATGTTCTTGATACTGGTCGGCATTCGATACAGTTGCGGCTCGGCGGGTAACTCGCGGCACTGTAAGTCGCGGGTGTCAATAATATTACTAATCCAATCAAAGCTACTCATATGAAAATAATAAAATTCGATTTATGGAGTACTAGCGACCCGCCCCGGCTTCGCATGGGTACAGTGTAGATACTAATGTGCTGGCAGTGAGTGTGGAACTAATACAGAGGAACAATTCCATCATACATTATTTTGTTATATTTAAAAAGCGACTTAGTTTGTGTAATCGGAACCCACGTGAGGGATTTCGTTAGTTAACTTACTGTTGCAAATCGCACTGAGCTAATTTTAATCACACGACAGCTTTTTCTAACTTACTAAGTTGAAAAGGGATATAAAATATTTGAAGCAGTCAAATTATTTTACAAAGGTATATTAATTATTATAGATACCTAAGTATTAATTACCAATTCTGTTAAAATTCTTAAATGTATAGATTGACGGGCCACTTCGGGATATAAAATAAAAAAAATACATATTATTAGTACCATTTGAGCTGATTTGCAGGCCCAGCCCTAGAATTTTAGCTTAATGTAAAAAAAAAAATATAATATGCTCTTCAATCCAAATATTCGTAAGGACCATATTAAACATGGGTAGAACATTATCCTTACCGATAAGAGCATCCTGTGGATGGTTATGAGGTTCTGTTTGACGAAAGGCGGCATGGGGTTGCAGCACGCGTTGACGCCCTGGACCTCGCGCGGCATGCGCTCTGCTAAAGCCAGCAACATGTGGTTCGGAACCAGATAACTATACGAAATGGTTACATTGTTTATTTTTACTTCGAATATACATGTATTAGGACTATTAGGTAAATGGTATAGCTGAGGAAAGCAAGAACACTACAACTAAAAGCGAACGCTACTTTCCTACTAGTTCACAGCCTTCCATTGATGTGTTCCGGCAGTTGCCGGAACACATCAATGGAAGTTTAGTACAACTAATCCTGCCAGTATGCAGTGGTTTTCTCACGATGTTTCATTTAATCTAAAAGCTTTAACGTGTCAAACTCGTTCTTTCTCTCTCGTTTATTTAATCTTTTCCCGCTATCATACGCTTGATCTGTATGCACCATAGGGCAATAACATAACATTATCATGTTAAGTTTTTAATATTTAGATATAGTAAATAAACTAAGACAAGACCGGCCATCGTGGAGATCCTTGGGGGAGGTCTTTGTCCAGCAGTGGACGTCTTTCGGCTGACATGATGATGATGAAATAAACTAAAATTAAAACAATTCTGAAATTAAATTAAATACAACAAAATTTCGCATTAGTAGTATTATTAGCATAGCGAACTTACGTAGTACTTTCATCTAATTCGCGCGCTTGTATATCCCGCCATTTGTAGAGCAGCTTAAGTGCCGCCATCTGTTGAGAGTTGAACGACTTCTTAGAGCGCACGTACAGTGGCATATGGCTTGTCTCGTGAACCACTTCCTTGTTGTATGTCTGAGAATAAAATCGAATAACAATTTATTATTACAGTACATATTCTGTGAATAATATAGGTAATTTTTTTTTCATGAACATCGTGAAATTTAAATGCACGCAAAAAAAGAAGGCCTGACACGCAGAGTAAAGTGTAAATTTATTTATCGATAAGTTTTTATTGTTTGTGTTTGTACGGAACCCCAACTGTGCGCCTGACTCCATCTTAGTTATAATTTTAATGATCTTTTATTTCTAAAACAATATTGATATTTCACTTGAGAAGTTCAAAAATTATGTAAAACATTATAAGATCGTAGGATTTGTGATTTAGACTTAAGGTTATTAGAACCACCCGGCACGGGACCCGGACCGCCTCGCCTCGTGCGTGCGTATGGACTTGTATGGTATGCGCATGCGCTACTACACTACTCACTGGTATGTACTCTGTAGCGTCACCTGGATATCCGGTCTGCGCTTAAAAGTATTCATCCCATTCATTTTATTATAGGCTATTTATTTAACATCACGCAATGAGCCGAGCAAAAAACAAGAACGCTAACCGAGTAGAATGTTATGACAATTTTATAATTTGTAAACTTCTGTTTAGCGTAAATATCTGGAAAATGCCATTAGGTACTTGCATTCAAGTAATTTAATAGATATTTCAGACTTACGTAAAGCGTATTATATATTTTTTCATTTGTATGGAACTATTTTATAATATAGGTATTTCATATAGGATGGTTTCGATCCTATATATTATTTATTCTTTGGTTTCGATAGAACGTAACCACGTACGTAATTATCTAACTTCCGGTTTGAAAAAAATAGACAAATGTTAAACATTTGTTTTTGCATTGAGAACCTATTTCTTACGATTTTTAGATGATTAACAAAGCATTTTGTTAAAATGGCTTTTTTGTTAGGAATAATTTAAAATATTTTTTTTCGGGTTCCGGAACTCAAAAAAAGAAAACGGAACCCTTAACTTATCCCCGGAAAACGGATCACTCGTGTACGCCGGTCAGGTGCCGGGTGGCTCTAATGAGCTGAGCTTTAATCTTGACTGATTATTAAATTGCTGGGGAGACAACTAAATTGGGTTGTGAACAAGAGATAATTATAAATGCAACTACGTATGGTTGACAGTAATGCGTTTTCAAAACATTTGTCTCGATAGCTTTTAAGTAATAACTAAAGATTTACTGATCATTCGTAAAACTCACAATTCCACACAGCTGTCGACTCTGTTCAAACACTGAGAGCAATATGTTCGGGTTTCCGTCACCGAGCTCCAGCAACTCAGCCTTCATTATGTGCCAAATGTACAACAAGTAATGGGTATCCATGCGAGCATACTCTATTAATTCGTCCGGTAGGGGGCGCATGCGCCAGTCTGCCATTTGGTACCTGAAAAGTATAAGGTTATGTAATTACACAACACACTAAATGTATAAACTTAAAATATGTATGAATGTAGAGATAGAAGGGACAGTAACAAACCAGGCAAGTGCATTGGAACACGCGCAGTTTAAGTAAGAGCAAAACCTAAGTCTTGATGATTTTACGGAAAACGATGTATATTTACAAAAATAAATGTAACAATAGCAATCAAAAGAAGCGACGATGCAAGACGCCAGATGAATAAATAAATAAATTATTTTACGACAAGCTTCCTGGGCACCAAAGATAGTCAACATATAGTTCATTGATATCTCATACACACTCTAGAAATTCGCTATCTCATAGAAAGTTTTATCTGGACATTATTTTTATTTTATAACAACTTTATCCCGTGGAATTTCCCATGATAATCAAGGTTCTAATGATTTTTCTAGATATCATAAAGGTATGTGTATTAATTATACTTGTACTTACTTCTTGTCTGCGTTCACTTCACAATACTTCAGCAACAAGTATTTGAGTGAGAGTCCAGAAAGCTTCAGCACTTTAGCAGCTTGATGCGTGTCAAAAAGCCCAACAATATAAAGGCCGAAATCTCTTTGTAACCAAACAACATCGCTTTCTGCGCCATGAAATACCTGCGAAAGATTCCAATTTTGAACTTTCTAAGGTTTTTATAAATAATTTCAATTTAAGAAATTTGTAAATCACTCACTTTTGTTTTTTTTGGATCGGTGAAAATCAAATTAAGTTTATGAATGTGTTCTCGAATTGCCAACGCATCAATAATAAAGTCACCACCTTCGACTGTCGATATTTGTATGAGACATGTTATGCCTGAAAATAAATATGAACTCACATTAAACAACGACAACAACTTCAGGTGAACCCAGTTCTCAGAAAATATTTAATTAAATCCAGAAAAAGGCTATTCAAAGTCATAAAGCTATGATCTTGAACCTCTGACCATACCCTGGTAGGTTCTGTAGGCATGATGTTCAACGTCCACCGCAAGTTCTTTAACTTCAGTGAGGTGTTTGACGAGGTCGTCGAGCAGTGCTTCAGTGTCGACGTAGGTGAGATGCGTCTCGTCGAGAGGCGGCGGAAATGGTGGCGGCTCCTTGTCCGGGTCGATACAATGTGATGTTGGGTGATACAAGTCTAATTCCACTTGGTACGGGTGCTCGTAGCTGGGGGACATTACGTCAAGAGGATAAGCTAGTTTAGTGCCTCCCTCATTACAATAACACAATAAATATTCCAGTACTAGCTTCCGCCCCCGGTTTTACCCGCACACACACCTAAACTTTCCTCATGGATCACTGTCTATTGGTGAAAACCGCATCAAAATCCGTTCAGTAGTCCTTGAGTTTATCGCAAACAGACAGACAGACTTGGGGGACTTTGTTGTCTAATATTATATTTACATAAAGATAATTAAAATAAGCATTCACTTAGTACCTAAGCTCAAATTTAGGCGAAAATTATGAAATGAGTTGAATACCGCTCATTACCTTAATAATGCAGACTCACGATGATTTCCTCCATCAAAAGCTCAAGCTCATTGTAGGATTCGAACCCGCGACCTTCATCTCGACACTCGACGTTACTACCACTGAGCTATCATCGTCTAAAATATTGTGTGTGTTATATTTAGCTATCGATGACGAACGAATGATAGTCAATTACATTAGATCAAGCCGCATGCGGCTCTTTGAAGGGTCAGTTGTGGCTCTTCAAATATTTGCCATCAAAAATATTTTCTTAAGTGCAAATATTTCTGACCCCTGAGTATTGCACAACCAACCATCGAGTAATGAACTGAACTCCACTAGTTATTTACTTACCCAACAGCATCACCATTATCGTCATACAGTATGTTTAAAGCAAGCGGTTTGACATTGTTCGGTTTGTCGGATATTTTCGGCACCCACAAGCTGTCTGAATTGTCAATAGTATCTTTGAATGTGAGTTGAGGTCGTGGGATATTTTTGGCTCCGATAAATGTTGTAGACCCAACCTGCAATGTGCAAAAGTTAATAATCATATCATTTCATCATTAAAGGATAAATAAGCGACAATATAACCTAAGTACAAATTAATAAAAATACCGTGTGGACTTTCGTTGTTGTAGGAGAGCCCACAATGCTTAAATTTGGAGTCACTCGAGCGTCGTCGGGACGAGTTTTCAGTTGATTTTGATGATAGAAAGAAAAAAAGGTTATAGAATATGATATTACACTTTACACCATGTTCACTTTCACAAGTGGGGAGAGCGTCTTCATGCTTTAAAAAATGTAAAAAAAATCAGTCATATGTACTTATTCGAGCCAGTTATAAATAGATACTGTGTAACTCCAAGGTGTCTCTGAAGACGTAGGTATGTATGGCAAAACTGAAGGGTTAAATATGAAAAAAAAAATCACACGAGACCTTTTTTTTACATCTCATACCTTTAAATCACTAATTGTGCTCAGTAGTCTACATTAGAATTATTTAGAATCACTCGCCGCGGTCTTGTATTTTTAATTCTAGACTACTTCGTTAGTTCGTGATAAAAAAATCAGCACTTGTAACAAAAAAGTACGTTCTCTTATAACAACATAGTTTGTTCTCTTATTGAACAAATAATTAAATATTTTTGTATTTACATATCAACATTATAATACATAAATGTTCACGTTAACTTTCAGTATTCTCTTTATTTGATAAAATTACTAATGATAATGAAATACACGGTAAAAAATGGCCGAAGTGAATTAAAACCCTATGTTTTCAAACCTTTTCACAGATAGGTGATCAATCTTTTATTTTTTTTGCAATCTACCGTGGAATCGCGCAGCCGCACATGCTAACCTTTATTGACGATTTTTGTTAATTTTAAAAATTTTAGACAAGTCAGTAACAGTAAGGTTTGATCCTTGTATAAGTATAAGTTTGAGAATTTGGTCTGAGGGGATTAACCCAAACTTTTTGAGATGATGATTTTTGAGATGTCGATCGCAATAATATTCATGATCATTAATAATAATGAATGAATCCAGCACTATTGACACCATTCGATTCACTGGTAAACGTATCACATTTTTAAAGGATAGCATCGTGGGCTCCTTCACGACGTTGCAGTGCGTGGTACTTCGAAATCAAGGATTTGAGAACTTCTTCGACGAGAAGGCTAGTTCTCCAGCGCGTATAATATAGTAAAGCTAGGATATAGCAAGTCATACACACCTTTATCTTAGCTATCACGGGAGCATTGTTCCATGATGAAACCGTAGCCGACAGTCTCACTCCATCAAGGAACTTATCGTTAGGTATATTGACCCCTTTAACACTATCAATATTAATGTTTACTCTATCCAGCATGCTATCGTTGGCATCTATTACTTTGTCTGTATTATATTCGGTGTCATTGCTATCGTGAAACGAGAAAAAAAAGAGGTAAATTATAAAAATAAACATCGAGCGCAAGCGGTGAGTGGCACAGATACTGAAAAGCGAAATAAATGAATAAAATAAAACAAGTAAAACCATGAAGTTAGCACTAAAAAGTAGAAATTTTTAAATGAACACTCTTATAAAAACGTGAGATGGTATTAAAAATATCTTGTAAACCGCAGGTTTTATGTTAGTCTCGGCACTTTCTGTCAAGTTATATAAGAAAGTGATGAAAATATTAAAATCTGCCTCAACAGTCTCACATAATGAGAAGGAAATTGTTCAGTTGATGGTGACGTCTCGAATACTTCGTCAATGGTTGTGGGATTGATTCCTATAATCAATTTGAGATCCAGTTTAACTTTTGACTAATAATGGTCAGACTGCGATCAATTAATAAGTAAAATAATATAAGAAGTACATCCATATGTCCGCTTATTCTCTTACTATTCTAATAATATAAAAGAGAATAAACAAAATTGTAGGCGGAACAATTACATGACTTAAATAAGTTATCACTCTGAGTGACAGGTTAAGTAGATATAGACCATTTTGTCTAGTATAAATAGTGTCATTTTCTATCGTCACAAAACATCACATCTTTGTTGCACCAGCGCAATTTTTATCAGCTTGGATTATAAAAAATTGGCGACAGGGAACTGCTGATTGAGAATGAATAGAGCATTCAACATGAAAATAGAGACGCTATACATTCGCTATCTGCACAATTGCACATGTAATGTACATTGTAGATACGTTATAAACAAGAAAATTAAATTAGATATTAATACGAAAATACACTGACTGATATGTGATAACGCACAGCAGGAGCATGTTTTTTTTTCTCAGGAGTTTCTTATATCAACCAATAATAATTCTATCATCGCAATCAAATAACGCAATAGCAGTTAAGTGTACCTTAAATTTGGTGATAAGTATGTATACATTACATCGCTGTATACCATCGATAGAAATAATAAATAACAATAAAAAATCGAAATGAAGAATAATAAAAACAATATTACCTTTTTAACCTCAAAGTTGGCAACTCAATTACGAATATATCGTTAGATAACGACACAACATTTTCACTTAGCTGAGATGTCACCAAGTTGAAATCTGTGAAGGTTTTGAAAATCTCATGTGAAGCTCCTGTTGGTAGATTGTTTGATGATTTGATTGTCTTATTGACTTTTGTATATCCATCCTGTAACAATAGGTACATCATGCATGATACAATTAAAACAATATTACCATCAACAAAACTTTGTAAAGATTTTGTACTTTCATTATATATATTTATGAATTTTCAATATATTCACGCTAGGGGAAATATTTTCCATTAATAGTAAAAACCTTAGAAGTATTCGGCTGTGGGTTTCAGCGAGGATAATAAACCTTTGCAAGCTCTTAAAGTAAGTAATCATCTACATAGGATTTTGTTAAAAAAAACTACGCACATGCTTCAGATAATTAGCGTTTAGCCGCGGTTACACGTCGCGATAAAAGGTGGTCGAGATGTGGTTAAGTGTGAATAGTGACGCTGCGGATTTTTGCGGTTGCGTTGTGATACCTACAAATGACCGGCCGCTAGTTCGTAGTGTCGCTGGTGGTTCCGACGTGGCTTCGATGTGGTCGGTATCACACAGGCGGTCGATAATTACGACAAAATGTGGTCCATGTGAATTCAACTCTTAATTTTCATACAAACTAGCGCCCGCCCACGTGTTATGGTACGTGTGAAACCAGCCTTATTTGATAAGGACTGATATTATATAGGTTAATAGGAAATCGAGGTCGTCTTAGGTGGCATGTTCCGATTTTGTAAACAATTTGTACATTGACCTACCATTCCTTCAATGTCTTTATCCATTGCTGGCCACCAAAAATAGCTTCTTGCCATCCTTTTACTTATGACTATACCATCATGGTTCCTATGAAGCTCTTCTAACACATAACGCCTAAGTTTTTCAGGTATCACCACCCTGCTGCTCCATAATATGCATTCTTTGTAAACTGACAATTCCTCTTTTTTCTTTTCATATGCAGTATACACGCTTTCCACTCTTGCAGGCCAGCCATTTCTTATCCAGTATAGAATTTTGCTAAGATTTTTATCCTTCCTTGTATATTTTGCAACTTTTCTAGCGGAAAATTATAAATCTGTTGGTGTCTCCTCTATCAGCAACACTCCTAATAACTCCTCAGCTTCCTCTCTATTTCCTTTTTCCTGGGAAGGCCATCTACTTAAAGCACCTGCATTACCTAATTTATTTCCTTCTACATATTCGATTTGATAATCATATGAATTCAAAAGTAGTGCCCATCTTAAAATACTCGGGGAAATCATATTTGGAATTGATTTCTTCAAATTAAAAATACCCAGCAATGGTTTATGGTCTGTTCTTATTACTTTCCTCCCACTAATAAACTGGTGAAACTTTTTTAGGCCAAATATAATAGCAGCGGCTTCTTTATCCGTTTGTGCATAATTTCTCTCATGAACATCCATTGTCCTAGAAGCGAACATAATAGGCCTGATACTTCCGTCATCCATTTCATGTTCCAGTACTGCTCCGAGACCATACTGCGATGCGTCACACGACAATATCAGTTTCTTATTAACATCGTAATGAACTAATGTGTCGTCACTTGACACCATCTTCTTTAATATTTCAAACGCTTCTTGTTGTTCACTTTTCCAACGCCATTCTTTATTTTTAGCTAGCAACTTGTATAAAGGCTCAGACACTGTTGCCTTATGTGGTAAAAACCGATCATAAAAGTTTAATAATCCCAGAAAAGCTTATAGTTCTTTTATGTTTTCTGGTCTTCTCGATTTTTCAATAGCTTGAATTTTCTCTTGACATGGATGAATGCCTTCAGAATCAATTATAAATCCCAAAAACTGAACCCTTTCTGCTGCTAAACTACATTTCTGTTTGTTTACTCTAAGTCCTGCCTGTTCAAGACTTTTTAAAACTTCTTCAACCCTCTCATTATGCTGTTTCATTTTTCCTGTAATCACAACATCGTCTAGTAGTACTGCTACTCCTGATAATCCACTTAAAAGTGACATCATTAATCTTTGAAAAATACCGGGACACGCTTTAATACCAAATGCTAATCTCTTCATCATATACAGTCCTTTTGGTGTGTTTAATGTAAGAAACATAGAAGTTTCATCATCCACTCTCACTTGTGTATATGCTTGCGCTAAGTCAATTTTTGTAAATACTATTCCACCTTGCAATATAGTAACTGCTTCATTTAATGTTGGGAGAGGGTAAGTATCTGTATCAGTAGCTGCGTTAACTGTAGCCCTGTAATCTCCACATAATCTAACTTCCCTATTGGATTTTATCACTGGTACTATTGAAGCCCAGTCAGAGTGTAGAATAGGTTCTAGAACATCTTCTTGAACTAGCCTATCTATCTTTTTGAATACTCGGTCCCTCAAAGCAAAAGAATTGGCCTACATTTAATAAACCTTGGATTAGCACCTTCTTGAGGTTTGATTCTAACTGTAGGTCCCGTATATTTCCCTAATCCTTCTCTAAATATGTTGTTATATCTTTTAATTAAATCATTAATATCCACAGTATTATTTTTCAGACTATATACTCCTTCAAGTTGTATGTTTAAGGTTGAGAACCAGTTACAACCCAGTAGACTAGGACCGGTACCTTTAGCTATGATCAAAGGTAATTGCCCTTGATATCCTTTGAACTGCACTTGCACAACAACTTGTCCTAATATTTGTAAATTGTTATCCGTCCATGTTTTAAGTGTAAATTCACTTTTATCTAACTTCGGTAACACTTCTTTCCAAATGAGTCTGGCTGTCATCTCACTTATAAGTGAATACGCACATCCTGAATCTACTTCCATATCAATTTTTGAGTTGTTTACAACAATATTAATTACATAAGCAGGTACTCTATGCATCATGTAATTGAGCATTTCATCGTGCATGCCATTGCATCTTGAACTATTTCCACACTTATTTCCTTGATTCTTTACTAAGCAAGCCACTTCTATGTGTCCTAACTTTTTACAAAAGTTGCATGTACTCCAACGGAATCTACATTCCCCTCTGTGTTGTCTATTGCAACGATAACAATTAAAATTCTGATACAACTGATTACTTTTCTTTGACTCCGGGGTTAATTTGTTACCCTGATCTAAATTATCTTTCTTGTTAGTTTTTTTATTGACTTCCATTGGTGTTTCTAACTCTTAGTTTTATTTTCATTGGGTAATAATGCAAATTGAATCATAATTAGCCGTTTCATGTGATAATGCAATCTCACAAGCCTGTTCAAATGATAATTCTGCACTTTGAAGCTATTTTGTTTGTATTTCCTTCTCTCTGATGCCACAAACTAACCTATCTCTCAATGTACGATTTAAATCTGTAAAATTACAATTAATACTCAACTTACGCATTTGCGCCACATAATCTCTCACTTTCTCACCTTCATTTTGGTTTCTAGTGTGAAATCTGTAAGACTCCGTTATTTCATTAGGTTTTGGGTGAAAATGTTTATCTAATGATAGATTTTATTGTTGAAAAAGTAACCTCACTTAACTCTTTCGGTCGCAACAAAGAAATAATTAAATCATACAAATCCGCACCACAAACTGCAAGCAAATTTGCTTTCTTTTTTGAATCCTCTTCTATTTCATTTGCTTGCAAGCAATAACAAAATACCCCCATTTTTATGATTAGAATTTATTTTTTATGCACATCTTTTATTTGTAATATTATATTTAACACTTTTAAAACACTTTAATCCTGTAATGAACACTAATTTCCACTTTATTTTCACTCGTTGCCAATTGTTACAACTCACATTAGGATTGCAATTTCCAGACTGCCATCTTGAAACATCTTTTTCATCTACCTTCACTTTCTTATACATAACAATTATAAATTAAGTTTTAATAATATTACTACCTATATGTAATAATAAATAAGCTATTAGTGAGTTTGCGGCATACAGAAATGATCTATATAAAAATTAAATAAGCATGTGCAGTTGCCCATACATATCATAATATGATAGAAATAATAGTACTTTGTTATACAAGGGGCTAAAGTGATCCATCTCATATGAATGCTAGTAATTGTAAATATAAGCCTCACAGATACACATACACATTGCACTCAGGACACACATATGTACGATATATTGTCCATCATTTTTGACAAGGACAACTCAATCCAGTCTATTCCTAAATCCATGGTTAGTAGGTACTTGTTTAAATTATGAAGATGAAATACATAAAGTGTGGCTGCTGAAAGTATATTGACATCTGTGAATAATGGGCTTAACCTCAAAAACTCCTTCTCTGATTTATACATGTCTTTCACAAGGGCTATATTGTTGTTGAAGTCCTATCAAAATTACATTAGTTATTTCTGTAAGAAGCCCATTATTTACAGATGTCTGAAACGCATTCTCTTGGTGGCCATAAAGTACTTTCATTTCCACGCAGAAAACACGCAGGGTGCAGGCTCTACGACCCACATTTACAAACTGTTTTTACATTAAATTTAGAAAAAGGGAGGTAGCCTTGGGTGCATATTTTTAAAATTAAAACAATGTGTATGCACACAAGTAAATCGTATGATAACCGTGCTGGTATTATATAAATTAATTAAATCAACTATTAATACAGAAGAGCAAAATAATACGAAAAAGTTTAGTAGGGAAATTCTCGCATACAAACACATGCTTTTTACACCACATTTGAAGTAAATAAAAACGCTGATTCACGCACCTGTGTTACTGATGTGAAATGCGGATAGAATTCAGGGGCTTCTGGATTTAATACAGAATTCATAATGATCAATCAAAATAGTAAATACACAAAAAATCTAAAACCATATTTTGTACAAGCATGAGCTGCTGAAGAAGAAAAAGCTGAAGGAAATTACGGTAATTATGGTCATATGGTGTCATTCAGTCAGTTGAAGTCAGTTTGTGAGTGTGACCAGATCTATAACCACAGATAGAAATTAAGACCATTTTGTACGCATTGCATTGGTGTAAACTGTTAAGTGCAATTTGTAGATAAGAAAATAAATAAAAAAATAAATAATATACAGACAGGTATCGAAGGAACAAATTCAAGGAACGCTTAAACTCTTGACAAACGTCAAATTACTTATTTTTGTCATTACAATTAAAACTCTTTGCTATTAAATTAGAGACTTTAATCACTTGAGATATTGTAGCGTTCCACCGACTTGTATGACCGATACCATAGTCTCCCTAGTCCCTACTAAGTGCTGCCAGGGTCCATCCGATCCGAGTATGGATCCGAGTGCTGTGCGCTAGATCAACAAGTTCAAGAAAAACTGTAAATTCCGCTAAACAATAGGATTGAATTTTGTACTATTTATGTTCACACCATATTGATCCTGGTCTATGTTTTGGATTTCAGAAGATAATTTCCAGTATTACTGAGAAAGTTTTTGTGACCTGTCCTAGGTCCGTACTATTTCTTTTTTGATTGGAAATTCTTGGCGAGAGGGAATAATAGTAACTCAGATTTTCAGTGTCATTCATTTCATTATACTAACTTTTTAAATTTTACCTGGCAGCACTTTGCTCTTCTGTCAGGGTCTGGGTGAGTGGTGAGCGAGCCCACAGTCAAGCCCACAGTGGTAATAGTATTTAGCATTAGCACAATTCTATCGATACTATCGATACCTATTTATTACGATACTACCTACCTACCTACTACCTATACGATTATATAAATAAATATTTTGGGACATTCTTCACACACGGTTATCCCAAACTAATCAGAGTTTGTATGTACTATGGAAACCATAACTGATATACTACATACTACATATTCAACTTTTTTTAAACCAATTCAAAAAGGAGGAGGTTCTCAATTCGTCGGAATCTTTTTTTTATGTATGTTATTACTCGAAGACGCGTGGACCAATTTAGAAAATTCTTTTTTTGGTTGAAAGGGTATACTTTACAGGTGGTCCCATGGTCATCAAGTCAGGGAATCCTGGAGAAATCGAGGGAATTCTACAAAATTTTATACGGACTTACAAAGTTTTTCATATACTCTTTAAAGCTATTCAAATATTTGCGTCTGGTAGTCATAGTCAGGTCAGTGATAAAACATAAGAAACTAAAAATTGAAAAATAAAAATCTTTTACTGCAACATGGAACATAAACTACACTTTCGCTGACTTCAAAACAATGTTAGGATGATTAGAGTTCCTACATGGTTATTTTATGCTTTTTAGTGTTTTAAAGTCGATTCTATTTTTTTTTAAAGTTTTATTTGTAAATAAATATTTTCTATAGATAATTACACCCATGCTCAGGAGAAATAGATATTTTCATGCACACAAATGTTTGTCCTGGATGGGTATCGAACCTACGACCGGCGACGCGATAAGTGGCTTCTTAACCAACTGCGCCGACTGGCCTATCAAAATATACTAATACATATTTTGTATTTTACACTCTTCTATGTGTTACAATTCTTAAACAGATCATTAAACGCATTTATATAAAGAAAATATTGTATTTTTAAGGGAAAACTGTTATGGGGAGCTATTGTGACTTGATGAAGGAAGTTGTAGTGAGTATATAATCACATGATCCCTACGTTTTTCGTATAAAATCTTGCGATTTTACATATTTAGAATTGCTTTTTTACCTTTTATATCAGAAATCACGTACGAAAAATCCGGTACCCGGTTCCACCAGTTCTTGAAAGAGGACCGGTTCTGCATGCTCTAGTACGTATGTATTTTGTTTGAGATTTAAAATATTGACGATTTATTACATCGTTTTTTTTCTGAAATAATATCGATATTTTGATATATCGATATTTTTTACCCAAACCCTAGTTAAAGGTTCTGGCTGTGGTGGGTGTGTGGTAGGATGAGTGAGCCTAGCTCAGCCTAGTGAGCCTAGCTTATACTAGCTAGCTAGCTACCCCTAGAGTACATTTTATATTGCTACCTAACCTACAGCCTAGCCCAGCCTGCCCGAGCCTGCCTGCCTGTCTGTCCTAGTGCGACTTGCGCGCGCATTGCAACATCGAGTGTAGTAGGTAGATATGTTCGGTTTATGTGTTTGGTGTTTTATCATGAGTTAGCAAGAGACAGAGAATATTCATCGAGCGTAATATACAGGGTAGGTATCATGATGTCGATATTTTGTGGGATAGGCAAGGGATTGTCAGGAATCGCCTGCGTATTTTCTTTTAGTGTGATATTGTGAATTTTTGTTTTGATCCGTGTTGTCATTATTTTACCGACACATGAATCTGTTTGCATTAAAACAAAGCAGTTATTGTTTGTCATGACTCTAGAAGATCCGTTTTACGTCGTGAAAGAGTAAGTGTACATCGAACTAGTTATTATAATCAAATTATGAACGCTAAAATTGAAGCTATATAAATGTTACTTTGTGTTAGAACTGGTAGAAGATACGTGTTCCTACGTTACTATAATCAGTGGTGCACATAGTATATTTATCTAGACAGACAGTGGCGCATTAGTATTGTATTAATTATATAGTCCGTCAAAGTAGGTAGCAGGACTAGCAGGTCACTCTTAATGTTAATACCATTTTTTGCATTTAATAGTACAAAGAAGACTGATATAAAATTGATTATCCGTCTGAGGGTAGCCCTACGGGTGAAACCCGCCCCATTGGAGTTTGAACACTATAATGCTTAGGGGCATTTTGAGTAGGCAAGATAAAGTAAAAAACAAATATTGAAAAGAAAAGTTTTGCACTTCAGATGTACAAGACAGTAATGTGATAAGGGTATTTTTTTAAATATAGTTTTAGAGGTTTGGCTTCTTAATTGACATAATACTAACAATAAGTCGAAACGAAGTAAGCATATCCATAATGTCAATAATTATTGTCATCTAACTTGGTGTAATAATGGACTCGTAAGATATAGGGTAGTCAACTCTTTTTCAAGAAAATCAAGTATGTTTCTGGACAAGACTAAAGATATACCTACCCAACTACACTGAAAATAATAAATTGTATCTAAATATGACTTGTGTCTGAAGTTAAAACATCAAACATTGGAGCATTTCTAACACAATAAAAACCCCATTTGCAACTAAAACCACTTCACCTCTATCTATCTGGATCCATGATGTCTAGTTAAGGGTAAACCTTCGGTTGGAGCGTTAAATTCAAATTTTACCTTGGAGGAATATGTTGATGATTTATTTTGTTATTAATCAGTTAATATACTACCATTCTTGTCGCAAATAACATGTTGATAACTTACACCCTATAACTGAGCTGCAATTAGCAAAAAAATTAGATAACATTTGAATTTAACACCCCAACCGAAGCCTCCACCTCAAGAGTCAATCAGAGAGCATACCATACTAGTTTCATAAAATTGGGTATGCTAAAAAGCTACAAGTGGTTCTTCGGACTTGGTTTGGGTCACTGGTATTATTGACAATCCCAAACTTCAACTTTAACTTGGTTTAGAAATTCAGTCTTTGAAGTATTCAAAATAATAGGTTAGGTTTAATTATTTACTAGTCATAATTGATTAAAGTCTGACATCAGTTTATAATAAAAGAACTTCTTTATTATTGTAACTTTTGGAACTATTGAAGTTGTAGAAATGAAAAAAAAAAAACATGACATGCATTATTTGGCAAACTTTTTAGCTGCAGTACCTATGCTCAGAATGTTCACTGCCTCACTGAACTACACTTTACTTACGCGAGTAACTATGTTCACGAATATTTTTTTAATATTCCATTATTTTCTCATGGAGCGTGTAGAGCGTTAGACTATGGGTTTTTCACATTGGCTGGTAATGATACAGATTCAATATTGGCGTATTGGTTGTTGTAACAACACCAATCCAATACTGATAGCTATATTGGTGACCAATAGGTACACCAAACAACCACAGTACTTAGTCTTGAATTCTTACACATTCACAAGAGCTTTCATCACCATTATATACAGGTGATTTTTTCAAGTGGGTGTGTTAGGCCAAAACATTATAGGGAATAGCGAAAAATGCTTAAGTCGCCGATTTTGAAAAAAGTATACAGTTTGATATACCTACTTGAATTTAAAAAAATGAATTTCCTGGGCGGAAATCAAAGACTTAAAGCCTTTGGTTCGGGATAATAGGTGGGCTTTTCACCTGATGTTAGCGTTAAAATGATACGAGGATCTCGGAGCAGTATATATTTATAATATTATATTTGGACGTACAGTATTGGTAAAAACTCTATCACAAGAGAAGCTATACTCAATTAATGACCTGTTCCAGACCATGTCTTGGAAAATCAAACTCTTGTCTTACTGACAAGCTACATTTTAAAATAACAGTATAAAATTCTTCCTTTATGTACGGCTATATACAAATTTGAAATTATAAAAAAGGTTGGTAGCATTAAGCCACCACAGACTAATGAATGTCAGAAAAATAAACTACGTAGTTTTTCCATTAATTGTCCATATAACATTTCAGTTACATATATCAAATAAATAAATAGGTGCTCACCTGCAGATCGGATCTCGTACTATTAGTGTGACGGACTATGATGATGATGTCTTCATTCCTTTCCCCCGCCCGCTAGTCAGAAGGGGCGAATTCGCGGTGATTAAGTGCGCGATTGCCGGCAACAATATCGGAGATTGACTACGACAGTGTGAAAGCGTTTGATACTAAATGTTTGAGATAATAATATCCGTCGATATAGAGTCGGTGATGGTATCGGTCAATGTGAAAACGTCCAATTTCATTGCTCACAAGTGTTCATCATTACATATTACATGCTCCTGTAATATTTTTCAAATATTTTACTTTTTTCACATACCCAGTGAGGTGTTCAAAGGACTGAACAAGACTCGGGGGCTGTATCTTCGCTGGCAGGAGATATCAAAGGCACCTACCATCCCTAACAGTCCTGAAGTAGAATGGACGTCAACAGAGCTTAGGAACGCTCTACGTAGTATTGAATGGGATTTGGAAGACTTAGAAGATACTATTAATATCCTTTTTAATCGTCAAAATCTATACATATACTTAAAGATAAGTCCTGATTGAATCATTATCGCCTAGCCGAAACTACTGAATCTGGAAACGTGAAAATCTAAAAGTAGCTTTCTGTGACGTAAACTCAATAAAAAACTATTGTTCGAAATTCAAAGGAGGGGATTTTATTTGTATGAAAAATAATATTCCTTGCGAAATTAGACTCGAAACTTGAACGATTACTATGAGTAAATAATAAAATAGATAATTATGTAATCATCATAATAAGGGCAGTAAAAGGATATATTATACACGCATTCCGATTAACTCAAAACACGGTATTAACTTTTGTTAAAAAATAATGAATCACATTTTTTTAGTTTCTCTAACAAGTTACCCTCGCATCCTCGCACCTCGACTGTGAAATCGAGTTATAACTTTTCATACATTTTGATCGAGCAAATTCGCGAACAATGCATTTTAGCATTACTAGAAGCTGTGTTAGGTCTTCAACACAATAAATAAAATAAGGGTTTCTTTCTAAATTAAACTCACAAGAACAGAAAGGGGAATGGTTTTATCTGGTTTTATAGAAACCATTCGTTTTTATTTGAAAGAGTAACAAAACAACCACTCATACATCCGCATACATCCATCCTCACGTCATAGACTTTTTTAAATTTCAAATATGGAACACACCTCACACACCGCGTTATCGTCAAAAGAAAAGTCTGTATCATTTTATTTTAACGACTAACGTAGCCGACTATCTAAACGAATTTAGTTCCATTTTTAAAATTCGTTCCCGCCCGCCCCATGGAGGGCAGCAAATTACTACTGAGTCTTTCCTGCCCAAGGGTGGGAAACAGCGTTTCCGCTACTCAGATCGAACAAACACTACTTTCCGAGTATGAGAAATGAAAAAGAATTTACATGCAATGCTCAGGTGTATCCAAAATTTACCGCTAAGTGGGAATGAGGAGTAGAATGAGATCATCATAATATTCCTCACTATAATAACACCTATTATAAATCCGAAAGTGATTTTGTTTCTTATCTCTTGCTTCACTGGCGCAACGATGAGATTTGGCTCTGTAAATATCTGGAATAACACATAAGTTTTTTATTCCGGGTAAATTTACGATCCCTCGGGAACGCCGATGGAATCGCGGGGAACAGCTAGTAATATATGAAATAGAAACATTATTAAGTGGCAGGTTTGAAATCGTGCATACATATGCTGATTATCATGTTTAAATTATATTTTTTAATTTCCTGAATGATTTTATTTACTCATTGTTGAGAAGAATTCTTCAAAATTTAAAATTGACAATAAAGAAATCTGCGATAGAAGAACATTCATAGAAGCCACAAAGCAAGAAGTAAAGGTACCCAACTATTTATCAATATTAGAAATGGAAAACCATGGTAACAAACTATTAATTGTTTCAATACAGGGCACTACTACGAGCCCGCCCCTTGCAAAATGAAAGAACTTAATTAACGAATAAAATAAAGGGACTAATTAAATTGTTTTGTCGTCATCCCTACACTAGAGATGCATTTAAGTATGTTTTTGAAAGTATTTTTTATAGTCTAATATCTTTCTTGTATAATTTTACTGTACGCAATGCACCTAGCATTGCGTTGACAGCTGCGTTGGTTGACCAGCGTGGCGATTAGCTAAGGTGCTGTTTATCTGTTTCCGGGGTGATATGTTTGAGTCAACATTTAGTATAATGGTAGTTGGTAAACGATAACACTGAAAATAGTGGTAGTAAAAGTAAAATATCTCGTAATACGTATTTATTGCTAAAATCGCCCGTGACACTCTAAATTAACAAGAAATCAAGTTGTTTATAAAATTTGCAGGTGATGAAAGGCAAAATGAGCATTAATAGGAATCGCGACAATGATGGAACAGCGCGGGAGCCTCTACTGGGAGAAGAGAGTCCAATGCACTTCAGTAACACGTGGACGTCCACACCGAAGTACACCAAGTACTCTAAACTGGCTAACCAAACTGACAGCCCGAGTAGATACGACGCTTACGATAGTGACATTATGTCGATGCAAGACAAAATGTTGATCAATCAGAATGATAAACTTCATGTGATCAGCAATTCTGTTGGATCACTGAAAACTGTGTCCAAGCAAATCGGCATAGAACTTGATGAGCAGGCAGTGTAAGTGATGATAGTATTTAATTTATAATTTTTTTGCCTTTCAGTAATTATATATTTATTTATAATTCATTATTAGGTCGCGTCGCGAAAATCTTGCAAAATTACTTTTGACTATCTTCTTTACAGATTTTTATTTATTAATCCTGAATGCTTCTTGTTCTAGCATGTTAGATGACTTGAACACAGAGCTTGAAAATGCAGACTCAAAGCTAGATTCAACTATAAAGAAAGTCGCCAAGGTGCTTCACATGAACAATGGTAAGCTATCTATCTACCCATTATTACTAATTTTATGAATGTGAAAGTTAGTGAAGATGTATGGATGTATGTTACCTACACGAAAAAAAATGATGAAACTTGGCACATCATAGATAGTCATTCCCTGTAATAAAATAAATCTATTTTTTATCCCGCGAAAATATGATCTCTCGGGAACTAGGTTCATTGTAATAGTGTTAATATTTTGGAGACGCATATTATTTTAAAATTCCCTTTTATTGAAACGTCAATACAGTGGCGGATTTACACATTTACCGCCCCTATAATTACCTACCCTAGCGAAGCGAGCCTCTACTTCACAATCATATTATTTGAAATCTTTGTGATGTTATGATTTTGTGCAATTATATAACTTTAAGCTTTGTACAATTTTAATGCCTGTGTTTGACCACAATCTCAACGTGGACAGTGATCATGTGGCCGAAGGTGGTAAGCACACACAGCCTAGAAGGTAACTATCGTCGTTTGCACGAAAAAAACAACGGGTTGCACTCCGGGAGTGCCGGCAGAAGTGAAAACTTGAACATTAACGTTGTTCATTTTTGATCCTGTAGCGTGAAATTAATGAATGAAAAAGAGTTTAAGTAGTAATTGTGAGCCAACTACGATCTTAATATTACTGGATCGCTATAATCATCTCATGGTATGAACTCGCCATGCAGTTCAGTTTAGGTCGTCATTTGAATTGCAATAAGAGTTGATGGTAACCCCCCTGGTATTTATTTATTTAAGCTCATTCCAATTTTATGAAAAATGTATCATTTTTGTTTCTGCTTTACTTATTATCTTTCCGCTTGACGAGTTTCGTTGCCTAATTGACACATTTATAAGTTATTATTCGTCTCATTGTAGCCAGAGTTCTGTTCCAGTTAGGTATAACTACATGTCAAATTTTACTAGTCAACAATACAGTTGTGTAAATCTGAATGTTTAATTGCTCTCCCGAAAAAATGCTTTCATGTAGGTACTAAGTATTTTTGTGAACTAAGCCTTCGACATACATACTTTTCAGATTCATAATACCTATCATGTGAATAGTGTTTTAAATGTACTAAAACTGACTGTTTGCAAATGTATTTACCAAGAGTGAAAATCTATTTAAATTGTTTTCAGATCGACGGCAGTGGTTGGCTATAGCAATACTTCTAGGGCTTTTAGTGATTGTTTTAATATTATTTATTGTCATCTAAATATGTTGTTAGTACCTATCTATTTTTGTAAGCACAAATATAAGTAATTATGATAAATTACACTAAAGGTCGTAGCAGACATATCAACTCGTAAACGGATCGTCACCGTATGAGCTCGAGCCGTTTAGTATTCTTTGTATAGAACTCCCTACTGCAATGCATATTAGTCGGAAACGTAACGTAATCGCTTCGCCTCGGGACAAGCTCACGAACGGCTAGGCGTCGCTGAGCTTACGGCTAGGTGTCGCCGCGCTTATGGCTAGGCGACGCCGCACTTACGTCTCTCCGTTCCCGAGCTTTCGTCTCTTCGTCCACTCTTCCCCCGCATGGCTTCTCGCAGCCTAAATTGTATTTATTTTCCTCTTCATCATGGCTTTGATAACCATCTTGCATATTGTGAACCGGGACAACCGTGTGCTACACTTCATGTTCGGATTTAAATTGTTTGAACTAGTGCCGTCAAACAGCAGTCGGCGAGCCGTAAGCGCGGAATCGCCTAGGCGTAGCTGATCTGCTTTGGTTAAATTACATGCTTACATGGGTTGACGGTGCGGTGAAAAAAGGAAAAGCGATACGGTGACGATACCTTTCCGAGTTAATATGTCTGCTACGATCTTTATGGTGAATGCTCTAGGTAAGCCGCAAAATTCGCAAAAAACGTAATAAAATTTGAATTTCGCGGCTTACCTTTATCATTCCCTTAAGGAAAGGTTTCCTCCAAAAGCGGTGCCATCATGTAGCGACCGTAATACAGCGGTGAATGACTTCACTAGAACGTTGTCTATGTTAACCAGCGGTTTCCTAAAAAACGGTGTCAATTACCGTTCTTTAGGAAACCGCGTCATTTGGTTAACACGTCTTGGTGGATGTCATTCACCGCTGTATTACGGTCGCTACTTGATGGCACCGCTTTTGGAGGAAACCTTACCTTTACCTAAAATAAAAATGTTTTCAAAGTGATCACTTTCACACTCTGTATTTATTTATGTAGATACACTGTCATTGACGTTACTGATAATTTATTTGAATAACATTCTCAGACTATTAATTATAATAATTTATGGAATTATTGTTTTATTTACCAATTATTTAGTAAATATGACGCAGTTATTGTCATAGCTGGAAAATTATAATTTCACTAGTGATATTTTATTATCCAGTTATAATTCAATTGCACGGACTTGTTAATCGTGTATTTTTAAACAATATAGAATTAAATTACACAGGACGTAAGTAATGAGTGTCACTAAGTAGGTACAAAAGGGTCAGGGTTACCCCCCAAAAGCGGCCCCCATATTTGAAATTCATTTATTTACCATACATGTCCGTCTTTGGGTCACCGACTTACATATCTGTACCAAATTTCAACACATTCCAGTACAGTATTTTCGAACAGACAGACACACGAGTGATCCTAAATAATCAAAGCTCGACACACATTTTACGGCCGTATTAGACGTTCAGTGTTTTTAGGGTTCCGTGGTTCACGTCTGGAACCCTTATAGTTACGTCATGTCCGTTCGTCCTCGGCTTACCTTCCAAACGGTTAGTGCTAGAAAGATGAAACTTTGTATGGATATGTGTATGTAAAATAGTGCGTCCCCTCCCTCTAAGAGCTAAACGGCTGGCTCGAAAAATCTGAAAAAATTAATAATGGTAGTCCATGTGATGAACTTTAAAGGAAAACTATAACGGCTTAGATAACTTTCAGACCCTTACAGACATTAGACCCTCTCATCAAGCCTTTTGGCAGCTTTCTCGTGCCCTTACCAAGGACACGGTAGCACCCATACCCCCACTAAATAGGCCCAATCTCCCTCCCGCTTTCGATGACGATGATAAGACAGAATGCCTCGCTGAAAGCTTAGAGTTTCAGTGCACGCCCAGTACCCTCCCGATATACCCGAGTCATTTGGAGGAAGTCAACTCTGAAGTTGAACGGAGAGCCGCCCTCCCATTGCCACCCCCCCTCTCTCAGCGAAGAGGATGACCCCCTTCCTTCCGCGACCCCTGACGAGGTCAAATCGATCATCAGGAACTTACACCCGCGGAAGGCCCCGGGCTCGGACAAAATCACTAACAAAGTGATCAAACTCTTCCCCGCCCACCTCATAATACTGCTAACATCCATATTTAACGCTGCCCTCTCTTGTAATATTTTTCCACATCAGTGGAAAGAGGCCCATGTAATTGGAATCCATAAGCCCGGCAAACCCAGGTCCGAGCCCTCCAGTTACCGCCCCATAAGTCTATTAAATGTCTTGGGCAAGATGTATGAGAGACTGATCTATATCCGCCTCAAAACATATGCCGACGCCAATAATCTCATCCCTGACGAACAATTTGGCTTCCGAGCCAAACATTCTTGTGTTCAACAAGTACATCGTATTGTTGAACACATCTCTTCCCAGTACCAAGAGCGTACCATGACAGGCGTATTATGACCTATACTAGTACTGTGTTCGCACATGCAGCTCCTGCACGGATCCATAGCCTTCAGGTGATTCAAAACCGTTTCATGCGCAAAGCCACGGGCGCCCCGTGGTACATACTTAATGAAAATCTCCACATTGATTTAGGTCTCCCCACGTTAAAACAATTTATAAAACGCGCCTCACGCAGATTTTTCAATACCGCCGTTAATCACCGCAACCCTCTTATAGTGAAAGCCGCAACCTACACGCTGTCTCGTTTACTCCGTATCCTTAGACCAAGGCAAGCCCTCAGCGAGCCGGATGACCCCATAACATAAGCTCAGATCGAAGCCCGTAAAAGTACACAACACACTACACAAAACCGATTACGCTACCGTCCTCGACGGCGAGGACCGCCGCGACGTCCCACTCAGTCTCGTCCCGTTCAAGCGGCCCGAGGTGCCATTAGTAATCCGACCGCCCTCAATTAGTCGTAACTCGTACTAAGTCCTCCCCTTCTCCCGGTAACGCCCTGAGCCGAGGTTCGTACCCCACTCGGGGGTGCCCTCAGGCGTGGTTACCTAAATGTTACCCGGCTGAGAGCTCTCTGCGCTCGCCGATTGTCCGGTAAGGTTGGAGCAGCCATCAGAGGCTACTACCAACTTTAGTCCTTTCAAAAAAAAAAAAATAGATAACTTTGTTAGTTCAGGAGTTATAGAGGCCTAACTAGAGGAAAACTTCGTACAAATAATAACGAAATAATAAGTAAACATGTAAAATATTATCATTATAATTATCTATTGGACACGATCTTCTAAATCCACGTGCCATTATGGGAGGATATACGGAACCCTATTCTATGCGTGGCCTGACACGCACTTGGCCGGTTTTTTATTTTCATGTTCATGACATTTTTTGATTGACGAGGTCTGATTTGTGAGCGAAGAACTAGAGAAGCCTAGAATGAATCTGCCCCGGGTAGTAATGATATTTAGAAGGAACGAATCCCCAGGATTGTGACGAGACTTTATCATCGATGAAATGAAATGTGGGTGAAATCGACTGTAGTCAGTTGTTGCTTTTATTATTTCTACTATATTCATCCCATTTCGTTGGAACCGGAGGAAGCGGCGCTGTTCAGCTTGTCATATATTTCCGACACGTAATCGTAATCTTCGTCATTGTCGTCGTATATAGCCTTTTTCATTGAGTTCCAATCCATTCGATATTCCACATCGAAAAGGCTAAAATTATAAATATTGGTTAAACATTTGATTACAATAATAACAAATTGGCCGTTAAATCATCCGGATCCCTAATTATATTTCTAAAATAAAAGAAGCTTAAGCTACTGCTTATAACAAAAGCTATCTGCTAGTGGAAGTCCCGTCAAAATACACACATACACAAAATGTATTTATCAAACACGAAGTCCTGAGTGATTGATTTGGAAAGGTAGAAACTATGGTAGAATATTACTTATTCTATCTGTAGGTATCGTGAAATTCCTGCCGTAATACCTAGGTATATGGAATGCTCGCGGATATAGGTAAAAAAAACATTTAACAAAAAATAAAGCCAAAGAATAGAACCGCCTTCAAAGGCACTAAAAATCATAAAATAGCTATGTAGGAACTCTAATCTGACAGTTTTAAAGTCGTCGGCAAATAAATAGACCATACCAAAGGTACTATATAAAAATATTGTACCTTTGAAGGCGGTTCTATTTTTTGTTAAAAGCTTTTGATTATACTACGAGTATTTACATATCAATGACATCAAATTAAAAAATATGATCCGGGAATACAGAATCAGCGGAGTTTCTTGTTTATTTTTTGAGTGGATCTGTTTATTTTAAAAACCTGAATTCATACGTAGGTCATAAAGATAAAGGCGTTAAGAATACTATAAAAAAATCTCCTTACCTACTAACACATTTCATGAAATTCTCTAGATATTTATTGGAGAAGACATGGATAATGTTGCTGAAGCCAGTACAGTTAGTCCATTGAGCATCTGGTGCCAAAAGCATCCCGATGCCTCTGCCTCGACATATTAATGGTGCTCCATACATGCCCTGATTTATATTGCAAACAATATGAAAGGTTAGGTCTATTATAATATAGGTACTAGCTTTCTCCCTGCGGTTTCTCTCCCATCAAGGTATTCACACACTACGCATGTAAGATAGATATCTGTATCTAAGCGCATATCTTTCAATATCGCTCTCTATGTAATTTCATGAAGTAACAACACAGCGCAGATAATTTTGTAGGCACCGACCGATATCGAAAAATGATGACAATATTATCTGCTAATACAAATATACCTAGCTGCAGATGTTACCTGCAAATAATATGGCACAGGACGGTCGCGCGGAGACGTGGTCTGCCTGCGGTGATACGGAGGGAAACCTATAATATGTTCGTATCTGCGTAGTGTGTGATACTTTCGGATAAAACGTTTATATACGCAGATAAAATATTATCGTTTCTGCCTGCGTAGTGTGTGAATACCTTTAGAGTTCATCAACACCGTGTTGTGTAAACTAAATAGGTGGACAGCGTTAATTTTTTTTGCGTTGCACAAAAATTTTAGCAATACTTTGAGCGGAAGGGTCTTTAGTTTGCTATAACATATTATTATTGCTGGTTATGGATAAAACATGGTACTTAAATGAATAGAAGCTTATTACAGGCTGATGTTTTTTGAATTCGAAGAAATCAACCACCCGCCCCATTAGCATGGACTAGGCCTCTCTTTCTTCTTAGTAAGTATCCACGCTATAGTTGGTTAGTTAGTTCTTTCTTATTTAGAGCAAATAATAATTATTTATTGCTGCAGAATATTTATGTTTGTGACACAAAAAGACAACTTACATGACACGGCTGGGCTGTCCGATCGGCCTGCGAGGCAAAAATAATCTCTAATTATTTTTCAATTTTCAGTTTCTTATGTGTAGGTAATCAATAACTGCCAAGATTTGTCACTGAACGAAGTTAAGCATATCTAACTCCTAGGGAGTTGTACCTTCCATCGTCAGCGCATCTGAATATACTTACTTGAAAGAATACAACTTCCGGTCTAAACCTACTTACCTATACCTAATACTTAAAGAATAATTATCCCTTAACTTCTTCTTCTCCTTTGCCTGTAAAATTTAAGAATTCCTTCGATATCTCCAGGATCCTATCATTAGATCCTGACCTGACGACCATGGGAAGTGTACCCTAACAAACAAAAAAAGGATTTTCCAAATCGCCCAGGCGTCTTTGAGTACTTAAACGGAGAACATAACTATAGAAAAAAAGATTCTGACGAATTGAGACCCTTCTCCTTTTTTGAAGTCAATCGCTTTTCTGCACATCTATATTCTACAATTTAATACCACTTGATTTATTCATGAATCACAAAATACCAATAACCATAATATGTACCTATAGTCCAAAAACTTAGGCAACAAGTTTATTTAATTAGAAACAAATACATAAGTAGGTAGGTACATAATTAGATCTAGGTCATCCGCTGACAATTTTCCAAAATTCTTCGTAGAGACGAATGTGAGGTAAATATAAAATTTGTTTTGTGAATACGAGACTTTGTGTATATTATTCCGTGCAGATAATTAAATTTTAAACAAACGTTGACGGGTCCATACTCGGATTGTAGGTAATCAATATTGTACGGAATCCATGGTAGTAGCTGTGGTAGGTAGTAGTTTCCGTTACCATGTCACTTAAGTATATCTACATCAGTGTAAGTATCAAATAAAATTACTTACGTCTCTGACGCAAATGCTGCCGACTTTATCAAAGTAACCAGAGAAGCCGAAATAAGTGAGTGCTTTCTGGAATTTAATGGATAACGCCTCGCACCACATACTCTTCTTCACCACGTTCACGAATTGAACTCTTACATTTCTTTGCAGTAAAAATCTGTTCACGGGATATATTTTATCCTGCATATAAATTAATTATCATTAATATACTTACGTATTAGTTTTCTCGAGCTATAAGTTTTAAAATGATATAAAATTAGTAATGTAAGTACGATTTATTTCCACTGGTAAGTGGAATAAATAAATACAGAATTACCAATTTTTTATCATTAAATTTAAACTGTCCATGACTGGAGTACTGTTCATGACTCTTGCCATTACCTTACTTAGGTACTGGCTTATTAAAGTTCATTTTTGGTATTTCGAGAGCTCATGAATTAGAATCAATAGTAGTCCGTGTATCTTCATTCATTGATTTTATGCATTTTTAATTTCAAAACTATAGTTTAAGCTGTTATTGTAGAATTGTTGTAGTGTACTAAACAATAGTTTAGTAATCTGAGATAAATGATATCTAATAATTTTTAAAGATTGACATGGATGTTGTTGATATTGATGAGTATTTCCAGTCCATAAAAGCGCTGCAGACAACTTAAAAATAACCCTGTTAATATGACGTTGATAAACTCCGACATCGTTTGACCGATCAGTATGAGAGTTGGCACTTCTACCTATTTATTAATTACTAGCTGTTCAGCGCGGTTTCACTCGCGTTCCCGGGATAAAAATTAGCCTATAACCTTCGGGAATAATGTAGCTTCCTATTCGTGAAAGAATTTTTCAAATCGGGTCAGTAGTTTCGGAGCCTATTCAATGCAAACAAACAATCAAATCTTTCCTCTTTATAATATTATTATTATTAGTATAGATTATATAGGTGAGTGTTTTTCACGGGGGATGGCTGAAATCGCAACGCAGCAAATATTATCATTTTTTTTTGCAGTGTTTACTTGTACAGCCTCTCCATGTTTTTCCTTACAAGTGTACCTACCTGCATATCTGCAACTGGAGCAAATAATAAACTAGAATACGATATTTATCTCACAAGAGTAAGGAAAAACGGTTATAAGTTATAAAAGATACCTAGTAGCGGACGTACCTAAGTTATAACTTATAACTTACGTCCTCTACCACATCACATAATGTTCCTACCGATTTTTTCTTCAAATTCCTGTAATATTAAAACCGTTACTTGTACGTAAGCCGTTGACCTGAGGCATGGCACATATGGCCAAATGTTTGTCATTCATTCACTACGGTCATATCCTCCCCCTACTGCAGACGAGATAGAACATGTGCTTGACATGTGCATTCACTTGCCGTTACGCTTGCCCAATATTTATGAATCTACAAAGTTTGCCTTGTTCTTTTGAGTCTTGACAGCTCCTTTTTAGTATTTTTAAATTTATTGTTATTGCGATTGTGTCAAATTATCAAAAAATCAGCATGGGGTTCTTGAAGAAGGGTGTGAAGAGCATGGTTGGCAATGCGCGAGTGATACTCCTAGTACCTACCTAGTAAGCGTCTATAGGCTATGGCCTATATAGTACGTAGTATATTATTTATTCTTTGGCTATGGTAACCATTTACCATTATTAATTAAGGACCGTATCCTTGATTGCTACCTTAGGGTATAAAAATCAACAAAAGTCTTTATGCCTCTGAGTGAAGTAGGTAAATTATTTATTTAAGTGTTTTATCAGTCTTGGATGCATGGGCCTCGGAGGAGAGAAATATATTTAGGTACTCAGACGTGAGCTGTACGTACGTGATTTAAAAACTGTAACATTTGTAATAAAAAAATCAGTGCTTTGACTGTTACCCCTTCATAGAAGAAGTGCCATCCAGGTATGAAGCATTCTTCTTGTAACGACAGTCTCTCCTCCCCTAAATAATCTATATCGATAGCTCGCTGCGGTATTTCGGCCAATATATCTGGAACTTTGCGTTTTAAAAGTAATATAGCTACAGATTTTTGCAACAAGTAACCCCGGTTCATTTCAAAGCCGGAAACTGAAATAAAAACATCAATATTATTTTTATGGAAAAAAGTTTCGCTACATTTAGAAGAATATTTCAAAATATTATAACAAATCTTTCATTATGTAACTAGTAGCTAAAGAGCTAGCTGTCGATCCGTGTAACGTGTTCAACTACAAATCAGAAACGTAGGCTGGGTCCCCCGCGCTTGCAACTCACTACTCGAAAACATTTTCACGAAACATTAGGCACATGTAGTGTGTAGTAAAGGGGAACCTGTTGTACCTAGGACAGTTTTTTAGATATGTATTTTTTATTGTAATTTAACGTACTTTACACGAACCGTATTTGCATATTTTGGAAGGCCTATTATTTGAGTATCTACCAGAAAAATATCAGAAATGTCCGAATCATATTTATATGTGTTTAGGACGTTTTTAAAAAAATGTTGAAAATAAGGCCAAGGTACAACACACCCTATGTACCTCGGCCAGTACTAAAATGTACCTTGGACATATTAAGATTTTGGGAATAAAACATGGATATTGGATATTTACGGAAACAATTAACTTTTCTTTACTAAAATCGGTTTATTCAGTCCAGTGAGATATTTAAATCACAAATACTTAACAAAATCAACCTAACATTCATCTGGGGGCATAGTATTTTTTACTTAAGAAATAAAATTGTTAAGCACAAAACTAAATTTAATAAAATTACTGTTTTGTCACATGCCTGTCTTCAAAACTAGTAGGTACACACGGCCACAGATCAAGCTACTCATTTTTGTTGCAAAATAGCGCCTATTACAACCACATAAGGTGCCGCAGTGTGTAGCTTGATCTGTGGCTGTGTGTACATAGTCAGAGATATATTTAAACTTGAAAATCAATATCTAACAGGTACCTTATAACAACAAGATCAAACACCTTACTAGTACTAGTACCTTACTAGTACCCTACTGTACGAACCAAGGTACAACTCATCGACAGTGACCGAGGTACAACACTGCTTTAATTTTGTAATGAAATCGGTGATTTTAAATATTGTTAGGTTATATATGTCGTAAGTTTGTTACTGTTTTAATACTTGCTTAAACAAAGAACGGATCGCATATAATATTTAAGTGATTATTATAAAACGTATTAAACTATCACACTTCAAAGTATATTAAAAAAAGTTTTGACATCGATAACACCAAACACCGGCTTTTTGGCGGTAAGCGACTACTTCACATTGGATAGTAAGCAGTGATGTACCGAATACCACAGACAACAGAATTTAAGAGCGAGGGAATATTGCAAACGAGCCTTTTGACCTAGGTACATATGGTACCAAGGTTCAACAGGTTCCCCAATATACCTAGGTGTCCCGTAGACAAGTTTAGATGAAACACCTGCAGGAGATCCAGCTTTATGTATATAAGCATGATAAATCCAGGGGGAGCAGTAGCTCCCTACCCCCGCTGGGTACCTACGCCCATTCTTTATATCCATTCGGTGCGATACTTGTTTGGAAGAGTTTGGAAAAACGTAGGTAAATAGAAGAGACTTAGGTTTCTTTATTTTAATCAACTTACGTTTAGGTATCAAAATCTTTGTGACCTGGACACGAATGCCTCGTCTCGGGTGGCGGTACGTGGCGCCGGTCACCACGTTGATCGCCCTTTTGTCCTGATTGACTGATATAGGATTGGCCACACACACCGCCGCTGTGATGACAGCTGTACGTGATACCAACGTACCCACACATAGGCCCCGATATCGGGATGGGAAATATACCTTAGTACAAAAATAATCTAGATTAGCTAGTTTGATTAGATAAAATGCCCTCTTTAGTGCCTGCTTTCTCAACTTCACTCAAAGATCATATCATCATAAGAATACTTTTGATTGACCTATATTACGTATTTCTTTTTTTTATTGATTTCTAACCTAACTAACCTAAGTATCTACCATGCGTAACATGGAGTAACTAACTAGCCACTAAAACTCGATAGCAGAATTTTCAATTGGCGTAAAGGATATTTTTTCGCGGGTAGTGGCTCCTGGGGCGGCCGAGCGACTCCGGGCCGAGAATTATTTTCCTCGATATCTTCTATTAGAATGATATACTGTAAAATACCCTGGAATCAAACGGCTCTATACTGTTTTATTTTCTAAATTAAGTAAATACAAATACCTACCTACCTATTTTTCATCAGTGTGCTCATAAGGTTTATTTCAATATCTTTACATCAATGAAAATGGAACTTTCATTGCATTAACAGTACTTGCACAGTACAGTACTTAGGTACCTACTTAGTTAATTTCAATTAGTTACTTAATAAAAATAAAACTGAACGGTGATGATCAGTCGCAGAGAGTCGCTAGATGCAAGCGGCCAAAATCGTTCGTTGTGGAAATTAATGGGAGACAGTGGGAGGCCTATATTCAGCCGTGGGCACCGTAAGGCACCGTAGGGCTGAATATGACGATGATGATATGAAATAAACTTTAAATTTTGTTTAGAGTAATTATTTAATAGACAGGTTCTAATAACTGATTAAACTCTACTAAAATGTAATAATGTAGGTACGACGACCTATCACGAATTAAGCCATAGTATACTTACAAGAAAGGGTAAAGATCCAGACTTGGGTTTAAAAGGTTCTCTTGCTTTGGTTAATACAAAAAATACTCCTAAAACACAAAAAATAATGGTATAGGTAAGTATAGGTATTAACAGATTTAGGAATCAATAAAAAATATAATAAAAAAAACAATCTTTATCTACCTAGAAAATAAAGAGTCCGCCATTTTGTCATTCTGTTGAGTGGCATAAAATGAGAAATAATCTTGTTTTAATTTGAAAAATGGTACGCTACATAAAATCTTATGAATAACAATTATTATTGTTAGTGCATTCAAGCTTGGGTAAGTACCTATGTACCTATATACATACACAGAGAAATGTGCTAGAAACCAAAGCAAACTGTAATTATAATTTATTTATTAACCGACTTACTTAATAGAATAGGAGGAGAGTTCTATATTGACACGGGGTGCCAAATTCTTAGGAACCTGCAGTGTCCCTCGAACAAAATCTTTTCAAAAGTGTAATGTAATTTATTAACTACGACATTGGTACATAAATTAAACCAAAATAAATAAATAAGTAGGTACTTATTAGTTTTTCTTGTCTGGGAGACTTGTATTGTCCCAAAAATATATTAAAAAATCGTTTTCCAGAATTTGTCCCCAGGGTTTTATATCAGGATCCTGTCCAATGCAAATATAAAATGTAAAATAAGCAATGTCTTTTAGCTTAGCAACGTTGTCGTTCACCTAATTCGATTGTATTTATATTTTTTTACCTAGCGTGTTGTCACAATCGGTGCAGGAAGTTGCGTCGTAATCAGTCGAGTTCACATCACTGAGGTATATTACTACGTATGGAGAAGACGCCACACATAACCACCATGTTCCGTTCAAGTGCAGCCATCCGGCCGCGCCTCACTTAAACACGAAAAGCGTAAGCGCAATGAAAATCACGGTGATTTCGACTTTTTGGTCGCAAAAAAACTACAGCTTAAAAGCATTCCAGCGCTAATTACGTGTTTAAACTGTCTGATTAATTATTGTTTCAGTGCTTCAGCGAATATTAACAAAATGGAGCATGATCTTTGTTTAGGATAGCTTCTCTATACGTATTAATATACCTCAGTGGTTCACAGAATCCTGATAAGGTATTTACTTACGAAATATATAAGTATTTAATAAGGTAATTTTTCAGAACTGAAGACTTGAACTTGAAAGACTGAAAATAGAAGTTCAAGTTTTATCAACAACAACTGTGTGATTTCTATCTGGGTGTCATAAAGGTCGAATCATGTAGTTGGAAATTTGTTAATTCCCGGAAAAAGGAATAAATCTCTCCTAGCCGCAGGCATATAGGTGGAGTGGTGAGGGGAGGGGTATGAATGCGCACAGGACTGAGTGTAGTGGTGGTCCCGGGTGCAAGCAAGCAAGAGCCAGATCGATAGCGGAGCGTCCTGTCTATAGACCAGGCGCGGCTGGTGGGACGGACGGCGCGGCGGCGGCGCGTTGCTGCGGCGCCACTCGTCTCCTGCTCGGCGCACTGTGACTACGCATTTCGCTTCGACCCTTCCCCACACAGCACAGCACAGTACATTACGATATATCTCTCAGAATGGAGGTGAGTCAAACATTCTATGTACTTACATTCATGTAGGTGGATCATATTTACTAGTTTTTTGAAAGTATGAGTTCTTTATTGTTTATTTTAACATCTACTACAGCACTACATAGGTACCTCCTTACTATATACTCGTACTACTACTATACTATAGTGTAATTTAAAGTACTTTATGACAGCTCTAGTTTAAAACTCATTTAAGAATACTAATACTAAGTCCAATTTGTATTTTGTCTTAAATAAATAACAAAAAAAAAAAAAAGTAGGTACCTAAGTATCTAATTTGTAATTTATCCCAGAATGAAAGTAGCATTTATTGGTTACGGATACCTACCCACCAACATAAGAGGGAATTGTAATAATGTTAAAGAGGTAAATACCTGAAAATTTGGTAAATATGTATAAAAGGCCTATTCCGATCCTCATTGAAAGAAATCTTTAAATTTTGTTAAATTCAATAAACATCGGATCTTACGCCCAATCATAATTTTTCAAATAATTATTAATTGGATGCAATAAAACTATTAAGTCCTATGAAATGATTTATTCTATAATTATGAGATATAATGTAGATATATATACCTACATTTGCCTAAGTCCTACCTCATAATAAAATTGTAACAAAATGCACGAATTGCAGTGCCTAGTCCTAGTACCTACCTATTCCTGCAGTAGGTTTGTGTCGAAAATATTATTAGTGAGAGGGCTGAGTTATTGCTAGAGCGTTTTACCGAAATATCGTAAACGTATCGTCCGAGTAGAAGTAAAAGAAGTTATTCAAACCTTTATTATAACACTTTATTTCTATTTTGAGAATCATTTTGTTTTGATGAGATGAGTTTCTTTTAATTATATTTTAAGGAAATTAAATACGATCGGAATCAGTAATTTGATAAAAAATGGAACGTTAGCCTACATGTTTACAAATGTTAAATTACTCGTCGATTACCTGTCATTTGAATAAGGTTTATCCTTACTATATAGGCGAATAATGTTAATGTTTAAGTTATCGCAATGACGCTCGGGACGGTTGACCTGCGACTCATTCCAAGTTAATTTTAGCATGGCGCTCGTTGACTGACTGAGTATAATTAAAGTCATTGACTGACTGGTTATCAGGACCAATGCATTGACTCAGCTCTAATATAATTTAATAGGTACCTATTGTAAATGAAAAAAAAACGATTCCATATCAAATTGGCCATAAGTAGTTACTGAATTAGGGCATTGGCGAATGAACATTTCATAATGAGCTCATGCGAATTAGTTTAAATTTTGCGATTTTTTTATTATTTGTCATAGTTCTAAGTACAGTATGACACAACTTAGATGTAGCATCGGCGAATCGTTTTCGTACACTTCACTTCCGATTTACACAACAAATAAAAATAATTCAGTATCGCGCCATTCAACGTTCAACAAGATCATTTTCGCCGATCATTTTTTAACACATGAGTAATGTTGTAGGCGCACTCTTTTCGAGAACGATCGATTTTACGAAGTTTGCCGATACTTCATCTAAGTTGTGTCATACTATACCTGGATGTTAATATTATTTGTTACCTACGTTATCGTGGAGATCCTTGGGGGAGGCCTTTGTCCAGCAGTGGACGACTTTCGGCTGATATGATGATGATGTGATGACCTACGTTATCGGTTACCAGCCATTTAATTTATTGTCACTAGTTACTACTTACCTTAAACTAAATCAAACTTATTCGCTCAACTGTCTTGGTTCGAAGTTCTTGGAGTTCTTGGAATTGATATTCTATCTATCTCTAGTACCTATATTTTGTTTTGGTAAATATTGTAGACGTATTTTGACGCATGCTTGGTACTTGGTAATTCATTTGATAAAAACTTAAACGTTATACTTAATTATCTAAGTACTAAAAGCATGTTATTGCTATAAGCGTGTTAAAAAGGTCAAATTCCGGAAATAGGAATAAATCTCTCCTATATAGCCGCAAGCACATCGGGTAGTGTGGTGAGGACCCCTCCTCTGTGAATGTAACTACCAGTAAGAAAGTTTAAGTGGTAGATTTTGATAAAATTGTTGATTTTACTTTTAATACAATATGGTTAATACAATGGTTGATTTAAAACAACCATAAAACACATGGATTGTCATAGTGTACAGATATGAAACTAAACTTGTCTATCCTCTTGGACACACAGTTTCCACTCAGTATAAAACGACAAAAAAGTTAAGAAAAAAATAGTAGGTCAGGAACCTCAAAAAATTAAAAAATAATGTATTCCACTTAGCGCCCTAAGTTTGTATGAGGTTTCTATAACATTTTTTTGGATATCGTGAACTTAGTAAAATTTTAAGGGCATTATCATAATTTTATTATTGTAATTTTTTTTCTACTATAAAAAAGTTTGTTACAGAATAAACACTGGTGGTGGATGGTAGCAGGGGTGATTTTGGTGTCGATCGCCTTTGTTTCTGCTGACGGCGAGATATGGGAGGAGAGTGAGCATGAGGTTCTCATTCGAAGTGAGAGAGGCGCCAAAAATAGAGGCAAGTATTTTTGGTGGAAAGCTCACAAGTTAATTAGAGTCATTCGGGTCAAGAGCACGCACTTTTTTCTATGCTCTGAAACAGTTATAAAAGTGAGATACTTATGTGAGATGATAGGATATAAAGTTTGTAGAAAATTTTATATAAGTATTTTGATTATTTAATGATTTTATTCTATAATAAACAATATTTACAACAAATAACAAACTATGTAAATAAATAAAAAAATGATTAAATATACATTCAAGATTCATTCATTTTTTTCTAACAAAACAAGGCAAAGTAAAACGTTTCGAATGCGTAGGTACTGTTGCCCCGACACGAGGTTAAATTTACTCAAGCTTTAGGGTAAAATATATTCTGATCTTGGATTATAAGTACGCAAAATGAGTAAAAACGCGTGCGTATTTTTAAAGTCGCACTCAATCAGCAAAAAATGATAAATAATCGGTCACAAGTCACAACAGTTTTTTAAAGCTAACACACAGGTCAATGCATTTTAGAGAATATGATACACTTGTATAAATACTACAATAAACGAATAATATAAATGTAATAAACTTACTGGCTCAAATTCATGCATGTAACTTCAATATAATTTTTCCCCGGCATCATTCATAACGGATTTTTTAAATTTGTGCACGTTCAACATGGGCTCCCAACCAAATTCCGCGAGTATAGACATCAGCACACTCATCTCGGTAAGAGATCGGGCAAAGTTTCGTCTTCCTAGCTGGAAGGTAAGCCGAGGACGGACGGACGTGAACTACGGAACCCTAAAAACGGAATATTATGTTTCTCACGGGGCCTATATCTATTAAAGTATGTCTTTGTATTTCTACGCCGATAGTGATGATAAGACATCATATTTGTGTTTGATAAGGCGGGTTGCGGGTCCTTCGCATATTTATTTTATCTACACTTCAATGGGTAACATTTTTTTTTCTTAAAATTAATGACAAATCCATGAAAAGCAACCAGCCGTTTTTTGAAAATAAGACTCTCTTTTGTTTCGGTGTTTTGGTGTGAGGGTAGGTAGAGGCCTACTAAGAATTGAATAGTTACTTACTTACATAAATTAAATTATGTTCAAAAATAATGTTTTGATTTTATAACAGAAACTTGTCGCTATGTGAGGGGCGCATGGACGGAGTGCGATACCAAGACCAACATCCGCTCTCGAAAGCTGACACTCAAAAAAGGCGACCCGGAGAGCTGTGAAAGTATCAAGACAATCCAAAAGAAATGCAAGAAAGGTCAATTCTTTAGTTTTCATCAAATCTATAGTGTACTTCACTACTACCACAAAGAGCAATGGAGAGGGCTATGCCCAGAGTTTCCCTGCGAGATCGAATCAGAAATGATGAGATCAGCTACAACTGTATGATTGTGTGCATGTGTTAGTATAGCTAAATTTACTATTATTCAACATTTATTTCAATATTTGATCCATTTTCTTGGCGAGTGAAGTTATCTGCTGGACTTTTAACCATTTTTACCCACATTGATATTGATAGTTGACGGGCCAGTTGGCGCAGTTGGGTTCGATTCCCATCCAGTACAAACATTTGTGTGCATGAACATGTCTGTTTGTCCTGAGTCTGGGTGTAATTATCTATATAAGTATGTATTTACGAAAAAACATGTAGTATATGTAGTATATCAGTTACCTGGTTTCCATATTACAAGCTCTGCTTAGTTTGGGATCAGATAACCCTGTGTGAAGAAATGTCCCAGGATATTATTTATTTATTTATTTTTGACGCAAATACTTGGCATTTATACCGATGACAAAACTTTCAGTAAGATAGATGACAATAAGAGCGACTTTAGAATATAAACGGCAATATGAAAATAATCTTAGCAAAATGATTGGGCAATTTTACCCTGACATTCTTTACCTTTTTCATACAATTCACATTTCACGTTTTAAAAGTGCTAGGCCAAAATTAAAAAAAATATCTGAATATTTCTACCATGTAAAAATTTCTGATGGGCCAGTAGTATAAGAATAATAAAGAAGCAGGAGCAGGTACACACTCAGTTATTTTTTTAAATTTTATTGAATAAATATCTAATATTTACTTTCAAATTTGGACTAAAATTTGCCCGCAAAAACACTCACTCGACCTCTTCCAACAAGTTAGCAAGAAACACGATCAGTCAGTATTGCCATACATTATAATTTATTTTCCATCAAAGTCAATCAATTTTGCCAAAATATTAAGATATTTTAGCATATCAAAGATATGTTCTTCGGGCAAAGTTTACCTAGGGGCAATGTTTCACGGTATATGAATGTACAGACTGCATTAAAGAATTGAGAAATCTTGAAAACATCATCCAATAACGAATATTTAGAAACTACAGGACACATTTCCATTCAACATAGTTTCAAAAGGGCTCAAAACACCCAAACTCCAAAGTCATGATGATTATGAAACAATTCTTTTGATTTTTATTTGACGTAATGCCACATTATAAAGTCAACATTATTCATTATTTTTCAACTTATAAAATTAAACTTTTCCCTCAAACTAGGCTTAAACTAATACATCGTACCTACTAACTAAATATAGAATCTTACAATGTGCATGACCTGACACTACATTATTTCATAAATTCTGTCGTTCTCTGACTTTAAAATGATTTAATTTTAGTCTTGTCTCACAAAGTCAGTGGTTGGGGGCTTAGGCAAAACCAGTATAAAGGAAAAAGTTATTTTTGTTATAATAGCATGCCGTTACGAGAAGTCCTCCTGGAGTGAATGCAGCCCCAATGGTGAAATGTCCCGGACCGACATGCTGAAGGCTAACAGTGACCCCTCGTGCGATCAAAGCAGGCGCATCACTAAGAAATGTAACAAAAACAAACAAGTCAAATCCACTAAAGACAAAGGTGAGTGTGTAGGTACGCAGTAAGCGGTCCATCTTATGGTAAGTGGTCATCGTCGCCTATGAACATTTGCAACGGAAAATCGTGATGGAGATCATTCCATACTTATATCTTTATTATTTAAAGAATTATCCCCTAACTTCTTACCGAAGGCGGTTCTATATTATGTTAAAAAGATTTTTTATTTGATTGTTTTTGTGAACACTAAATATTATTATTTTTGTTTTGTTATACACATTATTACTTCATTTTCAACGGTAACATACATTGCTATAATTTAATTATAATATATTTTTTATTGTTTGCTAGCTGACTACTATATAATTATGTACTCCTATCTATATAACATTTTATTTTATGATATTGTCTAGTACAAACTGTTCACCGAGTCCAAGAAGTGGACCTCCGTGGAGTCCTGGAGACCTGTAAAACAGGTTGTCAAACCTTAGAACGGGCTCCAGTCTCCACAACACATATTTTTAGCTTTGAAATTGTATTTAAGACATATTCCTACATCAATTTGTATTGTGGAGATAAATAAAGCTTATTATTATTATCATTTTATATTACAGGTCGCAGAAATCGTCAGTAAGTCAGCGTTAAATCTGGCTAGAAGAACATTTTTATTGTAATGGTTTTAATTTATGTACCTAAGTTATAGTGCCAAAATAGTATCAACGATTATATAAATTGTTCTTTGACTTTAAAATTTAATTATTATCTGTAAGTTAATAAGTTAGCTACAATATTAACAGTACAATTTATCTCTTTAAATAATAAATTGAATGAATATTAGGTAATTTTAAGTAAGTAGCAAATATTCCTTTTATTATCATATAGGCAAATCAAATCTTTGATATTAAAATAAATACTTATGTACTACTTAAAAATGGTTTTTAATTTGATCAAACCTATTAAGTACTACTTAAAGACAATCTAGGAACCTATAATGGCTTATGTCCAGTCCAGTATGAATAAATCGGATGGTTACGAGTTTATAATGATTAATAGAAAAAATATAGTAGATTAATATTTTTGGAAAATAAAATCAGCATAATTAATTTACACCAATCAGAAACTTCTACCTCACGCCCGCCGTGCGAAACTCCATACCATTTTGACATGAAATAATTAATTATTATTATTAATTTCATTGTGACTAAAGACAATGAAAACTTGTAAAGACAACAAACAATAACAACTGGCGATTGTCAAATTGTTAAGACCCCATTCCCTGAAAAACGCTAAAACATGTGTTACGGTTTCCCAAAAATAACGGCAAAAAACCCACATTTAATAACATCTCAAATACATTTTAAAATCTAAACAGGTATATCAACAACTTCACCTAGCCATATTTGTGAAATATTTTCTTATTTCCAGAAAAAAAACATAATAAATTATCTCAAAACCTAAAATTGACCTTTGCGGTTTTCCAAATTTAGATTATTTCGAATTAATTTATTATAAATCTTTTTGTATAAAATAAAACTTAAAAGTATGAAACCCACCTTCACCGTCTCAGTTATTTTTACAAACTAACACCATAACAATAATCTACGTTTAAATATTCATGAAATTCGTCCGCCATTTTTCATAGTAATTTGTATGGCGGAACGTCACCGTATTTATTTGAAATTGATTTGAATTATTTCGAATGCGTGTATCTAACATTTTCAGTACCTTTTTCGAATCAAAGGTGAGAGCACGTCAGTTTGAAGCTCGACGAAAATTTTGTTTTTGGCATAAGTTGGGTTGCGACTGCTCGATAAGACATTATGACTGACAACTGTCAATATTGTTACTACCTACATAACTGCGATATTTCAAAATTATTGAAAGTCATAAATATTTTAAACTCAAACTAATGCATACAAACATACAGATAAACAACAACACTAAAAATATTAATTCGTCTTCAGTGTCGCTCAATTAGTTCCTTCCTTTCTTTTCTCAAAAAGGATGATTTTGAAATGGTATTTTAGCCCGAATTCTAAGGATAGTGTACATCATTATCAGTAATCCTACAAAATTTCAGGTGCCTGAGCACTACCATTACGATGACTAGATTTACAAGTTTATCACATCTCTAGTAAAAGCCTTTACTCGCAATCAGAATAGTACTAACAGGGCAAAATAGCTATATTATACTCGCTCGAGTAATTTAATTGATACTCAGTTAGACTCACATTGCAGTGTATATGTTAACGGAAAAGTATTTCATCCGTCATTGTATACATTTCCTAGGAAATCCATACATTTCCTAAATATCTATCGGAGTATTACATTCGGGATATTTGTAAGGATAAGTGAAATTTATTTTTGTGCCGTAAACTTAACCGTGAGTGAAGAATGTCCCAGGATATTCATTATTATTATTATTTATTATATATACCCTAAAATTGTTGTTTCATGATCTGTATAAGGTATACATCAATGCCATTTCGGCCTACTATACCATTTAAAAATCAGCCTGTATAATTCGTCAAATCATGATATAGGTTAGGTTAGGAATATAATGATTTGGCGAATTATACGATTGGCCACCGACTAGTTCAGATAATGGGAATCATTTCAAAGATTGGATTAAGTAAAGTTTAATAAACATAAAAATAGTGTAGTAAAAAAAAATAACATCTTTCCATATCACATTAACTATTTACCACAAATGGATCTTTATATATAATTGTAAAAAGCGAACATGTTTATTTTATGATTTGTAGTGTTATGAAGTCGTCTCTATTCTTTATTAAATGTTTCACACGAGAGCATTTTTTGTATATCTCGTGCCTTTAAATCACTCACTGTGGTTAGTAGTTAAATAATTTTAAAATTAGAATCACTTGCTACGCTCGTGATTCAATTCTAGACTACATACTTTGTTAGTTCATGATTTGAAATCCGCACTCGTAGCGAAAAATAACTAAATTTTATATAAAAATATTAAGTTATTTATTTTAAATATTATTTCGTGTCCTTAAAAAGGCAATAGTAAAATTCATAAACTTCAATTTCAACAAATAACACACAAAATGTTGTGCCTATGTGTTAAATCGCTAGGCTAAAATGATTTTCTGATCAAACCATCGTCCATTTTATTTTAGACTATATGGTGGTGGTGCTCCAGAAGGCGGTGTTCGTTCGAATCACTTTTCTTCACGCTCGCAGCAAAATAGCTTTTTTTGTTTTTACACGTCAAAAGTGCTTTTTTCGTGCGTGAGAGGTGAAAATGTTTTTTACACTTTCAAAAATATAAGGGATGATACGCTACCGCGAGATGCCTAGAACGGTACATTCTTCATTGACCGATGATAAATAAAATTTCATATAAATTGTTACTATAGATCATATAGATCTGGTACCTACTGGTTAGCGTGGTTATCTAAATAACATGTAGTACGCGGACAGTGGCAATCCACCCATTTCTCTGTTAAAATGATGACGCAAATGTGTGAGTAAAATATGTCAATGTGTGTAGTCTATGATAAATTCCCACGCTTGGAGACTAGCCTCTTAAAACTCCCAGATTGTTTCGCACGGCGTGACGTCATCCAAGACGCCCCACGATAGTTTTTTCTTGGAAATAATATTTTGATTGTGTATTGTGTAAATCAGAAGTTAAAGTACCAACCACCTATAGATAGCAATTATCAAATTTTCAAATTTTGCCGACCGTTTAATGTTATATACTTAAGGTACTAACTTTATTTGGTTTCGCTATGTAAATAGTCATCATACCTATAAACCTTAATATTTAACAACCATTTTACTCGTAAATTTGTTATAAATATATATATCAGGTAGGTAGGTACATCTAGGTATATCTATACAAATAATAAAGCTGAAGAGATTGTTTGTAAGTTTGAACGCGCCAAATTCTGGTGTTACTGGTCCGATTTGAAAAATTCTTTCACTAATAGGAAGCTACATTATCCCCGAGGCTACTTTCTATCACGGGAACGCGAGTGAAACCACGACGAAGAACAGCTAGTAAGTACCTGCCTTATATAAGAATGATCCAATTCGAGTTTCCTGTTGGCGGTACTGGATATTACACAGCTGTCAATAATAGCGAATGAAAAAACCAAAAAAATAGCATCCGTCAAGTTATTGACGAGATAACCTGACCTGTGAAAAAGTTTACGTAAATTTGTTCGAAGAAATCAACTGGCAGAATATCTAGAGGCCGTCATATACCTAACAGATATATTTTTTTTACGATTTGAACAATAATGTGCGGACACTTGGAAAATGGCTATGAAAAGATATAACAAACAAGTTTCAAACAGAAGTCGAAACTAGTTCCCCTGTATTTTTTCAGTTGAGCTGCCATGATAAAAGTCGTGCTGCAAACTATTTTATTAAAAATCCGAGGGTGGGATAACTTTTAGCTACTTAATTACGACGTTTGCTGGTCAGGGTCTGAGGCCTCTCTGTGCTTGGGGGCCCCATGCATGGTAGCGTTTGCTAGCACATTGGTAGCTATGCCGCTGTATACAATCACAACTCGGTAAAAACTATATAGGTAGGTAGGATAAGTAGTATTTTTATAAAGTTAACTCTCGTGAAATAATAAAATGAATCAGTCGTAGGATTTCTGGAAACAAATCCACCTTCAAGCTACAAACACACCTAGGGGAGAAGAGGGACACTTGATCCACCCTTTTGTTTTTGAGCATTAGGTAATTAAAGTACCTACTACTTTTTTTATTTTAATTCATGCATAATTTATCTAGGAATTGCCTAAGAAAAGGCTTTTAGTAATATAATTCACTCAAATGTAGATTTTCAGGGGATCCGAAACTCTAAAGAACACTGGTGTGTCTGTGTGGTAGGACACTTATGTAAGTCGGTGACTCAAACATGGACGTGTACCGTAAATAAATTAATTGCAAATATGGGGGCCACTCTTGGGGGTAAATTAGAAAAAAATAATGTTTTGCAACTATATTCTGTGACATAAAAGCGCTCGTTGTGAGGATCTGAAATACAATTATTTTTATTATTTTAAGACGAATAGTTTTGAAATTATTTAAGAAAATATAGCGAAAATTGACCACCCCCACCCTTATCTCCGAAACTACTATCCTACTTAAGTACGTTTTAGTTTTTCTTAAATTGAATTTGATTACGATAGTAAATCATGTTCTGAATCTATGGTGAAACAACACATAACTAGATAGGTAGGTACCTAACTATACTTTTTTTGATACATTAATTTGTCGCCAAGCACATACAGGTGTGTTCCGGCAATCGCACTTGAGAGCCAGTTGTCTTCTCGGTATTGTAACAGGTCGAGGTCGGCAACACATTAGCAAAGCCTCTGGTATTGTAAATGGCAATAGGCGACGGTTTCCACTTACCATCAGGTGAACGGCCTACCTGCTTGTCAACCTTCTGACATAAAAAAATTTCGTAAAATTTCACATGTTTACGAAATACCAATGAATTTTATTGATAGGTTCCAAGATTACCTAGATTATTTATTATGTTTATGGATTAAAACAACAGCCAATAATTTAACTTTCTATATTTACCCTTTCAATTTCAAATGAAAATATAAAACTGATGGAGTATATTCGAGCCTCATTCAATTTATCGTAAAATATTTTGCACCTATATTTAATCCGTCTCCCATTCATTTATTGAATGAGACTCAAATCTACGCATCATAATATAATTATGTAACTGAATTTTAAATAAAATAATTTAATGCATCTTATCTAGAATAAATAGTTCCATATATTACTAAGTTATAAGGATATAAAACTCATAAATAGAAAATTATAAAATGACAGACTCCGAAGATGGTTAGGTACATTGCCTAAGTTCAAAGTATGTCTAATATAAATGTTACTACTCCGCCAACTATGAAGTTTTTGTTTTTTGTCGTTAAATATCACAGGTAAATTATTGATGCGGACATAGGTCGCATTACTTGAATAGTTGTTTGGCATAATGCCATATTCTGAAGAAGTATTCATCACGTCTTAGTAGTGAGCCGCGAGCATACGAGCGTATATCGGCGTCCATGTTGTGGTCGCGCATCCACGAGGTGGTTGTCTGCGTGCTGAACGATGTGGGTTCTGTCACCTCCGTATGCTCACCGGCCTCCTCGTCTGCATGGGAATCTGCACGTACAAATTAACCATATTTGTAAATACCGCCCTCACAATATTTTGTCTAGTAGGTACCTAAGTATGAGTAAATGGTAAAATAATAGACCGGTCAATTTAGACATCCAAGGTTACAAAAATCCACACTCTGCTGAAAATTGTTAGGATTGTTCAAAACACTATTATAAATGAAATGTGAAAAGTCCTCATCGATTCGACACCTGGAAAAAAAATACTCGGGGTCAACGGTCACAAAATCGGGTTTTTCGCGATTTTCAGCAAAACGGTTTTCAGTAAAACTTAGTTTTATCATAAAATTAGCATAGATAAAAATTGTAGATCATAATTATCTAAAAAAATGTCCAGATACTTTTTTCCTAAGAGCCTCTGTTTTAGAGATATAACGATTCAACAAGTTTACAACATTAATAAAAGTTAGTAAGTACTTAAGATCCGTTTTAGATCTAATTGAATGATTTTGCTTTATTTTTAACATTACCAAAAAGTTAAGGGATTAATACTCTTACCTTCACTAGGAATAACTTTGAAAGATTCATCTGACTCGAGCGGTTCACTAAGCCCAATTTCGTTACGAGCATATATTCTTATCATGTATGTATGATTCTCGCTTAAGTCTCTAATGTTGAATTTCAGAGTTTGGGCATCAACTTTCCCGACTTCCATCCACATAGTTTTGGTGACATCACGGATCGCAATGTTGTAGCCTAACAGAGGAGCTCCACCATCCCATTCAGGAGTACCCCATGATGTCATAACAATGTTATTGCCCACGGATCGAATCTCCAACGGTGCCGTGGGTGCTGATGGTACAGCTAAAACAATTCAATGGTTATTAATATATTCAACCACAAAACTATCTTGCTTTTAATTTAAGTAGGTATTTCCCAAGTTGTTACTTACTTGCATGTTTCTCCAATCGTACCGATTGAGATTCAGTGGGTAAACTAACACCAACAGCATTTTCGGCGGATATCCTAAATATTAACTCGTCCTTCTCTTTTATATTCTCTATACAATGTTCGTTAACTGAACCACTGACCGTTACTACTTTGGTCCAGGATTTTCCTTTAACAGTCTTATATTCAAGTATGTAATCTGAAATAAAATAAATACCAATTTTTTACTGTTTGTTCTTCAATTAGGTTCCTTTATTAAAACTCATATGAATTAGACTTAAATATTTAATTATGAATTACAACATATGGTAATTATGCGTAATTATTTTCATACTTACTTGTAATAATGCTGCCTCCATCACTTACTGGTGCTTTCCATTGTAGTGTTACACTTCTTGAAGTTGTTTCTTTCACAACGAAATTCTGCGGCTGGGAAGGTGGTGCTGAAAGTAAAATTCGACATAAGATATTTTAGTAATAGTAATATAATAATTATATAATAATTCATTGTATGTGAAAAAAATACTCCTTTATTAATTTAATAATTTTATTTTCACCAAGTACCTAGGTAGCAAATAAACTTACATAAAGTTTCTCCTATAGTTATTTTCTCTTCGGAAGTGTAAGGTAAACTTATGCCGATTTCGTTTCTGGCAGTTATTCTAAATTGATATGTCGTATTATGAGTCAATTTTTCAATTACAGCGGTTGTGAGAGTTACAGTAGAGATGTGCTTCCATTTTTTTCCCTCTTGTTTTATTTCAACACTGTAATCAAGTATTGGCGATCCACCATTCTTCTCTGATGGATACCAGGTGATTGTGACTGAATGGTCGTTAATGCCATATAAGCCCAAAGGTCCCATAGGTGGAGAAGGAACATCTGAAAAATATTTCACATGCTTAACTGCATTAGAATATACTATCACCCTGACTATATAGGTAAGTACATTAAGCCTACAGTGGATCTACGTAGGCGTATGTTTTCGTCACCCATCTATTATTTTACCTTACCAAAATCTCAAACTCAATGTACTGTTTGAAATCACCACTTTCACCACGTTCGTCTGAAGTCACAATCAACTCGTGTTTGTTAGTATATAAGTTATTAATGGGTACGTATAAAAATAAAATTAGAATATTAAAACCTTAATTATTACCTAGTGCTGTCTTGATAACTATAGGATCACTCTCCAGTGCTTCCGAGAATCCGATAGGGTTTTGCGCCATTACGCGGAACATATATTCACAGTTTTCATTTAATTTCTGAATACAGTATGTTTCGACATCTTTGTCGACTTCAGCCACTTTTACCCATTGATTAATATTAGGTTCATGCTTTTCTATAGCGTATTTGGTTAATTCTAGCCCACCGTCATCGACTGGTGGTTTCCATTCTATTGTTACAGATTCTCTACTTATTTCTCGCATAATTACTGGACCTTCCGGTTTGCTTGGTTTATCTGAAGATACATTTTAATGGAAACATTGAATATAATATAAAGACAGTTTCACTACTAAATTGTTTTACTTGCTTAAAAATAAGCGTCGAATTTTAGTCACTAAACAATGTCACACTTTATTCTTAATACAAAATCTTTAACAGGTATACTTAATAACTTACCATATACTCTGAGTGATAATTCCACTGTAGTCGTTCCAGCCTTATTTTGGGCTTCAATGCTATATTTGTTACTATGTGTGCGTTCCAAATGCAAAATTGTTATAGTACTGGTATTATTTTCTGTAGATATTTTTATATCTTTAGAATTTTCCAATTTTGTTCCGTTTCTATACCAAGTTACATTAGGTTTAGGTACACCTTCCAAAGTAGCAGTGACAGACCACTGTTCATCAACTACGTGTTTCTGATTGATTTCATTTTCAGATATATTTATAATTGGTTTCTGTTGAACTTCTAGAATACACGACGTCTCCACCTCACCATGTTCGTTGGAAGCAACGCATTTATATTCTCCTTCTGTTGTTTCTGTCATAGTAACTATAAGCGTTGCTACTCTATTCACGTATGTGGCTTTAGCCGTCTTTAGTTTTTTGCCATCTTTTATCCAAATGACTTTCGGTTGTGGAATTCCTCCAAATATACAAGTGAGTTCTATATCTTCATTCGGCCCCCCAACCACATTTTTCAAATGTTTTTCCACCGTAGGAGCTTGCGAATTCTCAATTTTTTCGATTTTTATATATTCTGTCATATCAGAAGATTCGCTTACACCTACTTCATTTACCGCAAATACTCTGAATCTATATGAAGATTTCGTTTTTAATTTTTCTATGGAGAAATGAGTTTTTAAGATATTCTCTATAGATATCCACCTGAAAAATAAAAAACAGTATATCTAAATATATAAAAAGAAAGCGTGACTGACATGGCGTAGACATCCGCTAAGAAAGGATTTTTGAAAATTCAATCCTGGAGGTAAAATAGGGAAAACCGCGGACCGGAAAGCTATTAATTATATAAGTATACATGTATTTTATCTTGGATTTGATGTGCTGTAAGGTTAATCTTATGTTACTTACTCAGTTGTATTAATTTCTTGGTATTCTACTATGTAACAATCAATCTCTGAATTTCCTATACTTTCGGGTTCATCCCAACAGATATTAACAGACGTAGAATCTATTTCTAGTACGTTTGGTTTCCCAGGAGGACTAGGAATATCTGAAAATATTAATATAGTATCAGTGAGATTTTTGGCCTACTTATAGAACTAATTTTTTTTTTCAAATTTGCTTACCCAGAACAATAACGTTTATTTCTATGTCCACTTCTCCACAATTATTTTCAAGTCTCAATTTATAAATCCCCGTGTCATTGTGCTCAACCTTTTTTATTGTTAAAGTAGCGGATTTAGAATCAATAGATGGTTTTAGGTGCTTAGATTTTTTTATTATTTTAGAATTGACAACCCATTCATCGTTCGCTTGTGGAATAGCTTCATATAAAACGTTTAATGTCACATCAGTGCCCCGCTTTACTCTATACTCACGGTCATAATTAAGAACTTTTGGCGGGTATTCTATAACTGTAAAAGAAAAAGAGATTTATGAATATAACCTATACAAAATACAATATTTTAAATTTGGTGAAACATCAACCAAAAACCTACCTTCAACTCTCAACTTAGTTGAACATTTTGCATCCAATAACATACAAGAGTATTCAATTTGATCCTCTTCAGTACATTTTCTTATAATTAGCGACCGTTTTGTCATATCTGATATTAACGTAAACTTCTCACTATCTTTTATTACTGATTTCTTTTTGTACCAAGTGACGTCCAAGGTTTCATCAGGAATCTCAACAGTTAAATAAGCATCTGTGCCAGCTGGAACTATGATAACTTCCGGCAGTCGAAGTGTAAAGGTTATAGAAGGTTCTTCTACTGTAAGATTAGCTGTACATCTGTCATTACCAACTTCACAAGAATATTCTCCTGCATCATTGCTGTCACAATCATATATTTTTAATTTTTGTTTTTTACCGTCAATTGTGAGTTGAATATGATTTGAGAATTGAATTTCTGAACTATCCTTGAACCATCGAACTAAAGCATCGCCTTTGGTTAATTCAATTTCAAATGTAGCTTTATTTCCTTTGCTTACTTTTTGATCTTGAAGTCGTGATATAATTTCGGGAGGTAACTCTACAACAGTAACTTCAGCAGTGCACGAATCATCTCGTAGTATACAAGTATATTCTCCTTCATCGTGAACTGATGTATTCCTAATGAGTAATTTTCTTATGTTGCCACGTTTCTCCAGTTCATATTTATTTTTCTTTTGTTTGATTCTTTCGCCATCTTTCTCCCAAAATACGTCCGCCGTTTCAGAATTTACTTCAACCTCTAAAATAGCAATATCTCTCTCTTTCACCTCAAAGTCTTGTAATTTACGTACGAATTCAGGCACAGTCTCCTGAACAACTAGTGTTGTAGCAGTTTCTTGATCTTTTACTACACATTTTACACCGCCTACGTCACTTAATTTAGTTTTCTTAATTCTTAACTTATGTATTCTTCCTTCTTGTATTATTTCCCTATGATCCATGCCACTAAGCTCTTTTTCATTATGGAACCATTTTGTAGATACTGTGTGAGACGTATGGCACTCTAATATAACTGTATTTCCTTCTTCAATTTCATAAGAGGGTTTTAATTTTTTTACAAACGTCACCATATCTACGTCAATGGTTACTCTTGCTCCATGAGATGATTTACCGGCACTATTTGATGCAATACATTTATAATCACCAGAATCAATTTCCGAATCAACATTTAAAATTATCAATTCAATATTTTCACCATCAAAGTTTTGTATAACTGTCTTTGAAGGTGTAATAATTTTATTATTCCTGTACCATGTTATTGATGGAACAGGATTGCCAGTTACTTTAGCTGCTAATTTAATAGTTCCCTTTTCTTTGACTGTTATTTCTTGGAATCTGTTAATGAACAGTGGAGGCTCGGCATTTTCTTCTGTAGGCTCTGTAATAAATACACCATAAAAAGAACAATACGATAAATAAATAAAACATGCTTATTATACATCTATAAAAGAGTATGATTATGTTAATATTAAAAGAAATAACACTCAGTGCTACCAACGCACCTGTGAGTGCAGGTGGTGACCACATGACATGACCGCATACAGTATCAATACACGTTCACTTTTGCAATTGCTATCGTAGTAAAGGTAAAAACTATCTAATACCATTGCGATGTCTTCCGTTAAACTATATAGCAATATTTTTTTATGTATTGGCATGTGTTTGGCTACAATATTTTTTATTATTATTATTTAACTCACCGTGGTATTGATGCGGTCGAAAATGATAAACAAAGTCTACAAGGGAACTGGCTCTCAAGTGTAGCTGTCGAAACACACCGATATGTGCTTAGCGACTGATTTTCAATTTCAGGGTGGTAGCCACCCAGGCGGGTACTACAAGGTACTGTACTATGCTTTCTCACGATTTTTTTCCTTCACCTTAAGCATGTAGGATTTGACGATAAAATTGATCGATAACTTAAAGGCTGCTGAAATCGCAGATTTTTTTTCTTTATCTGCTAAATTGCTAATAAAATTAAAGCTGGTAAATATTTGTATTTATTTTATTTTAAGTATTTGTACTTATGTCTTACCTTCAATTGTTATGACAGCACTTGTTTCTGTGGATCCCTCGGAATTAACAGCTTTTAATGTATATACTCCATCGTCCTTTCCCTTTCGTGGTTTTATTATAGAGACAGTATGAGTCTCACCGTCAGATTTCGATGTTAGTGACTTAATAGGCTTATTATTTTTGTACCACGTAACTGTTGGTTGTGGATTTCCAACAACTTGTGTGGATAAGACTACACTTTCACCCTCTCGTATAGTTAAGCTTCTCAGAGGTTCAATTACTTGAGGCTTTTCTTTTTGCCCTGTTTTAATTTTTAGGACAATGGGTAAACTAGCTTCACCTTCTCTATTAACAGCTAATACAGTATATGTACCTTCTTGGAATTTCTTAACGTTAGATATTTTCAACACACTACAATACATATGCATATCTGATTCAGTCGCTACCAATATATTCTCATCTGGTACAATTTCTTCTCCTTTAAAGAACCATGCTATATCAGGTTCAGGGATAGCTACAAGTCTACATTCTAAAAATATTTGTGATCCCTCATCGACGTATTGAGCTTTCGGTCGCTTGGAGAATGTAGGTGGAATACCTTCTAAAATATCAGCTAAAGAAGATTCTCTTGAAAGGCTTTTTCTGGAAAGAATTGTCATTTCTGAACCATGGTCCGAAAGTGGTGCTTCTACAACCAATTCTGTAGTACTTGATGCAAATCCAGCAGCATTTTTTGCTACACAAGTGAATGTTCCAGCATCTTCCGGAAATACTTCTCTAATTACAAGCGTGGCCACATTATCATCATCATAATACATTTGAAAATCTTGTGACGGTTTAATAATCGCAGTTTGCCTAAACCAAGTAATTTGCGGTCTGGGGTAGCCTTCTACTTGGCATTCAAATTGGACTGTTGATCCGTCTGGTGTATGTTTTGGATGTAATTTCTCCACAAATATAGGAGCTATTGCTTGTTCTTCAGATGTAGGCTCTGTGATAATAATTTCAGAACATTAATTTTATACTAAACTATTTAAAAGTAGGTAACCAATTGTGAATGCTTTAATCCCGTTAGAACCGATTTTGTTGAATTATATTTCGTTAGTTATTATTACGAATCGTTTCGTTATTTATTACGAATAAATAACTGGGTATATTAAAATACAAAAAAATTAAAATGGCGGATTTTTGGCGCCATAATGTCAAATGCCTTGTTCCATAGACTAACTAACCTATACCTATGAAGTTCAGCATTATTTATTTCTTGCGTCCGTTCCTTCAACTGTTATGTACGTACGTAAAATAATATTCTATTGTTATTTGGCAGAGTAAAATCCTATATATCAAGTCAAAAATATATCGATACAATTTTTTTTAAATTACCAAATTATATAGCCGTAGATACACTTAAATGTAAGTAGTACCTAGTACTAACTTACGCTAGTCACGGTGTTTTTTTGTAAAAAAATGCGAGGCATAATTCAGGCCAATAAAGGGTGTTAAAGCAATGTTAGTACATGTTTCTGAGTGCGATTTAGGGTTTTCACTAAAGATGTTTCGTTAATCTTCTAATTGTTATAAATACGTAATGGTAGTGTTCATTCAGGTTCCTGAATTAGGCCTCGCATTTTTTTACAAAAAAACACGTGATATCTTTTCCCTCTGAAAATCAAGATTTTACTTATCATGCATGCGTTGATCAAAATCGACTTACTCTCGAAAACAGGAAGTTTGTCGATTTTCTCGTTAAGTTTCTTCTGGAGATAGAGAGTATAGTTTGCTTCATCCATTAGGTATTGCGCCGGCACCCATCCCTTTTCTTCCGTGAGGTGTTTACGCACAAACCACCAGTCTTGATTAGTGGTTTCTAATAAAAAAAAAATATATTACATAATATATACATATAAAAATAGGACTTATAATAGTCCTATTTTTTATCTTCAAAATTATAATAATAATAATTGAGTTCACAGGGGACTTTTTTATATGTAGTTAATATTATATATTTGTTGTAAATAAATAGGATGAAGTTCCAAATTATATGTTTCACAGATTCACTACGAAAACAAAAAATATGTATATGTCACCGTATGATTGCGAACACCCCTAGTTTACAAACCATCTCGCAAGATGATAAACCGTAGGTACATTGTGAACTGTACCATACTGCACTACACAACGTACCAATTTTCGATAGTTCACAATACATCCATATCAAACCGTTAAATTGTGAACAGACCTTACGGGTTCTGTGTTCGTGTGTTTGTTCGCGTTCGTCGAGTAGTCGACAGTGGGTCTACTACGTCCTGATGATGCTTCGTGAAGAAGCGAAACACGTGTCGATTTCCTGTTAAGTTCCCTTGTTTTGGACTTGACAGAGAAGGATATATCCAGCGGAATTAGTTACTAAATATTTGTCTTACATCTAATCTTATAATGGATTTCCGCAAGGTCACGCCTGAGTCCATTAGTTATGTTATATGTTTTTTCAAATGTTATAAATGATTATTTTTTAATATAACAAAATGATGTGAGTAAAAATTGTCTTTACCTAATATGTAGAGACGTTCGCCCTCGACTAGATTGATTGCTTCGTCTGTTTCCGCAACATAAGAGTAGACAGCAAACACAGTGTCACCGCTGCGCACGTCTATTGGAGTTTCTGTAAAATTCAAAACACGTTGTTCTCTCACAAAGAAATTAGTTAATATTTACCAAGAAAATTTATACGTAACCTAATTTAATTATAAATTATTATTCTCATAGGTAAAGAAGATTATTTATATTTTTTAGTCGTAACGTAGGTAACTACTGAGCAAACAGACAATTATTTTTTATCTCGTTAAATACCTACTAAGTACCTTTGATGTAATACTTTTATTAGATAGGTACGCACCTGGAAATTCTTGTTCTCTAGAAATACTCATCGATGCGTCAGCTTCTGTAAAGTAGGTAGACAAATAACATTTTATTTCAAGTTATAAAGAATGTCTCACGAAAGAAGTCCCATAAGCTGCTTACCTCTATTTTAAAGAAAATAAAGTAGATTTTAATGAATTTCATGGGACTTCTTTTGTGAAACGCACTATAGGTACTGACAAAAAATATGTAGGATCCTTTCATCTCAAACTCATGCTTTGAATAATGCGTGAAAGCTCCAATGGAACCAAAAGCGAATATTATGAGTTTATCTGAAGGTCAGGCTGCCTGTCCGTTTGCTATTATAAGACGAAATATGCCGTTTTCGAGTCCTAAAAAAATGCTTAAACATAGTACTTTTGTACCTACTATGTATAAGCATAGGTACTTTTGCAACAAAAGTAATGCAATCTGTTTGTAGTCCATCTATTTTTTTAAAACATAAAAGATTTTTAATATTGATATGGTCACAATAAGATGTTGTTAGGTTAGCTAATTATGGTAATAATTTAAGATAGAAGGACCCCTAAGTAGGGACTGAATAAATTAACCGACTTGGTATTACATGGATCTCACAACTTTTTACGGTAGCAGAACAGAGTTGCGTGACTTGGATTTTTTACAAGTTAATGTTTTTGATGGCATACATATATTAGGTATGTAGTTATAGTAGATATTTGCTCTTTATTTTTGTCCACCGAAATATCGAAAAATTTTATGAATCGGATCGAGACATAATAAAAATAATCCGTGAAATCTTTTTTCGTACCTACTAAAAAGTTCGTATGGCGTTCAGTAGATAATAATGTACGCTATGATTTTGTTCACCGGTTTTTCAATTTATTTTGTAGTTTTGTAGTACGAGAAATAAACATAATTTTATACATAAGTTTGATGCGCGAAACACGACTCGCGCGGCCGTGCGCGAGGCTGCATACGCCGCTTGGCTTGGTGTGAGACAGTCGGAGCGCGGAATGTCAAATTCGCAGGGTGGCTCGTCACTTAAATTGCTACAGAATTTATATTTCACAGTAAAAAAAAAAGGTAAAGCGTAGGTATGTATCAAACCAGTTAAATAAGAATAACGGCTTTTACATGATTAATCAAAAAAATATGAAGCATTAAAGTTTTAAGGTTTTGCATCATTATACTTACCAAAATATTCAAATGTTTTAGTATAATTAAACATCCAGCGAGTAATTAATTTTATCAGGAAGCGAATGCTATCATATTTAAACAGGTAATACCTTGTATTTGAGACGGTTTTCTTGGTTTTCTTTTAGCAGAAATAGTAAGTTGTTGTTCTTCATAAGTGTCATCATTTATTCTTTTCGGTTTTAAGTCAACGCTAAGTTCTTCAACTTCACTGACTTCATACGCTGGTTTTTTAGGTTTTCGTTTAATAACCATCTCAATATTTTCTTCAGATTCAGTTTCACTTACAACTACCTCTTCAACTTGACTATCTTCTTCTACTTCTTGAGTTATTTTTATAGAAGTCTCATCAGAAGCTTCGTTAATAACAAGTTTTTTCTTAGGCTTTAATTTAATTTTGCTTGATAGTGATAAATCTTCTTTAGTATATTGCTCAGTTTGCGGTTTCACATCAAAACTAACTTCGTCTTGATCGTCAATCAAGTATTTAGGTTTATTTTTTAAGCTAAAACTAGCTTCGTGAGTGATTTCTGAGTCCAAACCTGTTGGTTTTGGTTTGGACATAGTAACAAAAGATGTAATTTCTTCAATCGTATCCTTCCTAACTTTGATTGGCTCTTTCAAAACGAGCATTACATCTGACGTCTCATCATCCTTCTCAACATCATCCTCAATAATTTCGATAATATCAGGTCCTTCATTTTCTTCGTAAAACTTAATAGATGTTTCATTCGCTTCTTCATTAAAAGTAGGTTGTCTTTGTGGTTTGAGTTTTACCTTGCTAGACATTGAAATTTCTTCTTCCGCATACGAATCTAATTGAATATTAAACTCTTGCTCCACATCCTCTTTCGTTTTCGTAGTCTTTGGTCTAAAAGTAACATTTTCCGGTTCTGTAATTTCTGGTAAAGTAACAGAAGATTTTCTTATAGGTTTTAATTTCTTTTTAATTGTTACTTCATCTACTATTTCTTCTGTTTTTTTTATACTCGGCCGTCTTGGTTTAATTGTGAACTGCTCGGGCTCTTCATCTTGACTAGCTTTTTCTAAATCACTGTCTTTTTCTACTACGCTATTTCGTTTTTTGAACTCAATAATATCTTCATAACCAAAGTTTGGCTTTTCTAAGTCAATTTTTTCTATTTCTGGTAATTTAGGCTCTTTGTACACTTTTTTCTTTATTTTGGCTGCTTCTTTGACGTTTCTAGACATAACTCCGTTTTGTCGCAAACTGCCTAATTTAGTGATATTAGGTTTTATAATTTCTGGTGGCCAATCTCTTATGTAATTTATGCGACTCTTCAGTTGGAATTTAGGAAGTTTAACAATAGATGCATCCGTTTTCGGTTTTGAAACAGTTTTCTTTAATTTGAGTTTAGTAAATTGTGGCCCTACTAAACTTTCCGCATGTTGTGGTTGACTGATTTCTAATATTTTTCTCTCTATTTTAATAGGAGTAAGTTTTAGCCTAGGCTTTTTTATTTTATCCGGTGGGCTTTGCAACGAATCTTGCTCAATATTTTCAGGTATATTTTGATCTGTAGGTGCAATATCAAAATCGTTTTCTTCAGGCTTAATATTTTCGAGTTCCTGATTAACGGGCTCTTGGCTATCATCTATGACGATTTTACTAGTTGAATCTCTTAATGGAACTTCTTCTATTTTTTGATTTTGAGGAATATCTTTGGCTTTCTCTTTTTTTACTTTCTTGAGCTTTTTAGCAGGTTTCGAAACATCTTTTTCAGTTTTATCGATTGCTACCTCTTTCAATGGCTTTTCTTCTATGATGCCATCATTTGTTAGTGTCAATGACTCATCGTCCACTTTTATTAATTTCGGTTTTTCTTCGTCATAATCAGTAATGCCTTCGACAACTTGTTCATTATTAGCTTCGTCAATCAAAACAGCACTAGGTGTTTTATCTTCCATTTTTCCGGAAAGAATTTCATCTTTTTCTGATGTGAATTCTTTTACTTTAGGTATTTCTTCGGAAATTAACTGGGAATCGCTAATATCCGTTGGTTTCTTCTCACCTGTTTTTTTCTTCGGCTTTCTTTCCTTTGTCGGTTTCTTTTCTTCGGGGGCTTCCGTTATCTTTGTACTTTCAGATATATTAACAACTTTTTCTTGTGATATTTCTGTGAAAAATTATAACATAACATAATGAGAATATTTCAAAATATATAGATATTCCAGGTAAACTGAAGACCGATAATAATACCCACCTAGACCTAGTTATATTTAAAAGTTCAAATTGGGGAAATTTATAATTTTGTTTGTTAGTAATACACACTTGATCTATCTAAAAAAACTCGTACAAAGTGAGATTATAAATAGGTACATCAAGTCTTTGATTCTTGTCATAAAGTAGTGTAGGTACATACCAAATTTTAAAGCACGTAATATTCGATTATAATTTTAATTTAATAGGCAACTATATGTAGCGTAACTAGCCTCTTTGATTGGTGAGAATTGAAAATCTGGTGATCTCAAAATAGTTCAAATTGCACATTGAGTGGGCAGCTTTTCGAAAACTTGGCCGGCGCAATTTGTGTTTAGTTCTGTCAAGCTTCCACTTCTAGCGCATTTAAATAGCGACCTCTCGAATTGTTCTACTTGAATTTTACTTCAGCGGTGTTATAGAATAAAGGGAATGGCAGGTTTCCATAGAACGCTTTAATTTATATTACTCGCTACAAAAATAAAAACGAATTTTATGAGCTTTTCTACTTATAAAAAATATTTGAGTGTGGTTAAATAGAAGTGAGTTAATATTTATATTTTAAGAAGTTCTCACTCTATTACTATTTATTTAGTTTATTTTATTACAAAGCATTCCATATTGATAATTAGTAAATGCTTTGTAATGTCAATATCATGAAAAATTACTTTATAGGTTTTTTAGTTTTTCTTAAATTGAATTTGGTTACGATAATAGTATATATGTATATATAGTTTACCCTTAAGATACTTTATAGGTAGTCGTTGACAGAGGCGTATTTAAAGATTTGGCGTCCCTGGTACTGTTTATTTACTCATGTGTCCCGGGCTAGTTAGTTTTGCCATCCCATTAACAGGAGGCTCTCCGCGAAAAACAAAGTTTTTTTTAGAAAAATAAGAATACTATTCCCTTTCTATGAATGATGAATTTCAGAGTGTATGTTAATATTTTTCAAGTTATTTGGATGTCCCAAATAAGAGAAAAATGCATTCTTAGTTTAAAAAACGGGCATTAAGTACGATTAAGAATGAAGATTTTCACGACTTTTTTCTGACGCCTTTATTTTTGATGACACCTTTTTTGGCTTAGACTAAATGAACAACACAAGTTAGTACAAATGCCACTTTTTTTTTCAAAATTTACTTAATAATAAGTATGTTTGTCGGTGTTTGAGTGTGAAAGATGTAGTGTAATGTTGTGAATGATTTGTGTTTTGTGCACTGAAAAAATGGGTCCATTGGTGTTCACATGTGATTAATTAAGACTGTCTTTTTAATATTGCTTTTAGTAATTTTCTTGTACTAGGCCTATTGTAAAGTTTTGCAAATATATTGTGTGTCATATCAAATGAAAGAGCTCGTTGTGAAGATCTTAAATATAATTTTTTTTTATAATTTTAAGATAAATAGTTTTGAAATTATTTAAGAAAATAAGCGAAAATTGACCCACACCCTCCTTATCTACGAAAATAACGGGCCAAAAAATTTGAAAAAAATACAGATGGATAGTTTTTTGCTAAAGTACCATAGGAAATTCCGGAATCCTCGCGCGAGTCAGACTCGCCCTTGTCCGGTTTTATTATCAGTGTTTTCTAAAGAGGTTTCTTCAGTTATATAATGAATGGTATGGGTTCAGTATCTTACTTATTTCCAAGCGTAGTAAAACCTGTGAGGTTACGTCATCTTTCTAGACATTCGCTGCTGTCTATTAAACTACTTATTGTTAGTCACGTCAACCCTTTTTCAAACAATTATTATCGAAAAAAGATCAAAGAAATTAAATAATTTGTGGCGATTGAATTCACAATTTCACATTGAAACAATCAACCGATTAATTTACAGGACTAAATTTATTTGTTAGAATGAGATAAAAGTGAGATAATAGTAGTTTATGATACTGTTGCATAATAGGGGTTACTAAAATACGAGTGTGAGTTTGATGTTTTTGCCTCTATTATTATTAAGAACTTAATATTATCACACGAGTTTTTAATACCTAATTATGTGCAGTGTCATACAGTACTTTATCTAAATTAATCTAATAATGTAATTTAAAGGTAAAATTCGATAATATTTTGTCATAGGTTTTCATGACTTACGGGTATCGATTATTCGTCATTTTCATTGCCGCCTCAACAATTTCAGATCCAAGTTTATTTCACCTTAGTATCACTGCTATTTTTCTATCATTATTGGCCAAAATAAAATATGTATGCAAAAAAATCAATAAAATAAACAAACATTAATCATCATGGCGCCCAAATCCGTAAGGGGAAAAACTCCTAAGTTGAAATCTCTACCGTATGTATACGCGACCACAACAGGCAAAGTAAATTTGCATCTAAAATTATAATTGTGTAGTCCTGTCTGGCCACTTATAATGTTTTTTTCTTTATTATTTCGTTTGACAAGTTAACTGACAGTAATTGAAGTATTAAAACCCAAAAAATAGTGGCCAGACATGTCCAAATACTTGTACTTTAATGAAAAAAGTTATTTTATAGCATTATCTTGGGAAGAAAACTGTACTTTATCTAATTTTTTAATTTCATTATAGACGGGTGTGCATAAAGTGGGTCATTAAAGTACTGTTTTTGATTTCATAATTAGAACTTTACGATATCAGAGTAGATAAAATAAGTTTATTAAACAACAGAAGCGGGATCATCACTTATTTAATTGAATTTTTGCTTTGAATCCTGATTCTTTTTGTAAAAGTTCGTTGATTTAAATACATAAATATCACCATATTTAGTTTCAGCTCTGGGGGTTCATCAATGACGTTGGATTTGCCGGTTTTGTAATTGAGCTTTGAATGTAAGAATACATTACGTTATTTATATATTAAATCAAAAAATTGATGTACAATAGGCCGTTGTTGTCATCGAGTTTAGTGTCGATTTGAATTGTTTCTATTTTAGAACGTATATTTTCTTTTGTATAATGCGTTTAGTAATTTGTTTTTGTTTAGACTTACCTTTTGGTGTTTCAGTAACTACAACGGTTATTTCTTTGGGAAGCTCTATGTCTACAGGCTGAGCGTCATCCACTATTTCAGGTTTATCTTCTTCAGTGACGAAAATCATGGTGATCGGTGCATCTTCATCTTTTTCGATGGAAGTAATTTCAGTATCTTCTTGTTTCGGACCCTTCTTCTTTCTGATCACACGTTTTATCGTCTTCACTGTATCATTATCACCAGGCTTAGCAATGGATTTTTCGTGTGTTTCTGTGAAAAGTGTAGTGGTATCGTCAGTTATTTCTTGTGTCATGTGTACAGAAATGATTGGTTGTTTATCGTCTTCTTGTTCAGTCGTGATTTGTGTAGTTTCTAGTTTTGGACCTACTTTCATTTTAATGATGCGTTTAGTGATTTGTTTGTGTTTTGTCTTACCTTCGGGTGTTTCAGATCCCTCAACGTTAATTTTTTCAGGAAGTTCTACAATCTCGACAGGCTGAGCGTCACCAACTACTTCTGACTTTTCTTCTTCTGTGAAAGAAACAGTAGTGATCGGAGCTTCGTCATCTTTTTCAATGGTAGTAATTTCAGTGACTTCTTGCTTTGGACCCTTTTGCTTCTTGATCACACGTTTGGTTGTTTTGACTGTTTTAATGTCACCGGATTCAGTACGGACTTGAGTTATTTCTACTTTTTCAGGTGCTTCTTCCACAACATTTACCGTGACTTTTTCATGTGTTTCTGTGAAAGGTGTAGTGGTATCGTCTGTTATTTCTTCCGTTTTGTGTACAGAAATGATTGGTTGTGTATCGTCTTCTTGTTCAGTGGTGATTTGTGTAGTTTCAACTTTTGGACCTACTTTCTTTTTAATGGTGCGTTTAGTGATTCGTTTGTGTTTTGTCTTACCTTCTGGTGTTTCAGATTCCTCAACGGTAGTCTCTTCAGGAAGTTCTATTATCTCGACGGGCTGAAGATCTTCCACAACTTCTGGTTTTTCTTCTTCTGTGACGGAAACAGTACTGATCGGAGCTTCATCATCTTTTTCAATGGTAGTAATTTCGGTGACTTCTTGCTTTGGACCCTTTTGCTTCTTAATCACACGTTTGGTTGTTTTAACAGTTTTGACATCACCAGATTTGGTTCGAACTTGAGTTATTTCCACTTTTTCAGGTGCTTCTTCCACAACATTTACCGTGTCTTTTTCATGTGTTTCTGTGAAAGGTGTAGTGGTATCGTCTGTTATTTCTTGTGTCATGTGTACAGAAATGATTGGTTGTGTATCGTCTTCTTGTTCAGTGGTGATTTGTGTAGTTTCAACTTTTGGACCTACTTTCTTTTTAATGGTGCGTTTAGTGATTCGTTTGTGTTTTGTCTTACCTTCTGGTGTTTCAGATTCCTCAACGGTAGTCTCTTCAGGAAGTTCTATTATCTCGACGGGCTGAAGATCTTCCACAACTTCTGGTTTTTCTTCTTCTGTGACGGAAACAGTACTGATCGGAGCTTCATCATCTTTTTCAATGGTAGTAATTTCGGTGACTTCTTGCTTTGGACCCTTTTGCTTCTTAATCACACGTTTGGTTGTTTTAACAGTTTTGACATCACCAGATTTGGTTCGAACTTGAGTTATTTCCACTTTTTCAGGTGCTTCTTCCACAACATTTACCGTGTCTTTTTCATGTGTTTCTGTGAAAGGTGTAGTGGTATCGTCTGTTATTTCTTGTGTCATGTGTACAGAAATGATTGGTTGTGTATCGTCTTCTTGTTCAGTGGTGATTTGTGTAGTTTCAACTTTTGGACCTACTTTCTTTTTAATGGTGCGTTTAGTGATTCGCTTGTGTTTTGTCTTACCTTCTGGTGTTTCAGATTCCTCAACGGTAGTTTCTTCAGGAAGTTCTATAATCTCGACGGGCTGAAGATCTTCTTCAACTTCTGGTTTTTCTTCTTCTGTGACGGAAACAGTAGTGATCGGAGCTTCATTATCTTTTTCAATGGTAGTAATTTCGGTGACTTCTTGCTTCGGACCCTTTTGCTTTTTGATCACACGTTTTGTTGTTTTCACAGTTTTGACATCACCAGATTTGGTTCGAACATGAGTTATTTCCACTTTTTCAGGCGCTTCTTCCACAATATTAGCCGTGTCTATTTCGTGTGTTTCTGTGAAAGGTGTAGTGGTATCGTCTGTTATTTCTTCCGTTTTGTGTACAGAAATGATTGGTTGTGTATCGTCTTCTTGTTCAGTGGTGATTTGTGTAGTTTCAACTTTTGGACCTACTTTCTTTTTAATGGTGCGTTTAGTGATTCGTTTGTGTTTTGTCTTACCTTCTGGTGTTTTAGATTCCTCAACGGTAGTCTCTTCAGGAAGTTCTATTATCTCGACGGGCTGAAGATCTTCCACAACTTCTGGTTTTTCTTCTTCTGTGACGGAAACAGTAGTGATCGGAGCTTCATCATCTTTTTCAATGGTAGTAATTTCGGTGACTTCTTGCTTCGGACCCTTTTGCTTTTTGATCACACGTTTTGTTGTTTTCACAGTTTTGACATCACCAGATTTGGTTCGAACATGAGTTATTTCCACTTTTTCAGGTGCTTCTTCCACAACATTAGCCGTGTCTATTTCGTGTGTTTCTGTGAAAGGTGTAGTGGTATCGTCTGTTATTTCTTGTGTCATGTGTACAGAGATGATTGGTTGTTTATCGTCTTCTTGTTCAGTGGTGATTTGTGTAGTTTCAACTTTTGGACCTACTTTCTTTTTAATGGTGCGTTTAGTGATTCGTTTTAATTTTGTCTTACCTTCTGGTGTTTCAGATTCCTCAACGGTAGTCTCTTCAGGAAGTTCTATTATCTCGACGGGCTGAAGGTCTTCCACAACTTCTGGTTTTTCTTCTTCAGTGATGGAAACCGTGGTAATCGGAGCTTCGTCATCTTTTTCAATCGTAGTGATTTCGGTGACTTCTTGCTTTGGACCCTTTTGCTTCTTGATCACACGTTTTGTTGTTTTCACAGTTTTAACATCACCTGATTTGGTTCGAACTTGAGTTATTTCTACTTTTTCAGGTGCTTCTTCCACAACATTAGCCGTGTCTTTTTCGTGTGTTTCTGTGAAAGGTGAAGTGGTATCGTCTGTTATTTCTTCCGTTTTGTGTACAGAAATGATTGGTTGTTTATCGTCTTCTTGTTCAGTGGTGATTTGTGTAGTTTCAACTTTTGGACCTACTTTCTTTTTAATGGTGCGTTTAGTGATTCGTTTGTGTTTTGTCTTACCTTCTGGTGTTTCAGATTCCTCGACGGTAGTCTCTTCAGGAAGTTCTATTATCTCGACGGGCTGAAGATCTTCCACAACTTCTGGTTTTTCTTCTTCTTTGACGGAAACAGTAGTGATCGGAGCTTCATCATCTTTTTCAATGGTAGTAATTTCGGTGACTTCTTGCTTAGGACCCTTTTGCTTTTTGATCACACGTTTTGTTGTTTTCACAGTTTTGACATCACCAGATTTGGTTCGAACATGAGATATTTCCACTTTTTCAGGTGCTTCTTCCACAACATTAGCCGTGTCTTTTTCGTATGTTTCTGTGAAAGGTGTAGTGGTATCGTCTGTTATTTCTTGTGTCATGTGTACAGAAATGATTGGTTGTTTATCGTCTTCTTGTTCAGTGGTGATTTGTGTAGTTTCAACATTTGGACCTACTTTCTTTTTAATGGTGCGTTTAGTGATTCGTTTGTGTTTTGTCTTACCTTCTGGTGTTTCAGATTCCTCAACGGTAGTCTCTTCAGGAAGTTCTATTATTTCGACGGGCTGAAGATCTTCTTCAACTTCTGGTTTTTCTTCTTCTGTGACGGAAACAGTAGTGATCGGAGCTTCATCATCTTTTTCCATGGTATTAATTTCGGTGACTTCTTGCTTTGGACCCTCTTGCTTCTTAATCACACGTTTGGTTGTTTTAACAGTTTTGACATCACCAGATTTGGTTCGAACTTGAGTTATTTCCATTTTTTCAGGTGCTTTTTCAATTATTATATTAGCCGTGTCTTTTTCGTGTGTTTCTGTGAAAGGTGTAGTGGTATCGTCTGTTATTTCTTGTGTCATGTGTACAGAAATGATTGGTTGTGTATCGTCTTCTTGTTCAGTGGTGATTTGTGTAGTTTCAACTTTTGGACCTACTTTCTTTTTAATGGTGCGTTTAGTGATTCGTTTGTGTTTTGTCTTACCTTCTGGTGTTTCAGATTCCTCAACGGTAGTTTCTTCAGGAAGTTCTATAATCTCGACGGGCTGAAGATCTTCTTCAACTTCTGGTTTTTCTTCTTCTGTGACGGAAACAGTAGTGATCGGAGCTTCGTCATCTTTTTCAATGGTAGTAATTTCGGTGACTTCTTGCTTTGGACCCTTTTGCTTCTTAATCACACGTTTGGTTGTTTTAACAGTTTTGACATCACCAGATTTGGTTCGAACTTGAGTTATTTCCACTTTTTCAGGTGCTTCTTCAATTATTATATTAGCCGTGTCTTTTTCGTGTGTTTCTGTGAAAGGTGTAGTGGTATCGTCTGTTATTTCTTCCGTTTTGTGTACAGAAATGATTGGTTGTTTATCGTCTTCTTGTTCAGTGGTGATTTGTGTAGTTTCAATTTTTGGACCTACTTTCTTTTTAATGGTGCGTTTAGTGATTCGTTTGTGTTTTGTCTTACCTTCTGGTGTTTCAGATTCCTCAACGGTAGTCTCTTCAGGAAGTTCTATTATCTCGACGGGCTGAAGGTCTTCCACAACTTCTGGTTTTTCTTCTTCAGTGATGGAAACCGTGGTAATCGGAGCTTCGTCATCTTTTTCAATCGTAGTGATTTCGGTGATTTCTTGCTTTGGACCCTTTTGCTTCTTGATCACACGTTTTGTTGTTTTCACAGTTTTAACATCACCAGATTTGGTTCGAACTTGAGTTATTTCCACTTTTTCAGGTGCTTCTTCAATTATTATATTAGCCGTGTCTTTTTCGTGTGTTTCTGTGAAAGGTGTAGTGGTATCGTCTGTTATTTCTTCCGTTTTGTGTACAGAAATGATTGGTTGTTTATCGTCTTCTTGTTCAGTGGTGATTTGTGTAGTTTCAATTTTTGGACCTACTTTCTTTTTAATGGTGCGTTTAGTGGTTCGTTTGTGTTTTGGCTTACCTTCTGGAGTTTGAGATTCTTCAACAGTCGTTTCTTCAGGAAGTTCTATGATCTCGACGGGCTGAAGGTCTTCCACAACTTGTGGTTTTTCGTCTTCTGTGATGGAAACAGTAGTGATCGGAGCTTCGTCATCTTTTTCAATCGTTGTGATTTCGGTGACTTCTTGCTTTGGACCCTTTTGCTTCTTGATCACACGTTTGGTTGTCTTAATAGTTTTGACATCACCAGATTTGGTTCGAACTTGAGTTATTTCCACTTTTTCAGGTGCTTCTTCCACAACATTAGCCGTGTCTTTTTCGTATGTTTCTGTGAAAGGTGTAGTGGTATCGTCTGTTATTTCTTGTGTCATGTGTACAGAGATGATTGGTTGTTTATCGTCTTCTTGTTCTGTGGTGATTTGTGTAGTTTCAACTTTTGGACCAACCTTCTTTTTAATGGTGCGTTTAGTGATTCGCTTGTGTTTTGGCTTACCTTCTGGAGTTTGAGATTCTTCAACAGTCGTTTCTTCAGGAAGTTCTATGATCTCGACGGGCTGAAGGTCTTCCACAACTTGTGGTTTTTCGTCTTCTGTGATGGAAACAGTAGTGATCGGAGCTTCGTCATCTTTTTCAATCGTTGTGATTTCGGTGACTTCTTGCTTTGGACCCTTTTGCTTCTTGATCACACGTTTGGTTGTCTTAACAGTTTTGACATCACCAGATTTGGTTCGAACTTGAGTTATTTCCACTTTTTCAGGTGCTTCTTCCACAACATTAGCCGTGTCTTTTTCGTATGTTTCTGTGAAAGGTGTAGTGGTATCGTCTGTTATTTCTTGTGTCATGTGTACAGAGATGATTGGTTGTTTATCGTCTTCTTGTTCTGTGGTGATTTGTGTAGTTTCAATTTTTGGACCTACTTTCTTTTTAATGGTGCGTTTAGTGATTCGTTTGTGTTTTGTCTTACCTTCTGGTGTTTCAGATTTCTCAACGGTAGTCTCTTCAGGAAGTTCTATTATCTCGACGGGCTGAAGATCTTCCACAACTTCTGGTTTTTCTTCTTCTGTGACTGAAACAGTAGTGATCGGAGCTTCATCATCTTTTTCAATGGTAGTAATTTCGGTGACTTCTTGCTTTGGACCCTTTTGCTTCTTAATCACACGTTTTGTTGTTTTAACAGTTTTGACATCACCAGATTTTGTTCGAACTTGAGTTATTTCCACTTTTTCAGGTGCTTCTTCCACAACATTTACCGTGTCTTTTTCATGTGTTTCTGTGAAAGGTGTAGTGGTATCGTCTGTTATTTCTTGTGTCATGTGTACAGAAATGATTGGTTGTGTATCGTCTTCTTGTTCAGTGGTGATTTGTGTAGTTTCAACTTTTGGACCTACTTTCTTTTTAATGGTGCGTTTAGTGATTCGTTTGTGTTTTGTCTTACCTTCTGGTGTTTCAGATTCCTCAACTGTAGTCTCTTCAGGAAGTTCTATTATTTCGACGGGCTGAAGATCTTCCAAAACTTGTGGTTTTTCTTCTTCTTTGATGGAAACCGTAGTAATCGGAGCTTCATCATCTTTTTCAATTGTAGTAATTTCGGTGACTTCTTGCTTTGGACCCTTTTGCTTCTTAATCACACGTTTGGTTGTTTTAACAGTTTTGACATCACCAGATTTGGTTCGAACTTGAGTTATTTCCACTTTTTCAGGTGCTTCTTCAATTATTATATTAGCCGTGTCTTTTTCGTGTGTTTCTGTGAAAGGTGAAGTGGTATCGTCTGTTATTTCTTCCGTTTTGTGTACAGAAATGATTGGTTGTTTATCGTCTTCTTGTTCAGTGGTGATTTGTGTAGTTTCAACTTTTGGACCTACTTTCTTTTTAATGGTGCGTTTAGTGATTCGTTTGTGTTTTGTCTTACCTTCTGGTGTTTCAGATTCCTCAACGGTAGTCTCTTCAGGAAGTTCTATTATCTCGACGGGCTGAAGATCTTCCACAACTTCTGGTTTTTCTTCTTCTGTGACGGAAACAGTAGTGATCGGAGCTTCGTCATCTTTTTCAATGGTAGTAATTTCGGTGACTTCTTGCTTTGGACCCTTTTGCTTCTTGATCACACGTTTTGTTGTTTTCACAGTTTTAACATCACCTGATTTGGTTCGAACTTGAGTTATTTCCACTTTTTCAGGTGCTTCTTCCACAACATTAGCCGTGTCTCTTTCGAGTGTTTCTGTGAAAGGTGTAGCGGTATCGTCTGTTATTTCTTCCGTTTTGTGTACAGAGATGATTGGTTGTTTATCGTCTTCTTGTTCAGTGGTGATTTGTGTAGTTTCAACTTTTGGACCAACCTTCTTTTTAATGGTGCGTTTAGTGATTCGCTTGTGTTTTGGCTTACCTTCTGGAGTTTGAGATTCTTCAACAGTCGTTTCTTCAGGAAGTTCTATGATCTCGACGGGCTGAAGGTCTTCCACAACTTGTGGTTTTTCTTCTTCTGTGATGGAAACAGTAGTGATCGGAGCTTCGTCATCTTTTTCAATCGTTGTGATTTCGGTGACTTCTTGCTTTGGACCCTTTTGCTTCTTGATCACACGTTTGGTTGTCTTAACAGTTTTGACATCACCAGATTTGGTTCGAACGTGAGTTATTTCCACTTTTTCAGGTGCTTCTTCAACTATGTTAGCCGTGTACTTTTCGTGTGTTTCTGTGAATGGTGTAGTGGTATCGTCTGTAATTTCTTGTGTCATGTGTACAGAGATGATTGGTTGTTTATCGTCTTCTTGTTCTGTGGTGATTTGTGTAGTTTCAATTTTTGGACCTACTTTCTTTTTAATGGTGCGTTTAGTGATTCGTTTGTGTTTTGTCTTACCTTCTGGTGTTTCAGATTCCTCAACGGTAGTCTCTTCAGGAAGTTCTATTATCTCGACGGGCTGAAGATCTTCCACAACTTCTGGTTTTTCTTCTTCTGTGACGGAAACAGTAGTGATCGGAGCTTCGTCATCTTTTTCAATGGTAGTAATTTCGGTGACTTCTTGCTTTGGACCCTTTTGCTTCTTGATCACACGTTTTGTTGTTTTCACAGTTTTAACATCACCTGATTTGATTCGAACTTGAGTTATTTCCACTTTTTCAGGTGCTTCTTCCACAACATTAGCCGTGTCTCTTTCGAGTGTTTCTGTGAAAGGTGTAGCGGTATCGTCTGTTATTTCTTCCGTTTTGTGTACAGAGATGATTGGTTGTTTATCGTCTTCTTGTTCAGTGGTGATTTGTGTAGTTTCAACTTTTGGACCAACCTTCTTTTTAATGGTGCGTTTAGTGATTCGCTTGTGTTTTGGCTTACCTTCTGGAGTTTGAGATTCTTCAACAGTCGTTTCTTCAGGAAGTTCTATGATCTCGACGGGCTGAAGGTCTTCCACAACTTGTGGTTTTTCTTCTTCTGTGATGGAAACAGTAGTGATCGGAGCTTCATTATCTTTTTCAATGGTAGTAATTTCGGTGACTTCTTGCTTCGGACCCTTTTGCTTTTTGATCACACGTTTTGTTGTTTTCACAGTTTTGACATCACCAGATTTGGTTCGAACATGAGTTATTTCCACTATTTCAGGTGCTTCTTCCACAACATTAGCCGTGTCTATTTCGTGTGTTTCTGTGAAAGGTGTAGTGGTATCGTCTGTTATTTCTTGTGTCATGTGTACAGAGATGATTGGTTGTTTATCGTCTTCTTGTTCTGTGGTGATTTGTGTAGTTTCAATTTTTGGACCTACTTTCTTTTTAATGGTGCGTTTAGTGATTCGTTTGTGTTTTGTCTTACCTTCTGGTGTTTCAGATTTCTCAACGGTAGTCTCTTCAGGAAGTTCTATTATCTCGACGGGCTGAAGATCTTCCACAACTTCTGGTTTTTCTTCTTCTGTGACGGAAACAGTACTGATCGGAGCTTCATCATCTTTTTCAATGGTAGTAATTTCGGTGACTTCTTGCTTTGGACCCTTTTGCTTCTTGATCACACGTTTGGTTGTTTTAACAGTTTTGACATCACCAGATTTGGTTAGAACTTGAGTTATTTCCACTTTTTCAGGTGCTTCTTCAATTATTATAGTAGCCGTGTCTTTTTCGTGTGTTTCTGTGAAAGGTGTAGTGGTATCGTCTGTTATTTCTTGTGTCATGTGTACAGAGATGATTGGTTGTGTATCGTCTTCTTGTTCAGTGGTGATTTGTGTAGTTTCAACTTTTGGACCTACTTTCTTTTTAATGGTGCGTTTAGTGATTCGTTTGTGTTTTGTCTTACCTTCTGGTGTTTCAGATTCCTCAACGGTAGTCTCTTCAGGAAGTTCTATTATCTCGACGGGCTGAAGATCTTCCACAACTTCTGGTTTTTCTTCTTCTGTGACGGAAACAGTAGTGATCGGAGCTTCGTCATCTTTTTCAATGGTAGTAATTTCGGTGACTTCTTGCTTTGGACCCTTTTGCTTCTTGATCACACGTTTTGTTGTTTTCACAGTTTTAACATCACCTGCTTTGGTTCGAACGTGAGTTATTTCCACTTTTTCAGGTGCTTCTTCAACTATGTTAGCCGTGTCTTTTTCGTGTGTTTCTGTGAAAGGTGTAGTGGTATCGTCTGTAATTTCTTCCGTTTTGTGTACAGAGATGATTGGTTGTTTATCGTCTTCTTGTTCAGTGGTGATTTGTGTGGTTTCAACTTTTGGACCTACTTTCTTTTTAATGGTGCGTTTAGTGATTCGTTTGTGTTTTGTCTTACCTTCTGGTGTTTCAGATTCCTCAACGGTAGTCTCTTCAGGAAGTTCTATTATCTCGACAGGCTGAAGATCTTCCACAACTTCTGGTTTTTCTTCTTCTGTGACGGAAACAGTAGTGATCGGAGCTTCGTCATCTTTTTCAATGGTAGTAATTTCGGTGACTTCTTGCTTTGGACCCTTTTGCTTCTTGATCACACGTTTTGTTGTTTTCACAGTTTTAACATCACCTGATTTGATTCGAACTTGAGTTATTTCCACTTTTTCAGGTGCTTCTTCCACAACATTAGCCGTGTCTCTTTCGAGTGTTTCTGTGAAAGGTGTAGCGGTATCGTCTGTTATTTCTTCCGTTTTGTGTACAGAGATGATTGGTTGTTTATCGTCTTCTTGTTCAGTGGTGATTTGTGTAGTTTCAACTTTTGGACCAACCTTCTTTTTAATGGTGCGTTTAGTGATTCGCTTGTGTTTTGGCTTACCTTCTGGAGTTTGAGATTCTTCAACAGTCGTTTCTTCAGGAAGTTCTATGATCTCGACGGGCTGAAGGTCTTCCACAACTTGTGGTTTTTCTTCTTCTGTGATGGAAACAGTAGTGATCGGAGCTTCATTATCTTTTTCAATGGTAGTAATTTCGGTGACTTCTTGCTTCGGACCCTTTTGCTTTTTGATCACACGTTTTGTTGTTTTCACAGTTTTGACATCACCAGATTTGGTTCGAACATGAGTTATTTCCACTATTTCAGGTGCTTCTTCCACAACATTAGCCGTGTCTATTTCGTGTGTTTCTGTGAAAGGTGTAGTGGTATCGTCTGTTATTTCTTGTGTCATGTGTACAGAGATGATTGGTTGTTTATCGTCTTCTTGTTCTGTGGTGATTTGTGTAGTTTCAATTTTTGGACCTACTTTCTTTTTAATGGTGCGTTTAGTGATTCGTTTGTGTTTTGTCTTACCTTCTGGTGTTTCAGATTTCTCAACGGTAGTCTCTTCAGGAAGTTCTATTATCTCGACGGGCTGAAGATCTTCCACAACTTCTGGTTTTTCTTCTTCTGTGACGGAAACAGTACTGATCGGAGCTTCATCATCTTTTTCAATGGTAGTAATTTCGGTGACTTCTTGCTTTGGACCCTTTTGCTTCTTGATCACACGTTTGGTTGTTTTAACAGTTTTGACATCACCAGATTTGGTTAGAACTTGAGTTATTTCCACTTTTTCAGGTGCTTCTTCAATTATTATAGTAGCCGTGTCTTTTTCGTGTGTTTCTGTGAAAGGTGTAGTGGTATCGTCTGTTATTTCTTGTGTCATGTGTACAGAGATGATTGGTTGTGTATCGTCTTCTTGTTCAGTGGTGATTTGTGTAGTTTCAACTTTTGGACCTACTTTCTTTTTAATGGTGCGTTTAGTGATTCGTTTGTGTTTTGTCTTACCTTCTGGTGTTTCAGATTCCTCAACGGTAGTCTCTTCAGGAAGTTCTATTATCTCGACGGGCTGAAGATCTTCCACAACTTCTGGTTTTTCTTCTTCTGTGACGGAAACAGTAGTGATCGGAGCTTCGTCATCTTTTTCAATGGTAGTAATTTCGGTGACTTCTTGCTTTGGACCCTTTTGCTTCTTGATCACACGTTTTGTTGTTTTCACAGTTTTAACATCACCTGCTTTGGTTCGAACGTGAGTTATTTCCACTTTTTCAGGTGCTTCTTCAACTATGTTAGCCGTGTCTTTTTCGTGTGTTTCTGTGAAAGGTGTAGTGGTATCGTCTGTAATTTGTTCCGTTTTGTGTACAGAGATGATTGGTTGTTTATCGTCTTCTTGTTCAGTGGTGATTTGTGTGGTTTCAACTTTTGGACCTACTTTCTTTTTAATGGTGCGTTTAGTGATTCGTTTGTGTTTTGTCTTACCTTCTGGTGTTTCAGATTCCTCAACGGTAGTCTCTTCAGGAAGTTCTATTATTTCGACGGGCTGAAGATCTTCCAAAACTTGTGGTTTTTCTTCTTCTTTGATGGAAACCGTAGAAATCGGAGCTTCATCATCTTTTTCAATCGTAGTGATTTCGGTGACTTCTTGTTTAGGACCCTTTTGCTTCTTGATCACACGTTTGGTTGTTTTGACTGTTTTAATGTCACCGGATTCAGTACGAACTTGAGTTATTTCCACTTTTTCAGGTGCTTCTTCAACTATGTTAGCCGTGTCTTTTTCGTGTGTTTCTGTGAAAGGTGTAGTGGTATCGTCTGTTATTTCTTGTGTCATGTGTACAGAGATGATTGGTTGTTTATCGTCTTCTTGTTCAGTGGTGATTTGTGTAGTTTCAACTTTTGGACCTACTCTCTTTTTAATGGTGCGATTAGTGATTCGCTTGTGTTTTTTCTTACCTTCTGGTGTTTCAGATTCCTCAACGGTAGTCTCTTCAGGAAGTTCTATTATCTCGACGGGCTGAAGATCTTCCACAACTTCTGGTTTTTCTTCTTCTGTGATGGAAACAGTAGTGATCGGAGCTTCGTCATCTTTTTCAATGGTAGTAATTTCGGTGACTTCTTGCTTTGGACCCTTTTGCTTCTTGATCACACGTTTGGTTGTCTTAACAGTTTTGACATCACCAGATTTCGTTCGAACTTGAGTTATTTCCACTTTTTCAGGTGCTTCTTCAACTATGTTAGCCGTGTCTTTTTCGTGTGTTTCTGTGAAAGGTGTAGTGATATCGTCTGTTATTTCTTGTGTCATGTGTACAGAGATGATTGGTTGTTTATCGTCTTCTTGTTCAGTGGTGATTTGTGTAGTTTCAACTTTTGGACCTACTTTCTTTTTAATGGTGCGTTTAGTGATTCGTTTGTGTTTTGTCTTACCTTCTGGTGTTTCAGATTCCTCAACTGTAGTCTCTTCAGGAAGTTCTATTATCTCGACGGGCTGAAGATCTTCCACAACTTCTGGTTTTTCTTCTTCTGTGACGGAAACAGTAGTAATCGGAGCTTCGTCATCTTTTTCAATCGTAGTGATTTCGGTGACTTCTTGTTTAGGACCCTTTTGCTTCTTGATCACACGTTTGGTTGTTTTGACTGTTTTAATGTCACCGGATTCAGTACGAACTTGAGTTATTTCCACTTTTTCAGGTGCTTCTTCCACAACATTAGCCGTGTCTCTTTCGAGTGTGTCTGAGAATGGTGTAGCGGTATCGTCTGTAATTTCTTCCGTTTTGTGTACAGAGATAATAGGTTCTTTATCGTCTTCTTGTTCAGTGGTGATTTGTGTAGTTTCAACTTTTGGACCAACCTTCTTTTTAATGGTGCGTTTAGTAATTCGCTTGTGTTTTGGCTTACCTTCTGGAGTTTGAGATTCTTCAACAGTCGTTTCTTCAGGAAGTTCTATTATCTCGACGGGCTGAAGGTCTTCCACAACTTGTGGTTTTTCTTCTTCTGTGATGGAAACAGTAGTGATCGGAGCTTCATCATCTTTTTCAATCGTAGTGATTTCGGTGACTTCCTGCTTTGGACCCTTTTGCTTCTTGATCACACGTTTGGTTGTCTTAACAGTTTTGACATCACCAGATTTGGTTTGAACTTGAGTTATTTCCACTTTTTCAGGTGCTTCTTCCATAACATTAGCCGTGTCTTTTTTGTGTGTTTCTGTGAAAGGTGTAGTGGTATCGTCTGTTATTTCTTGTGTCATGTGTACAGAGATGATTGGTTGTTTATCGTCTTCTTGTTCAGTGGTGATTTGTGTAGTTTCAACTTTTGGACCTACTTTCTTTTTAATGGTGCGTTTAGTGATTCGTTTGTGTTTTGTCTTACCTTCTGGTGTTTCAGATTCCTCAACGGTAGTCTCTTCAGGAAGTTCTATTATCTCGACGGGCTGAAGATCTTCCACAACTTCTGGTTTTTCTTCTTCTTTGATGGAAACCGTAGTAATCGGAGCTTCATCATCTTTTTCAATCGTAGTGATTTCGGTGACTTCTTGTTTAGGACCCTTTTGCTTCTTGATCACACGTTTGGTTGTTTTGACTGTTTTAATGTCACCGGATTCAGTACGAACTTGAGTTATTTCCACTTTTTCAGGTGCTTCTTCCACAACATTAGCCGTGTCTCTTTCGAGTGTGTCTGAGAATGGTGTACCTGTATCGTCTGTAATTTCTTCCGTTTTGTGTACAGAGATGATTGGTTGTTTATCGTCTTCTTGTTCAGTGGTGATTTGTGTAGTTTCAACTTTTGGACCTACTTTCTTTTTAATGGTGCGTTTAGTGATTCGTTTGTGTTTTGTCTTACCTTCTGGTGTTTCAGATTCCTCAACGGTAGTCTCTTCAGGAAGTTCTATTATCTCGACGGGCTGAAGATCTTCCACAACTTCTGGTTTTTCTTCTTCTGTGACGGAAACAGTAGTGATCGGAGCTTCGTCATCTTTTTCAATGGTAGTAATTTCGGTGACTTCTTGCTTTGGACCCTTTTGCTTCTTGATCACACGTTTTGTTGTTTTCACAGTTTTAACATCACCTGCTTTGGTTCGAACGTGAGTTATTTCCACTTTTTCAGGTGCTTCTTCAACTATGTTAGCCGTGTCTTTTTCGTGTGTTTCTGTGAAAGGTGTAGTGGTATCGTCTGTAATTTCTTCCGTTTTGTGTACAGAGATGATTGGTTGTTTATCGTCTTCTTGTTCAGTGGTGATTTGTGTAGTTTCAACTTTTGGACCTACTTTCTTTTTAATGGTGCGTTTAGTGATTCGTTTGTGTTTTGTCTTACCTTCTGGTGTTTCAGATTCCTCAACGGTAGTCTCTTCAGGAAGTTCTATTATTTCGACGGGCTGAAGATCTTCCAAAACTTCTGGTTTTTCTTCTTCTTTGATGGAAACCGTAGTAATCGGAGCTTCATCATCTTTTTCAATCGTAGTGATTTCGGTGACTTCTTGTTTAGGACCCTTTTGCTTCTTGATCACACGTTTGGTTGTTTTGACTGTTTTAATGTCACCGGATTCAGCACGAACTTGAGTTATTTCCACTTTTTCAGGTGCTTCTTCCACAACATTAGCCGTGTCTCTTTCGAGTGTGTCTGAGAATGGTGTAGCTGTATCGTCTGTAATTTCTTCCGTTTTGTGTACAGAGATGATTGGTTGTTTATCGTCTTCTTGTTCAGTAGTGATTTGTGTAGTTTCAACTTTTGGACCTACTTTCTTTTTAATGGTGCGTTTAGTGATTCGTTTGTGTTTTGTCTTACCTTCTGGTGTTTCAGATTCCTCAACGGTAGTCTCTTCAGGAAGTTCTATTATCTCGACGGGCTGAAGATCTTCCACAACTTCTGGTTTTTCTTCTTCTGTGACGGAAACAGTAGTGATCGGAGCTTCGTCATCTTTTTCAATGGTAGTAATTTCGGTGACTTCTTGCTTTGGACCCTTTTGCTTCTTGATCACACGTTTTGTTGTTTTCACAGTTTTAACATCACCTGATTTGGTTCGAACGTGAGTTATTTCCACTTTTTCAGGTGCTTCTTCAACTATGTTAGCCGTGTCTTTTTCGTGTGTTTCTGTGAAAGGTGTAGTGGTATCGTCTGCAATTTCTTCCGTTTTGTGTACAGAGATGATTGGTTGTTTATCGTCTTCTTGTTCAGTGGTGATTTGTGTAGTTTCAACTTTTGGACCTACTTTCTTTTTAATGGTGCGTTTAGTGATTCTTTTGTGTTTTGTCTTACCTTCTGGTGTTTCAGATTCCTCAACGGTAGTCTCTTCAGGAAGTTCTATTATTTCGACGGGCTGAAGATCTTCCACAACTTCTGGTTTTTCTTCTTCTGTGACGGAAACAGTAGTGATCGGAGCTTCATCATCTTTTTCAATGGTAGTAATTTCGGTGACTTCTTGCTTTGGACCCTTTTGCTTCTTGATCACACGTTTTGTTGTTTTCACAGTTTTGACATCACCAGATTTGGTTCGAACGTGAGTTATTTCCACTTTTTCAGGTGCTTCTTCAACTATGTTAGCCGTGTCTTTTTCGTGTGTTTCTGTGAAAGGTGTAGTGGTATCGTCTGCAATTTCTTCCGTTTTGTGTACAGAGATGATTGGTTGTTTATCGTCTTCTTGTTCAGTGGTGATTTGTGTAGTTTCAACTTTTGGACCTACTTTCTTATTAATGGTGCGTTTAGTGATTCTTTTGTGTTTTGTCTTACCTTCTGGTGTTTCAGATTCCTCAACAGTAGTCTCTTCAGGAAGTTCTATTATTTCGACGGGCTGAAGATCTTCCACAACTTCTGGTTTTTCTTCTTCTGTGACGGAAACAGTAGTGATCGGAGCTTCATCATCTTTTTCAATGGTAGTAATTTCGGTGACTTCTTGCTTTGGACCCTTTTGCTTCTTGATCACACGTTTTGTTGTTTTCACAGTTTTGACATCACCAGATTTGGTTCGGACTTGAGTTATTTCCACTTTTTCAGGTGCTTCTTCAACTATATTAGCCGTGTCTTTTTCGAGTGTTTCTGTGAAAGGTGTTGTGGTATTGTCTGTTATTTCTTCCGTTTTGTATACAGAGATGATTGGTTGTTTATCGTCTTCTTGTTCAGTGGTGATTTGTGTAGTTTCAACTTTTGGACCAACCTTCTTTTTAATGGTGCGTTTAGTGATTCGTTTGTGTTTTGGCTTACCTTCTGGTGTTTCAGATTCCTCAACGGTAGTCTCTTCAGGAAGTTCTATTATTTCGACGGGCAGAACATCTTCAGCAACTTGTGGTTTTTCTTCTTCTGTAATGGAAACAGTAGTGATCGGAGCTTCGTCATCTTTTTCAATGGTAGTAATTTCGGTGACTTCTTGCTTTGGACCCTTTTGCTTCTTGATCACACGTTTTGTTGTTTTCACAGTTTTGACATCACCAGATTTGGTTCGAACGTGAGTTATTTCCACTTTTTCAGGTGCTTCTTCAACTATGTTAGCCGTGTCTTTTTCGTGTGTTTCTGTGAAAGGTGTAGTGGTATCGTCTGCAATTTCTTCCGTTTTGTGTACAGAGATGATTGGTTGTTTATCGTCTTCTTGTTCAGTGGTGATTTGTGTAGTTTCAACATTTGGACCTACTTTCTTTTTAATGGTGCGTTTAGTGATTCGTTTGTGTTTTGTCTTACCTTCTGGTGTTTCAGATTCCTCAACGGTAGTCTCTTCAGGAAGTTCTATTATTTCGACGGGCTGAAGATCTTCCAAAACTTGTGGTTTTTCTTCTTCTGTGACGGAAACAGTAGTGATCGGAGCTTCGTCATCTTTTTCAATGGTAGTAATTTCGGTGACTTCTTGCTTTGGACCCTTTTGCTTCTTGATCACACGTTTGGTTGTTTTAACTGTTTTGACATCACCAGATTTGGTTCGAACTTGAGTTATTTCCACTTTTTCAGGTGCTTCTTCAACTATATTAGCCGTGTCTTTTTCGAGTGTTTCTGTGAAAGGTGTAGCGGTATCGTCTGTTATTTCTTCCGTTTTGTGTACAGAGATGATTGGTTGTTTATCGTCTTCTTGTTCAGTGGTGATTTGTGTAGTTTCAACATTTGGACCTACTTTCTTTTTAATGGTGCGTTTAGTGATTCGTTTGTGTTTTGTCTTACCTTCTGGTGTTTCAGATTCCTCAACGGTAGTCTCTTCAGGAAGTTCTATTATCTCGACGGGCTGAAGATCTTCCACAACTTCTGGTTTTTCTTCTTCTGTGATGGAAACAGTAGTGATCGGAGCTTCGTCATCTTTTTCAATGGTAGTAATTTCGGTGACTTCTTGCATTGGACCCTTTTGCTTCTTGATCACACGTTTTGTTGTTTTCACAGTTTTAACATCACCTGATGTGGTTCGAACTTGAGTTATTTCCACTTTCTCAGGTGCTTCTTCAACTATGTTAGCCGTGTCTTTTTCGTGTGTTTCTGTGAAAGGTGTAGTGGTATCGTCTGTAATTTCTTCCGTTTTGTGTACAGAGATGATTGGTTGTTTATCGTCTTCTTGTTCAGTGGTGATTTGTGTAGTTTCAATTTTTGGACCTACTTTCTTTTTAATGGTGCGTTTAGTGATTCGTTTTAGTTTTGTCTTACCTTCTGGTGTTTCAGATTCCTCAACGGTAGTCTCTTCAGGAAGTTCTATTATCTCGACGGGCTGAAGATCTTCCACAACTTCTGGTTTTTCTTCTTTTGTGACGGAAACAGTAGTGATCGGAGCTTCATCATCTTTTTCAATGGTAGTAATTTCGGTGACTTCTTGTTTAGGACCCTTTTGCTTCTTGATCACACGTTTGGTTGTTTTCACAGTTTTGACATCACCAGATTTGGTTCGAACTTGAGTTATTTCCACTTTTTCAGGTGCTTCTTCGACAACATTAGCCGTGTCTCTTTCGAGTGTTTCTGTGAATGGTGTAGCGGTATCGTCTGTTATTTCTTCCGTTTTGTGTACAGAGATGATTGGTTGTTTATCGTCTTCTTGTTCAGTGGTGATTTGTGTAGTTTCAACTTTTGGACCAACCTTCTTTTTAATGGTGCGTTTAGTGATTCGTTTGTGTTTTGGCTTACCTTCTGGTGTTTCAGATTCCTCAACGGTAGTCTCTTCAGGAAGTTCTATTATCTCGACGGGCTGAAGATCTTCCACAACTTCTGGTTTTTCTTCTTCTGTGACGGAAACAGTAGTGATCGGAGCTTCGTCATCTTTTTCAATGGTAGTAATTTCGGTGACTTCTTGCTTTGGACCCTTTTGCTTCTTGATCACACGTTTTGTTGTTTTCACAGTTTTAACATCACCTGATTTGGTTCGAACTTGAGTTATTTCCACTTTTTCAGGTGCTTCTTCCACAACATTAGCCGTGTCTCTTTCGAGTGTTTCTGTGAAAGGTGTAGCGGTATCGTCTGTTATTTCTTCCGTTTTGTGTACAGAGATGATTGGTTGTTTATCGTCTTCTTGTTCAGTGGTGATTTGTGTAGTTTCAACTTTTGGACCAACCTTCTTTTTAATGGTGCGTTTAGTGATTCGTTTGTGTTTTGGCTTACCTTCTGGTGTTTCAGATTCCTCAACGGTAGTCTCTTCAGGAAGTTCTATTATTTCGACGGGCAGAACATCTTCAGCAACTTGTGGTTTTTCTTCTTCTGTAATGGAAACAGTAGTGATCGGAGCTTCGTCATCTTTTTCAATGGTAGTAATTTCGGTGACTTCTTGCTTTGGACCCTTTTGCTTCTTAATCACACGTTTGGTTGTTTTAACAGTTTTGACATCACCAGATTTGGTTCGAACTTGAGTTATTTCCACTTTTTCAGGTGCTTCTTCAACTATATTAGCCGTGTCTTTTTCGAGTGTTTCTGTGAAAGGTGTTGTGGTATTGTCTGTTATTTCTTCCGTTTTGTGTACAGAGATGATTGGTTGTTTATCGTCTTCTTGTTCAGTGGTGATTTGTGTAGTTTCAACTTTTGGACCAACCTTCTTTTTAATGGTGCGTTTAGTGATTCGCTTGTGTTTTGGCTTACCTTCTGGAGTTTGAGATTCTTCAACAGTCGTTTCTTCAGGAAGTTCTATTATCTCGACGGGCTGAAGGTGTTCCACAACTTCTGGTTTTTCTTCTTCTGTGACGGAAACAGTAGTGATCGGAGCTTCGTCATCTTTTTCAATGGTAGTAATTTCGGTGACTTCTTGCTTTGGACCCTTTTGCTTCTTGATCACACGTTTTGTTGTTTTCACAGTTTTAACATCACCTGATTTGGTTCGAACTTGAGTTATTTCCACTTTTTCAGGTGCTTCTTCCACAACATTAGCCGTGTCTCTTTCGAGTGTTTCTGTGAAAGGTGTAGCGGTATCGTCTGTTATTTCTTCCGTTTTGTGTACAGAGATGATTGGTTGTTTATCGTCTTCTTGTTCAGTGGTGATTTGTGTAGTTTCAACTTTTGGACCTAATTTCTTTTTAATGGTGCGTTTAGTGATTCGTTTTAGTTTTGTCTTACCTTCTGGTGTTTCAGATTCCTCAACGGTAGTCTCTTCAGGAAGTTCTATTATTTCATCGGGCTGAAGATCTTCCACAACTTCTGGTTTTTCTTCTTCCGTGACGGAAACAGTAGTGATCGGAGCTTCGTCATCTTTTTCAATGGTAGTAATTTCGGTGACTTCTTGCTTTGGACCCTTTTGCTTCTTGATCACACGTTTGGTTGTTTTAACAGTTTTGACATCACCAGATATGGTTCGAACTTGAGTTATTTCCACTTTTTCAGGCGCTTCTTCAACTATGTTAGCCGTGTCTTTTTCGTGTGTTTCTGTGAAAGGTGTAGTGGTATCGTCTGTTATTTCTTCCGTTTTGTGTACAGAGATGATTGGTTGTTTATCGTCTTCTTGTTCAGTGGTGATTTGTGTAGTTTCAACTTTTGGACCTACTTTCTTTTTAATGGTGCGTTTAGTGATTCGTTTTAGTTTTGTCTTACCTTCTGGTGTTTCAGATTCCTCAACGGTAGTCTCTTCAGGAAGTTCTATTATTTCGACGGGCTGAAGATTTTCCACAACTTCTGGTTTTTCTTCTTCTGTGACGGAAACAGTAGTAATCGGAGCTTCGTCATCTTTTTCAATCGTAGTGATTTCGGTGACTTCTTGCTTTGGACCCTTATGCTTCTTGATCACACGTTTTGTTGTTTTAACAGTTTTGACATCACCAGATTTGGTTCGAACTTGAGTTATTTCCACTTTTTCAGGTGCTTCTTCAACTATATTAGCTGTGTCTTTTTCGAGAGTTTCTGTGAAAGGTGTAGTGGTATCGTCTGTTATTTCTTCCGTTTTGTGTACAGAGATGATTGGTTGTTTATCGTCTTCTTGTTCAGTGGTGATTTGTGTAGTTTCAACTTTTGGACCTACTTTCTTTTTAATGGTGCGTTTAGTGATTCGTTTTAGTTTTGTCTTACCTTCTGGTGTTTCAGATTCCTCAACGGTAGTCTCTTCAGGAAGTTCTATTATTTCGACGGGCTGAAGATTTTCCACAACTTCTGGTTTTTCTTCTTCTGTGACGGAAACAGTAGTAATCGGAGCTTCGTCATCTTTTTCAATCGTAGTGATTTCGGTGACTTCTTGCTTTGGACCCTTATGCTTCTTGATCACACGTTTTGTTGTTTTAACAGTTTTGACATCACCAGATTTGGTTCGAACTTGAGTTATTTCCACTTTTTCAGGTGCTTCTTCAACTATATTAGCTGTGTCTTTTTCGAGAGTTTCTGTGAAAGGTGTAGTGGTATCGTCTGTTATTTCTTCCGTTTTGTGTACAGAGATGATTGGTTGTTTATCGTCTTCTTGTTCAGTGGTGATTTGTGTAGTTTCAACATTTGGACCTACTTTCTTTTTAATGGTGCGTTTAGTGATTCGTTTTAGTTTTGTCTTACCTTCTGGTGTTTCAGATTCCTCAACGGTAGTCTCTTCAGGAAGTTCTATTATCTCGACGGACTGAAGATCTTCCACAACTTCTGGTTTTTCTTCTTCTGTGACGGAAACAGTAGTGATCGGAGCTTCGTCATCTTTTTCAATGGTAGTAATTTCGGTGACTTCTTGCTTTGGACCCTTTTGCTTCTTGATCACACGTTTTGTTGTTTTCACAGTTTTAACATCACCTGATTTGGTTCGAACTTGGGTTATTTCCACTTTTTCAGGTGCTTCTTCGACAACATTAGCCGTGTCTCTTTCGAGTGTTTCTGTGAATGGTGTAGCGGTATCGTCTGTTATTTCTTCCGTTTTGTGTACAGAAATGATTGGTTGTTTATCGTCTTCTTGTTCAGTGGTGATTTGTGTAGTTTCAACTTTTGGACCAACCTTCTTTTTAATGGTGCGTTTAGTGATTCGCTTGTGTTTTGGCTTACCTTCTGGAGTTTGAGATTCTTCAACAGTCGTTTCTTCAGGAAGTTCTATGATCTCGACGGGCTGAAGGTCTTCCACAACTTGTGGTTTTTCTTCTTCTGTGATGGAAACAGTAGTGATCGGAGCTTCGTCATCTTTTTCAATGGTAGTAATTTCGGTGACTTCTTGCTTTTGACCCTTTTTCTTTTTGATCAAACGTTTTGTAGTTTTCACAGTTTTAACTTCACCGGATTCAGTTCGAACTTGAGTTATTTCCACTTTTTCAGGCGCTTCCTCAACTATATTAGCCACGTCTTTTTCGTGTGTTTCTGTGAATGGTGTAGTGGTATCGTCTGTTATTTCTTCCGTTTTGTGTACAGAAATGATTGGTTGTTTATCGTCTTCTTGTTCAGTGGTGATCTGTGTAGTTTCAACTTTTGGACCAATCTTCTTTTTAATGGTGCGTTTAGTGATTCGCTTGTGTTTTGGCTTACCTTCTGGAGTTTGAGATTCTTCAACAGTCGTTTCTTCAGGAAGTTCTATTATCTCGACGGGCTGAAGGTGTTCCACAACTTGTGGTTTTTCTTCTTCTGTGATGGAAACAGTAGTGATCGGAGCTTCGTCATCTTTTTCAATGGTAGTAATTTCGGTGACTTCTTGCTTTGGACCCTTTTGCTTCTTGATCACACGTTTGGTTGTTTTAACAGTTTTGACATCACCAGATTTGGATCGAACTTGAGTTATTTCCACTTTTTCAGGTGCTTCTTCAACTATATTAGCCGTGTCTTTTTCGAGTGTTTCTGTGAAAGGTGTAGTGGTATCGTCTGTTATTTCTTCCGTTTTGTGTACAGAGATGATTGGTTGTTTATCGTCTTCTTGTTCAGTGGTGATTTGTGTAGTTTCAACTTTTGGACCAACCTTCTTTTTAATGGTGCGTTTAGTGATTCGCTTGTGTTTTGGCTTACCTTCTGGAGTTTGAGATTCTTCAACAGTCATTTCTTCAGGAAGTTCTATGATCTCGACGGGCTGAAGGTCTTCCACAACTTGTGGTTTTTCTTCTTCTGTGATGGAAACAGTAGTGATCGGAGCTTCGTCATCTTTTTCAATGGTAGTAATTTCGGTGACTTCTTGCTTTTGACCCTTTTTCTTTTTGATCAAACGTTTTGTAGTTTTCACAGTTTTAACTTCACCGGATTCAGTTCGAACTTGAGTTATTTCCACTTTTTCAGGCGCTTCCTCAACTATATTAGCCACGTCTTTTTCGTGTGTTTCTGTGAATGGTGTAGTGGTATCGTCTGTTATTTCTTCCGTTTTGTGTACAGAAATGATTGGTTGTTTATCGTCTTCTTGTTCAGTGGTGATCTGTGTAGTTTCAACTTTTGGACCAATCTTCTTTTTAATGGTGCGTTTAGTGATTCGCTTGTGTTTTGGCTTACCTTCTGGAGTTTGAGATTCTTCAACAGTCGTTTCTTCAGGAAGTTCTATTATCTCGACGGGCTGAAGGTGTTCCACAACTTGTGGTTTTTCTTCTTCTGTGATGGAAACAGTAGTGATCGGAGCTTCGTCATCTTTTTCAATGGTAGTAATTTCGGTGACTTCTTGCTTTGGACCCTTTTGCTTCTTGATCACACGTTTGGTTGTTTTAACAGTTTTGACATCACCAGATTTGGATCGAACTTGAGTTATTTCCACTTTTTCAGGTGCTTCTTCAACTATATTAGCCGTGTCTTTTTCGAGTGTTTCTGTGAAAGATGTAGTGGTATCGTCTGTTATTTCTTCCGTTTTGTGTACAGAGATGATTGGTTGTTTATCGTCTTCTTGTTCAGTGGTGATTTGTGTAGTTTCAACTTTTGGACCAACCTTCTTTTTAATGGTGCGTTTAGTGATTCGCTTGTGTTTTGGCTTACCTTCTGGAGTTTGAGATTCTTCAACAGTCGTTTCTTCAGGAAGTTCTATGATCTCGACGGGCTGAAGGTCTTCCACAACTTGTGGTTTTTCTTCTTCTGTGATGGAAACAGTAGTGATCGGAGCTTCGTCATCTTTTTCAATGGTAGTAATTTCGGTGACTTCTTGCTTTTGACCCTTTTTCTTTTTGATCAAACGTTTTGTAGTTTTCACAGTTTTAACTTCACCGGATTCAGTTCGAACTTGAGTTATTTCCACTTTTTCAGGCGCTTCCTCAACTATATTAGCCACGTCTTTTTCGTGTGTTTCTGTGAATGGTGTAGTGGTATCGTCTGTTGTTTCTTCCGTTTTGTGTACAGAAATGATTGGTTGTTTATCGTCTTCTTGTTCAGTGGTGATTTGTGTAGTTTCAACTTTTGGACCAATCTTCTTTTTAATGGTGCGTTTAGTGATTCGTTTTAGTTTTGTCTTACCTTCTGGTGTTTCAGATTCCTCAACGGTAGTCTCTTCAGGAAGTTCTATGATCTCGACGGGCTGAAGGTCTTCCACAACTTGTGGTTTTTCTTCTTCTGTGATGGAAACAGTAGTGATCGGAGCTTCGTCATCTTTTTCAATGGTAGTAATTTCGGTGTCTTCTTGCTTTTGACCCTTTTTCTTTTTGATCAAACGTTTTGTAGTTTTCACAGTTTTAACTTCACCGGATTCAGTTCGAACTTGAGTTATTTCCACTTTTTCAGGCGCTTCCTCAACTATATTAGCCACGTCTTTTTCGTGTGTTTCTGTGAATGGTGTAGTGGTATCGTCTGTTATTTCTTCCGTTTTGTGTACAGAAATGATTGGTTGTTTATCGTCTTCTTGTTCAGTGGTGATTTGTGTAGTTTCAACTTTTGGACCAATCTTCTTTTTAATGGTGCGTTTAGTGATTCGCTTGTGTTTTGGCTTACCTTCTGGAGTTTGAGATTCTTCAACAGTTGTTTCTTCAGGAAGTTCTATTATCTCGACGGGCTGAAGGTGTTCCACAACTTCTGGTTTTTCTTCTTCTGTGATGGAAACAGTAGTGATCGGAGCTTCGTCATCTTTTTCAATGGTAGTAATTTCGGTGACTTCTTGCTTTGGACCCTTTTGCTTCTTGATCACACGTTTGGTTGTTTTAACAGTTTTGACATCACCAGATTTGGTTCGAACTTGAGTTATTTCCACTTTTTCAGGTGCTTCTTCAACTATATTAGCCGTGTCTTTTTCGAGTGTTTCTGTGAAAGGTGTAGTGGTATCGTCTGTTATTTCTTCCGTTTTGTGTACAGAGATGATTGGTTGTTTATCGTCTTCTTGTTCAGTGGTGATTTGTGTAGTTTCAACTTTTGGACCAACCTTCTTTTTAATGGTGCGTTTAGTGATTCGCTTGTGTTTTGGCTTACCTTCTGGAGTTTGAGATTCTTCAACAGTCGTTTCTTCAGGAAGTTCTATGATCTCGACGGGCTGAAGGTCTTCCACAACTTGTGGTTTTTCTTCTTCTGTGATGGAAACAGTAGTGATCGGAGCTTCGTCATCTTTTTCAATGGTAGTAATTTCGGTGACTTCTTGCTTTTGACCCTTTTTCTTTTTGATCAAACGTTTTGTAGTTTTCACAGTTTTAACTTCACCGGATTCAGTTCGAACTTTAGTTATTTCCACTTTTTCAGGCGCTTCCTCAACTATATTAGCCACGTCTTTTTCGTGTGTTTCTGTGAAAGGTGTAGTGGTATCGTCTGTTGTTTCTTCCGTTTTGTGTACAGAAATGATTGGTTGTTTATCGTCTTCTTGTTCAGTGGTGATTTGTGTAGTTTCAACTTTTGGACCAACCTTCTTTTTAATTGTGCGTTTAGTGATTCGCTTGTGTTTTGGCTTACCTTCTGGAGTTTGAGATTCTTCAACAGTCGTTTCTTCAGGAAGTTCTATGATCTCGACGGGCTGAAGGTCTTCCACAACTTGTGGTTTTTCTTCTTCTGTGATGGAAACAGTAGTGATCGGAGCTTCGTCATCTTTTTCAATGGTAGTAATTTCGGTGACTTCTTGCTTTTGACCCTTTTTCTTCTTGATCACACGTTTTGTTGTTTTCACAGTTTTAACATCACCTGATTTGGTTCGAACTTGAGTTATTTCCACTTTTTCAGGCGCTTCCTCAACTATATTAGCCACGTCTTTTTCGTGTGTTTCTGTGAATGGTGTAGTGGTATCGTCTGTTATTTCTTCCGTTTTGTGTACAGAAATGATTGGTTGTTTATCGTCTTCTTGTTCAGTGGTGATTTGTGTTGTTTCAACTTTTGGACCAATCTTCTTTTTAATGGTGCGTTTAGTGATTCGCTTGTGTTTTGGCTTACCTTCTGGAGTTTGAGATTCTTCAACAGTTGTTTCTTCAGGAAGTTCTATGATCTCGACGGGCTGAAGGTGTTCCACAACTTCTGGTTTTTCTTCTTCTGTGATGGAAACAGTAGTGATCGGAGCTTCGTCATCTTTTTCAATGGTAGTAATTTCGGTGACTTCTTGCTTTGGACCCTTTTGCTTCTTGATCACACGTTTGGTTGTTTTAACAGTTTTGACATCACCAGATTTGGTTCGAACTTGAGTTATTTCCACTTTTTCAGGTGCTTCTTCAACTATATTAGCCGTGTCTTTTTCGAGTGTTTCTGTGAAAGGTGTAGTGGTATCGTCTGTTATTTCTTCCGTTTTGTGTACAGAGATGATTGGTTGTTTATCGTCTTCTTGTTCAGTGGTGATTTGTGTAGTTTCAACTTTTTTACCAACCTTCTTTTTAATGGTGCGTTTAGTGATTCGCTTTTGTTTTGGCTTACCTTCTGGAGTTTGAGATTCTTCAACAGTAGTTTCTTCGGGCAGTTCAATTATATCTACAACTTCATTTTTTTCTTCAGTTTCAGAGTCACTTTCGGTCCAGGTAGTCTTTTTTTGTTGTTCTACAGTATCCCATTCGTTTTTCATTATGTTCACTTTTTTGGTTTTCTTTTGTTTATATTTTTTATTCTCTTTTCTTTCATCTACGGTTTCAATTTCAACTGGTTGTAATTTCCAGTTCTTCGGTTTTTTCAAAGAACGTTTAGTGGTGACACTTTTCGGTGTTTCATCTTCAGCTATCATCTCTTCAATTTCAACATTTGCTGTCATTTTAGGTATATGTAAAAATTCGTCAGGCATTTCAATGGTACTTTTTTCCGAGTCATTTTCAATAGGCGTATCATCTCCTTCGTATTCTTCGATATTGACACCATGACTTATTGTTGGCTTCGGTTTATCAGCATCTTTATCATCCAAGAACTCTTCAATGACAACATCACCTTCATCTAATTCCATAAAACTGGATTTCTTTTTTTTCCGTAATATAGTTCGTTTAGTTTTCACTTGTATAGGTTCGCCATTTCCGGGAGCTTTAACAAATTTAGTTACTATTTCTTCTGTTTCTTCGACATCAGAAGATTTTGGAGAACTTGTAGTTAGCACTGTGTTTTCTGAAAAATTATGCTATGAATAAAGCAGTAATAGTAATTCGAGTTTCTGTACATTTGAGAGTAATGATTTGATTTTGGTGTATAAGGATTATGTCCAGTATGACACAATTATGATAAAAATTAAGTTATATTGTATTTATTTTAAATGTAATAAATGCAGTATTTTATTATTACTAATGACGCCAGCATCTCCTGTAAGCATCAGCAATAATGAGGACTGCCAACGCATTGATGATCTTTACAAAGCCTAATTAATATATTTAATGTTATTGTTTCAGGTTTTAAAAACACATTTATAAAGCCAAAATGGTAACTTTGACGGATATACGTAGGATAGTTACCAGAATCTATACGATCACATAATCATAGTAAAAAATCTCAATGGTTTTAGAAGGATGAGCATATTTTTATCCGTCGAAAAGGAGGTCAAGTCTCGATTAGAAAATGTCAGCACAGATAGAGTAAGTAAAATAAGTTTGTCATTCTTAAATTGTATATGTGATAAATGTGATTTCTAACGATACGTAATGGCTTTTATATATTGTCATTACAATTAAAACTCTTTGTTATTGAAATAGAGACTATAATACTTTAATCAAATGAGATATTGGAGCCGATTCTGTTGTTTACAAACTTAACTAATATTAGACAAGTCACCTCTCTTTCATTTTAACCTTATTGAAAAAAGATAGAACATTTTTAATGCTGTCAGTTTAATCCATGCCGTCGTAATGTACAGGTAAATAGTCGTGACCAATAAAGATCGCGCTTAAATTAACGTTGAAATATGTGATCGGACTGAACTGATAGGACTAAAATATCTTGCATCCCTTTCTTATATTTACTATTAGAAAGAGATATAGTGAGATTAAATTTATTTAGTTCGTAAACAACAGAATCGGCACCATTGTAGCGTTCCACCGACTTATATGGCCGATACCATAGCGACTATAAAAGCTTGTCGCGCGATTTACTTGTGTAAATAAACTAGTACCTATTTAATTGAGTAACTTAATCTGCTGTTATTTTTAGGGTTCCGAAAAAATAAAAGGAACCCGTTATAGGATCACTCGTGCGTCTGTCCGTCTGTCTGTCTGTCTGTCTGTCCGAAAATATTGGACTGGATTGAGTTGAAAGTTGGTACACATATGTAAGTCGGTGACCCAAACATGGACGTGTTACGTAAATAATTGAATTTCAAACATGGGAGCTAATTTTGGGGAGTAAATTAGAAAATTAAAAAAAAAAAGTTTTGCTGACAATATTGTGTAACATAATTATTCAAATGAAAGGGCTTGCTATGAATATGAAATATGTTAAATTTTAATATAAATAGTTTTGAAGTTATTTAAGAAAATAGGCGAAAAATTGGCTAAACTTGACCACCCTTAGTTCCAAAACTACTGGGCCAAACATTTTGAAAAAAAATCAGATAATAGTTCTTTACGTAAATATTACAGGAAAACCTATATATCCTTTAAACCTGCAATTGGATATGGATATAATAATGTGAATCTGGGAAACGGCTCCAACGATTTTCATGAAATTTGCTATGCAGGGGGTTTCGGGGGCGAAAAATCGATATAGCTAGGTTTCATTTTTAGAAAACACGATTTCCAAAAAAAAAACTTTTTATAGTTACCATCAACAAATTTGGGTCAGATTTAAAAATATTTATGGAACTTAGTTAAACATGTACGGAACCCTCTCCACGCGAGTTTAACTCGCATTTGTCCGATTTATTTTTTTTAATATTCAGTTTAATTAAATAATACCTGGTTGACCGCTTTGCTCGTTTTTTTTTAAACGACGTTTTCTAAAAATGAAACCTAGCTAGATTGACTTACTCACTCACAACAAGCCCTTTCATTTGATATGTTTCACAAAAAAGTCTGCAATACTTTTTTTTTTAATTTTCCAGTTTACCCCCCAAAATTAGCCCTCATGTTTGAAATTCATTTATTTACGTAACACGTCCATGGTTGGGTCACCGACTTACATATGTGTACTAACTTTCAACTCAATCCAGTCCAATATTTTCGCACAGACAGACAGACAGACGCACGAGTGATCCTATAAGGTTTCCGTTTTTTTTTATCGGCACCTTAAAAATCAATGTAACTCTTAATTAAATATATTCTGCCTAGGTATTTAACGGTATTTAACGATCGAATCATCTTGGTCATTATCACTTCACTTTGAATCACTTATCTGTGATAATGATTTTATACATTTATTGTAAACCCTGGAATTATTCCAGTGATTAGCAACTGCCCTTTTTCACACCAATAAAAATTCGTCATTCGTCATATAATTAATAAAATACTTTGTTAGAATTTAGAGCACAGAAAAAGAAGTTGTGTATGTACTATTTTTGAAATAGCTATAAATTTCTGATAAAAATGAAATACAAGGAAGCTGCTCAGCTCAACATTTATCGGATTGTTTTCTGTTTAGTTTTTTATACTATGGAACGGATTTTAATTCAGTTTTCACTATCTTTTGGAGAATTAATTCTTCCGGAAGGTTTTGTTTGGGTCCTATCCAAAGACTAAAAATAAAGAGTGGTCTGTAAATATAATTATATTATTTAATCCGGAGTCAGTGGTTAGGTTAGGTCAGGTTATCAAATCGATTCTTCCGGAGGCGTCGTGAAAGCAAGTGAGCGAGCTGGGGCTCAGAGCTGACCCTTGTGTCGTCACTTGTCGGCATCGTCACCCCGGCCCCGTAGTGACGCTGCTCTCGAGCAGTTATACATATACAGAATTACTTTTCAATGATAAGCCATTATAATTAAGATTTTTAAATATTAGAGAAAAATCTATCCTTTGTAATCCAGTCAGTTGTGGAATGTACGGAGTCACTTCCGTGCCTCCCGACTGACGTGCGCCGCCGACGCACAATTTTCATAGGCTGACTATGGCCACGTCGGGCATGTGCATACAATGTGACGCTATATTAGTAAATTGCACCCGTGTGAAGCCTGGCCGGTAGTATAAATATAGAAAAAGGTAACTTACCAATAAATTGGGATTTTTGTTCTGAAATAGTTATATCATAGTGATCTTCTTCAGTTGTCATTTTGCCTATTAAGGACTTGGGTTGCTTTTCAGTATAGGGTAATATTTGTTCATCCACGAAATCGTTTGATGTATGAATTTCATTCGCCACAGTTAAATCGGGTTTTAATTGTTGTAGTCTAGGTTCTGATAAATTAAATTCGGTTTCATGTTGAATACTTTCATTGTCTGTTATTATTAATGGTTTTATGCAAGTAGTCGTTAAATTAATACTTTCGGTCTGTGTCGATGGTGTTTTTATCTCGCTTAAATGTGATTGTGGGAAATTTTCTGTACATTGAATATGTGTTAATGGAATGATTGTATTTTCAGCGACCACTGATTTATCTTCAACTGTCAGTAAATTTTCTTGTGAGTCGTCATGAACAATTTCATGTACTGTAATACCTTTTGTAGTAGTAAATGATAATAATGCATAGTTCTCTGTTTTATGAATAGTTGATTGTCCTTTGTCTTGTAAATTTTCGATTTCTTGACTAACAATAACTTCACTATTAAGTATGGACTGTTGTTCTGTTAAAATAGAATGAGCAGTTGTACTGAAAGAATCGAATACTTCTTGTAAATCTTTTTCTTTTTCTATTACTTGTACTTCCATTATTTCTTTTGCAGATGCTTCAACAATTTTTTCTGATGCTTCACGTAAATCTGCTTTAATATCTTTTAAATCTGATTCTTTTTCACCATGTAAAATTTCCATTGCTTCTACATGTTTTTGTAAGTCATCATGTATAACGATAGCTGTTGAAGACTTTGAAATTGCATTTTCAAAATTGTTCACATTGCTAGATGTCGTAATTTCTGTACCAATTGTGCTTTTATGCGGTATAATTCCAACGGTTGCATCATATTGCGGATATGTAGGCTTTACTTCTAACTCTCTTTCCGTATCAACTATTTCCACACTACTTGTTACCGCAGCTTGTATTTCAATCACATCAGTAGTAACCTTTGATTTCAATGGTTTTTGTTCAGTCAACATCGTTTCACTTTCAGCTACTACAATTTCTGTCTGTTCAACAGCATCTGTAACTATTGGTGCAACGTCTGATATTTGAGAAACAGTATCATTATTTTTAAAGTCCTCCGTACCTTGAGATGTTATCACTTCTTCTGTATGGGCAATTTTACCATAGATATCATCTATTTTAATCAATGCTTGTTTTAAATCTAAGTCTAAGGTGTCAGCTTTTTCTAGTTGATCACATCGAGATAAAATTTCTGTAGTTTCTAAACCCTGTTGACAAGTTATTGAAAAGTCTACATTTTGTTCATAGGGAGTCGTAGCAATAAATAAAGATTTTTCTTTTTCTACAATAACATTTTCATCATATTCCAGTGCTTGCAGAGCTGTTAAAGATACAACCGGTTCGATTTTAGCATCATTTGCTTTTTCTGGTATTTGTCCTTCAGATGTATGAACTAAAATCTCTTGTTGAGTAATTGCTTCTGATGTTGTGGTACTTTTATTTGCCTTTAGTTTAACAAAGCTATCAGTTTCCAAATTTACCGGAGCTATTTCAGGTTTATTTTCTTCAACTACAAGTGCTTGACTGGAATCTATATTTACTGAAGCCGCAAAAGTATTTGGTAAGCTATCAGTTTTGAAAATATTTTCATTTTCAGTACAGTTTGTAGAACTTACTACAATCTCATGGTGAGTGATATTTTCAACTTTAGCTTTTTTAGTCAAAGCCTGAATTATGCCTTCTGAAAGCCCTACACTTGAATCAGTTGTTATTTCAGATGACACTGCTACTGGCCGTCCATATATGTCTGCTATTACTGCAAATGTTTCAGGTATAGATGGTAAATGACAATCGTCTTCTTTTTCATGTTCTATAACCTCCATCACTTTAACAGACTCTTCAAGATGTACAATATGTGGACTAATAGACTTCAAATCCGGCTGTGTATTAGTTTGTAAAGGCGAATGAGTATCCAAAACCTTATTTTCAATAATTTGGAGTGGTGCCAAGTTAGTAGAAGACAAATAAGCTTCTTCATAATTAGAAACAAAAGTATCTAATTTTTCAATATTATCACGAGGATTTACTGTAGATACCACAGCTACTTTGTGATCAGCATTCATGTCAAGTTTAGCGAACTGATTTAGTTTATTTTTTTCCGCAGTTAGTGGCTGTTCTGAGCAACTAGAGACAGTTTCAGTAACGCTTAAACTTTTGTGATCTGTGAAATTAGTCAAAGCTGTACTTCTTACGGTTTGAGTTTCATCCAATTTTTGTATTTGTTCTTCAACATTAGTTTGCATAACCTCGATTTCTTTTTGTAAATCCTGACATTCTAATGCAGTCTCTAGAACTTTCTTAGGTATTGTTAAAAAATCTACATTATCAGATGTATTCACTTCATGTGATAATGAAGTTTTAAGATGATGGGTAGACGAAGGCTGCGCGCACGCTGTGTCAGGTATTTTACTCAAATTTAATTTTATTTCAGATTCAGATATTTCTATTTCAGAAACAGTTATAGGAACATTTGGCACTAACGATGGAGTTGCATTATCGGTTCTGTGACTCGGATATTCATCAATAATTTCCTTATCGTGTATATTTGGATAAGATATTATTTTAGCACTTGTCGTTATAATAGTCTCAGTAGCTAATTCTTTGCCTGCCTTTTCTAAATTTTTAAGGATATTTGTTGACGACATTGACATAGTTTCTGATGTTATAATAGTTTCAATTCCTTTTATATCTACATCAGCAATAGCACTTGGCTTCTCTTCTTTATTAATAAAATCTTTTTCTTTTTCATGGACATTGATTTCTTCTATTTGATTTTTATCCAAGGTTAATATTGAAACGTCTGCTTGCATGCACTGTATAATTGGAGCTTCTTCAAATAATAACTCTGAATCATGAATATTAGCTTCTATGTTAAATTTATGCTGAAGTTCGTTAAATCCAACTACTGCTTTTTTACTCAATACAGATTCAGGAATAAATTCGGTTTCTTTTATGTGAGATGTTGTTATGGTGTTACTTAAACCAGTGTGTAAAGTCAAATCATTGTCTACTGAAACTTGTTGAGGCATTTCGCGAATAAACAACTCACCCTCTTTTTCATGTGTTTCATCAATCAAAACAATCAAACTGTCTTTTGAACTTATATCTATGTGTGCTTCTTGTACAGCTGGAATTTTTTGTGCTGATAGTGATCCTTCTTTTTCTTGAACATCATGAACTTCAGTAATAATTTGATTTGATACAAGGACATCTTTTCGAGCTGTTTCAGTTGGCACGATAAGTTCAGGATAATACTTTCCAGATTTATCTTCTACAAAAACTTCTCCAACTTGAAGAGATTCTAATAAATCAAAGTTAAGTTTAGATTTGGCTTTTTTATCAGTAGTATTGTTTTCAACGTCACTCTCTTTTATTTCATCATAAACTTCAGATACACTTATTCCCATAAAAGGTGAAAAAGCTACCGCTGCATTAAATTTATTAACAGGTGATTGCTGTAATGTAGTTTCTTGTATATTTGTAATATTTTCCGATATTTTTAATGCGTCTTTTAACAAAAAAGAAGATTTAGCATTTTCTAATGTAGTATTATATTCCTCAAGCTTAGAAACCGATGAATTGGCAAGAACTTGTGAGGTGATTAAGCTTTCTGAAGTAATAACACTCTTATTAGCTTTGTTTTCAAATTTTCCTTTATTGACTTGGTAGTCATCTACAGATCCACTCACTTCTATTTCAGTTACTAATAATGGTTCAATTTCAGATAAAGATGGTTTCACAAGGACTTTAGTAGTTTCCTTTACTTGTAAAGGTGCCTCCTTTTCTTGTACTTGTTGCATGTCCCCTATGAGAGAATAATTTGTATCGAGCTTTAAGTTTGCTGTGATTTCGTCTATTACTTTTTCAGATACAATGTGAGTTACTTGACTAGAGGCTACTACTTCAATCTTATTATCAGGAATCTCGGTTGCAATTGTATTTACATATGGTATAATTTCTTTATCCAGCATACCGGTTTCGTCTATTTCGTAATAATCTTGTTTTTCTTTTGGCTGTAGAGGTTTTAAATTATTTTTTATTTCTTCTATTACTTCTTCTGTGACATCATTCACTTCTGTTGCTTTCTTCTGTTTTTTAGATTTTATACGTTTGTCATCTGCGAAAGCATATTATAGTGTGTAAAGAAGTTTTCCTAACGTTTATGTATAGTAGTAAAAATATTCGTAACCTTAGTAAAAATTATTTAGGGTGAGTAATTGACATGGGATTCGAAAGAGAAATTTTGAACTATGGAAATCAGCGAAATATTATTAAATTAGTTGATAGATTAGAAATAGATAAAATTACTTTTATTTACATTTAGTTACATTATCAATGAATATACAACCTTACCGTAATATTTAATGCAAATCTAATAATAAATATTTTTTTATAGGCATAGATTCAGTAACAACAGTTTTCCTAGTTCAGAAAAGGTACCTATTTACTTTAATCTTACAATTATTCACCCCGTGTGTTAGAAAGCAGTTTGAGTACTGTGAGTATTATACTTGTATATTATGACAGTGTTTAGGCTAAAATGTTATAAGTAAATAAAATACTTACAAGACATTCTAGAAACCATTTCATTATTCATTCACTCAAGGCAATTATTGTGTGATAACGAAGCGCATTCTTGCAGTCATTGTACTAGTGGATTTTTATTATTAAAGAAGCACTGAGAATATTGTATCAGAAAATATTAACATGTGTATCCACACATGTATGTATATTGTTCATACATTTTGTAAAAACCTATGATTTGTAATTACTTACTTTCATAGATACAACATATTTACTTGAGATACATATACATACATATCTACATAACAGATGACAGTTAAAGTATTAATTGTGGATGTGGATGAAGAGCTCCGTGCATCGTTTTACTTATCATGTTTCATCAAGCTTAGACTGAAAGCTCAAAAACTCTGTCTAGACGAAAAACACGACTATAAATTACGTCATCATAATATTATTTTGAGTTCGTAACGAGGAACATAATAACAATCACAAATTATTTTGGCAACACAAGAAACGTGAAACATTTTTGGTTTTATTATAATAAACTTTAGATAATCCGATGCGGTAATTTCATAATTTATAAAACAAGGAATCAAGGTAGTTTTTTAATAACTGAACATTGTGGGCATAAAACACTAATGCTTTTAGCTATGTCGTGCTCAAAATATATAGACGATTGTTAGACAAGGGAGTCCGCACCTCACACGTAGCTTTTACCTCTAATCAGGCCTATCAATAGCCTATATGCATAGGTAGTTTTGGAATCTTTAATAGGTACTTACTCACTCTAAACGGAAAAACCGATGCTCTGATGTAATGTGCATGGAGTACTTCTCCCTCTTCTCCCAAGGAATGAGTTATACTAAGGTAGGTATATCAATTTGAAACGTCTAGGTACGCGTCTATTTTATTCCACATACATAAACAATAATTGTATACACCTATCAATTTATTTTACACAAACCAAGGTTTTAGTAATGTTGGTAGTTAAAACTGAAAAAATATTTTTTAAAGTAATAAATATAATATTATGATAAAAAAAAAGTAGTTTGGAATATAGGTTACCGCTCTGTTACCGCCTCTTTAATATTTTCGAGTAGGTAAAAATGCTATTAATTCACTGAACCGGTACAAGGGTACTCGATTTTAATTTTATTGAAACAGCATATTTTATAAGATATTTATAAAAAGTTTTCTGTCTTTCATAATACATCAGAACGATAGCCACGCGATAAATGCGTTAAGCTAAAACTAAAGAAATAGGTACTATTATTATTCAAAGCATGATTCAAATTAATGCAAAAGCGGCAGGTTATTAATTGTTATAATTAAAATATAAGTAATAATACTCATAGATAAAAAAAAAATTACAACTCAATTAGGTACACTTACCCATTACATGGACTTTCTCAGTTACTTTTGTGGTATCTGTTGAGAATATAATAAACATTAATTCCTATTAGTTTCCGCCCCGCAGTTTCAACCGCGTTCCCGAAAAATTTTATGTTTTTCCGGAATAAAAAGTAGTTACGTTATTATTTATGATCTATCTTTGTGCCTAGTTACATCCGTTCAGTAGTTTTGGCGTGAAAGAGTAACAAACATCTTCACATTTAAAATATATAATTTAGGTCCCGTTCCAAAGGATGCCGATAAATCCGGAAGGTATAACTGACATATCTTTAGATAAAGGTTGTGTCGTTTTGAAAGAGATACATAATAGAAAATAAGTAGCAAGGGTTTTGCCGAGTTTAATGTCGAAGTTTTCTAAGTTAAGTGTATTACGAACCGGTGGTAGTAATTTGTATCATCGATATTCATAAGTGCCTCGCCTAAACTGAATAAATGACTATTGAGTTTGAGTTGGAAAGAAAGTAACTAAACTGATATCTGCCAAGATAAGTAACTATCCGGAATAGATCGGCAATTAGAGAGTGAGAGTGAATAGTGCGCTTAATATTATTTATGCTGCAAATGTTTTTAAGTTACAAAAAATATTAATTATTTTATTGTATATATATTTTTAATTGGGCCTTATAGTTAATGCATGGACATATTAACAATATAAATAATTTACCTGTTATCACTTCAGCTGTAATTGTTTCTGCAACATTATCAACTGATGATTCAACTAGAACCTGCAAATGATGAAATCTATAATATACTAAACTCAATTAATAGATTTTACATATTTGTACGAGTATCATTAATTATTATTACAAAATTAAATCTCGACAACAACATAATGTTTCATTAAAAATAAAGTTTCATTAGAACATGCATCAGTAGATGTAGGAACTCTAAAACCGACTTCAAAGTTCTAATTATCTACATGTAGGTTTCATATTTTTTGGTTGGTTGTTAAAATATAAGTAGGTATAATATCCTGGGACATACTTCTTTATGATTACAGGATACTTTCCCTGACTTCCAAGTATAATTATAGGTACCTACAGTAAAAATATTAAGATTTGGCTAGCTTTTCAATTGTATATCGAGATAATTATTAATGAGATAAACTTTTTAAAATATTTAAATTAATCAATTATTTACAGATTTTTATTGGTTGACCTCCCATTATTCAAAAGTGGGCAGTTACCTCATGAGCTGCCTTTTGTTCCCAAGACCGTGGTTTGAAATCTTCAGGATAGAAATGAGCAATTACTTCTTCGACGGAGCTGTGTTTTAATTCTACCATTTTTAAGAAAGCTCGGAATCCAACCTTTGCTGCAATAACATCCTCATCTTGGGCAGTCTCTTCGGTAAGTACTTCTGTTATCAACGCTCCATGACCTTGCCTTTCCACTAACTGAACTAAAGCTGACTGCGATTGTGGGATTCTCAAAGCTGGGAAGTACTTGGAATCGTATAAACCCTCTATTTGTTCTGTTGTAATACCACTTCTCATCATATATCCAATTTTAGCTAATTCTCTTAATGGCGATTCACCTGGGCCAAATTCTTTAGCATTAATAACTTCCAGTAGTTCGTTGATTTCTGGAACCATTTTAGAATCAGACTCAACCATTTTTATAATACCTTTACGTGTTTCGTAAGTATTCTCAAATGGTTGTACGGTTTCTTCATGTTGCTCTTGTGAAGATACTAAATAGTCATTTGGTGTGATAATCGGTTCAGCCTTTTCTGGTTTAGATATTTCTTTAACTTTTTTATCTACTTTCTTAAATGAGGCAATGGTAGACACTTCTATATTTTCAACTTCATCCACGGCAATTTTAGCCTTATCTTTAATAATTTTCTTTAATGGCTTTGGCTTTTCAATGGGCTGAATTTCCTCTGTGACTACAGGTACTTTTAGTTCTTCAACTAAAACTTTTGTTGTTTCTTGTACTTTCACCTCCTCGTCGTCTCTTTCTGATTTAACTTTCTCTTTGACTTGTTTTGTTTTTACTTTCTTAATATCTTCTCCTTTATCAAAAACTTGCAGTTTAGTTTTAGTAATTGCCATTCCTATGTCACTAACTGCTTTACACATGTACGTGCCCTCCAAGCTCTTTGCAGCTTTTCTTATAGTACAAGTTGTTCGATTATTTTTATTTTCAATTACATAAGTTTCATCGGTTCTTATTACTTTCCCATCTTTATACCAAAGAATTTCTGAAAAAAATACAAGTAGTTACTTTAAAACATCATTGGGATTAGGTACCTATTGTCTGTTTGGGCATTAAATACAATTGGTTTATAGTTTAATTATTCAAAGGTTCAACTACTTTCACATTACCCAGAGTTCAGAGTTCCCGCTTTTTCGGATTCCAGATCAGTATTCGGATGTAGTTCCCCTGCCCGTAAACTACAGTAGGTATCTGTAAACTGTAGGTACAACAGCGTTTTCCAAGCCGTCGATGTAAACACTGATCCATTTGGTAAATATAAATAAACCGCGAGTCTGACTCGCGCACTGAGGGTTCCTAATTTCCTATGTTACTCTAAATACCACAGACTTGTTATAGGTTTTACTGTAATCTATAGGTAAAAACTATTTTCTGTATTTTTTTTTAATTTGGTCCAGTACTTTCGGAGATAAGGTATTAACCGTTCCCCCGGTCATTTTACGCTCTATTTTCTTAAATAACTTCAACTCTATTCATCTTAAAAGTATACAAAAAAAAAATTGATCTTCACAACGAACCCCTTCATTTGATATGTCAGTATGTCACACAGTGTAGTTTGCAAAACTTTATTCTTTAATTTTCTAATTTACCCCCCAAAAGTGGGGGATATTCATTTATTTACGTTAAACGTCCGTGTTTGGTTCACTGACTTCAATATGTGTATTGTGTACCAAATGTCAACACAATCCAGTCCAGTATTTTCCGACAGACAGACAGACACACGAGTGTCCCTATAAGGGTACCGTTTTTTATCTTTTCAGTTCCGGAACTCACATCAATGTTAATCATAGAAAAATAAAACTGAACTACTATGTAGATATTGCATGTATTTTTTTTATGTAATTCATTAATTTCATTTGGAATCGATGCACTAACTGAATTATAACCGTTGCGACAGATTTCAATAGGTTAGTGTAGGCGACTCTACCTAAGACGAGACGGTGAGGACAATAGCTCCGGTCCCCACCGTCGACGACGATGACGTCGTCGAAGAGGAGGCCTCGCACCAGGCCGTCGCTGCTGGGTACGCGGACGAATGCTTCGGCGCCCCCGTATACCCAGCCGGCAGCGACATGTAGGAACACTGTGGGGTTTTAGTCAGTAGGAGTCTGACATAACCCTGCCGCTCCCCCCGGGACCGCAGGGTATCCTATGAGGATTTCCCCACATAAAAAAAAAAAAAAAAAGCGACTCTACCTATATCGATTGACATCGTACTACATATACGATAACTTGAGAGACATTTTGATCGCCTTCTGCTCGCATGTCTGTGAGTACTTTATGTTTTATCTTGTTTGATGTTGCTACAGGGCCTAAGATTGGTTTTGTCTAATGGATGGACTATATGGTTTGTGATAATAAATATCTATCTGCTTAAGTTTAATGATTAAAAACATATGATAAAAGCCCTAAATGATAATATAATATTATGCTATAACATGTAATTATTACCTGGAGTAGGGTTTCCACTATATATGGCATCAAATACAACAGTTTCTTCTTCATAGACACGTTCTCCTAATATTTCTTTCACAAATGTAGGTACCGATTGAGTTGCTGAAAATACATTGTCATTGATTAAGTATGAAAATAAATACCTAAGATCTAACAAATAAAAAGTTATATAGATTTAGATCAACGAAGGTAATTAATAAATAAATTTACTTAAATAAAATAAATAATATATTTGTAAATACAGTCATATATTTAATGTATTACAAGGAAACAAACAAATATGTTACTTGCCAAATTCTTGGTATAGAAAACGGCCTATTAAATAAATTATCTTAGGTTGCATATCCATCAGAGATGTGCTAAGCTGCGCTGCGAGGAATGTGTTTTATAAGCACCAATATAATCACTTCAATTACCCTGCCTCGCTGAATGCCATAATTACAACCCCGTTAGTATTTTTAAAGAGATATGAAATCAAAATTACTAAGACTTTTTCACACTCCTTATGATCCTGAAGGCAAGTCACTCTAACACAATAAGTACTTACTGTGTTTCCCACGTAACATACATAGAATACAATACCTACTTAAATATTAGCTTAGCATAATGTACATGTACCTTTTAAAGCTGCTTGTAGTTCTTCCATATGCGTTACCCATTCTGGTTTTCGATACTCTTTTGTTCCAATGATACCTTCAAGTAGAAATAAACACAACACTTTTATTATATAAATAATTTTATTAAGAACTGGGGGATTCATTTTCTCATATTTAAAAAAATAATATAAACTACCACTCAACGGATCGAAGCAAAAATATGTGGTGAAATTAGCCGCCCTGATATCAGGTACTTTGAGGTTTGTATGATAATATTAATTTAGTCTGGTATAGGTAATTCTCATGTAATCGAAAACGACTAAGTACTTCAAAACAAACCATACATTATTGTAAATAAATTGAGGTCTCGATTAATCTAAAATTCATGTTGAATTTTCGAAGTTATCAAGTAGTAACTGTGGCATAATTCAGATAGTGTCATTTTTTATTAGATACACATTAGGTGTAGTAGATGTAGGTATAATTTTGTACGTTTATGTAACAGAAGTAGTTTTGTCAGATTTTTATCATGTAGGATAAAATTAAATATATCTAATCTATGGGATAAAAGGATTCATAGGATAAATAATAAAATCGAATGGTGAAAATCCAACGAAGATAAAACTGAAAATATAAAACAAAGTTTCATTAATTATGAAAAATATAATAATAGTAGCTCACTTCAATAAATACTCCCTTTTTAGTACGCAAAATGTTACTTCAATGTTCGTACTTACTTACTTATTTTAATATTGCATCCAACAATACTTTTAATAAGAAAACAATGAATACCTACTAAAGCCAGAAAGAAATCTAGAATTAAATCTGCCGGTTCATTATTTTCCTGTTATTTCGTTCTTGTCTAGAACAGTTTTATCGAAAAAGGCTTTGTGATTAAGCCCGTGTGTGTTAATGCGGAACATTACAAATGTTGAATTTTTTCAGTATTTAAATAAACGGTAACTTTATGAGTAAATCAACGTACTTTCTACAGATAGTGCTGTAATTGTTGATGTAACCCCGAGTGGATTGTATGCTTCGAAGACAATTTCACCAGTATCATCTTGATAAACTTCAGGTATGATGAGTATTGAAGTTCCGTCTTCCATTTCTTCTATTTGGTATTCTTGAGACTGAACTATTTCCATTCCTTGTTTAAGCCACCTTATTTGCGGTTTAGGGACGCCTATTGCTTTGGCCTCCAATCTATAAACAGAAAATTGTCTTTTCTTCAATGCATGCATGGCAAGAGTGTAATCAGATTTTGTGTTAAATCGCTACAAGTTTTTTAGTCAACCAAATTCTCATTATTTAAAAGTGTCAAACATTAGGCATAATGATTATTATAACGTAATGAGGAGTTTATTATAACATAATTTGTAGGTATTTGCCAAACTTTGCATTCAGCGTAAAAAAAAGAAACAAACTGCTTTACCTGGTCAATTCACCTTCCGTAGTTGCAACAACTGTTGGTAATGCTTTTACGATTCGCGGTGCAAATTCTTCAATATCACTAGTTTTCTGTAAGAAATCATGTACAAATCTGTGAGAGATATTTTCATATACACATAGGTGTCTACTTGTCTTGTTTTCATAGTAATACAGAGTGCCGATTTAATTACCTCCACTGATCCGACGTGGTGATGAATTAACGAAAACGTAGGTATAGTATAATAAACTTAGGGTGGGTTGCAACATATAACGTTATCGTTAAATTGTCTGTCAGAGCAACGGTTTTGCTAGCAAAAGATAGTTTTATAACCCACCCTTAATTTATAATTTGTACCTTTAATGGGATAACCCTTAAGGAAATTCTATGCACCATCGCAGTATTGGAACTTACTATGTTAAATTAAATTGACTAACCTACTTTCTAAACTATACTTATTGATTTCGGCTTCAAATTTCCACTATAATAACCTTGAAGTTATTTTTGAAGATATGGGCTTTTTAAGATATCGTGCCCTAACTGTATATATCGCGATACCATCATCATCATCATCACAATAAAGATCAGCGAGGTCGACATGATTGAGTAATAAACACATCAAAACAAACGCCTAAATATAATTTCAGTAGGACCTGTACCTTTTCTTATGTATATTGTAAGTAATCTCTTAGAAAGTATTGAACTAATTTATCGGTAAAGCTGAAAACAGGTAGAATGATTACCTCATTTAGTGGTAGGTAGAATTATTTGCTTACCTCATCGCTCAATATATCTTCTTCTGAAGCGCTTGGCACGTACTCGTATGCTAAAAATAATATGAGAATTATTAAAAGTAAACGAGCCTAAGGGTAGGCAAGCATCACCCTATGGTTGATTTTCTTTTTATTTCATACTAGCTGACCAGATAGACGTTGTTCTGTCCAAATATTGTAGAATGGAAAAACTCAATATACCTATACTACAATATTTTCAATAGTACCTTAAAAAAATTAAAAGTCTGAGTTATAGTATATTTAGAATACACGAATACTAAAATTGCTATCTATTAGTAGAGGTTTGGACCCAGAGATTTACGCTAAACTTCTAATTTTATTGTCATATCTTCGTCATGATAATGCTAATAGGATTATAATATATGATATGTAAATTATGATGTAGATTATCTGCAGTATTCGGCCTAATATACCCAACCAAAATTACCATAGTATCTGCGTCGTAATGCATTTTAAACGATCAATAATTATAAACATACAATGTTATTTTATGTTGAAACTATACTTTGCTTTGTGTCACCCGTAGAATCGATTCCTATAAAATGTAATTATAGAAAACGTTTTAAAATAGTATTTGTTTGCATATTTCCTAGAAAAATGCAAATAAATTTGTTAGATTTTTTTTATTTCAAATAACGTAGTTATAAGTTATTTATATCGTTGCTTTGCAATGAGTAAAGGTATTTTATAATTTAGAATTTACTTACAGCTACCGTTACATACTATTTGTAAGTAAAGTAGGTAGGCTATATTATAAAATGATTTTCTTTTTAATTAAAACAAAATAGTATAAATCAGTGCTTATCAAACAATCTAAAATGTGTAGGATAAATATTAAATATTATTGGCTTATTTCATGTCTCTAGCATTTAATGTTTGGTAAATTCCTGAAGCTTTTAGAGATAGATAACGAAACGAAAAACAGCCTCTATCAAATCTCAAACACTTTTTTTCTACAGATGCATGGCGATTGTGTGACAAGTTAAAAGCTATGTTTTGTTTTGGTGATAGAGAATAAAGACCATACTCCACGTGTATTCTTTCATGCAATTTTAATAATGGCATGCAATTATGTAAGCAGAAACTCTTCACTACCTTCTACATTCACAATACATTCGCTGCTACAACTTCCAAATTCATTTATTGCTACACATTTATATGTGCCTGACATTTCAGGAAAGGCCTCTTTGATACTCAATTCACACAATCCAGATTTTTGTCTGGCAATCGTTATGTCTTTTGCTCTTTTTATGGTTTCCCCATCATGATACCAATCTATTTTAGGCCATGGTTGACCTTGAACTTCAAATGAGAGAACTATTGGTTCTCCATCCATAACTGTAGTTGATTTTAAGGGAGTAGTAACGATTGGGGCGTCCCCAGTATATATTTCTTTATCTTTTACTATTAATGAAGCAGAACAAGAAACAGATCCTGAAAAATTTTCTGCTCTGCATGTTATGATGCCTACTAAGTCTGCACTTATATGTTCGATGCAAAGGCTGGATACATTTTCTCTGTTTGTAACAAATATGTTACTTAATTTATTCTGCTTTGCGTACGATGTTACTTCTCTTGTATCAACAAACCATTGGAAAGATGCGCATGGGCTAGATATTACTTCGACTTCCAACAAAACAACATCGCCTATACATACTGTCTCTGGTTTGATAGGTCTAATAAATGTAGGAGGTATAACTTGGTCTTCATCCAAAGACTTAGTAAGCTTTATTGAACTAGCTGATTTTGTAATTATATTATTACTATCTATAACTATTTCGTATTTTCCAACTTTCTTTTTGTCTACATTTTTTATTTTTAATATCGATCTTCCATCTTCAGTATGAATCTTACAGTCCATATCTGACTCGAGGGGTTGATTGTTGCGATACCAAGTTACATTGTTAAAATCGTCAGCCTCATAAGCTACGCTCAGTTCAAAATCATTATTTTCCAACACGTTCAAAGCCTTAATTGTTTCAATTATGTATGGTCCCACTTCTGTAAAATAATGTTTAATCATAATTCTATTCTCCTGCTGATAAATAGAAAGTTTATCATTATCATATTTTTTCAGAGTCAACAACATTTTATTTTCAATTGACAAGCGAATTGCAATTGCTATTTTGACGAATGTATCAACTTCAAAGGGCATTATAATTTATAAGTGGTCTTTGCGCCTATAGAGATTTGCAATACCAGGGAGATTGCCGATGTATTGCTGACATTGAAGAGATCTTTTTTACGATAATGCCAAATGTAGCGCGTCTCGCAAGGTCGAGATGTTTCTGGGAGCGCAAGTGGCACTTCAGACTGAACCAGACTATGGTCAGACGATCCCAGAAAAGTGCCAACGGAGAGCTGGTAATTATCTGGATTAGAGGTCAGCAGAAGGTGCAACAAAGAAAGCTCGTGGTTCTCGATGTATTGAATGCAGAGTACATCATACAACAGTTGCAAGAAACCATAGGCCAAAGCAAATTTCCCTGCGTGGTCGGTTCGCGAAGACCCCAACTACTCACTGTAGTGGGTGTTGAAGTCTCCGAAGACAATCACCTCAACTGTAGGAAACCGTTCCAACACACTGACTGTCGGTCGCTTCTTGGACGCGTTCGAGAAAGTGAGTTGTCTCAATGACGCCGCGATGAGATATATCCGCCGTATATACGGGTGGGCCCACCGTAGTCGACACGCACCCAAAGAATAAAACGTTAAATGCATTAAGATTCAAACCTTTACCGATAAGATGCTATTTTAAACAATGATCAAGTAACTGTGTTTGAGGAAAGTGATTGTTAAAGTTTTATTGACTATTAAAACATTACTGTTTATTCAATAGTGTCATGTATCCTCAAGCTAAACAAACGATACTAGGATCCAATCTGCACGGCGATAAATAAAAAATCTTAGCGTAGATAATACTATGATCATTATGAAATTGTGTGTAGAATTAACTAATAAACAGCAGAGTAAATAATGATAAACTATGTTCAAAAGACTTTTCAATAACAATATGCTTAAGGACGAGTACAATTCGTATAACTATACTTAAACCATGCATCTGTTGAAATGTTTTTATTGTTTTATTTATTTTAGCAAATTTTCGTTTCATTTGATTGTTTCTTAATTACTAATTACCTTCCTGCTTTCCAGGAAGGTAATTAGTATGATATGAGTAGAGATTTCATTTCTTAAAATATCCTTACCTTTCTTTTTGTCCTTCACTGTTACTTTCTTAACCTGTTTCCTTTGTTTGGTAACCGTTTCAGTAACTTGTTCTTTATCCACAACAGGTTCTTGCTGAGTCTCTTGCTTAGCCACAATGTCTTCTACAGAAATATTTTCACTTGATTTTATTTTACGAATTTTATTTTTCTTCATAGGTTTCGAATCAATTACTTCTTTTGGCTCTTCAAATTTCTGTTCATCTAATGATTTTACTTTCTCTAACGGTTTAAGCTGAACTTCTTCAAGCTTCTCCTCTTCAGGAGCTTTCTGCTTAGGTATTGGTTTGAGAACGACTTCTTCCTTTGGTTCCTCTTCCTTGGGTCGTCTCTTACCAGAAGGCCACTTTACTTCTTCAGGTTTCTCTTCTTCTACAGGTTTTGTTTTCTTGATTGGTTTTAGCTGAACTTCTTCAGGCTTCTCCTCTTCAGGAGCTTTCTGCTTAGGTATTGGTTTGAGAACGACTTCCTCCTTTGGTTCCTCTTCCTTGGGTCGTCTCCTACCAGAAGGCCACTTTACTTCTTCAGGTTTCTCTTCTTCTACAGGTTTCGTTTTCTTGATTGGCTTTAGGTGAACCTCTTCGGAAATTTCCTCCTCAGGAGCTTTCTGCTTAGGTATTGGTTTGAGAACGACTTCTTCCTTTGGTTCCTCTTCCTTGGGTCGTCTCTTACCAGAAGGCCACTTTACTTCTTCAGGTTTATCTTCTTCTACAGGTTTTGTTTTCTTGATTGGTTTTAGCTGAACTTCTTCAGGCTTCTCCTCTTCAGGAGCTTTCTGCTTAGGTACTGGTTTGAGAACGACTTCTTCCTTTGGTTCCTCTTCTTTGGGTCGTCTCCTACCAGAAGGCCACTTTACTTCTTCTGGCTTCTCTTCTTCCACAACTTTTGTTTTCTTGATTGGTTTTAGCTGTACTTCTTCTGGTTTTTCCTCCTCAGGAGCTTTCTGCTTAGGTATTGGTTTGAGAACGACTTCATCCTTTGGTTTCTCTTCCTGGGGTCGTCGTTTACCAGACGGCCACTTTACTTCTTCAGGCTTCTCTTCTTCTACAGGTTTTGTTTTCTTTATTGGCTTTAGCTGAACCTCTTCGGGAATTTCTTCCTCAGGAGCTTTCTGCTTAGGTATTGGTTTGAGAACGACTTCTTCCTTTGGTTCCTCTTCCTTGGGTCGTCTCTTACCAGAAGGCCACTTTACTTCTTCAGGCTTCTCTTCTTCTACAGGTTTTGTTTTCTTGATTGGTTTTAGCTGTAATTCTTCAGGCTTTTCCTCTTCAGGAGCTTTCTGCTTAGGTATTGGTTTGAGAACGACTTCTTCCTTTGGTTCCTCTTCCTTGGGTCGTCTCTTACCAGAAGGCCACTTTACTTCTTCAGGTTTCTCTTCTTCTACAGGTTTCGTTTTCTTGATTGGCTTTAGGTGAACTTCTTCAGGCTTTTCCTCCTCGGGAGCTTTCTGCTTAGGTATTGGTTTGAGAACGACTTCCTCCTTTGGTTCCTCTTCCTTGGGTCGTCTCCTACCAGAAGGCCACTTTACTTCTTCAGGCTTCTCTTCTTCCACAGGTTTTGTTTTCTTGATTGGTTTTAGCTGAACTTCTTCAGGCTTCTCCTCTTCAGGAGCTTTCTGCTTATGTATTGGTTTGAGAACGACTTCTTCCTTTGGTTCCTCTTCCTTGGGTCGTCTCTTACCAGAAGGCCACTTTACTTCTTCAGGTTTCTCTTCTTCTACAGGTTTCGTTTTCTTGATTGGCTTTAGGTGAACCTCTTCGGGAATTTCTTCTTCAGGAGCTTTCTGCTTAGGTATTGGTTTAAGAACGACTTCTTCCTTTGGTTCCTCTTCCTTGGGTCGTCTCCTACCAGAAGGCCACTTTACTTCTTCAGGCTTCTCTTCTTCCACAGGTTTTGTTTTCTTGATTGGTTTTAGCTGAACTTCTTCAGGCTTCTCCTCTTCAGGAGCTTTCTGCTTAGGTATTGGTTTGAGAACGACTTCTTCCTTTGGTTCCTCTTCATTGGGTCGTCTCCTACCAGCAGGCCATTTTACTTCTTCAGGCTTCTCTTCTTCCACAGGTTTTGTTTTCTTGATTGGTTTTAGCTGTACTTCTTCAAGCTTTTCCTCTTCGGGAGCTTTCTGCTTATGTATTGGTTTGAGAACGACTTCTTCCTTTGGTTCCTCTTCCTTGGGTCGTCTCTTACCAGAAGGCCACTTTACTTCTTCAGGTTTCTCTTCTTCTACAGGTTTCGTTTTCTTGATTGGCTTAAGGTGAACCTCTTCGGGAATTTCTTCTTCAGGAGCTTTCTGCTTAGGTATTGGTTTAAGAACGACTTCTTCCTTTGGTTCCTCTTCCTTGGGTCGTCTCCTACCAGAAGGCCACTTTACTTCTTCAGGCTTCTCTTCTTCCACAGGTTTTGTTTTCTTGATTGGTTTTAGCTGAACTTCTTCAGGCTTCTCCTCCTCAGGAGCTTTCTGCTTAGGTATTGGTTTGAGAACGACTTCCTCCTTTGGTTCCTCTTCCTTGGGTCGTCTCTTACCGGAAGGCCACTTTACTTCTTCTGGCTTCTCTTCTTCCACAGGTTTTGTTTTCTTGATTGGTTTTAGCTGTACTTCTTCAGGTTTTTCCTCCTCATGAGCTTTCTGCTTAGGTATTGGTTTGAGAATGACTTCTTCCTTTGGTTCTTCTTCCTTGGGTCGTCTCCTACCATAAGGCCACTTTACTTCTTCAGGTTTCTCTTCTTCCACAGGTTTCGTTTTCTTGATTGGCTTTAGGTGAACCTCTTCGGGAATTTCCTCCTCAGGAGCTTTCTGCTTAGGTATTGGTTTGAGAACGACTTCCTCCTTTGGTTCCTCTTCCTTGGGTTGTCTCCTACCAGAAGGCCACTTTACTTCTTCTGGCTTCTCTTCTTCCACAGGTTTTGTTTTCTTGATTGGTTTTAGCTGTACTTCTTCTGGTTTTTCCTCCTCAAGAGCTTTCTGCTTAGGTATTGGTTTGAGAACGACTTCTTCCTTTGGTTCCTCTTCTTTGGGTCGTCTCTTACCAGAAGGCAACTTTACTTCTTCAGGTTTCTCTTCTTCTACAGGTTTTGTTTTCTTGATTGGTTTTAGCTGAACTTCTTCGGGCATCTCCTCTTCAGGAGCTTTCTGCTTAGGTATTGGTTTGAGAACGACTTCTTCCTTTGGTTCCTCTTCCTTGGGTCGTCTCCTACCAGAAGGCCACTTTACTTCTTCAGGCTTCTCTTCTTCCACTGGTTTTGTTTTCTTGATTGGTTTTAGCTGAACTTCTTCAGGCTTTTCCTCCTCAGGAGCTTTCTGCTTAGGTATTGGTTTGAGAACGACTTCTTCCTTTGTTTCCTCTTCCTTGGGTCGTCTCCTACCAGAAGGCCACTTTACTTCTTCAGGTTTCTCTTCTTCTACAGGTTTCGTTTTCTTGATTGGCTTTAGGTGAACCTCTTCGGAAATTTCCTCCTCAGGAGCTTTCTGCTTAGGTATTGGTGTGAGAACGACTTCGTCCTTTGGTTCCTCTTCCTTGGGTCGTCTCCTACCAGAAGGCCACTTTACTTCTTTTGGCTTTTCTTCTTCCACAGTTTTTGTTTTCTTGATCGGTTTAAGCTGTACTTCTTCTGGTTTTTCCTCCTCTGGAGCTTTCTGCTTGGTTATTGGTTTCAAAATGAGTTCTTCTGACGTGCCAACATCTAAAGATATATTCGATTCATCCATTGTTTGTTTAGATTTTCGCCTCCACGAAGGTTGCTGTATTTCATCTTCTTTTAAATTAATCGTATCTTCTTTGCGTATTAAAGTTTCGTCCATAATTAGATGTTCTGATTTTTGTAATGAGTCTTTACGGACTTGTTTCAATGTAATGTCTTCTAGTTTTTCCTTTGCAATTGGAGCTTTTTCTACTCTTGTGGGTCTTAATTTTACACTTTCTTGAGTCCATGGTACTGATTCTTTTTTGTTTTGCTGATCAACTTGTTTTTCTTTGCTCTGTTTCTTCCAAGGAGGTCTTTCAATTTCATCAATTCCTGTTGTTTCTTCTGTATATTCTTCTTTGGGTAGGCTATCGACGATTTTATCTAAGTCTTTATTAGATATTGATGTATCATCTAACGATAATCGTTTTTCACTAGGTTTTTCATCAAATCTAGCTTTTCTCCAGACCTTTGTTTCCAGTACTTCTTTGTTTACGACTTTTGTCTCTACGATTTCTTTATTTTTAATATCGGGAACCTTAGTATTTTCCAATGACCTTTTATTATAAGTCTCTAAATTTTCGTCTCTTACTAATATACTTGAGTCTTCTGTTTGTTGAGTTACTTCCGATACTATCTTCTTGCCCGGTTTTCTCCAATGATTTATTTCTAGTTTCTTTTCATCAGTCATATGTATAGATTCAATTTGACTTTGTCTGCGCCAAGGAACAGATGTTGATATTTTCTTAGTTTCAGTGTCTTGTAAATTATCCACTCTTAAGATGTTACTTTCTTCTGTGGACTTATACGATGATTTACTGGTACGAGTACTCATTTCACCTTCTTGAGAGCTTGTGTTTTGAGCTTCTGTTTTGTTATGTAATGTTTTCCGAGATATTGATTTCCGGGACTCTGGAAATAGAAAATATTTTTATAAACTGCGTAAAAATACTAAATCTACCTACATTGCTGCTGTGATCGAGCGATAGCAAAGCTAGGCTTGAAACGAAAAATCTTAGTAAATATCGGGTTAGGCAATGTGTGATTGTCGGTACACGGATTGGTAAGGCATCTGCGGCACTACAGTGCTAGACAGCTGCGATACTCATCTCACAATGTGAGTGATAGTAGTGACGTCCCGGTCTATAGTGCAGTGGTTGCAGCTTATATAGCTAAGTAAACTTCAACTTTTTAAAATACAATAACAACATTAAAAATTATTCTAAGTATTGTCATCAGATTTGTACCAAATTTCAGATCAATTGAACACCAGACCCCGGAAAGTGGGTTAAAATTATGTATTTCTTTATCAGTTATGTATGTAGGTAGGTACTTACCAATTGGTTACGATTATCTTCTTTAGTCAACAGTGACGTTTTTAAATACCTATACCTACCCAACCCAACTTCTAAGCGCTAACCAAAACAGGTTCATTCGTATATTTGCTAGATAGAAGTCTAAGTTACTCGGTATTATTACTTTGTGGTTATTAGCAAAGTATACTAGCTAATACTACAGTTAAACCATTCCTTACAGTTTGGTAACGAATGAACCTGCGCACTACTGCGCAGAGCAATGGCGGGGCTCTTGCGGGCAGTGCGGACCACTGCCTGCAAACACGCATTAGTGTGCACGAACACAGCAAAGACGGCTCGATGATGAGGAATGACGCGAGCGTGTTTTACAAGACATCTTAAAAAATTTACAACTTTGCACGGAGTATACTTCTACATTAAACAAGGATAATAATATTATGTAATATAAATGAACGTATATTAGGTATGTATTTTTAATGTACATGTTTATTTTATGTTTACTTTCCATTTTGTGATAAAACTGGCCCATCTGGGTGCGACAGCGTAAGTATAGTAACATAAGCACGGGCGGTGGCATCGCCCGACATCAAATGCGCTTCCCAACTGTAGGGAAAGGTAGTTAATCTGTGCTAGCTAATACTATGTAAAAAAGGCGCACTCATACCAACTCTCCCGCGAATATATCGACGCTCAGCCCATCGTTTTACAAACAAGGAATTTACCATGACCATCCGTCCGTCCGACTGTCTATATATCACAACCATCGACTGAAAAAAAGACAATTTAAAGTAATGCACTAATAACGCTTAGTTTAACAGACTATATTATATGCTGAAAGCTTAAGTTAGATATAATAGAATAGTTTATTTGCTCTAAATGTAGTTTACAAGTATTATGTTTAGTAACAGGCGGAACCCATTAATTTTCATTCGGTTTATAATATGTAATTGGGTCCCACCTGTTGCTAAACATAATGCGGGTATTTAACATAGGCTTTCAGCTCATAATAATTATAGTGTATTAATTAAATTCAATGTTGTTTTCTATTCTCAATCTTGTTTCTCTTTTTAGTGCATTACTTTTAAATTGTCTCTTTTGCATACGGGTATTTGATTTCTTTTTTTTTATTTATAGACTTTTAAATTTCCCGGCAATCTCTTATGAACAAAAATGTAATATCGTCGACGGTAGGTTCAATTAAGGTAAGGGACAAAATGCTCAAAATGAGTTGAGAACACAGTTTTGTACAAAATTTTTTGCGCTTTCAAATGGTGTATATAAAAAATTCTAACTTAAGAAAAATGACCCTTACCCTACTGATTTTTTGGGTCCAAATTTATGAAACAGCCCCATAATTACAATGTATCTGAAAAACTATACAATATAGCAACTTGAAATGGTGTAATTACCACTGACAATCCACTTCGAATAAGGTAAGGTTCTTCCAAATCATAGTATTACCATTAGATAGTTTATTTTGAACTCTGTCAATTTAATGTAAGGGACGGGACTACAAAATATTTGGTGTGTAAGGGACATTACTATCAAAATAAATTGGTGTAAGGGACGTCTAATTTGTTAAATAGCTAATTTATTTAAATACATGTTACATAGATAGAGCACTAAAATATGTGTAAAATCAGATCCAAAAAAATATAATAACAAAAAAAGTTATAGGCGATTAAGTCCGAAAAAAAACGTTGTCGGCATCTCCTGAACAATCGTATTTTGTCCCTTACCTGAATTGAACCTACCGTCGACGATATGATAGCACGACACAAACATGGCCCATTTTTACGCTATCATAACTTTTTAAGCAAATTTATGATTCCTAATTACATTTTAACATATAACATATAGGCATATATTTTGAATCCCTTTTTAATTTCCATTATTTTGATACCCTACTCGATGGCTTCCGTTATTTTTTTTATTAACGTTTATTAACGCTTTTTTTTTCCAAACACCTATCTAAAGACACTTGAATTTTTAAGATGACCTATAACTGTCGAAATATTATGATAAGTACCTTAACTGTCGATAAATCCTAAACGTATATTAATATACCAAAAAACCGTGAAGTGTATGTAATCTAAGTGTAGGTAGGTACCTACTTAGTCTAACCTGAGTGATTTTGTATTGGTTTTCCCATACAAACTTAATTTCATGCTAGAGATCTGAAATTTACACAAGTATACAGACTTCATATTACAAAAGACTGGAAAAGTGCGAGTCTGACACGCGCACTGAGGGTTCCGTAATTTCCTATGTTACTCTAAATACCATAGACTTCTTATAGGTTTTCCTGTAATCTATAGGTACATAACAATTTTCTCTAGTTGTTTTGGAGAGGGTAAGATGGTCAATTTTCGCCTATTTTCTTATATAACTTTAAAACTATTTATCTTAAAATTATTTTAAAAAAACAGATCTTCACAACGTGCCCTTTTATTTGATATGACACACAATATTAGTTTGCAAATCATTTTTTTGTAGTTTCAAAATTACCCCTCATAAAAATGGCTCCCATGTTTGAATTTCATTTATTTACGTTACACGTCCGTGTTTGGGTCACTGACTTACATAATATGTGTACCAAATGATTATGATGTGTTTTGATTTTGATTTTGGGTAAGCTAAGCAACTAATGGACATAGGCTTCCCTCAAGAATCTCCATTATTGCTGGTCTTGCGCTACCCGCATCCAGCGGTTTTCCTCGACCCTCACAAGATCGTCGGTCCACCTTGGGGGGCCTGCCCAGCCCCCGAACCCCAGCCCCAGACCACGAACCGGAAGGCGCAGCATCCTTCCGGTTCGTGGTCGCTACTCGAGAACCTTTTTGTCCCAGCGGCCGTCGATTCTACAAGCGATGTGCCCCGCCCACTTCATTTTGGCAATTCTTCGGGCTATGTCAGTTACTTTGGTTCGCCTGCGTATCTCATAATTTCTGATCCTTAGTCATTAAAATATTTGACATCTCGCAAATTCTAAAAAATATTTTGATATATCACCGATTTCTCGCTGACTGTACATTTTTTTCAAAATCTGTAAATGCCGATAGCAATAACTCAAAAAATAAGGGATTTCTCCTAAGACCATATTCGCGAGGCTTCAACCCTTAAGGTAGCTGCCCTTACTGACCCGTCTAGGTATACCTATCCATATTAATTGTTTTGAGGTTTCTGTAGTTTTTAGTCAGACCGCATAATTATGTTTGTTTGTGAAGGAATTTTGAAAAATCTGTATTTAGTTTTAGTGGTTTTAGTATCTATACCTAGTTAGAAACATCGTTTTATTATTGTAATATTTACACTTAACTTTTTTTCGAGCATATAATTGTATTGTCATCGGAATTAGGTACTTACATGTACCAAATTTCAGATCAAAATAAAAATCAAAACTCATTTATTCAGTTTAGGCCCTAATAAGGCACTTATGAATGTCAAAAGTTACAGTTTTACAATAGACTACTACCGGTTCGGAATACACTTGAACTGAGAAGACTTTGAGAAGATCAATTGAACACCGGGGAGTGGGTTGAATGGAACATGAACTACACTTTCGGTAACGTCAAAACAGTCAGATTAGAGATCCTACATAGTTATTTTATGCTTTTTAGTGCCTTTGAAGGCGGTTCTATTTTTTGGTAAAAGTTCATTATCCACGGTGTTTTGAATCGTTAGGTAGGTAACATCTAGCTAAATTCAAGGAACCCTACAACACTAAGACTTAATGTATGTAATCAGATTTACCTTCTACTATAGGTACCTATTTAATCTTTAACACTTCATAAATTCGAATTCTTCTAGAAACAGTCCCGATTTCAGACCCCTGTTACCGTGTCATGACAATTAGGACTGGCGGGACTAAAGCAAGTCACACATTACGCAGATGTAATATACCTAATATTATCAAGAAAATAGGCGAAAATTTACCGTTGTTGCAAGAGTAACTGTTGAAAATTATCTCCAGTTCGCCCGTTCATCCTTGCGTGATAATGACGCTTGCAACAGTGCTGATATTTTGGAAATTCAATCTAAATAGAAAATATTGTAAATATCTCGTTAACATTACAATAGACTCTACCACCGGTTCGGAATACACTTGAACTGAGAAGACTCCGGCAAGAAACTCAGCAAGGCTACATTTTTTTTTGTGGATCATTCTTTTTTAAATATATGTAATTACAGTTCCTGTTCCAAATATACATAAAGGAATAGGTTTCTCAAAAACCGAACAAGTGCTTGTTGTTTGACTGTAATCTATAGGTAGAACTATTTTCCGTATTTTTATAATATTTTTGGCCCTATAGTTTCAGAGATAATAGGTAGATAGGGTATGGTCAATTTTCGCCTATTTTTAACCGACTTCAAAGAAGGAGGATATTCTCAATTTGACTGTATGTTTTTTATATGTTCGTTACACGATGGCGGGGTAGGTAAAGGTAGGTAGGTGAAACTGATTGTAAAAAATCTTTTTCACTACTCTTGCTCAAAAAGTCCGTCATCATAGCGTACCAGAGCGGGGATAAAATTTTATTTTTATAAACCCCTAGGGGAAAAGTTATATTTTTATTGCGCGCCATTTCCTATAGAGCCTAAAAAAATATAATATTTGAACTTATTTAATTTAAATTATTCTTAATCAAATTAAGAATAATTTAAATTCTGTGTTTTATTTATAAAATGTATTTTAACAGTTACTATTGATTTTAGTTTTATTGTATATAGTTTAGTTAAATTATATATTTATTAGAGTTTATTTAAGTTTCAATTTTAAGTTTTTTATTATAATGTAATATATTATACTCCAGTTATAAAAGAAAGTATAAAGTAAATACATAAAAGAATAAGTATCAGGTGCAAACCACATTATGGCAAACAGACTACCTATTTTTGAGCTGCAATTATCAAAAAACTTAATGAAATTTGAATTTCGCAGGTTTTTGGAACATACACTGGACAAAAAAAAAGAAACTCTAAAAAGGTTTTGGTACTTTTGGCCATATTTAAAACAAAGAAGAAAATATCGCCGTCCCCTGAGAATAAAATGGTAAGTGAAAAAACTAAAGTTTTCAGGAAAAATCAAAAACATATTTTTGTGAATTGCACAATTACCTAGATAGAAGAGAGTAGGCTTAAATGAAAGCTAAATTTTTTAACTTTCATAAGTTTTAAGAAAAATATGAATTAAATCTCTCAAATGGGAACTATTAAGAAAAAAAAATTGCCCTTTAATATAAGCATATTAGCATCGTCTAATGTTATTAATGTGCACTTACCATTTTATTCGTGTTACGTCCATGTGACGATCAACATTGCAATATTATTTTACAACTTTATTCTGTGGATAATTAACTCAAGCATCGAAAATAATAGTTACTTACCATTTTATTCTGGTAAATAGTCAACATTTATTATATGGTATTCAATCATTAGACTAATATTCTGGTTTTATCAATGAAATTAAGTTATGGTAAAGTGTTTGTCTTTGTAAGCAGTTCATGATTATCCTCTTAAACATCCTATAAGTTGCTCTTCTTGTTATATCTTCTCTTTATATATCTGATAGTGCCAAGGATAGCAACAGCCTTTACCTCAAGTAGAATCAAATACTCTGCATTGTAAATACGTTACTTTCACGTATGGTAAAATATTCCCATCTGAGATTGTAAAATACTTAAAACCATCTATCTCTAAATAAAAAAATCCTATCTTATCTTACATACAATATTATTTTCTGGTAGAATCAGCTTTTTGGTCAAATTAAACTCAAATATTCAGACTCATTTTATCAGTTTTAGCCCGGAATAAGGAAGGCACTTATGAACGTCAGAATATAATATATTATTATACTAGATGAAAACCCGGCTTCGCTCGGGTGAAATATGACTCTTCTTAATACACATGTTGAAAGATGTTGATAGATATTTCTGTACTATCTGATAATATAAAACTCAAAATACACGATTTTATGAAAATAAAATGAAAACGAAACGTCTCTTCGCAAGTTCCCAGCAAAAAGTCCAAAATGTACATTAAAATTTTATTACGAAAAGATGGCCAGTATTATTTTTAAATGTCATCCGGCGTCAGTGACGTTTCTCTAGAATGGTCAATATGGAGACTAATTTGTCTGTCAGCAATCACACTTATTATTCAGGTAAGGTTTCGATCGAGTCTACCGTACCTCTTGACGAAATTATTAATATAGACAATAATATAGATATTCATATTATATATTTATATTCTTTACAACAGTGCTGCAGTGTTACAATATTCTCTATAGTGATGAAACGAATGTACTTGCGCAGAACAACGGCGGCGGGGCTCTTGCGGGGAAGTGGGCGGCGCGGACCGATGCCCTCTAATAAAAGTCCTCTAAGCCTTAGTTTGCGCTCCCAAACGTTGAGGGATGTTTTACGAGAATCGTTGAATGCATTAAGTAGGTTCAATTATAATGACACCTTATCTGTGTACGGTACTTGCTCAACGTAACTACCTGAAGTCTATGTTAGAAGTAATATTATCATCTAGTACCTACTATAATTTATTTTTTATTACTTAGTAACCACAAAAACCTGGGTATCTACATGTTGTACATTGTAAAATTGAGTTAGACAAGTGAAAATGCTTAACCAAAATGTACAATAGGTAAATCGGACAAATGCGAGTTAAACTCGCGTGGAGAGGGTTCCGTACATGTTTAACTAAGTTCCATAAATATTTTTAAACCTGACCCAAATTTGTTGATGGTAACTATAAAAAGATTTTTTTTTTTTTGGAAATCGTCTTTTCTAAAAATGAAACCTATCTACATCGATTTATCGCCCTCGAGACCCCCTGCATACCAAATTTCATGAAAATCGTTGGAGCCGTTTCCGAGATTCAGATTATATATATATCCATGAATTGCAGGTTTAAAGGTATTAGATAGACTTCTCATAGGTTTTCCTGTAATCTTTAGATAAAGAACAATTATCTGTTTTTTTTCAAAATGTTTGGCCCAGTAGTTTCGGAAATAAGGGGGGGGGGAATGGTCAATTTTCGCCTATTTTCTTAAATAACTTCAAAACGATTTATATTAAAATTCTAAAAAAAATATATTTGACATCCTGATAAAAAGCCCTTTCATTTGATTATGTTACACAATATTGTCTGCAAAACTATTTTTTTTAATTTTCTAATTTACCCCCCAAAATTACTCCCCAATGAAATTCATTTATTTACGTAACACGTCCATGTTTGGGTCATCGACTTACATATGTGTACCAACTTTCAACTCAATCCAGTCCAATATTTTCGGACAGACAGACAGACAGACAGACGGACGAGTGAACCTATAAGGGTTCTTTTTTTTTTTTCGGAACCCTAAAAATAATTAAATATCCTGAGACATTATTACTATGGAAACCAGTTAACTGACATACAATTTTTAAATACATACTTAAAGAGATAATTACACCCAGACTCAGGACAAACAGACATGTTCATGCACAATGTTTGTCCTGGATAGGAATCGAACACACGACCTGCGGCGCGATAGGTGGTGGTTTAACAAAATACGCCAACTGGCCTGTTAATAATATTAAATTATGTATCTAATATAAATGAACATATATAAGGTAGGTACTTTGAAATTAAACGTTTATTTTATTTTCCATTTTGTGACAATCCTGGCACATCTGCGTGCGACAGCGTATATACTTACACGGGTGGCGCCGGCGGCATCGCGGCATGCATCGCCCGACATGAAAGGCGTTTCCTCACTAGCAAATATCGTAACACTGTGCTTATACCATGTGTTTTATTTAAACATGACACTATGGGAAAAAACTAAAACCCAAATCCCCATAATAGAAATGATGGATTAAGGCAAGTCTAGTAAAACTCGAGTTTTAGATACTTAAATCTGTCACTTTTTAACGTAAAACAGAAAGAATCGGGGTATCTTAAAACCTGGGTTTTGCAAGACTTGTTTTAAACCATCTAATGTAGACATATCATGGCAAAAATAATTTTGAGACTTTTATACTAAACTAAAACTTAATTTATGTCATAAATTCTCACACTGTTTAAAACTATTTTACTAAATTGAGTTCGGTTTATGGAAGAGAAACGTATATATCATACGATAAAGAATATAAGAAAAATATTCTGTCGTAGGTACGATAATACTAATTACTTACATTCCACTTGCAGTTTGAATGACCACCAACGTGCACTATGTTTGACTCGACGCGAGCGTACAGCGAAGGCTCATGACTACCTAGTAGAGGTTAACTCTGGTCCCGCCAGCGACGTTAGAGGGGAGCGGGGGATGATGACAAAGGGAATCGTGAGGGGACCGGGTGGTTCACTTTGTGTGCATCGTATTGCAATATAATAAGCCCCTCGCTTCCCTCTATAACGCCGAACTATAGTTATTAGGTACTATCGAGTGATACCGTCACCCGTGAAAGTACTTATTCTGTCGGATGCAGATGAGCCAGGATTGTCACAAAATGGAAAATAAAATAAATGTGTAATGTAAAATACATATTCTATATATCTAAAAACGCCTGATCCTATTTCACTATTTCGCGATTCACAGAATGCGCGCTGAATAATGCATCGTTCGGAATGATATTGATAAAATAATTACTTAATTTATAATTTTCTAGTGCACATTGCGCAGTCGATTCAATCGAAAAATTTATACAGTGAGTTTTTTGAGAATTGTTACGTTTCATCACGGTTAGTTCAGACCAATCACGCCTAATTCTGCTGCGGAAATACCAGGACAACATAAGTTCTACGTAGGTAGGGGTAGGTAGGTGGATGTAGGTAGGTAGATATAGGTAGGTAGGTTAGGTAAGTAGGTTAGGTAGTGGTAGGTGTATGTAGGAAGGTAGATATGTAGGTCCCAGTTTTTTTTATTATCAAGCACCGGCTCTCGTGTCAATTTAATCAATTCAATTTTACATGTTTTCATCAATCTTTTTGAGGTTTTTGTCTACTCAATTTTACAATGTACAGTTATTAATTAGTACATTGTAGTAATATTTGTATAGGTATATAAGTACACAAATAAGGTGTGAACCATTGTAATTGAATCTATATTCAACGATTCTCGTAAAACACGCTCAACGTTCGGGTGCGCAAACTAAGCGTTTTTGGGGGCAGCGGTCCGCGCCGCCCGCTGCCTCGCAATAGCCTGACGTTGCTCCATATTATAAGCAATAACATTTTATTTAAATTAATTCATACCTCTGATTATTAAATATTAACTTTATATCCTAATTGCTTTATTAGAATTTTTGTATTGTCTGGTTACAAAACTATTTCTTTTATATATTTTGAAGAACCTACTTTTCATAGATTTTGTTGGAGCAAGTTGTAGTTGAAACAAAAATACATAAGATTTGTTGGATATGCATCGATAGTTAAATTTCATAATCTATGCATTTCCAACTACATATTATAAGCAATAACAATAATTAAACTTGATTATTTTCCAGTCCATTTTACTATGCGCTGCCATAATTTGTTTTTCTGTCGTAAAAATATTTGTCAAAAATTCGGCGAATGAATAGCCAAAAGCCAAAAACTGTTGTACAGAACCTAGGCGTTTAAAATCTACCTGAACGTCAACACTACTGGTTTTTAACATACCTAAATATGTTTTATCTGGTCTGCTGCAAATTTATATACCTACCTAATGTATTTATATTGGTAGGCACTTACTCATAATTTCATGATAGTTTAGTTTATTTTTAAACTACTCAAATGCATAGAATTCTAAAATAATATTTGTTCGAAGATAATTAAGAATAACTCCATTAGTTTACATTCAACCAAAAATATTTTATTGAAACTTATGTTTTAGAGTTATAGTTAATGAACTGTTTAGTTACAACAGTAACAAAAACCTATGGCTATTAAATCACAACTGAAATTCAAATGACGTGAAGAGAAGAAATAAAAGTATAGGTAAAAGTGTGCCAGTTTATGAAAGAAGCAATCAAAGTGACCTAGCTATCCATCAATAATTAAAATAAATATGTATTATTATAGTCATTGTACGCAGACACTAATTATAATAAATACTTAGTAGGTATTTTCCATAATGATGGATAACAATCACCAATTTGTCAGTGCCACGGAACTGTTAATGTTAGTGCTTAATAGTTCCATGGTCGGTGCATTGTGTATAATGTAAGTAAATGATTGTAATATTCTATATTTATTGCGATTCTTGTCCTGGCCCTGTTTTTAAAAGAACCGATACTAAAAATCAAACAACTGTCTATATCTTGATGTGAGTAGAATAATGCGAATTGTCATTAATTTATAGCGTTTATTAATCATTTTACATAAAGGTAACATACAAAAATTATTTTATAAATATATTAATAAATACGGGGCAAAATATTAAATGAAAAATTTCTTGCCATTTCTAATAACTTAATACAATTAGGTGAAACATACAACACAATTTAATTTTAACAATTTCGTGCACTTAAACAAACTAAGTTAAAGATCACTGTAACGTTAAACTATAAAATCTCATTCAATTTGGATTTGTACTTGCAAAAAAAAAACATCAGGTCATCAACATTGGCAGAGTTGTCAAAAACATAGAAACCGGCAAATCAAGTGATGCGTGCGTACTTATAGTGTAGTATAATCGAGTGTTTGGTCGCTGCATGCGCGCCATACATTATCTAAACACGTATGTTTCTTTGTGACAGGAGAGTTGACAGCGGAACGGAAAGAGAGTCACTATTTAACGAAATACAACCACGAGTAACTTTGCGCTCCGCGAGAACGACCCACCAGAGCCTTCGGGACCCATTATGTAAGTATATAACAGTCGACGTCGATATCGCAAATTATTGTTTTATAATACGCTTACATAACACTGACAAAGTTAGTCGTAGCTATTAAATGACATTAGGTGACGGTGCTGGCCACACCGTAGTCTTCGTGCAGCTTTGTTAGGTATAAACATATCTTAACTAGAACTCCAAAAGTACAAACAGTGACTCATGCTTAAGGTTAAAGCTAAAGCAGGGACTTATCATAACTTAGTGCAGTCTTTTACGATCCATTATTTACATTAAAATATAAAAGTAAAACTAACGGCTTGTGTCAAAGACCACAGAAGCTGACAAAAGTCCCAGTTACATTGATCGTTCACCTGACAACTTTGCTTATCATTAAATGATTGAAGTAAATTGTTGTCACCGAGATCTTTTGCGAAAGTTTCACAGGTCAGGATCTTAATAATACACAAAAAGCATAAATCTTCGATTAAGTTCTTGTTAATAAGGCCAAATATTTCACTAACTTTTAGCGAAGGCTTAAAATTATTTGACGAGAGTATTGGGTGAAAAATACCTTTGACGTTTTGCCAAAAGACGCGTTTTGTATAATACGCAATTTGATCGAATGTACAATATAATCGGTCATAGATACATTATTTAGTAAACATCGTAGCGGTAAAAGCAAAACAAAACAGTCGTAGGATGTCTCGTGTACGTGTTAATCACATGTTATGGGTGTCCAATTATAATGTAGCTCCTGGCTCGAAGCTCGCTGATCCTCGGCTGTCGCCTGCCTCCTCGTTTAACTAGGACTATTTACACAAAAAGCTTATATGTACAGCATTGTTAGATGCGGAAATTCGCCCAAATAATACTACAAAAAGGGCCGTTTTTTAATTCCCAAATAGTCCGGAAAAGCCAAGTAACATTAGTATATTTTAGCGTTATCGCACATTTGATTCATTTAAAAAAACTTTTAAATGTTCATACTGTTTGATGCCAACCGTGTAAAAAAGAAATAAATTTAGGAATAGGAAAATTAGTGGAATAGGAATTGTGAATAGGTTTAGCTATAGTAATTGTCCGAAAAAAGGAGGATAGTGGAATTAATGTATCATCAAGCTACAGCTTAAAATTTATCGAGTTTGCTGTGCGATCAAGCTACCTAATATTACATCAACTTTAGGATACCTCAAGTTTGCGATTTTGCTATTGTAAAAATAAAATGGTTTTCATTCAAAATATTTTAAATTCTACTGGAACGTTGAAAAAAAACGGCCCTTATTTAATTTACAATTGAGTCGACTCGCAGATTTTGTTAGAGTTGTACACGCCTATTCACTTCAAAATTGAGGGGCTAGGTCGTTCATATTCGATTAAGTCGGTGGTATATGCGCGCTGTCATATCATCACGACTGGTGATTGAGGGGTGTGTCCATGAAGCGGGCGGAAGTCGTTATTGCGGTAACCGCTACGATTGTATCAAGTTATTTAGAATAATTCTTAACTCGCTTGTCAACTTTCGAATTTGTAATAAATAGTAGTTTTCACCCGATCTCATAGAATAGAGATGAAACAAAGAAACACTACATTAATGGATTAAAAGTGCGCGACGCGAGCTCGCTGCCTGTATCTATGTCTTACTTTTGACGACTAGTTTTGCCGAAGTCTCGACTTGGCCGGCGGCAGTGGTAGCGCGGCACGTGAATGTGCCCGTGTCCTCCTCGTACGTGTTGCCGATTAGAAGAACTGCATTGTTGCCCTCGTGGATCATCTGTAATAAAACATATTCACATTATAAACTTTGCATGCATATGTATATGGGTCGACATAGTTTCCGAAAGTTGGTTTTCATACATACTATTAAATACAGTTTTCCCTATGCACTAATCAATAGGGGTGATGACTAAAAAAAAAATTTTAGTCCGTCAGTTAGATTACCAAAAAATATTGGACACATGTTTTTTCTTTAGTTCTGAAAACAAAAAGTAACGAAGATACAGTGCGTATAAATATCGCGTGACGTCACGTTTTAGTACACTTTTTACAGAGAAGTGACGTCACAAACCCCCACTCCTGAACTTTGATGCGACCTATCTTTGTAAGTTTTTATTGATTTGGTAAAATAAAAAATACGTTTCCAATATTTTTTGATAACCTAACTGACGGACTAAATAGAATTAATTATTTTTTACCCAGTCATCATCCCTATTGCACTATGAAATTTAGGTACCTAGCGATGATGATACGTGCAAAGTCGTCTACATCGGCCACATCATCACCATATTGAGGAAAATAAATCTGAACGTAGATCTCGCTAGTGATTTTTAGCGTGGTAAATTTTATAATATCAACATCAACAATAATTTATTACGCATTTATTATTCTCCATGCAGAGGTTGCCTGATTGAGATCAGTTTTAGCGTATCTTCGCTGTGAGTGACGCGCTTTAGTTACGAGGCGCTTTTGTTATTGATCAGTAAATATACTACCATTCTTGTCGCAAAACACATGTTAACAAACTTACGACCTATAACTGAGCTGCAATTAGCAATAAAATTTGAATTTCGCGGTCCAACCGAAGGATCCACCTTAATTTAAAACACTCGATAAAAGAGGTCGTTCTGTTTGCTCGTCGCACATGTTATAACAAATAAATAGTTAACGAGACGCATGTAAGCGGAACAGTGAAGTTATCACATCGGCCTACCTGTGAAAAGTCGCGTGATAATCAAATCATATAATTGAAATGGCATAGCTCACCTTACGTCAGGCACTTTATATATATACGTATACTTTTGACCTCAGTAAATAATAAGAACGATATGAAATAAAACCGGACAAGGGCGAGTCTGACTCGCGCACCGAGGGACCCGGAATTTCCTATGGTACCTTAAATACCATAGACTTCTTATAGGTTTTCCTGTAATCTATAGGTACAGAACCAGGGGGGGGGGGGTTATGGGTCAATGTTCGCCTATTTTCTTAAATAACTTCAGAACGATTTATCTTAAAATTATATGAGATCCTCACAATGAGCCCTTTCATTTGATATGACACACAATATAGTTTGCTAAACTTTTTTTTTATTTTCGAATTTACCCCCCAAAAGTAGCCTCCATTTTTGAAATTAATTTATTTACATAACACGTCCATGTTTGGGTCACCGACTTACAGTATAACACAACTGTGATGTCGCATCGGCAAAACTCGTATTTCCGATCACTTCCGATTTACTCAGCTAAAAAAATCATTCATTATTCAACGCTATTGGCACAATATATTCCCGCGTTAGTTCGACTCAAGTCAGCGTTGGGAATGCACGTGAGTAATTTATTCCCTACACTTCAGGACAATTTAAAGGTACAGACAGCTATTTATTTTATTTTCACTATGACTTCGTTAAAACGTGGTAAGCCGTATTATAGTCAAAGTCGTGAAATTATTTTTAATGTTTATCAATTTATGAGTCAAGAGGCCACGGAGTGTAAAAATATAGTTTTTGGGAAAGATCACTTTCAAAACCATCAAGAGCGAACTGCGAAAGCAACTTCTTTACTGTCCTAAATTTAAATGACTCATCATCATCTGACAGCGACGAATCGTTTGACGACAAGAGGCGCTGTTAAGACTGGGGATATAAGTATGGATGTCGAAGGCGTTAATTTTGATTTGTGACATTCATCGTTCTAGCCGTGTACCTTCCATATCAAATGAATCACAAAAAAATATAAACAAATAATACATACTTTATAAACGTGATCACTTATTTTGCATATAAGTGTATAAACATCTACGCATCAATTTTACGAATGTATGTATTTGATTATTTAAATTTACAAGTTATTGCGTTGGCAGAAAGATAATTTTCGCCTAAAGTAGTAATAAACATGGGTAATTTTGGCGCACTCGTTTCGGGAATGATCGATTTTACGAATTTTGCCGATGCTTCATCTATGTTGTGTTATACTGTACATATGTGTACTAAGTTTCAACTCAATCCAGTCCAATATTTACGGACAGACAGACAGACGCACGAGTGATCCTATAAGGGTTCCGTTTTTTTTCGGAACCCTAAAAATATATTAGTTAATAAAATGTACAGTAAAAATTTACCTGGAAATCAGGGGTCTCAGGAATAAGAGCTCCTTCTCGCAGCCATTGAATGGTAGGTTTGAGTTTGCCGGCTACATTCGTTTTGAATTGTGCTGGCTGGCCTTCATAAACAACGATGTCTCGGAGAGGCGTGAGAGATGGCAAACTGTCAGCCTGGTCAGGTTGGGTCACCTTCAACTTTGCAGCTACTGTTACTCGACCAGCAGAGTTGTACGCAACGCATTTGTAATCACCCTCGTCTTCAGGGAAAGCTTCGGATATACGCAGTGTATATTCATCGGCAGTTCTGGACATTTGGAAGTACTTTGAGGGTTTAATCAGTTTATCACCCTTGTACCATTGCACGGTAGGCGTAGGCTTGCCAACAATTTTGCAGCTGAATTCGATGGCTTGGCCTTCGGCTACATTTTTATCTTTTAGGGGTTCGATAATTTCTGGAGGTGCATTGGCGGCCTTAGTTTGAGGTTTTGGTTTTTCTTTGGTAGCAGGAGCATTGACTAAACATTCAGCATCACATCTTGCTTCTCCGGCGCTGTTTATTGCGACGCACTCATATTTACCGGAGTCCTGAGGGTAAGCTTCGAGAATAAGGAGTGTAAACGTACCGTCCTCTTCTAAAATCTTATTTCTTATGTCTGGTTGAACCTTTTTCCCATTCTTTAGCCAGTATACATCAATTGGTTTGGTCCCAGTAACTTTTGTATCGAATCTCACCAATTGACCAGCAATTACATTAACATTTTGAGCAGTCAATGTAAAGCTGGGTGGTGTAACTCCACCTCTTCCTTGACGCCTGCGCTCTTCGACAACTAAGTTAGCACTACATTTTGCAGTGCCACCTCTGTTCTCGGCTACTGCTGCGAACACAGCAGAATCTTCAACGAAAACTTGTCTGATTATGAGAATTGATTTGGTGCTAAATGTATGAATTTGGAAGTCGGGTGAATTCTTAATTGGGAAATTTTCTCGATACCATTTAATATTGGGTAATGGATCTCCATCGAATTCTACTTCAAACCGAGCTTGTTCGTGTTCAAAAACTCGGCATGGTTGCATCTTCTTAGTAAAAATAGGAGGGTTGCTAGGTTTAACAGGACCCTCAACAACTCTTTCCTGCGTCTGTGCTTTGTGCTCTACTTCAGTCGTCTCAGTAGAAGTAATTTTACGAGTAATCTCAGTATCACCTACAACCTCTTTTTGTATTTGTTTTTGTTTTGCTACATGAACTTCTTTACCATGTACTGTAGACTCAGAAGGGTCTGGAATCCTTTGCTTCGTAACTTTCTTTTGCACTTGATGATCTGTACTTTCCTCAGTTTGTTCTCTGCAATTAACGCAATTTTATAAGTCAAGTAAGTAATATTTATAAAGAAAAAATTTTTTTTGCTTATAATGGATAAAGGCACTGTCACACAGCTGAGAGGCAACGTAAGTTCGCTTTACAAGAAATTGTATGTGATAATATCCACTGCAATCCAACACGCTATGTACGAATACGAGACACTCGTGGTTTGCCCGAATGTGGCGACCACGCAGTTCAACGCTATGCACGCGGTACACGAAAACGTGCGTAGCTTCACTGCAAGAGGTCCCTATAGATTTATCGTCTGAAGAACTGTCTAGCAAAGCTCATGCCAATGCCATTCTTTATGTACAAAATATTTATGAGAAACACGAAACGTATCTGTTCCACAAGGTGTATGATTCAAAAGTATGCTGCGTTATAGTTGTAATAGTCGTTAGTTTCGTTTATAGGTGTGCTGCAGTGGAAACGTTGACCCATTTTTCAAAAAAACGAACCCAACCCTTTCATTTGATAATAATATGTCACACAATATAGTCTGCTAAACTTTTTCTTAAAATTTTCTAATTTACCCCCCAAAAGTAGCCCCCATGTTTGAAATTCATTTATTTACGTAACGTATGTTTGGGTCACCTTCTTACATATGTGTACCAAGTTTCAACTCAATCCAGTCCAATATTTTCGGACAGACAGACAGACGGACAGACGCACGAGGGATCCTATAAGGGTTCCGTTTTTTTTCTTTAGAGTTTCGGAACCCTAAAAAATAGAGATACCTACGAAAATTACAATAATTGAAGCTATCTAAGGAACGCGGGTGAAACCACAGGGAGCACTTACATACTTAATAAAATAATAATGAAATTGCGTATTCTAACGAATGCTCTACTATCATTTTTGGACTTTCTGTCGTTATAAAGTACAACAAAGCGAAATGCAATTGTTTAAAACCAACAAGATTATATTATAGTAGTATTGTACTGGTACTGAGGTTTAGGAAAAAATAAAACTCACAGACTATCTTCGTATCGTTGAGCCATTCCCTTTGCAAGAGAGCTGCTTGTGACTTTTTCTCCAGGAATGGCATATTGATGAGTTGATTCCCTGAATCTGCTTTCCTTAATTACTTGTTCATTCTCCAATTCCTGAAGTTTATTATAATAGTCTTCACTTTTCTTCTTTTTAACAGATTGCTGCCATTCCGTTTCTGGTTCCTTAATAACTTTAGGTTTCAACTCAGGTCTATGATCGATTACGCCTTGGCGTTGTAGAGTTTGCCTCTCTTCGAAAGTCTTTTCTAATTCGGTTTCAGAACGTTGATATTGTGTCGTCTCATCATACCATGCTGTTTAGGGATCAATATAAATGTTAAAAACATTATCAGGGAAAATATTTAATAATTCAAAACATACCTCTTAGATTCCGATGGCAAGCCGGTAGAAGCAGATGATTTAGCTGCACTTCATCTTAAGGGGATAAAGGAAACAAGGAAAGCGAGGGGTATATTTTTGATAAGCGGTATGTTGGTGTGTGCGTGAGGTAGTGATGTGTTTTAAAGCGGTAATATTCAATAGCTATTTTTATTTCAAATAAAGCTACTGTGCATGTTCTTACTATGAAAAAAGGTATATTTTTCTTAAGTGCGTGTGTAAAGTACTTACGTCGTGGTGCGTTCTTTAACACTCCTCTATAATCGTCATGTCTTGGTATAACTTTGAGTTCAGTCGTAGCCACGGCCTCGCCTGCGGAGCTTCGCGCTATTACTTCTATTTTGCCTGTATCGTATTGTCTCGTCTTGGGAATATCGAAGTGATACATTCCATCATATGTCAGTTTGTATCTTGACCCCTAAAAGATAATACATTTAAAATTTAAAGATTAATCTATACATAGATACAGAGACATATTTGATTAATATATAGGTACAGAGTTATAATGTATTGATGTATGGATGGAAATGTAGGAACTTACGTTAACAATAGTATTTCCATTGATAAGCCACATTACGCGTGGTTTAGGATGTCCTGTAACACGACAACAGAATCGGGCCCATTCCCCTTCCTCAACTGTTACTGGATCTGGGCGACTTACGAACACTGGCTTCGAGCGGGCCTTAGTTTCATCTGCTGCTGGTTCTGGTACCCTATTAGTAGACAAATAAATATCAAGGAATTAACTTAACTACATCAAAAATGTAATGTAAAATAATATTTAAAATAAATTGTGCTATCATCAGCAGCAGGATTATTGCTGAGTACGAATCATGTTCAATAACTATTTACATTATTTTCTAGTTTAAAATACTGCTTGGAATACATGTATCAATTTGATTTGTAAAAATAAAAATAATTTACATTTGCCATGAAGCTTCCATCTCCCTTATTTTCTCAATACTCTTCATATGCTTTGGCAATTGAGAATCATATACTATGCCGGGTTTGCCAGCGGTCTTGATCACAGCCCTCGTTTCGTCCATTCCGTATAAGTTGGTGGCACGGCAGACATATTCACCGCTATCCTCAGGGTAAACCCAGCCAAAGTTCATCGCCACATATCCAAAGTCGTAAATTGGAGTAAACCGATTTTCTGAAAATTATAGCTTATGTTATTAGGTGTAGTTAGGTACGGGTAAAAAATGGTAGGTGTATGTAGGTAGGTGTATGTAGGTAGGTGACTATGTAGGTCGCAGTATTTTTTACTATCAGAGCAGGACGTCTGCCGGGCCAGCTAGTATAAAGTAAAACTTACTGTGTAACAATGGTTTTCCATTGAAGAACCATTCTACTTTCATGTTAGGATCACCAACTGGTGCCAGTTGACATTCAAACTTAGTGGATTCCATTTCTACCAATGTGGTCTGGCTTTGAATTTGCGTAACGAAACGCGGCGGCTGCTTCTTGTCGACATCGTACAGATCATCTTCAGTCAAAAATACTTCAGATGTGTACTTTTTGATGGTAGCCTCCATTTGTGTTAAAGCTTCAGATTTCTTCATACCACGAGGAACTTGATTTTGTAGTATAATATCTGGGAGTTCTATAAAATAAACACAATAATTGTTAATACATTATTTACGACTGGCTGTTCCCCGACTCGCGTTCTCGGGATAAAAAGTAACTTAGGTATAAATTTCGGGCATAATGTAGCTTCCTAATAGTGAAATATTTTTTCAATTCGAAAAACAGTCAGTTTATTTATTCAGTAGTTAGGCATATATTTTAGGGTCTTAACCTATGTACATACAAAACTGTTATTAGGACTAAAATAACTTGCACTAGCATCTAAACTAGGCCGAGCCTGTATTTTAGAAGATAGTTCCTATGACACTTGTTGAAGGAAAGATGTTTTTTCCTTTATATGATTTTAATTTGATAGTTTACAATGGTTTTAATAAAATAGGTACAAATCTGCCCGTGCGCATTCACGTTTAGTTTTATATATAATGTCCGACACTCGGTGTTGCCATGGGTGGTGGGGCAGTATTCCGTTGCGCGCACCGCTGGCGCGAACATCCTCCGGGGCGTTGGAAGCTAGCTTCCAACAAGTGGAATATGTATTGCAAATATTTATATATTGAAGATGTAGCTTCTTGAAGATGTAGCCTCTTAAAGCTGGAGCCTTTTTTTATTAGTGTTCATCAGGATCAGATATTGGTACAAGACACATCTTGTTGACAGCACGTCTTAATGTACCTCTGGTAGTGTAAACGTCGGCCACTCTACATATTCTGTCACGTCCTTCGTATAATTTAATGATTCGTCCCATCTTCCAGTGTAGTGGCAATAGGTTGTCCTCCTTCAGGATAACGAGGTCTCCTTCTCGAAGTGGGGTTTGTTGATTCTTTTGCCATTTAGTACGGTTTTGGAGCTCTGCCATGAACTCTCGACGCCATCTCTCCCAGAATTGTTGCCGTACTTGCTCGATGCGCTGGTATCGGTTGTGTCTCGCTGATTGAACAGGTAGTGATGGTACAGACATCAGCGGGCGACCGATTAAGAAGTGGCCTGGGGTTAAGGGATTGAGATCTTTAGGGTCTGCTGAGAGGGGAGAAATGGGGCGGGAATTGAGGATTGCTCTATTTGTGTGAACAACGTTGCCAATTCCTCAAACGTTAAGGAAGCATTGCCCGCTATGCGTTTTAAATGATATTTTGCCGATTTAACGCCTGCCTCCCATATTCCACCAAAATGGGGTGAGTAGGCAGGAGAAAATATGAATTTAATTTCCTCATTAGCTGTGTAATCCGATACTGATTGACGACTGGACCGTATAACTCTTCCTAATTCATTGTTCGCACCTACAAAATTTTTACCGTTATCACAATAAATGACATGAGGTTTACCTCGGCGCGATACAAACCTACGTAAGCATGCAAGGAAGGCTTCTGTGGTAAGGTCACTAACAACCTCAAAGTGAAGAGCCTTCGTGGTGAGGCATACGAATACACACAGATAAGCTTTAGATATACGGTTACCTCGTCCCTTTTTAGAAGAAATCATAAATGGCCCAGCGAAGTCGATACCACATGAAATAAAAGGAAAGTTTGGATTTATTCTAACATAAGGTAAGTCACCCATTTTAGGCTGTATAGTCTGACCACGCATACGTGAACAAACGACACAGTTCTTAGATATGGCGCGGGCTAAGTTCCTACCACTTATGGGCCAAAACCTCTCACGGACAGAGGATAAAAGCAATTGGGGTCCCGCATGAAATAAGCGTATATGTTCATGATTCATTATTAGTTTAGTTAAATGATGTTTAGCATCGAGTAAAATAGGGTGCTTTTTATCATATTGACAGTCAGACTGAGTTAGTCTTCCTCCTACCCTTACTAAGCCATTTGTATCCAAAAACGGGTTAAGTGACAACAATTTACTTTTATAATGTAATTCTTTACCATTTTTAATTTGTTTTATATCATTCGAAAATGACTCAAGCTGACTGTGTTTTAATAAAAGCGTTAAAGAGCGTTCAAGTTCGTCAGTTTGCAATGGTCCAGTTAATTCTGGGTAACCCTTTTTACATTTGTGTATGAAGCGTAAAACGTACGCATACGTTCTTTTTAATTTTATATAATTAGAATGATTTTTAAATGCGATAAATGATTCAGAACTTTGATCTGTCTTTTCATTAACAACAAACATTTTGATTTCTGGTAATTTACTAGTAGGTGTAATGTGTGGTTGATTTGGCCATGCTGCCTGACTTTGTTTAAGAAAAGAAGGTCCCTCCCACCATAGTGAAGCTGCCTGCAAATGTTGCGGATCAACACCCCTGGAAGCAAGATCAGCAGGATTAAATTCGGTTGGGACATGTTTCCATTCACAGTCTTGAGTAAGTTCATTTATTTTATTTACTCTGTTACGAACAAAGGATTGTAGGTTTTTGTTTTGTGTCCTAAGCCACCCTAGAACTACCGTGGAATCTGTCCACATATATTTATTAATAACATTACAAGGAACTGATTTTAATACTTTATTGGCAAGTTGTGCTCCTAGCAAAGCCGCAGTTAATTCTAACCGTGGAATAGTCAGAGTTTTAATAGGCGCGACTCTTGTCTTAGCACACAATAATTTTACAGTAATATTCTGTTCATTATTGTGAGTACGCATATAAATGCACGCTCCGTAGGCTTGCTGGGAAGCATCTACGAAGCAATGCAACTCAATGATATTTATTTCTAAGCTACTAGCTATTACACAACGGGGCAAGACAATGTCAGAAAGATGGTGTAAGTTTTGTGTAAAACTTATCCACCGTTTTACAAACTGTTCTGGTACGGGGTCATCCCAGTCTAACTTAGCATTCCATAAATTCTGTAGAATTATTTTTGCTTTTATTATGCAACAGCTGACTAAACCCAGTGGGTCAAATAACTTACAAGTTGTAGAAATAATTATTCTTTTTGTAACCTTTGATGTGGTTTCAATACCACTTGGAAAGTGTAACTGGTCAGCCCTTGGTGACCATTTTAAACCTAAGACGGTAGCTTCGTCATGAAAATCAAGACTATGCAATGATTCTGATTGATCACAAAGTACTTGAGGGCAGTTTGTTCGGAATTTTCTCAGGGGAAAACAAGCTGAATTCAGCACTTTGGTGACATTTATATATATATGGTTTAGCTCATCCTGACTTGAAGTGCCAGTATTTAAATCATCAATATAAAAGTCGTTTCGGATCACATTAGCTATAACCGGATCATTGCACTCATCAGCCAGTTGACTCAAACACTTGGTACTCAAGTAAGGAGCAGAGGCCATACCATAGGTCAAAGTTTTAAGTTGTTGGATTTTGACTGGCTGATCATCTTGAGTCCTCCAAAGTACAAGCTGTAAGTTACGTTGAGACTTGTCTAAAGCCACTTGTCTATAAAACTTATTTATGTCAGCCGTTAAAACAAATTTATGTACTCGAAAGCGAAGGAGAATCGAAAATAAATCACTCTGTACTACGGGACCAACAGCCTGAATATCATTGAGTGACTTTCCAGAACTAGTCTTTGCCGAAGCGTCAAAAACTACCCTTAACTTCGTGGTTTCGTGCTGATCTCGAATGACACAGTGATGGGGTAAGTAAAATCCGAATTTAGGCCTATCAATTTCAGATAAATGACCTAAATTAGTATATTCATTTATAAAATCAGTGTATTGAATTTTTATATTTTCATTGTTTTTTAATTTCTTTTCTAGGTTGAGGAACCGCCTCATTGCAGTAGGGAATGAATCACCAAGTGCCTGCACTGGATCTTCCTTCAGCGGCATCATTACAGAAAATCGGCCGTCAGGTAAGCGACGAGTATTTTTACTAAAATGAGATTCACAAAAATGTTCATCTGTTGAGTAAGTACTTATATCTGAGGGCAGTTCTTCGACGTCCCAAAATTTTTTAATTGAATTATGTATATCTTGAAGTGATATTATATTTTGCACAAAATTGCATTGAATATGAGTATTTGAATTGGATTTATAATAGGATTCTCCGGTATGACCCGCTATGAGCCAACCTAACAAGCTATTTTGTAAAATAGGTTTATTTGGTCCTAATTTAATTTGATTGGGACTAATTATATCAAAGAAATGATCTGCCCCCAGTAAAATATCTATTTCAGAAGGCACAGAAAATAAGGGGTCCGCGAGGACAATATTGCCCGGTAGCTGTAAACTTTGAACATCGACTTGAACATTGGGTATGGTACCAGTAATTTTGGGTAAGACTAAACAATTCACCTTTACACTATATGAACCGAGTCGAGACTTCAATAGGATACCACACCTTTCTGACACTTTACACAAAACATTATTTATACCTGACACGTTGATTGTATTTATTTGTTCTGATTCTAATCCTAGTTTTTCTTTCAGATTGTTGGTGATGAATGACGACTGACTCCCAGTATCCAATAACGCACGAGCAAGGTAAGTACAATTATTTTTTTTATTTATAACCTCAACTTGAGCCGTACATAATAGGACTTGACCTGGTGAAACAGCTGATAACCCAATCTGATTATTACTAGTCGATGGCTCAGTATTTTCGGTAAGTACATTAGAAACTGTATCATTTTTGTGTAAAACTGTATTATGTTTTTCCCGGCAGATGCGACACAAACCCTTCAATGTGCACTCAGCATTATTGTGACCAGAGCGAAGACAGTTAGAACATAACTTGTATTTAGAAACCTCAGACAGTTTGTCATCTACACTCATGGATTTAAACTTATGGCACTGATACACATAATGATTATTTTTATTGCAAATTAGACATGCCTTTTTTAGAGAACCCTCCAAAACAGTAAATGATCTCGTATTCAATTTATTCTCTTTTTGATAATCTTTGTGGTGAGTATTTTTATTATCATAATTACTACTATTTCGGCTACAGTTAGCGGTTTCCAAAACATTTGCACGATTTTCTAGAAACTCCCTAAACTCTGTAAGTGAAGGTAAGTGCGATAAGAGCCCTTTATGCTCCTCCCATTTGCTACTAGTTTTAGGATCTAACTTCGCTGAAACCAAAAATATTACTAACGGATCCCAACCAGTGGTAGGAACATCTAAGGTATTAAGCGCGTTAAGATTTTTATGAACATGATCACTCAAATACCTGAGGGCACGATATGATTCCTTTTGAATAGGGTTGAGGCTCACCAACGCGTGTAAATGATTATTTATTAAAATATTTTTATTATTATACCTGTCACATAAAGCCTTCCATGCAAACTCATAATTTTTTGCAGAAAACTCAATGGATTTTATTACCACACTAGCACTCCCAACTAAAGAGTTTCTCAAATAATGAAATTTTGTAATTGGTGATATCGAATCATCGTTATTAATAAGTGACTCAAAAGTATCTCTGAATTCTAACCATTTTATATAGTTGCCATCGAAAGTAGACAGGTGAATAGTTGGCAATTTGACTGATCTCATAGACCCATGACAACAACTTGACTTCACCGATCCATTATCTGAATCTTTATTTTTGACTGAAAATGCATCTATTAATTCTTGCGCGATAGCAATATGAGAGTAAAATTCACTTTCGGTTAATTCTCGTTCTGAAATTTGTTCATCTATGTTTTGAGAAAGTTCCTCGATTTCGCTTTGTACACTATCAAAACAAGACATCAATTCTTGGAACTGTGTTAATCTCAAAGATAATTCTCTTACCTCCACACTTGTGAGATCACCAGGTTTACTAGATTGATATTTAATTATAAAATTCTTAAAAACAGTTAATCTACTCCTAATGCCACCACGCTTACGAGATAATGATTTTAAATGTTCTTTGGGATCATGCTTATTCGAAGATTCAACATTTAAAAATGGAATGGGACTTTTTGATTTCGATTTAGATTCACTTTCAGCCATTATAATATATAAACAAACTTTGAAATGAAACCTGACTACAACGTATACTTGTAGGCACGAACAATCAACTTAGTTTTAATAAATGATATAGGTACTCTAACCAGTTTACAATCCAGCAGTCAACAGCTCAAACCACAGCTGCAGCTGAGCGCGCCAACCGCACGTCAGCACGTGCAGCGTACGCAGAGCACAGCTATACGTGGCCGCTCAACCCGCCACTAGCGCAAGCTACGCCTGCGCAGCGCAGATGGTCACGGCGCACGAATCAATGATCTAGCTCAATAAGGGATTTGTTTAGTATTGTGTTGAAATATACGAATGAAACTGATCGAATAATTTTTAATTGGTAATCAATACCTAACTAGTATATAGTAGGTAATAGTATTAGGGAATCTAAAAAATGAAATAATTTGTTACTTTATGTATTCACGGAAAATAGAACTATAACGGCAAGAATGTAGCTAAGCATACATTAGGTATTACCTACGTACGTAGGTAGCATGTAGCAAGTTGATCTTTAAACAATATAATATTATAATATACTTATAACATAGGTAAGTATAGCATAAGCTTGATGAATTTACGAGAAAAATAACTCGATATGATGAGTGTTTTGAATAGCGGGCAATGAGATATTACGTACCTATTTGGTGCAAAATTAATGTAATGTCTGTGCAAATAAATTAAGGCAAGGATAGTATGCGTATAGCAAGATACTTCCTTAAGTTTGCTTAAATTAGCTAGGCATTTACACAGCAAATAGAAGTTGAAGATTGGGGATAGGAAAGTAAAAGGAAGGCTTACTTCGTTTGATCGGCCGGCGCCTTGTCGTTCAATCACAATTGCAAATGGATGACACAATGAATGATGACACACACAATTTAGTTGCAATCCGACTTCTTTTCCAAATCTTCCAGGTTGTTTAATTTGTTCACGGTCGCCAAATGTTGAAGGAAAGATGTTTTTTCCTTTATATGATTTTAATTTGATAGTTTACAATGGTTTTAATAAAATAGGTACAAATCTGCCCGTGCGCATTCACGTTTAGTTTTATATATAATGTCCGACACTCGGTGTTGCCATGGGTGGTGGGGCAGTATTCCGTTGCGCGCACCGCTGGCGCGAACACACTGATTATAAGGTATAATAATTGGAGACCGCTATAAGTTAGTGAGTAGTTCATTCTAAAATATATCTTAATAAATTAAAATTACTTACATGCAGAATGTAGGTACCTACACAAATTATAGCAATCGTCTAATAACATTGATGAGTACCTGATGAGTACCTAACAAAGTGTTTTACAAGCTAGAATAAAATGTTACAATACTTAGAATAAAGAATGGAAAGAAGGTACAAAGTAAATAAGTTCTTTAGGGAATACCTTCAAAATTACATTATTTAGTTACATTTTTATTGTTTTGAGTAGAAGTTAACGCATAATTAATTATAATTTTATTAGGGTTTGAAAAATATTAAGAAGTGTTCATCCCTCCAATTTTCTACTGAAAGAGGTTTTAAACTGGTTAAAGGGACAGACTTGGTATTTTCGTCGAGAATTCATTAAGTTTGGATTAGATATTAGTTTTTTGTGTTGACATAAAATGTATTTCACAAAGAGCTGTCTAACTGTAAGGACATAAACTCGGAGTATAATTCAGATTTTGGATATCGATATGGTTTAAAATTTGTTACTTTAAGTAATTACCGCTGAGCTCTCTCAAGTTTTATAAGATTTGTTTTATGGTCGTTAGACTTAGCCAGGTGAAAGGAAGAATAATCTCCGTCCTTTATGGGTTAAAGCTTGCGATACGTAAATTGGAGAAGTTTGACCTTTACAACCGACTGCAGCTTAGTTTAAACGTTTATTTGGATTTTTCTTGTTGTAGTCTGTGATACCCTTAATTACGTCACTTTTTGTTAAGACTGAGAGACTTGAGAAAATGTAACCAAAGAGAGTTTCTAAGTCTTTGTAGTCACACTAGCAAGATGTAGATAGACTGTCCAGTTTAACTTGATCTCTCAACGTTATTCGATTGGTTTGTGATGAGGGGTCAACTATAAATGGTCGTTACAAACTTTTTCCACTCGCCTCGCCATTACACCTTCATTTCATACACTGCTACTATTTGTTGCGTTCCTAGTAGAATTCACATTATATTTTACAGAATATTTTAAATAACTATTTTTGAACAATTTGCAAACACGTCCAAATCCGCTTTCCCATGGGGAAATCGGACCAGTAACGCGTATTTTAGCGCGTTCAAACAAAAAAACTATTCAGCTTTATTATTTATAAATAGATTACCTATTATCCATACTATACTATTATTAATATTATTATTATTTATATATAAATATAAATGGGAAAGTGTATGTGTGTGTTTGTTTGTTTGTCCGTCTTTCACGGCAAACGGAGCGACGAATTGACGTGATTTTTTTAAATGGAGATAGTTGAAGGGATGGACAGTGACATAGGCTACTTTTTGTCTCTTTCTAACCCCCACTTCCCTAAAATGGGGGGGTGGAAGTTTGTTTGGAGCATTCCGCAATTTTCAAGGTAGAAAGCTAAAAATTCGTATGCGGACTTTTGTCACTAACAAAAAAATCGTTCTGCAACCCCTTAAAAGAGGGGGGTGAATTCTACTAATATTATAGCGTGAAAGTTTGTATGTTTATATGTTGCTTTTTCACGCAAAAACTACTGATCGGAATTGGATAAAACTTGGCCAGGGCATAAATCATACCCTGGAATAACATATAGGCTACCCGGGAACGCGGGTGAAACCGCGGGGGACAGCTAGTAATATTATAAATACGAAAGGTTGTGAGTATGTATGTATGTTTGTTGCTCTTTCACGTAAAATCTACTGAACGGATTTGGATGAAACTTGGCACATAGATAGATCATACTCTGAAATAACATCGACGACGTTATTTGATGCGTTAGGATGTCTAATTAACCAAGTACAGAAAAAGTGTTTTAATTATTTTTATAAAAAACAATTGTTTTTTGAATAATTAAAACGGTTTACGTTGCAGAAAATATTATAAAGAAAAAAAAGCTGCAAGATTTTCACTCTAGGCCCTAGAGTGAAAATCTTGCAAAGTCCAATTCTCACGGGACAAAAACTATAAAAACCAAATAATGGAAATTACTTACGTTTGCACGATACAGTTCCCTTAGTAAAGTCTTCGCCTATATCATTTACAGCTCTACAAACGTATTCACCTGAATCTTCAGCGTATACATACAAAATATCAAGGGATACGAAGCCCATGTCATATACAGTACGGTACCGGTGCCCAGTGGGCAAAAGCTTTCCATTGCGGTACCATTCAATACGCAATTTCGGATCTTCCTTGGGTTCTACTCGACATTCAAAACGTACACTCTCAGATTCTTCAACAGTGTGTGACTGGATCTGAGTTATAAACTTAGGTGGAGTAGTGACTAAAGGTTCTTCCTTAGGAGCGTCACTGATGCGACCTCTTTCTAGTTCTTTAATTTTCTCTCCACTCATACCTTGAGGCAATTGTGATTCTAATACAATGTCACGTTTTGCGCTACATGTTATTTTAGCAGTGGTAGTAACCGAGCCCCATTTGTTCGTTGCGCGACAAGTATATTCACCCGAATCACGCGCATATATGTAATCAATATCCAGAGCAATAAATCCAAAGTCATTCAGCATATGTACACGAGATCCAGTGGCAAAAGGTCTGCCATTGTGGAACCAGTCGATTCTCATTGTAGGGTCACCCACGGGTTCCACTCTACAGTCGAAGTGTATGGGTCCACCTTCAGGTACATCCACATTATCCTTAATTTCGACTATGAATCTGGGAGGGTTAGGCTTCTCGTCCTCTACCATAATTTCTTCGCGCTTATGTAATGTCTCTTCTAATTTTTGTATGCTCTCTGTTCCGGACTTGAAGTGGGATGGCAACTGAGGCTCAAGAATTATACCTTGTCTACCTTTAACTTGTAATTTACAGGACACCGTAGCTTCACCGTGGCGGTTGGTAGCTTTGCACGTATATAGACCAGCATCTCTCTGATAGACACCTCCAATTTCTAAGATAACGAAACCAAAATCATTGATAGTCTTAACTCTCGATCCCGTTAAAAGAGGTTTACCGTTATGGTACCATTCGACTCTCATGCTCGAGTCATTAACTGGGACTAGGCGACATTCAAAGTGGGCTGAAGAATTTTCGGAAAGAATGAGATCAGATGGTGTTGTAGTAAATTCAGGTGGATTTCCGCTTTCAGTTTCGGGTGTCATTGAGTCAACACTACCGGTGTAGCCTTCAAGAGCTGCAATTTTGTCAATGGTTCCCTCCATACCCTTAGGTAATTGCGATTCTAATATGATGTTACGTTTTCCTTGTACCTTCATTGTGGCAGTAGTAACAGCTTCACCGTAATTATTGTACGCTCTGCATAAGTATTCTCCAGAATCTTCAGGGTATGTTGGGGAAATTTCTAGAATGACGAATCCAAAATCACAGAATGTTCGGAATCGTGACCCAGCCTTTAATGATTTCCCGTTCCAATACCACTCCACCTAAAACAAAATAAGAATGAAGTTATATCTGATAAAGATTTTACAGTAATTTATTATAAGTTAAAACTGCACGTTTACCGAGTATGTATAGGTAAACGTAAGGTATCCTGATAGAAGGCAACTAATAATGAATTATACCTTCAGCTTCGGATCATCCGTTGGTGTCAGCCGAGCTTCGAAGTGGGCATTTTCTCCTTCCCTAAGGTTTTCAATATTGGACAGCGGGACTGTAAAGACAGGTGCTTTACCGCGCTCCTCTTCTACACTAGTATCTTTTCTGCGTACCATGGAGTCTTCTAAGGTTTGCAATTTTTCTAACCCTCCTTCCATGCCCTAAAAATATTTATTTACTGTAGTGTAAACGTTGCTACGAAATATTTTTTTTGTATTGCGCAACACTTACTTTTATTAAATTGTGAGTAATAATGTTTTATATAGAGTAGAAATACCAATATATCGATTGTCAATAAACAATTTCATTTTGCGAAAGTATGGGAAAGAAAAGTACGTAATTAAAAATCTTTAATGTCACAATTTAAATGCTCTATTTTCACAGAATATTTAATAGGTTTATTTAATGAATTTTCGACAAATAAATTATTTTGTACTTATTTACAATTTATTTGAAATAAATAAAAATGAATGAATGAACTTCGGGCCAAAGCTTGTACCAAAATGTTACATTACAGAGCTGTGGTCCTATTTGGCTACAATCATATATATTTAAACGATATAGTGTTTTTTACTTACCCGCGGGAGTTGCGAGTCCAAGATCAAATTCTCTTTTGACGTGCACTTAAGAGTAGCCTTAGTTGAGTCACGGCCTAATTTGTTTGTAGCTACACATTCGTATTCACCAGAATTCTCTTCGTAACAATATAATATGTCCAATATAACAATACCAAAATCGTGGAAAGTTCTATATCTGTGTCCATGTGGCAGTTTTTTGCCATTGTAGAACCATTCTACTTTAAGGTCTGGGTCGTCTACTGGTACTAGCCTTGCCTCGAAATGAGCACTCTGGCCTTCAACCAATTTGGTAACATCTTGTATTTGAGTGATGAATTTCGGCGGCTCTGCAGATGCAGCAGCAGGCGTTTGTGGCTGTAATCCTTGGAGGCTTTCTAATTCTCTGATCTTAGCTAAGGAATCGGGTTGTAAGCTATCCAAGAATACTCCTCCTCTACCATAGCAATTAATCGTAGCTTTAGTGAAATCTTCGCCATATTTGTTGTAGGCTCGGCAAACGTATTCACCAGTATCATGATTCTGAGTGTAAGCGATGTCGAGAACCACGAAACCAAAATCTGATACAGTCTTAATTCTTGTTGAGTGACGTAACGGTTGGCCATTGTGATACCATTCGATCTTCATATCTGGGTCATCGACCGGCACAACCGTACACTCGAAGTGAGCAGATTGACCATCTTTAAGCCCATCAATACTCTGAATTTGCGTAGTAAATCTTGGTTTCTGTCCTTTGCTCTTATCGATACATTCCAATTTTACACTTATTTCTGCTTTTCCCCATCGGTTCGTAGCTCGGCAAGAATATGTACCGGAATCAGTGGTCTTAGTTCCAAGTATTTCAAGAACAACCATACCGAATGCATATACAGTTCGAATGCGATGACTAGCTTCAATACTTTTACCATTATAGAACCAATCAAGCACCATGCTTTGATCTCCGGTGGGTATAAGTGATGCTTCATAATGAGCAATCTGTCCTTCACTAATATCTGTAATGTCCTGGAATACTGTTGTAAATTCTGGCGGTTTACCGATATCGTCATCACCTTTTTGACCAGGTTCTCTTCGAAGTGATTCTTCGAGATTTTGAATCTTTTCTAATCCTTCTGTTCCTTTTGGATGTTGAGTTCTTTCAATTAGGTTTTCCTTGCTAATACAAAATACGGTTGATGAAGTAAAAGCTTCACCTCTCTTATTATAGGCTTTGCAAGTATATATACCACTATCTCTTTCATAGACATCGGTCAAATCTAAAGTTACAAAGCCGAAATCACTTGTAAGCTTGAATCTCGATCCTTGCTCTAACACTTTTCCATTAAAGTACCATTCAATCTTGAGATCTGGATCATTCTTAGGTTCCACTTGACCCTCGAAATGAAGTGCTTGCCCTTCAAGCAATTGGTGCTCTGATGTAATAGGTACTATCCATTCAGGTTTGGGATATTCTACATCTGGAACAGATGTTCTCCTAGATTTAGAAAGCCTAGCTTCTTCTGCTTGTTCTACAGCCTCTAAACCAGCTTTACCTTGTGGATGCTGAGTATCAAAGTAAATATGCTTATCCCCAGTACACCTAAGTGAACCTGAAGTTGTTGCGGATCCTTTGCTATTTGTTGCTTTACATGTGTATATACCAGAGTCCTCTTCATATGTGTGATTAATATCTAGAGACACATAACTGAAGTCATGCGTACTCTTATATCTGGTCCCTGATGGAAGAGGCTTATTATTGAAGAACCATTCTATCTTTAGTGTAGGATCTCTTGACGGTTCAACATTACATTCAAAGTGAATATTATCGCCTTCTTTGCATATGATGTTATTCAAGTGTGAAATAAAAACTGGTGTTTCGTATACAATTTCAGGAGTATCTGGTTTTCCTGGCTTAGGTCCTTCAAGAGCACCAATTCTGTCCAAAGATTCAGGATGAAGAGATTCACCAAGCAACCAATGACGATCTTCAATCTTAATTGAAGCAGTAGACACCGCTTCACCCATAAGATTAGTTGCTTTACACGTGTAAATTCCAGAATCATCAATTCGAAGACTATTAACAGATAGAGTGACTAATCCGAAATCAAAAGTGCTCTTCAATCTTGAACCGGTAGTCAGAGACAAACCATTTTTGAACCACTCAATTCTTAAATTGGGATCTGTGCGCGGCTCTACCTGCGCTTCTAGATAGACATGCTGTCCCTCAACTAGTTTGTCGAAGCTCTTCAAATGTGTGGTAAAAATGGGTGCTTGTTGAACTCCAGAGTCGACAAACATTTCTGGTACTTTATTCATCGCCGCTTCTTTCAACTGGATTTGCTCCCAAGATTCAGGTCTCATAGCCTGATCAACAATAGTAGATTTCGTTTTGACTTTAAGTGAAGTAGACGACACTGTACTACCAGCTTTATTTATAGCCTTACACATATACAATCCAGCGTCTTCGGCAACGACTGAATTAATATCTAATGTTACAAATCCGAAATCGTGCGTCGTGCGGAATCTCGATCCTGTAAGGGAAAATATTTATTAGTAAAATAATTACATATATGGAGCTGTAGGTTACAATATTTTGGGTGACGCCTGATTTGATAATTTGGAAGACCCGCTTAAAGTGGCCAAAATAAGTTAGGAAATAAAGTATAGCATTACATTATATTTATTTGTCAATATAACTCACCCATTTTGAGCTCTACGCCATTTATGTACCATTCAAATCGTAGACTAGGATCTCCAACGGGCACCACACGAGCTTCATAATGAGCGTGCTGTCCTTCCCAAAGCTCTGATGGTCCTGTGAGGACCTGAGTGAAGATTGGTTTTTCAAACTCGCGTTCAGGCTCATCAGGTCGACGCTGGTGAGGTTCTTCAAGTTGCTGGATTTTTTTCATACCTTCAGGATGTTGCGTATCTATTTGAATTGCTGCTTTGGCTATAAATAACAAAACGCTGTCGTAAATATCCCATAAGAATAAATCGTAATTAAGAAAGCACTCAAATCAAAACACCCTTAACCTCTTTCGTGATTAGTAAGTAACCTTTATATTGTTAAGTGATATATAATATGAGTATGTGATATTTTGGTACGTACTTTTAATCTTCATAGCTGCAGTGGTAACCGCCTCTCCTAATAAGTTAGAGGCTCTACACATGTAGACGCCTTCATCTTCATCGCGGACGTGTGTGATAGTCATAGAAACGTAACCAAAGTCGTGTGTTTTGGTAATTCTGGAACTGTCTTCGATAAGCTTCTCGTTTCTAAACCATTCCACTTTAAGAGTAGGATCTCCGACAGGAATAAGTCGGCAATCAAATTGTGCAGTTTGTCCTTCCTGTATATTGTCTATATTTTGCAACGGTTGAGTGAAGACTGGTCTTTGTCTTGTAACTGGCTCCGGAATTTCGGGGCGTTTAAATGGTTCCGCTGACTCGAGTTCTCGGATTTTCTCCAAGCCTTCAGGACGTTGAGATTCCGATATGATACTGCCTTTTGCGGTTACTGTCATTGAAATGGAAGAAGTGCAGTGTCCAAGAGCGTTTATAGCCTTGACAGAATATTCACCGGCATCTTCGGGAACACAGTGCTGAATATCCAATGACACATAACCAAAATCAAAAGTGATATGGAACCGTGCAGCAGATTGCAGGGCTTTGCCGTTATGATAAAATTCAATTCGTAAATTAGGATCATGTACGGGTTCAACTTGGCACTCAAAGTGAGCTGTTTGACCTTCAAAAACGTGTGTTGTTCCTCTTAATTCTGTCACGAATCTAGGTGGACTAATTTTCGGCTCTTCAATTTCCATCCTTGTGTGATGCCCTTGAGCCTCTAACTGTCTTATCTTTTCTAGACCATTAGGATGTTGAGTATCCAAGATAATATTTCTATGCCCTAAAACATAGTTAATAAAATGTACAAAAATGTAAGTGTAATCTACATATAGTTGATTTTGTTAGGGTATTTTAAACTGTAAGAATAATGAAGTACAGCTAGTACACTGGTACAGATCATAAAGAAATATTGTGGAATATTAATGTAACAAAATTAGTTTTGCATTAATATACACTTAAACGTGTGACTAGCTGAATAAGATTATCACTACGTTTCTGAGTTTGATTCAGGGCTTTCACCAGAAGTTTTACGTTAACCATCGAAATTAATTCTCAGGCTTCTATTCTGTAAGATTATTGATAATGATATAAACTACCCATAGTATTCGACCTAATGTATCCAACCTTTATAACCTGTATGATGACTAAGAGGCAATTTGGATAATTGAATATTTGTAAATACAAAGATAGTGAGTGCTTACCTGCAACCTTCAACGTGCATGTATTCACCGCTTCGCCGAGCTTATTAGTAGCTTTACACATGTATGTCCCTGAATCCTCTGCATATGTGTACAGTATATCTAATGCAACATAACCGAAGTCATGGGTTGTTCTATATCTGTGACCAGTCTTTATTTTTTGCCCATTTAGGAACCACTCAATTCTCAAATCAGCATCGTTGATTGGTTCAACTCTACATTCAAAGTGAGCGCGATCTCCTTCTTTTAAATTTTCAAGACTTGTAAGTGCCGTCAAGAAAACAGGCCGCTGACCTGGCTTTTCTTCTTCTACAGCCTTTGGTCTTTCATAACGTTCAAGTTCTTGAATTTTTCTTAATCTTTGTTCATCCAGTGTGTCTAAATAAAGTCCAGATTTGGCTGAAACAAAAAAATATGAAAGATAGTTATTTCTGACATTTACATTAAAAAAAACATCCACCTAAACACAAAAAAAGACTAAATCAAACTGATGAGAACAGAGATAAGATAAACATGACTTACCGTCGACTTTAATGGAACTTGTAGTGACAGCTTCACCAACGGCATTGGTAGCTTTGCACATGTAAGTTCCCGTGTCTTCAGCGTAAGCATACAAGATATCTAAAGCAACATAACCGAAATCATATGTAGTTTTAAATCGATGTCCTGTTTGAATTGGTCGGCCGTTGCAGTACCATTCTACACGCATAGTAGGATCATTAACAGGTGTAAGGGTAGCTTCAAGATGAACAGGTTGTCCTTCAGCAACTTGTGCATTCTTAAGAGGCTTTCCGAATTGTGGCTTCTCCGCAACAAAACCTTCATCACGCACCACTCGTTTATTCTTACTTTCATCTTCCAGATACTGAATTTTTTCAAGTGCACTTTCATGCTGTGTATCCCTGATTATAGACTCCTTAGCTGTAATAAAATTAAGTACTTTAATTTTTCACTATGAAAAAACATTTTTTGAATTTAAATCCCCTAAATGCGAAAACAACTGGCCGTCGGTTCTTCCTCCATAAGACAACACTGGCAATACAAACTGGCCGAAGACTTTCTGTGACTTAGACACTACGGTATTTGGGATGAAAAGATATTACATAGCTTCTCGAACACTGCTCAGCAGAGTTGGGTTCGACGATTGGCATCTTTCTCGAAGTTGGACCTACCTAGTTGGATGTCCTTGGTAAATGTAATTGTCTACAACTTCGAGTGCAGAGTCTCCAACTTTTACTTGAGTGGGTGCAACATATACCGACTTAGCAGCTAAATATATTGTGTGAATACTTCTGAACGACTGATGACCTCAATCGGTCATGAGCCGTTCAGAAGTTACACAATCACTTTCACGTTTAACGATTGTACCAGATGATTTTGAAAGGGTATAGCAGGCCGAAAGGGCATTAATGTATAAGTCTTAACTGAGTATCTATTAGATTCCTCGAGCACTAATATAGCTAAAAATCCATTTCAAAATCACCCTGTATATATATAAATATTACATTGTTGATATCTAGTACTTACATTGCACATTTAACTGTATTGATGACGTGGCTTGTCCCAAATTATTTATGACTTTACATGTATATTCGCCTGAATCTTCTCCATAAACAGTGAGAATATCAAGAGCAGCAAATCCGAAGTCATAAGCAGTACGGTAACGATGTCCACTTTGCAACACTTTTCCATTAAAGTACCATTCTACCCGCATATTGGGATCAGGGTAAGGTTCAATTCGACATTCATAGTGAGCACTTTGTGCTTCGACAAGTTTTGATGGTCCATTAAGCTGAGTAATAAACCTAGGAGCTTGATTAACAGCTACCTCGACATCTTCTCTTCTCTGGTATCGAGATGTGTCCTCTAATTGTTGAATTTTATGTAAAGCCATCTCGTGTTGTGACTCAAGTTGAAGAGATGCTTTAGCTAAAAGTATAAATATATTGAGAATTAATATCATCAGATGATAACAAGGTTTGGGTGGTGGTTTAAGGGCAAATTTAGATTTACGATTTAATAAAAAGTGGAGGCGGCCTAAAACAAAGGCGGCACGCGCGCGAACCGCTTTAATTTGGGCATCAAAGGTCAAACGATCATCGAGAGTTACTCCGAGATATTTGGCTTGCCTTTCCCAGGGGATTGGTTCACCCAATAGAGTAACTGCCTTTGGAGGGGAGGGGGTACCTCGATGGTAGGGTCTGTAGAATAGGACCGCCTGGCTTTTGACAGGGTTGATCTCGATCCTCCATTTCCGAAACCAGGCGCCTAGGGCGTTAGCCGCGGTTTGGAGGTTCTTAACAATGACTGAGGTGAGTGTAGAGCGAATATAGCAAGGGGGACAGTACCGAGCCCTGAGGGACACCGGCACCGATAGGGTGAGAGGAGGAGAGAAGGAATCGAATACTTACATTGTACGAACAGTGTGGAAGATGTTACTGCTTCGCCTAGTTCATTAATAGCACGACACGTGTAGGTACCGGAATCCTCGGGATTTACATACTTCATATTAAGAGCAACGTAACCAAAGTCATGCATAGTTGTTAAACGATTCGCTGAAAATAAATTGTTATATTTATTATTAATGTTAACAATCGGTCATTTCAAAAACCACATCAGTCACATATTTTAGTCACGCCGTTGGTCGTGGGTTCGATTCCCATCCAGGACAAACATTTGTGTGCATGAACATGTCTGTTTCTCCTGAGTCTGGGTGTAATATCTATATAAGTATGTATTTACAAAATAAATATAATTAATTAGTAAATTGTGTGACTTATGAGGTTTTTGAAACAACCGATTCACTTCCATCATAAATTTATATGTAATATATACTTACAAGCTTCTATTGGTACACCATTGCGCAACCATTCTACTCGTAGTTTTGGATCACCTACTGGAATGAGCCTTGCTTCGAAATGTGCAGCTTGATTTTCAGCTACTCTGATATCCTTCATTGGCATTGTAAACACAGGTGCTTGTGTGATCATCTCATCTTGTGCACTATGTCTTTGATATCTCGAAGAGTCTTCGAGTTGATTTAATCTTGGAAGGGCTCCTTCATGTTGTGACTCCAAATATATAGACTTTTTGGAATGTACAATTGCGATTCCAGAAGTAACTGCTTCGCCAAGTGCATTGATTGCTCTACAAGTATAAGTGCCCGAATCTTCAGGCAAACATGACATAATATCAAGAGCAACAAAACCAAAATTATTTGTTTCTGTAAATCTTGAACCACTTTTCAGAGGCCTATTATTGTGATACCACTCTACTTTCATAGTAGCGTCTGAAACTGGGATTAGTCGACATTCAAAATGAGCTCGCTGACCTTCTTTGATTTCGATGTTCTTCAATGAAGTAGTAAATATCGGAGCTTGTTTTGTAATCTCATCTACAAAATCAGTCCTGTGATATTTGGATCTGTCTTCCAGTACTTGAATCTGTTCTAGACCAGCTTCATTTTGTGTAGCTCTAATAATATCTGCAGTGCCACTGCAACTCAACTTGCAGCTGACTTCGTCAGTACCAACAAGATTCACAGCCCTGCATGTGTAAACACCAGAGTCTTCAGCAATCAGGTCAATTATATCGAGGGCTACATAACCAAAGTCATGAATAGGTCTGAATCTATGGCCAATAGTTACAGGTTGGCCATTTTTAAACCACTCAACTTTCAGGTTGGAGTCTGTGACAGGTTCAAGCTTGCATTCGAAATGAACATGTTGACTTTCTTTGACATTTTCTATTGACTTAGGCCGTGTAACAAAGCGAGGTTTAATATTTATCATTTCATCAATCGCTTCGGTTTTCTTATACCGAGAAGCATCTTCTAAATATTGAATTTTTTCCAAGCCTGACGGATGTTGCGATTCAAATATTAAATCCTTTTTAGCAATAACACGCAATGCGCAAGATGTGACAGCTTCACCTAATTGATTTGTAGCTTGGCAAGTGTAAACCCCAGAATCTTCTGGATAGACACTTAAAAGGTCAAGTGCCACGTAATCGAATTCATATGCTGGTCTAAATCTGTGGCCGGTTTTTATGGGCCTGCCATTACAAAACCAGTTAACTTTCATTGAAGGATCACCAACGGGTTGTAATCTACATTCTAAGTGCACATTTGTCCCTTCTACCGTTTCGATATTGTGCAATGCTCTTGAAAATTGAGGAGCTTGCATTACCGTTATATCTTCATGTACTTGTTTGTTTCTTCTTGCAGCATCTTCAAGCATTTGAATTTGTTCAACAGCTTGTTCATTTTGAGTATCAGTCACAATATCTGATCTCTCAATAACCCGAACCATAGCTGACGTATGAGCAGAACCTAAATGATTTACTGCTCTCGCTGTGTATTCTCCCGAATCAACTGATGTAGCGTGAATTATATCCAGTGCCACGAATCCAAAATCATAGTATGTTCTAAATCTAGAACCTACCGTTACTGCTCTGCCATTATGAAACCATTCTACTCTCATTGTAGGATCACCCATAGGTTCTAATCTGCACTCCAGATGTATATTCTTTCCTTCTGATACGAGTGGTGGATCCGAAAGAGGTTGTACAAATACAGGTTTGGATTTAGAAATTTCTTCAATTTGGTACATGGGCTCTATGAATTTAGATTCTTCTATTTGACGCGTTTTTTCGTATAATCCGCGATGGATACTGGAAGTGTCGATACTCGATCGGGCTGCAATAAAACAAATAACGATTCAATAAAAATATAAGATATAATGAAAAATTTAAAAATAAGATACTTACTTTCCACCGTCATTGAAGCGCTCAGTTGTGCTTCCCCGGAGGCATTACGAGCTACAACTGTATATACTCCAGTATCCTCTGCGCGAATACTAGCGATATCCAGTGCAACGTATCCGAAGTCATGGTAAGTTTGAATACGGTTAGCAGTTTTAATTTGTTTTCCATTGAAGTACCACTCAACAGTCATAGTTAAATCACTCTGTGGTTCCACTCTTGCTTCGAAGTGGGCACTTTGTCCTTCTACAATTTTATTTGTGCCTTTTAATGGTCCTAAGAATCTAGGCTTTTGAATTACTCTTATTTCTTCTTCCATTCGCCTCGCATATTTACTTGAGTCTTCAAGGTGCTGAATTTTTTCCAAACCACCAGGGTGCTGGGACTCCGCTATTATATCTTTCTTAATTATAATTGACAAATTGGCACTAGTAACTGCTTGGCCAAGAGCATTGTAAGCTCTGCAGGTGTAGTAACCTGCGTCATGTACTGTTACAGACTTAATTGTCAATGCAACATATCCAAAGTTAAAGAATGTTGTGATTCTTGAACTTGCTTCAACGGGGCGACCATCTTTCAACCATTCCACTTTTAAAGTTGAATCGCCTACTGGTTCAAGGCGAGCCTCAAAATGTGCAAATCCTCCTTCTTTAATATTTACTTGATCTTTGATAGGGGTTTTAAATTCTGGTTTCTGCGTACTTTCAGGTGCTTCCTGATAGTACTTTTGATGTTGTTGTTGCTGATAAGCTTCTAGTTGTTCTGTTTTTTCGATGTATCGTCGTTGTTCTGGTATTCCGAGATCTGCAGTGACCGTACTTCTTGCTGCAACTCTAATTGAAGCGGTACTAACAGCTTCACCTAATTTGTTAACAGCCCTCACTGTATACGAACCTGCATCTTCAGCCCGTAGGTGCAAGATGTTAAGGGAGACGTAACCGAAGTTGAAGATTGACGTGATTCGCGAGCTGGCTGTTATTGGTCTGCCGTCTTTGTACCACTCTACTCTCATTGTAGGGTCACTAAATGGGGTCAGTTGAGCTTCGAAGTGGGCATTTCTACCCTCTTGTAACTCACCAAGTTCTTGTAATGGCCTTATAAACTGTGGCCTTTGTGATGTATGTTCCTCGATTGACTCTTGATGTTGGTATCTCGAGTAATCTTCCAACTGTTGAATGTACTGTAAACTTTCTGGGTGTTGGCTTGTTCGTTCTATAGTTGCCCTTGGTGTTACAAGTAATGTTGCCTTAGTTTCAGCAACACCTGTTACACTTACAGCTCGACATGTATACTCTCCACTATCCTGAATATTGAGACTAAGCATGTCAAGTGAGATGTAACCAAATCGGAATATTGATGTGAACCTAGAACCTGTAAATTATAAAAGGCTTGTTACAAATAGGTTTCATTATATTCTGAACTAACTACTATACTGTCAACTTAAAATGACTGACTATAACTAACACTGACTAACAATGGAAATTTAAACCTTCGTTTATGACTCGGGCCTACAATCCTGCGTTACCGGATTACCACTTTGTTATCACAATGCACTATTGCCAAGATATGTTTAGGTGCCTATCCACTCAGTAAGTAATTTAAAGTACCTATTGTTTTTAGTACTAGCATTGAGATTTACAAACTCTACAACTTTTAGACAGTGCGAGCCATATGGTCACGGATTGGCAACATTTTATATTCAAAATGTTTTTGGTGGGATTTTCTTTACAAATAACTCTTGAGAGATCAAATTATGCTAATTCGATGTATGACAAGTTTCAATTTCCATTAATGGTTGATAAATTTATTTTAAACTAGATTCCGCCCAGCGGTTTCACCCGCGTTCCCGAGGGATCTTATGTTTTCGTGGGATAAAAAGTATCCTAGGTTATAAACTATCTGAGTTCCAAATTTCATCCAAATCCGTTCAGTAGTTTCTGCGTGTAAGAGTAACAAACATCTATCTATACTCACAAACTTTCGCATTTATAATATTAAGTAGGATGTAGCCAGGTTTTGTGTTAACAATCCAAAATAATAAAACATTTACTGACTTGCTTCGATACTCTGTCCATTCTTCAACCATTCTATTTTCATCGTTGGATCGCCAACTGGCTCTATCCTCGTTTCAAAATGAATTTTGCCACCCTCCATCTGCGTTACGCTCTTCAGTGGCACAATAAACTGTGGTGGAGGATATACTCTGTCTTCTTCCCCCGGAGGAATGTAAGGTCTAGCCCTTTCCACGTGCCTTAGGTATATGATTTCCGGACCAGGTGCAGGCCTAAAATATAAATGTTTATTAACGACACAAAATATTACAACCAAATGAAAGCAAAAGATATAGCAAAATAGCTTGCCGGGGCATAAGCTATTTTGCTTTATCTTGCCAGTTGATTTGCTGGTTTTGTGTGAGAGAGTGAGTGTTGCGTAAATAAAGGGTGGAATAGTATGACACAACTTAGATGAAGCATCGGCAAAATTCGTAAAATCGATCGTTACCGAAAAGAGTGCGCCTACAACATACTCATGAGTTTAAAAATGATCGGCGAAAATGATCTTGTTGAACGTTGAATGGCGAGATAATGAATGATTTTTATTAGTTGTGTAAATCGGAAGTGAAGTGTACGAAAACGATTTGCCAATGCTACATCTAAGTTGTGTCATACTGTACATCGGGTGCGTGTGTGAATGTATGTATATATGCATGTATCTTTAATAATGCTAATGTAGTGATTCTAATGTATCTAAATTGTTAATATAATTACTTAAGGAATATTTATGATTTTATATAATCTAGGCATTCTTGACAACAGTAATTTATTATTAATATTTAAATTGTCTCGTAACAACACGTGACTGCTCTGATTTCTCGGCCGGCACCTCTAAACATATATGTTCTATTATAAATAATCTATATAAAAATAAAAAATAAAATACTTACTCTGGCTCGATAATTTTAGTAGGCCGGGGTAAGTGCAGACGTTTTTGTTCAGGCGGAGGCTCTTTTGGTACTTCGACATAGAGCCTTGCCCGAGTAGCGGTGGAACCTGCGACGTTCTGGGCTGTACATTGGTACCATGCCGCATCCGACGCCTTAGCTCGTGAAATGTCCAGAGTCGAGGCCCCACCATCGATACTAATTCGTAAATCTGGATTGGGTATAATCGGTACGCCGTCCTTCTGCCATGTAATTCGTGGTGTAGGTGTGCCGACTGCGCGAGCGTTTAGTATAACAGGTTCTCCTTCACGAACACTTATTGTACTAAAACGTTCGACAAACTTAGGAGCTACTACTTGTTCCTTCTCAATTACATTTAGTCGACACTGGAAAGATGTTTCGCCGCTTTTATTACGAGCGATGCACGTCACTACACCACTATCATTGAGATCGACGTTTGTAATCATAAGTGCATGATTACCAGATTCGTTTACTAATATCTTATGATTATAATCGTCTCGAATTTGTCTATCATTAATGAACCACGTGACTTCTGGGTAAGGTCTGCCAGTGACGCGGCAATCGAATCGCGTCATTTTTCCCTCCGTTACATCACGGTCTTGGCAGACTCTTACGAATTGCGGAGCGAGAGCTTTTTCACATATTTCTACTCTTTCCTCTATTCCTGTTTGTTGAGTATCTACTATATATTGAGATTTGTGATCCTGCACATAAGTTTCTTGTGGAGATTCTACTGCGAGGAAAGCTGATGTGACTATGCATCCATTAGGGTTCTCAGCCAATAACGTATAGTGGCCAGAATCAGACTTTTGTGTATTTCTTACCCTAAGTGTCGTCGAATTATGAGTCGTTATGATTTCGTGCTTGTTCGAATTAACTATCCTTTGCCCGTTTCTAAACCACGTTACCCTCGGCCTGGGATTACCAGACAGCTGTACATGGAACTGTGCGTCAGCATTCTCTTGAAGTTTAGAATTTCTCGGCTTTTGTGCTATTTTTGGTGGTGCGACTGGCCCCAGAGATTTATCAAGTTCAGTGTTGATTTGTACATCGTATTCTCCCACATACCTCTTCGTGATAGACTCTCTGAATGAAACTTCTCTCAAAAGTCTGTATTCAAAAGTATCTACTTTGAAATCCTCAGTGGAAGAATGATCCGTTCCGTTCGTGTAGGCAACTTTTTGTGTCTGCCGGGACATCTCTGACGTATATCCCTGAGTACCATAGGATTTGTGTTCAACACTTTCGCTGACATGACGGTAGCTTTGTTGTTGCGAAGCCTGGTGTGCTGGTACTGGAACTCCTTCAGGCTGGATGTATACCGAGCAGATGGCTTCTCCATATTGATTACGGGCTGTGCAGGTGTATTCACCCTCGTCGCCAGGACCAATCTGTTTAATAAGTAACGACACGTCACCTGTTTGCTCATTGTAACTCATGCTATATTTATTGCATTCTACCAATGGTGCTTTCTTTCTTGTCCACGACACAACAGGTGTTGGGTTCCCCCTGAGCTTTCCCTCAAACTTGGCATTGCCACCTTGTGCGAACCTTGCGTTTTTGAATATTTGCTCAAATATTGGTGGAGATGGCTCTCCTGGCCTGCCAGATGTGACGGGTAAACGTTCGCCAGTACTTCCCACTGAAACAATATAAAAAACAAAACATTAATGGATTGAATTATATCAATTATTGAATAATTTAGATTTAAATTGATATATTTCATCAAATCATGTAAAAAATCAACAGCGCACACCGACTGGATAAAAACGAAAATTAAATCATTGCATTCGCATAAGCTCCAATGCTCTCATTTTGGGTTGTACCTAATGTCAACTCAAAACTCATTTATTCAGTTTAGGCCATGTCAAGGCACTTATGAAAGTCGATAGTTAGAATTATTAGTTATTACAATAGACTCTACCACCGGTTCGGAATACACTTGAAACGAGAAGACTCCGGCAAAAAACTCAGCAAGGCTCTTTCTTCAACCCTATAAACATTCTTATCCGACTTCAAAACAGGGTAATTGTATGTTTCTTACGTAGGTATATGTTTACCTGCATGCGATAGGTAATTTCAGAAACACATGACCGATTTTTCATATTTTTTACAACACATTAGTATAAGTTTGAGTAAATTGGTAATCGTTATTGAAGTACTTATAGAGTAATGCGCTAATATGCTTAGATCGGTTTGTTTACAAGGTCTGTATATTATTATGTTGTATAGCTGTCAGGAACAGAAATATAAATAAATTGGAGTGAAACAATTGTTTACATTTAATAAATAAGTAGGATTAAAAGTTTTGGGAGCAATAAAGCTGCGTGGCAGTGTTCCAGTGCTCATGTAGAATCCGAGTGTGTGAGTCACGTTACGAGTGACGAAACCGAGCTCTTTTCACGCGTCTATTTTAGTACGCACCACTCGGATCTTGTTACGATCACCATTTTGGTGGACTAACCTACTCTCGCTTCGTAGCATTAGCGATAAACATCAAATATCATTTATATAAAAAAATACTCAAAACAATTGTGATGAAAGCAGCAATTTGATAAAAACGATTTATTATTCATAATAATCCTAAATCATTCCACAACAAAATCTGTTTTTTTTTCTGTATTACAATTAAGTTATTGCGATTCAAATCCCTCGTTAATGATTATATCTAGGCGAATATGACCATGAATGAATATACTAGGTACAATGTATATATTGGATAAACTCAAAAAATACTGGAACGATTTTAAAAATTCTTTCACCTTTAAAAAGCTACATTATCTGCGAGTAACATAGGTTGTATTCTATTTCTAAATAAATTAGGAATGTCTACGAAAATTACAAAGTTATTATTTGGCGTGCGCTGCGAAAACTTTTGATGATGTACTATCGACAAAGTTGAAGCATGATCACCTTAAGGGTGTATTTTGTGTGCAGTGAACAGCCGCTACCTGTGTCTCACACAATATAACCAGACAATACGCTTGTCATAAAATAGTAGATTATCATTGTCAGTATATTGTCTAGACAAAAGATTTTACAAGAGGCCGTTTTATTGTCAACAATGGACTGGGCGAACTATGATTACTGTCTGCAAGCGAAAAGGTCTCAAAACTGATCATGCTTCAACTTTGTTGATGGTACTTAATATAATATTGTAGGTACTACATGTTTATAGTACCCATCATTACCGACAAAAAATACTTGAGGTTATGTCTCTACCTATTATAGTTAAGACACAATAACAGTCTTTTGTTCAAATTAGTCAATCAAAACACGAGTAAAATCGATTAATAATGAATAAACTTAAAAACTACTGGATGATGATTTTAAAGTAACTCAGGCTACATTTTTTTCAAGGAAGTTGGAAGTCCCTACGAAAACTCTAATAATGTAATCGAGGGTATATAAAAATCCATACCAATATTATAAAATGCGAAAGTAACTCGGTCTGTCTGTTATCTTTTCTCTCTCTTTAACCGAACACGATGAAATTTGGCATGCAGATAGCCTATGATATGGAAAAGGACATGGGGTACTATTTATCTAAGGAACGCGCGTGAAACAGCGGGGTACAGCTAGTTAGGTAATAATACATTGCAAATTTAAGTGAGCAAGAGATTATAGGTACTTACTTAGGTACTAATTTATAGTAAAAAAAAAATTAATTATTATTTTTTCAAATTGTATGGATTTAGTACCTATCAACCATATAAAAATCTTATGCTATGATGGTGTTCGTTATATATTTTATCTCTTAGAAAAGCTTCAAGGTTTCAAATTTTTGGGTCAAGGTCATTAAAATTTGTGTGCGTAAATTATATTAACTACAGTCTAGCTTTTATGTCTGATATATAGGTATTGTTATTTATTTACTATTCCATCGCAGTTATTAGCAGTGATCGGAATATGAATACCTAAACTTTAAGAAAGTAATAATCCCATAAAAAGATTATTTATCCTTCCACCGTAAAAAGTTGTGAGAACTCATGTAAAGCCAAGTCTTAGCAAGTATCTCCCATATATCAAACTATTACATAACTCACAATACCAACCGTTTTTAGCACGGGTAAAATCGAAAGATGATGAGATGACCATTCGTTTCATGATATTGATCCATAGGTAACCAATAAAGTAGTTTCATAATCAAAGTTGAATGTCTCTCGAACCCCGCCCCTATGTTATGTGAGCGTCGCCGAGGTGCGGAAGGAGAGCATACGTGTATGAATAAAATTCCCGCGCGGCGAATCAGGCTGAAATTTGGTATACATACAGATACTTAGCTATTATAATCGATTTTGGTAAATTACTTCCCTAAGGTATATAATTTCCCATTATAAATGCGAAAGTAACTCTGTTTGTATGTTTGTTACCTTTTCACGCCTAAACCACTGAACCAATCACAATTAAATTTGGCACGCAGATAGTCTATGATACGGAGAAGGACATAGCTATTTTTGTCTCGGGAACGCGGGGGACAGCTAGTATTTTATATGCGAAAGTTGTGTGTGGATGTATGGATGTTTGTTATTCTTTCATGTAAACACTATTGAATGGATTTTGATGAAACTTGGCACATAGATCATACCTACTCTAACAGTAGTAAATGTTATTCTAACATTTACTTACTTTTTACAAGCATAAGATCTATGTTTTTGGTTTTGACAAGCCAGTTGGCGCAGTTGGTTAAGACACCACCTATCACGCCGCTGGTCATGGGTTCGATTCCCATCCAGGACAAACATTTGTGTGCATGAACATGTCTGTTTGTCCTGAGTCTGGGTGTAATTATCTATTTAAGTATGTATTTACAAAAAAAAAAGTAGTATATTTAGTATATCAGTTATCTGGTTTCCATAGTACAAGCTCTGCTTAGTTTGGGATCAGATAACCGTGTGTGAAGAATGTCCGAGGATATTTATTATTTATGTTTCCCCAGGATAAAAAGTACCCTGGGAACGCGGGTGAAACCGCGGGTGGAAGCTAATATTATGTAATATTCCAATCCAGTAGATCGTATTGGATGGCCTGGTAATTTTATTAATTTTTAGTTCTTGTCGCGGATTTGCACCGTGAAGTCATTTTGACTTTTTTCTTCGCTAGAATTTGACAAGTGTTATGAGATGTTTTCCCTTTGATACTACACACGTAGCTCATATCAATAAGCCAGACCGTCATACTTACACATATTTATACCCATATCTTAAAAACGACTGCAACGATTTGATGAAATTTGCACTGTTCAAGAATAGACACAGTAGTTTTTGAGAAATGCGTTGAATAATACTTAAATACACCTATAAAATTTTGTATATTTGTTTGGAAAGCCGAATAGATTATGATAATATCTATATATTGCAGTTACATTAATATCATATACCTAATACTTATGTGTAGAATTAATAACCTTTCTTTGTTTCAAGTCAGTTAAAAATAGATCTCAAACTCATATTAATTTTCCAAGTTTTCGGACCGGACGGAGAAGTATGTCATAGTTACGTACGACATCGCGACGATCTATCGATACGTTACCGAACTCATGCTACGTGAAAATAATTATATTGATTGTGGTGCGGTTGGTACTTGGTAGGGCCGCGCCGTGACTACAACCGCAAGTCTCGCTATGCTATACTTACTCGTATATTGATTACATGGCATTCAACTAATTCATTCGTCACTAACGCCTCTACTGATATTATGAACTAGCTTTCGCTGGTCACCATGTTCTAATCTAGACAAAAGGGAATACAAGTTTACGAAACGGTATAGTTTGTTCAGGTGCTGGGCAATAGAACTAATATATTAATTAATAATAACTTTGAACTGAATATTAAATAGTAATATGCCCCAAATAGCCTAAATAATTGAGATGGGAGTTAACTGTATTTATTCAAGAAACAATTTAGAGTCTTACTTCTAAGCTACACCGGTTGCTTATATGGATTCTATGACCCCGAAAGTCGACTGAGCAAAATCCACAAAAACTACCATTAACAAAACATATTTCTTCTCTTTTCATCTATTTTACTTGTGCCTCAACAAACGAAATCATCCTCATTATTATTTATATTTATGATTTATATTTTTTGTCCCTCCTGATTCGCCGGGAGCTGGGAGTGTAACACTTTAGTTGGTGGATTTCGAAAAATGATTTAATTATGCCAGGAATGGAATCCGCGCAATAGGTATTTTATTTTACACAACATTTAATTGTTGTGCAATAATGTACGAATAAAAAATTATGGAGTAAAGGATATTTATACTTTATGTAGCTAATAAACTTGCCACCTTTAGTTAAATATACTGTTATAACTTTTCATCTTATGGACTTTCGCTGACTTCAAAACTATTAGATTTGAGTTCCTACATAGTTATTTCTTGTTTTTTGTGCAGTTTTGTAGAAAGTTTTTTATTTTTTTTTATTTTTAATTATCACTGGCCTAGTGTAAGTACATAAGCGTTGTACCTTCCATCATCACATCAAAGAGTACACGGTCACGGTTCTATACCTAATATTTGCAGAAGTATCCCCTAACTTAATTAATACCTACTTAATTTTCTGTGTGTTAAGTCGTTTCTAACAGAATTTTTAAAGTTGTTAGGGCTTATGTCTAACACACCCAGGTCATGCCTAGCAGCCAATTAGTTATACTTACTTAATGGGATTAAAGTAAAAGGTGTTGTTCTTAAAAACTTGAAGTGCAAACATGTTTGGATTACGCGTTCTGCCTCTGATATTAACTTAGTAAATCAGGAGAGTCAATGTAGGAGTGAATTATTTTATGGAGGTGAACTAGATACACATATTTGCGCCTCGATTCAAGTCTCTGAACCCTAAAAATCTTCAGTCTGTCATGATAGGAGCAGAGCTTACGTCCATAACCACTCCGATAAACTACGTTGCATGCCTTCTATGCGATCAGAGTGGACTGAATAAAATGGAGACCAAATGACAGCACCGTTTCTAAAGTAGTCCTGACAAGGTTAGAATAAGGTAGAAGCAGGCTTTTTGATTTTTGAATGCTTTCGTGACTCTGATAAAAAAAAACCGAGCAATTGATTGGATTTAGTTAGTTAGCATTTAGTCGTAACAACACTGAGATCTCTAACAGTAGTATTAGTTTAAGAATTTGGTTATTAATACTATAAGTATTGAAAATTAGTGAAAAAAATATAATCATTATTTGATTATTTAATATACTTAAATATATCAAATTAATGAATCCTATAATTTATTGATATAATCTATTTACATTTATGTATTTACAATCACATACAAAAAAAATTAATTAAACTAAAAAAAATTTACTAGATATATACAAAATGAAAATTTCCTGTTCCGTTGTATATTTATGAACTCAATATTATAAATAGAATATTGAGTTCAGATCGCTGCCCGTGGGTAACGTGCCCAGAAGGCTGGCAGCATTACCGCGCTGGATCGCAAGGCTAATCCTTTGACCTAGGTAAGAAGCAGCCCTCTGGTCACCGGACAACTTTATGAGGCGCGCCGAGAGTTCTTTAAAAAATAGCCGCGCTTCGGGTCTCCAAGGCCCCAGAGATTCCACACCAAAAGGAACAAATATATAGCCGTCACCGAGGGCCGCATATTTGCGCCTTTTGATGCTCTCTGCTGTCGATGCCGCTGCGCCAGATGCCCTGGAGGTAGACTGAAGATGTGACGGTGCCAGTGTATCAACACACGTTGCATCCCAGACCAAAGGCCTTCCTCTACTCCAAGGTATCAATGACATCCCGTCAGGTCTCTTACCATCGTCACGTGTAATACCGTTCGGCTCAAGTAAAGCCGGCACGTTGACGCTGGTAAGGGCCCTGCGAATTATATCATTAATAGCCGCATGTCGCGGCAGACGACCAGCGCTGCGGCGACAAGAAAGACCGTGGTGACCCAAACTATTGACGCTCTCTCCACACGGACAGCGATGGAGCTCATTGGTGGTGGAGCCCAGTCGCAGACTTATAGCAAGTGAAAAAGTGCTGTTTGTTAGTAAGGTGCCGACGTTTGCAATTATTGCAATTTGCAAAATTGAAATTATTAATATTAATATTACATTCTACTGTTTTAAATTGTAATTTAAATTTAAATTGTAAATTGTTTGTAATTGGTTTATGGTAACTGAAGTACGTTTGCGTTTTAATTTTATCCAAGCGTCTTGGAAAAACAGCAACAATAGTAGTATTGTACCTGGTTGTTGATTGCATTGGATCATTATTAATGATCAAATCAAACTTTTCTAATAGGAATTGGAGCAAAGGCGGGGACCTCTCATTAGCAAAATTGACATTGAAAATCGCCAGCAAAATGAGTGGAATTGAAGTGAGTTTTTATTACATCTACAAAGTAAAGTACCTGAGATCCAGCTTCTGAATACTGTAACAGTGCTCTATGTATACATTCTTGGGGAGAAAACAATTGATGCTACGATAGTCGCTTTTTCCGCAACACTATTGACGTAGGTGAGACATAACATTGTTAATACACATTTTTTGGTTTTACTCCTCAGACTGCAATGATAACGTACCCTAAGGAACTCCGATCCAAAAAATCACTCGCAACAAATAAATTACAACGCCACATTCGTTCGTAATTATGATAAATGCTGCGTGCACCTCGCGAGCAATTATTATTAGCTTTCAATTAGTAGGTAAACTAGATCAATGTACCTATATGTACTTACACTCACATGTTTCTTTACGGTTATACAATCTCACGAGTGAGTTTGATCGTTTCAAAAGCAATTAATAAACTGATTTTATTTACATCTCTTACACAAGCATTATTGAAAAGGTGTAAATAACATGCAAATAAGAAAGTTGTCAAATAGGAAAGTCAATCACCCTCAGTCATTATTAAGAACCTCCAAACGGCGACTATCGCCCTAGGCGCCTGGTTTTGGCAATGAAACCCTACCAACAAGGTAACGGTAGCTCCCTGAGCCGAGGTTCCTACCCCATTCGGGGGATAAATGTTGCCCGGTGAGAGCCCTCTGCGCTCGCCGATTTGTCTGGTAAGGTTGATGCAGCCATCAGAAGATACCAACTTTAGACCATTAAAAAAAAAAGTTAAACGAGCCAAAGTACAACACAAGCCAAAAAAGAAAGATATCGCGAACGAGGCGGCGAATATCATACCCTAGCATCTTGCACGTCAGTTCGCTGGAAGGTGTTGGTATTCGGTCTCTATATAGACTCCCTGCTACATTATGTTCAGTTTCATGCTATATCAGGTTCAATACCTCACCAGATTTGACAGTCCAACGCTAACCGCTATTTTTGTTATCCTAATGTAACACGATAATGCACACTAACAACAAAATAAAAACAAATTGATTGAGGGATTTCTTGATTGATATCTTCAAAATCTGTGGTCTGAACAAAATCTATACCAAAAAAAAGAACCATCAATGTCTGTATATGCCGGAGTTACACTTGAATATTCATAATTACTAATATTATAAGTGTAACAGTTGGTTTTTGTTGGTTTGTCCTTTATTCACACATCAATGAAGCGACGTGATTTTCGGCATAAAGATAGGTAGGTAATAGGCCAGAAAGTAATTTATCCCAGCAATGCGGGTAAAACCGCAGGGCAGAAGAAATCTCCTTTATTTTTAAACGACTTCAAGAGAGAGAAGAAACTAAAAATTGGAAATTAAAAAACTTTTAACAAAGAATAGAACCGCCTTCAAAACTCTCAGATTAGAGTTCCTACACAGTTATTCTACGCTTTTAGGGCCTTTGAAGGCGTAGAACCGCCTTTTTTTTGTTATTGAAATGACGGCAAAAAATATCTTAAGTACACCTATAATTTGTTTGTACATAGGTATACCATACGAAAACACATGTAATTATAATATATTGTTGCTGTGCAAGCAAAAGACATTATGGGACTCGGCGAAAGCCGACAATCGTGCATTTTTAACTGTTCACTCCGATTATAAATTCGGAGATAAGACCGGTAAAAGTAAGTGTGCGGTCATCGCGCGTTGGACCACAGTATCTACAGAGTAATGTTAAGCTTAAGAACTGTGAATTCGACACAGACCATGATTTCATTATCTTTACAATGACTTGTTACAATAATAAGCTTTGGAATGGTTTAAGATTCGTGACTCTGATCATCAACGCGGACCGAAAGTAGGTACATGGAATAATAATTAAATTATTATTCTATCAAACGAGAATCTGCGATGTTTTCTATAATAATATGTACTACAAATAATTTATAATAGTAAAGCTGAAGAGTTTGTTTGTTTGAACGCGCATATCCGGAGTTACGGGTCCGATTTGAAAAATGATTTCACTACTAGCAAGGTAAGTATATTAACGCCGAGGGTTATAGGCTACTTTTTATCCTGGGAACGCCAGTGAAACCGCGGCGAAATGCTAGTGTATAAATAAAATTAATCGGGTGAGTGTAAACGACGACCATTCTAATTTTAAAATCGCAAACAAGAAAGAATCGCGAGGTCGAATTTTTTTTGACTTGCACTTTCTTCTCCTCTGTGCTTTCGTTGCGTAACTTGACCCCTAGCATGAAAGTTGATGTACCTACTTGTACATCAACTTACATAGTGTTACATTTACTTTTACTCTTGAAACGCAATTCCAATATACAAGATCCAACTCGAACAATTAACATACCTACTTGCAATGAGACAGGTTATCCCGTTGGTTTGCGAATAGGACCCGCGTCCTATAATTACATAAGTACTTAGCTGATTGATACAAGCATATTTACTAAAATATAGGAATTGCGATGCAACTATATAATTTGGATAAAATCACACGATACTAACGACGGGAGTTTATGTAAACTTATTTTAATTCCGTGCAGTCTAGTATTTTACAGATAATGGTGTTAAAATAGTGATACAAAAAAATACTTTGAAATTGGAATATCCAAAATGCTTAGCAAAAAAGAGAAAAGAAAAATGATTCTAAATATTATATTCCCCAATTCAACATAAGTAGCATAACCTGCTGTCATTGCGTCAATGTGGCATGGGAGATTCTAGCTTTTATAATAATAAAATAATAATAATCTTTATTCATAAAAAAAATAACATGAAATTATGAAAATTACTTATTAATTAATGAACTAAAATAAACTTAAACTATGATAAAATCAACAAAAATAGGTACTTAAATGAGATCAAAAAAATAAAACATACAAATTTTTCATGTAAAAACAGAGATAATAAATTGCAAGAATATCCATTTTTTTACGATTTGCACAAAGCTCGTCATGTTTATTACAAAACCTTACTAATGGTGAGTGGAGACCTATATTTGTACGATAGTAGGCAATAAATAGGTTTTTTATTGGTTTTCGGGGATAGTTACAAGATAGACCAATTTTCTGTAAAATTATGGGAATATTTCTAAATGCTAAAAGTCTAGTCAATGAACGTTATATGATTTCAATACGCTAAGAAATTGTATATTGGGGATTCCAAACGGGACAAGCGACTTCTAGATGACTTCCTACTAAAGAGTTGAATAAAATATCCTTAGTATGTACCTACAGAACGAATTTTTTTCTTTTTTGAAAGGACTAAAGTTTGTAGCCTCTGATGGCTGCAGCAACCTTACCGGACAAATCGGCGAGCGCAGAGGGCTCTCAGCCGGGTAATATTTAAGTAACAACGCCTGAGGACACCCCCGAATGGGCTACGAACCTCGGCTCAGGGCGTTACCGGGGGAGTGGGAGGACCGAAACTACTGGGCCAAAAAAATAAAAAAAAATACGGAAAAATGTTGTTTAGATTACAGAATAACCTTTAAGAAGACTGTGGTATTTAGAGTAGGTAACATAGGAAATTTCAAATTACAGATCCCTCGGTGCGCGAGTCAGACTCGCACTTGTCCAGAATTTTTTTTTTTGTAAATGAGTTTTTTTTTTTGTTTTTACGAGTTGTACTAGCGTGAATTCACCTCCGATATGTATGGCGATAATTTTACGACATGACAGCGCCTTATGTGAAGACAAACCAACCACCAATAGAATTAACCAACAAAATGACCATAGATTTTGCTATTATGGGATAGGATGGCAGCTCAAAACACACAACGTTGCATTCGAAATCGCGCATATTGTTAGGTAGGCTATTATATATTTAGATGTCACAGCCAGGGAATGTTAGAAGGTTTATATATGGGATCGCGGGTGGAACCGCGAGGCACCCGTCGTCCATTCTCACAATTTTAATGACCCCGGTATTGAAATAATTGCATTAGGTAGGTTGTGTGTATTAGGTTTTCCTTGTTTTAGTTAAGAGATGCGCACACGCAGGCACCGCGACGGCGTACAGTTAAAGTGCGTTCTAGCTACGCGCCAGACGGAACCGGCTGCGGGATATTGCCGTGATGATCATCTAGCTAAGTCGTCGACCGTTGCTCGTACTGCATTGCAATTTGCTAACATTCTCAATCATCTCAATGTAGTTCACATACCTAAGTAGTTTAGTGTGTTTTCTCATAAGTACATAAGTTATGACATTTAAAATTATATTAATGATGACTGATTTTCGTGATCATTTTTAGATTAGCCCTATTTTATGATCGACAAAAAGTGACGTAGATAGATAGATAGATAATGCTTTATTGTCACACCACAGAAAATTAAAAAATATATATAAAAAAATAACTTAACCAAAAGAAAAACAAAAGTGTTACAATGGGCGGCCTTAACACTAAAAGTGATCTCTACCAGGCAACCTTTGGATGGAGAGGAATATAATTAACTAAATAAGACGTATTTACGGAACAGATTTTTTTTTACTATATTTTTTATTAATATTATTAATGCGAACTGATTTTGATGAAATTTGGTAGGCATGGAGGTACATACCTGACACCCTGAATTAACACATAGGCTACCTTTTATCCCTCGGGAACATAAGACTCCTCGGGAACGCGGGTGAAACCGAGTTTAAGTGTCAATAAAAATTACATGCAAAGGTATGTTGTAATGTAACTCGCCAACGAATTTGTAATATCGAATATGTAGGTAATCGATGAACCATTCATTGTGCTATCATACCACTTATTGAATTAAATTGTAAAAAAGTGAATGTAATACACGAATAGTAAAATAACTATGCAGTTTCTATTAAGCGACGATAGTGAAGAAACAGTGAAAATGAAGCTCATTTTGCTAGAGTTTTTCGCGCCGATGCGCCGCCTCCTACTATATTATAATGGAGCTATTATTCTACTGTTCTCAGTCTTACGTCGAAATAGAAAACCGATAATTAAACTGAAGTTACCTGAGCAAAAACTGTGGATACGCCGCCGCGTCGCCCCATGTTACATTATAGTGTCTGTATAGGCAATGGAGTAGGTACCTACCTATATTTATAAATCTAAAAGCGTTCATATAATTGCTACTTTTCTAACTGAGGCTATATACATATAGTTACCGACCTTCCAAACGTGATGTATGTTAATATTATTGTCAACGCACAAACAGATAAACCTACCTGCCTGGGACTTCTGCGACAAATTTATCAACTAGGTATTACTTAAAATTTAAAGCAATTTTTTTTAATGGTAAGCGTTTTTTTGACACCATGTTATCGTATTGTTATCTGACTTACATATCATGTGTACCAAGTTCCATTTGTTGGAAGTGGATTAAAATTGCCTTGCGAGTTTCGACCTAAACATACTAACATGTGAAATAAAAAAAAAGCTTGTAATATCAATTTTATTTCCAGACCAGCTCAATGACACCATATTATTGTATTGTCATCGGATTTACATATGTGTACCAAATTTCAGATCAATTGAACACCGGGAAGTGGGTCAAAATTGCCTTGCCAGTTTCGACCTAAACATACTAACATGTGAAGTTAAATAAAAGCTTGTAATAATAATAATTGATAAATCATTATGACATACGAGTACTTAGAAAGGTAGGTACCTACCTCAAATGTTTTTTCATATAGCGTTTGTGATGTGATGACTGATGATGTTAATTAAGAACGCCAATCTCCAATATTCGCAAGTGTGAGGTATTCGGTTAATAAGAACATTGTAAATATAATAATTGTTAAAACTGAATGAGTCACGCACGTTAGTCAACAATAGTTTTAACTCCATTTACATAATATACGAGCACCATAGTTTGAACAACTGTCGGTGGTATTTTAGCCTCTTGTTCGTCCTACTATGTGAATTTGTACCTAAAATATGTGGTGTTTTAAGTCTTGTCAGACCATCCGTAGGTATGAGAAGGCGTATACTGTTCTGATAATAATCAGTGTACTAGTACAGTAGTAGTCAATTTACGTGGTAAAATTGTAACCATCATCTTTAGAATAAACTTAGGCGTTTTTAATTAAAATTTTAATGAATGAAGTGGTTACAATAATGAGTCAACTGTTACAGATAGAGATATGCCATCGCGGAGTTTTGGAAGTGCTACAATTCTCTAGTACATTATTTTTATGTTAGCCTACGTATGCCAGGTAAATTTACTTTTCGACGGCTTTGTTGTAAAATATTGTTCTTTTTCTACATACATAAATACATAATTAGGCTTTTTTATATATAGCCTATAAACAATATGTTTTCTCCGAGCACATCGTTGTCTAGTAGGTAGCACGGCATTTTCACAAAGCCATTCAGGCCATTTTCGACCCCCATGTAACTTCGTTGTGAAAAATATCTAGATATACGTAGGTATTTCCAAATTAGATTTAATTTTGAACCAGTAGTTTAAGATTTATTGCAACTCAATGTTCCTTAATTTTGTCACTCACTGACTCACCGATCATCAAAATTCTAGGGTACTTGCTAAAGTCCTACAAAGCTGAAATTAGATATGTAAGCTATATATTATACCTAGCTGATAAAGAGTTGTTATAGTAACGAAACGGCCAAGCTACATATTTTGACTAAGGTGTAGACTTTGTGAAGTTCGGGTTTGTAGAGATAGGACGTGTAGAGTTAGAAGCTTGGCTCTACATGAGATCGTATGGTCTCCGCTTGGCAAAATTTTATATGAATATGTTTTTGATGGGATAGGTATTATAAATGCGAATGTTTTTTTTTTACCTGTCTGTTACTTTAAGCCTTTGAACCGATTGTATTAGACAGTGAAGTAGCTTGAACCTGAGAGGGACATACATAGGCTTATTTTTGATTCTGAATAATTATGAAAAAAAGAGTAGAAAAAGTCTCATTTCAAAGTTGAAAAAAAATGTTTGTGAGTGCTTTTAGGTTGAAGGGAAAAAAACATTATAAACAAACATAGAACCTAAAGCTACTGTTTTTTAGAAGTCGATTCATTTCATAAAGAGCAGGCGTAGCGTGGCAATTGTGTGAAGCGGGGAAAGGGGTGAGGCTGGGTGGGGGTTGTCTACTCATAAATACACGAAGACGAAGTCGCTGGAAACAACTAGTCATAATATAGGTATTTTGTATTAAATCCATTTCGTGTAATGTCAGTTGTGGTTGTATAATATACCTACAAGTTATGTGTTTGCTTATGTACATGAATTTTATTAACATTTGGCCTAGTTTCACGGTCCTTAAGCTTTCGTATTGAGTCAAATTAATCCTTAAATGGAAACATTATATTTGTTCTGATTCCATATAAGGGTTCGACTTTGCGCCTTATAAGTAAACAAGTTCTTAATATGTAAGTTCGCACAGCAACCTTAATGGAGAGACGAGCGAACCTGTACCACGGGCGGGCATTCCACCAGCAAGCCATTTAAGAATTAAATGTTCCATTTACGAAATGTCGGATCGGGGTCGCATCAGCGTCACGACTACATCAACCCGCAGCACGAGTTCACTAGTCAAAGGTTTTCCATTCTCATACCGCAGGTAGTTAATTCGCTTTTATTTTAGTTTTGTTATAAGTATGTTGAGCGGAGCCGGTGAGATCATTTCTCGAAATGTAATAAGAAAATAAGCGTGAAAATTTTCGGATCGGTAGCAGGAGCGCATTCCTGTGCGCGTACGCGGCGCGGCGACGGCGGGCGCGAGCGGCACCCACGCGCTCTCCCCAGAATAGCAGCTCTAATATCGCTCCTAGTGGAAAAGCGCTATGCACAAATAAAGTTACGCACCAAGAAGAAACTAAAGACACTCGCAGGCCGCGCCGCCACCTCGCCAGCGGCCGCCGGCAATACCATACTTATAGCAAAAAATAGTAAATAATTAGGACTGCCATGTATCTACCTACCTACTACATATATACATAAGAGATATTTTAAAAATTACATGTCACATAACACGTTCGCTATAGCAGTATTATATTCTACATATTTTTACGTGCCACATCCTGACATAATGGCAATGGATAAAATAACATGATGTATGTTTTGTAAGTTATGTTTGCAGAGAAAATATGACAAACCTTGTTGTTGTGAGAGCATCTGGCGCGTGTAATGCTGCTCGGTGCGCTGCACACGCTCTTGCTGTTGCACTACTTGCTCGCGCCGTTCCGAGTGCTGCTGCACACGTTGCTCGGAGCGCTGCTCAGAGCGTTGCTCCGACCACCTCGACTGCTTCTCCATTTTGCCGCCACAGCAGCACAAAGCACAAAAAAACTCTCACTCAACGCTACTAGTCCTTATGGTACGATTATCGTCGTTACGGCGCTCGCCCAAAAAGAAATAAATACGCCACTTCGAAAAACTAATACTAGTCCACGGGTTCATTTAGCAGAAGTCAAGTCATTATAACCCAAGTCCAACAACCAAGACGTCGGTCGATTGCGAATAGTTAGCGGATAGTGCGGAGCCGGTGGACCGCGCGCTGCGCCGGCGACGGCGATGCGAGGGCGGCGGCGGCGGCGGGGGGCGGCGCGACCGAAATACGCCGGGTTATTTTGAGCCGAGCGCACTCCCGCATGCCCTCCTCAACGCGCTCTACTCCGCCACGCGCAGCTCTGGAGTCTGGACCCTCTCCTCCATTCTCATGGCATACGTGCTACCCGCATATATAGCATGTATTAGTTACTTACTACCCTTAAATCTTTGGTTTTAATTCCCTGATAAAATTTAGAAGAAAAAGTTCAAATGAAGCAGTGGATATGATTCAAGCGTTACATACCTAGTATTATTAAGTAATATGTGCAAATACATATTATTCTTACTCTTAAGATCAAAGTACATAATTTTTAACAAAAATTTGAACCGCCTTCAAAGGCACTCAAAAGCATATAATACCTAACTATGTAGGAATTGTAATCTATTTTGAAGTCAGCGAAATTGTAGTTCGTATTACATGGAAATATCATTATATTTTTTAGTAAAAGTATTTTTTTTTTTTTTAGTTTCTTATGTTTTATCACTGACCTAGTATAAGCACAATAGCGTCGTATCATTGTGAGCGCCGTCAGTTCACAAAATATCTCGCGATATTGCAAACTGGCGATAAACTGTGAACTGCACCATACCGCCCACAATATGACGTATTCATTTACGATAGTTCACAATACATCAACGTCAAACCGTCAAAATGTGAATAGATTGTTATTTTATGCTTTTTTGTGCCTTTGAAGGCGCATTTTCATTTTAGGTTAAAAGTTTTTTTTTAATAATCTATTTATAACCCACAAAAACAGCTGTTTGTTTACAATCCGCCATCTTTGACAATAGCCAAAGATAGCGGCGCGGGGTATATGCTGTTCGACCAATCAGCACAAGGTCGCATTCAAGTATGATTCCAGTTCATAGTTTCACGGTTTGACATGGATAAATTATAGGCTATCGTAAATTAATACGTTAAACTATAAGCAGTATGTTAAACTTCACAATTCTTCGACAGTTTACAATTTCGAGATACATATATAAATATGAACTACGAAGATGCGTTAACAATGGTAGATACGGTAACATACATATAAAAAAGTAGTTTTTTCACTAATCATAGCCCTGCGCACACCGCTACCGATGAATCTGAAATTTGGGATGTGCATAGATTTTGTCACGTAGACCCCATTTAAGAAGGTATTTTTGGAAATTCGTCCTCGTCAGGTTCAACATTTCAGAATCAATCAGAACAATTTTTTTTTTTTTTCTTTGTCCGCGTACGGGTGCCGTAGCCACCTCTGGCTAGCACCTTTGTGTCCTTTCAAAAAAAAAAAAAAAAACCTTTCAAAACAGAACAATTTTTTTATCAAATATGAGATGAGATTTTGAATGCCGCCGCGGGCCATTCCGCTTTTTAGGGTTCCGTAGTTCACGGTATAGTTTCGACATGTCCGTCCGTCCGTCCGTCCTCGGCTTACCTTCCAAACAGTTAGTGCTAGAAAGATGAAACTTTGTACGGATTTGTGTATTTACCACTTCGACAAAGTGCTAAAATAAAATAACGAAAAATATTTTCTTTGGGGTACCCCTTACATGTAAAGTGGGGATGATTTTTTTTTCTCGCGTCTTTCTCATTGTTTGGGGTATCATTAGATAGGTTTATTAAAAACATTGAGAGGTTGCTAGGATATTTTTTTGAATTAGGTATCCGTTTACGAGATATTCAACTAAAATAGGGCGTCCCCCCTCTCTAAAAGCTAAACGGCTGGCTCGATAAATCTGAAATCATGATGATAGTCCATGTGATGAACTTTAAAGGAAAACTATAACGGCTTACATAATTTTGTTAGTTAGAGTTATAGAGGCCTATATAACTAGAGGAAAACTTCTTACAATAATAACGAAATAATAAGTAAACATGTAAAATATTAAAAATAAAATCATAACATTTATTGGACACGATCTTCTAAATCCACGTGCCATTATGGGTGACTATGGAACCCTATTTTATGCGTGGCCTGACACGCACTTGGCCGGTTTTTTAAATTTACAATGGCTGTTTTTAGGTAGGTACACTTAATTAAGTTTTTTTTTGGAACCGACTATCTAACCAAATTTAGTTAAGTATATTTCTAAAATTAATTTCCTCTCTAGGGAAGCAAATAATATGAGCCACGGACGGATAGACAGACACACAAGTAATCCCATAAGAGTTTAGTTTTTTCCTATGAAACCCTAAAAACAGCCGTTAGGTCACTCACTCATACTAAGTGAACATAATTATATGAGCTATAAATTAAATCTGTACCTACCAACGATGAGCTGTTCTAAAACTCTTCTGTAAATAGCTTCAAAATGCGTCATGGCTGAAAAGAGATATGCGTGACAAAAAATAACTTTAAGGCGCTATAAGTGTTAGGAGCAAAATTATTCTCATATGCAATCATGATACGCTGACGCATATTTGCGAGTTTATTTTTGGGCTGAAATGCAAAGTCAGCTGGCAGGCATTAAATGAAGTGGATTTATGCAGGCGGCAAGATGCAGGGAAAGGGGGTGTGAAGTTATTACTGGATCAGTGATCCGATGACTACGTCTTTATGTTTCAATACAGACTCACGTAAACAGCTCTGATGTACCTACCTATTTGTGTTCTAGATAAGTATAATCTGTGTATATTAGGTACCATACCATACCAACTCGCGTGGTGTCACTTTCCTCCCCTATCCATATAAATATATAGGTATAACAAATTTTTACAAAACAGAAAAACTAAAAAAAAAAATAGAATCGCCTTCAAAGGCAAAGGCAGCGAAAGTCTAGTGCGTGTTCCATGGAAAATATCATAGCACCGCAGTTTTTTTTCGCTGACTTCAAAACTATCAGATTAGAGTTCCTACATAGTTATTTAATGCTTTTTAGTGCCTTTGAAGGCGGTTCTATATTTTGTTAAAAGTTTTTTTTATTTTTCAACTTTTACTTTCTTATGTTTTATCACTGACCTAGTATTAGTGTTGTACCTTCCATCATCAATCACATCAAAAAATACAACTAACGGCCTAAACGGTCATATAATATGTATTAAAAAAAATATCCCCTAACTCCTAACCGTTAAAGACCTTGTACCTTCCATCATCAGCTCACGTAAGATGATGACTACCAGACGCAAATATCTGAATAGCTTTAGAAAGTTTATGGAAATCATTGTAAGTGCCTATAAAATTTTAAGAGTTCTCCAGTATCCCATCATCAGATCTTGATTTGGTGACCATGGGACCACCTGTGAAGCCTTTCAAACATTTTTTTTTTCCAAAGCGGTTCATTCGTCTTCGAGTAATCGGGGAACATTCATAAAAAAAAAGATTCCGACGAATTGAGAACCTCCTCCTTTTTGAAGTCGTTTAAAAATCGAAAACAGGATGTAGTTTTGATTTATTGTTATTTTGTATGGACCAGTTAGGGTAGTGTGAATCCAAAGTTTCATTTTAAACTTTATTTTATTTTTAATATTTGTTGTTATAACGGTACATATTGTGTGAAAATTTCAACTGGCTACCTATTACGGTCCATGAGATAGAGCGATTTGTAATATCTCAGTAATAGGGTTCCGTTGTCACCCTTTGGGTACGGAACCCTAACCAGACCGCTTAACTAAGTTTGTTTGTAGAGATATTTTGATTCTATAAAAACTGTGCTAGTTGGAAAATTTCGTTCTATTTTTCCTTTATATCAATGTCAATCAACTGTAATTATTTCAGATTTTGTGCTTTGCGAATTTCTTTCTTATGAACTTTCTATAACTTTCTTTAACGGCATATAGGTAAGTATCTACTGGTGGATATCTTTAGAAGGCATTATTTTCATAACCGAAGTTGTTGGCTGGCTTGTTATGTTCATCTACCTATTATGAGAACAAGGATTTCAAAGTTGGTCTCACAGTAAAATGGTTCAGCTTTTCAGCATGATGAAGTCGACATAGGTTTCGAAAGTTTGCCATCTTAGTATCTCAGTCGAAAAGATTTTCAAATCGCAGCATTCCCTGAGTAAAACGCATGACTAACTGCTTATTCACTTTAAAATAGATGAATAAGTCACCATCATCGGACACGCAAACATATCGTAATCGATTACATACAAGTCAATGGCTACTATGACTAAAATCCCTTGGCCGCTCACCAGCGCCTTACGCTATGATCATTCTATGTTTAGTTTTATAAAGTCATAATATCCACTGACATTGTCTAGAAGGGAATGTTGCCAAAGCAGTTTTCAAAAAACTAGTCATCGCGATAAGGCGGTGAGAAACTGGAGAAGTATGTTTTCGTGTTCCTGTGCTATTTTGGAGTGGATGCCCACACTTCGGTTGCACAGGTAGATGTGGAATTATGCGATGCCGCTTGTTTCTAGGTGAGCGTGTATTAATAAGACCGCGGCTATATTAAACCCACTTCAGATTCAGGAGATCGCATCATGTTTCACTAACATTACCGTTATTATCTTTAATGTTATAATGAACTTAAAAAAATGTGAAATTGTAAGTATGTGATATTACTTATTTATACACGATTTAAACCCTATCTGATCAATAATGGCTATATTCATTATGAGGAACAACTTTTGCTATAAGAACATCTCTGAATCAATCGAGTAAGGTTGAGCTTTTGTATAAAAAACTTTACATTAAAAACTAAATTTTTTTTTTGCAAATTCTGAGTTAGTCAATTAGCATGCATGATGAACCCAACATAGCCTTTGCAGATTGCACAGGATTTTATGCAACATGAACGAATAAAAGCGACATAGCGCTCACTCACTGATCACGAAATCTGCCTCCAACCAAACACTGAAACTTTGCAGTTGTATGTAGGCATCCGACATGAAAAGATTGTTCCCAAATTAAATAAATAAATATAGTAAATACTGTTCTTTTAATAAAATTGGATAACTAAACTTTTTCTTTATACAATAAAGCCAGCAAATAATGAAACATACGGTAAGCGGTTACCGTAGCAAGTTAATGTAAGGTAATAAATAAGTGGTATATTTGAAAAAGTTATACTTATAAAAATTATTATTAAAGTATATATATAGTAGGTACCTATAATTTTTCAGAATAAAAGTATGTGATATCCACTTTTCTTTTGTTACTACTCGTAGTTGCTAAAACCAACTAAAACCATAGGTTTCCCCACTATACAGGAACTCAAATGGTAAGGTTATTTTACACTATCACTATATTGTAGGTAAATACCTTCAGAATAATCAAAACCGAAAGATAGACAGACAGCTAGAATGCTATCGATTCTGAATGATGAATCTTTTCTAAAATAAGATCACCTGTATTACACTGAAGGGTTACTCATTGGATGCCACTAGGTTGTAGTCACCGGGTGGGGAGAGGTGTGCGCGTGAGCCGTGCGTCTATTTTTTAGCATTTCCTGAATATCGAGCACCTACAAACAATGGCCGCCAAATATTGAAAATATACAACTGCATTTTTACTCAGGCCCCTTTTAATTATTGAGTTACGATTAATTTAAAATAGAGTTTTAATTTTTAAATATCTACGAATTTCGCCTATTTATCATCCTGCGAATATGATCGATCATGTACAAATGACACACCTAATAATTATGTAGAGCTTTTTAGACTACCTACATTATTAATATTATAATTTTTTATACTTCTAAGGTAGCAAGCAAGCATACGGCCCATCTGATGGTAAGTGGTTACCGTCGCCTATCGCCATTGGCAATACCAGAGATATTGCAAATGTGTTGCCGAGAAGGTAAATTGGCTTTCAAGTGCAATTGCCGGAATACACCGGTAGGTGCTTGGCGACAAATTTTCAACTTGAGGGTGGTAGCCAGCCAGGCGGGTACTACAAAGTACCCTACCACCGTGCGTAATATGTAATATGTATTGACTTTGTTTATGTATTTGACCCAAAACATGTCATCAAATTTCTTTAAAACAAACAGACCACTGTCTTGAAAACGTGATGAAAATTAAGAATAAAATGAGCACATGCGTCATTTAAATTTATAGCAACAAAGATTGCGATTTGTTCAACGTATTAACAGTGTGAATCCTTTCTGTGTTATTTCCAGCAGTTGGAAGAATGTTAAAAAATAACAGACAAACAAGCAGCACAGCGTGATGAGTCGGTCGTTATGTATGACCTCGATCTTTTTATTCCTCTTGGCCCAATTGCATTCAGTGTAACTTTCAGCTAACTTAGTTAAATAGCCTTCGAAAAGCAAAATATTTTTTTCATGAAAACGATATTTCTCGCGTTCCTTGATGGTGGACCACTATAATCACTACATATTATAAAACAAAGTCGCTTCCCGCTGTCTGTCTGTCCCTATGTATGCTTAGAAATTTAAAACTACGCAACGGATTTTGATGCAGTTTTTTTAATAGATAAAGTGATTCAAGAGCAAGGTTTAATACATACATATTATAGTACAGAAAAGCCGAGAAATTCAAAGATTAGTACACCCGCGCGAAGCTGGGACGCTAGTATTGAATAAAGAATATAATAAATAAAATGGCCTATCAATGTAGATAGACATATTAGAGGTAAAAAAAAAATATTTAACTACTTGTCTAAAGGTGATACATGTGGTATCACCTTTAGACTGACAACTTTAGAATGATACCGCGAAATTCAAATTTTATCACATTTTTTGCTAATTGCAGCTCAGTTATAGATCGTAAGTTATCAACATGTTATATATTTGTGACAAGAATGGTAGTATATTTACTGATTAATAACAAAAGAAATCTTCAACATATTCGTCCAAGGTATATTACTGACAAATGAGTAAGACTTATAGGTTAAACGCTTTTAGGTTTAAATTTATTTTCACCAACTCATAAAAGAACTATTTGAAGCAAGAAAACACCTACTCTATATTCCTAATTTTGTAATGATCGCATCACATGTTTCATGTAGGTATGATGTTGTTAATCGTAATTAAATCTATCTTCTAATAGTAGGTTCTGCCAGGTCAAAGTAGCAATTACAGGGCTGTCCAAATTGTGACGTACGAAAAGGAGAGGTTATTTAAAGGAATGCTGGTTCACAAACATGTATGAAGAAATATGTTGCAATATTATGTACAATTAATTGTACACAGCTAAAATTATGTATCTGTTTAACTGTAGCTTAGTTTATGTTATAATTTGTATTTAATCAAAACATAATATTATTATTTATAATTTAAGGTGTTTATTTTTAGAGATGCATAAATCTACTTGTTACTTATTTAAGAAAGTACATTTACCAGTGTAGGTAATTATATTCATAGTCACTCACCCTTCCCGCAATCCGATATTATCACTCCAAATTAAAATATCTGTTATTGGCTGTTTTCTTGGCATTGGTTCAAACAATTTTGCGTTGTTCTGAGTAAGTCCCCTAAATTTGTTTTAACGGTGTGGTGTGACACAAAATCAGGAATATTGTTTTGTGTTTACCAATGTATGCTTATCTTCAATGTGTGCCTATATTCCATGGATAGCATTGTAAGATATCTTATATTGGGTACCATTCTTTTGTAAACATTAATAATTGGATAGTTTTGATTGTTTGCTTCAACAAAGTAATCCCAATCTGTAGGGCGATTGTGTAACTTGATTCCAATAGCGATGGCTCTCATTATCATGTTATAATTTTGGTATTGTCTATCTTAGGTGAGCAATAACGAAACTGCCAATGTAATTAATTCTCATAATAATTAATTAAAAAAGATGACAATATCAAAAATAAAATACGATTACGAGATAGTCACCCTGCTGATTGTGGTCGTTCAACCTATCCATAGTATAGTAGCTACATAAATAAAAAAGTTAAAATAATAAAAGAAAAATTTATATTTCTCAAAAAAATATAAAAATAACAAATTATATTTTTTTTCTGGAATAGGGAATATTTAATTAGTAAAAAAAAAAAAATTTTGTGATGTAACAAAAAATTTAAGGTTTTCGAAAGTCTTACTTTATGTGTGGTATAAAACGTTGCTTCATGCCAAATTTCAAGATCCTAGGTCGACTGGAAGTATCCTTTAGGTTTATCATTCCCTTGCGAGTAGTTGCGAGTTTCAAAATATGCGGCTTAAATTGCTGTTTCTTTTGATTGCGTTGACATAGAAGTTTGATTTTTTTACATCTTAATGGTATTATAGACCTGAGTATTTGATATGAATTTCAATTTAGTACCTCTACGCTAAGGGGTAGTAAGTTTAAAATTATTAAAAATATTTTTATTATATGATTTAACGAAAAAAATATGCTTTTCGCAATTTTTCCTTTATCTGTGCTATAAGACGTTGCTTCGTACCAAATTTCAAGATTCTGAGTTCACAGGAAGTACCTACCCTGTAGGTTTTGATTCCCTTGCAAGTGTCAATTTTGCAGCATACACGGCTGTATCTTTTGATTGCGTTGGCTTAAAAAATTGACTTTTTCACAGCTCCAAGGGACAGTAGACCTGAATATTTGATATGATTTTCAGCTTGATACCTCCACGCATTCCTGAGAAAAAGGGTCTTGACAGAAAGCCAAACGGAGAACAAAGTGATCCTATAAAGGTTCCGTTTTTTCCTTTTGAGGTACGGAACCCTAAAAATAAATATTTTGGATAACTATAAAACTAACTAAGATATAAGCCATCAAAGATTTATTCCTATCTCTTTCTAGCAAAACAGAATTAAGCATAGAGTTTATATGGCCGCCATAGTATATGACGTCACATACTATGTCCGATCTCTCTAATCGCTGTCTAATTAGTAGTTTAAAATGCTTATATCTTCCGTAAGCCGATTTTAATTTTAATTTCACTTTTTGACATCTTTTTACGGTATTTTCATATTTTGTTAAGAAATGCGATAAAAAAAACATGCATATTCCCTATTCCCTATAGGTAATACACATACATACACACATTAAAGAATAATAATGGGTATTAATTAGACGTGTCGGTAGATTGAACATTGAATTGCATCACTTGAATATCATATAATACTTGAATTGTTATATATTTTTCATGTAGTTATGGGACACTAGTCCAATGGCTCGCGCATTGGACAAGTGCGGGATAAAAAAAACTGAGACGAATTGAACCACACTGCACACCTAACAGAATTTTCTCTCTGACGATTCTGAGTTTAAATTGTCTACGTCGAGACTATCTACCTAGTCTATCTAGCGCACACCGCGGTGCGTTTAGATAAAAGTGGGTATTGCACGGCGGGCGTCCGCTCGGCTCGATATCTGGTGGTGGCTGTGCAGGGTCTAAAACAAAATGTATTGAGCGCACGTATGTTGGAAACATTTCTGGTTAGACCATAGATATACATGAATAAGTAGATGGGCTCGACAAATTTCTGACGACCAATTGGCGTGCATCAGACAGAAGCGAACGTACAGTTCGTCAAGAATCTGACAGACTGCGCGTCTAGTAGAAATAATATGATCAGAGTGTCTTACGGCAGTTCTCCAGTCCGGTTTCCTCATTCTAAAGTGGCTTCAGATTTTTTCTTAACAATATGCAGACTGCATAATATCTGAGTAGGTAGATACCTACCTACCTAAAATTAGTATTAAAAAATGTTATAAAATTTCGTAAACACTCCTTGGGTTTGGTTTCGGAACACACATTACATTATATATATATAAAAGTAGCTTTTTAAGGTTCCGTAGTTCATGTCTGGAACCATAAGTTATGTCCGTCCGTCCGTCCGTCCGTCCGTCCGTCCTCGGCTTACCTTCCAAACGGTTAGTGCTAGAAAGATGAAACTTTGTATGGATATGTGTATTTACCACGTCAACAAGTGCTAAAATAAAATCATGAAAAAATATTTTTATTTGGGGTACCTCCCCTACATGTACAGTAGGGATGATTTTTTTTTCATGATGGCAGTGCATGTGATGAACTTTAAAGGAAATCTATAACGGCTTAGATAACTTTGTTATTTCAGGGAGGCCTAACTAGAGGAAAGCTTCGTACAATAATAACGAAATAAGAAGTAAACATGTTAAATATTAAAAATAAAATCATAACAATTATCTATTGGACGAGAGCTTCTCAGTCCACGTACCATTGGTGACTACGGAACCCTATTCTATGCGTGGCGCACGAGTAATCCTATAAGGGTTCCGTTATTTTTCTTCAGAGTTTCGGAACCCTAAAAAGAAAAAAAAATAAGGTTGTAGGTTTGGGAGTACCTAATCAATGATCACGATATTAAAAGTTCGAAATGTCCCCTATTCTGCCCAATACAAAGATAGGTTCATTTCCATAATGAATTTATAGCATGTAATAATAGTATTAGAAGTTCAAAATTTTGATACAATCAGACTACTAAACTTATTTTTGTTGTCGAGCTCATTCTTGTCAGCCAGTATTTTCTCGAAATAAGGAACTTTCCTTTACTGTGCTACAATTCATATTCCTAACAAAATGTATGGGAATAGTTTTTCTCGATTTGTGACAGTTCTGATACCCTAACCTAACTTGGCCCCATAGAGCCTTTTGATCCTTGTCGGAAACAGGGTTGATTAAGCTAATAAAAAATATTTTCAAAAAGCGCCGATTTCTCACTGGCTGTACATTTTTTTCAAAATCTGTAAATTCCGATAGCAATACCTCAAAAAATGAGGGATGGTCTCCTAAGACCATATTCACGTGGCTTCAACCCTTAAGGTAGCTGCCCTTACTGACCCGTCTCAAATTTCCACCCTGTATAGATCGTTGGAGCCGTTTCCGAGATTCAGATTATATAAATAGACAAAGTGAAAAAACTGAACAGGTATTTACAGGTTTCTGAGGTACAAAACCCATTTTTTTTAAGTGGGTTAAAAAAAATTACAATGTGGAGACAAAATAAAGGAGATACCTACCCACACGTAAGTGGGTATTCATCTTTATCTAGCTACGACTATACTAACTCGAGCATTGCATCATGATTATATTTTAGGTGAGCTGAATTCGTAAATATTTATAAATTCGCGCTGTTTTACAGCACTGTTAAAACATTTTGTTTCGCTTGATAACACTAATCCCAATAGGTATTGTTTTTTTATTTAACTTAACTGCTATTGATTGGATTCTGTCCAATCTATAATATTCTTTTGGCAGGATTTTAATAGACCCGAGCGCAAACTAGCCTTAGTACACACTATTTTGCAAAAAAAATGTGTAACTTGATCTATGGCCGTGTGTACATAAACCGACTTTAGAGTTATTATCTGCCCGAAATTATGTAAAAAATTGCGCAAATCAATGCATGACGGACATAGCACTGAGGTATAATTTCTGAACAAGGAATAAATATTTTTCTGAATCAATAAACATAACCGAAAAATAATTTTGTTTTTAAAATTGAAAAATTGCTGTCTATTGACACCGGGCACCAGGGAGTAATGACCTATCCTAACGTTTCCTTAATAATACTGGTTTTAGGATATTGTGTTCTGAAAGACAAACGAATAGACAGTATTTGGTGGGAAGAAGTCCTTGTACCTATTCAGTTTTTTATTATTTTTGATAGTAGATCAATCAAAAGCATTTTCTTATATTTACAAAAACAAGTAAATGCAATTGCAATAAAACTAAATTACAACAATATTACGTATAAGAATTTATATATTACTGTGTAGTAATGCACTTTCATGAAAAAATCCGTCCTACTAAAAAGCTCAAGGGTACAGGACAGAACACAGATGGGACACTTTACTGTCTGAAAACAGAAACGACATCTGTACCTATACTGTTTTTATATTTGAGTAACTGTGCTGACATGTGTACAAAGTCACCTTGACGGTTAGTGGTGGTCTCGTTCGGTATTTATGCGCTGGCAACGATCCAGGAGCTGTATGTAGGTCGGGCGCGCGAGCTTTGCTAAGAATGCTATCAGTAATCAAAAAATATATCATTTTAGTGTTTTTTAGGGTTCCGGAACTCTAAAGAAAAAAATGGAACCCTTATAGGATCACTCGTGTGTCTGTCTATCCCTCACCAGATATTATTGTGAATAGTAAAAAATTTACACACAGAATCGGTAACTTTCTTGTGAAACGTAATCTCAGAATCCTTATTCTTTAAGGTGAAACCTTCGGTTGGAGCGCGAAATTCAAATTTTATCACGATTTTGCAAATTGCAGCTCAGTTATAAGTCATGAGTTATCAACATGTTATTTGCGAGAAGAATGGTAACTAGTATATTTACTGATTAATAACAAAAGAAATCATCAACACATTCCTCCAAGGTACATTACTGACTTATTCGACTGTTTCATGAAAATAAAGTACTTATTATTACGTCTTAAGCTCATCTCTTGCTAACCCGCGGCATACTAACGACCGGCTGTCTTCATATTGCCGAATTGTCTTCATACTACGTACTTCATATTTAATGGCAGATCTCATCATCATATCAAAGACGTCCACTGCTGGACAAAGGCCTCCCATGGATCTCCACGACGACCGGTCTTGCGCTACCCCCCTCCAGCGGTTTCCCGCGTTCGTAACAAGATCGTTGGTCCACCTTATGGGGGGCCATGTAAGATAAACTTATAATAATACCGAGCGCAGCGGCGCGGCGCACATTTTAAGGCCCTGTCCCACTGCAGCAAACGCTGTGCATGGGCACGCGGCGCATTTTAACGTCGTTTGTTTGATAACGAGGGTCTAAGTTTCCACTACAGCACACCCTATAAAAGAAACTAACGACTATTACAAGCACTATACATACTTTTAGGGTTCCGAAAAAAAAAACGCGGCGAGCGGGGTAGGTATAGGCGAGATCGGACATTGTGTCTTATCCAGGCTAATTGATTCAAGCTATGTAAAACTCCCTTAACAGTTGAAGTCATGAGAATATGATCTGAAGAGACTAACCCTAACATTTTGAGTTATGTCGATCAAAATTATTAGATTTTGAAAATAAATTACAGCGAGAAAACAGCGATTTTCGAAAAAATATGATTACCTAAATCCTTCACTGACAAGGATATAAAGTCTCTTCGGGATAACGTTAGATTGATTAGGCTATGTATCAGAAATACATTTCCTATAAATTTTGTTAGGATAAATGAATAGCAACTAGCAGATACGATTAAAGTTACAGTTTGGTACTGATCATTTCGTAATTTTGGATTAAAGAGGATGCTCTCCGTAAAGATAAAATTTGAAGTGTTCCCTCGATTTCTCCAGGATCATATCATCAAATCCTGACCTTATGACCATGGGACCACCTGGGATCACCCTTTCAAACATAAAAATAATACATAATACCACAGAGAAAATAATATAATATAGTAATACTATCAAAGGGCAACAAGAAAACCACATTTTTAACAGACTTCAAGTAGGAGGAGGTTTTCAATTCCTCGAAATATTTTATTGTTGAATAATATCAATCAGTAAGGGCCCTCGCATTATAATCTGAGTGAGGTTGTGAAATGAAAACGAATCTGAAATATTCCTCACATAGGTACATACGAATAGCACATCAATAAGTGAGCGAGGCAATGCGTAGGCGCATGCTGAAGCATGAAAAACGAGCACGGCGTCCGCTCCAAAAACAAATAAAACTACTCAAATACGATCTTAAAATAATTACGCATTGAAATATCTATTTATTTGTAGTAAAATACCACAGAAACTAAAATAAACTGTGCTATCACTAAAACTGGCTTGGTCTGGTTATTAAAACAGTAGGTATCCCAAGCACGAATTTTCCATCAATGAGGGTTTTCAAAATTTTTTCACTGCATTTCATGAACCGTAATAGGTAGACAGTTAAAACTTTTACAGAATGTGTAATTCTGTTGCCGGTATAACAGAAAATAAATAAAAGTTAAACAGTAAAGGGTAATAAATTTTTACTTTTGGCTGTTACTCATGAACCGTAATAGGTAGACAGTTGAAAGAATGGTTGAAACAGGCAGGTGATTGATCTAAGACTACATCGAAACAGATCGCGAACGATTGTCTAATCGATCGAAATGTCAATTCAATGACCGATCAACACCCTAATCCTTACTTTAAGATCAACACAAATTATTTTAGACTTTTTGACGGGAACTTGCGAAGTGACGTTGGGTTTTCGTTTTATATTCATAAAATCGTGTATTTTGAGTTTTATTGAATATTATTGGTGGTATTTTGTCCAATAAAGATCAATATAAGTGCGCAAATGAAATGAAATGATTACTTAAATAGTGGCTTTTCAAGTAGTCTCATAAATTCCGTAAAAAGTTTTAGAAGAACAGCCACCATTGTAATAAAACTCCAAAACCTAACATAAACTGACTGACTGCGTGACTATGACCTGAAAATGATTTACATACCTACCTACCTACACCTACCTACCGACCCCTTCCTACCTACATACACTACCTAAGTCAAAGTCAAAGCCATTTATTCAATTTAGGCCCCATGTGGGCACTTATGAAGGTCAAATTTACAAAATTTACCACCGGTTCGGAACACGGCCTTTAACAGAGAAGAGCCGGCAAGAAACTCAGCAAGGCTACATTTTTTTAATACTTATGTATATTATAATTATTTATTTTTTGAATTATAACAATAAGCTCTTTACAAATTATTAACAATAACGAAAACCACAAAAATAAAATAAAAACATGTAGGTACCTGAGCATAAATACAGCCGAAAGAAAACAAAATAATAATAATAACCTATTGAGACTACTGGCTTTCGTATGTACAAACATGAGCAAGGTGCGCTTGTGCAGATACCTACCTACTTCCAGACATCTTTATCTTCAATATAATTAGCTACTTTGTAATAAGCTTTTTCTTTCAGGACTTTTTTTTATATGTGATTTGAATTTAAAATCAGTCATCTTGGTAACTGAAAGTGGTAATTTATTATAAAAACGCACACTATTTGTAAGAAATGACTTTTTAACGTTAGCTAGTCTAAAATACGGAGTAACTAATTTCTCTTTTTGTCTCGTATTGATATGATGAGTCTGTATTTTTTTTTAAACATTTCTAAGTTTTTACGTACGTACATAATGTTTTCATAGATATGAGAAGGTAGGGTCATAACGTTTATTTCCTTAAATAATTCCTTTAGTAATTCACGAGGACCCATACTGTAAATAGCACGAATTACTCTTTTTTGTAATATAAAAATAGTTTCAATATCAGCTGCTGCTCCCCATAATAAGACACCGTAAGATGCTATGAAAATATGCAAAATAAACTAATTTGGCCGTCTCGACATTAGTCAATTGTCTGATTTTTCTAACAGCAAATGCAGCATACCTACCTATCTACCAACCTACCAACACCTACCAACCTACACCAGGCCATCGCTATGGGCACGTGGATGAATGCTTCGGCGCCCCCTTATGCCTAGCTGATAGCGACAGGAAGGAACTGTGGGGTTTTAATCAGTAGGAGTCTGGGAATCTGACATAACCCAACCGCTCTCCTCGGGGCCGTACGGTATCCATGAGGATTTCCCAAATAAAAATGGCCACTTTTGCTCTGACAGCCTCATTTGTAAGGATAATACGAAATAACTATAAGCCATATCACCAGCCCGGTTCATCAGTGAACTACTCGCGCTTAAATATAAATACGTAAGATATAACACGATCGTGATATTATAATACAGTGTACATTGCACATAATTTTTTGACATAGGTACACATCTGCCCTCTACATTTTCTCTGAGATATTTATACAAACACTAATTATATTTAACTCGTCGGAGACTCGAACCATTTTATCAATGATTTTCTAGTTTAGTAGTTGTAGTATTGGTTTAAGAAGGAATCGCTAGATGGCACTACAGTCATGTGTGTTTTAATGGTTTTATTTATTTAATATTATTTTTAAACTAGCGTGTGTTTAATAATGTATACAACATATATTTTGTATTGTTTTAATGCATACCTACATAAAAAATATGGTATCATTGATATTATATTTTGTCACTACAAGCAACTACAAGTAAGATACATCAAACTCCAACTATACTAGATTGATAAACTAAGTATTACAAAGCATTAAGAAACAGAACACTACACTTATATTTGATGCAATAATATTTTTCCGGTCTATTAATATTATAGATTCATAAACATCTGCCAAAGGTCATATCATAATAAACTACCGTGATGGATAATGAAAACCTATCGATCAAACAGATAAAGATCGTAACCGGGCGTGCGGGCAGTCGGGCGGTGGCGTAAAGCTATTCCCAGAGCGCGACACGGCGGAATGGGGCGCGGGAGGGGGTGGGGGCGCGCGGTGCCTCACTCAGTGTGTCGGCGCGCGCCGCCGCCGCCATGGGCAACCAGCACTCCGCCTCACACGCCGCTCTCAAGCCCCGGAAGAACGTGCACTGGAAGTCAGCAGGTAAGCGCCACGTAGCGCTTCTACTTGACACAATACCGCTCTGCGACATTCATTACGTCCATACATTATGGCTGAAAACAAAAGCCCCTGACTGTATTTCTATTTTTGTAATAGATTACGCGCTGCGATTCCAAAAGCGTGGCACAACAAAACAAATCGTAAGACAGTTCGAGTTCATGTAACGATTATCACACGTCTAATTTTGTTGGGAATTTTTATGCCTAATATACCTGCCTGGTATACTGGAATGATTATATACTATAATTTACTTATTCTACTTGAAGGAAATATTTCGATATCTTTTTATCCTCCGCTGTTTTAAATTTCAGGAAGACCGGCAGCACCAGGAAAACCTGAAATAATTCCGATATTATCAGACGACGAGCCGAATGCAATCACGCTGCGATGGTCGATGGCAGGACACGATGGCGGTGCGCCACTGCAAGGCTACCAGGTGGAGTGCAACCGGCTCGGTTCTACGGAGTGGATCCGTACAGCACCGCCAGTCGTAGTACGACCCGAGCTGGTGCTCACGGGGCTAGAGCCACCGCATCGTTACCAATTTCGCGTCGCTTCACTCAACGCTGTGGGTCGCTCCGACTACAGTGAACTATCCGACGTGCTCACTGTCAGCTCGGACCGCCCCACGCAGGAAGCCCCTGTATTCCTTCAACATTTAGAAGATATCACCGCGCTTGAAAACGATAAAACTGAGTTCCGTGTCTCTTTCACCGGGATACCAGCACCTACTATAGCTTGGTTTAAAGATGATTACGAAATTTTCAGTAGTCGCAGGACCGCTATCACGACCACAGAATCTTGCAGCATTCTTGTCTTCCATCAGACTCTGGCCAGTGACGAAGGCGAAATCAAGTGCACTGCAACGAACCGTGGAGGTCATGCCGTTACCAAAACTCGATTATCTTTGGAGGCGGCGCCAAAACTGCGCTACCCACGACAATATGAGGACGGTTTACTGTATGAAATAAATGAAACTGTATTCTTGAAAACTACAATAGTGGGGAAACCAACGCCAACAGTAGAATGGCGCCACGACGGTCAGCCAATAATCTGCGACGACAGAGTAGAGATCTCGAATACTCCTAAATTTTCTATTCTGAAAATCCATACGGCGCGTAGAAGTGATCGAGGAGAGTACCAGGTACATGCCAGAAACAGAATAGGGGAGGACACGGCTGCCTTTCTAGTGACTATAACAGCCCCTCCTGACCCACCCCGACGCGTGTCCGTCACACGTCAGGTAGATAAATCCGTGACGCTGGATTGGGAGTCACCCGAAGACGATGGAGGTTGTCGTATAGGCAACTACGTAGTGGAATATTACCGTGACGGTTGGAACGTGTGGTTAAAAGCTACCACCAGCCGCAAAACAAACGTGACGCTCTTCGATTTAATAGAAGGCAGCGAGTATAGGTTTCGCGTAAAAGCAGAAAGTCCTTATGGTATGAGTGCACCCAGCGTAGAGTCTGCTCCAGTGCGGATACCGGGAAGGGCGGTGGATATGGAGTTCTTAGCGGTGGAGTCACGCATTATCACGGAAGTGCTGACGAAACAGGACGGCGAGGAGGCACAAGTGTCACCGGCGCCGCGTCGCAAGCGAGCTCAGAGGCAAGCCTCGCCGTCGGACGGACCACCGCTGCAGCGACAGTCTCGCAGATCCCTCTCGAAGGACCACTCGGGCAGTGGCGAGATTATGCTCGTACTGTATCCAGACGCCCATAAACCAGATGATGGTAAGCATTGTGAAAAATAAAATTCTATGATATGATATCTTCTGCTAAATAATTATATAACTAGGTACAGTTTTGGGAACACCATATCTATATTTTAGGGTATTATCTATACATTTTTTATTTAAATTTATTTACTTTAGTACCTTTCAAAATTATGTTTAATACTAATTATAAGCAAAAGATCACTAAGATATCACATAAGAGTAGTTAGTAAGTTAATTTACCGTGTAATTAATATATACTATTAGGAATAGTATGATATTTTCTAAGTATCTACCAAATATAAGTACCTACTTTCTTTAGCATTGCAGCCGTATTCAGAACTATCAAAAAGCAACTACGACGTAAGACGTTTGTGATATTTAACCCCCGTTACTGTACTAAGTGAATTGGTACGATAAGTAGGTATTATCACATGCAATAACGCTGCGCGAATAGATTCGACAATGATATATAAGAAAGTACCTACCCAGAATGTCCCAGGCAGGATATTAATAATACATATTTTTTGGATAAAGTATTTAGATACTGCAAAGTTTGGCAAAACTTATATTGATATAAATAAAACTAAATATCATGAGTATATGAAGGCGCATTGTGGGTAACCGTCTGCACTCGTGCGCGCATATTTAGCCTATAAATACGCACGCGCCTCATAGCTACAACTTGAATAGAACGGCACGCGTTAAACAAACCTCGAAACTAACATAAACATTTATTGTTATCTTCATAACATGAGCTTCTGCGAAAACAAAATAGCTCAGCGTATGCGAAATAAAATTATTTTCAGGCCACATTAAAACCCAGAAACTGAAAAGGAAATGCCGTATACATATATATTGCATGCAGTAATCACAATCCGGTATGGTAATTCGCAAAAAATAACTATGGGTATAAAGTTATTTTTTTATCTATTGTAATGCCGGCGGTACAGCCTTTTTCATTTTTAAATACAAAATCGACTCATAAAATTGGTAACTTATTTTAAAAAAGCGTGAAACTTCTGCGATTGTTTATGTTTGTGGACTTCAAATTGCGAATCCATATTTTCACTACCAGATGCAAATATCTAATAGCTTTAGAAAGTAAACGATGTTTTTTTAGAGTTATACTACTTCAAAATGAAATAAAACGCATTAAAACAATGTTAATATCTATGATATTGGCTTCATTTAATAGATAATTTTATGCCATTTGCGTTTTAATATGATTTCGGGCATATGAGCGCCACGGCTAACTCGAATTCAGCGCAATGTGAAGTCAAATTTTCGACAACTTTATCGAGCAACTGGGGCCGTATATCAGCAATAACATGGCGAATGATGACTACCAAATGGTCCAACATCTCTGGTTTATCACATCTTCGTACCTCAGTTGAATGGCAATGAATGGAAGATAGCTGTAGTTTCAATAAGAGTATCTATTAAATGAACCTTTATATGAAAAATATTGTAAGTGCCTATAAAAATTTGAAGAGTTCCCTCGATTTCTCCAGGATCCCATTATCAGAACCTGACTTGGTTACCATGGGACCTTTGAAGTACCATTTCAAACAAAAAAGAATTTTCCAAATCGGTCCAGGCATCTTCAAGTAATCCGTGAACATACATAAAAATAATAGATTCCGACGAATTGATAACCTCCTCGTTTTTTAATTCGGTTAAAAAAAATTATATCTAGCCTATTACTATCCTACTAATAAACACAAAAAAGCGAACGTGAGTCCTTATATTTGATGTTTGTTACGGTTTCTAGGATAAGCTGCTGAACCTATTTTATGAAAACATCTTCCAATTAGGCCCAAGTATAAAACGATAATTGTTAGCGCTTTACCTACATACATTTGTGATAAAAGTTTAGATAAGTACCTAATAGAAAATATGAATATATATTAATTTAATTCCTGTGAGAAATGACATTTCGTCAAATTATGCTTGCGATAAATTGGTGAAAGTATTTTACTATAATCAATACGTTCTTTTTCCAGAAAAAAGAAACTCTCTTCAACTTGATGCAGATGCACTGTCTCCGCCACCGATATCGTTGTCTGCGCCGGAACTAAGTATTCGCCATATAATGCCGTTCAAAGCGCTCCGAAATTCAGTCAGCTCCACGGAGCTTCTACACGAACGAGCTATGGCACGCTTTTACAAAGCTGTCGCTATGAAAGAAGAACAGACCAAAATAGAAGAAGCAAAAGCTCAAAAACAAGTAAAGAATAATGACATTCCGCACAGTATAATAAAACAAAACAACTATCAATATCAAACACCAGATAAAAATGATGAATCAAAAACAAGTCCACCGGAAATTCTTATAAATACTGATACGGTTCAGCGCAAAGAGGATAAATATAATGCTCGCCAAATTTCCCAAGATTCTATGTCATCAGACAGTAAATGGCAACAAATGAATTTTGAAGAAGACTACACGGCGAGCACAGTGTCATCAGATGAAGACTATTCAGACGAAGGTAGTATGAATGGGGATATTGATAGAAGGAGTCAGTATTCCAATGAAGAAAATACATATAATCCAAGAGATAAGTTAGCCCATCCTTCACCTGGCAAGGAGTATATAGAGGAAGAAGAAGATACATTGCAGATGGAGAACCTTAAGCCGTTACCTTTGCCGGACCCTAATTTTATTCCGAAACCTATACTAAAGCGCAGAGAGACCACTATGAAAGACTCTAAAATTAATCAAAATACGTCTACAAACAAAATGGAAGAGAAAATAAAAACTGAAGACAAACCAAAGAAAGAAGAAAAGATGACAATATTAAAGAAAATAACAAAAATGCCCGTACAAAAATCATTTAACTTGCCAAAATTACTAAGCAAAAAAGGAACTGAAAAATCACAGCATCATAATATTAATAACGATAATAATCTAAAGCCATCTGAAAAAATAGAAAACATTCAAGACAAAATGAGCGATGAAGGCAAGACAGTTATTGATTATTACGGCAATATAGTTAAAGAATACGGAAGTCATAAGAAACATGTCACTCCAATATACCTAAACACCGACGATTTAAAGAATGTTGCTGAAAAACAACAGCTTGAAAAAAAAGAAAATACTGGAGTAAATAAAGTTATTAAAAATAAGATTTTATTGAAGAAAAATGACAACAAAATAAACCCAAGTAAAACTAAGATGGTGAATTCTATCGGTAAACCAGTTAAATTAAAACACCCAAATACTGATAAAAATATATTAGACAATAAAAGTAAAGTTTTAAAAACAAAGTGCCAAGACAGACCAAATAAGGCTCAACAAAAGTTTACTCAACAAGTAGTTCTGAAGAAAACTGAACGAGCCACTATCGTGATACCAATTGATTACCAAGAACTAGAAGAAAAAGCAAAGATAAATGTTAGGTCAGCCATTGATTATACAGTAGATGTGTGTTTACTGGTACTAGCTTTCTGGGTGTATTTTTTCAAAGATGAGAGACTTGCCATACCTTTCCTTATACTTATTATTTATCGCCAGTTACAGGAAACAGTTTTAATGAATATTCCCGGATGGTTTAAACGTCATGCTCCTAGCTGGATTAATAAGAAAACTTCTTGACCTTTTCTAAAAGACATATTGTGCATTAATATGATTGTTTTGTGAGCATCGTATGTTGTGTGATATTGTGAATTTGATTTGTGTGATACTAACTTACGCAAAAAAGTCAATTATATACACATATTATTATATAACAAAATTATTCTAAACAGTAAATTGTCTGAAACTAGTAGGCAATGCCGTCATAAGTATTCATTTTTTTCGAAAATCTGTTTTTTACAAAATTAATTATGGTAGATATCCGCCTCACAGCTATATCACTTCTTGCTCCAAAGTATGTACGTTTCATATCTCAGTTTAGAACACCGCGTACCGACTGCATACCTGTACAAACTCGCAAAGTGAACGACCCCAAAGCATGTGGACACAGGGATAAGGGGCTCGTTTTAGGGGTTTATTATAACGAATACGTAAAAGATGAACCAGTTGTGCTGACAGCCAGTGCACAGAAGTACGATCAACAGTGCAGTGGAAAGCTTTGGAAAATGTTGAAGCTGTCTCCAATTCCAAAACTAGGCGAATCAAGAGTATTCTTTGATTTGGATCCTGTGTTTGCTTTCGTTGCTGTAGCGGGACTCGGGTCGGAATGTTTAACATTTAACACCGTTGAACAATTGCACGAAAGTAAAGAAGCCATACGAATAGCAGCAGGTGTAGGTGCCAAGGCACTAAAACCACTAAATCCTAAATCAATTCACTTGGAATCATTTGGAAATGCTGAAGCCGCCGCTGAAGGAGCCTCTCTAGCTTTATGGCAGTTTGATGAGTACAAAAGTCCTTTAAAACAAACAAAGATTCCCCATTCCCTTATACAACTCCATGACGATTGCGACGTTGAAAATTTCAATATCGGAAAACTAAAAGCGGAATCCCAAAATCTAGCTCGATATCTTCAAGAAATGCCTGCCAACTTACTGAATCCTACAGCATTCGCTAAAATCGCTGTGGAATTGCTATGCGAATTGGATATAAACGTTGAGGTGAAAACGCAAGGCTGGGCAGCTAATCATGAAATGGGCGGATTTGTGGCAATCGGCAAATCTTCAGTACAACCACCGTTGTATGTAGAAATCAGTTACTATGGTGCATCCGAATGTACACGGCCAATCGTTCTTATAGGTAAAGGAGTTACTTTTGATAGTGGCAGTCTAGATCTAAAACCACCCGCAGAATTACGATACATGAAGGGAGATATGGCGGGAGCAGCAAGTGTACTAGCAATAACCAGAGCTGCTGCCAAGCTCAAACTACCTATTAATATTCGAGGTATCTTGCCATTGTGCGAATTAATGCCGAGTGGCAAAAGTCCGAAGTTCGGCGATGTTGTCTATAACGCCAACGGGAAATCTATCCACGTGCGTTTGCCATCTCGCGAGGGTCGTCTTCTAATCGCAGATAGTTTAGTTTACTCACGTAATTATTGGCCCAAATTTATAGTGGATATTGGTACAATGTCAAAAGAGTTAGTTGACACCCTCGATGGGGCTGCTTGCGGTTGCTATTCTAACTCCGATGAGTTGTTTGGCTATCTAGAGTCGGCTAGCAGTCACACAGGAGACAGGATTTGGCGAATGCCACTGTGGAACTTCTATGAAGATCGAGTGAAAGACTGCCACACCGCAGACGTGGCAAATACAGGGCGACATCGCTACGGCGACTCTCCTAACTGCGCTGCATTTTTAAGGCAGTTCATTTGCGACAGTCGGTGGATTCATCTCGACACATATAATGTCGCTTATACGAAAGGCACCGATTTTCCATATCTACCCCGTGGTATGACGGGCCGGCCTACCAGAACCGTAATTGAATTGTTGTTCCAAATGTTAGCCGATTCAAAATTATAATTCATGTTTATAATTTTCGTATCTAATTGTGCGTAAGAGACAAATTTTCGAAATTTATTTCGTAAGTGATAATAAACCATCTAATGTTAGCTCGATGTTTTATTTTTATCCTCAATAAAGTTGTACACATAACTGAATATTTTTTCGTTATATAGTTCAGTTGAGGCATCTCTTGAACATTTTGTTAATTATTTCACAATGTCGTAGCGTTTAATGGTTCGTATTTATTACAGTCGTTACATTTTTGTACAGCTCCTTTTCGTTCTTCGCAGATACTCCTCATATATACTATCTTAGAAAAGGTAACATTTCTTGAATCGGAAACATTCTTAATGCAATTACACATAACACTTAAAATTTTGGCACAATCATACCAAGTGTAAACAAAAAAGTACAAGTGTTCATGTTAAGTATATATTTATATTTTAAAAACACGTGTAATAACAACACATTAATATAACATTGATATTCACTAGAAAAATGGCACATAGTCAAAAATATAATTAATTTGTATTATAAAAAATTAAATTAGGATCAAAGATGAACTTATAAATAAAATTCTAGCTGTGTCACTTATCGAATAATAAATATGTCATAAGGATTGAACTGTCTACGAATTATAGGAGTATATTTAAATTTAATACCGACGTGGGTCCTCAAGGAGGAGGCACCTTCCTTGTCGATGACATTGTTCTTGTTGTTTATGTTATGTGTCAATTTCAACATTATTAATGCTGTGATGTATGAGTGGACTGATAAGAATGGATAAGATTATGAATCTATCAAATAAAAATTTAATGTTTCAAGCTTTTTTTGTAAGACCATTACACCTTATTATTGAATTGTCATCGGACTTACATATGTGTACCAAGTTTCATATCAATTGGGAAAAACGGAACCCTTATAGGATCACTCGTACGTCTGTCTGTCTATATCTCTGTCTGTCTGTTCGTCCGTCTGTCACAGCCAATTTGCTCTGAAACTACTGGACCAATTTAGTTATTAAGAAATAATAACTTTAATTATTATTAAATAATATCTGAAACGTAGTACAATTTTCATTCACATTTTCCCTGTTCTGAATTGCGAGGTAACAATAATTCAATTTCAGATTTTTGTAGTAGATACTTTAAAAAATCACACGTAAAAATAATATTAGCTTGTACACACGGCCACAGATCAAGCTACACATTTTTGTTGCAAAATAGCGCTTATTACAACCGCATAAGGATCCGCAGTGTGTAGCTTGATCTGTGGCCGTGTGTACATATGTGTTTCTCGGAGTCCCTTAATTAAATAAAAAAATATTATCGATAGTTTGAAAGAGCTTTAAACCGCCGTGTTCAATCCCTACGACAATTGAATATTTGTCATATCAATGTAACTATCTAATAATGCTTATTATTATGAGATAAATTATATGTGATAGTCTTAATATAATTATAGTTATTTATTAAATGCAATAGACTGGTCTCACCAGTAATATAGGTACAATATGATAACCCTCCGATAACCTATTAATATACTAGATATTATTGTACTAGAAACAGAAAAATATATTGAATATAAAAATTTACTATCAATCACACAATTAAACTTAAAAAAAAATCTATATTGAAGTTATATATTTATTTGTAAAACCAACGTATCTACTGAAGAATGGCAAAGAAGTACCTACGATTTAATTATGTTTTTTATGGCAATGTTACATAATGGCACTAATATGGCATTCGGTTGAGACATGTTTTTCAATTGCCAATCACGTTGCATACTCATAACATACCTGTAACTATTGGTGTAATGTTGTCTGCCAAATAATTTGATAGATGATGATGAGATACGACTAACGCACCAACGTCGTATAAGACTAACTAAATATGCAAATTCTGTCACATAGCCATATTTAACCCGTAGGTTCGTACTATAAGACGTTGGTGTAATTTGACCTAAGAGGATACTTTGCGACTACTTTGATTTTGTTATTCTTAATTATCACCGTCATCTAGTTCAATACACAAAATAACAAATTGCGCTCTTGAAATGAATTTAACTATTATCATTCTAGCTATATCAGCAAGCTGTATGTGTAGCCTATTATTATATTATGTTTTTGTTCCCTATAGCGGGAATAAATTATATAGTTTGTGATCGATCGGGGGCATGGCCAGCAAGTCTGTTATTACGTTATATAATTTCGAGTATTAAATAGGTTTATGTTGTTGTCATTATTTATAGTTCGATCTTTTTTAGTTTCTTGTCTTCTTCTGGTTCGACAATAGTGGAATCCTCGGTGTCACTGATGTACCCATCCTGACCAGTGTAATGTGTAGGGTGTAAGAGAAGCGGATTCGCCGACAGAGCATTCAAATTCCGTTTAGGGAAATATGACTTCCATGTAGCACTGTAAATACAAACACGTAATTTATTTCTTATTTATCCTTAAATGCTCAATCCGATAAAAATAATTGACTTGGTTCAAAGCAAATATTTTGTTATCAGTTTAAACAATGGAGGATACTATGTATCAGAATTCAGAAGCTCATGTGTTTTATGTAAGTACTAGCGACCCGCCCCGGCTTTTCTCTACTATATTATACATATAAACCTTCGTCTTGGTGTGGCACTTCCTGGCAGGGCCACCATCACGGATCTGAATTCCAAGTCAGTCGCTATTTTGTCCCTAATTTGTCCTCGAATATCAGATTTTGTCGCGTCCTGGTTCAAAAGTTATAAGGGTTTTAAGGTCTCATATTTCAAGAACTAGAGCACCTAGCGAAGATCTGTTTGCTTCCAGAATTTGTCATTAATTTGTCAAATTTTGTCCCCGAATCCCAGATTTTATCGCGCCCTGGTTCAAAAGTTATTAATGAATCTAAAATTCTCTATACTCTTGTACAGGCGAGTAGAAAATATTTTTGATATCTTTATTAAAATGCTTTAAAACTTTAAAATCTTTATGAAATCCGTTGCGTAGTTTTAAAGATCTAAGCATACATAGCGACAGACAGACGGGATTTGTTTTATACTATGTAGTGATAGTGATATTCACCAAGGTGTCGTTGAGAGTTATTGAATTGAATACACAAACAATTAAAGCCTAAGCAACTAATAAATACAATATATATCAATTAAATAGATTTAAATCATCATGAGCCCAAGAATATTCACTGCTGAACATATGCCTCCCCCAATGATTTAAATAAAATTGCTTTGAGCCGCTTGCATCTAGTGACTCTGACCAAATCATCTGTTCAACTGGTGGGAGGGGGCGTCGCGCTCGACGATATTTGCATAATACAAAAAATAAGAGAAATATCACATTATTCTTATTTTGGACGGTACGTGCTGAAATATGGCCTGCAGATAACTAACTATTAGTATGATGTAATTGACGTAGGCATCGCTACGCAAGGATTTTTGAAAATTCTGCTCCTAAGGGAGTAAAATAGTAAAGGGGAATCGCGGGTGAAACCACGGGGCAGAAAGCCAGTTATTTATATACAACTAGTTTCCGCCCCGCGGCTTCACCCGCGTTCCCGAAGTATCTTATGTTTTCCCGGGATAAAAAGTAGCCTATATGTTATTCCAAGGTATGATCTATCTGAGACCCAAGTTTCATTCAAACCCGTTCAGTAGCTTTTACGTGAAAGAGTAACAAACATTCATCCATACATTCATACTCACAAACTTTCGCATATTTAATATTAGCAGGACGTATTTAGTCTATATACCTAGTACCTACCTACCAATATTCTACTAACATTCATCCAATTCTAATTAGGTATGTTGATGAGGACTCTTCGCGTCGAACCATCTGATGCGCGCACAGCGGATTGAGGACTTCAGTTTATAGGCCTCCAAAGCTAGGCTATAATATTAACTTCAAACATAAAAACATACTCTACAGTGGGGGTTTGCACTAAAAAGTGTAACTAGATATAAATTATTTTCTCTCTTCACAAAGATAAAAAAACCGGCCAAGTGCGTACCAGGCCATGCATATAATAAGGTTCCGTAGTCACCCATAATGGCACTTGGACTTAGAAGATCGTGAATAGATAATTGTTATGATTTTATTTTTAATATTTTTCGTTTACCTATAGTACGAAGTTTTCCTCTAGTTAGGCCTCTATAACTCCGGAACTAACAAAGTTATATAAGCCGTTATAGTTTTCCTTTAAAGTTCATCATATGGACTACTATCATGATCATCATCCCCACTTTACATGTAGGGGAGGTACCCCAAAAAAAATATTTTTCGTGATTTTATTTAGCACTTTGTTGACGTGGCACTTTGTTGACAAATACACATATCTATACAAAGTTTCATCTTTCTAGGACTAACCGTTTGGAAGATAAGCCGAGGACGGACGAACGGACAGACGGAAATGACGAAACTATAACGGTTCCAGACGTGAACTACGGAAACCTAAAAATGGTAAACGAATGGTAACAAAATCTTTGTAAGCGTCTGGAGTCTAAATTAAGTGGTAATCTGTAGGTACTACAGATCTCCAGGCCCTAAAATACTGTTTGGAACTCAAATAAAGAAATATTTCCATAAAAAATCTAACTCTACCAATATTTAGGTTATGTTAACTTTATTGCAATATTATAATGACAATTTGAACAATTTTTTTGAAAAATTATAGAGAAGGGGCAAGTAGTTTTTCTTTCTAACTGACTGACTGAACCTTGAGAAAGAAGTCGGTTAAATATTAATAAAAAATAACACGGCCACCAACCTCATTTTCGTAACTGATATTCATGCAGGTTCACCACTGGCTTTATGTTATTCGTTTTAAAGCTTTTTCACATACACACACAAACGAACATATAAAAAAGTAAATGATACTTACCTTCTTAATCACACGCAAAACAATTGGTCAGTGTCAAACTTAGACTAAGAATAAATTTTAGCTTAGGGGCGTAAAAGGTTAAAGCGCGTGCATAATTTGGTTTACGAGCCTGGATTTATTAAATGGTAACACCACGTGCACATTTTTGGCGTGTAAAGGAGAAAGCACATTATGTCAGGCAGTTGCGGCAACCTTTAATTTCATGACGTGCAAATTCTGCAGTTCATAGCTATGTGGTCACTCGGGGTATATTATTATGAAGTCGATTCGACACAAGCAATCACATGATTTACCCTGAACGTACCTCACCGCAAAATCAAAGTTACTTACTTGGGATGTTGATCAAACATAATAGGCAGGAACTCATCGACCGGCAGCATTTTTTGCAAGGGTCTGGCGTCGAGCAACTTCTGCGCACCACGTTCGGTAATCAAGTACCCGAGCGTCCAGTAAGAGTAAAGCGGCTGAGTTGTGTGCTCTGTCACAAACTTCTCTTCGCCGTCTAGAAGGATCTTCCTCCCTAGATACCTGTTTGTGATACGTCAAAAAATATTTAGTGTGGACACCGAATCACGAAAACATGTGACCGAGTTTGGTTTTGACCAAGGACATAACTGCGGCGAGCAAAAAGTCTATTTATTATGAGATATGAAGGTGTCTTTTTTGGTTTATCTTATACTTATAAATCTTTGGTTGGCAGTGGCGAGGGGTGAAATTATGGCGAGGGTAAGCCGTCCAAAAAACACCGATAATTTTGTACTTAATTACAGTGTATCCATACTAATATTTGTCCGTCTTTCACAGCAAAACGGAGCGACGAATTGATGTGATTTTTTATGTGGAGATAGTTGAAGGGATGGAGAGTGACATAGGCTACTCTTTGTCTCTTTCTAACCCCCCACTTCCCTAAAATGGGGGGTGGAAGTTTATATGGAGCATTCCGCAGTTTTCAAGGTAGAAAGCTAAAAATCGGTACACAGACTTTTTATTACCAACGAAAAATATTTGCCTTATTTTTTTTGGAAATCTTCCCCCAGCTCCTAAAATAGGGGATGGAAATTTGTGTGACACTCTGAGCAAAATTAGTACAGAAAAAAAAGTTACGTGAAAATTGTTAGGTAAATAGGTAGTTATAGGTAGGTAGGGGTAAGTAGGGGTAGGTAGAGGTAGGTAGGGGTAAGTAGGGGTAAGTAGGGGTAGGTAGGGGTAGGTAGGGGTAAGTAGGGGTAGGTAGAGGTAGGTAGGGGCAGGTAGGTAGATATAGGAAGTTAGGTCCCAGTTGTTCTCAGGGCAGGACAATGTCTGCCGGGTCAGCTAGTTTTATATGAAAGTGGCTTTGAAATGATGAATCTGTGGGACTGGGCTTTCTAAAAGGTAAGCCCGCAGCATGTATGGACCCTTCGCCACTGTTGGTTGGTTTATCTAATGCTTCAAAAATAATCTGATGCGCGCATAGCGGATTGACGCGCAGTACATACGACACTACACGCTATCTACAGACGTAGCGGGAATGCATTCATCGTGTCTTTATCATAATCAGCTTAGAAAGTTTCCCAAGATAGCTACTGAATGTAGGCAATAGCAAATGGTCCCTCTCATACAGCACCTTCATATTCAGGGAATTAATTCACTCATGAATGCATGTTTTAAGGTTACGACTTCAAATCAATATGTAAATAAGTTCGTGGACATAAAGAATTGAAAATAGTAAGTTTGCATGCTACTTACACAAGATCCCAATCTAATTTAGCGATCTCCTGTATCAACTCAAGGAATCGATTTCGGAAATATGGCACGAAGTGTATGTCATCCTCCAACACCAGCGACATCTTGTGGTGCTTCTCGACGATCTGAAAAAAAAATGTAATTACAAAGGTAAAGTCCTCTTTACTAAACTTTATGACAAACTCAAATGATATCATTTTGAATCTCAGCTAGTGTACATGCATGATAGCAGTACTGTACATGATCATTAGAAGAATTCCACAAATTCTACTAGTATTTTTGCATTTCCTAATTATAAAAGAAACAAATACCTCTCTCCAAATATTGTAATGACTCATAAAGCATCCCACTTCGCCAGCTTTCATAGGTCTGTAAACGGATTTATTCATATTAAAATATTATGTTCGATATGTTAATTATAATTGCAAGATATAAAATACAATACAAATCAATTTATGAAACTTAACTCATTAAGGTTACCGTCGCTATACATACATCCTACTAATTATAAATGTGAAAGTTATATGGATGATGTGAAGATGTAAGAATGTGTACTACTACTTATTACTTATCCCAGGAAAACATATGATCCCTCGGAAACGTAGGTGAAACCGCAGGGCACGAAGCTAGTACTTTCATAAACAAATAATAAGTCAAGCATGCCTCGTACGGTTAGAATACTTATTGAGTATATTGCCCTGTAGCTGGGGCTAAGAATAACAGCTACGGTGCTCCCCTGCGGCTGCCTGTCGTAAAAGGCGACTAAATGAGGTCCTTTGGGTTGTGGCCCGTGCGTCCAGAAGCGATCAAAAGGAAGACGATTGGTAATTGTGTTATAGCACAGCAAGGGGGGAAGTATCATTCTTCCCCAGGACGAACTATCTAGGCACAAGAACCCGCCCCCCCCCCCCCTCTACAGCGCAGATGGCCATGACCGTGGGGTTTCGTAGGATAGTTATTTAGGAAGAGGACTTCACCACGACAAAAAAAGATTATGCAGTATATAAACTCACCTTTTATGGTATGGATCTTCGTAACCAGGCATAAGAGTGATTGAGTGTTTTCTCAAGTCATTCAAGTCCAATTTCCTAGAATAAAAAGAACATTATTGTTGAAAACTTGCTTTCTCAAAAATTAAACGTCATCAATCTATTATATCTGTCACAGTGTCGATTGTTAATTATTACCAAAGAGAAAAAAACAGAATAGAAATTTCTTCAGTGAAAATGTGTGCAGCTACAAATTAATAAGATGATGCAAATATGCAAAGTGAACTAGATATGTGCATAATATGTGGCGAGATGGGACCATCAAGTGACAGACAATCATGGGCAGTGTTATTTTATGCAGCATTACCGCGGGTCAGACAGCTAGTAAGTATTTAATAAAGGCTTCAATCGCAATATTCGAGCTTCCACTGAGAAATTTTATCACTTCGTTTAAAGTCCATGATAAGATTTATACGGAAACAACTCGAAGAAATGGGTGATTTTTTTAATAATTTACTTTAAAAAAGGGTTCTTATTAGGGTTCCGTAGTTCACGTCTTGGGCCCTTATAGTTTCGTCATGTCCGTCCATCCGTCCTCGGTTTACCTTTCAAACAGTTAGTGCTAGAAAAATGAAACTTTGTATGGCTATATGTATTTACCTATATTATGTGTAATCCATGTGATGAACTTTAAAGAAAAACTATAACGGTTTAGATAACTTTGTTAGTTCAGGAGTTATAGAGGCCTAACTACAGGAAAACTTCGTACAATATTAAGTACCCAAACATGTAAAATATTAAAAATAAAATCATAATTATCTATTGGACACGATCTTCTAGGTCCACGTGCCATTATGGGTAACTACGGAACCCTATTCTATGCGTGGCCTGACACGCACATGTTGGTTAGTAGGTAAAAATACGTTATTTCTTATGCTTTTATTAAAAACAGTATAGAACGTATGACATACCAACAAAACAAAACGCGACGAAAATAAAAAATAAAAATTTAACTACCTGCCATCAACAGCTTTCACCAACTTAGCATCCATACCCAGTTCCTTAAAACTTATTTCCATTAGTTGTTTTCTTTCTTTCCGCCTTTCCAAATTAATCATAAAAATTTCATTACAACCAAACTTCCATCGCTCGGGGAATTCTACATATTTCTCCATGTAAGGGTCGAGAGGTATTGGCTTGCCTCGACTTACCGCCTCCAGCTTAACATTCAAAATCTGCTCTAAGTCATATGTTGGATCTTCTTTGTCTTCCAGCGGCACAGGCACAAAGCCATAAAGGTAGTCATTGCATAAGTTCAGTTTTATACCTGTGGATGATCAGGTTATATATTAGTTTGGCAAGGTCTGGAAACTTTAAATAATCATGTGACAACTTTGTAAGTGAGTCATCGGGCCTTAAGTGTCAGTAGCAGTAAGAATGCCCCTTGCGTCTTATCGATAGTTTTCTACCTGCATTATACCACAAGACCGAGATTCCACTGAGATTTCATACTAATGAAAACTACTCTCCTCTCCGCTTAGGTGGAGTCTCGGTCTAAGTGTCTTAAGAAGATACTCGAAGGTTTATTTTTATTTTATTTTGTTACATTCGTTTTAAATATATGTAAATGTAGATTTTTGTAAGTGTGTCTTACCAAATAAACCTCTGAAATAAGATTTAATTATCATCCGTTCACTGAACCAGAGGGCCTACTGCGAAAAAGTTCGATTATCGTTGTCACTTACCAATAGAAATGCACAGTCATTTTTTTTTAAAAAGGACTAAAGTTAGTAGCCTGTGATGGCGGTTTTTATTTTTATGGCAAATAGCAGGCAAGCGGTCCACCTGATGGTAAGTGATTACCGTCGCCTATCGCCATTTGCAATACCGGAGGTATTGCCTGTAGTAGGTAAGACTAATAAGAACCACGTGTATAGAATAAGTAATTCTTTTAACGCGGCTACGGATGCTTTTCGATAAGACCTACCAGTAGCCGAGTAAAAAATATTACTTATCCCATAACACGTGGTTCTTGTTAGTTATAAGCACACTAACGGACAGACAAGACAGAGAGATGTTGCATTTTATACTATGTAAAGATAATAACAATACCATTGTTTTTTGCGTTGATTGCAAAAGCTATGATATCATCTTCGGGACCATCATAATTGATAATCTTCTTAGGGTTGTATGTGATTTTTTCAGACGCCTTTTGCTCTAGAGATATGAGCACAGCTGTGTGAACCATGGGCACTTGGAAGCAACCAATGTTCTTGCGATTTAGAATTGGCTTATAATCATCTGTGCGCTTGTAATAATAATTTTCTGTCATACCACACCTGTGAATAATTATTAGAGTTCATGAACACTCCGTTGTTTATTATCCAAACAAATAAGTAGTAAGTTAATTTGTCTGTTAGTAGATTAGTCTCATAACTCGAGTACCACAATATAGATTTTGAAGCTCTTTTCAAAGAGAGGAAGGTTTTAAGACTATGTACTTAAATATCCAGGGACATGTAGAATTGTTATGTGACGATTTAATGCACATAAATCTATTATACATGTGGAGCCCTGTTAAATTTTCAGGTCTAAATACTGATTACAAAATAGGTACAGGATTGTACCTTACCTAATATAGTCTTTGTTACATTAAAAAATAAAAATTTAGATCCTCACAACGAGCCCTTTCATTTGATATGACACAAACGTGGTAGAGCCTATTGTAATGATTGTAACTATCGACGTCTATCGAGGCCTTACCAAGACCTAAACTGAATAAATGAAATTTTGATTTTGCTCTATGATTTGTTATTGTCAAATGTCTTACATTTAAATAAAATATTCTGTGAAGGTTCATCTATTATTTAATATACTTTAATAGGTACTTTGTAGTACCCGCCTGGCTAGCTACCCTCAAGTTGAAAATTTGTCGCTAAGCACCTTCTGGTGTGTGTTCCGAAGAAAGCTGCACTTGAGAGCCAGTGCCCTTCAATAATCATCAAAATCAGCCATTGTGTTTGGTCATTAGAGCATCACAAAGGAACAAACATAAATAATAGGTTGATAATCACATTGTACTCCTTTGCATCATGCAGTTGGGTAATAATAAGGCAAAACTGCCATAGTTTCACATAGTATATGCAAAACTTTATGACTGTAAATAATGGTATAGGAGTGTGATGTTAATCATGATTTGGCAGAAAATCAGAGTAATATGACACAAAATTGATCTCAAAAAATTATAACCTAGACCTAGAGCTTAATCAGAGTTTAAGTTTAATATTAAGAATAAAAATTTTAAATTCAAAGGTTACTTAAATTTTTATTGCAAATATTCTTACCAAAAATTTGAATACAATCCATCTGATACAAGCATTGGAGCAACAATGGTGAGATCTTTGGAAACAAGTATTTTCAATGTGCTTGGATCTGTTAGAAATACATCAGCATCTATCATCTGTAACATTATTTTGGGCATATAAGTAACTTGATAGTTCATTTAGATAAAAAAAAACCTTAGAGTACCTACTTACAAAAATATAACTAGCCCACATTTTTCTAGCAACTTTAAGTGCTTCTTCTCTCAAACTAATGACATGCTTGAAGCGTTGTGGGCTCCAATGGGTAGGGCCATTTTCATCTATATGAAGTGATCCACTCGAATTATTGGTAATTATGTATGAGTCTTTGTACTCTGCAGCATATTTTTTGACCCAAAAATTAAGAATCTCCACACTGTTATCTTCATTGAAGTCACTGTATACCCTGTAACAACATTGTATGCTAGTAATCTCAATGAACTAGTATAAGTACATAGGTACCTCTTATTGCTTACCTTTCTTACCTTCAAGGCAGAGTTGATTGATTTAAATCATCAATCAATTTTGCACATAGGAACATTCCTTAAATAACATAAACAGATGCAAAATTTGAAGTATGTAGACTAGAGATGAAACATATAGTTGTTTAGCTAGATACCAGTTATCTTATGATTTTGGAAGCTAAATACGGTCATGGGCGTATTCAGCATAGGGGCATGGGCATAGGGGCCGCTGCCCCACCCTGGATTTATCTTGCCTATGCACATAGGCACTGGATCCCCTGCGAGTGCTTCACCTAAACTTAGCCTATGGGACCCCTATCTACTACACACTAAATTACCTAATGGTTTGTGAAAATGTTTTTGCATAGTATAGAGCTAAACAAGACAGGGACCCAGCCTAAGTTTCTGATTTGCCTCACCCTGGGTCAAAAGCTGGGAATGCAGGGACATTCCCACCTGAACATGCTTGCTATGAATAAGGTTTTGTTTATGACAAGCGAAATATACTTATTATCTCTATAACACATTGTTAATTACATCTATTGTTAGTCATGTAACTAGTTTATTAAATAGTACTAATATAAATTAAAATAAATGACAATTAATATTGCATGTTCAATGTGGACGAGATTGTTGATACTTATGAAATGTAAAATTTAACACCTTCATTCTGTACAATTTATGCAATAAATGATTTCTGATTCTGATAAATTGATGTTAATTCACCATAGGCCGTTGTAAATCTTTAGTTTTTAATGATACTTCAAAGTCGGCTAACATTCATACAGACCATTTAGTGGTAGACAATGGACGCTAGCAGTACTTGAAACTTCTAGAATGTGAGAGATGGTCATTGATATGGCATATTTTAGATGGTTATAAATATATTTTAAATATAAAGTGACATGTACACATCATACTATTAATATAGCTAAATGTAAATGTTATAGATACCACATGGCTCCTATTAGCAAATATTAGATTTTTCTTAACTCTATAATGGCTTCACAGATTTTATTGAATATTGCCTAGATCTTGGCTTAAAAAATAGGATACTTTTAAACACAGACTACTTTTAGAACAGTAGATCGCTCCGGAACGCAGGTAAAACTGCGGAGCGAAACTTATTTTTTTATCAAGTATATTTTTTATAGATATAATAATCAGCACTAAAACCATACATACCACAAGTACAAGCGATCTTTGGGATAATCCAACTTGTGTAAACAAGACAAAAAGTAAGGCAAGGTATGAGCTTTATTCCGCACTAGAACTGACAAACCAATAGTTGGCCATTTTTTAGAACTTTGGTCCCAATTTATTCCTGAAGAGGAGTAAACAGTAGTCACAACAAGTGTAACTAAAATTAAATGTAACATTACTCGCATGATGGTACTATTTTGATAACGATCACTAGCTCTTTGGTCACTAGGTACAATTTGACACTCAGATTAATAATAATTTATATTCCGTTTTATTTAATTTCAATCAGCGGATATTTTAAAACGATTTAAATGAATCCCTCCTTTTCTTTTGTCACTTCACTTCACTTCTTGACTATGATGGCATTAGATGCATCAATCACTAAACGTAGGTATTCAGTCAAGTCAGTAATAAATTATCTTTGGTTCAAGTTTTTTTTAATTGAAACTTGACTTGCGCTTGATTTGATTTTGTTGATCAGTCCAGTCAGTCTATTCTTTATCGTAGTATAAGTTTTTTGGTAGCTAGGTAGGTACGTAATAGTGTACTATTAAGGTGAAACGTTCGGTTGGAGTAATCTGTGGTAATAGGCTAGTTTACAGTGTAGCAAGTGGTTATAAGCTCTTTGCATTGTAGTAACAATGCATAAAACATCTAAAAACACGTGGAAACATCAAATATGTTGTACATTTAATGATTTTTAATTACCACTAAGAGTAGATCATTTGATGCTGTGAGCCTGTGAAACTTAGACGTCATTAGATTAGTATTTCATACAAAATTCCATAAACTATCGTTTTGACATTTATTAAAAAGTAGCTGATTTTATATATCAGTAGTACGTAGTATATTATTTATTCTTTGATATCAGGGGCTCTAAAAAGGAAGCACTTGTTGAATCATAATGAGATCCTATTATGAATTGAATTCAAAATCGTAAAATGGCCGCTTTTTATGCAATTCAGAATATGATCCTAATACGATTCTGTATCTGCAATTCATTTCTTTGACAGTTTTCTATAGAGTTTCGTAAAATGGTTCACTAAATCCGAATTGCTTTTACGTCAAATAGTAGAATCATAAGAAGATACTGAGAACTATCTTTTTACAATTCAACTTAGAGATTTTGTTAAAAATCAATGAATATTTAGGAATTAAATATGTATTTTTAACGTCTATAACCCATTTTATGGACAGTTTAAAGGTTTGGCTTACAAATAAGTTCATTACCACCAGTTTTGTGAACCTCATTCTTACCATCGTAATTTTTACAAGTTGTCTTAATATTATAATGAGCTATAGGTAACCTTCCCATATGGTGTTTTAGGGTTCAATAGCAATAGGGTGATTTATTATAGCCTGAGCCTATAGGTAACCCTCTTCAATAAACAGTATATCTAAGGCAATAATAGATTTTTAAATCAGACTGAGAGTGTGTTCTAACATATCAACGCCTTACTTATAACATTAGTAGGTAGGTACCTATAAATACATTGGATGCATATCTTTTCAGTATAAACTAATTATTGCCAAGGGGAACAGACTACCTACAGCATAAATAGGATGGTCTGAGCAATAATTCCTACTACCTGTCCCGCAGTTTCACTTGCTTTCCTAGGATAAAAAGTAGCCTATATGTCATCTATCTTTATTCTAAGTTTTAATCTAAATTATAGTACCTTCATAATATTAAAACCATACCCAGGTTGATAGTTTGTGCAAAAAAATACATTATTATGAGCATATCTGTGATGTCTTTGATTAAATTAGCGGAACTGCATGATGTTATGATAGTCTAAAGGTATCCATATGTGAGAGTCAAGGATAGATGAGACCAGAGAGACATCCTCATGATATAAGAATTATCATTGGTCACTTATTTAGTTAGGATAAATAAAAGAATGTAAATAAACAGCATAAACATTTATTACAGTATCATTGTTTCATCTTTCTGTAGTTTAGTGTAATTATTAATACTAAGGCAAGAATCAGTCAGTATGCGAATACAGATCCCAGAAACTGCATATAATAATGATATGTATATTAAACTGTGACACTAATTACAGCATGACTGCATCAATATGTAACTGTCATGTTAATCATAACATTTTACTTTCTTGATAATTCTATGGACCATTAATCATCTTCTTCGGCTAACCTGAAAGTTAGTAAAATTATAGTTAGTTAAATTAATTGATGGAATATGCACATTATCAGTAATATCATCTTTAACATAATAACAAGAGGAAGTTTATAAAAAGGTCTTTGCTTTGTGCAATAATAGTATAATATTAATGGAATTATTATATAAATGTTTAACAAATAAAATGTTTCTATTCTAATGGGGGTATTGAGATCATAATATCGAATTACTAATGGTAAAACCATTTTTGAATAACTGGTAAGTACCTACCTAGTATCAAGCTTGACTGACGATTTAAGAAATAATAACTTGAATATTTTTTGGAATATCCTCGTAACGACTTATCAAAAGTATGAAATACTATAGGAGATAAACTTACTTTAGGTTAGGTTTGCGAGATTCCTCGCCTTTTCATTTAAAAAATCTTGACTTTCTAAAAGATTCTTCCGTGTTATTCGTCCAATACTGATATTGTCTTCCTTTTACATTTTTACGTAAATAATTACAGTACTATAGGTATAATAATTTCCATATTTTCCTTAAATTATTGAAAGACTATTATTTTAATGTTAAACTATAATTTTAAATATTTATTTTGTACTCTATCAAAACATCCAATATAAACTTTGACCGACCGACCACAGACAAGATAAAATATATTGTCATTGATTGATACCAGTCGAAGAAGAAAATATTTTTATAATCAATTAAAATGTCAGTTTTGGGTACCCAAATCCAATCAAATAAATGCTATGAAGCAACAGTTCGATCGGTTTTTAATTATAATACAAAAAAACATAGTTATTCAGTCTTAATTTAACAAAAAGTAAATAGAAACAATAACCGGTAAAGTTACGGTTTTAATTTTTGTAGTCTAGTAACATTAATTCAAAACAGAATCTGTTTATGAATTGAATTGCGCATAAAGGGCGACTATTTTACCAAAAAATAGAGGAATTGCATGAGATCTGCTGTGAATTCAGGAAATGAATTCCTTTTAGCAATATTGCGTAATCCTTCCTTTTTAGACCCCCAGTAAACTACCCTATTGGTACGTATACTCTGATTTTTAATTCGAGTCACAAAAGGTAAATAATCAAATGCCTGTCAGTATGTCAAATCATGACATTTCAGAAGGGCAAAACATTTTGATCTTAAATACTAGTTTTATAAGTTTAGGCAAATAGAAAAAAAAATTACCTAGTCAGTAATTTAGTGAAACGCAGGCATGTCAGACTCTTACTGACTAAAACCCTGGGGTGTTCCTCCTCTCGCCATGTGGCGACGGGGCTGTGGGACATTCCTCGAAGGTCTTTCCAGCGCTCGATGAGGGCTGCCATCCTCGGCCTTCTTTGTTCGCCAGTACACCGCGGCGCTTGTTATAATTGTCACCACCTAGTCCCAGCATGATAATATTATCATGATCAGTTAAAGAAGCTTTACATTCGCAAATTTTATAGCACACTGTGTGGGGGCGCAGCGGGGTGGGTCGTAGCGCAAAAATCCTACGAAAATATTTAGATTTTTGTGCTGCGACCTGCGACCCGACCCGCTGCGGCCCGACCCATGGGCCCGACATAATGTGCGCGAACCTTTAGGAAGCAATGCCAATTTAACTGACGAATATTTATTTATTTATTAATTCAAAATATATAACATCATTACAGTTAACAATAGGTACTAATGCGATGTTACACATATTTTAACACTAAATATACTACTATGGTTGAACCAGCCAAATTGCTTTGTGTAATAATCCTTTTATTTGTGTACAGTGTGTTGTGGCATTTGTGTTGGCACATGAGGCGCCAAGAGGAAGACACGTCACAAGTAAATTGCTGCATGACGAAAAATAATATTTTTTAAGTGAGGCCAGCTATCGACAAGTTATGTATCGATAATCAAACTGTAGGTATTTCAATATTACATATATTTTGTATTGCGTTATCTTTGCTGTTTTAAAATAAAACTACTAACATCATATTTTTTCTCAATTTGGATTTTTTGTTCCATGCGTTTAGGCAATTGTATACATGTGTATGTTTAAAATATGACAAAAAGTTTGAAAAAAAAAACAAAATTAAATGACATTAGTTAACACCCAAAGAAAAGAGTGTCAAAATCAAAATATGTAACTAACTAGTGTTGCCAGGTAAGTCTACAATCGAGCGTTTTCGTACAGTTTTGTTCCAAATCAGAAAAAAATAAATTAGTAACTTTTTTTTTAAATAGTATTTGTTCGTCTCTCTAGACACAATCATGAACACAATAAAGTGCAACAAATTTCCGAGCCGTTAAACGTTGTTTATATGGAAATGGGTATTTTCCTTCAACTGAAATTAGTAACTAGAGCCGGCAACATTGGTCTGGGTGTAAAATAGCTTCCCGGTAAAATAGTTTGAAATATGTTTTCATGTTCTACACACGGCCACAGATCAGGCTACACCTTTTTGTTGCAAAATAGCTCCTTTTACAACCGCATAAGGTGCCGCAGTGTTTACCTTGACTCGTGGTCGTCCGAACAACGTCAGCAACGCTACCTATTGAACTCTGAAGGAAAGACAACATTCTAAAAGAAAAAGGCTCGAGATACCACGAAATCACGGTAAATGTCGAATATTCTGGTTTATTAATTACTACGGAACGCAAATATTACTAGTATAAATAGGTATTACACGTATAGTCTGACCGCAACCGCGGTTCCCGCTTTAGGTACGCGAGCGGCGAGACTAGGAGCGAAGCAGTTAATTATCTGCCATCATCGCTCACGGCGGCAACTCACCAACTACTAGTCTTCCCACTCCCCACCACTCCGCGCATACCTAAGGCGCGGTACAGCGGTTACAGTCATAGTAGATATTTCGATTTCGATCGCATTTGCGACCAACCATATCTATGATTATTTAATATTACTATCTAAAGCATCGATATGAAATCTAAATATTGTATTGCAACATTTCGCGCCACCCCACCTTCAGAATATCATTATCATTGATATCAAATCATTTATTTGTGAGACAGCAGTAAGCGCGACCGTGAATATGGCGAACACTGAAATATCCGTAAGTATTAATAAAGTTTTTAATTTTAATGCTTGCGACATCATTGTAATTGAAAATATCTAAATATTTAAGAACGTATTTCAGGGTAGAATTAATTTATTAAAAACTAACGTAGACAGTTTTCTCTCTACGTAACCTCAGTGCTACTTACTATGTAAAGTCGTATAAAAATCGTAAGGACATGTGCGATACATGTTGATTATGAAAAAAAAATATTATTACCTAATACGTAATATAAAAAAAAATTAAGTATAGAATAGTTTTTTCTCGTGAGACAACACAGTCCAACCGTAAATATTTTATGTATTCTATAATGAGCATAACATTTAATTTTTTTATATATTTCCTAGTACCCTAGTACACATAGTTGTTCAAGTAGTTCCTAGTTTACATTTTGTTTTCGGCATATTACATAACATATCTGCGAGCGTTTTTATACGGACGACGCCGTTTGTATAAATACGAATCATACAAATTGCCTGCGATATAGATTATTATCCTGGGGAAGGACATAGGCTATCTTTTGTCTCAAAAAATAATCTTCAAGGGGTTGAATTGAAAGTTTGTATGGGCATTCCATAATTCTTCAAGCTATGAATCTGAAAATTAATATTTAGGCTTTTGGTGTTTCAAATTTATTACAAAAATCAATCCTAAAGGGGGAAAGTAAGGGGTTGGATATAAAATGAGGTATTTTTTAGACTATGGGTTTGTAAGGGTTACAAAAGTAAATGAGATGCATAGTTTTCAAAATTCTAATTCATACTATAGTAGGTATATTATCTGCTCTGTGCTAATATTATACATGCGAAAGTAACTCTGTTTGCTTGTATGTTACCTTTTCACGCCTAAACCATTGAACTGATCGCGCTCATCTGTTTCCTCATAACTTCTAAATTACTTATCATAATTTGAATGAGATATCGTTGGTCTCCTGATTATAGGCTACTAGTTGCTACCTGCGACTTCGTCCGCCCGATGGCGCCCTCTAGAGGACATAAATTATTACATTAATTAGCACATTTTAAAAATATGTATAGCTGTTGCTCGTGGCTTTACTTCACTCAATACATAATTGGGAATAATTTCTACAATCACTCCTCAGATGTGAGCCAAACATAATATTTTCTCTCCAAACCTATCCAAAATTATAACCCAAAAAATAAAAATAATGTTCAAAAACTAAAACTGACTACTGAAAAATCACGCTCTAAAAATTATGAAACAAGAAGCCGTGGTCGTTTTTATTCTTCATTCCCCTGAAGAATAAAAACGACCACAGCTTCTTGTGAGCCACATTTTTAACGGATATATTTGATTACATAAATTTTAAGGAGCTATATAATAAATGAGCTAAAAGGAATTTGTAATTAGCATCTGAAACGTATGCTTATTGATTATTTCATATTGATTATGCCTATTAACTATTTAAATCCTTACATTGGTTCCCTAACAATAAATAACGGACATTTGTTAGAAAGGACCCAATGTACAGTTAGGTAAATCTAATAGCCATAGGCACTTGAAATAGACGTACTATATTAAAATTTAAAACTGCGGCCCATTCAGGGAGATGCTCCAAGGTAACTCCATTTTTGCTAATTGCAATCAGTAGGTCTAATTGCAATAGATCGTGTGTTAGTTTGTCAAAATGTGATTCGCGACAGAAATAGCTGGACCAATTTTGATGAAATTTGATATGGAGGTAGCTGACAACCTGGATTAACACATAGGCTACTTTTTATAGTTATTTTATCCGCAACGCGGGTGAAATTGCGGGGCAGAACAGATAGGGGCTAGTAGTAGGTTACGTTATAAGCAGGTGGTATATTTACCGATTAGGTACTTATAAAATAAATCATCAACATATTTCTTCAAGTTATTATTTGATTTATGTACCTACATGCCCAAAACTTGAACTAAAAAAATGTGAAAAGTTTATTAGTTCAACTTTTGGGTATCCTGTCCCCGCCAAAGTGAATTTGTTCGTTTATTTTGGAGTGCCTTTATCCTAAAAAATAACTAATTTAATTACATATTTCGGGTAGGTATATTTAAAAATGTGAATGGTTTTATTTTTCTTTTATTGGTGTCAGTTAAGTGTCAGTAAATACACTGTAATTAAGTTTATAAATTATCGGTGTTTTTTGAACGGCTTACCTTCTTCACCCCTCGCCACTGGTGTAATCTATACCTATCTGCTACGAAAAAAAGAAATGGCTAATCCAAGTTATATAAATATTTTGATGATCTCATTTATAAAGATACATTATTAGAATTTCGCGGGATACCTTGGAGTATCCGCAAATTTTTTTGCTAATTGCAGCTCAGTATTAAGTAAATCGTATGTTTAAATAGGTACTTAATACTTGAGTATCTGTTTTTTTTAGTGGAGGCAGTGGCTGGTCCATACAAACGATGTTAAACAATTATTTGCTGCGCAGCCCACATATATGGTATCACAGGCTGTTTATATACTGGCAGGACTTATCACCTTGATCCATGGTAAGTAGGATTTCTCTACGTACGAGGGGACATTTATAAGTTTGCGGAATTATTTTACCTTTTCAATATAATTCTAATTTAAAAAAAAAACCGGTATTTATACTAATAATAAGCTGCTCAATTCAATCTAATTTTAGATTCACTAAAAAATCTGCGTAAGTTTGTTACTTAATCACGCTTTACGTAGGTAATGTGTGGCAGTATCTAATAGCATAAAATAATAATATACTACGTCTAATAGGTCGGTATACCTACCTGAAACTGTTTTGAATAAGGCACATTGAGACGAGACAAGGGCGGATCCAGGATTCCAATTTGGGGGGGGGGGGGGGGGGGGGGCTCGGCCACGTCATAAGTTATTTTTTTAAATTTAAGTTGGAGGAACAAGCTGATGAGATAGACCTGAGTTGTTCGGAATTCGTTCGACCGACGATCAGTAGTAGGTAGGTATCGCATGAGCCGTTCATAATCATAGCCTCAAAATTCAATGCAAACCGCAAAGGTAGGCCGTGTGGGGGGAGCCATGGCCCCCTGCCCCCTGGATCCGCCACTGAGACGAGACCTAATACAGTCGAAAGCAATGAATCCGGGTCACTTAAACACCAAACTCGTATGGAGTGGCCAGCACGCAGCCCGGATATCAACCCGATAGAGCATGCTTGGGACGAGCTAGGGAGATGCGTAAAACAACGAATGCATCTCCCAATCACGCTTCGTGAACTCAAAATTGCTCTCATAGAGGAATGGGAGAATATTCACCAAAATCGTATATGGAACTTGGTAGCATGCCAAACCGCGTAAACGCAGTAATGGAAGCACGAGGAGGCAATACAAAGGTATTATAAATTCAAGAAAATCGTAATGTTGTTCAAAAATTTCATGTTTCCTATTTTTGTTTTAAGGCGAGAGTTTTTTTTTGTCTTTATGAAGTGACTTATAAATTTTATTATTTTCATTTAAGGGGTATTATATTGTTTATTCAACACAATTTATTTAATTAACCTAGCATTCTTAGTTTCCGAGATTTATAGGTCCGGATTCATTGCTCTCGAGTGTGGTTAAATGAGAATAAAACAGAATAAATAACTTTTGATTCTAACCTTAGATTGAATATTTTACTATCCCTAGCAAACTTGATTGATCAAGTTTAACACCAGATTTTTTGCAAAAAGTAGGTATTTAATACCTACTGCTGTACCTACTGGTATTACTTTTTGGCAAAATCAGAAGCTTCTTCATGTTAATAAATAAATATCATAATATAAATAAATTTATTTAGCTTTCAGAAAGGGAGGAAGATGGCCGTACTTCTGGTTGGGAACCGTTCTTCACGGATTATTTAGCGACAACTTTTGGCATTTTGTCTTTCCTGAATTTGATAACTTCTGGCACTCCCAGACACCTATTATGTTTATGGGTGCAAGACTTCCATTGCATATTATCTTATTGTGTAAGTAAATTATTATAACACGTTGACTGTCCCATCTATTTTGGGTAATTTTGTGATATTCCAATGGGTTTTTTTTTCACCAATTTATGTCCCTAAAAATTTAAGTTTTAGCTCACACGTCCAACCCAGGAAACATGGTTCAGTTTCCTTACGCAAATGCATTACATGTAGGTAATGCACGAACATCACAGTTAGACCAAAAATGCATTACACGTATCTACCTAATGCACGGACAGTCAACGTGATTAGTAGGTATAAGAATATTATGGGGTGGGGGGAAATGGTCGTAGATTTTCCTTTAAAATCCTCCACCTCGTAGCCCCGTTGCTCCTCTTGTGTTTCCCTTTCGTAGAAGCGTTTATGGTACCATTTCACCAGTCCCACGACTAGACTGAGCAAAATAATAATAATAATAACCTGGGACATTTTTTCACACACGGTTATCTGATCCCAAACTAAGCAGAGCTTGTACTAAGGAAACCAGATAACTGATATACTACATTAACTACTATTTTTTGTAAATACATACTTATATAGATAATTACACCCAGACTCAGGACAAACAGACATGTTCATGCACACAAATGTTTGTCCTGGATGGGAATCGAACCCACGACCTGTGGCGCAATAGGTGGTGTCTTAACCAACTGCGTTGTTGAAATATATATTATTATTTATTTCAGATCCTGCATTCATTTATCATGCTGCGTATGCCGTGTCAAAGTTGAATCTCTCCAAATATGCGGAACCGTTCGCCGTCGGTCTTATCGTCATTCTGATCGACATACCATACGACATAGTTGCTGTAAAGTTCGTCCACTGGACCTGGCATGACACTGACCCTAATATTTTTGACCGACACTACTGGGTGCCATGGAATTCTTACTACTTCCACGCCACATTTACTACTAGTTTCGTATTCTTCTTTCACGCAAGTAGAAAATGGTTCGCTCCAAAAATTGCGCAGTGGCAATCAGCTGGGTAAGACCAGTTTTTCCCATTTTATGATAATAGTTATTATAATTAATAATAAATACCGCGGTGTTTTTGTTTCAAAACTGAGCCAAAGAAACTAGCGTAGGTAGTCTTATTTCTACGACCATCCACGATGCTCCAAAAGCCTAGCATAACGCATAACTAGGTATTATTATAATATATAAAATAAATCAGGAGCATACCCAAATTCATGGAATCTCCTGGAAAAGAAGGAGAGTTTGCAGCACTATATCCTGAGGATATAAATAAATACTGTAATATAGTAATATTTGGTAATATGAAAGCGGTTCATAGCTATCTTACTAGTACCAAAGAATAAATAATATAGTATAAGTATGACACGAACACGGTCTAGATATAATTATCTAACTAGACTAATCTAGTGAAATAATTATAAATACTTACATATATTTTTTATTTTGCACAACTACTTGGTTACTCATTTCAGAACAAAAAAATAACCACGAGTGAAGTGTATAGCCATTTTGAACCTAAACGATCCGTGTAGTTTTTGAACGAATTGAAATTATAAAAGGATTGAAATATTGATGTTAATCATTTATAAATCTTTCTATATGTACACCTACCAATTTGGTATTACAACATTTTTTGCCAATCAAAGTGTTTAGAAATCTAGCGTAATAATTAGCTTTTTAAAATTAGGTGATCATTTACTAAATTTGGTTTCATAATACAATTTAATTAAAGTGCAGTTATGATAAATAGCTAGAACCATTGTAATTTTAGGTTTTACCTCTAGCTAGTTTTCAATATGTATTACACAGTAGGTACAAATAAAGAGGAGTGCCAAAACGCGGCTTGATTAAAAGATAATTAATTGCCATTTTTAGTCAAGTGGACAAGATGGGCTGTACCTATGATAATATCTATATGTACCAAATAAAATATTTTATTTCAGAACGGTAACCGAATTGAAATCTCTGGTTATTGCATCTTTATTGGGTATGCCGGGGGGAGTCCTCCTGTTCATCCCGATATACCACCCGCTTCACGATGTTTACAAGATACATTCCGAAGTGACGTTCTTTGCGCTGTTTGCCATTTATACTGTCTTCGTGCTCCACGGATTGTTCAGTGACCGAGAGAAGTGTTTAGAAAAGTATGATAATTATTTTTACTAAGCACGAGAAGCATGGAGGATATAAGTATTTTACAGTTTTAAAAATATATGTCACTATTACATTTTTGTTACTTTGCAGGCTAACGTCAATAGACTACATACTCATTACTCAGCTGGCCGTACATTATGTGATTTACTTTGTCATTGTCGTGTTCTTTGACCCAGAATCGGAGATGTCTGTTGGTTTTCATGAACCAGTGGGACCTTGTGATGAACTCGCGACATTAACTACACCGTTTGGACAGGTGAGTTTGTTACAGTGCGACAAGGATGTTTTGGCAGTTGAATGACATGGGCAGGAGGGTAACTACCTTTAACTTTTAATTAGATTAAAAGTTAAAGGTAGTTAAAGAGCGCCCATTACTCATGCAATGATAATAATCATTTTTGAGTGGCTGTTTTGCAAATTAAAGCAAATAAATCTGAAATTAAAAATGTCGACTTCCAGCAACAAGAAACTAAATAAATCGGACAAATGCGAGTTAAACTCGCGTGGTGAGGGTTCCGTACATGTTTAACTAAGTTCCATAAATATTTTTAAACCTGACCCAAATTTGTTGATGGTAACTATAAAAAGTTTTTTTTTTTTTGGAAATCGTCTTTTCTAAAAATGAAACCTAGCTACATCGATTTATCGCCCTCGAAACCCCCTGCATACCAAATTTCATGAAAATCGTTGGAGCCGTTTCCGAGATTCTGATTATATATATATATATATATATAGGTATATCCATGAATTGCAGGTTTAAAGGTATTAGATAGACTTCTCATAGGTTTTCCTGTAATCTTTAGGTAAAGAACTATTATCTGATTTTTTTTCAAAATGTTTGGCCCAGTAGTTTCGGAAATAAGGGGGGGGGGGGGAATGGTCAATTTTCGCCATTTTTTCGCCTATTTTCTTAAATAACTTCAAAACTATTTATATTAAAATTCTAAAAAAAATATATTTGACATCCTGATAAAAAAAGCCCTTTCATTTGATATGTTACACAATATTATCTGCAAAACTTTTTTTTTAATTTTCTAATTTACCCCCCAAAATTAGCCCCCATGTTTGAAATTCATTTATTTACGTAACACGTCCATGTTTGGGGCATCGACTTACATATGTGTACCAACTTTCAACTCAATCCAGTCCAATATTTTCGGACAGACAGACAGACAGACGCACGAGTGATACTATAAGGGATCAGTTTTTTTTTTTTTTTCGGAACCCTAAAAATACGCTACACACACAACACTATGGTTGTTAATTATTGGTACTTCAGACATAATGCAAAGCCCATAACGCTATCAGCCTTAGGTACATTGAACTCTGATTGATTCAAGATTTAAATATTTGCCTCACAGAAGTTATTACCGGGTTCGTTTTAAAAAAATGTATTTCATAACTGAAATTATTGTATTACTTTCAGGTTTTGACAAAACGCAAATATTTATGCATTAATCAATACGACGAGGGGTATTATAATTTTCATTGCGCCCCTGGACAAAGATTACATAAGGGTGCGTCTTGGTATACCATTTGTGGAACACCTTTTGAGTAAGTTCTTTTTATGTCAGACTCTTTGCATAGACGTACAAGAAATCTGGACGGAGCCTCGCAGTCACCGAAAGCACAGCCGAAAGTGAATATTATCTAAGTATGAGTAAAATCAGAACTGGCTCAGGCAGAGACAAGATACCTACTGCCTGAGCTCTATTGTTACTGTTGATGTCAAGATGGGTAAAGACAACCGATTGAGACATACGAGTGCGAGAGGCTTGTATTTACGAGAACACCCGGCATACGCAGGTGATTTCACTTTCGTTAGATCCATCTCTCATCACTCCATCCAGATTTTTTTGTACGACTAGATTTTATACTAATTTGAGAAACACACAATAAAGATGAGTTTCCTTGATATTTAGTTCTTAAATAAGACGTTTATATTGTTACAGAAATCGTGCAGAGTACATAACAATTATTTCAATTATTATGCTGTTGGCCTCAGGTGTATTCTATAGCATATATTTCAAAACGACTTCGCCTAGCAAGCAGTCGACTTCTACTCGGAAATTAAAAACGAAATAATTTTTCAATTAAAGATCTCATTTAAATTTAATTCTATGAGGCTAATCCTGTAACGCTCATGTTTACTTATTAAAGTTCATATTGATTAGATAAATATGTCTGAAACTATCTTTTATTTCTACCTGGTGGATACCTACGTAGGTACTAGATTTTAAATGGACGGAATGGAATATTATCATTGTGTGACTAAGATTCCAGAAAAGTTTTAGTTCCAAGTGTAATTATGATACGTATGAGTGGAGGAGGGAACTCCATAATAACTAGGCATGTAATGTAAATTGTTTATCCATACCACAGAGTACGATAATATACTACGTACGTACTTACTATACTTATATTAATTATTATAAATGGGAAAGTGTATGTGTGTATCTGTTTGTTTGTCTGTCTTTCACGGCAAAACGGAGCGACGAATTGATGTGATTTTTTTAGTGGAGATAGTTGACGGGATGGAGAGTGACATAGGCTACTTTTTGGCTCTTTCTATCCCCCCACTTCCCTAAAATGGGGGGTGGAAGTTTGTATGGAGCATTCAGCAATTTTCAAGGTAGAAAGCTAATAATTGGTATGCGGACTATTTGTGACTAACAAAAAAATTGTGCATCATTTTGTTTTTTAGATCTGCCCTTAATAGAGGGGGTGAAATTTTATATAGGACTTATCGCAGTTTTCAAGGTAGGAAGCTAAAAATCGGTACACAAGATTTTTTGTTACCAACGAAAATACCTGCTTTATTTATTTTTTTTGGAAATCTTCCCCAGTCCCTAAAATAGGGGATGGAAATTTGGGAGACTCCGCAAAATTAGTACAGAAAAAAAAAGTTACGTGGAAAATAGTTAGGTAAATAGGTAGTTGTAGGTAGGTAGGGGTAACTAGGGTAGATGTAGGTACGGGCAGGTAGAAGTAGGTATAGGTAGTTAGGTCCCAGTTTTTTTTTTGTTCTCAGGGCAGGACAACGTATGCCGGGTCAAATAGTATTCAAATAAAACAGAATTCCTGCCTTGGGGGATTTTTAGGTGTTTCTTTACCTATTATGTGACTAAAATGCCTAGATATTTATGGATTTAAAAAAAAATCGAAATGGCAGAAAATTATATTTTGAAAAGTAGTAAATAGGTACAATGACAAATTTCCTACAATTTCCATTAAAGTTTTTAGTTGTGTTAAAAATACTACGAAACCCTACAAATTAAATCCGATTATACCTAGTTCAAAATAATCAGATTTACCGATTTAGTTTTAGACATTTCAGAATGGCTGGGGAAATTATAAGCCATATAATTTACTTTAAAAAAATCGACTATAGAATGAAATTCAAGTACTTCAGTCTCATCTGCTTTATTTTCACTAATGTATTAATGAAAAAATTAGTATCCGGCTATCCGCATCAAGTTGAGCATTGTGTTGGTAAGTTAATTATATCAAAAATCAACTTATTCAACCTGCACCTTTAAATATGTATGTACGCATACCGAACTAAAACCGACATATAACGTATTCCTTAATAATAGATTTCACTTTATAATGATAGGTGTTTTACATTATGTAAACATCAAGGTAGTGCTGAAACTATTGTGAGAAATCAAAATTTACAAAACAGTTAAATTTATAGGTACGTAATTTACTTTTCATTTTTAATTATAAAAGATCCATCTATAAATTATTACAAGTTTCAACAAAAAAGCATTGTAGGTCATCAACATTTAAAATAAATACACAAATCAACTATAATTAGAGCGATATGTTATTCCCTTATGTTTTGGAGTATTCCGGATATTTAAACAGACAGGTACTTTCAAAACAGATACAATATGCGTGCAATAATTAGAAATACCCAGTGATTGCTATTGATTTGATATTTGACTGACCTGTTTTTTGGTATATCTAACTAATTAGTTTAACAACTATTTACACATAATACTAATTCGTGTAAATATGTCTAACATTTAGATATTACTTTCGTGTCTATTTTAGAATAGTTAGTAAAGTGACAATTAATTATATTCTACGATCAGCTAATGACAATCTTAAAATAATAATGGTGTTGTAATTACACGTTCTAAAACATAAAAAGACGATATTAATGTTATTTACAAAAAATCATAATAAAAACGTTGGTATTTTTCTGTCTAATATCTGTGCAGATGCCTCACAATTGAACTAAATAGCTATTTACATTGATCTTATCGCTTCTGGCTTAGTTTGGAATTAAGGCGTTATTTTATTTTTGTTATATGTATATTGTTTTCTTTCCGTAGACAGCAAGTAAAAATTCGTCTGAAATATCATAAAAATTATGAAAAAAGTCTTATAAGCATGAATATAACTACCTAATTCTAACAATAAATCGCTGATGAACATAACGCATATACATGAAAATAATAACCGTACATTTTAACATTATAATATGTATTTTAGTACTATTTTTTTTACCTAACACATCAACAGGTGTTTTAATGTTTTTCAGTACCAAACATTTTATTAACAATGAAAGTAGAGCTTATGTAATTCTAAATAATCGTCCATAAAAATAAATAAGTACCCAAAGTTCCATAATTGCTTATTATTCAATTTTAATTAAATTATGGTTCAGCAGCATTTCTCGTGTTTTTTGCGACATCGAATACATAATAATCATTAAAAATTACTAACCGCATCAAGTAGCTCACTACTTAAGTTCATATAATAAAATTGAAAAATATATAGAGTTAAATCTATTTCACGTAGCTGGCATACATTCTACATGGAGCAATGTTGGGTTTCAGATAAAATTGAAAACGCATAATATTACACGTAGTTTTTGTCCTCAAGGAAAATAGTATCCTACTTATTATTGCTTTCCTTACTAATCTCATACTAACAACAAAGCTAAAAATCTAAGATTTTTTTAGGATAGTGGATATGACGGTTAGCAACATCAAGATTAGCATAAAAATTAAGTACATGATATTATGTGATAATGATACAGTATATAGTATACGTAATATAATATGGTATATAATGTAATGTTTTTTGTATTAAGATGCAAATTAACAAACAAACAGCATCATAAATATAATTAAATATGTTATACGTGAGTCGTCGTCACATCACGCGTGCTAGTTTATGAACATAAAAACTAGTAACTCGATCAGGGCGCCACCTATCGGATTCTAGCATAGCTATTATCCACTATCTCAAATGAATATTGTGTGAATGTGACAGACGCACCAACGATGATAAACATAAAGATGTAATAAATCAGCAATTTGATGTTATACTATTGGATTTTCATTTATAATATAAATTATACAATCAAGTGTAATTTATTAGCATCGGACGACTTTAAGCCGTACTCACACATTCGAGCACGAGCTTACGAATATTTTGGATCATCGTGGAGGTGGAGATCGTAAGTCGTTCGATGCTAATTTGTTCGAAAGTGCGTATACGGCTTAACATCAATGTTAATTACACATTAGTTAGAATTTCTAAAGCAACAATTACTTTAATGTCAATAAGGAAATAATATTATTAAGATTATTGATTGAGCACATCCATCTTCATAATAAACCCATAAATAAATATTAATCGTACTAAGAGAGACTGGATAGAATTATATCTTAAATAAACATAAAGTAACTTAACACTAATAAGGCGGAATTTTCGACATTTGTCCCGGCTGCAAATTGTGTGTCGTAATCATGCTGCGTACTTTGCAGACTTTACACAAACAACAAAACTTTCAAATATCTCATTACACAAAAAATAAAAAAATCGTGACTTGATATGGAACGATCTTTCAGAGAATGTCAACTATAGGGTTTTCGGTAGGCAGCAGGTTGTTGCAGCAAAAAGCAAATCAATATTCATTTACATTATATGACTACATTACTTTCGAATTATTATTTTCGAAGAAAGTAAATTAAAAAAAACGCCTCAAACGCTTGTAAAATAATTTTAATAAAATTATAAATAATAAAGTTAACGTTTAAGACTAAATCACGCATAAACGGATTCAAATGAAACTAGGCAATAAATCATATTCTGAAAGGATTATCAAGTCACATGCCGGAAGGACGTTTTTAATATATCTTTAAATATAAACATAGTTTGTAAATAATAATTATTATAACTAAATTTATTTAAAATGCTGACCGGATCATCGTCCTCACAATAACGAGGAGCTCTTCATTATGAATATGAGTGTTTGAGATTTTAAATTAAGATACAAGAGATTGTTTGTTTGTCATCGTTCATCTCCATTTATGAAATGGAAAAAAGAACATGTCTATCAATCCTTACAACATTGTTGTAGTTGTATCCCATAATTTATTTTATTTTAACCAACATAATGTTACAAATATTTAAAGTTATTTGTAATTACTATTGTAAACAATATTACAATAAAATTGGTTAAACAACGTCTTCTTAAACACTAACAAAATAACTACTGTACATAGATATAAATTAATATTCGTATTTCTTAATAGTTTATATATATTATTGTAATGAACACTTTGTTTGATCTCGTTCTTGTTTAGGTCGTGAATGACTATATCGTTTCTGAAAACATAAAAATGACCATGAACTAAATATACAGAGGCTATTCAAATACACACCTGTATTCGAGGTTATGGTTACATTACATAAAAACAAAATATGTACTTGCGACAATCGTAGATGTTTGTAGTCACGTTCATTATAATCACTCAAAGGAAAGAAAGCAGATTTAAACCGTTACAGACAACTATATTTTCCTATTTGAAGCGAGTTCAGTAATGTATAAATAAGGCTTTCACATATTTAACCAAGATCTCGTCTCGCTCGTCACCTAATTACCCAACCTTCATGCTATTTAAAACAAACTGCAAATATTTTATAGCTAGCTTTATATTATTACTAGCTGTTCCCTGTGGTATCACTCGCGTCCCGCGTTAAAAAGTAGCCTTTAAACTTCGGGGATAATGTAGCTTCCTATTAGTGAAAGAATTTTTCATATCGAACCAGTAAGGCCGGAGATTAGCGCTTTCAAATAAACTCTTCAGCTTTATTATTAGTATATATTATATAGATATTTATACATTTCTATATGATATTAAGTGCACATGATAGATCAAAATGTAAGAGAATTATTTTATTTTTAACCGACTTAAATAAGTAGGAGGCACAGCACTGGCCTCACATGTTTGAAGTAGGTATTTTAATAAAGATCCCCAAAAAATCCCACCTATTTATGATGGTATTTAGCAAACTATTAATACCTAATTATGTAAGTATCTTTTTGTCAATACTATCTTGAAAAAAATGTCAATTTTGATTGAAATTGTAACATAAACAAATAATTAAATATTAACACATTTAATTATTTTACTTTGCGCGGTTACATACTAAGTGATATTAAAATAAGTTTTGAGTTGCCCTATCTCTATATCTAACTGTCGGATTCCAAAATTCTTTCACTAATAGGAAGCTTCACTACCTACAACTTTTTATCTCGGGATCACGGGGTACAACTAGTATACTATAATTAATTATAGAGAATTTACAACTATATTCAGTTACGTGCCAGATTCAGGCACGCATGATGAAGTGTAACGTGGACTTACCGTGGGTAATGGTTAGTCGTGGTCGTGGGACTGCTGGTCGGCCTCGGGTCGTAACGAGTCAATGCAGGCGACGATCTTGAGTGCGGGCCCCAGTTTCATCGTAAGCGCCATGACGAGATGTTCCGGCCTGATGAGCAGTAGGGCTTCGCCGTCCACTTCTTGAGTTAGGAATTCGTCCGCGTATCCAGCGCACCCAGGGATAGTACGAATGAAGTCACAAACTTCTGCCACCTATATATTACATGTTATAACATTATTTTACAATAAATACAATCGGTAAATGTTTTGACGAAGAATTTGAATATGACTCTATGCTAGAGCTAATGCTACAATATCATTATAATACTACTCGTCTATTTATCTTTTTATCTACTCTCATATCGTAATGTTCTTATTATGAAATCAAAATCAGTACTTTCAATGACCCACTTTAGGCACACCCGTCTATAATGATTCATTATAGTACAGTTGTGTTCCCAAGATAATGCTATAAAATAACTTTTTTTCTATTAAAGTACACTTTGGACCTATCAATAGTATAATCAATCAGTATCAATTAAATTTGACGATATCAATGTGACAAATTTGTTGACTTCAAATTTAGAGGTAAGAATTTTTGGGAGTTGGCAACACGGATTTGATTAGGTATATGATTATTGTGTCTGTTTATTTTATTGTTTTTGCCTACATATTTCATTTTGACCAAAAATGACACAAAAATAGCATTTTTTTTTAAAGTTGGTAGAAAAATACTATCGATTTTTAATTTTTTTTAAATTACATTATTTATATGAGTTTAGATAAAGTACTGTATGATACTGCACATAATTACGTATTAAAAACTCGTGTGATACTATTAAGAACCTCGCCTACGGCTCGGTACTTAAACTCACACTCGTATTTAATAACCCCTATTATGCAACAGTATCATAAACTACTATTGTTTATATGCCAAGCTCATTAAAATATGTACATTCCCAAAGCTTTAAAAATATCTGTACTATAAAGGAGCTAGAAATAACTATACGGCAAAGCGTTCAGAAATATGAGAGCAACTAGCGAGTCATAATTTTGCGTACAATATAATATGTATCTCATGTTACTTAGACTTACGGTCCACTTGTTGGCGTTGGGTATCTTGGGCGGGGGATCAGCGGGAGTGGGCGGCGTGGGGACTGGCGGCTCAACGCGCCCGCTCGCGGTGCCGCCAGAGCTCACCGACTCAGAACACGTCTCGTTGCTCGAACTGATACGAGCCAGGTTACTGCTGTTCTCCAGCATTTGTTTTTTACCTGAACATCATAACCTCATTGAAATGTAATCGTATATCACCTAATTACCGTACTCATGATCCCATCACCTTAGGATGATTTTAAATCCGATACCATCAAAGTAAAATAATCATAATACTTTTTAAGTTTCACTAGAATTATTCCAAGATTGAGTTTATTCCAAGTCAATATCGCCAAATTACTATGTCATCACTTAAACAAACGCAATTATAAAATATATTTATCAAGTTATTGGGATTCAATAAAATAGTAATAATTGACGACATATGCAATATATCTTACGAGGTGGTTCATCTGTAGATGGCAATTTATTTTCTTTGTCTTGCTCTTTATCAGTTCCCCATTCGCGTAGCGGTCGGTTTACCTGAAAATATTATATATTAACAAAACAATGTACTTTATTCAATGCGGTATAATAGTATAAAAATAGCGCTTCTTACAGCGAAAGGTTCACCAGCCTCTTGTATAACATATCCCTCGATGACGTGCGTCAGAATGTTCGGCTTCACCATCGCTTTCGGTAGTCCTTTATCTGTATAAGAAAAATGTATAGTGTTATTTCTTCGATTTGTCTGAACCTTCAATTTGATCTCACATAAATATTTTTGAACAGGCGTAATTATTAAGCATGAAATGGGACAGATGAAAAAAGATTGCAAGTAGCTGAGATGGATGTGTGTGAACCGAAGTCGAATTCGGAGGTCTAATAATAATCGGAAGTTCCGACTTTTCGGAATCGGAGTCGAGCCTCCGTAACATACCTAGTGTGGAGTGACACAAATAGGTAAGATATTAATGAGTACATAAGGGGAAGGATCCTTGGGAGGCTTTTGTCCAGCGGACGACGTCTTTCGGCTGACATGATGATGATGAAGTTTGAAAATAGTACCAGTGAATAATTTGAGAGGGGACCATTTGACGTAGTTTGGACTAAAAGAATAATGTATATGAAAGTGGATGGATACACGGGAAGAAGAACACCGAAAAAGAGATTGCTGAATTAGTTTATTTATTTATTATTTAGAAGAAAAATACATGAAAAACGTGAAAAAAATGAGAATCGTGTGAAAGATGAAATAAGTAAAAAAGGAGTAAATGCCGTCGGCCGATATGTTGGATAGAAGGGCTGAATGGAAGAAGCGTACACAAAGCGAAACAAATTATTGTAAACCAGCCAGGCAGATGTTGTGTAATTATTAAGAATTAAATGCAACAACGATATCCAATATAACAAAATAAATTGATTTAATCGACACGACGAGATCTGAAACCAAATACACAAACTTTCGGCGCAAGATAAATAAAAAAATATTTATAAAAATAATGAATACAATACGTGTAATTTCGTCCTTCACCCTCGTCCCTGCTTACATGTTATGGAGCTGCCATCTACAAGAGTACCCTGTACTCACCATGAGTGACCTGTTGGCTGATATGTCTAGACGTACATTGTGTACTCTTGAAGAGTGCCTGAGTGCTGCCCGAGGTGACCGGCGCGGTGATGGCAGCAGTCATGGTTGACGATGACGACGTCGATGACGCCACCGTTGTCACCACCTGCCATTGACAATGTGTTAAAAATACTGCCCATGATACATTGATAGTTCTTCTGGTTCCTTGTTGTAAATCAAAGAACAATCAACACATTTGAAACATGACACATTATAAGGCTATATTTTTAAAACGATGATAGCGGTATTGACGTCGAATACCGTGACGAAGGTCGAATCCTACAATGAGCGCTTTCGGTAAAGAAAAACACCCTTGAGGACGGTGGTAAGATACTCTATGGTTCTCGTCTGGCTAGCTTCACCACCCTCAAGTTTTTTTGCCATCTCGAAATTTTTAGGGTTTATTGTACTCATCATTATGAACAACTTTTACTACGGGACCAACCCTGAAATCAGGAAAATGTTTTAAAGCTTTTCATACATTTTTGACCGATGAAAATAGTTTTGTAAGAAAAAATTATTTTTCGTGATTTCGGGGTTATTTTCCCATGAGAAGAATTTTTACCTGAGGAGCAACTGGAGTAGAATTCTGCGCGCTACTGGGTACAGGAGCCGTAGATGTCTGCACAGCGGCAACCACTGAGGTGGGTGTTGGTTCCGTAGGAGTTACAGGCTCCACCTTCGGTAGGGTCACTTTCGATGGTTCAGAGGTGGGAACTGGAGATTTTTTAAAGTTTACTTACAGGGTTGAAAGAACTAATTAAAGTAAAACTAGTCTGTTTTACTATGTATGTAAGTACATCTGAAAGCGCTAAATCGTACCTACTTTTGTAGCTACGATATTTATTCAACCAAATTGACTTCTTCATGAATAAAGTACACTGTAAAATCACAAATTCAAGGTTTACCACCCTCCAGTAGAAATATGTCACAAACACTTACCGATCCGATGAGTTCCGGCAGCTATGCACACTTGAGAGCTGTTCCCTTCTATACTTTGTGTTATCTTGTAGCTTATCGCTGTAAAATTCAAGAAATCTTACCGATAGCTGACGTGCTGGTAGAAATGGATGCATCAGCAGTGGTGGCGACGGAAGTGGTAAAAGCAAGTGTGGTAGCACTGGCAGAAGTGTACACCGGAGTGTTTGAAACGGCGACATCACTGCTTTCGCTCGTCACCAGCTGCTGAGGAGCTATTTGCTGCACCACCGGAGCTGGCTGCAAGTGGCAATATCCGATGTGATATAATAAACATCATACCACTCGACAACGTCAAATATAGATAAAATAAATCCGGGTAAAATAAAGGGTTCCGTACATGTTTAACCAAGTTCCATATATCTTAAATCTGACCCTTTGTTGATGGTAACTATAAAAAGTTTTTTTTTTGTAAATCGTGTTTTCTAAGAGTTAAACCTAGCTAGATCAATTTATCACCCCTGAAGCCCCCTGCATACCAAATTTCATGAAAATCGATGGAGCCGTTTCCGAGATTCAGATCAATGAATTGCAGGATTAAAGGTATTAGACAGACTACTTATAGGTTTTCCTGTAATCTATAAGTAAAGAACTATTATCTGTATTTTTTTCAAAATGTTTGGCCCAGTAGTTTCGGAGATCCTATAAGGGTTCCGTTTTTTTTCTTTTGAGTTCGGGAACACTTGAAAATGAACGAACAATACGGTAAATTTGCTTGAAAGGTTTTCAGAAGAAGAAAAGTGACGGCGAACGATCGTATCGTATACTATTTCAATATTTAATATATTGGACAAAGATATTGGACCAGTGGCATACCACTTTTAATAGCAACGAGACCAGATAAAACGAATAAAGATTGATTGATACAGTTGATACTTACCGGCGGCGGCATCTGCTGAGACTTATCATCTTCGGTCTTCACGTGAGTAACCAAAGCAGTGGGCTGCTGAAGGGGGAGCACCGAGCCTTGTACCGGCGCTGCGATCAGGCCGACCGTGCCTTGCGCCGATTGCAACGTCAGCTGCGGCGAACTTAGGTTGTTCGCTGTTACCTGCATATCATATATTTAACTAAACTACACCTATGACAGAAGCCATTTAAACATGCATTATAATATAGTCACATGCACTAAGGATGCTCTGTGAATGCTAAAAATATTTCAACTAAATAACACTAACAACATGCCGTTAGCTGTGTAACTTATTTATTTATTTATATATATTTATTAGTCTTATTACGTTATAAATCAAATATTATATGATGCATATCGATGTTTTCTCGATAAATAGTTTTATTTCTTATTAATGCAAATGCAAACAATAATAGGGATGATGACTCGGTAAAAAATAATTAATTCTATTTAGTCCGTCAGTTAGGTTATCAAAAAATATTGGATACGTATTTTTTATTTTATCAAATCAATAAAAACTTACAAAGATAGGTCGCATCAAAGTTCAGGAGTGGGGCTTTGTGACGTCACTTCTCTGTAAAAAGTGTAAGTACTAAAACGTGACGTCACGCGATATTTATACGCACTGTATCTTCGTTATTTTTTGTTTTCAGAACTAAAGAAAAAACATGTGTCCAATATTTTTTTGGTAATCTAACTGACTGATTTTTTAGTCAACACCCCTCCATTACAGATGTTATAAATAAAATCACAAAAACACAATAAATTATATCCTAAAATGAATCCTTAAATTAATACTAAATTAAATATTTACAACAAATAAATAAAAAATTCACTAAAATACTGAAATATTATTTTTATACATTTATGTAAAGAATATATAGCACACATCAGACAGAAATTACGTCCACTTTCATACGGATAAGTTAGATATATAAATAATGACGGAAAAGTGTACTTTGGATAACTATGGCTCGAAGATAAGTAGTCATGGCATTTACAATAGAACTAAACATGCGCAGGAAACATTGAATCGGTAGTCTTAAGGTGGAGGCTTCGGGTGGGGCGCTAAATTCCAATTTTATCACGTTTTTTGCTAATTGCAGCTCAGTTTATAGGTCGTAAGTTATCAACATGTTATTTGCGACAAGAATGGAAGAATGTATTGATGATTTCTTTTGTTATTAATGAGTAAATATACTACCATTCTTGTCGCAAATAACATGTTGATAACTTACGACCTATAACTGAGCTGCAATTAGCAAAAAACATGATAAAATTTGAATTTTACGCTCCAACCGAAGGACCGCATCCCTTAAGGATGCATGATTTATGCTAAAGAGTGCCAGGTGCGAGCCGAATCCCACTCATCTGAGCCCCATCCGTGCCACATGTTCATAATTACACCGAGCTTTCCCCGAGCCAGTACGCCGCCGCGGTGACAGATACGAACGCTGTGACATCTCATTGAGTAATAATAAATCCAATCAAAAACTGAATAAATGTGAAAATATGAAAGGGGTTCGAACATTTTTCTATGGAAGCTGGCATATCGACCCCCCGCCATTTTAGTTTTTTTTCCAACGTTCCGCGCACAACGAAAGTAGTATATATGGGTAGGGGACACTTATACAAACAAAATTCAGTTATTCAGTTTAAAATGTCTAGTAATATGATACCCTAAAGTGTCACGTTTCCGAAATATTTGGAGGTAAAAACCGCCATATGAGAACAGTTACATTAGTTAAAAATACAGTAATTATAAACGTAATTATCAAATTACTAGACATTTTTTGTTTGTATAAGTGTCCCCTACCCAAATACTTTCATTGTGCGCGGAAACATTGAAAGAAAAATCAAAATGGCGGGGGGTCGATATGCCACAACGGTTATATACCTATATCCCCTTTGGCATTACATTGACAATACAATAATATGGTGTCATTGAGCTGGTCTGATGACGGCGATAAATAAAAAGAAGCTGACCTTTATATTTTTAATTGAAATTTAAAATTATTTTCTGAATGAACTATTACTCTCTTGTTTAATCTATTTCTCTGGCTAATGCAGTCCACATTGAAAACTTGTACTTCGAATCTAAATACTTTATTCCAAGAGCTGATAACGAATTTTGAGAAGGTTCTTTAGGCAAGCTGAAATTGCGATAAATTACAATTTCGTCAATTGGCGAATCCAGTCCTAGAAGTCTTTTAGCGAGATAGCGGTTATTTCGCTACTGCGCAGCATATAACATTTGCAAAGAAATATTTAAAGAAATCATTTTTTGAATTTATTTTTATCTTTTAATTTATTATTCCTAGAATTCAAATAAAAATATCCAAGACGTTTTTGTCGGTTATTAAGTATTGCCAGACGACTCCAAACTTTTTTTTTTAATTCCCAAAAAATATTCTTTAGGCAAACTGAAATTTATATCACGGATTTCTTAAGTAATTTTAATAATACCTGCAAATCGCCAGACGATTTTGCCGGTTATAAACAATTCCCAGACGTTAATAAAGTTTGTAAATAAGTGCGATAAAAAGTCTTACGCGCAGCCGTAGGTGTGACAAGGATAACTAGTTTTAAGCCTTACTATCTGTTTCATGTATATATTTTCTTTCTTCTATTACACACTGTGTTTTCATATCTATCAAACTTCCCAGTAGCAGGGCTGCTAGAAGAAATTTATATTATAAATAAGCAGTCCCTCTGTGCCTTTGTATCTGTTTTGTCTTTTCTCTTTACTTGTCTGTGTGTGTACATAAATAAATAAATAAACAGCTAGAGCCCGAGCTCCTCGCGCTGTGATTGGCTATTGAGAAACCTCGTGTTTACAGCACAGGGTTTAAAACAGATTTTTTTTAATCCGCCAAGGTTTTTTTCTAAAAAGACTTCTAGGACTGGATTCGCCAATTGACGAAATTGTAATTTATCGCAATTTCAGCTTGCCTAAAGAACCTTCTCAAAATTCGTTATCAGCTCTTGGGCCACTTGTTATGGGACATATCATAAAGCACCGGGTAATTTCTGAAAAGAAAAGACGTGGTTCCCCAAACTTTCGTCTCACTGCTTCATGTTACGGCTACGTTATGCGCCATACAGTATAGCATAAATTACTTCATATAAAATGTTCGTGAAGTTTAAAACCCGTTCCCAGCCGTGACTTGTATAGGGTATGGCTCGCGCCCCACACGTATTAGCATAAATCAACCTTTATAAAAACGTGCACATATTTTGTATGTCAAAATTATCATGACAATTATGGAAAAAAAGTACGTAAATGACAAATAAATCGTAAAGAAACTCAAGACTACGTATCATTATTGATGTGTAGGAAATACATAAATGAACAAATAGTAAACCTGGTTCGGTGATAAAAACATTAAGTCCGTTTCCTTGCAGTTAGAAATGAATGTTGTATTATTAATCCAATAGATTTTTGTGTTTTCAAAAGTTTCATTTCAAACCACAAAACATGTGCTTACTTCGTCCTATCTGAGCCATTCGTCGCATTGCAATGCGATTGCGTCTTGTGGTACATACGTAAGAAAGATTACGCGTATGTGGAGAGTTTGCTATTACTAGGACTATTATTATGACCATAAAAGTCATTGTCAACAAGCAATTTCAATAACCTCTAGTAATGTGGAAGCAAGTTGTTTTGAACATACTGCTTATTCACACTTGATGAGTGAGATCAGAATGAATAGAGGATCGGCATACACACACATATACAGTCCACCCTAAATAATGCAACGAAAGGATGATAACGATTAGAGCTTAGACGACGCACATTTCATTATGAAAAACATACACATACAACGCGACCATAAAAATGCCACGCGGATAAATCTCTACAGGCAAGCGTCCTCCCACACCGTGCGAAGCCGGGGCGGGTCGCCAGTAACAAATATAAAGTAGGAATATTCGCAATACAACGGTTCATTTTGGTGCATAATTCACATATATGAATATGCATAAAATATAATAATGCTGTATATGACGTCCGCTTTGTATGACGTGTTTGGAAATTCCCTTCGATGTCATTATAAACGGATTCCACTGTAGTTAAATATTACCTAGAATGGGCTAGATGACTATTTTTATTATAATTTAATTTTTATTTTAATTTAAGTCTTTTTACCTCAAAAATAGCCTAGTATACAAAAATCTCGTTTTGTACGAAAGAGATTGATAGGAGAAGAAACTTTGATAGGCGATATTTTTTAAAATTTTTGACCGTATTTCGAATTTGTGTTCGAATTCAGTTATTTTTTAACGTATATTAATTTAATGTCCAAATAAATATTATGATATCTAATATCAGTCAAGGGTAGTTATCATTAATAGGGTAGTTGACACTATCAAAAATAAATGACCAAACACTAACTAATGCATAAAACATCTAAAAACACGTGGAGATATCAAATATGTTGTACATTTAATGCTTTTTATGATTTTTAATTACCAGTGGAACCACTAAAAGTAGATGATTTGATGCTGTGAAACTATGACGTCATAATGTAATATTTCATACAAAATTCCTTATAAACTATCGTTTTGACATTTATTAAAAAGTTACTGATTTGATAAGTCAGTCAACTACCCTATAGTATTCATGTCTTTTATCATGAGTTATTAAGATAATATGCGACGTCCTTGGATGTAACGCTTCCATTTTGCGCCGCAAGACAAAATGTGCGTCGTATAGGCCTGTTCTTACAACGCAATAATTGACTCGACGCGCTTCTCAGTTAGGATAAAGGGAGCCTATATGAGTGTCTGACTAAAGTGGATGTCAGTATGGGACTACCTCGTGGTGTAATATCGCCGGAGAGACTTGCACGAGGGGCCCGGACAGCAGCGTGGCACCATCGAGCGCGAGACCCGGCTGTCAATGTTATCACTACTCAGCGTGATTATAACCACAAGTTTACACTACGCCTAACATATTTATGATTAAATCCTAAATTTGATCCTAGGGTCGGACAAATTCCAATAGACATTTCATTGTTTAGAAATAATATTCTGTATACCCTTATATGTATTCTGACTCTAATGTACTTTGGGACTTATATATAACATTCTTATAGTGGGTTTCCACGGTGCGCGGTTTCACAGGCTCACACACTGGAAACTGCCTAACATGCTTATTATTATTTTCCTAGGTATCAATAACTAGATCAATATCGAAAGCACGATTCTGTTTAACAAATCATTATTTATTTACTACTGAAACCAATTACAAATATCGACCGCCTAACATTAATGTTTGGTCATATATTAGTGCATACACTAGCACACATTTCTATTGCAATAACTATATGCACGCACACACACTCAAAAATTATTTATGTAAAATTCAAGCAAGCAGTTTGTTTATTAGCAATAAATTTGCGGTGTTATAGTTATTGTTTATTGCTTTTGTTTTTTTTTTGGGGCGAATACAGGGGTGCTTTCAGCTGCAATAAAACCCTCAAAAAACTTATTAGCAACTAGCGACAAACAAGTATGCGTCAGTGGTAGGTCAGTGGCAGACAATACTGCATCCCCTGATTGAACCGTTAGCATACGAAAGTATGCGGGTGGTGAGCGACAATATAATAGTTCCGGTTACCATTCAAGACATAATTATGGAAGTGAGTAATCACAGGCCACTCACTTTAGAGTACTGGGGCGTAAGCCGTAAGGCGGCAGGACCTACCGCACACGGGCCTAGCTCTTCTTAAAGGGTTGTCATGGATATTTATTTATTTATTCGGTTTACCAACGTATGTCCTTATACCGAAAGGTGGGCATCGGTAGCCACTATAAAGATATCTTAGTGATCGAAGTAGGGTATTTCTGCATCCCCTATATACACCCTTATCTGGGCATGTTCTTATTGCATAAAACACATTTTTTTCAACTTCTATCTCTATATTATGTTATAGAAAGATTTGATATAGTAGCAATTAATGTTCATATAATAATTTAAGCTCATAACGCCAGATATTATTGTAAATTTATTTTTACTATTAGGTTCTCAATAAACAAAAAAAAAATGGTGCAATAAAATCGTGTCCAGAAAATATTATTATTAATAGCAGATTTGAGTATTTGTTTGTGATATACTATTGTTTTAGCCTGGGCTTACCGTCTGCAAAGGCGTAGAGTGGTTCAACGCTTGTTGCTGAACTGCCATGCCGACTGACGTTTGAACTAGACCACCGCTAACAAGAGTCTGAAAGATAAACATATAGGTAATCTATGTAGATCATTTTTAGCATAAGGACAAACCTCTGTGGTTTAAATATGCTGTTAAATAACTTTTTTTTTTAAACCATGTTATGTACTGATTATAAAAAAAAAAAAAAAAGGTATGAAGGCGGTTCTAATTTTCATAACCATAATACATTCATTTTTATTTTCTTATGGTAAGATTTCCCTCCCATCCCATTACCAGGATCCCATCATCAGATCCTGCTAACCATGGGGCCTGTGAAATAGACCTTTTCAAACAAAAAAATAATTTTCTAAATCGGTCATGGCGTCTTCGAGTAATCGGGGAACATACATAAAAAAAAAATCCGACCAAAACAACGTGAGGTAACGTCCTTCTTGAAGTCGGTTCAAAAATATTAATAACAATATCTGAGATTGTCACAACGAGCTACTTCATTTGATATGTTTCACGATATAGTTAGCAAAACTTTTTTTTATTTACCCCACAAAACTGGTTTCGTAGTACATCCGTGTTTGGGTCACCGATTTACATATGTGTACTAAATCAATCGATCCAATAGTTTCGTAGCCAATTGGCTGTGACAGACAAGCACACGAGTGATCCTTCATGAGTTCCGTGTATTGCTTTTGAGGTACGGAACCATACAAAAACATACAGAAGGGGACGTGAGTTTAAGACCCAAACAAAGGAAACGATTTATCACTACATAGTATAAAACAAAGTCGCTTCCCGTCTGTCTGTCCCTATGTATGCTTTGATAGATAGAGGGATTCAAGAGGAAGGTTTATATGTATAATACATATATACTATAGTACAGAAAAGCTGAGACATTCAATGATTTGTACACCCGTGCGAAGCTGGGGCGGGTCGCTAGTAACTTATATACCAATTTAGACGAATTGAGAGTTTATCTCTTATGTAGCTTTTTTAAATTAAACAATCAAATATTTCTATATTATTTCACTGAATACAATCTCATTTTCCGGCAAAAATGTAAAGTAGGTAAGTCACCTGTGGTTGTGGTAAAGGCTGTACTTGTGTGAGGGTTCCTTGTGGTGGTGGTCCAGTGCTTATCTGACCGACCAAAGTACCCGGCTGGCCCATGGCACTCAACTGCGTGGTATAAAATAGTAATGTAAATTTAGTCAATAACGGCTGATTTTAAGTTAGAAATTAATCGCGTACTAAGCCAATATTGTTTTGCTTTTAATTTTTTTCAGGTTTAAGGGCCAAAATACATGAGCAAGGATCACGTTACAGAGTCCTAACACGATGCGTTGTCGTACCATGGGAAACTACAACGTTCATCACCGAGATTGATGCGCGGCGCACGGTTACTCAATTACGACCTAATGATTGTCTAGATATGGATGAAATTTGGCGCATACTCAACCGTAAACTGGAAAAAAATATATATAAGATGCTTAGAGAACGTGGTTATCAGATGCTTTAATACTTCTCCACGTACCGGATGTATTTGTTGCACCATTGATATGGTCTGCGGCATGGCGCCGCCCATCGGAATAGCTTGCGCCACTGATCCAACTGGCAAACCTTGCTGCATTCCCAATGAAATACCTGTTTTTAGTCAAAATCGTTAAAAATGTTTTTTGCTGCAACTAGTAAATAGCAATGCTGCGTTTTTTTTCTAAGCACAAACTTTATCAAAATTTATGGCTCCAAACACTGAAACCAAATACTGAAAAGCTACCTACTCACATTTTGTTGTGTTTATGTTGTCCTTTGACAGTTCAATCCGTACAATCGAACTGCTAAATGACGACATACGCATGGCATACCTTAATCATGACATTGGCTAAGTCATCGGTCACTCGATGGAGCAATAAACAAGAAATTGGAATTGGAACATAGATGTGAGAGGCGTTTCAGAATTTGGCCTTGATTAGAGTCGCCACAGGATTTGATGCCAGCTCAGTAGCTGTCATTGTATTTTAAGTTCAATGTAATAAAACCATGATGAATATTACCTTGCTGTTGATAATGTTGCACCATCTGTTGAGCTTGTTGTTGATGAAGTAGGTGTTGCTGTTGTTGCTGCTGCTGTTGTTGCGCTTGTTGCTGTTGCACCTGTTGCTGTTGCTGTTGTTGCTATAAATATTTTTTGTTAAGATTACGAGTTTCTTTCAGTTTCTTACCAACAACCAACAAAAATATATTTTAAAAATGAAATTAAAGAAACTATAAATAATTATTAAATAAAAATAAAGAAAAGGGCATTACAATAATGACCTGCATGGCCTGTTGTTGCATCATAGCTTGTTGTTGGATGCCTTTGTTGACCACCTGTTTATCTTGAACGCTCGTGAGCTGAGTCATTTGCCCAGAGGAATTCATCACCAGTAGCCTAAAAATAATTGTAAATTAAAATCATTTTTCTAGAATTTGGGTAATGGCCACATTCTTTGTAAGTAAAAAGTAATAAACACGCAAGTCATAAAAAACTTATGTTACCGTTTAGCCGTATTTCTCGTAACAATAAAAATACTGAGTATTTTAATTAAGAAGTACATAATGATGATGGATTAAATCTTACATTTCTAACAGCAAACAAGCTGTCATGTTGAAATTCCATAGAGTATGCCTCAAGGTTCTTATTTTGGACCATTGTTCTATAACGCATAATAAATGATAAACTTACTGTTGTTTAGGCTGCTGCATTTGATGTTGCATCTTGTTAGTCTGGTTGGCCGCGTCCTGCTTTGCAGCCGGCGCCGGCGACCGCACACCGGGCTTCCCGCGTTGCTTTGCCTTAAACACAAAAAACAATAGCTTTATAATTTTCTAAACTACTGTACACTGTCTGGACAGCCAATTAAAGATTGTAGTGGCTTGGATAATACTCACGACGCCTAATGCTTGATCTAATGCACCAATACAATTATGTCAACTAGCTGAGGTAAGCGGCAGGGTACTGCGTTTGTGATTAGCTCTACTAATGACTTTGATGTGAAACTACTGACTCTCTACATGGGACAGGTTTAAATAAAAGTACCATGACGTCATCGATATTTTACACTACTTAACTGAAATGGCCACTGAAATGCTCTAGGAGCTCAGGATTTTGATTTTTATACCTATCTCAATGTGCTAAAAATACCTCGAGGGAAAAAACTCATAGCGATACAAACAAAAATGGTATAATAGAGTCTCCGTCTTAGCTTGGCCAAAAATTCTTTCGTATAGCAGTCCAGCAGATTTAAAAAAAACTTTCTATGTCTACAGCTCACAGTGCCACTGGTACTTATACGATATCGCACGCATTACGTCGCGTTACCTGGTTTTGCGCTTGATTGGTATTGGTCTGTGTGGAGACAGAGGATGCTGGCCGTATATTTCCGGACGGAAGGATGTTTGAGAGTAGCCGCGGTCCCTTCGACATGCCATCTGAAGACGCCCGGGGCTTTGCCGCTGTCCCGGGGGCACACGCCACGCTTGCAGCTGTAAATATTAAAAGTAACTTGTGTCACCTTATTCGGGTAAATACGTCCCGCTACATAACAAAACAACAATAAAAACATTCGCATGTAGTCGTAGTAGCACTCAAATCAAAATGAAGTCGAATTCAAAATTAATTACACCTTAGCGCACCTTACAATAACGCGTGTCGAACGCGTTATTGTAATTATTTCACACAGCAAAATAGAGCAAGCATACTGGCAGTACAAAAAAATATGCAAGTTAGTAGAATTCGCAATGACGAATCACAATTACAATTCGAATAATATATCAGTAGTCAGCATCAACAGGTGAGACATCAACAGTATACCAATAAATAAATGAAGTATATACTAACTGGTATGCTGAATATTCTGCGGTGAATGCTGTATGAACATAGATGGCGGGGCGTCGGGTTGTGTGCCTCTTATAAAAATGGGATTGGGAGCTAGTAGGCCCCCGGCGGGTATGGAACCCGCTTGCAAGCCACCTGCCCACACTTGCGGCAAAGCGCCCGATATCTGCCACGGTGCAAACTGCATCGTCTGTCCGCCAGCCTGGGAAAGCACCGAGCCATTTAGATCGCTCTTCGAACATGAAGTTCTATAATTTGAAAATACTATATTGGCAAATTTATAACATTATAAGGGACATGTAGTCTCACAGGCTACTTACTACTTTAAAGTGTTTTTATTTTTAAATAAAAGCCATGAAGTAAATTAAAATCAACATTTATTATCAGATTTTAAAATAAACTTAATGGTGCTTTTCAGCCATAACATAGTAGACATTATATGTATTAATTAAGTAATATGATAAATTTAGCACTATTTACATGAAATTTAATCTAGAAAGAAATTAAAAAATACATAATAGTTAATTCTGAAAATAAAATATAAAAACTCTGACAACTAAAAATGGCATAAATTACTGGTACAATGTGGTCTAAAGCTAGCAACCATCTCTAAAGGGATATTATATGCCCGTAGTCGGTAAAAGTTACATAGAAAGCTAATTTCCAAGTTTAGGTACGAAGATATATAGCTATCTATGGATGCGCACCGCGACGCAGTAACGATATGTTAAATAACCTGCATTAGTTGAGAGGTGGCGCTGTGGAATAGGAAGACATTTGTAGGTACATATTCATACCTAGACATTTTCAGGGTTCCTTACCTAAAAAGGTAGGATTTTTTTATGAGATGAGCTTTCTGTAGGTTATTACTATTCCTTATTGTCCATAAAATAAACAAAAAGCACATGGTAAATCATATAAAAATAAATTCGCTTCGCTGATGTGGAACGCTTCTTAAAAAATCTTTCGCCAAAAGCATAAAAAACATATTAGAAATCTAATCAATTATGTATATATCGGGAGCGTGGATTGTTACTACGACCCGGTTGACTCATATTAATATCGTGGTAGAAAGATTGGGCGATATGTGTAGTGGCAGCACTGACTGTAACGTCAATGACCATAGTCTATAAAAGGGTCAATGTGGGTAGGCGTATTACTTTTGTAACAGTCAGTTTATCACAAGCTCTCGAGCTATACGCACCTCAGTGCAAGCGCGTTGTTTCACCCGGTCTTAAAGTCGATTGTAATCCCAACTCCACTGCCAAACACAATAATGAATACAGTTGATAAACTGACGAGAAGACGATCATAATGTCATTTTATAATGACAACAAACATAAACAATTTTAGAGTTCACTTTTTGTATCGGCAGCAGATTGTTTTTAAATTTCATGTTTAGCTGTGCATTATTATTAATTTTAGGAGCACGAAATTGTATAGTTCCCTTGTTGAAAAAGATTGTTCTTTTATCTTCCTGATATCGTGTTTACTCAAATTATTAGTTTATATACATACAAAAAATCGAGAGGTTCAAGCAGAGTAAATGTATAATATGTAATAGACAAATACTATACAAACCTGCAATGGACTAATGATCTGCGCCTGAGAGGGTTGCTGGGCACTGAGCACCGGCTGCGACACTTGCACGCATTGCGTTTGCACCGGTACAGTTTGCCCCCCGCTACCACTCGCGTTTCCAACCTTGCCACCTGTCACTTTACCACCACACTATAAAAACATTTACGAGATTTACATTTTAGAGACTAGCGGTATTATAGACTTGTATAACTATGTTCTTTGTACGAACTAAACGTTGTTGTGTGAAGTATTTTAGGTCAATGATAATATCACTGGAAATACTAATTAAGTGCTTTTAATTATGTTTTAAATTGTGTTCTCAAATCTATCACGGCTTAGTCAAACAAATCGCGTAAATTTTACGCGCGTTCATTTCAGAAATATCTAATAAAAAAGTCTTGATAACTTAATTCTAGGGCTAATTTACTATAGGAGTATTCAATCATTAAAAATGACAATTTAGCAAAATCGAGTTTTCTTCACGTATGTCAGTGCGAGCTGTATAACCGCGGCATCCACCAGCCGTTCTTCCACAGGAATCTGAGGGGAGGCATTTAGGTGATGTGATTACGTTGCACCACGCTGATTGACGGCGATGTAGTGTGGCATTGCTGATCAGTTTCCGATGTGATTATTCAGCGCCAACCATTTAATACTATGAATGTTATTTTGAAACTTGTACGCCACGAGGGTGATGGTTCTATTCAAAGCCGTTATGTTAACGTTTCATTTAAATTAACAGATAGTTACACAAAAGTATCGAACCTTATGCATGTCACCCTGTTTTTGTTGTTGGCCTATCCCAGAAACGGTGGGCTGTGAGTGTGCAGGCAGGATATTCGGCTGAGAGTTGATTACCCCAAGAGGGCTGAACACAAAGGTTTGGTTTTGCGTCGTCGGAATAGTAGCGTATCCGGGAAATGGCCCTGTTAAACATAATATGAGATAACTAATTATACTAATGTATGTCATTCTAAATCAGACTGGACATAAGGACGTAATAGTGTTTAGTTAGCTGTAAACCTTTATTGTATTAGATAAATAATATTTTTGTTCAAATACATAGATAATATGTATTTTTCTGGTATATTTCATGACATAATTCGAGTGTTTTGCTTAATTAAAATTTAATAACTCTCTTATGTCGCAGTCTTTACCAAAAAAACAAATAATCGTAAAAATAACATTATTGTATCATCCATAAATGTTCGTACATCGTTACATGTTTATTGCACATAACAATTTTAGAATTTTCAAAGCAACTTTAAACAGCAAAGTTTCGCATTACCTTTTTTTGAACGCTTTGTGTAACGATGGCCGAAATATATGAAGTACGTGAATCAAGCTAGTACCAAAAAAAGCATAAGTTGCAGATAAAAATATATTCAAAATGGAAATAAAAGGGGTCTGTGGAAAAAAGTACCCTAAATATTTACTCAATTTGGTAAAATTTCCTAGTATAGAGATTTCATGTACTTTCCTCCACAACTCAACACTTTTATTTACACCCTGCATAGCTAAAAAAGTATTAAAATATTTATTAAGACATAGAAAAGCTTACACTTTTAATTTAAAGCTTATACAAAAAGTTGCTATTGCTTTGGAAAAAGCTTAAATCAAATTCTGTTAGAATTGCCAAATAAAAAATACTGTCGGTCGTAAAATAAATGTACATTCACATTAATTATCAGCCAATCACGAGACTCGAAACAAACATAATTCAGTTTTAAATTTTGTGATAAACCTTGTTCCTGATATGTAGTGAGACCTGCAAAATTTACTGTACAACTAAATAGCGTGAAAGTTCAATTTCGATTTCCAACTGTTTGTCGTTAATAATGAAGAAAATATACGAATATCATATGTACAGCGTTATTATATGAAGTTATAGTATTACTGCGGTGCTTTGCTTTTACGATAGTAAACAATTTATTAATTATTGTATTTCGGCCGATCCTCATTAGACTGAGGCCAAACGAGCGCACTTTTGCGAGTATTAAGTGCATCTCTACGTCGCATAATTTTCGTAACATTTAGTTGTGTAAATTATAGCAGAATGGGCCCGTACAAAGACACACAAAATGAGTATTATAGCCAAATCATATTATATTATCTTATATTGCGGGGCAGAGTGAGGGACGTGGTCAGACTGGTATTAGATGAAAGAGAGCGAATACGTCAACCTAAAGAGCTAACGCCTAGTCGTATGTATTTGGTTGTCTCATATGTTATAGTAGTTTATAGTATTGTCACTGTCTATATTTACGTGTATTTAATAAATAACGGAACGTTTAGGTTCCCTTTTCTGCCCTCAGCCCATAATCACGCAATTGCAATAGTTTATATGCAAACTTTTAACAACAAATAGAACCGCCTTCAAAACACTAAAAAGCATATAATAACCATGTAGGAACTCTGATCAACCTGACATTGTTTTGAAGTCAATTCATTGTTGCGTCTCTGTAGTCGATATGGATCGACAATTATATTATCATATATTCTGTTTGATTTTTTAACCCCCGACGCATAACGACGAGGTGTTAAGTTTGACGTGTCTGTCTGACTGTGTTTGTGTGTGTGTGTCTGTGGCCTCATAGCTCCTGAACGGATGGACCGATTTTGATTTAGTTTTTTTTAGTTTGAAAGGTGATTTAATCGGGAGTATTCTCAGCTATGTTTCAAGAAAATCCGCTCAGCCGTTTGAAAATAATCACCAATTTTACTACCTGTGACCCCTACAAACTATTTCAGTTGACTATGTATAAAAGCATAAAGGTTTTCTTTGAAAAAAGCTAGCTTCGATATCACAAATAAAATACGGCTTCCTATAAAACTCCGACCTCTTTCCAACCAATAAACGTGCACGCGAAATTTAGAGATATTCTTTTATACGTCTGGACTTAGTGAAGAAGAAGCTATTGAAAAAGGTCACTATGAAAGACTGGCTTAGACAAAGTTTTCAAAGAATATATGTGTTTAATTAAGTATGTGAGGAAAATTACTATGTAAAACAATAAATACACCATTAGGTTTTATTAATGAGAATCCAAAAACTTTCAGCATAACTATATTATGTACAGCTGGATATTATGATGATTAATAAATTATTACAAAAGTGATGAGTAATCATACATTTTATTACATTATTAATAATTATATATATATATATTATTAATTATAAAGCTGTGGATGTAGTAAGTTCTTATAATATTAAATTATTTGTGAATGGGATGCAATATATCATCTGTGAACTGGAAAAAAATAATGATGATGATGAATTTTCCAAAACGTCATAATGACCTCATAGCATAGGACGTTTTGTAACTAAAAAACAAAACTGAAAAAAAAATAGATAGGACTTATTGCTTGTTCACAGACGATTAGGTATATACTATCATGTTTAAAATTATCACATTTTACCCCAATACTTTTTAAACTCTCGCGAATATCATTCATGTTTTAGTAATATATCGTTTATATATATAGTTTTACCCTAACCCAAATGACATGATAAAAATAGTTTCCTGACCCACTATCATTGCACGCCTAATATAGAATAGTCTAGGAGCAAAATTGAATATATAAAGCAATATTTGCATAATTTCAATCGAGGAATATTATGGTGGTGGGTGTCGTGTGGCTGTTGATAAATCATCAGCCAACTTTAATAATCTTATTGCTTTTTGAACATGTGACAACCACTTATCGCTATTATTTTGAATATGACTCACCGGCTTGACCCTGAAGCACTTGTTTTCCTTGCGCGGTGAGCATGTGTGGAGCTAATTGGTTACCCTGAAACGGCTTACCAGCTGCTATCACCTGTAATCAAGGATATTAATTTCAAAACTATTCAGAATAATTTTATCCTCTACTTAAATATCTATTGTTGATTATTTTTATTAACACGATTTTATTAGCAGTACCTGCATGAACGAGCTTTGCTCGGTATTTTTTTTTCGTAAATCAGGTTTTTTTGGAAATTAATCCTAGCTAGATCGATTTATAGCCCCCAAAACCCCATGCATACTAAATTTCATGAAAATCGTTGGAGCCGTTTCCGAGATTCAGATTTATGTATTTAATTGCGTTCCACAATGTGTACACCTTAGGTGGTAATTAAGTAATAGGTACATACATTATGGACCCATACATAAATCTTATATATTTTACAATAATTGCTCGTTTAAAGGTATTAGATATATATAGATCTATCAAATTATGTATCTAAGTACGTAGACAAATCAAGAACATAATTCAATCAAGCGTAGGCGTTGCAATAGAACTCCATAATGGAACAAAATATCCTAATTGTATATGGAATTGATTTTTAAACTATTTAATTCTAATTTTATTGTATTCGCTCAAGCATATATATGGAATATGGCATAGGGTGGAATGTGCTTATTTCTTTATTTTTAACGCATTTCTTAACAGAATATGAAAATATCGTATAACGATGTTAAAAAGTGAAATTAAAATCGGCCAAGAAATACGAAATATATAAGCATTTTTAGCTACTAATTAGACAGAGATATCCGACATGGTATGTGACGTCATATAAGACTAGGGCCTTATAAAGTCCATGCTAATATCTGTTTCGATAGAAAGAGATAAATATTTGATGACTTATATCATTGTTATTTTATAGTTATTGGAAGAATATTTTTTTCTACTGTTTCTTATATTAATGAGCTTTAATTGGAGCAAAAAAAAGTTCCCTATTATAATTAATTTGTTATTAGTTTACTTTTATGTTCTGCGGTTCCAGTCACATTCCAGAACATAACAATCTATTGTTTACCTAATTCCAATTTTATGAGCATCAGCACCATTAAACAAAAAAAAAATTAAATTAGATGTATATGAGTAATACCTGTATTTGTTGAGAATTTATTCCAGGATGCAACGCTATATTACCGGGCATTAATAGTGGGCCCTGTGCATTGTACAGTTGTTGCAAATACGTGTTACTTTGCAACGGCTGCTGAATCACTTGCACTCGGCTGTGACCCCATTCCGCACTAGAAATAACAACAGATACTTGAATAATATATTAAAAAAAAAAATGTCGGCTGAATTATACCTAGTTCGAAATTTAAATTGAAAACCGCAATAATATAACTTTATAGAATTTGTATGTAGGGAAAACATAAATTATTAGAGTATGGGGTGTAGAGTAGTTGAGAGTTTATGACAGTTTGGATTTTTTTGGTAAAGAACAATTGCCACTACTTCTTCTTAATTTTTCAAGATCCTGCCCTTGCAGGCAGTCGAAGTTCATATGGAGACCAAACTATCGTCACGTGATATTGTCATCGGTTTGTCTGAAACATAATAATAATACCCACCTAATTTGTTGCGGGTGCTGTGTATTCGGAGGTAAGCTCTGCAGTGAAGGCATGGCGGATATACCCGCGTTTGCTTGTTGTTGAATACCGCTGGCTGCTTGCTGTTGCTGTACCTGCAATGAAGACTAAAATTGTAACTCTTGACAGCTGTGCTCCGACTATCTCTGTCGCATATTTCGAATCTTTGCGAATAAATCAAAACCGTAGGGTAACAAAAAAAAACCTACCAAACTACACCTACCTACCGATTTTTTTTCTTTTTTTTTCATTGGAACCTTCTCCTGACAATAACAAACATAACAAAAAAAGAATTTGCGAAATCGGTCCAACCTTTCACGCGTGATCTCGTGACCAGGGAAAATGGGGATGTCACTATTTTACACCTTCACTATATTAAATTTCATCTGAAATAAAAATAAGTATCATCATCAACTCCTAAAGGTCACGTTACTATAAAACTGCAAAACTAGTTCATTTAATGGCAGACCGGACGGATATTCTTAGGTGTTTTATTAAGTTACATTTATTTTTTAAGTCTATTAAGTTTTTAAGTTATTTTATCCTTTTTCAATTACTTTTTAACCGTCGTGGGTTTTTTCAAAATTTTTCATTTTGCTTTTTATTATACAGTGTGTTTGGTCATGAACTAGCGATATTTGAGGTACTTACTTATATTTCAACACTTTTTATACAAAAATAGAAATTTACAAAAAAAAATACTCTTTCCTCTTTATAATATTAGTGTAGATAATATTATTAAATAATAAAATACAAAATAAAAGCTACTCTACTGCAGGTAACAATAGTGCATAAATTTAAATTCTTGCAAGCAATATTTACCTGTGTAGTAATGACCTAACTAAGGTATCAATTAAAATGATTTAGTTTTATAATAATCATTAAAATTAACATTGTACAGTTCGCCGAGCCCACTTTTCTCATGAAGTTTGTATTAGACCATGCATTCATATAGGTTAATAGTAGTTTAAGATACTGTTGCATAATAGGGGTTATTAAATACGAGTGTAATTTTAAGTACCGAGCCGTAGGCGAGGTTTTTAATAGCATCACACGAGTTTTTAATACCTAATTATGTGCAGTATCATACAGTACTTTATCTAAACTCATATAAATAATTTAATTTAAAGGTAAAAAATCGATAATATTTTGTCATAGGTTTTCATGACTTACGGGTATCGATTATTCGTAATTTCCATTGCCGTCTCCACAATTTCAGATCCAAGTTTATTTGACCTTAGTATCACTGCTATTTTTCTATCATTTTTGGCCAAAATAAAATATGTGTGCTAAAAATCAATAAAATAAACAAACATTAATCATCATGTCGCCCAAATCCGTGTGGGGAAAAACTCCTAAGTTGAGATCTCTACCGCATACGCGACCACAGACAAGGTAAATTCATCGAATTAATTATTTTAATTAAGTATTTTAATAACCCCTATTATGCAACAGTATCATAAACTACTATTATCTACTCTCATATCGTAATGTTCTTATTATGAAATCTAAATCAGTACTTTAATGACCCACTTTAGGCACACCCGTGTATAATGATTCATTATAGTACAGTTGTGTTCCCAAGATAATGCTATAAATTAACTTTTTTTCTATTAAAGTTTGGACCTATCAATAGTATAATCAATCAGTATCAATTCAATTCGACGATGACAATGTGACAAATTTTTGACTTGAACCTTAGAGGTAAGAATTTTTGGGAGTTGGCAAAACGGATTTGATTAGGTATATGATTATTGTGTCTGTTTATTTTATTGTTTTTGCCTACATAATTATATCATTTTGACCAAAAATGTCACATAAATACCAATTTTTTTTTTTGAAAAATAGATTTTGGTAGAAAAATACTATCGATTTTTCTTTTTTTAAATTACATTATTTATATGAGTTTAGATAAAGTACTGTATGATACTGCACATAATTAGGTATTAAAACTCGTGTGATACTATTAAGAACCTCGCCTACGGCTCGGTACTTAAACTCACACTCGTATTTAATAACCCCTATTATGCAACAGTATCATAAACTACTATTGTTCAATACCTAATTTTATGTCATGTCCGCTGTAAATTCCTCTCGAGTTGAGACTCGTGCCCGAAATGTTAATGAAACCTTACCTGATGTGGCGTCATACTGCTTGGCATGGAAGAAACAACGGTGACCGTTTGATGGTGTTGCTGAGACGTTTCGTGCTGTGCCATGCTCATCTGTTGTACTTGGCCTTCGACAATCTGGAACACAAAGCAATTTTATGTGTATCACATTTATGTTATCCAGTAGAAGATAAATAATATATATAAAGTAAAAGTTCTACTACCTGTTCCCCGCGGTTTCACCCACGTACCGGGTATAAATAAAACCGGACAAATGCTAGTCTGACTCGCGCACCAAGGGTTCCGTTATTTCCTATATTACTTTAAACACCATAACTTCTTATAGATTTCCTGTATTCTATAGGTTTAAAACTTTTTTAAATACTGTAATTTACCCCCAAAAGTGGCCTCCATGTTTTAAATTCATTTATTTACGTACATTTGTGTTTGGGTCACCAACTTACATTTGTGTACCAAGTTTCAACACAATCCAGTCCAATATTTTCGAACAGACAGAGACACGAGTGATCCTAAACGGGCTTCGTTTTTTTTTTTAGAGTTTCGGAACCCTAAAAACAAACAAACTAACTCTTCAGCTTTATTATCTACTAGCTTCCGCCCCGCGGTTTCACCCGCGTTCACGAGGGATAATAAGTAGTCTATGTGTACGGCTCGACTCGAGTCAGAATCGATTCCTGCTCTCTATTCGAATACCAATTTATTGGAGTAGGTACGCCAGATTCGAATCAAAATAAATCGCGGTATCGAGTCATGATTCTGATGATGACTCGAGTCGCATCGATCCGCCAAAACAGCGACTCAGCACATCACTATTTCATAGATTGCAGGCGTCTATTAACAATTTTAAAGGCAACTGCTTGATACCAACTATGTTAATAAAAAATCAACACATTCTGCAGTCTCACAATTCGGAATGCACAACTGGACGGATCGATCGGGTTGAAATTTGGCATACATATAGCTTTATGGCGCGGATGCCTACGTTACGAAAATGTTTTTATAATTCTACCTCTGTGAGGGTAAAATAGGGGATCGCGGCTGAAACCGCGGGGGGGTAGATGAAATATCAAATGTTTTTCCAATCGTGGGTTAAAGAAAAGTATTTTTTGTTTGGTAAATTGACAGGACCCTATTATTAGTTAATTAATAATAATTATTGTATTAATGAATATCTAGTTCTATCTTTACTATAATATCCAACTTTGTATAATTTATTTAAACCTGATTTCCTTATCCTTGTTCTCGAATTTATCGATATTACGTATCGACAATTGTTACAGCCGCTGTATGCAAGTTGTCAATGTAGTCGCGTCACTTATTTACACTGTTATGACAAATAATGTATGTGTGTGTGGAATTGACGCTAATTGACAGTGTGTTGTTTTTATTTTTATGTGTGAGTCAGTACAGACAAACTTTTGTTTTTGTGTGGAAGTCTGAGAAAGTGTGCGTGGTGCAAATATTCCCCCGCAAAAACTGACAGACAAGTCTATATTGGCAATAAACCTCCTTTTTTGGTTTCACCGCAGTCAGGTAAAAACGCTATGACCCCCGAAATCGACTGCTATGAAGTTAGGATTTTTTTTATATTATTCTATTCTTATAAATAGACAACCTTAGAAGAGGGTATGGTTAGCTGTGTATAATAATTATGTAAGATAGATTTATCTTGTGTTTTTTTTTCAAATAAACTAAAAGATTAAATAAATCCATTTTATACACACACACCGAAGTATAAACTTACACCGAACTCTAGCAATGAAAATGTACGTTTAAAATACGAGTAGGTATTGTGCGGGCTGTCTGACTGTCATCAAATTCAAGAAACCAAAGGTTTAAAAAATCAAGTCACGTAACGGTTATGCTTCAATTAGTACATTTCAGTTTTGATATAGGAAAATCCGCCTGTGTGGCAACTCAAAATAATTGGTAATTTTGACGAATGGATGAAACAACCCAATTTGTGAATGACGAACGTCAAAGTATACCGAATTTATTAATTACGATAACGAATCATAATCGAAAATATAGATATTTCAGTTTCTGTTACTTATTAAAAAGTTTTTTATTTTCGAAATTGATGATGATGAACATAAATTCACGGAATCATCATAAGACTCCCATGATGATTCCGTGAATTTTATGTTCCGCGATTGGTTTCCAGTTGTGGTTGTTTGAAAAGAGAGGAAGTCATATAGTGATGTCTGTTCGCTATTCAGAAATGAATGACATAGATCGATTAGGGTTTTTTTTAAATACAAAGAGGTTACATTTGATTAAAATTACGAATTTAAATATCTATAATCTACTAGTTTATATGTATAGTTCCTCTTGATACTCTCTGATCAAAATGTTAAGATTAACGAAATCTTTATGAAGAGAATAAAAACGTACATTCAGCAGCTAGCTTGGCAAATGTTCATGAATATTATACACCAGTGAATCTTAAGCTATTAATATTATGTTTATGATTTCAAGGCTGCGCTTCGGATATTCACAAGAACAATCTATATAATATCAAAACTATTTGGAATCTTACTTGTTGCGGTTTGATCTCTCCGCTCATGCCGCTCTTCTGATTTTTGTCGAAAAGAAGGTTGACGTTACTTTGCGGCGATGCCACAAAACTGAGGTTGATTTCACCAATACCGGGGACGTTGAACTGCTGCGTATGGACCGGCTGATGGTAAAAATACCCAAATCAAAGATTTTTTGTACACACATTAAAAGCATCAAACTTATTATAGCGACCTACTGCAAGTGAGGTTTATACAGCACGGTTACTTTAATTAGGTATATTAGGCTGATTACTGCGGATAGTGTACATCATCGTCAATATCAATGTATTAATCAAGTCTATTTGCGTACAAATTATTATCAAGATGCTTTTCTAATTAACGTCGAAATTTCGACCAAGTTGCATGGATCGTGATCACGAGTGAACTGGAAACAGCGTTTAACAGTAACATATTGATGATAATCAATGCGCGAATAGACCCGCTTAACTAATACCACGAATTTAATTCTCGAAAGCTGAAAAAGTATCATTATCAATTAGCCTGTAACATTTCAGGAGCTTTGCGCAAAACATCTGATAAAAGCTCGATTACGCACTCAAAAATATAGTGATGGAGCCCGGGTGATTTTAAAAATCGGGTAATCTAGCAGGTACTCAACTCACTCAGATTTCCGTTTAAGTATATTTTAATACAACAAATTTGTTTCATATTATTTGAAGTTTGTATGTAAATATTTTTGTGTAGTTTGCCATTCTAAAATATTTTGTTTTCGATCAGTACAAGGTGAACTAAATGCCTTTTCAGCCTACTATACCAAACCAAAATGATGCCGTATAGGTATTGTATGTAACTATTTTCTTTTTATTCAATTTTATTAGTCGGACGATATTTATTGCACATTTATAGCCTATAATACTAATGCCGGTAGGTACTTTACTTGACTGTTTATGCATATAATCGCCAGGTGTGGACGAATTATTCAGCAAAATTACTGTTATTTGTCTATTTGACAACTATAGCGAATAGCAATCACGCATTTCTGTGCGGTTCCTTTAACGTTACACAACCGTTACGTACCATTGTGAACGCCGTTAGTTCATAATATAAATCGCGAAATTGTAAATTTGTAAGAATGGTAAACTGTAACATACTGCTTTCTGTATAACGTATTAATTTACGATAGTCTATAAAATAATATTGATCGATTTACTTGATCTCAAATGTACATTTTACTTTATTTGACTTCGAGATCGACCAATCAGGCAGGGACGATTCACGATTACGAGTGAATTAAACGAACAGGTTGTGAACACTGTTGGTAGGTTCATGTTCATTCACATTTTGACGGTTTGACGTGGATGTATTGTGAACTATCGTAAATGAATACTTCAAATTGTGGTCGATATGATGCTGTTCAGTTCATCGCCAGTTTGCAATTTCGCGTGATTTTTGGGCGCTCCCAATGATACGGTGACATATACAAAAAGGTGAAACTGACTAACTGACATACCAACCTACTGGGACTAGGAAATACTAGGAATGCGATATTTTGCACTAAGGAGTGGTTTTTGAAATTCAGCCCTGTAAGTGGGTAGTGGTAGAGGATAGCGGGTGGAACCGCAGGGTGAAAATTTAGTAAGAATTATTATAATTCAAAACAACCACATCAGATTTTTTTGGTACCTAAACAAAGATAAATAAAACCGGTCAATCAAGAGAAAATCAGGCTCACACAAATAGGGTGCCGTGCTAAAATAAAGTATTCTAAATATAACTTTTCGTCTAACTGTAGGCTCTCCTACAAAAAAGGAGTAATTTCCTATGTTACTCAAAATACCATAGACTTCTTATAGGGTTTCCTGTAATCTATAGGTAAAGAACTAAATTCAGTATTTTTTTCAAAATGTTTGGTCCAGTAGTTTCGGAGATAAGGAGGAGGAATGGTCAATTTTCGCCTATTTTCTTAAATAACCTCAAATAATATTATGTATTTGAGATACTAACAACGAGCCCTTTCATTTGATATGTTACACAATATTATTTGCAAAACTTTTTTTTTATTTTCTAATATACCCCCCAAAACTGGCTCCCATGTTTGAAATTCATTTATTTACGTTAGACGTCCGTGTTTAAAACCGACTTACATGTGTACCAAATTTCAACTCAATCCAGTCCAGTATTTTGGGACAGACAGACACACGAATGATCCTATAAGGGTACCGTATTTTTTCATTTGTATTCCGGTACCATCAAAAAATCGGACAAGTGCGAGTCTGACTCTTGCACCTTGCATAATAAAAGCCGCACGGTTATAATGAAAACACCGAATAAAGGTTTTATTTGTTATTAATAAGGTATTTTATTTGAAAACTACTAAAAAAACCTAATTGAACTTTTTTCTGCTCCGTGAGTTGTTGTCACCATTTAATCCCAAAGAGTTGTTTGAAAACTCCGAACGAAACCATCCCACAGTAATAATTAAAAAAAGAACAGCATCGTGATCGGAATAGTAGTTTATGATACTGTTGCATAATAGGGGTTATTAAAATACGAGTGAGTTTAAGAACCGAGCCGTAGGCGAGGTTCTTAATAGTATCACACGAGTTTTTAATACCTAATTATGTGCAGTATCATACAGATTTTTTTTTTTTTTGAAAGGACTAAGTTGGTAGCCTCAGATGGCTGCAACAACCTTACCGGACAAATCGGCGAGCGCAGAGGGCTCTAAGCCGGGTAATATTTAGGTAACAACGCCTGAGGGCACCCCCGAATGGGGTACGAACCTCGGCTCAGGGCGTTACCAGGGGAGGGGGAGAACTTTGTACGAGTTACGACTAATTGGGGGCGGTTGGATTACTGTAGGCAGCTCGGGCCGCTTGAACGGGACGAGACTGAGTGGGACGTCGCGGCGGTCCTCGCCGTCGAGGACGGTAGCGTGATCGGTTGTGTGTAGTGTGTTGTGTACTTTTACGAGCTTCGTCAGCTTCGATCTGAGCTAATGTAATAGGGTCATCCGGCTCGCTGAGGGCTTGCCTTGGTCTATGGATACGGAGTATACGGGAGGGCGTGTACGTTGCGGCTTTCACTATAAGAGGGTTGCGGTGATTAACGGCGGTATTGAAAAATCTGCGTGAGGTGCGTTTTATAAATTGTTTTATCGTGGGGAGACCTAAGTCAATGTGGAGATTTTCATTACGCATGTACCACGGGGCGCCCGTGGCCTTGCGCATGAAGCGATTTTGAATCACCTGAAGGCTATGGATCCGTGATGGAGCTGCATGTGCGAACACAGTACTAGCATAGGTCATGATGGGGCGGGGTCATACAGTACTTTATCTAAACTCATCTAATAATGTAAATCAAAGGTAAAAATCGATAATATTTTGTCATAGGTTTTCATGACTTACGGGTATCGATTATTCGTCATTTCCTTGGCCGCCTCCACAATTTCAGATCCAAGTTTATTTCACCTTAATATCACTGCTATGTTTCTTTAATTTTTGGCTAAAATAAAATATGTTTGCAAAAAATCAATAAAATAAAGAAACATTAATCATCATGGCGCCCAAATCCATGTGGGGAAAAAGTCCCAAGTTGAGATCCCTACCGCATACGCGACCACAGACAAAGTAAATTTGCATCTAAAATTACAATGTTTTTTTCTTTATCTACTCTCATATCGTAATGTTCTTATTATGAAATCAAAATCAGTACTTTAACGACCCACTTTAGGCACGCCCGTGTATAATGATTCATTAAAGTACACTTTGGACCTATCAATAGTATAATCTATCAGTATCAATTCAATTTGACGATGACTATGTCACAAATTTTTCTCTAGAAGTAAGAATTTTTGGGAGTTGGCAACACGGATTTGATTAGGTATATGATTATTGTGTCTGTTTATTTTATTGTTTTTGCCTACATATATCATTTTGACCAAAAATTTCACAAAAATAGTTTTTTTTTTTTTTAAAGTTAGTAGAAAAATACTGTCGATTTTTCTATTTTTTTAAATACATTATTTATATGAGTTTAGATAAAGTACTGTATGATACTGCACATAATTAGGTATTAAAAACTCGTGTGAACTCACACTTGTATTTAATAACCCCTATTATGCAACAGTATCATAAACTACTATTATTATTTCGTTTGACAAGTTGACTGACAGTAATTGAAGTATTAAAACCCAAAAAACACAAGTGGCCAGACATGTCCAAATACTTGTACTTTAATGAAAAAAAGTTATTTTATAGCATTATCTTGGGAAGAAAACTGTACTATAATATGATTTTTTAATTTCATTATACACGGGTGTGCATAAAGTGGGTCATTAAAGTACTGCTTTTGATTTCATAATTAGAACATTACGATATGAGAGTAGATAAACATAATTATTATTGTGACTGATTCCGGTTTCTTCATGTCGATATAACTTTTTTCGGATGCACATTTCTGTTTCGCTGTCATACAATGAAATGATAAGATGACTATGGCCCTTCGATTAACATAGGTTTTAAAGTACTACAAGGGTGGGGACGGTGTCCATATATTTTTGAGCATTGTTCTTTGCAATTTTCAGATTTATTCCTTTGTGTACAGTAAGAAGTTGCGTCATGCCAAATTTTGTGATTCAATAGGTTTTCGACCCAAAACCTATAGGTTACTTCCGGTTAACCTAGAATTGTCGATTTTGGTTAAAAGGTCAAGGTCTTATAGCACAAATAAAAAATTTTGAATATTAAGGTAAATTTGGTACTTACAAGTGTTCGCGAAAATCTAAATTTGCCCATATTTTTTACCGTGTTGACTCAGGACTGATTTTTATAGATTCAGCATCTGGTATAAATTTTAACTTGCTAAGACTACCCATTCCTGAAAAATTGGTGGTGACACACGGACAGACGGACAAGAGAGTGATCTTATAAGGGTTCCTTTTTTTACCTTTTGAGGTAGGGAACCCTAAAAAGAGTAAAACCTCCTTCAAAGACAATAGAATTAATATGGGACCACCTTGGAGCTATACTTAACAATTAAAAAAATAATTATTATAAGCAATAAAGTTATACGTGAATTAACATAAAAAAAACATTCGACCGAATTGACAACCTCCTCCTTTTTTAAGGAGGTTAAAAAGCACTTATTTTCCAAAACCGTTTCGTTAAACTTGCAGTTTTCCCGTAAACTCATGTCCTCTGACTATGTTTTATGTCGGATAAAATGGTTATTACACGGAGCATTTTCATGTAAACCAATAACGACCAGAAACAGCTATGTGATTATTATCGTCATGCAAAATATCGGATATGGGATATATTACATAGTCTTTTGATATCGTATGTGAAAACGTCAAATTATTCATAAGTAGTGTGACCCTTTCTCTTGATCCTTTTATCTTTTTGTAGACAGAGCATTCAGTTAAAAATATAATAATACATACTTGTAAAAATTTCGACTGTGATTCAGACTGTTGAACTTGAATAAGTTCAGATTTTTGTTGTTGTTGCTGCTGTTGTTGTTGCTGTTGCTGTTGTTGCTGCTGCTGTTGTTGCTGCTGCTGTTGTTGCTGCTGCTGTTGTTGCTGCTGCTGTTGTTGCTGCTGCTGTTGTTGCTGCTGTTGCTGCTGCTGCTGCTGCTGCTGCTGCTGTTGTTGTTGAAACTGCTTCTGTAACTGAATGACGACAGTTTAAATATAATGCTAACGCATGCACCATCTTACATGGTAGTACAGACGATTACGCGACTAAATTGAATATACATGTGCATAATATTTTGTTATATCGAATTTTCCGTCGCTGCAGACTGAATTTGATTGTATGGGTCCTTTACACGCGTCATTAATAAAACTTAAAAGCCAGTTGGTTCCGATGATATAACTGTATTTTTTTTAATATGGCATCGTGAATGTAGAAATAGACTGGATCGAGTCACCCCTTGTCAAAAATGACGCACAATATGTCGTACGTATATCTGTCCTGACCTGAGTGCTGTAGTATAAATTTGTTTCATGTAGAAACAAATTTATACTACGACGCTAAGATTGGCGTCTCGATGCTAAATGTCAACAATCGTCAACATTTTGGTGTATATGTGTCCGTGAGGCTTATATTTACAAGAAAACTGGCATCATTGGATAACGTCGTTCGAATGTTAGAAGTCACAGACGGATATCAATGAGATTTTTCTAAGTGTATGTTTGGCACCTTATGTGGTGTACAATTGAATAAACTTTGCCGGTTTTTGTAACAGTATTTCGATTTTATTTACTTTTTACAAAATATATGGACTTAAGTGGCCATTTTACATGAACATACATTGTCATTCAATTGGTCAAGTTTTGATCGTGTTCCTGAAATCATGAACACGATCAAGACATGTAAACCAAAAATTTATAAATGCAGTTTTTAACTATTTTATCTTCTATATTTATTTATCTCTAATAATATTCCTGTAAGACTATACTAAAACTAAAAATTAAATAAATAGTAATAACTCTCACCAACTCCTGTTGATCCTGTTGATTCTTAATGTGTTGTTGTATAACTTGGTGGTGCTGTCTCTGCAGGGCCTGTTGTTGCAACTGATGCAACTGTTGATGCTGCAGTTGCTGATGAAGTTGTTGTTGCTGTTGTAAATGCTGCAGTTGTTGCTGTTGCTGCTGTTGTATTATTTGTTGCTGTATCTAATTACCACAAAAAAGTTGTTGAAGTTGGCTTCATAAGTCGCAATTTAATACACTAAGCATCTGACTGGACTGGAAGGATATTTTTACAAATCTTTATCCTGTTAATTATTGGTCACGTGAAAGCCGAAGTCGCGTAAAAAAGTTCCCGTAACTTTATATTTAGCAAACAGTCATGCAACAGAATATTAATGTAATGAGGAAAACACAAATCCACATTGACTTTCCCCATCAATGGGAATTTGTGAACATTTTATTTACAAATTCCCATTAATGAGCACATTGAGGTCAATTAAAACTATTAGTTGATGATGGGGATTTGTGAAAGGAAAGTCCATAAATCCCATCAGGTTCAAAAGTAAATATAATAAAAAATAGATACTATAGTAATTTTATTTAATATGATTAAACAAGTTAGATAGACCTCAACAAGCAAGTAATGGGGTTTTATTGGATAAAAAGTTCACAAATCCCCATTGATGGGGAAAGTCAATGGGGATTTGTAGAATAACCCATGAGGAAGGCTACAAGGGGCAAAAGCAAGATGGTTATTAATAAATAAATACATCTAAAAATAATAATGTAATACTTGATAGGGTTAATAGTGCTTAGCAATCAGAAAGATTTTACATGAATACCTGCAATTTATCATCTTCTTCTTTTTGATTTCTGTACCTGTACTCTTCAGGTTGATTATGACTATCAGGCTCAGATTTGGGTTGTTTCAGCTCCAGTTGTCTTCGATTAGTGCTGTTTTGCTTATCCAAAGCTAGTAAAGTATTAGCAGCTTCGTATTTATCTTCGAATGTAATCCCCGCTTTTTCAGCAAGAGTTTCTAAGTATTGCAGTGGTCTTTTTGCTGCTTTTGTTTGAACTTTAGCCTTGTCAGTCTGACTACTACTTGGTGACTGCTTCGTCACAGTCTTAGTTATAGTAATACTATTTTTATTACAGTCATCTTTTTTATCATTTTTTGGTTCTAAAGTTAAATAATTTTTAGGATAATTGTCAATATTATTTTTATCTTTATCACTGTTAAGACTGCTATTTTCAATCAGAGTAATTGTGGTAGAATTGGCAACTTTTATTGACTTGTCTTTTGAGTCATCTTTAGGCTGCAAAGCTTGGGCAGAGCTATGAGTGGGTGAGAGCAGTTGCTGAGCTGGGACATGCTGTGTTACTGGTATACTGATATTCTGCACATCAGAAGTGTGTAAAGGCTTGTCAGCTGCTTTTGAGAGCTGTTGTTGAAAACTAGGACTCAGTGGATCCTTTTCTTGTTCCTTTTTTTTTTGTATGTTGTCTAGGATTTCAGACCTGTAAAATACAAAAGGCTGTAGAAAGTTTTGACTTTCTCAGTACTAATATTTGGCAATGATCTTATAAACTTCATAAACAGTAATCTTTGAGTCTCATTGATTTTAAGATTACTAGGTATTATGGTTACCTTAGACAAAAACCACAAAACACAAGAAATTTAGTCAATATTTAGTGGGTTGGTAACTTATTTTTGGTGTAAGTACTTATTTAATATTAAATAAACTGGACAAGTGCGAGTCTGACTTGTGCACTGATGATTCTGTAATTTTATATGTTACTCTAAATACCATAGGTATAATGTATAATTAGTAAATATAATTTTCCACTTCTTACTGTGTTTTGTGCTGATAAGTACTGTAAAGATCTTGTAAAATCATTGTACCTACTTCACTTCAAAATATAGGTAAATTCTACAAAAGCAGTCATTTTCTTATTTCCTAATTTTACAAGACTTTTACAATAGTTTTCCTGTAATCTATATGTAAAAAAGTATTTTCCGAAGTTTTGGCCCAGTTTTTTCGGAGATAAACCAAAGGTTCGGTTTTGGTCCTAGTTTTGGCCAGAACCGAAACATTTTAGGTGTTAATAAAATCTTTGAATATTATGAACAAAAATAACAGTGGACTGTTATTTCTAAACATATTATGAACAATAAAATTGCAATAGTGCAATGCACACATCCTACCAAAACTCAGGTCATAAATAACAAGAAATAAAAATAGTCCCAACTATTGGTTCTACAAAAAGTCTGACATGGACGGGTAGCATAAAGAAAGTTGTGAGCTACTGTATTCATAGCAAAAATCCTGCTTTATTGTTAAGTGAAAAAAATGCCAACACAAAAACAGTTTCAAACAATTCAATCAATCAATTTGAACAAATTTTTGATAAGGGATTCAGTTTAAAATCACAAAAAGTCCACTACTTCTAGGAAAGTTTAGTTCTTGTCAACTGCATCTAAACTTAAAGGTATGACATAGTGAAATAGCAGTTATTTTACTATTTCAGGATTCACCTAGTAAAAATTGGTGAAATTGCTGAGTAAGGTGTGGTATAGTGTTAAAATACTATATTATGCTACAACCTATCATTACAGGGTACAGTACACATACATAACTATACATACACAAACCCATAGCTATTGTAACTATATGCTAACTTCTAAACTTTGTTAAACAAATTGTTCTGCTCTGCACTGTTTTTTAGTAGTTGTAAATACCAACATCTTAATTTTTCTAGGGTGTTTATCCAAGCTCAATAATGTCCTATTTGTCACCACAAATGTTGCTCGGCCGACACTAAAACCATTAACATAAACAAAATCTTTTAGTCCAAACAACCATCAAGGACTTTTTATAGCCTATTGGCTCTTTCAGTGATACACGGACAGCGTAGAACAAAATGTGTGGATCAATATTGGTTTTCATTTTAGATCATAGAATATGTTCTCCAAGGTTTTCATGCTATCGTAACGTCACGGCACTGAAATTAGTGAGGATTTTAAGCTATTACCTTTACTTTCTGTCTCGATGAAAGCCCAATGGATCGAAACCACCACTAGGCTGCTACGAGCTACGATAAGATTACGTAAATCTAACAAGTAATACAATACTTTATGATAAACTTTTACATATTACGAACAAAAAACGACTAACTCAGTTTAAATTTAATGTAAATTATTCTATTATTGCTTTGCTTATTTCACCCAAACATGGATAAGTGACACATTAGTGTTGCCACATAGTAGAGACTAAAAATCTGTAAAGGTGTTCACAGCGGCTAGATTTTTAAAGTGGATGATAACGATAATATGCTACATTTAAATAACATATTTTTTTATTACAAGGGCAAGTTAATCGAGCATATTGCCTAAATATCGCGCTATCTACTATCACTAAAATCCACGTCGTCTGACCCGCCTATTTAGATTGTTCATCTACCACGATGAATTGCGAAGTTTCTAAACTTCGCAAACACGAGGCATTTCGATCAATAATTTTAACTAAACTAACGGCAATTTTTTAAAGAACTCTCGACGCGCCTCATAAAGTTATCCGGTGACCAGAGGGCTGGTTCTTACCTAGGTCAAAGGATTAGCCTTGCGATCCAGCGCGGTAATGCTGCCAGCCTTCTGGGCACGTTACCCACGGGCAGCGATCTGAACTCAATATTCTATTTATAATATTGAGTTCATAAATATACAACGGAAGAGGAAATTTTCATTTTGTATATATCTTGTAATTTTTTTTTTTGGTTTAACTAACGTTAATATATACCTATTCGATAAACATCTTATGCCGTATAGTAGTACCTAATCTAGCAAAACTTAACAAATCAGCGCAGCACGCACCTTGTGTATTTTTTTGGACAAATAGAATTGTTAGCTGGCAAGCCATTAATTGCATATTTTTAATTGCAAATCATTATCGATAATCACTCAATTCATAGTTTGGTGTTGAATTTAGAGTTGAATAATTTCAAATTGAAAATTGTATTGGAAAAATACTTTTTTATTTATCAACCTTTTCATTTTATAAATATGTAATAACTACGCTATTTATCTTATGAAGTTTTATATTCTGCTTCATCATTATAAAAAATCTGTACATCCAACAAGTTTATAACTTTTATATTATAACTAACGACCCACCCCGGCTTGGCACAGCTTTTCTGTACGATAATATGCATGTCTTAAACATATAAACCTTCCTCCAGAATCATTGCAAAACAAAACTGGATTCCCTAAACTGTAGGTTTTATCAATATACTGGATGACTTAAATCATCTTCAGTTAGGTTTTAGTACAATGGTATGGTAGCCGTCCCATGATCCAATGATTGGAGGTAGAAGGAACAAAACAAAAAAAGAAAAGAGAGAACTCAACTGCATAAAAGAGACAATACACTGTAACGATACAGGGTGGAAATCTGAGACGGGTCAGTAAGGGCGGCTACCTTAAGGGTTGAAGCCACGCGAAAGACCATCCCTAATTTTTTGAGTTATTGCTATCGGCATTAACAGATTTTGAAAAAAATATACAGTCAGCGAGAAATCGGCGATATTTTTAAATATTTTTTATTAGCTTATTAATAATTTTGTCCTGCGTTTGGATTTGTTTTCTAAAAGGATTTGGGGTAGCAACACTGCACAAACTACAAAAATACTACAGGGGAATTTCCCACAAAAATGGAATTTGAAACTTGTCATGAATTTCTCTATTTAATTTTAAATGAGTTGCCATGATTAAAGTAATTTTATTCAGAATCTATTAAATGAAGGTTGGAGAATTTTCGCTGGTTCAATAAGAGGTTTGCTAATCAATTTAAAAATTTCAATATAAGGTTTAAGGAGCCCCCCGAGCTTAGGGGCCCCAGGGCACTGCCCCGCCGGTAGCTACGCCAGTGTCCAGAATCACTCAATCTATAGCTGGAACCTGCATTAAAATCCGTTATGTAGTTTCTAAAAGATCTAAGCGTAAAGACTGCAGGAGCAGCTTTGTAAAACGTAGTATTATATTCTCTTTGCGGATTTGTTTTAAACTATGTAAAGATAGTTATGGGAATACATCCTATTCCCAAACAAACTGTTTTGTATGAAGAAATCCTTCAATTGTCTCTGTTGAGAGTTGATACACATTGAACAATCAAGTAATGCGCAAACCAGTTGTGTGTTGTATTATTTTGCGTGTAACTTTCTAGCTTAATAAAGTATCGGTGAAAATCCGGACGCATATCCGTCTGCATACCAAATATTCCGTATGCGTACGGACGAATTCGTAGATATGGCCACACTAAACAATAGGGTAGTTGACTGACACATCAAATCAGCTACTTTTTAATAAATGTCAAAACGATAGTTTATAAGGAATTTTGTATGAAATATTACATTATGACGTCATAGTTTTACAGCATCAAATCATCTACTCTTAGTGGTTCCACTGGTAATTAAAAATCATAAAAAGCATTAAATGTACAACATATTTGATATCTCCACGTGTTTTTAGATGTTTTATGCATTGGTTAGTGTTTGGTCATTTATTTTTGACAGTGTCAACTACCCTATATTAAGGATAGGACTGACATATCAAATCAGCTACTTTTTAATAAATGTCAAAACTATAGTTTATATGGAATCTTGTATGAAATATTACACTATGACGTCATAGTTTCACAGCATCAAATCATCTACTCTTAGTGGTTCCACTGGTAATTAAAAATCATAAAAAGCATTAAATGTACAAGATATTTGATATTTCTACGTGTTTTTAGATGTTTCATGCATTGGTTAGTGTTTGGTCATTTATTTTTGACAGTGTCAACTACCCTATTGAGGAGAATGCCTGGACTTAGCTGCGAAATTCAGGTTTTTTGCGTATTTTAATAATTGCAGGTCAGTAATAGGTCGTATGTTTATCAACATGTCATTGTGATTTACGAAAAGAATGGTAGTATATTTACTGATTAAGGGTAAACATTGGGTTGGAGCGCGAAATTCAAATTTTATCACGTTTTTTGCAAATTGCAGCTCAGTTATAGGTCGTAAGTTATCAACATGTTATTTGCGAGAATAATGGTAGTATATTTACTGATTAATTACAAAATAAATCATCAACATATACCTCCAAGGTATATTAGTAACATATTCATGAAATAGTCGTATATGTCAGTCGGTACTTCATCTAAAATTATGGTTCAATATAATTAAATAGGTATACACACAATATGTGAAAAAACAATATTAATTAGAGTCACTCTGACAAATGAAAGAAGACACTCGAATTATTTGCAACCTTTTCATATGGCAATGTTTTTTTTATTTTATTGTATGAAGTACCTGGAATAACCTGAACTTTTAGGTGTTCCGATATATGAGAGACATATTATTCGGAAAACATAGAACTTCAGTTTTGCTTTATACAAATTGTTTTTAAAATTTACTAATTTATATAATTACTAGATGAAAACCCGGCTTCGCTCGGGTGAAATATGACTCTTAATACTCATGTAGGTACAAAATGTTGATAGATATTTCTGTAGTAATCGGTTCTCAAGGGATATTAAAAGCAAAGCAAGGCATAGATTCGTTCATTGTGTTTAATAAATACTATTTTCCGTATATAAAAAGTACTCTGTGATCACTATGCAAAACTAAATGAACACTGAAATATGTACATTTCTTTCGACTCAAATTTGAATTTCGCGCTCCAACCCTTAATATTAGTAGGATTATCGGTGGAATTTTGTCTATTAAAGTTCAATACAAGTGCACCAGTGAATTGAAATGTAATGATTAGGTGCCTAAGTATATAGTGGCTTTTCAAGTTGTCTCAAAAAGTCAGTGAAAAGTTTTAGTAGGTGGTCTTTACTATGTGGTAGAACGGCCACCTAAAACCTAATGGCGGCTCCAGATTAGTGCCGTGAATTCACGCGCGAATTCTCGCCATGAATTCACGGTACAAGTTCGTGCCCTCCACATTCACGGTATGCTCACATTCGTTCGTGAAACCCGCCGTGAAATGGACGTAGAAGCAGCTGCTGCAATAACTTTTTTGCCGTTGCAACATATCACTATTTAGACGTCCAAAACAAGGGCACGGGCCGTGAATGTGGATGTGTACGCGTGAACGCCGCGCGAAGGAGGCGCGAACCCTTTGTTGGGACAAAATACCGACTCTGATCGGGGAACAGACGTGAACGCGCATGAACCCCGCGAAAACCGTCCACATTCTCGTTCACGCCTGTTTACGGAGCTTCACTGCACTAGTGTGGAACCGCCATAACATAAACTGACGTGAACTGACTGAATACGTGACTGACAATGGCTGCATTCCAAATCATACTAATATCGATTATTATCGATATAAGCGCGCTAAAACGCATACCGAATCACCGTTAGTGCGATAACAATACCTTGTGAAGTCGTGAAACGTCATCGGTGACGTTATTACATGCGCCATATTGCGATAACGACGGCGTTGTTTTTTGTTAAGGGTAAACGTTCGGTTGGAGCGCGAAATTCAAATTTTATCACGTTTTTTGCAAATTGCAGCTCAGTTATAGGTCGTAAGTTATCAACATGTTATTTGCGAGATTAATGGTAGTATATTTCCTGATTAATAACAAAAGAAATTGAATTGAATTTCGCGCTCCAACCGAACGTTCCCCCTTAAATAAAGGTATTATTATGTTTTTATGGGAGAAAAACAAATAACTGACTTCAAAACCATCCGATTAGAGTTCCTACAAGTTATTTATGTGTTTTAGTGCCTTTAAGGCGGATCTATTTTTTGTTAAAAGATTTTGTACATTTTTAGATTGTTATGTTTTATCACTGACCTAGTATAAGCATATTAGCGTTTTACCTTCCATCATCATATCAAAGAATACAACTAACGGCCGATCCGTTAGTCTTTCTTTCTATAATATTTAAAGAATTATCCCCTAACTTCTAACCGTTAAGGAGTTATACCTTCCATCACCAGCTTTGCAATATGAGGTGATAATTACCAGACGCAAATATCTGAAGTATATGAAAAACATTTTAAGTGCCTATACAATTTGAAATGTTCCCTCGATTTCTTTAGGATATATTATAATCTTCATGGAAAATGGCAAGCTGGTCACGCTATTCTATTCTATCTATGGAATTGGCCATACAAGTCGGTGGAACGCTATACATATCTCAAGTGATTCGAGTATCAATTACAATGGGATAGAATTTTTATTGACAAAATCATTTTACAAGTCGCCGTTGTCATAATACAGGATGATTTTTTTAAGTGGGTGTGGTAGACCAAATCCTAAAGTATTTGGAATAGCGAAAAATGCTGAATGGAGTCTCGGGGACGATTTTGATAAAAACTAAAACTGTAGTATAGGTACTTAAGGGTATACCTTCGGTTGGAGCGCGAAATTCAAATTGTATCACGTTTTTTGCAAATTCCAGCTCAGTTATAGGTCGTATCGTAAGTTATCAACATGTTATGTGCGAGAAGAATGGTAGTATATTTACTGATTAATAACAAAAGAAATCATCAATATATTCCTCCAAGGTAAATTACTGACATATACGACTATTTCATGAAAATGTTACTAATATACCTTGGAAGATTTTTTAAGAGAAATGCACGCGTGCATAATAAGCTGTAACAATTAACAACATTTTTTTTTCTTAATAATAACTAAGTTGTGTGCTATTATTATGTTATGTGTGTGCCAAATAAACAGAGCTGTAAACAAACCTATATAGAGTTTATAATTTAAGAGTAAAATGGCTGTGAGCCTGTGACACAAATGGACGTAACGGCCGGACGAAGTGGTCCTTGTCGACCACAGAACCCTATTAATGAACCGCATTTCAAGCTCAAGATACCTATTACAATATCGTGTTATTATTTAATCAAAGTCGCAACCTATTAATGACAAATAGATTTATTTTTTAAATTTCTTTGAAATTCAATAAATTATTGATTTATTCAAATGATGATTGATCAGGTAGGTAAAGGTACCTAGGTACTTCCTTCTTCTTACACCAAAAATGTAAAGTACCTACCTTATATTCATAATTATCTTATTTAACGATCTATCATGAATTTCGTATCCTAACAAAAGTCGTAAAAATTATTTTAGAGAAAATACTATTACAGGTAAGTATGTAATCATAATTATTGATAATGGCCTGCATAATATAATCATAGGTATTACTTACCATATATATTCAATGATTTAGATAGAGCAAACATCTTTTAAGGACATCTAAATAAAAACGACCCGTCCTGTCTGGTTGGCATTATTTCAAGGGGAAGCAAAAAATAATAAAAATGTGCGAGCAAGAGAGTTTTAATGCGGACGCGTGTGGTATAAGAGAGAGACAAATAATGCCTACTAGGGGAGTCGGAGAACGCGAACCGGTTATGCATGTGTGCAGACAGACGGCGCCCTCCCTCCCCTCGGCTGTCGACCCTCGATTATGAGGGCCTCACTCGTATATAGTCAGCTTTTTCCCGAAGCGTTGCAATAATAATAGGTAGGTAGGTAATAACTTATATTACCAATTACATGAACCAACCACAAGTATTAAATCTACTAATTGCAGGCTTACCTAATGCTCATTAAAATAATGTAAGTAAGACTTAGATAGGTACTAAAATGTTTAGCTGGGTCCTACATATATTAAGTACCTACTGCTGCTTTTACACCGATGCGTACCCACATGAAACTTGTTAAAGTACCTATTTGATTCAATGGCAATACAATGACGAGAAACATTCTTATTTCACCATAATATAGCCACACGCGGCACGGCACCACTCACCCACACCAGATCGCAATCGTAAAGTAAAAAATAACATAAAAATACCTTTTGGTGTAAAAACCATAAGAACAACGTTCCATCGTTTCAAAATAAAAAGTTAACTGAAACGTAAGCGCCGTCCCATGCGGCAATGATTAAAGGAAAAAAACAAACTAAAAGGTAAGGATTGAGACATTCGCACGGGTGAAAGTAAACACAACACTTATTATCGACGAAAACGACATACAAACACACTTTATCGATAGTCCGGTGCCCGTGTCATTGTAACAATAACCTTCTTTTCGAGAGGCGAACGAAACACGACTGACTGACTGGCTAGCAGCTAACTGTAGAGCGTGCGGTGCGCGCTACCGGCACGCCACGCAACGCCGCGCCGCCCGCCGCCCGCGCGTCGCACACATGCCCCGCACCAAACGCTCTCTCTATCACCAGTCGAGCCGGTCGCCAATGGTATGCCTGCTGCTATTCTAGTCTGCTCATTGGTCGATTGGTTTTACGGCTATACCAAATTTCCACAAAGGCACAAACTAAACCGGTTGCTAAGAATGACACAAAAGGGCGCGATGGACAAGATTTAGCGTTTGCTCAATTTATTATTATTATTGCCATTCTTTAATTTTTTCCACCCTCCATATAGTGGATTCGATGAAATAATACTTATGATTGTAAAGTGTGGTAGTTTGAGATTGTCTAGTCTAAGGCTGAGATCTATAGAGCGTGCTTATACTTTGCTCAGACTTTATTTATGGTTAAAGAATATTTATTTTCTCAAAAGAAATTTACATTTCACTTATATGAGAAACTATCTTAAATAATACAAATTTTATGGCTTCGAAAACAAACAAAACATGAAATTGTCGGTGATTCACAAAAAAAAAAAAAAAAAAAAAAATATTATAAAAGTTTAACGAACTGTTTGGAGACTACCTACCCGCAAAAGACATGCAGAATATTTTGTCGGGTATCTCTAATGTAAACAATGCTAGTGGGTCACAGTGTAGGTAGATCCAGTAAGTAAGTTACAACTAATATTGTGAACAGACGTCTTAAAAATTAATGCTAATAAAAATAGATATAAGTGTATATTATAATAGTGTGGAGGTTCGTGTGCTGTTTTTTTCTTATATATATATACATTTTTTTTTTTTTTTTTTTGAACGAATTGAATTTTTGAACATTAAATTCTTAATTAACTGATGAAATGTTTATTTTATTTTGTATATATTCTTGCTGTGATTATGGACATATAAATATATATATGATACATTATTCCATTAATAATGTTAATGTTATGTTGTTAAGTACATGTGATTTTAGTTTATTTTTAAAAGAACCAAACGTTTCAGCATTTTTAACTTCCCTAGGCAATTTGTTATAAATCTGTACACCTTCAAAGACAATGGATCTCTTTCCAAGGTTAGTTCGCACACGTGGTAGAATTATGTGATCTTTTCTACGGCTGCTTCTATTATGTATCTGGTGGACTTTGATAAGATGTATTTGTGAGTGTATGGTTTTATTCAATATTTTTCTTATTAGTATACAGATGCAGTACGTGTAAAGTTGTTTAACATTCATTATTTTTGTTTCTTTGTATATTTTAGTAGTAGGTGTTAGATACTTGTATCGGAATAACATTTTGATTATTTTATTTTGTGTGATTTGCAAATCCTTTAAGTTGGTCTTTGGAGCACTCCCCCAAATTTCGATAAGGTATAACAGATGTGGCTTTACTAAGGAGTTATAGATAGTCTGACGGACTCGATGCGGTAGGCAGCGTACAATGTTATGTAATGAACCTAGTAGAGATGAAAGTTTTGACCTGATGTATTCAATTTGTATTTTCCAGTTTAACTGACAGTCTAATCTTATTCCCAAGTATTTCTCAGACTCCTTCTGTTGAAGATTTTGGCCATCAATTGAGAGAGGGGAATGAGGAGGTACTTTTTTGTTTTTGGACGTAAAAATAACGTAGGATGTTTTGGCAGTGTTAATAGTGAGGAGATTACTTTTAAACCAGTTTAGCAGTTTGTTTAAATCTTCTTGTGCATTATTTGTTATCTCAGTAATGCAATTCCCGAAATAAAAGAGACATGTGTCATCTGCATAAAGTGAAACATGTCCGTATAGTGCTAGTTCATGGATCGAATTAATGTAAATGAGGAATAACAACGGTCCAAGTATGGAGCCCTGAGGTACCCCGAACGATATTTTATGTTTTTGACTGTAGTTGTCACCTATTTTAACGACTTGGAATCTGTTTGTCAAGTAGGATTCAAACATTTTTAAAGCCACTCCTGAAATACCAATGTTATTAAGTTTCTGTAGTAAGACTGTGTGGCTAACGGTATCGAAAGCCTTTTTAAGGTCAATGAATACTCCCAGAGCCAACTTTTTTTGATCGATATTAGTTTGGATTTTAGTAATTAGATCTGCTGTAGCTGAAAGTGTGTTAGATTGTTTTCGAAAACCGTATTGTCTGTCAAAAAGAAAATTTATTGATGTGAGGTACTTGTCAAGGCGCGAGTAGATAACCTTTTCTATAATTTTTGAAATAACTGGTAGCACAGAAATCGGTCGATAGTTGCTAGGGTCAGTTTTAGTTCCGGATTTATAAACTGGAGTGACTTTAGCTACCTTAAGAGCATCGGGGAAAGTTCCAAGAGCAAGATTGTTGTTGATGCAGTCAGTCAGATTGTCCACTACAAGGCTATTTACACATTTCAGAACTTTTGTAGTGATGCCGTCTATGCCTACACTGCAGTTTGAGTCGAGATTACGAATTATTTTATATATTTCTTCTTTTGCACACGGGTCAAAATTAGTAAGTTTACTATTGTATGTGTATGTAGGGTGTACCGTGGTACTGTTGTGTGGTGTGTTTATTATGTTTTTGGCAAGAGTTGAACCGATAGTTGAAAAAAAGTGGTTAAAAGATTCACACACCTCATTACCATTGCTAATAAGTCCAGTTTCAGTGATCAGCTTTGGGGGGGTATTAGGTGTTTTTATCTTGTTCCTTGATAAAGTATTTATTAGATTCCACATTTTCTTTGGATCTCCTGTGTGTTTCGTAAATTCGTCGTAGTAAAATTTGTTCTTAGAGGTTCGTATTGCATGAGAAGTATTATTTCTTTCTAAAATAAATGTTGCCTTCAAATTTTCGTCGTTAGGGTTCTGTTTTAGTCTATACCAAATTTCATTTCGTGTTTTGATCTTAGTCGTTATATTTCTTGATATCCAATCTTGTTGGGGCAGATTCTGTATCTTTGTTTTAATTGTTTTGCTCTCACGGATACCATATTTAATAAAGTTTTCTAGGTTCACATAGTTATTGTTCATATGGTCATAGGTTGCATTTTTTAACGATATGTATAATTTCTCATAGTCAACTGCTTCATATTGGACTCCTTTCTTGGGCGGAGGCTTATATTTTTTCATTGATAAATAGATCTGTTTATGGTCTGACATAGGAGACTCCACAATTGCCATATGGAAACACTTATCCTTTAAGTTCGAGCAAACATGGTCAATTATTGTTTTAGTCGTCTTTGTTTCTCGTGTACAGTAATCTGCATTAATATTATTGATGATCTCGTATCCCGATTCTCGAAGCATATCTTGATATTTTTTTCTGTTTGTGTTTGTTGAGAGAAGGTCGACATTAAAATCTCCAAAAACAATGGCTCTTCTTTTTTGAAGTAATTGGGTTGAATATGCTTCTAAGAATGCTTTCATGTGTTTTGTTGAATCAGGATTGTAGACTACTCCTATACTAAGTGCATACTTTTCAAGATAGATCCAGAGATAGTTAATTCCCCCGATGTATGTTTCTTCTTCAAGGCTGTGGTTTAAGTCGTTATGGGCGTATATGGAGACACCACCACCCCTTGAGTCTGTTCTAATGTTATAGTAGTGTGTATAATTGGGTAGGTGAAAACTTTCAGCTTCTTCGTTAGTATTTATCCAGTTTTCTGTTAATAAAATTAAGTGAACGGTGCTATCAATGGATCGTATGGCACATTGTAGATCATCAAATTTTCCTTCTTTACGGATACTACGCACATTAGCGTAAAGGAAGTTGAGGCAAGATTTTGAGTTCTGTAAGTTTTGATAGGTGTGACATAATTGGTAGGTATTCGTTTCATTTAAATCATTGTTAGAATTAGGCGATGTTAATTGGATGAGTTTTTTGATAGTGTGTGAGCTTGTACTATTTTCGGCGTCCCTTTGATATACTTAATAGAGATATTCTTTTCCCCATTTTCCTTGCGACGAGCTACCTCTTGACTGAGTTCTTTGAGAAATATTTTTTCAGTTGGGGTTTGGTCGTGATACATTCGGATGTTGTCTGTAAGTTTATTTTTATTTTTTAGTATTTCCTTAGCTTCTTCAGAGCTCTCTAAACACACTTTAAGAGGACGCGCCTTGCCTGTGAAGAGTCTACCTAGGCGTGTAACCTTGATAATTTTGGCATTTACAGCTAGGGACTCCTGAATGATCGCCTGTATAGACCTTAAATCTTCTGCTCGGCGTATAGCGTCGTCTGCGTTGGTTGATTCTGTAAGGCCAACGACAATAACATTTTTGCTTCTGTAGGCTCTTTCCTGCATTTCACGAATAATTTTTTCGTTCTCAATTATTTGAGGCATAGAAGTAGATGGAACTTGTGGTGCATTTTTAAGTTTCTCAATTTCAGTTTCTATAGTTGAGATTTTTGATTCCGTAGCGTTGGTAGTTTCTCTCAGCTGCAATATTTCAGCTTTCATGCTATTGTGTTCGGCCAACAATATTTCTGTGGAGGTTTTCATGTCAGCCATCTGACATTTCATTTCTGAAATATCATCGCGCATCGGTTTTAGATTAGCTTCCAATACGGCTATCATATCTGAACGAAAGCTGCTGAGCGCGCTCAATACCAGCCCACACTCACAGTCACATTCTCGCTGTTTTCTCTTCCGAAAAGTAACTTGATTTTCAGTCTCGTACTCATCGGATCTAGACAAATCTGGTTGTGAGTAGAAACCACTTTGACCTACTGGTTTGTCCGTATTCTGTGGCGATCGGCGAACACTCATGGCGCCTTTGTTTATGTTACTTTCGGGCAATGTCGGACGGTGCGCAGGTGCGAATATAGAAAAAAATGCAACTGTTTCTTTTACCCGAGGTGAGGTGGGGGCGGCACGTCTATGCTGCTTGGAACCAATTCGTCGCAACTAAGTCACTCAGTTTCTTGGAGTATAACTTTTTAGACACTGATTTTAAGGTTTCTTTTTACGTGGTAGTAATTTACGAAATTTTATGTGAATAAATGAACACGTCTGCTCTGTTCGACAGTCGAAGCAATTACTCGAATACTATTATACTATTTAGGGTATAAACCTACGTAATAAAGTAAATGTTTGTGTGTTTTAATTTGTAGCCAAGTTTTTGGAAAGTAGTCGATTAGGTGCACTTAGGCTTTGCTTAGCACACACTCAGAGATTCGAAAATTGAATTTTAAATACCGACTTTGTACGGTAAAGTCTGAGCAAAGTCAAAGTATCGATCTCAGCCTAAGACTGTACGACTCTTTTTCTACGCTCACATGCAAAAAGTAAATGAAACATTAAATTCACCTCAACCATATAATAATGTCGGTACCTATTTCATGAATATTAAACTATGTGTAAAAATACGTAGGTAATAAAAATATAATTGTTAGAATTCCTGAAGCACAGTAACAACCAAAAGAAATAAACTGTAGTACTTATAGTTACTATGTGGTGGGAGTCAGTAGTAGGGTCAATCAATCACTTTTTGTAGGGTACACATACCTACATTATTGAATCCATACTTTTTACTATGTAGGTACCTATGTCACATCATGTGACATAGGTACATACATAGTAAACACATGCAATAATAACCCTGTCAGCGTCCCGTCTTTTTTACCCGTCTGTCAAAGTCGGGTAAAAAAGACGGGACGCTGACTGAACAAAGAATCAACCGTTATGCCGACCGCTGCACTTCGCATGGCGCTGGCGTTGCGTATTCGTTGTTATGAGTTTACTAGAATTTCCGAAAAACCCCTCCTTCTTTGATTAATATTTACCTGTTTCATACACAGGCGTAACCCGAGTGGGAGCGTACCGCGGGAAGCGAAACCCAGGCCAGGCGACGAAGTCAACGCCGTGAAACTCAAATTGTTGCCAACAATATATTTGAAATTCCGTTATGATTGTTGGTATTTTACGTCGAAAAACCGTTGGAATTCTACTCTAATAAATCTACTTAATCTAAAATACATCTACATTAGGTATTTTAAATATATTTTTGAAGAATTTTAATTCTAGTGACTAACACCGGATTCCATTATTATCTCAGATTGATGGTACACACGGCCACAGATCAAGCTACACATTTTTGTTACAAAATAGCGCATATTACAACCGCATAAGGTGCCGCAGTGTGTAGCTTGATCTGTGGCCGTGTGTACCAAATTGTTATGATTGTCATCCGAATCTATCAAAATAAAATACATCAATATCAAATATTTTTTATTTTAAAATGTTATTAAAAATAGAAATTGATCGTATTCACTTTCTCAGTAACCGTAATTCTTTACATTTGACGGAAATTTCGATAAGCTGGCAACACGAAATCCCTTCGTCTCGCCTCGCTGAGCAAGGAACCATAAAATTATCAACCTTATCCTGTTATCAATAAAACTTAGATTACCATGGCAGAGTCCGCCAAGCGTTCGACTTCGCTCAGGCACATAATCTGTGGCTCAGGTATCGCTTCCCGGTGTGGCACTTCCTGGCAGGGCCACCATCACGGATCTGAATTCCAAGTCTGTCGCTATTTTGTCCCTAATTTGTCAAATTTGACGGGAGGTGATAGAAACCCCGTTGTCCTGCCCTGAAAACAACTGGGACCTAACCTATAGGTACCTACCTACCTCTACCTGCCCCTACCTACCTCTATCTACCCTACCTACCTCTATCTACCCCTACTTACCCCTACCAATCTACGACTACCTATTTACCTAACTATTTTCCACGTAAGTTTTTTTTCTACTACTAATTTTGCAGAATCTCACACAAATTTTTATCCCCTATTTTGAGGGCTGGGGGAAGATTTCCAAAAAAAAGGCGATTTTTAGCTTCCTACCTTGAAAACTGCGAAATGTCCCATATAAAATTACACCCCCTTTTTTAAGGGGCGGGGCAGAAATAAATGATGCACGATTTTTTTGTTAGTCACAAATAGTCGCATACCAATTTATAGATTTCTATTTTGAAAACTGCGGAATGCTCCATACAACTTCCACCCCCCATTTTAGGTTTTATTGGTTCCCTTCCGTTATTTATTGAAAAGGAACCAATGGGTGGATTTAAATTTAAAAAGTATTTAATCAATAGTTACGTACTATCAAGCTCATTTCAGACGACGCTATACTATGCTATACTGTTGTGCTATAAAGTATAGCAAGCGTATAGAAAGCCAATAATATTATAGTACAGTAAGTGTGATCGTGTTCATAACAATGTATGGAGCGCGATGTAATGTCGTATGTATTGTCGTGCTATCAGCTATATACTATAATATTATAGCATCGTCTGAAATCAGCTTCAGGCGCAAATTAAATTTCTAGGCAAACAGATGACCTACTAGCCTAGGCACGCACAGGTGACGCAAAAAAACAGTACATCGGGTAAATATTTTCTAAATTCTGCGATTTGTTTATTTTTGAAGAATATTATTGTAAACGTAAAATCAGCCTTTTAGAAAATGGTTGCAAATCGCTCGCCTCTCGGACTATATAAGGTTTAACCCATAAAGGAAGGATTGGGTTTTAACCATTTTTAACCACAGATTATGACTATTGTACCTTACTCACGATCAATGAGCTAACTGTACCTACATTGATAATACGTGAAATGGCAAATACTTATGTTGCTGATCTTTAGAAACTTTGTGTCTGTTGTCAGTATAGAACTGACGAACTCTTTAGAAGTGCAACAGCAATTAAACAGCTATCTCCATAAGATTCTTCGGTTCGTCAGACGGGAGGCGGCTGAATCGCTCTCGAGTTCTCGGCATAGGTGCTAGCTATCTCATTCCACGCACCCCATGCAGTCCAGTCCCTCGTTTCGTTGGCGATGCGCCCTATTTTATTATACACACTAACCTACAACCAATACCTTCACACATATTATAACGTTATTGTCAGTATACCTAACAGATAACCGATACTTCCATGCTATCTATTCAATTTTATTACAAAATACCTACCTAGCTGTATATTTTTATAATCGCTGTTAGAACCGATTGCCGCTGGGGCAGAAGGGTTCTGAGTGGCGACCACGAACCGGAAGACGCAGTGTCGCCAGGCCTCCCACACACAAGGTATAGCCGCAAAACATTTCATTTAGTAATTTTGTATAGATATTGAATCATAGTTAGGTATACATATACAAGCGGTAAAAACGGTGATTTGCTTTCAGCAATTTTACCCGCTTTTTCGCATAATATGGACAGTTTTAAAGCTCGTACTTGATGAAGTCATTCAAATATACCTAAATATCTATAATTGATCAAATTTCTACACCTAAAAATATCATAATCATCATCACGTCAGCCGAAAGATGTCCACTGCTGGACAAAAGCCTCTCCCAAGGATCTTCACGATGGCCGGTCTTGCGCTACCCGCATCCAGCGGTTTCCCGCGACTCTTACAAGATCATCGGTCCACCTTGTGGGGGGCCTGCCCACGCTGTCTTCCGGTTCGTGGTTCGTCATTAACTAAAAAAATAAATAAAATAAATTAAATTAAAAAAATGTAAAAAGTTTACGAAGGGTAACCACTTAAGGTGGATTTATGCTAGACCGTGCCGCCGGGAGCGAGCCGGGTCCAAGCCGTACTACGCACGAGGCACGGCCGGGGAACGGATTTTAAACTTCACGAAGATTTTATATAAGCAATAGGGTAGTTGACAGTGTCAAAAATAAATGACCAAACACTAACCAATGCATAAAACATGTAAAAACACGTGGAAACAACAAATATGTTGTACATTTAATGCTTTTTATGATTTTTATCTACTCTCATATCGTAAAGTTCTAATTATGATATCAAAAACAGTACTTTAATGACCCACTTTATGCACACCCGTCTATAATGAAATTAAAAAATTATATTATAGTACAGCTATAAAATAACTTTTTTTCATTAAAGTACAAGTATTTGGACATGTCTGGCCACTTATAATGTTTTTTGGGTTTTAATACTTCAATTACTGTCAGTCAACTTGTCAAACAAAATAATAAAGAAAAAAACATTATAAGTTGCCAGGCATCAGGACTAAACAATTATAATTTTAGATGCAAATTTACTTTGTCTTTGGTCGCGTATGCGGTAGAGATCTCAACTTAGGAGTTTTTCTAAACACGGATCTGGGCGCAATGATGATTAATGTTTGTTTATTTTATTGATTTTTTTGCATACATATTTTATTTTGGCCTAAAATGATAGAAAAATAGCACCCATATCATATCCAATGTTATTTCACCTTTGTATAGCACAAAGGTGAAATAACATTGGATCTGAAATTGTGGAGGCGGCAGTGGAAATGACGAATAATCGATACCCGAAGTCATGAAAACCTATGACAAAATATTATCTATTTTTTTACCTTTCAATTACATTACTATGAGTTTAGATAAAGTACTGTATGATACTGCACATAATTAGGTATTGAAAACTCGTGTGATACTATTAAGAACCTCGCCTACGGCTCGGTACTTAAACTCACACTCGTATTTAATAACCCCTATTATGCAACAGTATCATAAACTACTATAAAAGCATAATGTATACATACAGTAATCATTTGGCATATTTATGAGGCGCAAATCATATGTTGACAAATATACGACCTATTACTGAGCTGCAATTTGGAAAAAACGTAATAAAATTTGAATTTCGCGGGCTTTTCGGCCGATTCACCTTATCTTAATTAATAGGTAGGGAAGACCGAGGCTGTTGAAACAATTTTCACATTTTGTTTCATACACCAAATACTATAGACAGAAATCGTATGATATTAGTACCAATCGATAGGTCATTCTTTACACTTGTGAATGCCTAACATAAAGAAATTGTAAGCGTTAAATATTGTGGTGAAAAATCGACTTAGCCGTAACAAGTCAACTTGTTTCAACCGAGGTAAGATGAAACAGGGGTTGAGGAGAGTTGAAACATATGATATTTGAGAAGTATTAAGGGCAGTAAAATAAATATGATGATACAATTTAAAGGTATTTAGTAAAATTAAACTTTTCAAGTGCGAAACAAACTTTTTTATTAATATTTGGTACTGATATATCAGTTAAGTAGGTAGCTACAGGTTTAATGTACTCCTAAAGTAGTTAGCGACTCGCCATGCCTCTGTCAGTCTGTCTTTTATAATCAGTAGTCATTCTGAAACAAAATAAACAAATTCAATCAATAAAAAAATATTTTTTTTGTGCCCGTTATTATTGACTGTTGACTGATACAAAATTGAAAAAACCTCCCAATTTTTATTTAATCCACAATCATTAAGCGAATACACAGAAATCAATTGTACCAAACATAAATAATAAATCTTTAGTTAATGAGCTTTCAAAACATACGTAACTTAAACCTAAATACAAAACCCTTATCTAAATATAGGCATCGTTAAAAAAAACGTTATAAACTTACTTTTCACGATTTTTGTCACATGGCACGCAGAACTCCTCAACAGCGCAATTTACGCCACCGACACGAACTCACACGTCAGCGGGTGGAGGGAAGTGATTGAAACACGACGTTGCCAACTAACGGTTTTAAGTTCCGAGAAATCGGTACTGTTTCAAATCACCTTTGTTTTAAATCCAAATTCGAGCCCAATTCTCGCGCGGGTAGAGAAGAGTAATCATGAATGTCTATGAAAAATCTCACCAAAATGTCTACTGAATCAAAAAACTGCATTCTCAGTTACAATAGAGATTATTTCCTTCGACTTAGCTGTAGACATCAAAATAACACGTTCCGTTTTATCGATTATGGTAACGTATAATCGAGAAACGTAGTAACTACCGATTTATAAAGTTTAAAAATATGAACATAGTGTAAAAATAACATATATTACTTCAAATACTTAATTCATCAATCAATAGTGTACCTAAACTACAAAAGTTTAAAAAAATAACTTTACAAGTATGCGACTAAGAGAAAAGTTTACTCGCGTGAAATGAAATTATGTTGCGCCGATCTAAAGGTTTGACACATTCTCAATAGATGGCGCTATATCTTATATTTAAATTCTAAAATAAAAATATAAAAAATTAATATTTTGCACGTAGATAGACTATAATAATAATATTATTATGGAGAATATAGGGCACTTTTTCGGAAATTATTTACCATTATATTTTAACACAAAATAATGATAATTTCTAATCGGAGTTCTATAGTTACAAATTTGATTATTAAAATTGAAATATATTTTATACATTTACGTTTTTGATAACAATGACAAATAAAATTTGAAGTCAGTAACGTTTTATCCAATTTGTCATTCGACATCGAAATCTCTACTGCTCTGGACCATCCGTTGCATCTCGAACGAAAGGGATTCGACATTTCTCTTGCGTGACATCCCGAGAATACGAAAAATTGATTTTATTAGAGATTCGCCATCTTGTTTTGACATATCTCGAATTAGAGATCATCTCTACAGCGTGAGAATTGGCCTCCAGGACGCGACAAAATCTCATATTGGTGGACAAAATAGGACAAATTAGGGACAAAATAGCGACAGACTTGGAATTCAGATCCGTGATGGTGGCTCTGACAGGATGTGCCACACAATATATAGGTACTCATATTAGTCAGGTCACCTCTCTTTCATGTTAACCTTATTGAAACAAGGAAGAACATTACTTAGTTTAATATTAGTCACATTAAATCAAGTATGTACCTAGTTAGTAAGGTGATAAGTCCATGCCTTGAATTGCATTGTTTGTCGATACTTTAGTACATATTTTATTAATAATATGTGCTGTTAATAAATTGGTAACTACAGAATTCGCTCCAAATGCCTATGAATAATCCAGGAGAGTAAGAGTAAAAGAATTGAAAAAAAAACAATAGCATACGCATAAAAATCATGCAATTTCCTGGAAAAGAAGGAGCTTGGAGCTCTGACCGGCTCGGTGAACGCTCGGTGTAATATGAACTTGTGGCACGGACGGGGCTCGGACGAGTCGGACTCGGCTCGCCCTCGGCACGGTCTGGCATAAATCATCCAATTCAATGTTTCCTGCCCATATTCTATAGTTATATTATACTAGAACAGGTACCTACCTAACTATTAATTTGTTGAACTCCCAATGTAAAATTAATTACAACGTATTGCAAGATACGATAACTAATAACTAGGAGTAGGTGTAGGTACACCAAGCTATTTTGTAACGTCTTAGCCAGTGGGTAAGAACCTACTATAGTTTAAGTTTAAGTGCGTTGAGCAACTCCTTGACGTTCCACTCAGATTAATAAAAGAACCAGTGCTAGCTACTCACGCATTTTCATAAAGGTCATAGACACAAACAATATCCTCTACAGTTCAATGACACGGTAATTTATCAGAACATCTAGCGCCATCTCTTATACCACCTAAGAAACAATAATTTATTTAGCAGCTAAATACTTACGTGAAATTATTTCCACTACAGATTTACGTGAGACGATCATGACCACTACCTCGATATTCAGATTCAGGTTACACATCCACGCACAGTATAGGTATTTGTTGATAAACAATCTACGGTACATTCAAATCGCTTCAGCAACACAGTTCCTAACAAGGGCTTGGGACGGACTGTCCGGGCATCGCTATGGATGGTCCCTTTCGTCTCGTTCCTAGGGCTGATGTTTTGCCGGCTCTCTCTTACATTGGTTGAAGTGCGGACCAATCGCGACGCACGCCGCACTCCTTTGCCTCTGGCTAACAGCGACACGGAAAAAGCGGTGGATAAATCATCTGATCAAATTTGCCTTTTTGCTTACGTTGCTCAGCTGACTATCTCTTCTCCTGCGATGGCTGCCATTCATTTCATACATAAATAACACACGCACGAGACCAGACTATTGCTCTATTTATAAATAACAATCGGCTGGAACCAGCCGAATATATTTAAAAGATAAATCTCTCCCAAAACAAATATTACCAGCTTCCGCTCTACGGTTTCATTCGCGTTCCCTAGGGATCGTGTGTATTCCCAGGATACAAAGTTTTTACTTTATACATTGGAGTAACAAATATCCATACATCCTCACAAACTTTCATATTTATAATATTAGTAAGATTACCTACTGATATGACACGTTGCCTCTGCCGGTAGTACTTGTACCTTACAAATAACGAATTGTAAATACGAGTTTGTGAGGATGTATGTATGTATGGATGATTTTTTTTTACTTTCACGTAAAAACTACTGAACAGATTTGGATGAAACTCGGCACATAGATAGATCATGCCCTGGAATAACATATAGGCTACTTTTTATCCCGGGAACGCGGGTGAAACCGCGGGGGACAGCTAATTTAATTTAATTAATTTAATAAAACACAGTCGGAGGCAGTACCTACGTGTCACAGCAATTTGTTGCCTCCGCTCCGACAAAACGTTTTAGTTTTTGTTGAACGAATTGTAAGTTTTTTAGGAGGGAAATCATCTCCGTAGGTATACTGCATTAGTATTAGTACCTGGTTGACCGAGCTTAGCTCGTTTATTTTTTTAAAACGACGTTTTCTAAAAATCCTAGCTAGATTTAATGAAAATTGTTGGAGCCGTTTCCGAGATTCAGATGCAAGAACTGCTCGTTTAAAGGTATTAGATAGATAGATTAGTGTAATATTCAGTAGGTACTTATACTTAAGCACTATAAGTAGTCGGTTATGCTATTCCCATGGGCAATCGAACTAATTTATTTCGTTAGATTTAATTTCACAAAGAACACAGCTTTAATTTAAAATTCATAAAATATTTTAATAGTGTTAAGCAAAGAAATACCTACCTCACTCAATCCCATATTACATAGGAATACATAAGGGGCAACTAATAGAAGGGTGTCACCGTGGTATCATTTTTCGTAGATCCCTCTTCTGCAGCGCAAGCACACATCATCTTTCTCCTCTCGGCGGAGGTGACAGCTTCACCAGCTGCGTTATTCATGTCCCACCAGATGGAGCCTCCTAGGACGTTGCGGAAATATAGCGGCACGCTGCCTTCTTGAAGGAGATACCTATCAAACAGAAACACTACTTACCTACCTAGGTAAAGATTCTTGGGCGCAAGTGGCTCAAGTGCAAGGTAGATATGTATACAGAATGATTTCGGGATGGTATATTAGGCCCAAATTCAAGGCATTCAAAAAAAAGGGAAGACAATAGGTACTTGGTACCATTCTTATGATCACAATAAATCAAACTTACGACCTATAACTGAGGCTGCAATTAGAAAAAAAAACAAATTTCGTGGCTAACCCAAAGCATTCACCTTAAATAATTACTTTGTAATGGTAATGCTCAGGCTCCCGAAAAGTAGGATTATTGATAATGATATAGGTAAACTAAACAACAGTCCGATAAGTTATTTACCTACTTACCACGAAATTTCGCAAGAAAATGTCATCGTAAACGCCCGATTATAACTTATCGGACCGTTTTCTAGTCGGTAAACGTCGACCTAAGTATCCGTCGAACATACTCACATAGGTACTCTTCCAAAATATCCTACAAGTAGAACTAAGGCCTATGTACCTATTAAAACGCTTCCAAGAAGGGGTTATTCATGCATCAGCATGATGGGTAGGTATCTAGTAAAAAAGGAAAAGTGAATAACAGCAAAGCTTACTTATAAAACTGTTCTTCTTTGTACTCCTCATTGCGACGACGCCAATATCTCTTTAAATTGGGACTCATTTCTTCAGTTTCCATTCCTTTCTTTTGACTTTCACGCTCCACTTCCAAAGCCCTTGGGTCCTCTATAATCTCTTCATACGTCGGAACAGGTTAGTACATCATTGAAATAACATAGCTTTGTTGGGCTCGTCGTTATGATGGTGCCATGAGAAATCGTATATAATATTTCAGTGAATTAGTGAGTGATATTTCGTTTTATACCTATATATTTTAGCTGTTTAGCTACTTCTTACAGAGATTACCCTTGATGTACAGACAATCTCACAAAATACTATTAAGTATAGAGTACAGATATATAGAATTATAGATTCTTACATGTGTTTGTCCTAAGTCAGTGTATAATATAATTCCCTAACTCAGGATAAATATCATATTCGGTGTCGTACCTACATTCAAACAAACAAATGTCTGTCCTGGGTGGGAAATGAACACGACTTGTGGCTAACCTTACCGACCACGTCAAACAGCCATCATTAAAGCTCACCTTCTTCTAATTCTCCGTCAAATGACATCTCTTCAGGTGTTGGAGAAGGTTTTGTGCTGATAGTTGCTTTAACTCGGCTTTGAACGTTGTCCGCCAGACGAATCTTTAGGTCCTCGTATATTCTGTATTCGGGAGGTATGTCAGCTTTCAGTAAATGAACTCGATACTCAAAATATATGTCAGAGTTGTTCATGACATTTAACAACATATATTTAACTTTGTAAATATATAGGTAATTACCAAGTAATAGTTGTACCTACCTTATTACGTGAAACGGCTTATAGCAAACGTCACCAAGTATTTATTAAGTAGAAAACATCGTAAGGAGACCACAGCACGGTGATGAGTAAGTACCTCAATTCATGTTATTGTCATTAATAAATTATTATTATTATTATTGTAGTATCCGCATGGCTATCGCTCACCCAGGATTAAAAAGTCGGGAAGCAACTACGAATAAATAAGTATCTAACCGGTGTGCTCCAAAAACTGCACTAACGAGCCAGTTCCCTAATAGGCTTTATGTTCTTACCACTAGCGGCCACATCATCACTGACCACGGCGACATCGTGATCAAACTCTATCCTATTCACAGTAAAAAAGGAAAAGTAGAAGGTACTGGCATTGGTAATGGTTGAGATAGCAATAAATATGTGAATAGGTAACAAACTACGATTTTATGGAATAAACCTATGCGCCAGAGCCTGGATAATATCGTCGATACGGCGTTCGTCCTCCGGTCGTAGGTCGACAACAGGAATATTGAGTAAGGTATCCGTGTCAGCTTCCATTATACATCGATACCGAAGAATTGCGTAGAGCAATTCTTTTCCACCTTTCAGATGTTCTCTGTTGGACAACTGCCATTGCTGTTCTAATGCCCTGTTTGGAATTTATTGGTTAATCAAATGAGGATCTTATGTTTTCCCGGGATAAAAAGTAGCCTATATGTTATTCCAGGGTATGATCACTCTATGTGCTACGTTTCATCCAAATCAGCTCAGTAGTTTTTAAGTGAAAGAGTAAAAAACAACCATACATTCTCACAAACTTTCGAATTTTGGTTAAGATTTCGAAAATCAGGTTGTTGGTCCGAATCAGTTATGGTATTTTTAGTACAAAAACATGATTTAATTTTTTATTTATTTATATAGAAAATCAAATATAGGTAACCTTAGTATAAAAGCTCTGGGTAATCTTGGTGGCAGAACATTATCAGGTTTCGTTGGTTTGGGCTCAAATCTATCATAAGGGCGCATCCAGTGGTAAAATCCTTTGCCGCTATCCTTCTTTAAGTCTCTGTAGGTCATGTATTTGGGTTTGCTCGCTAACTTTGAATCCATTAGCCATTTCTACCAAAATAATAACTCTATTAACATACAGATACTATTGGTCCCAGGATAATAATTATAGCTGCACGGACAAATTGCAGCTCAGTAATAGGTAATTTATTGTTCAAAATGTGATTCGCGACACTGAAATATACCTAGCTATAGAACTATCTATATATTCATTTTGCATTAAAAATATTATAGAACTGTGCATTGGTTCCTGCGCGTTATTTATCGAAAAGGAACCAATGTATGTATTTAAATAGTTTAAAAAGCATAATGTATACATACAGTAATCAATTAGCATATTAATAAGGCGCAAATCACATTTTGAAAAATATACGACCTATTATTGAGCTGCAATTTGAAAAAACCTAATAAAATTTGAATTTCGCGGGCTTTTCGGCCGATTCACCTTAAGTAGACCTATTCGATGAATCAGAAGGCTTGTGTCATGAGCGGGCGTCGGGTACATACATAGTAATTATTGCAAAATATGGTAGCTTACCTATTCAAAATATTTTTTTGCGAAAAAAAAATTAGAGCCAGCCAGATACAGAATAAAAGCTGATTTTATTATAGGCTTACTTAATGTTACTACGAAATATAGATGTTGGAAAATAACTCCCACTATTGTATCGATGGTTCTCAAGAGTACTACGTAGTTAAAATTTAATGAAGTTTTTTCGCAATAAAGGTACCTAAATACGTAAGTACTTAAGTACAGTTTAGTATTTAGGTTTTGTCGCCGCGAAAGTCTGCTCGCAGACAAATGCGACGGGGCCCTTCTGTTAGTTAGTTTGAAAAGCAGTCTTTTTGTGCTGTGCTGAGGACATAAGGACTTACTAAAATGGGGTCGGTTACCAAAATAATTAGGTACGTCTTAATACTAATATTAAGACGTACCTAATTATGGTTATCAAAGAATTTATAACAGAATTAAAGTTAAATAGAATAATAATAATTATGTCTAAATACTATGTACCTACATATTTTCCTTGAAAAATTTGAATAGGATTAAAGATATTTGTAAAGCATGGAAACACCATGATCCCTTGACACTTTCTAAATCTGTATGTACCTATATAGTGTGGGCTCAATTAGTTAAAATGCCAATCGTCATGTTGATAATATGTTGCCTGCCAATCGCTTACCGGTGTAGCTCCTGGGAACACCCAGGAGCTGCACTTGAGAGCCAGAGTGAATTCCCTAACTAAATTTATCATCTTAGACTACATCGTCATTACCAACAGTGTCGAATACATGCAAGCATATTATGTAATGTGAAAAACGAATTATTGTATTAATAACCTCTGTTTGAGTTAGATGTACAGGTGTAAGCAATGATAGAAGACTTCTATGATCACCAAAAGTATCGTACTGACTAATAGAACACCATGGCTGCCAGCAACAAGAGCGTTTGTACTGCTCCAACAGAGCCCGATGTACTAGCTCAGCACAAGTTAGTTCCCTGAAAAAAGACGTAAACTGCAGTTGAAAGAAACACAAAAATGATGTAGAGAACATAACTGAACGTTCCAATTTACAATTAACATTTATTTATTTATACAGGATTTAATTTTCCAAATAGGCCTCAATCAATACACAGTCGGCCAGCCTTATGATTAGAATCTAAGCATAAATGTGTATAATGTAATCTAAACTATATATATAAGTGAAAAAAAATCTGAATAACTATTCTGCAACTTCTGTATCCTACCTACCTATCAGTGGCGAAGGGTCCATACAAGCCGATTCTCATCGGCTTACCTTTTAGAAATCCCAGGATCCACAGATTCATCATTTCAAAGCCACTTTAATATAAAATATACTGTAATTAAGTATAAAATTATCGGTGTTTTTTGAGCGGCTTACCCTCGCCATAATTTCACCCCTCGCCACTGCTATCTATACCTATCTAATCTACTATTTCAGTTTTTTTGATATGCTTACCTTCTCAAAACAAAAAATCTTACTGTTTTCGCAGTATACATCTCTCGGCATTTGCTATGAGACATAACAGAGCTCTCAGATTTACCATCAATTGGCTTTTCCTCTCCAACCTCGACGTCATCGTTAAAGGTATTATCTTCTCCGTGAATTAATAGCTCAGAACATGGCTCATCTAGCATATTGATATCTCCTTCTCCATTTACAGAAATTTTATTACAAAATGAGTCCTTCAATCTCAACCAATTCTGTTGTAACTTGGTTGTACTATTGGTTTCGTCACATTTAATTTTAATATTGCAAGTGGTAAAAGACCGACATTCGGGGCATGCCTCATATTTAATATCCAAACTTTCACCATTGAACTTGGCTGTTGTTGCACTGTCTAATGCAATATCATAATGATTATTTGTATCAACCACCACAATAGTATTGTTTGGAGAGTCCACGGAAATTTTACTATTTGTTTTGTTGATGGTGATTGTAGAAAAATTTTCATGCTCGATAGTAAAAACTAATTGGACTGAAATATATCCATCCATATTTTCTACCCTTATTTTCTTTTCTTCTTCCTCTATTTTCTTAGTACTTACACCGCTAGCACTATATGTGTAACTTTCTGTTAAACTTTTTTGTGAATTTGACGCTTTTGACTTTATTGTCTCCGCTTCCATCGTATCACAGCTGACCATATCAAAATACTCTTTTTCCTCGTCTGTCCACTCAGGATAAACTTCTTCTTCTTCTATTAGGTAATTAGTTATAATACGAGTATTGTTAGGAAATGTTACGATTTGAATTCCATCTTTATTAAGAAGAATATTGGTCCCATCCATTCGTCTTGAAAATATCTCTCCTAAACAGTAGTCTGTAGCTGTCCGAGTCAGTAACTTTTCAATATCAATGGGGTTATTATTGATCCATTTTTGTCTGAGACCGTTCGTGTCTATAGTTTCATATTCCTCAATAAATAGTTCATATTCAGTTTTCATTTCTATGCTTATATTATCTTCAGTTAAAGTATTCTTAGATGATTTCGTGGAAGTTTTTCTGGATTTGTCTTTATTTTTTTCTTTGCCTTTAGCCTTTTTATTTATATCAGAACTAGTTTCACTTTGAAAGTATTGAGCAGCTTCAGGGGTAGCTATTTTTTTTCCGTATTTTATAATTTTAATAAATGATCCATCTGATTTCAGAACCTCAATGTCCCCAGATGTTTTGAAAATAAGAACTTCACCAGTTAAACTAATGCAGCGCATATCCTCGTCAAGATGTGGTATCGAATTTAAGTAGTACTGTTTAATGTGGGATATAATAGGAGAATTATTTTCATGTACTATCTCCGTAATATGTCCGTTGGGCCATGTTACAAAAAGTGAATGATAAGATCTTGTTTCAAATATTTTAGATGTGTCGGCGCTTAACTTCCGAGATGGAGTTTTTGAGATAATTTCTTTCCTTGAAGTATTTTCTAGTGAAATAGCAGGTTGTATAACTATGGGTACTTGGAATGTTTGTTTGTGAATATTAATAAGAACTTGGTCTTTACAATTAATCCTAAATGATTCACATATGTTACGTACTTCTGGTTTTACGAAGTCTCCTAAAGCTCTATGAAACCAAAACTCATTGGAACCATTACCAGGAACTACGTTAAGAATAATGTATTCAAGATTCATTGGTATGATTAGAGTATATAAGCTACAAACGCGAGTGCCATCCTTGGAGAAAAATGTCGCATCCTTTCCAAAAACTTCTACTCTTCTATCTCCCAAATCATAGCCTGAAAATGGTTTTTCAATCATTGTAATTGAAGTGTTTGAGTCCGTACCAGTTGCTTTAAAAAATTGGCGCAAATTTTTTGGTGTAGATATTGTAGGTGATTTTGCTTTTTTACTGTTTTTCGAATCAATTTCAGTCGAGGAAGGGGTTATTGTAGATTTTTTCGACGACGTTGGTATGGTTGTCGGTGCATCAGGACTAGACTCTTCAATTTCCGATAAAGCTTTATATTTGAGAGAACCTTCTATTACAAGATCCATCTCTACTTCCATATTTTCTATACACGATTTGAGTGCACAAGAATCCATTACTTCTTTAGACATAGATTGCTTTTTGAATACCAATTTTTCATCGTAAACTTTCTCTTCGTGTAGTATCCAGTCATAATTTTCTTCTAAAACAAAGTCAAAAAAGTCTTGTAAGCATACTGGTGTTGGTAAATGGCAGCGCCATTCCTCACGTGCTATTCCATCTTTGTCATAACTATTGTAGAACATCAATACAAAACAATCTGTCACTTCACAGTACTTATAATCAACACAGTTGAATTTATCAAACGCTTCAAGCATGATTTGTAATGCACTTATCCCAGTAAAATCCTCAAAGAATTCAAAATCATCGATCATATGATTTATAGGCTTTCCATTTGCTATTTCTGCAGCAGATACTAATTCGCTTAAATCCGGACAATCAAAAAGAAATTTTATTCGTTGAACTTCAGGATCTTCAGTAGAGGACACGCGAGATACGTTTTCGCTTTTAGTCATTGTAGGGAAAGAAGGCATCACATTACTAGAACTTCGTTGTAAGGAAGGACAAGCTGGAAGTGGTTCGGCAAGTACACTGCGTTTTAAATAAACTTTTTTAAAATCAGAAATAGTCGACGAAGGTAGATGTTGCTTCTTTAGAGAACTTCTGTTATTGTATAGTTTACGACATGCCAAAATATGAACTAATCTATTTAGTTCTGTAGTTTCTACATCTTCTCTATCAAAACAAGACAAGAGTACATTTACGTGAAAATTAATTTTAGCTTCAAGTTCACCATGGGGTCGATCCTGATTTTGCCACAGTTTGTTAATGGGCATACCAATCAACGTTGACCAGATAATATTATTTAAATTTATGTTTTTTAAATGGAAGGTGGTATACTTCGCAGAATCTCCATAGTTAATTATTATAGGATCTTTATGACTTTCATATTCTTCACCATAAGTTATGCGATAAGACTTCTTATTTGTATCTGTTTTACACAGTGTATTAAACACATGTTTCACGAGCGTTTCAGCCTTTTCTATTTTATCATCGATTTTTATATTACTTCTATGTGGTTGATCCAATAACTTAGAAGTGGACAGTGATGACTTACTACTATTCTTGTCAACTTGATATTTACAAACAGCTTGAAGGATGCTATCTAAAACTGAATATGTAGTAACACACTCCAAAGGTAAATCATCAATTTGCTCATTATAATATTGTTTTAATCGTTCATCTTCTTTTTCTTCCGGTATCTTTATAATGTTCATATTTTCAAGATAATGAACATGCTGCCTCGTCAGATCCTGCAGATCATACATGAGAAAACATAGCTCATCATATATTTTATCTGGATTCCCAGATAGGTTATCTGTATCCAAATAAGGCGGGGTAAATACAACAAAAGCAGTATTTTTAAAGTCATTTGTAGAATCTATGTGAATCCGTAATGACTGCAAGTCTTCCCAAAATTGGAGGGATTTCTCGGTTAATATTTCCGTTTGACTTTGTCCCCTCTTAGTAGCACGGAATAGGGTCGAAGGGACTTTGGTGCTGATCGGATCTATTCGAATTTGTACTATAGCTGTTAATTGAATACCAATCTTCATCAAGCAACTTGGCAAATATGGTTCAACAAAACCTGTGACAGCCACATAAATATTAGGTCCATCTATGGGAAAGTCATCAACATAAACTTTATCCCGCCACTCTTCTCCTCTTACTCTTAAAAGAGTATTGTATTTTTTACCTTCTATTGGTTCAGGAAGTAAAATAGATGATACATTGGGTCCATTTTTTTTCCCCTTTCCTTTGGGAGATGGCAGCATTGGTTCACTAGGCTCTGGTGATTTGACATTAACAGTTCCTCTTACTTCAGCTCTATCAATCATAGTAGCCGATTCTTTTCGCATTCCCTTTTTCACCTCTAATCTGTGCATTTTGATAAAAATATACTCTTCTTTCATTTTCAATATAAGATGTTTAATGATTAAGGCTTGAATATCGGGAGGAATATCTTTCTTATCTTTAAGATATGCCTGTCCTTCTTCAAAAACTCTAAGTTGATCATCTTTGACTTTTTTCTCCCCACCAAGTTGATTTACCATGAAAATAGTTTCAGTTTTACATATATTTTTAATCACAAATCGTTTTTCTTCAGCAGCAAACAGTTCAAATTTACTCAAGTAAATCCTATCTTGATCACTACCGGCTGCCTCAATAAGAATTACTTTTGCATTCCAAGTTTCGTCATTCAATACAGCTTCTTCTATACAAGCTCGCCAGTCATTTTCACCTGTAACGTTTTTTCCTTTCTTCGGTCCCATTATAACTTCTTACTTCAATACCTACCTACTTTAACCTACTTACGGTACCTACTTACTTTAAACTTGAGATGGCCAAACATTCCATTAGAAGGATAGGTACTATATTGTAATAAAATAATTTATTTATTAGCAAAGACAAGGCAAATAAATACTATGTTTAGTATAATTTAATCAAAGAGAATTTAATACTACGTTTTAAATTTCATGACACTCTAGGCTGACAGAACCTGACAGTAAAACATAGTGATTATAATATTCGTTGTACCTACTTAGTTTTATGTTATATCCTCTTTGGAGATAAAGCTGGAAATTGGCTGGAAACAAATTAAAGCACACGCCTGACTATACACTGAACATAATCTGTGACTGAACTATGCAAACTATCGGATTAAAGACGTTAACGGATTGAGTAGGTACTTACGGTAAAGGTAAAGGTAAGGTTTCCTCCAAAAGCGGTGACATCATGTAGCGACAGTAATACAACGGTGAATGACGTCCCTAGAACGTTGTCTATGTTTACCAAATGATGGCAATATGATGGCCGCAAAAAGACGGCCGTAGGCACAAGGAATGTTCGAGAGTTCGACGGCCATCTTTCACACACCATTCGACACCGTCGAGACGGCCGTCATGCAGATGGCGGCACAGCTATACATGATGGCACCGCTTTTGGAGGAAACCTTAGGTAAGGTTGTCAATGTCAAACGTGTCAGTTTCGGTGTAAAGGTGACCGTAATACAGCGATGAATGACGTCACTAGAACGATGTCTATGTTAACCAAATGGCGTGGTTTCCTAGAGAACGGTAATTGACACCGTAACGTCAAAAAGCGGTGCCGCCAATTAGCGTTCTTTAGGATGTTATGTAAGTATTAGTAGGTTACGTATATTTTTTTAGTATGGAAAATAAAAGGCTTTAATATTATTATATAAATCTTAGGCTCTGTCAAATCTCTCTCTGTAAATATTTCAAACGTACTTTAGAATGATACCGGTAAAATATGATATATTAGCAAATGTACATATATTAGCACATTTAAATAATAAACCAACGATCCAACAATGGTGCCGATTCTGTTGTTTACGAACTTAACTAATATTAGACAAGTAACCTCTCTTTCATTTTAACCTTATTGAAAAAAGATAGAACATTTTTAATGCTGTCAGTCCATACCGTCGTAATGTACGGGTAAATAGTCGAGACCAATAAAGATCGCGCTTAAATTCACGTTGAAATATGTGATCGGACTAAACTGACAGGACTAAAATATCTTGCATCCCTTTCTTATATTTACTATTAGAAAGAGATATAGTGAGATTAAATTAATTTAGTTCGTAAACAAATCAACAGAATCGGCACCAATATACTACGTAGGTACAACACGTACAAATATGAGTGCGAGCGTTTCTCTAACTTTTGTCTATGGGATGAAATATATATATGTATATAAAAAAAGGATTTTGTTTTTTTCCGATAAACCTTCATAACTTTGTGAGTAAATGCTACAAACTACAAAATTATAATTTAATTAACATTACAAACACAGATTTATAAACAATAGGATTGCTAAAATGTGACTCGGCGTGTCTCAAACTTTTGTTTTGAAGGAAGTTATTATCGATGGAAATAATGTGTTTTTCAAACTCTTATATCTCTGCAAGCTAGGAAAATAAAATTTCGTTTAAGATTATTCTACACAAATACCTACTACACTACTGTCCCAGGATATAACTGATTTTAGCAACCTGTTTTTCTCAGCTAATATTCATACAAGAAGCTTGATTTTTGGAATATAAGTTTCTCTAACTTTTCATGCGACATAAAGTTATAAAGGGTGAAATATCTATTTTTGCACTTTAATATTTTTGTAATTACTCTAGCTAGGGACCTCAAATTTGGAATATAAACTATATAATACAACTGGAACAATATCAAATCTAGTGTTTCTCAAATTTTTCATAATTGTCTATTTTATGGCACCTTACATTATTGTCTGTTGGGTATTTTATCGTTGTTATTTTGTACTTACTACAACACTAGATATGTCCACTTTTTTATCCCTGAATACTATCTATATAGAACATGTTACACAAATTTAAAAGAATGCAAATTAATAATTTTACCAGGCCTTCCAGCACTATTAAACGGGAAACCATAATCCCGTCGTGCTAACTAGGGCTGCTAAGTGCTAATTACCAACAAAGTAATATGTTGAGAATATCCATTACTTACCAATGATCCTATGAAATATTTGTATGTCATGTACAGTGGCGTAGCGTGGCCCTGCGGGGCCCCGTATAAAAAAATGTTTGGGGGCCCTTATGAATGGTAAAGATTATTAAGAAAAAAAAAATTTTTGCATAAAATTAAAGTTTTTTTTTACAAACAATTCAAATTAAATATACACTCTCCTTGCCTTTTTTTCGGCAAACTGATTTATTAAATCATTTATAGCTGATGATGACTTTGGTTTATCTAATGTTTTTGCCTCTATGACGCACGTCGGGGGCCTCTGTGACCCGGGGCCCCGTATAATTGATACGGCAGATACGGCGGTAGCTACGCCCCTGGTCATGTACCTAGATGATACTTCTCTGCAAGCATGGCACCAAGAAAACTTCAGTTTAGTTTAATAGATCGTACCATTTTATTAGAATAAATTACACGGAACATAACCTAGATGCATATTCCTTCTTTATAAAAAAAATATATCTGAAATTGATCTTCATATAGATTTTGCAACCTGTGGGGCAATCATGTAACTTTGTTGCAATCAGTTTCAATCAATTTCAATCCTTAAATCGTTAGAAATTTTACAATGTTGAAAATTATTCCTTGAGCAATGAAGCACTATTCATTCGAATATAGAGTTACCAAAACGTAAAAAAGTTATCAGAAACACGCACGCCGATTTCAATCAAAAACTTTTTCTGGTTTCAATGAAACTGATTGCAACAAAGTGTTATGATTGCCCCACAGGCCTGAGGTATGCGGCATTGCTCGCGGCGGTCCAAATGAGCAGATAATTTTGGATAAGTTACACCTACGCATTGCAACCCCTAACCTTGGGTAACTTTGCTTTGAGCAAGTTACTTATAAATAATTATTGCACTTTACCTACATAAATCTGCTAGGGTACTTTTTAAACATCTGGCAATATTTTTTCGATCCATTCTTTTATGATATTCATGCCTCGTCTATTTATAGAGTGGCCTAATCGCTCCATGACATAAAACTCTCCTTGTACACCAAGTTCCTTCATACTCTCAAAAGTTGTTTGTCCCCACTTCAGGTTAACCAAGTCATCACTGTCTCCATGTATTACTAAAAGTGGAGGCACTGTAAAGAAAACACTCAATGAACAAAGTTTTTACATATAATTTTGATAATAATTTAAGTGGGTAATGGTTTTACAATACTATAGGTAAAACCGATATTCTGCCGAAAAGCAAAACATAAAAAGATGGATACATTCACTAATTGGATAACATTTTATAGTCACACCCATGATCGGGAGTATTATTTTATTCTGACAGCTTTCAGATCTCCAGGTATATAGACTATATTTTTTATCGATAACAGCTTGATCAAATAGGTACCTAAGCAGGTAAGTTCTAATTGCATGGGGGAGAAAGGCTTTGAGGGGCAACTATGTCTACGCATAATATGGAAAACAATGGAGCAGACTATATTCAGCGGTGGACATATCTAAGCTGAATATCTTGGCAAAGGTCTAACTTACCTACAATGAATTAAGCTAACCGAATAATTTTTTTAAGGTAGAAAAATAAATTTAAAAAAATCATCTATTAAACTATAATAATTCAAACTATGATTTTAATAAGTAAGAATGATGGAGTTACGTTGAAATGTCAATTTTATAATTCGATAAATATTTATATTTTCCAAAAAAACAACTCGTGGTTGTTTCATTGAATAAGTAATAAGCCAGGAACTCTAATTCAGAACTAACTAAAAATATCAATCAAAAAGTAGCCCTATTTAAAAATAAAAGGACATGATTAAAAATACGAATCACTAGTTACAAATAGACATGCTTTTATAACATTTAAATTCAGAACGAGAGCAGGGATTGGTTCGCGCGCGCGCTGCAATGTCTGCTTTGTCAGTTGTGTCACATGTATGAGTAAAGATAGACAGGGTTGTGTCACCTGTGTCATAGCGGCGTGGAGGATTTTATGCAATAAGTGGACCAGACCACGTCAATAATAATAGTAGTTTATGATACTGTTGCATAATAGGGGTTATTAAATACGAGTGTGAGTTTAAGTACCGAGCCGTAGGCGAGGTTCTTAATAGTATCACACCAGTTTTTAATACCTAATTATGTGCAGTATCATACAGGACTTTATCTAAACTCATATAAATAATGTAATTTAAAGGTAAAAAATCGAATATATTTTGTCATAGGTTTTCATGACTTACGGGGATAATCGATATTCGTAATTTCCATTGCCGCCTCCACTATTTCAGATCCAAGTTTATTTCACCTTAGTATCACTGCTATTTTTCTATCATTTTTGGCCAAAATAAAATATGAATGCAAAAAAATCAATAAAATAAACAAACATTAATCATCATGGCGCCCAAATCCGTGTGAGGAAAAACTCCTAAGTTGAGATCTCTACCGCATACGCGACCACAGACAAAGTAAATTTGCATCTAAAATTATAATTGTTTAAGGATGAACCTTCGGTTGGAGCGCGAAATTCAAATTTTATCACGTTTTTTGCAAAATTGCAGCTCATTTATAGATCGTAAGTTATCAACATGTTATTTGCGACAAGAATGGTAGTATATTTACTGATTAATAACAAAAGAAATCATCAACATATACCTCCAAGGTATATTAGTAACATTTTCATGAAATAGTCGTATATGTCAGTAATTGACTGACAGTAATTGAAGTATTAAAACCCAAAAAACATTATAAGTGGCCAGACATGTTCAAATACATGTACTTTAATGAAAAAAAGTTATTTTATAGCATTATCTTGGGAAGAAAACTGTGCTATAACATAATTTTTTAATTTCATTATACACGGGTGTGCATAAAGTGGGTCATTAAAGTACTGATTTTGATTTCATAATAAGAACATTACGATATGAGAGTAGATAAAGTTATTTTATAGCATTATCTTGGGAAGAAAACTGTACTATAATATAATTTAAAAAAGTTCTAATTATGAAATCAAAAACAGTACTTTAATGACCCACTTTATGCACACCCGTCTATAATTAAATTAAAAAAATATATTGTAGTACAGTTTTCTTCCCAAGATAATGCTATAAAATAACTTTTTTTCATTAAAGTACAAGTATTTGGACATGTCTGGCCACTTGTAATGTTTTTTGGGTTTTAATACTTCAATTACTGTCAGTCAACTTGTCAAACGAAATAATAAAGACTTAATAACTACATAAACAATTATAATATTAGATGCAAATTTACTTTGTCTGTGGTCGCGTATGCGGTAGATATCTCAACTTAGGAGTTTTTCCCCACACGGATTTGGGCGCCATGATGATTAATGTTTGTTTATTTTATCGATTTTTTGCACACATATTTTATTTTGGCCACAAATGATAGAAAAATAGCAGTGATACTAAGGTGAAATAAACTTGGATCTGAAATTGTGGAGGCGGCAATGGAAATTACGAATAATCGATACCCGTAAGTCATGAAAACTTATGACAAAATATTATTGATTTTTTACCTTTAAATTACATTATTAGATGAGTTTAGATAAAGTACTGTATGATACTGCACATAATTAGGTATTAAAAACTCGTGTGATACTATGAAGAACCTCGCCTACGGCTCGGTACTTAAACTCACACTCGTAGTTAATAACCCCTATTATTCAACAGTATCATAAACTACTATTTTTAATTTATAGTCGGGTGTGCCTGAAGTGGGTCATTAAAGTACTGTTTTTGATTTCATAATTAGAACTTCACGATATGAGAGTATATAAAATAATATTATTGTACATTTTTTTCTTTTTAATAGAATTTTGTTTTGTTTTCGGATTACACAATACTTATTTTATTTGCTGCGAGGTGGTGTTACACTAAACTCATATAATAGAATCGTTTTCTACCTTGAAGGGAGGATAGGAGAAACGATTATTTCAGGTCTTGTCAGACTTGACCTTTCGGAGATTAACCATCTTACCTTAAGCCTACAAAATCTACAATCTTCCGTATCATGCTAGTGAGCGAGTGGTGCGGCGCGGGGAGAGGTGGAAGCACGCGGGCGGAAGGAGGAATCTATTGCAGCAAGGAAGAGAGCTTCATTACTTGCTTTGAAGTTTCTTCGCCACTTCATCTCAATCACTTCTGCATGATGGGCGCATACAAACTGTAGCAAGTCATATGAGGTAGCCTTGAAGCATGGTCGCATTGTCTACTTTGCCTTTTTCTCTGGCAAAGAAGACCATGCGAAATCGTGCATACTGTCTTGTTTTAATAAGGCGGTTTGATGCTGAAACCTAAGGCCACCTAGCTCAGCGTTGATTTTTAATGCACTAAAAACTGGTGCTGCTTGCTGTCGTTTTGCAACCATATACCTGATGCGATTCCAGGTATCTGCGCAGAACCTTTGCGCTAATTCTGGGATCACGGGTTCCATTTCCTTTACCTCAGGTAGAAATTCTGCGCCGGTTGGAGGATCCCGGGTTCCATTACCATTACCTCAGGTAGAAATTCTAACTCCTGAGGCGGTAACGCGTCGTTCGTAACCATCTCACCTCGTAAAAGGGGTGCCGGAGGAGTCCAGAGTAGGCGCTCGCCAATCATCTTGGGAAACTGAGCTAGGCTGAGAATCAGGTGATGAACCCTCCTCGTCTGAGTCTGCCTCTTCAACGCCCGTCCAATTATGAAGATCCTTACGTTCGTACGTAATTGGGCGTCGGCCATCTAACAGCGGAGGTCACTGATAGCTAGCTAGCTAATTTTCCACATGAAATTTTCAAAAATAAATTCCCAGAAACAAAAGCGTTTAAATGCCGTCACTCGGTTGTCCACTATAAAGGGAAATCTATTAAAGCTCTTAATATGGTGGCGACGCCCAAGAGGATAATGGTAGAGAACATGCTTTCCATGTGATGCTCTAGTGAATCTAATCTCGATATTTTTGGCTCCCTAGCCTGCGAAACGTCTGAAGTATTTAGATCTATTCCTTTTCCTTCTAACGGGGTCCCCCTCACGCTCGGATGATAAGGCTCGATTTGATTCCAGCCTTGACATTGGCCTTACTAAACAATTCCGTAGCAGTGGCAGTTAACCTTATTTCGTTGCAAATGGCGGGTGGGCTTAGAAGCAAAGCCCTTGCGAAGGCCCAATCAAGTAACTTCATATTGATATCTCGAAACCCTTGTCGGTAGCGTGCATCAGATTCTCCGTTTTCAAAACGCTCATCCTGCAAATCGGGGCCGCGGGCTTCGGAGGGTAGCGGGCGAGTGGAGATATGGGATCGGCAGTCAGCACGCAAGTTACTTTACATTTACATTATTTTTCAAGACATGGTAATAGTGATGTATCAAACTATACAAAACAAATTTTCACAACCAAGACGGGACATCACTTGGGACGGAGTCCATATAAAAGTGCCCATTCTCCTTTCATTGCGAATGTTTCACCGTTTACTTTCGCAATTATAATATTAGTACGGATACTTACATTTAGCACCAGAAGATTGCTTGATATCATTGTACACAACAGAGTTGTGGTTTAAGAAAGAACTGAATACAAATGCACCGGCCACGTTACGATCCCATCGGTACGCTGTGTGGTAGGACAAAGATCCACCCATGGAGAAACCACCTATAGACAATATAATATATAATAAAAGGAGTGTCAATTTAAAATTATTTACAAAAATTATACAAAATACAATCTACATATTAAAAAATCCTCGTGATAGCCGCTACTGCATCGCATCAAATTCGCATTTTTATTTATGATCTTTTTGCCTAATGAGTTACCTAAAAGCGTTCGCCCTATATTAGGAGTCTATAGGGTATGCAGTCCAGTCGATCAATGCGACTCATCTCATTGGGTAGTATTCATGGTCTTTAACGTACTCCGACTAGTTTCGTTAGTGGGTTACAGGTCCGAACAAAATGCCCGTGCGAACAAAAATGCGACATTGGTGTAAGAAAAATATTGAAAACCCTCTTGGAGTGGGTTTTAGGTATGTGGAGAAATAATAATATGATAACCATCTCGTTAGGGAAATAAGGGATTCGACGATTATGTTTTTAGGATATCTTATGCATTAACCCATAATTGTTAATACTTTGCTGATATTAAACAGGACATCATGTGGAAAAGATTTTTCGTTTCTATGACGAATATTTTTAAAGTAACACTCACCAACAATAATTCTATTAGTGGGTATCCCAGCATCGTTCTCCTTCTTTATGAGGTTTCTTACTTCTATGTCAATATTATTTAATGATTCTAATATCTCCGGTGCATCGGGGGATACGCCAGCGCGGTCAAACCATACATTGCTCATGTGACCGCCAGATGGTGTGTAAGGTTGTAAGGGCGCTGTAGGATACATGACTTTGATGTGAGGGAATGAAAAATTCTTACATAACAATCGAACCCATTCTTTCATGTCAGCTCCGGATGAACCTGTTGGAACAAATTACTGTTTAACAGCCGCCGTCAGAGAGGTCAATTTAGGGCTCCGCACTCTCCGCACAAATAAGCCAGCGACCGAACAGAAATGCAGGTTGTTTTAATTTAGCTAAAATTGGGTTAACCCAAAATTGACATTATTTTTGTCGTCTATAAATTTATAGGAACGCCTTCAAACCTTCTATCTCGGAGACTATCGTGACACAGTACAGCAGAAAATGTATTACAAATTGTGGCCGGCCACCAACCTAGACTTAGCCATAGATAGACCATAGAAAAGAACATTCGCTTGCGCGGTGCCAAATGAGGTGGCGCGTGACAGCTACTTAGTAGCAGGGGCGCCCATGAGGGGATTATTGCAGTTACTCCAGCGCGGCAGAATAACATATTTCAGCTTGTTGCTTGCGCATGTAGGGCAGCAGATCAGAATAGTAAAAAAACGATAGTTGGATTTACTCGAACGCGTCAGACTAAGGTATGGTGAGGTGAGTTAATTACATGCTCGGATTCCCAGTTTGCGACTTTGCTCTTGCCAGCCTGGGAAGTGCAAAGTCGCAAACTTTCGTCAATAAAGTTGAGTGCGTGCAGGTGCGCGTTTCCACGGTGAATTGCATAAAAAATAGTAGTTTCTGATACTGTTGCATAATAGGGGATATTAAAATACGAGTGTGAGTTTAATTCTTAATAGTATCACACGAGTTTTCTCTGTACTCACCTCATCTAATAATGTAATTTAAAGGTAAAAAATCGAATATATTTTGCTATAGGTGTTCATGACTTACGGGTATCGATTATTCGTCATTTCTATTGCCGCCTCCACAATTTCAGATCCAAGTTTATTTCACCTTAGTATCACTGCTATTTTTCTATCATTTTTGGCCAAAATAAAATATGTGTGCAAAAAATCGATAAAATAAACAAACATTAATCATCATGGCGCCCAAATCCGTGTGGGGAAAAACTCCTAAGTTGAGATATCTACCGCATACGCGACCATAGACAAAGTAAATTTGCATCTAAAATTATAATTGTTTAGTCCGGATGTCTGGCCACTTATAATGTTTTTTTTCTTTATTATTTGACAAGTTGACTAACAGAAATTGAAGTATTAAAAGTGGCCAGACATGTCCAAATACTTGTACTTTAATGAAAAAAGGTGGACCGACGATCTTGTGAGGGTCGCGGGAAACCGCTGGATGGGGGCAGCACACCGGCCATCATGGAGATCCTTGGGGGGAGGCACAGCACCTACAGCTATAAATTATATTATTTTGTATCACACTCTAATATAGAGAAAAAGTTTGCAAATGTCCGATCAGAACAATGTCTAAAAATTGCACTCGTAGTAAAAAATGACCCAGCAGACGTAGTCCTGCCCTGAGAACAAAAAATAACTGGGTCCTAACTACCTATTTACCTAACTATTTTCCAGTAACTTTTTTTTTCTGTACTAATTTTGCGGAGTCTCACACAAATTTCCATCCCCTATTTTAGGGGCTGGGGGCAGATTTCCAAATAAAATTATGCACGATTTTTTTGTTAGTCACAAATAGTCCGCATACGAATTTTTAGCTTTCTACCTTGAAAATTGCGGAATGCTCCAAACAAACTTCCACCCCCCATTTTAGGGAAATGGGGGTTAGAAAGAGACAAAAAGTAGTCTATGTCACTCTCCATCCCTTCAACTATCTCCACTTAAAAAACCACGTCAATTCTTCTCTCAATTTTGCCGTGACGGACAAACAGACACTGCACACACTTTCCCGTTTATATATTTAAAAAAATATGGATTTATTAAAAAAAATAGTTTAAAAAAAAAATAATTATTCCTTTTCTATTAGATCTCAGAATATATGTAAATAGTTTCAAGTTATTTGGAATTTTAAAGAGACATATTCACATTTTTTGTGACTTTACTAATGAAAAATTCAAATAAAAAAAATCTATTCAAGTACATAATAATAATATCCTGGGATATTCTTTATTGCATAGTAACTTTGTGCATATATTGCACCCTTTTTTCAGTTTTTTAACTGTCTTTGATGAATATTCAATACTTATTTCCGCTCTTCGTGAAGGTAAGTCCTGGTTTCACACGTTACAAAATCAAGAGATTTAATTTCTCAATATTTTGTGCAATGTCTAGATCTTTTTATTGTCTTGTGATTGAGAGAGTGAGCACATAAAAAATATTGTTATATGTTATAAGCAATTTGCAGCTACACATAACCTGCAATTATACTTCAGCCTTCGTCCTCGAGATTAGCATTTATGATTACTTGTAGTAGCGCGTAGGATTCACCACTTACACACTGAATTTGAGGGTACTCTCATTTTTTTTTTTTTTGCTATTCTGCCTACCGCTCAGTCACTCCGTTCTCCAATTCATTCGCGTTTCAGTGTTCGACCACTACACACGCTAGCTCAGTTACTACTTACGTTAATAGTGAAACAAGTTTATTCTAATAATGTTTTAAAGTTTTAAATTAGTGTTTTAAATTGCAATAGAATTAGTTAGCCGTCATCATTGTCACCGTCGCGTACGTACATGGAAGAGATTGGAGCCGGAGGCGACATCACGACGCGCCACGTGCGACGGTCACCAACACGCAGGCATCGCAGTATCCACCCTGGATGGGATGGATTGATGAAGTGATATTGCATCGGTATTGTGGGTATGCCTGTGGGGCTACTTCGTGCCACCTATGCTCATTGTGTTTACTTTGAGTATGCAATTAATCACGTACAAAGGTATTTGGTATTGCGGTATGCCTGTAAGGGCTACTTCGTGCCATTACCACGTACAAAGGTATTTGGTATTGCGGGTATGCCTGTGGGGCTACTTCGTGCCGTTAAATAATGTTGGGGATATCCCTTGCGGTTATCTGTTCATTATTATAATACCTATTCATCACCTCCTTGGTTGCTGTCTTCATCGTCACCATCGCGAACCTAAATGGAGGAGGTTGGAGCCGCGGAGGTGACATCACGACGAGCTACGTGCGACGTGCGACGACACATGCAGCCATCGCAGTATCTACCCTGGATGGAGTTCAAGTGATATTGCAATCGGTATTGTGGGTATGCCTGTGGGGCTACTTCATGCCACCTAAGCTCATTGTTTACACTGAGTATGCAATTAGTCACGTACAAAGGTATGTTAAAGATACATTCAGTATTGTGAGTATGCCTGTGGGGCTACTTCGTGTCGTTATATAATGTCCTAGACGACTCGTCATGTAACCTGTCCATCATCTTATGCTTTTGTTTAGCATGGAGTGTGCAATTATAATCGCGCACAGTGGTACATACTATATTAGTATTGCGGGTATGCCTGAAGGCACTCTGCACCGTTACGTAATGTCGCGGATAACTTGTGGATTATCTGTTCCTTATTTAATATGAAATCTGAGATGAAACTTAATAATATTTAATATTTTTCATGGCGGGCGTGCCTATAGGCCTATATCGTGCCAAAAAATCGTGCTCAAGTTGTCCGCAGGTTCATTATTGGCTTAATGTGCATAGCTCTTTACAGTACCATAACTTGGTTATATATTGTGTCATTACGTCCCACCTAGTACCTAACTAGTGAGCAAGTAGCTAGCACCTCTAGTAATTAACAGAAGGTTTTATGCAAACGTGTTAAAAATGTGGGAATTACTTAATCCAACATGTAAATGCAAATGCAAAAATGGACCCTTTTTACATAGTGCTATGAAAAAATTGTAAAGTGTTATAAAAATCATAAAATACTGCTCTGTTTCCGAAATACTTTTGTACCTTCCCGATATTTGTATGTTCATGAGCAAATTACGAGTAATATCAAATCCTGACCACAATGGCTCTCCGTGTAATGTCAGATCAAATCTATATAATATGCTATATAAACTAGTTATACATAGTGCCCTATAAATAGTGAGCTATAAATTTTGCGCCCCCATATTTGGAAAGTAACGCCTTTGCATGCTCGGCTACCAGAAGGCAGGGCGTATCCGCGAGAGTTATCCCGCGAACACAATGTAGGCGCAGACTAATTGAGGGAAGGTGAAAAATTTACGGTCAGGTGATACGAATTGGCCAGAAGTGACCAACTCTCCATCGCTCCGTCGTTACATGCGGCGACATCAGCCCACATACGATCGCGATCGTCCGCGGTTATTTTCTTACCACCGCCGATAATGTGAAACATTTGGTTAAAAATATTTTTATTGCAGATACCGAAGCGCACCGCATTCATGCCAAATGCCTGTGTAGACAAATTCTATTACCAATGGCAACTTATACAAATAAATAAACCTGCCATTCTTACATTTTTATAATTAATGGCAGTTCTTGGAATATTATTTGTTTTTTGTGTGTTGTTTGGGTACTTGCGTCCCATTTTCGAGCCAACGGATAATTTAATATTTTAAGACCACTATGGACACCATATTTCGATGTGTGTACAAAATCGACTTGTAAACCCTATGATAGACGTTTTACTGTGCTTTTATTTTTCTTAAAACTGAACCAAAAGTAAACTCTAATTGAGCCAAAATATTTTAATAACTAATTAAAAATAATAACTTTTATCTTTTTAGCAAAGACAGATTGAACATTCGAAGTGTTTACACTGGTAATTTGGTTTGAAAACACAGCACACGTCATATGTTTACCATTTATATCTCAACAACGGGATGAAGGGAGCGTACGGCCAGTACACTAAGGAGGAACTGTAGGAAGTCATGATATTTTTTAACAATGATTTGAAAGACACCGTTTTTTGGTGTGGTTAACAAGAACAAAGCGCATGTGACGCCATGGGCCGTAAGTTCTATTCCCATTTGCAAGAAATTTATGTAAACATATACTTATCTTGGATCCTCATAAAGAAGTAGTAAGTTCAAGTTTTGCTTGACTTTGCATCCGATGATAGTCGTGAGGGATGTCCCACAATATTGTTAACTATTAGTACTTGCTTCAATTCATTAGGTAGATGCTACACCTGCCACTATTTTTTGATTAATTCTTGTTACCCAAAGGTTGTCTGGAAAAGATCGTTTAAGCGATATGGCCGCCTATATTGTATCACTCGGTATACCTAACCTTATTTGACGTCTTTTTATGTATATGGTCAACAATGAATGAATATTCATTCATTCATTCAACCTACAAATTAATAAATAATAATGCAGAAGCTAATTTTGAATCACGACGAATATATTTCGACATAGAATGGCAGTTATCAGAAAATTAACTTATAACTTTAATATCTCAGTATTGACCCATAATACAATACAATCATACTGCAAAAATCCAGAAAATGCAATTATGGCATTTACTATACTTTAGACCGAATTTAATTTCTACGCTGTAAAATCATTACATAAAACTATGTCAGATAAAGTACAAGATATCGTTATCCACGTGAAAATGTTTGATACCATAACACGTTTCTACCCTCCAGCGCCAGTTATCCACTCGAAAGTTACCCTGGCGACCACTATAATATTTTCAGAAATGTGGAAAGAGTATAGATACGTTAATAAGACATAAAAACTTATAGTGTGGCACACATTCATAAACAATTTGTTTGTGTATATGAGCTTACGCAGAAAGCTATCAGGTTACCTTGAAAAAAAAAAAAAAAAAAAAAAAAAAAAAAATTTGAACCTTTCAAAGAAATAATAATAATAACATTTATAGTAGATGCCTATATTATATTAGGACTTTTACGCAGAAATTCAAGTAGCAGTCAGCTGGACGTTAATACGTCGGTCAATTAGTAAATCCGTTTTATATATGATTAAGTGAATAAGCATACACTATTCCGAATGAAATAACTTTTTATTTACCAAATTATATAATGAAGATGCATATCTAGTACCATGATAATATCAGTTTGTGCATTCTTAGATTTTATTTTAATTCTAATTTTTATTTAGGAGATGATCTGGTGGATACTTCAGTTATCCATAAATGTACATCCATGTATCGAAATATTGAAAAAAGCGAAATGCTAATAAAAAAAAAAAAAAAAAAAAAAAAAAATAGCTACTTTACTAGCTAATGCTATTAGTGTTACAGCTAATAGGGCGAAAACACTTAGGTACACCTCATAGGCAGAGGCGGACTAGCAGTCTTTGCTGCCTTAGGCCGTGTAGTACCCCCTTTTCAGTTCATATTTTTCTGAGACTTAGTTATAAGTATATAAATATTTTTTGCCGCTATTAGCCGCCCCTTATACCTGGCCGCCCTAGGCCTGGGCTTTGTCGACCATTCTTTTCATTTTCCAAAAATTCCGTCACGTCTTATACTTCCGAATAAAATATTATTATATTAACATAATTTGTGTAATAATTAAAATAAAATTAATAAAATTACAACTATACTAGTTTCAAACAGTAGACAAACAATTCAAATTATGGAATTTATTGATTTACTTACTGACTTTTGACTTGAATTCATTGAGGAATTCATCTTTCACGTTATATTATGTAGTTTTTCCACTATTACCTACTTTTAATTTTAAAATTTAGGTGTTCAAATGACAACTTTAAGAAACCACAAAATGGTATTGGTACTTAGTTTGTACGTGAGTACGTTTTTGAAACCTTTTTAAGGACTGTACCTTTGAATCGACGTATCTGTCTTTGGTTAGACAACACACGACACACTTGCCGTGCTTCAGCTTAAACTTAATCTAGATATTAACAAAACAGCAGACTTATCTTGGGTTGCACCTTTTTTGATATTCAATAATAATAAATAATATTTTTTACCTATATTCCATTTAATGTTACGATATTTTAATGCCAATTAGCACAATAGCTATAGAGCTATATACCTACCTTGAGCGATATACCTGGCTTTTTTATAGTTTTTTCATTTATAAAAATGAAGTTAAGTACGTATGTACTCACCTTAGAATATGCTTATCTACTATCTTGAATTATGATAAGCAGCTAGCGTATTTATTACCTACGTATTATTTACTTTCATTAATATGTAAATATTATAGTAAAACATTTCACAAAACGACAAATGCTCTAAACATCTACAAGTAATCATAAATGCTAATCTCGAGGACGAAGGCTGAAGTATAATTGAAGATTAAACGAACTTACCTGTAAGTGAAGTTCTATCGTAATTATACGAAGCCTTCGTCCGAAGAGATTAGCATCCCTCCCACCCTAAAAATACCGTTGTTCGGTTTACCTGCCCAATGTTTGTGAAATACTATATTTTAATCTCAACGAAATGAATTGGAGAACGGAGTGACTGAGCGGTAGGCAGAATAGCAAAAAAAAAAAAAATGAGAGTACCCTCAAATTCAGTGTGTAAGTGGTGAATCCTACGCGCTACTACAAGTAATCATAAATGCTAATCTCTTCGGACGAAGGCTTCGTATAATTACGATAGAACTTCACTTACAGGTAAGTTCGTTTAATCTTCAAGTAGCATTAACACACTAGTCCTCAATACATTTATGTAAATATAATATGTAGTAATTACAGATAGTGTTGCCATCTCTGAAATCCACTAACCAGGACAACAAGTGAGAAAACCCCGGATTTTGCAGCTTTAAATCGGGACATGTCATTAGTTTGTTAAAGTTACTCAATAAAATAAATTCTACTTTAGTATTTATTTTTGCGACCAGTAAACTTTAAAACCAGGACTACAGAAGAAACTTCGCCCGGGGTTTAGAACAAATCCGAGGAAACCCGGACAGATGGTAACCCTAATTACAGACAATGCAAGCAAAACTTTTAGTAGTTTATCAAGAGTTAGAAACCATTTATACATTGGCCTTTTGGTGATAATGCTTAATTAGATAATCAGATTTACTATAATTCAATAATCCAATTTTCAATAATCATGTGTAAAATAGTTGTGACTCACTAATAGATTTATTTTAGACATTTTCTTTAGAATAAATACTATGTAGGTACTCATAGTGTAAATGCAAAAACCTACCTATAAAATTTAAATTTTGTTTCTGGTTATAAAAAGTAGGTAAATCCAAAGGTTAATGCTTGGTACTCATCCAATTATGATAAATCTATATTTATACTAATAATAACGCTGAAGAGTTTGTTTGTTAGTTTGAACGTGCTAATCTCTGGAGTTATGGTTCGATTAGAAAAAATATTTCAATAATAGGAAGCTACATTATCCCCGAAGGTTAAAGGCTAATTTATCCCGGGAACTGATTGGGACCGCTGGGAACAGCTAGTAGTTAATATGCGCACCCCACTCTGATAAATAGATCGTGAACAACAGCTACCTACTAATAGCACCTACATAAATGTAAGGAATTATATTAAATACAGTAGAATTATATTTACCTGATCCATGAAAAAACATTACTGTAGCAGTTTGTTTGGCTCCAGTATGTTTTGTCAAATGAAGGGCACCTAATTTCGACATTTCACTAAACAAAGCTTTACAATTACGTTACAATTATTATTAACACTGAACAAATCTACAAGTATTATGGATTGGATTACGATTTCTTTGAAATAGGGCGAAAATTTTAAAGCCGCGGCGCGGTACGTATCTAGCAGTGTTGTTCCTGATAAATTTAGGGGTGCCGTATTCTAATTTTAAAATTGCCGGATTTATTAGGGAAATCTAAGCAAAATGCCGTATGGATACAAAATATTTATTTAGAAGGTTAAAATAATAAAAAAAATACAAGTGATGTATGTACTTTGCGTGATAGTTCGCAACAGATATATGTATACAGCCAATAAGAGAATCCCAATTCACACTAGGTTCAGTACAATAACAATTATTCCGGGGATAACCACACATCCTAGAACCTACCAGAATGAGAAACTAAAGATTACACATTGTGGAACGCAATAGGGGATCGGACAGGTATCACAAAAAAATCTTAATTGTAGTTAGAAATAATGTTAATTAAATAAAATGACTATTCAATGAGTATTTTTGTAAAATAATAATGTTTTATATTTTTAAATCAATAAATAATAGTAGTTTATGATACTGTTGCATAATAGGGATTATTAAATACGAGTGTGAGTTTTTCTTAATAGTATCACACGAGTTTTTAATACCTAATTATGTGCAGTATCATAAACTACTATTATTTGTTGATTTAAAAATATAAAACATTATTAATTTACAAAAATACTCATTTTGTTACCTTTAAATTACATTATTTATCTAAACTCATATAAATAATGTAATTTAAAGGTAAAAAAATCGATAGTTTTTTGCAAATTAAAAAAAAAATGCTATTTTTGTGTGACATTTTTGGTCAAAATGATATAAGTAGGCAAAAACAATAAAATAAACAAACACAAAAATCATATAAGTACCTAATGAAATCCGTGTTGCCAACTCCCAAAAATTCTTACCTCTCAAGTTCATGTCAAAAATTCGTCACATGTAACCACACACAAGTAAATTTGAATCTAAAATTGAATTAATACTGATTGATTATACTATTCATAGGTCCAAAGTGTACTTTAATAGAAAAAATGTTATTTTATAGCATTATCTTGGAAACAAAACTGTACTATAATAAATCATTATACACGGGTGTGCATAAAGTGGGTCATTAAAGTACTGATTTTGATTTCATAATAAGAACATTACGATATGAGAGTAGATAAAATTAATAAGTTGCAATATTATTTAACAGTTTGACAACCTTGAACGAAACACCAATCACAACGCGTTTTTTTTTTTTAAAGGACTAAGTTGGTAGCCTCAGATGGCCGCAAGAACCTTACCGGACAAAATACATCATACGTTTGGATTTTGGATATAGTACAAACTCAAAAGTCTCATCAATTTTGTAAATTTCTACGTGATTCTTACCGTTTTCTACGATTATTTCATTTTTTTCTACTTATTCTGAAACTGTATGCGTTGTGGAATCTATTAATTTTCTTATAATTGTCTTCTGATATATTTTTAGGGTTCCGAAAAAGAAACAAAAACGGAACCCTTATAGGATCACTCGTGCGTCTGTCCGTCTGTCTGTCTGTCCGAAAATATTGGACTGGAATGAGTTGAAAGTTGGTACACATATGTAAGTCGGTAACCCAAACATAGATGTGTTACATAAATAAATGAATTTCAAATATGGGAGTTAATTTGGGGGGTAAATTAGAAAATTAAAAAAAAAGTTTTGCATACAATATTGTGTAATATATCAAATCAAAGGGCTTCTTGTGAAGATCTCAAATATATTTTTTTTAGAATTTTAACATACATAGTTTTGAAGTTATTTAAGAAAATAGGCGAAAAATTGGCGAAAATTGACCATTCCCCCCCGTATTTCCGAAACTAATGGGCCAAACATTTTGAAAAAAAATCTGATAATAGTTCTTTACCTAAAGATTACAGGAAAACCTATAAAAAGTCTCTCTAATATCTTAAAACCTGCAATTCATGGATATATATATATATAATCTGAATCTCGGAAACGGCTCCAACGATTTTCATGAAATTTGGTATGCGGGGGGTTTCGGGGGCGATAAATCTCCGATTTCCAAAAAAAATAAAAAAACTTTTAATAGTTCCCATCAACAAATTTGGGTCAGATTTAAAAATATTTATGGAACTTAGTTAAACATGTACGGAACCCTCACCACGCGAGTTTAACTCGCATTAGTCCGATTTATTTTAGCATGGAACCTGGATATACAAAAGCCGATAACCGAAATCTTCCAAGAGTGGACATTCTAATGGTAGGAAAAATACTAATCCGGGCTATTGTGCTGCTGAATTTAGAAATGTGAAAACATCTGTGTAAGTATTTCACCTAGTCATTATTTATTCCGCATACTAAGTAAATTTACTACGACAGAAAATCAAAGAGAACATACCTAACTTACAAGTGTGAGTTATGTTAATAATGTTTACGGCTTTTCAGATCGACGAGATAGTCTTACGGTGATGAATGCTATAGGATAAGTACAGCTTCGACAAAATTCGTAGGTATATAGTGTATATAGTACTATCAAATGCAGGTTTTGTATACAGAACACAAAGTACGTTCAAAATCATATGCTGTGACTATAAGTTGTTGATGAAAAAGAAGGGAAAAATCTAAGCTTCAGTTCAGTGTCATTATTGTGCTGCTTTAACAGGAGGTTGTAAACATGCTGTTGCTTTTCTTATGTGGGTTCACACTATAAGAAAGTATTATTTTCGTGCCGCTGACTGAAACTTTGAGGCTACCAAATGTTGAAATGTACTAAGTATGATGAAACTTTAGCTAAGCACTATAGGTATTTCGAGTGTAAATAAGTTTTTTAAAGTCTATGTATGTACTATTCTACATGAAAGTACAAAATAAAACAAATTGCGATGATATGAATGGTTTTATTTTATTTTTATCTTTAATGTCTTAATATGTAAAAAATAAGTACTTTTTCATTGAATAATACAAGTTATTGAATCTTGCAAGTTGATAAGAGCACATGCCATTTATAATTTATTTTTGTAATGTGAAAGAAGTGTTTAAGACTTACAATCTCAGATAACATAATAATGTGTAACGTAACGTCTACATCAATGTGATAATTTGCTAATAGCAACTTCTTATTGTTAGTAATTAACTCAAGTAAAATTACTGAGTCCAAGAATATTGTAAAATAACCGACCAACAATTTCCAAAAAAAAATCAACAAGGAACCACAAGCTTCGCCCACAATCATCTAGCACATGTATATTTTTTTTTGGAAATCTCCCGGATCCTTCTAATGACTTTTTTTAATGTGTATCCTCAAACATACAATCTGCTTAGTTTTATGAGCCTCTTCTTTAGTCAATTTTGCAAAAGTAAAAACTTTCCTTCGCATTTTCGTTTCGCTAAGTAGAAACATTTTATCCGTATATTCGGTTTTCTTGGTACATCAATGAATATTTTTTTATCTGGAGTAGTCACGGAAGTATTCTTACAGAGAGGTGCTGCATAACAACAATATTTTTATAACCATTGTAATTAGTTTCAAACACTTTGTGAAAAGTTGTCCGATCCCCTATTAAATAATAATAATATAATAATAGTTTTTTTATAATATTTTTGATTTTTGATACTAATGTTGTAAAAAAAACTAATTTTAAGGAATAACATAAATAAAGAAGATAATAATAAATAAATTTTAGACATTGGTGCCGATTCTGTTCTTGATATGAGTTTTCTGTATAAAATATTAAGAAATGAAATCGACTGCCCTAACCTTTGGCAATCATTCAAACTACGCGTCCCACGTCGCGCGCCGAGACACGCATCCGGCCTGTTACATCAGCCCCCAGTAAGAACAAACCTAAAGCAATCCTAGACGATATCTAGCTAGACTAGCTAAAACCTACAATTCTATTAGTGATGAAGTTGATGTGTTCCATGTCACACCACTAAATTTAAAAAAAGTTGTGCTGAGATTGTTCAGATGACATTTATCTCATTTAATTTTTATATTTAATTTTTCTTCATTGTAAGATATATATATACTTCATAAGTTTACTATATTTGTAAATTCCTAGTTTTTTTTCCTTGTTCCTTTTCCTAAAATTTTATGACTAATTTTAATTGTTTGAACTACAGTTTTAATTATTCTTTAGTTTCTTTTTTCAAATTATATGTAGATACTTAGTTACCAAGTTTGTGTTGTTTGCATGTTGTGGCACCTTAATAGGTTGTGCATTTACTTTTGTTTTTATTTTAATTAGTTGATAGTGTTATTTATAATGTAATAACCACTGGTTATCCTAAATAAATAAAGCGAATTCCCTTAAATATTTTAGTCCTGTCAGATAAGTCCAATCACTTCAACGTGAATTTAAGCGAGATATATTGGTCACGACTATTTACCGGTACATTACAACGGCATGGACTAAACTGACAGCATTAAAAATGTTCTTTCTTTTTTCAATAAGGTTAACATGAAAGAGAGGTGACTTGTCGAATATTAGTTAAGATCGTAAACAACAGAATTGGCACCATAACATCATAAGGTTGCATTTGGTTGAAGTCTGTTGACGTTTCTTTTCGTGGCGCTTCTACTTTATCTATGGTTTACAAGTTGGTGCGTTCTATTTTTTGATTTACTTTAGTCAATTGCCGTATATTTTAATACGGTAATTAAAGAGCTGCCGTATACCGATATGATGCCTAAGATGCCTGAATGCCGTATATTACGGCAGTTGCTGTATCAAGAACAACGCTGGTATCTAGTCAGTCACAGATTATTGTTAATAATCCCGAATAAGTCACTTTTTATTAAAATTCTATTACTAAATTAGTTAGATAGAGTTTCTTTTAGTTACCGATTAGGGGGGTTTTTAATTTGTCAATCTAAATTTTTATTCGAAATAAATATTCCACGATTCCATGGTAAAATAAGAATTATTGACGATGGGACAAGTGCCCAAAAATTACGAACATGGTTACTCTCGACAATGAATCAATATTATAGGCTCGTACTGTTATCGCACTCCTAAAATCTAGAAATTGAGCGAAGAGAATATAAACCCACAAAAAAAGGAATCGGCTAACTGAAAGCCAGAAATTTTCATGTAGGTAAGTCTTGATAAATTATGTAGTGGAAACCTATTACCATATTAATTAATTATGGATTCCTATTAATATTACTTACATTTCAGGCAGCCAAAAGCCAACACCATCTATCCAGCAATTGAGAGGACCGTATTGGGGCCTGCGTTGGAAGGCATTGCAACCATATGTGATAGTGATGCAGTTCAGATTAATGTATAATGAAAATTATGTGAAATAAATATATTATGATTGTAATATGATCGCTTTATTTTCATCTATGTATAGGCACTCCGCCTGCGCCTTGGTATGTTACAAATGAGAGAATACACAGTGATCTAGGTATCCCAACAGTTAAAGAGGAGACTAAAAATATTTCTCAGAAATACAAGGACAGAATAAGGAACCATCCAAATAAGCTAGCACGTGAACTCATGGATACGAAATTAACATTTAATAGAATAAAAGAAAGGCCCCGCAAGATCTACTACGGTAGACTGAGTACTGTTAAGCGGGTATGCCTCTGGCTCTGGGCATGCACCGCACAAGACAACATGCACACTCTTGACCTACAGATAAATGTCCTATTTGAGACATTGCTGTAGGTACATAAGTATATGTATAAAAAAATGTATAGGCACTCAATATAGAGAATATAGATTATACTTGTAACTCAGCGAGTTATCCTGAATTTGTTACCATGAAATTGTATGGAATTCAAGAGTTCTAGGTTGCCTTTAATTTACACTAACATTATAAAGAAGTAAAGTAAATTATGTTCAGGTGCAGGAGTAGGAGGTAGGTAATTTTCAGAGTTACTGGTCCGATCCTCAAAATTCTTTCACTAATAGCAAAGTTAATAGGAAGCTACATTATTCCCTAGTGCTACACGCTAATTTAAATCACAGGAACGTGGGCAAAACCGTGGAAAACTTGCCTAATATTATGAGAGATAGAATATGCATTTTAGAGTTGGGTAGGTACTAGATTTACTTCAGGACTATTCAGGAGATTCAAAATAAATATAATACTATGCAACTTCCAAACGTCAAAATGCTCCGATTATGTATTAACCGGGACTTTAAACTACCTCTGCCACCTCGGTTAGATAAAACGCTTGATTAGATGATTATCTCTGGTGAACATGAAAATGCATGGTAAACGCCCGATTATAATTTATCGGCCCGTTTTGTAGTCGGTGAACTCGACCTTCCTTAGTATAAAATAAATCGGACAAATGCGAGTTAAACTCGCGTGGAGAGGGTTCCGTACATGTTTAACTAAGTTCCATAAATATTTTTAAATCTGTGCCATTTGTATTTCTCAGAGAAATTCAAGTATCTTATAGAACTAGCATTGCTAGTAAAATCGTTCACGCCGACTTCACGCCGCGTGGTCCAAAATCAATCAGTCTTATGTCGTATGCCCGCGAGTGAAAATACATGACATCTATCAAACTAATAAAAATAATTTCGATGGAAAATATGCCTAGTTGTGCATTACGATATTGTAAGACACGTTACGGTAAAACGTACGAACGTATTTATAATTTATTTTCGTAAGAATTTTGTGTAAATATCCATTAATTTAAATATTATTCATTATTAGATTCCTACGAATTGCGAGAACCTCTTCATTTTTAGAAGTTAGATTCTCTTTAGGTTAGAATTAGAAGACTGCGACTGTCATTTATTTTTGACAACTGTCAACCTAAAAACAAGTAAAACTTTTCGATAAAAACAAGTTCCCGCCAAAAAGTCAGCAGAGGTAATGTTACAAAAAAATCTGTCTATGGTTTAACACTCAAGTCAGAATTGAGTCAAAAAGTGGTGCCGATTCTGTTGTTTACGAACTAAATAAATTGAATCTCACTATATCTCTTTCTAATAGTAAATAAAAAAAAGGGATGCAAGTTATTTTAGTCCTGTCAGTTTAGTCCGATCACATAATATTTCAACGTGAATTTAAGCGCGATCTATATTGGTTACGACTATTTACACGTACATTACGACGGCACACAGTGTTTTATGAGACCCAAAAATCGGACATGCTTTTTTTATTGAAATTTTGGATAGATTTCATCATTATAAATGCTAGAGTAAAACACCCACCATTCTAAAACTTATTAAAAAAAATATTAAAAGTCACGATTTTTCATCCTTTTAAAACTGAAAAATAATATTTATTCAAAAACTAAGTTTAATATTTAAAGTTTTGATATAACGACCGTTGGGTATTGCAAATATGCACTATTTGCTCTTTTTCCAGGTTTTAAAAGTGACTGGAATGGGAAGAATTATTGATTTTATGAGTTTTCGTTTTTATTTTTTTTCTCCTAAATTAGTACGTATTGGACCGTCAAACTCACAGCAAAGCTAGTTGACAATGTAGTCCATACATAAAAAAAATCACGAGGATATACCGTGGGACTTAAAAGTTATCGTAATTTTAGTAATATTCCGTCATTCCCGGTAATATGGATTCCGACTCGATCCGTCGTACTGCACGGACGTACCCTTGCGCTCCGTGCGCTACCCGTATCGTTTTCGCGAATTTATCGCTCGATTGTTACCTGGCTTTGGCTCGGTCCCTTATCTGGCATTTTTCGTCGAAAGACACCTGCGCTATTGTTTTCGTGGTAATTTACCTGGGTATTTACCACGTTAACATTCCATTGTTTCTGACACCGTCATCAAACTTGTGAAATCCACGCTTTTAGTGGTGAACTAACGGATACCTGACGGTGACAACGAAGTTAGTTCGAGCGTGCCCCGGGCGCTCACGGCTTCCCTTCTGGAAAACGTACACCCGGACGGGACTGGATCAGTCGGCCTTGGGGGCTTCCCTAGTCAACCCCAGTTAGCGCTAGGCAGGGACGTAGGAACCCACTGCACAATAAGACTGGCAGTGGGAACACAAGCTTAGGGCACACCCTAGGGCCTACACACCTCCCAACCTATACCCGGTTGGGAGAGATTCTACACACCTCCGGGCCTACCCACTCGGGGCGAATAGATAGGTTTTAGCTAGGGCGATTGCCTGAAGTTTCTTGTGACTTCTTCTCTAAGGAACGCCACGCGAACGAAGTCACAATAGTGTCGTCTTAGATTAGCTCCCCGGCCGAAAGGCCCGGCTGGCCACCATGGCCAGCCAACCTCCAACTCTGTCCCTAGAGGACATCCTTTTAGATGAGGAGGTACTTCGGTACCTCCAAGCCAAATTCCCGGGACACCAGATCCCCACCCCGTCCCAAAGCCGTCCCTCTTCCCGCGCTGATTCAGAGATGTCGACCCAGTCCATCTCCGAGTCAGTCACTGAACCCATCCAAATCATCCCCCCTACCCAATCGTCTGAGGAGGACGATAGCTACCAGCTCGTCCCTGGCGGTCGTAAGCGAGATCGCAAGGCCCGCAAGGCGGCTAAGGTGACTTCCCCCCCGGAGGATTACCCGGTGACCCCTCCCTCCCCCGACTGCTTTCCATCCACTAATCCTGCCCCCACCCCAATCTCCACCCAGCGCGTTGCCGCCAGGGAAGGTACATCCTCCCCTCCCCCACTCATGGATACCCCAGTATCTGCTCCTCCTATGGAGGTAGCGCCTACCCTTTCTGCTGCCCAAGTTCCAAAAAAGAAGGATGTACCCCCGCCCCTTTTCATTCAAGATAAGGGCAAATGGCCCGATGTGTCATCCTGGTGTAATGTGCCCGGAGCACACATCAATTTCACCAATGCCCACCCAACTGAGCACGGAATCCGTGTCACAGTGTCTACCTCCCAGGACCATAGAGCCCTAACTAAGCTGCTCAAGGAGAGGAAAGTAGCCTTTCACACCTACTGCCTCCCCGAGGAGCGTGCCCTTCGTGTGGTAATTAAGGGGATTCCCCACGAAATTACCACCGAGGACATTGAAAGGTCCCTCAAGGACCAAGCTATCCCCGTACATTCCGTACATCGAATGTACAAAGGGCGTGGCCATACCCCATATAATATGGTCCTCGCCCAATTAGAACAGTGCGACAAAGCCAAAAAGATATTTAAGATCAGCTACGTCTGTCACCTGTCCGGTATCTCATTTGAGAAACCCCACAAGGGAGTGTACCCCTCCCAATGTCACAATTGCCAATTGTACGGCCACACCGCCCGCAATTACTTTCTAATGATACCTAAACCAGCCAGATACAAATAGTAAAGCCAAAAAGATTTTATTATAAGTTCATACACACTATAATGCGAAAAGACTTTTTCCCCAACCTAAATATTTTTCAAAGAACTTAAAGATTATTTGTAAGGCGACCCATACACCTACAATAATATTGGGCAATGTTGATGATTGCACAATATTATTGAACATGTAGGGGTAGTATTGAAGATTGCACAATGATTGAGTAAAAGATTGAGGACTTTTAAATTTTATTGCACAATATTTATTTATTTAGAGCGGTCGCGTACGCACGCGTATATTTTTGCAGCGAAAATAGCACAAAAAACTTAAACGAAAGAAAAGAAACGAGAATTCAATATCGTGATTTATCTGCTTTGTGGAATGTTAAAAGTAAATTGTACCATGACCGGGACAAAAAGAGACAATTAAACACACGATAGCTGCAGCCAAATCTTTATCAGACATGGTGCACTGAAGAAAGTTATGACGAGAATGCTTGTTCAAATTTATTGTCTCAATAATTTAATTGTACCTGGTGGGTTTCGGAGCTCATCAATCATATTGTGCAATCATCAAAATTGCCCAATATTATTGTAGGTGTATGGGTCGCCTAAATCGAGAACGCGCGGAACGCGATTGAAACTGCAGCAGATATTTATAATTTTAATCTATTTTAATCAACTTAAAAAGTCGATAAAATATACTTTTTGAAATTTAGAAATTTCATATAGAAAATGGGATTTGTTGACTATAAAGATATCGACGTAACAATTTCTGTTTATTTTTCTTTTCTGTACTTACAGGCTCACCTTTTGTTTTTTCAAGTTCATCATCTACATTCAACAATGAAATCGATTTATTTAAAATTAAAATTTCCTGTTCTTTATAACTTAAAACTCTTGGTTCTACGGTTTTTTTCCAAAGAAATTGATGTTGGTTTTTTATGTTATTTTTTAAACTTTGGTTATGAGTTGACAATATTGTTTCAAGGCCTCCACCAACTTTGTACTCATTTGGTGCCGGCGTAATGAATGAATTATTGCGAAAACGGGGAGCTCTGTATAGTGGACCTCGATGAACTGCCGGTAAACATTTAGGAGTTTCTAAAGAATAACTAGCAGGGCCAGGCGATTTTAATTGGCCAAATATAGAAATCCAGTTATACCATGGCTGAAACCGGCCCTCAGATGAGAAGAAAGGAGCGTTGTATTGTAGTTGTGGAGACCTGTCTATATTTAAATCTGATTGTAAAAAATCTGCTGGGCTTGGCTCATCTAGCTTTTGATCAAGGGGTTTCATCCTAACCGTTTTTGATTTAAATGTCCAAGTAGGTAACACGCATAGTTTTTCTGGATGATCCAAATTTTGCCGTTTTTCATAGCCTAAAATTTCTCCATCATCTGTATCCTTATCAATAAGGTCATCTTTAAATCGTTGAGCAGAACAACTAAAAGGTGCAGTAGGGCAATGCATGTAATTGCATAACTTAAAATTTGTATTGTAGGTTGCAGGACTAGGTCCTTCTTCATATCGAGGCTTAAATCTCGTGGCTTTTACGCCAAAACATGCAGGTTTTGGCAGAGTAGCATGACATAGATTCTCAGACACTTCTGCAGGATCAAACGTTCTTTTTACGTTATGGTCAGCTGGTCCTGGGCGTTCATCATATTTGGTTAACGAAAATCTTTCAGATTTTTGTCCAATAAATTTTAAGTCAGTTCCTTTTGCAAGCACTGGATTATAAGTTGCAGGACCGGGACGATCCTCTAAAATATTTTTTTGCTGTACCATCTCAATGAATCGAAATTGTTTTGATGTTTTGCGACGATATGCTTTTAATTTTTCTACACAGATTTGATCTTCTGTTGGTATTTTTTCAAAAGTATAATCTGATGGGCCAGGTCTTTCTTCTAAAACTTTTTGCGTTCTTTCAGAAGTCCATCGACTCCATTTACAGCCTTTATAGACAGCACTTGATTCATGTACTGTGCTATCATAAAAAGGTGGACTTGTATCTACTGGTACATCTCTTATACGTTTTTTAGACCCATCAGATACAATTTTAAAACCTTTATCCCCTCTAGAAGGAGCGGATAAACCATCACAAATGTTCGACCTCGGGGTTATTCCCTTGAATATACGCTTTCGTACTTTTCCTTGACACACAACTTCTTTTTGTTCTACAATGCTATCAATAAGACACTCACATGGGTTTTCAACTCCACACTTACATAGAATTTTTTCTAAGTCTTCCTTACCAAATGACTCATATGGAAAACGAGATCGTTTTGACGTCATTGATGTAATGTTTGGGATTTTTGGCGGATAATTTGCATTGTATAGGGCATGTGTCCATATTTTATGAGCAGCTTGAGATTTACGCGGTGTTTTTGATAAAAACGGTATATTTTGAGGTGTTTTAATTTTTGGCTTGTCCTCATATTGATATGCCCCAGGGTCTAAAAGCACGTAATACTTTGATGAGGGAGGAAATCTGTTACTTATACAGTAAGCCATACCTACTAATTCTAATCATGGATTCTAAAATAAGAATATGAATCGAATTCTTCGTTCTTCTCTCGACGTAGAAATACACAAATAATTTGATAATAAAGTTAATATAAGATGGTAGGTAGGTATGTATAATTAAATGTTAAAAACCTTTAAACATCTAAAATATTTTAACGTTAATACTAAGACATCAAAATAAATAATCATGGCCAATGAGAATACAATACAAATATGTAGGTACATAGGTACACACGGCCACAGATCAAGCTACACGCTGCGGTACCTTAAGAGGTTGTAATAGGCGCTATTTTGCAATAAAAATGTGTAGCTTGACCTGTGGCCGTGTGTACTCAAAAAATTACGTGAAATTTGACAATGACAGTTGAAAATGACATTAAGCAAAACATAAAAGTCAATGACTCGGAAGCGGAACCAAAGATAAACTACGTACCCCAGTAACTTTGGTGACTGGTAAAGAGATAGGATTAGGTAGAGAGGGCAATTATATTTTTGAACTGGGAGGAAATGATATGTTATGACATATACTAATGAGCATAAGTGCAAGACAGACACTATCTGAAGTTTTTGTCTCGTTCGGAATATGGGTAAGGATTGTCAAATGTTTGTTTATCTACACATTTGTAGATAAACAAAAAAGAGTGAAAAATTTTTGCTTACCGAATTTAGGCCATACAAGTACTTTTCTCATGGTGTATCCAAAATATTGTTTGAAGCATTAATTGTACCTACTGATTTTCTTTAACAAAATAATTAATCATTCAATAAGAGTCCAAGTCATTTGGAAGACGCGTGCGTATTCCTAAATTATGTATAATTTCGTAGATACTTACATACCTAGATTTCAACGTATGTGCGTAGGTAGACGCGGCGACCTGCGGACTACAGCTGGACACTTGGACAGGGATCGAGTCGAGGCAGTAAACTACTTACTAATCTGTGGAGGCAGTCGTCGGCCGGAATTAATACGAGATTTAACCTACAATCTCTTTCCTTTGTCGCAAACGTTTACCCCCCCTTCCTACCATTAACAATCGGTAAGTGAAGTATTTTGTTGATATTAGGAGTTTATTTAATTTTTCGACCATATATTCAAATAATTTATGGTTTTACGAACTTTTTAGCGTCTAATTAGTTAAAATTACAATTTCGAAAATATATAATATCGTTACAGGCTTACAGGGATACCAGTAAATAAAAAAATATTTACCCTAACCTATTTAGTACTTATTTTTCTTGAGGAATCTTACTCTATTTATTATATTTATTTTCATAAAGAATTAACAAGTTACAAACATTTCATCATCTGTGTTTCATTTTACAGATAACCTAAAGATGCAACAGTCCGTATTCGTTGGATCGCTGCCACCGGTCAATCTGATTGGCAGCCAACGGTAGGAATGTGAAAAAATAATCGATTTATGAAAAAAAAACCTTTTTTTTTAATCGATTTTATAATTTTTAAAAAATCAATTGTTTTTCTTATAATAATTGTTTAATTTTTAATCGATTTAAATACAAAGAAAATAAATCGATTATTTATAAAACGTTTGTTTATGTTGAAAGTCACATCCCTAGTCAATGGCACTTACGCGCACAGATCATATAGAATATGTTGTATACACAACAGATAAGACAGCTACATGGGATTGGTGAGAGTTACTATGTTTACGAGTATTCAACGTTTCAGAGTGTGGCGCTACTGACGCTATGTTTAGTGTTGTGCATGACAGAGATGTTTGTTTGTCGATATCGATACAGCTAGTGCTGTTACTATGTCGGTAGTAGACTACTTATATCTTTGGATTATTTATTTTAAAATAAAACAGATTCGTATGATTTATTTTTTTATTTCTGCTCAAAATACAAACTTTTCTATGTTAAAATTGTTCCTTGGTGAGATGGTCAAGTTCAGGGCAAATTGGCAATATAGTACGGTTGAGCCACATATTTCTAATTTTGTCATTCCGAGGAAAATTGTACAATGTACTCTCCTTGAGAGCAGCATGACAAACACAACACTTTGTAGGTAAATACCATAATAATAATTTGGCAATCAGAGTCCAGAAAACGTAACCTTTCAGGAAGGCTTATCACGTCAGAGTCCGGTAAAACAGTTCCAAGTCACAAAAGAGATATCCACAACAAGTCCCAAGCAAGCACAGTTCGTTAGAAATAAATTGTAACCAAAATTCTAAAACCTAAACAAAGTAGGTAATCAAAACCACAAACTACCAAGAGAACTAATGTTATCAAAACGGAATAACAATTGTCAAAACTGTCAGATACACCGGCAAGATTGAACTGAATGTAGTTATAATAAAAGCGAAATGGCGGCCGCTCTGTCAACCAATAGCGAGGGCCCTTTCTCTTGAATACTTATGAAATTTGAGCGAATCATAAGATCAAGAACGAATGTATGAGCTGTCTTAGCCCTGCTTACGCGTGTCTGTTCACGACACTTGAAGACCATATGTTTAGGCTTTAGGCGGACTAAAAATGCTACTTTTCTTATTCCTGGTGCAATTCCAAAGCTTTTTGTTTGGGTTGGTTATTTTATTTTTAAAGAATCGTAACTTTCAATATTTTTTTTCTCACAAACTATAACTTTTAGAATGGTGGGAGTTATACTCTAGCATTTATAATGATGAAATCTATCCAAAATTTCAATAAAAAAAGCATGTCCGATTTTTGGGTCTCATAAAACACTGTGGGTCGCACGCATCCATCGCTTGACTGTCACTCTGATTGATCGAACTTTCATTAATTGTTTGGTTGTGAAAATTGTTTTTTTTTATGCTCTTTGTTTTATGGTAGATTTGTAAAGTAATCACGTAATTTCGTGTCATTGGGAAGTGAATGAGTGTGGCGTAATATTTAAGTATTGATATGCATTATAAAACGTGTGTGTTATGTGCAATCCTAAAACACACAGCGTTAGGTGAAGAAAGCTGATGTGAATTCACCCTTAATTCTATATATCTATTATACAACTTACCGAATTGTCTATGGTTTAGTAGTCTATCCTTGTCACTCACAGCGTGCGCCACTCTTCAGCGTGAGAGGGAAGCTTTTTGACAGTTCATAGCTCCGCTAGGAGTAAAAGTGTTCCGTGGTTCATAGCGTTTGTGAATTTTGCCGTTAAATATTGCAAAAATTTTCATCAACTTATTTTTACACTAAAAAGTTATTAAAACAGTACTTTTCCAGTGTTAATCTATCTGACAGCGTTAATTTTAAAATACGTGTTGTTTTCATTGTGATAATAAAGTTTTTTAATGAGTTCAAGAGAAGTCGAACAAGTGAGTGACGAAGGAGGAAATTCGAAAACTGGTGCTTCGGAGGGAGACTAGTGTTCGAAAAACAAGAGTTTTGATAACTCATCTACGTCATCCTCGGAGGATGAACAAGGCTTCGCATCACCTCCTCCCAACAAAAGACGTAAGTTATCTCGTAAGTACAATCACAATCAAACATGTTCAGACCCACGTTTAGACTGCCTTATGCAACAAGTAAGCTACATATCTCAATATATGTCACAATTACCTCAACATATTATGGTTAACAATCAGTCTGTGCATAATGATAATAGTGACCCAAAGACATCTACTTGTCAAACACAATTTTTGACTAATCCAACAACTTCATCATGTAAACTTTCTCTAGGTAAGTTAGGTACGGAATTTGATGAAAAAACAATCATTCCTTCAGCAGACAAAGAGCGACTTTCAGAGTTAGCTCGTCTTCAGCAGTTTGACTCACCTGCTTGGAAAGGCATTAGGTATAAAAAAGCTTTACAATCTTGCCTAGCTAAACCTGGCTTTGTAGGCCTTAAAGTTAATGAGGAATTGTGCCATTTCAATAAAAATAAAGATTACTTAGCATCTACGGAGCAATTATTAGCAGGCTTGTCTAACAACATATTAAAGCAAAGGCAACTATTAAAGAATGGTTTACAGGATTTACTTGACTGGACATCAGCAAATCAAAACAGTTTAAATTCTACTGCATTATTTGAGAAGATTACTTCTATTTTTGGCACTGGCTCACCATCTTATAAGAAATCAATGGCCACAATGCAAATTATTTGTGGGAAGAGGGCAGAGCAGAGTGTATTGAAGTGAGACGGAATAGAATTTTAAAAGAAATTGGTAACGTTAACTTACGGTCTACACTTCAAAATATCCCACCGAGTCAAGAGTATCTATTTAGTAGAGAGGCCTTGCAACCGGTCATTGCATCCCTAGGTGGATCTCAGTTTTGGTTGAATACTCCTACTTATTTAAAAGAGAAAAAATCTGCAACTACACCATATTACCAAAATAATAAAAAAAATCAGAGGCCTTCATACAAGACTTCTTACAAACCACAGGATAAAAGACAGAATACAAAATATAAACCACAGACAACACCCATTCCAGAACTAGCACCCATACCAACACCAATAATAAACAAAACTGACACTCAACGCATGACCAGGAATTTCACAGGGGGCTGTCTAAGGAACTATGCACAGTTATGGCAACAGCAGGGAGCCAGCAATTATATTATAAGACTGATAACTGCTGCCCGCATACCATTCATAAAACATGACTGGCAGGATATTGTAGGGGGGGTTCCCCCTACAATATCCTGCCAGTCATGTTTTAAAGAAATTTGCAACAAAGATGTCAACAGAGATGACAGACATGATCTCACAATTAAACCAAAAAAATATATTGGAGACACCTCCAGTTTTAAATCCAGGTTTTCTTTGTCGAATGTTCCTTGTCAAAAAGTCAGATGGGGGACTGCGTCCAATATTCGACCTCAGAGGTCTAAATGCTTATGTGTCAGTAAATAATTTCCATTTAATTTTACAAAAAGATGTAGCAGATTTTTTACAGACCAACGATTGGTTAGTGAAAATAGACATTCATCAAGCCTATTTTCACTTACCGATCGCAGAAACACACAGGAGGTTCCTCCGTGTAGTTTACAACAACGAGGTTCTACAGCTCACAGCTCTACCATTTGGCCAGTCATCGGCTCCCAAGACGTTTGCCACAGTTTCAAATTGGATTGCGGAAATCCTACGTGCACGAGATTTCCGTATATTAGTCTATTTGGACGAGTCCATCAGGACAGAAAAATTCTTGTTTTTCAGGTTGCGGAGACACTGAGAACTTTGGAAACCTTGGGATGGTATGTGAATTACCAAAAGTCTGTTCTGGAACCAACACAGGAGGTAGAGTATCTTGGTCTGCTATGGAACACTCACCAAAACCAAGTAAAATTACCTATGAAAAAGGTAACAAAAATAAAATAAATAATCACCAAGATGTTGAGTGGTGGAAACAGTTCTCTGAGAGAAGCTCAGAGTTTATTAGGTATGTTAAACTTCGCAAACTATGCAATTCCCAAGGGTCGACTACACTGTCGCAGAATGCAATTATTACTAAGAAAATACAAGCAAAACAGACTCAGGGAATGAAAGAATCTAACACCACTTGTGCAAAAGGATCTGAGATGGTGGTTAAAGACAATCAATTACACATCTACACCAATAATCAAACAGAGTGTAACTCATTTCTTAACCACCGATGCAGCGGATGCAGGCTGGGGAGCTCTACTAAACAATACCCTGCTATCAGGGAAGTGGTTACCCCACCAAAGACCGTGGCAATCAAACATGAAGGAAATGTATGCTGTATTCGCAGCAATAAACAGTCAGCGGATGACTCTAAAAAATGCACATATATTAATACAGACAGACAAGGGGGGACCCAATCCCTTGGACTATTGGGATTGAATACAAAGGTCCTAAATCTCACAGAGCGATTAAATATAACTCTGACAGCCACATACCTCCCGGGGAGACTAAACGGAACTGCAGACCACCTGTCAAGGGGTCGGAAAGTCCCAGAATGGCATCTTCTGCCCCATGCCATGGAGGCTATATTCAGAGTGTGGGGCACCCCAGACGTAGATTTGTTCGCGTCCTGAGATACGGGCTGTCGTTCCAAAGTACGTAACATTGGACTCCCGAGATGGTTCCGCAATTTTTTGCGACGCTTTCAGCCAACAGTGGGATTACCAGTTGGGTTGTGTATTCCCCCCACCCATTTCAATACCAAGAATCCTAAACCACTTAAACAGTGCGAAAGGAGTGTACATTTTGATAGCACCAGAGTGGACCAAGTGCTTCTGGCTACCCGACCTACAGGCGAGAGCTATAGCAGAACCTCTCCCGATAAAGAACCTGCGGAAGGTTTTAATAGATCGGACTACAGACAAATGCCCTCCACAAATAGACAAGTTGACTCTTCTTGCTTGGAAAATTGGGGGTGGGCAGAACAAGTAGCTCACTGGACACCAGAAGAGCAAAATATATTAAAGAGTAGTTTGCGGAAATCTACTTTAAATACATACAGTGTTCCAATCAAGAGGTGGTTAGCTTGGTGTGATTGCAACCAAATCAATCCCAAGCTTCCTGAGGGTCAGGATGTTGCTAGATTTTTGTCAAAATTATCATCATTTATCATAATCATTTTATACACCAAAAGTAGATCTTACTAAGAATTTTTTCATCCATCAAGTCCTTAAAGCAGTTTCACATGCTAAACCTGAAGTTAAATTACCCATATGGGACACAAAAATATTATTTGACTGGCTTGAAACATCCACAAATTCTGGCTCATTATTTGACATTACTAGACGAACCGCTTTAATATTCTTGCTAGCCTCAGGTCGTCGAATCCATGATCTTACATTACTAGATAATAATTCGGAAAGTCAATGAGACTTTAAAGAAGATGAGATCATTTTGTGGCCTAGGTTTGGATCAAAGACAGACTCAAACACACACAAACAGTCTGGCTGGATGTTACGGAAACATCCAAACCACAATATTTGTCCTGTCAGACACATAACTAACTTAGTAAAAAAATCAAAAGATAGACGCAGCATGGACAAAACTATTACAAGTTTATTTATTTCACTATCAGGAAAATTAAAACCTGCCTCAAGAACTATGATAGCAGGGTGGATACGCAGTATTTTTAAAGATGTGTAAAGATTGATGCTCCACCAGAGAGTATAAGATCGGCGGTAGCTTCTAGAAGTTGGTTAGAGAATATACCTGTTTAGGAGATACTTAACAAAGAGGAGAGCATCTGTAAATACTAATAATTCTAACCATAATATTGATTTATTGCGCACAAATTTCTCTAATATTTGATTAAATAAATAATAATATTATTTAAATAAGCAATTAAAAAAAAACTTAAATGTTTCAAGTTAATTTTAATTAAAAAAAAAATATTTGATTTTCCTTACAAATCAACAAGATTTGTTTTCCTACTGAGGCTATCATTTTGTTATTTAATTTTTATTTAATATGTCACAAGTTATATTTAATTGGATTTGCTAGTTAATTTGATTTTTCTTTTCCCTACCATTACAATTTTGTTATTTAATCTTTTCTTAATAACAATAACAATTAAAAAGTAATTTTTCATAACAATGTTATATTTCTTTCATCATAGCGTTTGTGCCTATCACCAGCAAATACCAAACAGGTCTTCACCTAACGCTGTGTGTTTTAGGATTGCACATAATATAACTGTTTTGCACTACAACAAAACAGGTATTATGTGTAGAATAAAGCAATTATTAAAGAATAAATTAAGTTGCAGCAATGTTCTTGCTGGTGAGCTGAAGACTCTATGAACTGTCAAAAGGCTTCCCTCTCACGCTGAAGAGTGGCGCACGCTGGTGAGTGACAAGGATAGACTACTAAACCATAGACAATTCGGTAAGTTTTATCATAGATATATAGAATTAAGGGCGAATTCACATCAGCTTTCTTCAATATCTGTTTTGTTGTAGTGCAAAACAGTTATAATATGTGGTTTAAGAACGGGCCGGTTAGATGGCCAAAAATAATCTTCATGGCTAAATTTCCTTTGGATGAAGATAGGTAAGCATCAAAAAGCAATTTTGTAAGTCTATTACAGAAAATTAATAACATGGTTTACTGTTTTAGGAAAAAGAATAAGATTTATTATTAGAAAATAACCTATCAACAGTATCACTAGTGTTGACATTTTTTTATCGACTATCGTTGACTTTCGATACTATATCGATATTTAAATTTACATTATATTAAACTATTTTTGCTTGTAAAAAGTATAAATGCACTGCTAATATAATCATGCATTGTATTTTCAAGGTGTAGGTAAACAATGGGTTAAAGCTACGGGAAAAGAGGACTTGGTCTACATACTAGAAAAACTACACCAATTAAAACATATTTGTGGCACTACACATTGCTAAAACTGATCAAACAGGTTTCCATTTATTTTTTAGTATGTATTCATAGAATCGGACTTGCACTTGCTTGGTTACTGTAGTTACTCATGACTTTAAAGGTATGTTATATTTTACAGAGCTGACTTCTTTGATATCTAAGGAACATGATTACTGTGGCTCTTGGACTTCAATTAGTAAGTTTTAATTTGTTTTCTAGAATACCCGCACTTTTAATATTCAGTTTAACCATCATCCCATCTTAGTCCATTGCTGGACATACGCCTCTCCCATAGCACACCATTTGGTTTAATAATACTCTTTCTTTTTTGCAGCACCTTAATATCAACTGCTGAGTCAATGATTGAAAAATCTGTGGAAATATCTGAAACTAACCAAAGTTTTGTTTCATTTTACCATTATTATAGCAATTCTCATTGTATGGTCAGATTTTATTTTATTACACTATATTTTTACTATACAATGAAGTTTATCTCTACTTGCAACAACGTGAACTGGTATCTTGTAAGAAAATTGCCCCGTACCAGTTTAAACCGAGCTTGCGTTGGTGTAAGTGGGCCTACCTTAACATTATTTAGAATTAACAAATTACTATTAAGGGAGGCTTCGGTTGGAGCGCGAAATTCAAATTTTATCACGTTTTTTGTAAATTGCAGCTCAGTTATTATAGGTCTTAAGTTATCAATATGTTATTTGCGAGAAGAATGGTAGTATATTTACTGATTAATAACAAAATGAATCATCAACATATTCCTCCAAGGTATATTACTGACATATACGACTATTTCATGAAAATGTTACTAATATACCTTGGAGGAATATGTTGATGATTAATTTTGTCATTAATCAGTAAATATACTACCATTCTTGTCGCAAACAAGATTTTGATAACTTACGACCCATAACTGAGCTGCAATTTGCAAAAAACGTGATAAAATTTGAATTTTGCGCTCCAACCGACGCCTTCACCTTAACCCTACATTTTTGTAGCGACAAATTATCGATAAAAAGAATTCGTGTGTACATCACTATTTGAGGGGATTATGTTGGCAGCTTTGTAATAAGTCATACTTATTTTGTTTTTTTGGTATTCAAGTCTAGCATGCGTTCATACAAGGGTCGTTTTTCAACTTCTTCTATGGAACTCCCGTCTCTTAAACATAGTGGTTATAATGCATTATAAAAGCTCTTTGACTAGTATAAAGTGATCTGTGGTTGAGAGTATTTTGATAAATAAATATTAAGAAAAAAGTAGTTCTAACTAAAACGTAGTGTTTATATCCTCTTTGGTTCTAACGTTATTACACACAGTACAATAATGCCTGTATATAGTTTATTTCATCCAATGATTTTAATAGCACTCTCCAATTATATAGCAATTTTAGGTTTTTCAGTGATGTAATTGTTGAAATTGCTGTAAACAAACATGGGGCCAACCCACAAAACATATTTAATTTTAGTCAGCTTGGCTTTATTAGTCTGCGCCAATAAAAATGGGATAGATGTCGACGAATTGTGTAATTCTACCAGCTCGAAACAAGTCAATTATGAGTTTAGTTCTGATGTTGTAAATAGCGAACACATTATAACATACAATGGTTATTTTGCAAGATCGACTAGGGAAAACTATGTGAGTGCTGCTCTGAAGAACGCCGGGGTAAGTATACAAAAATATCAATAGGAAATCATATACCTATATACACAGATTTAGAATACCTAAGCTTAAAATTATATCTGTGCTGTGACAAAATCCAAAGTAAGTATATAAATAAAATAGTCGTATAGCTTCTATTGTTCAATCATTTTAGAACAGGGGTTCCCAACCAGTGGTCCCCAGAAGCTAAATTATGGTCTGCTAATGATTTTAAATTTGGCGGGTGGTAACGGCTTAGCGGTCCCATGCAGTGAGTGAGAAGGCGCGGGCGACAATGTATTTGCGTGTACAAGGATTTTCTGCTTTAGTGGTAATTAAAAACAAGGCGACAAATTGTTTAAAAGTTAGTGATGATTTACATATAGCTTTGAATAACAATATTTGTCCTCAGAAAGCTCAGAAATCACATTAAAACAAGTTTATGTCACACACACTAAAATCAAGAAAAGGTTGGGAACCCCTTTTTTAGAAGCTCACTCTGTGTCATGACTGAGCAGACTACTCTTGATCAATCATGATGTTAATAGTAGACCTACGGATGCCTATTAAACAATCAAATCATGCTTTGATTTATTATAGAAGTATATTTGCGAAATGTTAATTTGCTGTGCTGCAAATCAAGTGTACTGTAAAATTTAAACTTAATTGTGATTATTCATATCTCAGACTGAGACTATCTCCTTTATTACATGATATGGTTTAAAACAAATCTAGTAAATATCATATTTAAATGTATGTAAAGGAAGTTACATATATTTAAATATGATATCTACTAGATACTTACTGTATTGCGTCCTCGTGCTTCCATTACTGCGTTTACGCGGTGTGGCATGCTACCAACTTCCTTATACGATTTTGGGGAATATTCTCCCATTCCTCTGTGAGAGCAATTTTGAGCTCACAAAGTGTGATTGGAGGAGGTAGGTATTCGTTGTTTTACGCATCTCCCTAGCTCGTCCCAAGCATGCTCGATAGGGTTGATATCCGGGCTGCATGCTGGCCAATGCATATGAGAAATGTTCATCTCTTGAAGGTAGTGATTCACAATCCAACCTGTATGAGGTCGGGCATTGTCATGTATAAAAATAGCATCCTCACCCAAATTGACCATAAATGGCCCAAAGTGTTCATTATGATTTCTTCCACATATCTTACTAGTTAAAGAGCCGTTTTCTATGAACATCAGTTCTGTGCGACTCTCAGATGAAATTCCGACCCACACAAGTACAGACCCACCACAGTACTTTTTCTTCGATCCATCTTGCCTGAATCTTTCCCCTGGTCTTCTATACACTCCTGTAAGACACCCGCCTGTAAGAAAGCGATTACGAAGCGTGGTGTTCACCAAGTATCGATCTTCTCGTGCTCTGGTACACCTGGTTCTACCTGTTCCTGGTCTGTGTAGGTTAGAGCCAGTTTCCTCGTAACGTCGGAGAACTCTTTGTACTGTTGACAGCGACACACCAACAGTCCTGGCTGTATCGAATTGACTCCGGCTGGTTTCCAGCATTGTGAGAATTCTGATGCATTCTTCAGGTGTAAGCGACATGAGTACAGCTTGAATAATAAATATTGAACACTATCAATATGGTTTATATACCCACTTAAATGACAGATTACAAACAAAAGCAAAATCAAATGCAGTAATTTCGTAGTTCCATCTTCGAAAGTCTCCCGTTTTCAAATTTGATGTTTTATGACATAATTTAACAATAACTAAGAAGTTTTAATACCTTAATTTAAGGATTATTTAATTGTTTAGTAAACGCAATTTATTTAATTAAGCTAGAATTCTTCGTTTCCGAGATTTATAGGTTTCTTTAAGTGACCCTGATTCATTGTTTTTGAGTGTATTTATGAATTATGGATGTGAAACAAAATAGTTTGATTTTCGATGTTGAGAGTTGATTTTGTTATTATGTATTATATTTGTTATATATCCTTGAATATTAAAGGCCAATCACATTTTGACAAACATAGGACCTATTACTGCGCTGCAAATAGCAAAAAACTTAATAAGAATTAAATTTCCGCTAAGAAAACCCCATTTTCTGTATAATTGCTCCACAGTTCCAGAACACGTCTCTGAACATCACTGAGAGTATCGGGATCCTTGGCATCTACTTTTCTAGTGACGTTCAGTTCCGTAGTCACTTGGAAGACAAAGCCAAGCTGGCGTCTAAAAAGCTAGGTGTGCTCATTAGAGCTAGGCAGTACTTCACTTCGGGGCAAAGACTGCTACTTTATAAGTCGCAAGTCCGGCCCCATATGGAGTACTGCTGTCATCTTTGGGCGGGGGCACCTGCATACCAGCTTGGACCTTTTGACTCGGTTCAGCGGCGTGCCATTAGAAATTGTCGAGGATCCCGTGCTCACAAGCGGCCTAGAACCCCTTAGTCTGAGGAGAGACTTTGCCTCCTTATGTGTGTTCTACCGCTTGTACAATGGACAGTGTTCTGAAGAATTGTTTGATATGATGCCCACGGCTACCTTTTACCATCGCACCTCTCGCCATCGGCGGGGTGTTCATCCTCACACACTGAAACCTAAATGGTCTCGTACTGTGCGGTTCCAAAGGAGCTTCCTACCACGGACGCTCAAGTTGTAGGAATGAGCTGCCCGCCGTGGTTTTCCCAAGAGACTACAGCATGGGGTTCTTCATGAAGGGCGTGAAGAGATTTTTGCAGGGTCGGCAACGCGCAAGTGATACCCCTGGTGTTGCAAGCGTTCATAGGCTACGGTAACCACTTACTCTCAGGTGGGCCGTATGTTTGTTTGCTGCCTTAGTAGTATAAAAAAAAAATCGCGAGGTTTTTGGCCGATTCACCTGAACCAAAAGTTGAAATAATATATAAAAAAAAAATTAAGTAGTTTTTTAACTCATACAATTTTATTTTACTCTCCCTAGTCTGATTAATTTTGTTAAAGTGTTTTAAAACATCAAGTAAACAACCAATTTTCTGGGTGTTTATGGTTTTTTACCGGGTTTTAACCAAAGCACCGGGTTTAAACCCGGTGGATTGCCCATCTACCTATATGTGTGCCATCTCTCATGGCCGGTAAACAACTAGGTGACCATAGATACAGACAATATATTATGTATATATGGGTTAATATACAAAAATTGGGTAACTCAATGTCGTCAGTCATTAAAGAAAATGATTTATTACATTTTGTTATTGTTTAATTTTATTTTAATACTAGCTGTCCCCCGTGGTTTCACCTGTGTTTCCAAGATAAAAAGTAGCCTATGCAACCTGATCTAGATAAGGCATCATAAAATTGTCCATGGGAAACACAGTTCACACACAGTGTTTTTAGTGCCTTTAAAGGCGGTTCTATTTTATGTTAAAAGTTTTTTTTTTTTTTTTTTTTTATGTGTAATCAATGACTCTCAAGGTCACTAACCTAGGATAAACATATTAGCGTTGTACCTTCCATCATCGTTCCTATAATATTTAAGAATTATCTCCTAACTCATAACCGTTAAGGAGTTGTACCTTCCATCATCAGCTCAGCAACAAAGTGTAAGTTTTGGCCTCCAATTTTATATGATATGTTTTGGCTAAATACTTTAGGATTCTAATATCTGGACTAAACGTAAACAACTGGATACAAAACTGTACTGGCTATTTACAAGACCATTCTGAAATCTATTTGAAATTACAGAATTCAGCTGTGGAGTATGGCTAGCAATAACAACATATAGATTCTTGAAAGATTTCAGAGTAAGACTTTGAGAGCCATGCTAGACATACCTACTACATGAACAACAAATACAAAGATCTAAAAGAAGATCTGTTAAACAAGGGATTTCCATACACAGTGAAAAAAATCAGACGAGAATATCAACCCTCAACCATCAACGTCTGCCCCCAATTAGTCATAACTCGTACAAAGTCCCCCCCACTCCTGGTAACGGCCTGAGCCGAGGGTCGTACCCCTTTCGGGGGTGCCCGTCAGGCGTTGTTACCTAAATATTACCCGGCTGAGAGCCCTCTGCGCTCGCCGATTTGTCCGGTAAGGTTGTTGCAGCCATCAGAGGCATTAGTCCTTTCAAAAAAAAAACAACAAACTGGCATACAATTTAGAAGGCACAGGAAATGTAACACGTACCAGATTGAGGCAGCATAGTGTCCCTATGCTAACTATAAGACTTGGCAACAGCATATGAATCCCAAAGTCCCAAGAGTTCCTTTTACTAACAGAGAGCATATCTGTAAACACCACCTGAATGGCTTATTGTGCTGCTGGCACAGATCGTCAAGATATAGAAAAAAAACATCTTTAGTGTTTAGTAGCTGTACGTGTGGGGAAAAATTCAGGCATAGCTTGCATTAATACATTTTTATAGGTATCAAATTGGACGTTACTTCAGCGAAATAATCCGGCTACGGAGTACCCAAGTGACTTTGACGTGATCATAATAGAAAATGTGAGAAAAAAAGCTTTGGATGCTCTACGTGATCACCCTGCCATCCGCCGGGTCACTGCCCAAAGGCAAGTCGTGCGTACCATCAAGTATGTCAATGAGGTATGTAATAAAATTCCACCACAATCATGATTCATGTGTAGGTATGTGTGTGTTAAGGTGAATTGATTAGATGCGCAGATCACGGGTGTAGAACTGCAGACACATATAATTTACTTTTAGGAAAGTAAATTACCGTATAATAATGTATGACAGATTTTTTTATGGCGGTATTTTGAAATATATATTTTTAGGGTTCCGAAATTCAAAAGAAAAAAAAAGGAACCCTTATAGGATCACTCGTCGTCTGTCCGTCTATATTTCTACTGTGGTTTGTCCGTCTGTCCGAAAATACTGGACTGGATTGAGTTGAAGCTTGGTACACATTATGTATGTCAGTGACCCAAACATGGACGTGTTACGCAAATTAAATGAATTTCAAACAAGGGGGCTACTTTTGGGGGGTAAATTTCAATCAAAAGTTTTTCAATCTATATTGTGTGTCATATCAAATGAAAGGGCTCTTTGTGAGGATCTCAAATATATTTTTTTATATACATTTTAAGATCAATTGTTTTAAAGTTATTTAAGAAAATAGGCGAAAATTCATCCATTCACTCAGACTCGCCCTTGTCCGGTAATTATTTTACTATGTATAGGCCTGTGTTTGAACACAATCTTACCATTGTCTGTGATGATGTAGCCCAATGTGGTAAGCACACAAAGCCTGAAGAGAACTGGCTCTCAAGTGCCCCTTTTTGCTTAGCCGCAGTCGGGTAAAAAAAGCTTGTCCTTAAAAAAATGGTTTAGGAGGAGTTCGCGGATATATGAGACGGAACAAAAATACAGGTTGTGTTTTTTTTCACATCAATGAGTTTGATTCCCGGCAATGTAAATTCAGCCTGTATTTATACTAAAAAAAAATAGGATGAGAAAAATTATTATATGTGCTGTTCCAATAAATCTTTATTTCAATATTCAGGATGATTGTGGGCCTAATGGATGCGTTTACACTGGCTGGCGGAATCACCGAACTCGTGATCTGAATTCGTTGCGACTACCACGTGAGGTAATGTACCAATAGTGTTATTATGCTCTGTACGCTAGCGACGGCGTCATTTAATTCAATAGACCACAAGTAAAATGTAAAATTTGTATTACATACCAAAATAGTCTTGTTTGTTTAGCTACCTCTGAAAGTGAGTCGGGCTACAAGTAGTGTTCCTTACTATAACAACACATTTTTTTATCAACTTCACTCAATATCTTCAAACAGGATACCTATTTTGCACTCCCACTATGAAAACCTCGAATCTTGCGTAGTATTCCCACCTGAGCCCGTAGGAAAGTTATGAATTTTACAGTATATGATCAAGTACTGAAGTTGTAACCATTATCATAGTTTTCATTTGTCAAACAATTTAATGTCATTGTATAGTTTTCTAGCAATATCAGTAACTAGTTTCTAATTCTTGTCCATAGAATGGTGGATACACATCTAGAAAACTCTTGAGGACGGTTCCGCGTCAGATTACATCGGTACTGAAAGCTGATTTACTCTGGTCCCTTGGAGTTACTGGTAAGAATTTGAATCCATAGACCATGTCTTTGATTTCACTCACTGAGAAATCGAAATTTGAGTGATGACTTTAATCAATACCTTCATTTCGATTATGATGTATTATTCTGTGTCGAAGTGTAGGTACAGTTGTCCATGGAACGTCTCGATCTGTCTCAGTATCTCCAGCTTTGACGTGTAAGTATTCAGTTTGTCTGTAGTACAGATATACACATAAAAAAAAAGATTCTGTGTGACAATTCATAAGTACTTGTAATAAAGGTAATATTTCGTTTCGTTTCATTTCGATATTGGATGGGTTGGTTATATTATATGCCTGGAGCGACGTGGCGCATGATCGTAATAAGTGTGCGATAAATCAGCTAGTTTACTTCACCGATAACCGAGCTTAGTGAAATTTTGTTCCAGGTGAAGGAATAAAAGTGGCAGTATTCGACACAGGGCTAGCTCGCAACCACCCGCACTTCGCGCGCGTCCGGGAGCGCACCGACTGGACGGGCGAAAACACGCTTGACGACGCGCTCGGCCATGGCACCTTCGTTGCCGGAGTGATCGCCTCGAGAGCAGACTGCCTCGGGTTCGCGCCTGATGCGGATTTACACATATTCAGAGTGTTCACGGATAATCAGGTTCATCCCAACATATCGTATTTTACTAATCCTACTTCCTACTAATATTATAAATGCGAAAGTTAGTGAGGATGGATTTATGGATGTTTGTTACTATTTCACGCAAAAACTACTGAACGGATTTGGATGAAACTTAGCAAATAGATAGACCATACCCTGGAATAACATATAAGCTACCTTTTCATCCCGGGAAAACATAAGATCCCTCAGGACAAAAGCGGGCAATAACTTACTAAATTCATCATCATCATTTCCCTGACCTGTGCGCAATAATTTGGGGTCGGCGCAATGTACTCTTCTTCCATTCATCCCTTCTATCCGTGATATCGGCATTCACTCCTTTTTTACTCCTATCATCTTTATACAATCCATCCCTTTTTCGGCCTCCCTCTTCCCGTATATCCATCAATTTTCATATTCATAACCCTTTTAGTCACATGGGTTCAAAAAATGAAATTGAAAATTCACATGTTTCAACTTTTTTGCGTAATCAACCATAAAGAGGGGGAAAGTTAGGAGTTGAAACTATGTTAAACTATTTTTTTATAAATTAATAACTACTATAAAAAATACTATTATGCATAGTATATTTATTATACCAGCTATCATATATATAATTGCGTATGAAGTCGCGGGTAACAGCTAGTAGGTACATAAAGTTCATAAAATTGTCACTTGGCTGGCCGTGGGGATGCAAGTGAACCGATAATCTTTTTTAGGTTTAAGGAACCTTTAGCTTCGTTATGTCCGTCTACCAGTAATTTGTTGTTTGGAAATCGTTATTACAACATTAATTTGCTAACAATAAATTTGATTTAATAAATTTACCTAGCTTCTGAACATGTAAATGAAAACCCATTTTTTTTAGTCTAAAATTCAATTAAAACTGTAACAGCTAATGAGAGTCTTCTCGTTGACTAAAATGTTTAGTAACTATAAACTAAGTTTTTGTTGGTGCTTCCAGGTTTCGTACACTTCATGGTTTTTGGACGCGTTCAATTATGCAATTATGAGGAAAATTGATGTCCTTAACTTAAGCATCGGGGGACCAGATTTCATGGACCACCCATTTGTGGACAAAGTGTGGGAACTCAGTGCAAATAAGGTTAAAATGAAAATATAACAATAGTAAATTTAAGTAGGTATATACTAGCGACCCGCTACTGCTTCATCCGGGCGGGTATGGTATTCATTATTATGGTATTCATTATACATGGCGTTAAGGACTATTATAGTCTACATTGGTGCCGATTCTGTTGTTTACGAACTTAACTAATATTAGACAAGTCACCTCTCTTTCATTTTAACCTTATTGAAAAAAGATGGAACATTTTTAATGCTGTCAGTTTAATCCATACCGTCGTAATGTACGGGTAAATAGTCGTGACCAATAAAGATCGCGCTTAAATTCACGTTGAAATGTGTGATCGGATTAAACTGACAGGACTAAAATATCTTGCATCCCTTTCTTATATTTACTATTAGAAAGAGATATAGTGAGATAAAATTTATTTTAGTTCGTAAAAAACAGAACCGGCACCATTGACTACCTAATACAACTTAAAAAGTTTAGGTAATTGGATAAGGATTAATTCTATGTCGGCCAAAATAGCTTCAGAAAGAACTCAAGCGAGCTGGGAAGCTAAGTCATGAAAGTAAAAATAATGGTTTCAAACTATTGGTGATATAACTAAAATTAAAAATTTAAGGAAACTCCCGAAAATCAAGAAAACAGATGTTGATTTACAAACGAACACTCTTGTTACTTAAGAACACTCCATGAAGTCACCTTTCAAACAAAAAAATCATCAATTGGTTCATCCGTTTAGAAGCTATAATGCCACAGACACACTTTAAACTTATAACATCCCTCTTTTTCGTCGGGGTTTAAAAATAGGTAGTGAAAGTGAAATTTTAATAGAATAGAATAAAACCGTAAGCCGGTCTGCCTAACGGTAAGCGATAACTATAACCTACAGATGCTTGCAATACTAGGGGTATCACTTGCTCTCATCATTAAAAATCTCTTCATACCCTTCTTGAAAAAGCATGCTGTACTCCCTAGAAAAAACTACGGTGTGGATCTCAATCCACAACAGGAGCGTTCGCTTTAGAGTTTCTTTGAAACCGTGTGCTTTTATGATTACGGTGCAATTCTTCAGAATACTGCCCTACTTTATAGAATGAATACATAACATTCTATTAATTTTTTTAGGTGATCATAGTATCAGCGATTGGGAATGACGGGCCACTCTACGGCACTCTCAACAATCCAGCTGACCAGATGGACGTCATTGGCGTTGGAGGTATCGGGTTCGACGATAGAATTGCCAAGTTTTCGTCCAGAGGAATGACTACATGGGAATTACCACAAGTTCGTATTATTAACTGCTAATCAAATAAAGTCTTTAAACCTTGCGTTAATGAAATACATTGTTTAAATTAGCAATATGGTATACTTTAATAAGTTCTAATGCTTTCATTTCCACTTTGCAAAAATTTGGAGTCCCACATAGGTTTCTCATTATGTCGTGTCTGTGTTTAGTCTGGCTACTTACAAGGAGTCTTGAAATAATACCCTCAACAACATACCTGTAAAAGAAGCATCTGTGACCCAGGCCCGGGGCAAACAAAACATATCAGTTATTTTGCTATTTTGTGTACATCACATATCAGTTTTTTTTTTCAATTTCATTGGCTAACTAGTTAAATTGCCTTCGTAAAGCAAAATATTTTTCATCTCTGCTACTTTAAAAGTAGGCCAAGGCCCGTGGCCTTTGTTCTTTAGTCTTGCTATTATATACGTTGTTCACAAAATAAATATAAAATAACCATACCTTCTGAGTGTCTCGCAGAAGTGTGGATCCGGGGTAGGGTTTGCCAATAATACCACTATTATAAGTATTATAACAACATTCACCATTTTATGTAAAAACCAACTATACTGCTATAAACAGGTGGTACTTTTAAATAGCGGTAGCTATTATTAGATATTATCGTAAATATTTCAGGGGTACGGTCGCATGAAGCCAGATATAGTGACCTACGGTAGCGGTGTGAGAGGTTCCAGTGTCTCTGGCGGATGCCGGTCACTAAGTGGTATGTTTGGATCAATAATTTAATTTTCCAATATATTGCATAGAATTGACCCGAAACGATTTTTATGAGATAACGCCTATATACAAAATTAACAGAATAGACGTTTTCTTTCATCATAAAATTTATTTTTATCTCTGCTGATAAATTTGACCACACAAGTAAGGCCATATTAACGCATACAGGTACGTCGGTGGCTTCACCAGTAGTAGCTGGAGCCATTGCTCTGCTTGCTAGTGGGGTACCGCGTCAGAACCGCACACCAGCGGCCGTAAAGCAAGCTCTCTGCATCACTGCGGTACGCTTGTCAGGTCCCAACATGTTTGAACAGGGTCACGGAAAATTGGACCTTATTAGCGCTTATCAGGTTTGACTTTTTTAAACGAAGAATCTCATACTCATTTATACAGTTTAGGCCCTGATAAGGCACTTATGAATGTCAGAAGTTGCAATTGACACTTCCACCAGCTAAGAATACAATTAAACTGAGAAACTCTTTAAGTAAGGTTTCTTTCTTTTTTGGATCTCTCTTTTGAATCTACCATCGGACCCTAAAATCAAATCTATTGTGTTTCTTTGGTTAAAAAACATTCACAAATACCAGAAAAATCTAATACAAAGCCCAAATCGTCGGCTCTAGAAACATGCTTATGAAGACTTGTTCGTCCATTTAGTTCCTCAGGAAGTACGAGCCACAAGCGAGCTTGAGTCCGACTTACATCGACCTGACAGAGTGTCAGTACATGTGGCCGTATTGCACGCAGCCGCTGTATTATAGTGCGCAACCCACTATTGCTAATATTACAGTCGTCAACGGCCTTGGCGTCTCTGGGCGAGTGGTAAGTCTCACTTTCCATTATATTTATAATTCTGAAACATTTTGACGGGTTGGTTAGTGCGTGTCACACTGGTGATAGACAAAAATAGGTATGACATTCATAGCGTCAGTTTCGATTTACGAACTGTTACAATGAGTAAGCCTTTAAGTATTCAATAATTTACTACCGGCGATGAAGTGCAGCAAAACTATCTTCAAATTTATCGTAATGGGTGAAGAATCCTTATCTCAACTGCATCATTATCACATATGTTTGCAATGCCTTTCAATGCAGGCCCCAATACGGTCCTCTCGATTGCTGGGAGATGGAGTTGGCTAATTGCTGCCTGAAATGTAAGTAATACTAATAGGAATCCATAATCGGTTACGAGTTAAGGGAAAATTCTTTTAATATTATAGGACCGTTTAGACCGTTATTTGGTACACATTATGTAAATCTGATGACAATACAATATCAAGGTGTCATTTAAGACCCCATTCCCTGAAAAACGCTAAAACATGTGTTACGGTTTCCCAAAAATAACGGCAAAAAACCCACATTTAATAACATCTCAAAGACATTTTAAAATCTAAACAGGTATATCAACAACTTCACCTAGCCATATTTCTAATATATTTTCTCATTTCCAGAAAAAAACATAATTAATGATCTCAAAACCAAAATTTGTTCCTTCCTTTTTTTTCTCAAAAAGTTTGCAATTACAGACGAATTTTCTACAGGCTTATTATATGTATAGAGGATGATTTTGAAATGGTATTTTAGCCCAAATTCTAAGGATAGTGTACATCATTATCAGTAATCCTACAAAATTTCAGGTGCCTGAGCACTACCATTACGATGACAAGATTTACAAGTTTATCGAAAATCTCTAGTAAAAGCGTTTACTCGCAATCAGAATAGTACTAACAGGGCAAAATATCTATATTATACTCGCTCGAGTAATTTAATTGATACTCAGTTAGACTCACATTGCAGTGTATATATAACGATGAACTAATTTATAGATTGATTGATTGATTGATATCTTTCGTTTGTATAGAAATATTGTAATATTGTTTTCCACTCTTAACCGTGTGTGAAGAATGTCCCAGGATATTCATTATTATTATTATATATACTCTAAAATTGTTTTTTCATGATCTGTATAAGGTATACATCAATGCCATTTCGGCCTACTATACCATTTAAAAATCAGTCTGTATAATTCGGCAAATCATGATATAGGTTAGGTTATGAATATAATGATTTGGTGAATTATACGATTGGCCACCGACTAGTTCAGACAATGGGAATCATTTCAAAGATTGGATTAAGTAAAGTTTAATAAACATAAAAATAGTGTAGTAAAAAAAATAACATCTTTCCATATCACATTAATTATTTACCACAAATGGATCTTTATATATAATTGTAAAAAGCGAACATGTTTATTTTATGATTTGTAGTGTTTTGAAGTCGTCTCTATTCTTTGTTAAATGTTTCTTTGTCTTAATTGTTTTCTCGCTGGTCGAGGTGAAAAGTTGCATGTTTCACACGACAGCATTTTTTTTTATATCTCTTGCCTTTAAATCACTCACTGTGGTTAGTAGTTAAAGAATTTTACTAGACGTTAGACTACATACTTCGTTAGTTCATGATTTGTAATCCGCACTCGTAGCGAAAAATAACTTTGCTTGCGTTATTTTTGTAAGAAGTAGTCAAAAATTGAATCATGGGCATAGCGAGTGGTTTTAATGTAGACTATTGAGCACAGTGAGTGATTTAAAGCCACGAGAAAACAAAATATCTTGTGTGGAACACATTTTTTCAATTCTACCAGCGAGAGAACAATTAAGTCAATATTTGAAACTTGTTCTACTAACGCTTTTGGAGTTAGTCAACTATCTTCATTGCGGTCCAGCACATTTTTTTTTAATATATCATAGAAATAGTTCAAATAACGTAATGCTGAAAAAAATTGATATCCGCCATTCCGATTTTAAGTTTTTTTTTAGATGTTGCGTTTGGAAACTACACTGCTTGACATTTGTATCAAAACTGAACATGATATTTTTATAGGAAATTTGTTATACAATTTTATATAAAAATATTAAGTTATTTATTTTAAATATTATTTCGTGTCCTTAAAAAGGCAATAGTAAAATTCATAAACTTCAATTTCAACAAATAACACACAAAATGTTGTGCCTATGTGTTAAATCGCTAGGCTAAAATGATTTTCTGATCAAACCATCGTCCATTTTATTTTAGACTAGATGGTGCTCCAAAAGGCGGTGTTCGTTCGAATCACTTTTCTTCACGCTCGCAGCAAAATAGCTTTTTTTGTTTTTACACGTCAAAAGTGCTTTTTTCGTGCGAGAGAGGTGAAAATGTTTTTTACACTTTCAAAAAATATAAGGGATGATACGCTACCGCGAGATGCCTGGAACGGTGCATTCTTCATTGACCGATGATAAATAAAACATCATATAAATTGTTACTAGCTTTGCGGGATACGAGTTAGCTCTCCTACTATAACCAAAATTAAGTGTGTATGCTAATTAATATAAAATTATTATATGTAAGATCTGGTACGTACTGTTTACCGTGGTTATCTAAATAACACTAAGTACGCGGACAGTGGCAATCCACCCATTTCTCTGTTAAAATGATGACGCAAATGTGTGAGTAAAATATGTCAATGTGTGTAGTCTATGATAAATTCCCACGCTTGGAGACTAGCCTCTATCTAATGTTGGAGCTGGAAGTAACAAGCTTTTATTTAAGGCTTTAAGATAGGCTAAATGTGAGTTTTATGCGATTTTAGCGCCTGTGTCCTGAGCTAAGTATTGTACGCAAATTCAAAAAGAAAAACATAAATTTCATTCTTTGACTGAGTGCACTGAGATTATTTTTTTTAAATTAATGCCTATTTTACACAGAAAAAACAATATGCATAAACGACTGAAATTCATCAAAAATGAAAATCAAAACTAAGTCGACTGTTGCATGATTCATGATTGAAAATTTATATCTAAGGTAAAAAAAATATTATAGATCTGCCGAGTGCAAGGAGATATAAACTGTATTAAAAAGTTATAAAATGTGTAATGTTTTTTTTTCATACAAAACTTCTATCTTGTATTCAAATACAAGTACTTAAAATATCGCTAGTTTATGACCGGACACGCTGTATATGTATATATATATATATATATCATCATTTTGGAATAATAATATAAAATAATTATATAATAAGTGAATATAAATAATTTTATCTACTCTCATATCGTAATGTGCTAATTATGAAATCAAAAACAGTACTTTAATGACCAACTTTATGCACACCCGTGTATAATGATTAATTTTATTATAGTACAGTTTTGTTCCCAAGATAATGCTATAAAATAACTTTTTTTCTATTAAAGTACACGTTGCACCTATCAATAGTATAATCAATCAGTATCAATTTAATTTTAGATCCAAATTTACTTTGTGGTTACATGATTGTAATAGTGACGAATTTTTGACTTGAATTTTAGAGGTAAGAATTTTTGGGAGTTGGCAACACGAATTTGATTAGGTATATGATTATTGTGTTTGTTTTTTTTTAAAGTTGGTAGCATTACATTATTTATATGAGTTTAGATAAAGTACTGTATGATACTGCACATAATTAGGTATTAAAAACTCGTGTGATACTTTTAAGAACCTCGCCTACGGCTCGGTACTTAAACTCACACTCGTATTTAATAACCCCTATTATGCAACAGTATCATAAACTACTATAAATAACAGAAAGAAGTAAAATGGCACCCGCACTTGCCCAACGGTGGTCTCATATCCTTGTCAGTGGATTACAGCGACATACTTTGGCCGTGGTCTGGTTGGCTCGCTTTGAGCTTCACCGTTCTTGAGAAAGGTGCAGACTTCGATGGCGTTATTGAGGTAAATTCGGCTAAATACCATAATAATGCAATTTGATCTCAGTGTTATTTGTAACATGGTAAAACCAATTTTCCACTAAGCTGGAAGGGAATTGAGTCTCAAGTGCAATATTATTTTACAAGTACTTAATCTAAGGATAAAAGCTCAGTTTCTATATTCAGTTTTACAGTCAGTAGTAAAACGCCTATAAAATATCACAAAAAACTAGTAATAGTTTGCCGGTTATCTCTAATAACCTAGGCCAACAGATAAGGCCTTGACATATAAAAATCTCTCTAGAATGATATAATCTTTCTTTGTTCATGTATTATTGAAGCTGTGACACCATGAATTACAAACTGTAGATATATTCTCACCTGTTTCGTTCAGCAACCCAAAACATAATGGAACAGAGATACCAGCCTCTTACGTAATATTTCGCTTTATATTATAATGGTTACGTGTAACCTAGTTACTTTATAATAGTATGTCGTTGATTTATAGTATATGTAGGTAGGTCCCAGATTGTTTTGTTGAATATGTACATTTATTGGCAGTAATTAATACTTCAATGGTTATATTTGACAGGGTCATGTTAATGTAACAATCGAGAGTCATGACGACAATGGCGAGAGGATGATCAAGAACGCTACGCTCACTTTACCCGTACGGTAAGTAAAACAGATTATTATACTTCGAACAGGCATTTCTCATGTATTATACAGGATGTAGGAGCGTGTGCTAAACGGCAAGGAACCTAGGTAGTACCTAGCTAGGAAACCCTAGCTAGGTACTCATCCTACCTTTTCTTGCCTTATCGTTTTTAATCATGACATTTTTAATTATTGTTATTTTTTTAAATAATGAGCAATAAAATTATTGTGAGCATAACATAGACAATTCTTGAGATAACTGGAAGATTTGATTTAAAAAAAATATTAGGTTTCCGGAAGTCAAGAAAAAAAACCGAACCTTTATATGATCACTCGTGTGTCTGTCGCAAAGTACTGGACTGGATTGAGTTGAAATTTGGTACACATTTAGTTGGTCACCCAAACATGGACATGTAACGTAAATAAATGAATTTCAAACATGGGGGCCACTTTTGGGGGTAAATTAGAAAATTTAAATAAAAGTTTTGCAAACTATATTGTGTGTCATATCAAATGAAAGGGCTCGTTGTGAGGATCTCAAATATATTTTTTTAATAATTTTAAAATAAATGATTTTGAAGTTATTTAAGAAAATAGTCGAAAATTGACCCAATCCCGCCCTTATCCACGAAAATACGGGGTAAAAATTTTGAAAACAATACATATGATAGTTCTTTATCTATCGCGCTCTACAATATCTAGTCTAATATTTTAGAGCGCGAGTGATCCCAGTGCCGGTACGTTCGCGTCGCCTCCTCTGGGACCAGTTCCACAGTCTCCGCTACCCCGGCGGTTACTTTCCGCGCGATGACCTGCGCGCTAAGCACGACCCGCTCGACTGGCACGCCGACCACGTCCACACAAACTTCCGCGACATGTACCGCCGCCTTCGAGAACACGGTTTCTATCTTGAAGTTATTGGTGAGTCTGATATTAAAATATTTTTCGAGTGGTGAGATCTCTATATTGATGTCTATTCAAATATTATTAAGAGGTAAATTTTGTTTCTTTCGATGAAGTATGTAGGTAATCTTTATCTTTAGCTACCTATAGATCCGATTGTGTTTTTTTTATAGTTATTTTTTATAGATAGATACTCGGGGATGGTGTAGCAAGCTACACCATCCCCGAGTACTAGGATAGCTAAACCACAGGAAATAGCTGTAGACCTAATATGCAAAACTTTAAAAGAGATGTGGCTACGCAAGACAAAGCATTTGACAAATAAGAATGCAGGAAATTTCTATTACCATCGCCTCGAAAACCCGAATATCTCTACAATAGCTAACACGCGAATCTCTTTTCTTATAACTGTTTATAGTATATATAGTCTATATTATATATATATATATTTGAATGAACTAATTTTTTTGTTCTCTTGTTAGAATGCACGCAAAAGTATTTATATTTTTAACATCGATATACGAAATATTTTATCTTGATCAAGAAGGATGCCTATAAAATATTTATCTTTTTATTTCGTTTCGTACTTAGGTGCTGCCTTATCACAATTTTGATAATATTTTTTTTTGAATGGCAAATCCTATCTACTTACTTGCTAGGCAAGTAGAAAAAGTACTGCGAACACTGCATCGGCAAAATTTGCGAAACAGTTCGTTTGAGTATCTTTAGATTATTTAAGCCAATGTCAATATACTTATGTATACATATACTTACTTAGTGATAGCTTATAAGTTATACATGTTATGGTTGCTTCCCAGTTCACGTAATAAAATATAGTAAAATCGAAATAAACACTACAATACTTCTAATCAATTATTTAAATTGGTCTAGGACTTTAGTTTTGGATGAGATTGTCAATTAGTATTGTTACAATATTTGTATAAAACGTACTAATAAATAATGTTATGAAAAAACCTAATCCTAGTATGCCGCCGGCAGTGGGGTAAGACCTAAGCTACCAGTGGTTAGGGTTGCAGAGAGAGGGACCAACTGACGATGCGCGTTGTGTCCAGAAGTACCGCCTTCTGTATCTTACCCTTGATCCAGCCATCTTGCGAGAGCCTCTCAAGATATTGATCGAGAATCTTCGCTATGAGACCGTTCGCTGAAACAACTATCTGGACAATTATCGGCGAATCAACATCCCACATGGAGGTCACCTCGTGACCTAAGTCAAGATACTTGCGGAGTTTGTCCTTCTCGGCTTTCACGAGGTTCTCATCATGGCGGATGGTGACATCGACGAGCACTGCCCGGCGCTTCGATCGATCTGTCAGCACGATATCAGGCTTATTGGGTATAATAGTACTACTGCCCGTGATAACAGATCGGTCCTAATAGAGCTTGGCACGACTATTTTCGAGAACTGGCGCAGATGCTTACTTATACTACGGTATTTGCTAATAGGTACCTAAGTACCACAGAAAATATATGTGTATTCGTTTCAAACGAATGAAAGGCAGCCTTGTGTCTTAATTGTATCAAAATGTTTAATAACGATTCTTTACCTTTTCAAAGGTACCCCGCTTACCTGCATCGACACATCCCTATATGGAGCTTTACTTCTTGTTGACCCTGAGGATGAATACTTCCCCGAAGAGATGGCGGCGCTTAAGAAGGCTGTTAACGCGGGACTGTCGCTTGTCGTATTTGCGGATTGGTATAATGCATCGTTACTACGCCACGTTAAGTTTTACGACGAAAACACGCGGCAATGGTGAGATTCAGGCTTTATTTATGTTTCGAATTGCTATAGTGAGTATTAAATTTGATTTAACTAATTTAAGGCGATGATAGCTCAGTAGTAATATAGAAACATTTAACAAAATGCTTCGAATCCTACAATGAATTTGAGCTTTCGGTAAAGGTTAGAATCGTGGGAAAACCATAGGACTGGTAGGGAACTTTGTAGTACCACCTTCAAGTTGAATATCTTTCGCCAAGCACCCACCGGTCTGTTACACAGCTGCGCTTAAGATGCAGTTACCTTCTAGAAATTGTGTGCTTACCACTTTCGGCTACATCATTCTTGACCATTGAATGTAGTGAAACGCAATCATTATCTATACTAATAATAAAGGTGAAGAATTTGTTTGAAAGCGGTAATCTCCGGAGTTACTTGTCCAATTTGAAAAATTCTTTCACTATTTTTATTATATTATTTATTAGGAAGTTACATTATCCCCGAAGGTTATGGCTATTTTTTATCCCGGGAATGTGGGTGAAACCGCGGGGAGCAGCTAGTTTATTATAAAATTAAACTCGTGAATTCTCTAATCTTTTGGATAAACGCGAGGCCTTTAATCTATATCTATACTATTAACTAGCAACCCGCCCCGGCTTCGCCTGGCTTTTCTCAAGTTTTCTCTACTATATTATGCATGTGTTATACATATAAACCTTTCTTGAATCACTCTATCTATTAAAAAAAACCGCATCAAAATCCGTTGCGTAGTTTTAAAGATCTAAGCATACATAGGGACAGACAGACGGGAAGTGACTTTGTTTTATACTATGTAGTGATAAAGCTGCAGAATTTGTTTGTTTGAACGCGCTAATCCCCGGAGTTACTGGTCCGATTTGAAAAATTCTTTCATTAATAAGTGCAAAAGGTTTACCGACTTCAATTTACAATTTTATTTCTTTTATTTAAGGTGGATACCCGAAACGGGCGGATCTAACGTACCAGCGTTGAACGACCTCCTCGGCATGTATCAGGTAAAAAAAACTGACTATATTTGGCTTATATATGTGCCCAAAATAATTGAAATCGTTGCGCTTTCTCAACAGGTAGCACTTGGAGATCGCGTGTTCGAAGGCTCCTTTAAATTGGGAGGTCATTCAATGTACTATGCTAGCGGCACTCATATTCACAGCTTCCCTGAACACGGTGTGTTGATATCGGCGAAACTCAGTGATCAGGGACATCAGGTAATCTTTATGTCTTCCTTGTTGTGCGATTCATTAAGGGACCCTATTCGTCATATTGAAATTTGGGGATAATAAGGGTAATTACCAATTAACGAATATTACCCGGAATTATTTCTAGCTTCAGAAAATGGCCCAACGCAAGTTGAGCTTCGATAGGCGTTTATAAATTGTGCTGCAAACGAGATCTATTCGCTCGCGATTGGCAACAGCGTCGGTTGATTATTGTTTACCGGTTTTTGCGGATAGAATATTAAATAAGTTATTTTTTTTAAAGTCAATCTTTTTAGGGTTCCGAAACTCTAAAGAAAAAAAAACGGAACCCTTATAGGATCACTCGTGCGTCTGTCCGTCTGTCTGTCTGTCTGTCTGTCTGTCTGTCTGTCCGAAAATATTGGACTGGATTGAGTAACTTGGTACAAATATGGAAGTCCAATCCATGTTTGGGTCACCCCAAACATGGATTTGTTACGTAAATAAATTAATTTCAAAATTTTCTAATTTACCCCCTAAATTAGAAAATTTAAAAGTTTAGCCGTATATATTGTGTGACAAATGAAAGGGCTTGTTGTAAGGATTTCAAATATATTTTTTTTAGAATTTTAATATAAATAGTTTTGAAGTTATTTAAGAAAAAAGGCGAAAAATTGGCGAAAAATTGGCGAAAAATGACCATCCCCCCCCTTATTTCCGAAACTACTGGGCCAAAAATTTTGAAAAAAATACAGATAATAGTTCTTTATTTATAGATTACAGGAAAACCTATAAGAAGTCTATCTAATATCTTTAAACGAGCAATTCATGAATATATATATATATATAATCTGAATCACTGAAACGGCTCCAACGATTTTCATGAAATTTGGTATGCAGGGTGTTTCGAGGGCGATAAATCGATCTAGCTACGTTTCATTCTTAGAAAACACGATTTACCAAAAAAAAAATCCAGGTACTTTTTTTTTTGCTGTGCCTGTGTTTGACCACAATCTCACCGTGGTCAGTGATGATGTGGCCGATGGTGGTAAGCACACAAAGCCTAGAAGGGAACTGGCTCTCAAGTGCAGCTGTCGGAACACACCGAAAGGTGCTTGGCGACAGATTTTCATGCGGGTATGTACTACAAAGTATCCTACCACCGTGCTATGGTTTCCTCACGATGTTTTACTTCACCGAAAGCTCAAGCTCATTGTAGGATTGTAACCCGTTACCTTCGTCTCGGCATTTGCCGTCACTTAACACTACATTTTTAATTTTTTTTATGTTATTTAGGTTCTACTGGTATTTAAAGTAACATAGGAAATTTCTCAAGTCTTGTACCTATCAACTTCATTTGCACTTGTAATGATACCATCCATTTTGCTTCGAATAAACTTTACCGTTTGAGTTTAAATTTAGTACACATGTATTTCTGTGACCCTGACATGGATGTGTTAAGTAGGTAAGGCCCTTTTAAGGAGAAAATTAAAACATAAAATAAAGTTTTGCAAACTGTACCGTATCACATATCAATCGGAAAGGGCTTACTGTGAAGGTCTAAAAAAATATTTTTTATGCTACGCTTGATTCCGAAGACTTATTAAAAAAATAAGACGTAACGATCGTAAACAACGGTGATAAAATAAGTGAAGACAAAATAGATACGAGCGCATTTGCGTATGTGTGCGAGAGAATAATATTGTAAGCTTGCTGAGACTCTCAAGTACGAGTGTCATATATTAAAAAAATAACGATGATTTGCAACCCTCATCCAATGGCGTCAAAAAATTGTTATGTCAAATGACATCGAAAATTATTTATTGTGAATAGTAATAAAATTACACAGAGAATCGGTTACTTTCTTGTCAACCGTAATCTCAAAATCCTTTTTCTTTAAACACGAATTGTTTTTGCATCTGTTTATGATGCACGTCGGCATAATTTCGTAAGTGTTTTTTGATATTATTATTACGTCTTAAGCTCTTCGTCGCTAACGACCGGCTGTCTTTATATTGCCGATTTGTCTTCATACTACGTACTTCACTTTAATGGCAGATCTATCTGTCTTTAATTTTTCATTGGTCTGAGATAAACTAATCATAATGTCGAGCGCAGCGGCGCGGCGCACAAATTAAGGTGCTGTCCCACTGCGACAAACGCTGTGGACAAGCACGCGGCGCATTTTGCATGCGTGGGTTCGTTTGTTTGAAAAATGGGTCTACGTTTTCACTGCAGCACACCTATAAATGAAACTAACGACTATTACAACTATAACGCAACATACTTTTCAATCATACGCCTTGTAGAACAGACACGTTTCATGTTTCTCGTAAATATTTTGTACTTATAGAATGTCATTGGCATGAGCTTTGCTAGACACTAGACAGTTCTTCAGACGATAAATCTATATGATCCCACCTCTTTCAGTGAAGCTACGCACGTTTTCGTGTACCGCGTGCATAGCGTTGAACTGCGTGGTCGCCACATTCGAGCAAACCACACGTGTCTCGTATTCGAACATAGCGTGTTGGGTTGCAGTGGACATTATCACATACAATTTCTTGTAAAGTGAAGTTAGGCACACGTACGTTGCCTCTCAGCTGTGCGACAGTGCCTCTATTGCGATGCTCGCTAAGTTGCGAGAGTGGTTTTTTTTTTTGAGAATTCAACAATAGATAATGTATTCAGTAATTTCCCTCTACAATCCAGCGCTATACCGACATATTTTTTTTAGCCACCATCAACAAATATGGGTCAAATTAAAAAATATTTATGGAACTTAGTTAAACATGTACGGAACCCTCTCCATGCGAGTTTAACTCGCACTTGCCCGATTATTTTCAAATCAGCACAATGACACCATGTTATTGTATTGCCATCGGATTTACATATGTGTACCAAATTTCAGATTATTTGAACACCGGGAAGCATGGGTTTAAAATGACATGCCAGTTTCGAGCTAAACATAATAACATGTGAAGTTAAATAAAAGCTTGTAATGACAAGTTTTTTAGACTAGCTCAATGACACCATATTAGTGTATATGAAAAAACAAATGTATCTACAGATAATGTCAGGTGAAAAGGCAAGCAGTGGGAGTGGTAATTCCGGAGGAGCGCACACTGTCGACGTACCAATATTAGGATTGCTGCAAACTGATGGAGAAACCCGTGACTATGCCAATGACACAATCGATAAACTGCCTAAGGTATGTAACCTGAGGACCGGAAATATCTGAAAGCTGCGTTTCATCTTTGACATAATAAAATACATATTAAATACAATGACATATTAAAGAACTTCAAGTATTGTTTCTTGGTATTTTGCTCCAGGCTGGTCGCCTGGTAGTGTATGGAGATTCCTCGTGTTTGGAAGGTGGCGCGGCTCGTAACTGTCACTGGCTATTGCTAGCAGCTCTACAATACGCACTCGTAGGTCATTTGCCGTCTTCGCTCAAAGATGCCGCAACTCCGCAAAAGGATCGCCTTCGTGACGTAAATATAATACCATCAGGTAAGTTATTAATTTGACGTAATTTATCTTTTGAATATTTTTAGGACCAGAGTTAGTGGGTTGTATTTATTCTGGTTCTTTTAAAAATTGGCATGGTTTGATATGATCATCACATAAAATACCTATAACGATGTCAAAAAAAAAAACATTATCATCCGCCGTTAGAAGACAATCGAGATTTTTTGTGTCGAGGGTTCCTTATTATTTTTGCAGTAATTTGTCGAAATTTTTGAGGAGTTTATTTTTTTTTAAAGTTACGAAAAAGTGCAACGTTGTTTCGTATTTTTAAATGATAGACAGTATTGTTACCCTTTGAATAAACTTATTTTTATCTCAGTGGGATTAAAACAGAGATATGTTTTTTTTTGTAAACACGTAGAGGTTGGACCCGAGTGTGTATTTTGTATAAAAACTGTTGAAATATAAGTACCTAAAATATCGCTAGTTCAAAATCAAAAACTCATTTATTCAGTTTAGGCCCTAATAAGGCACTTATGAATGTCAACAGTTACAATTTTTAGACTCTACTACCGGTTCGGAATACACTTGAACTGAGAAGACTCCGGCAAGAAACTCAGCAAGGCTTCTTTTTTTGTTCACACTGCTCCGCTCCTCCAACCTCAGACAATGTTGGCGTTGACTCCTCGGCAGACACATGCATACAGCCACATGTATGGTTTTTAATAAGGGACTCAAATCTGTCCTCATTATACTTACACATGTCTACTAAGTCTGTCGCAGCCAATATCTCTTTTATTTCCTGTTGGGATTTTTCATACTTGAGCAGCAAATCCCTCAAGCAAAGCTCTTTATACTCTAAGTCAGAGAGCAATCGCTGTGTGTCAGTGTCATACATATTCAAACTATTTTTTAACTTAAGATTACATGATTTTAATTTTTTCATAAGGTTCAAGACACACTAAATATAATATAATAAATTATTATTTTTTGTTCATATTGACCAATACTTCGCTTAAACACTGCAGGTGAATTATTATGAAACTACTAGCTTCCGCCCCGCGTTTTCACCCGCGTTCCCGAGCATCTTATGGTTTCCCGGGATAAAAAGTATCCTATGTGTTAATCCAGCTTATAAACTATCTGTGTTCCAAATTTCATCCAAATCCGTTTTTTAGTTTTTGCGTGAAAGAGTAACTTACATCCATCCATCCATACTCACAGACTTTTGCATTTATAATATTATGAGGATTACATGTTCACGCTCACAAACGTTTCTCCTGAATGGGAATCGAACTACACCATCAGCGGCGTGATGTGGAGGGTGTCTTGGGTCAACCACGCTAGCAGTTCCGTCATGATGAAGTGTTGTATAGAATGTATCTGTATTCCAGAGCTGCCGCAACGAGCGGAGGGCGGTCGCCTGCACGTGTACTCGCGGGTGCTGTCGGCAGACGGTAGCGGGCCACGTCCGGTGCCCCAGTGCGCGAGCGCGATGCAACTGCAGCCGCAGCCCGTGCACGCGCCGCCCGCCGCGCGTACGCTCGCGCCTCGACACCATCCCACCGATCCCAAGACTATAGGTATTATACCGGAGATCGTCTGTTGATTTAACGACTAATCGCTGATATGCGATAGGTCGTTTTAGCCCTCAATTAAAGTCAAACGGTCTTATTCATAAAAAGTTATAAAACATCTGAAGGCTTGCTAAAGTAAGATTTTGAAACGGTATTAGGTATTCATTACAGCATATTAGCACCATACAGCCCTGCAGTCATGGGCGTAGCGAGGTGGTGGGGCAGAGGAGGGCAGCTGCATGATGTACAACTATCTGCAGTATTCGGCCTAATACACCCAACCGAAATTATCGTGTATATTTTTTTTTATATCAGGAGCGCCAGAGGTGGAAGAAGGGGAGCCCGCCCCGAGGGCGTGGCGAGGTGCCGGCGCTGCACCCTCTCGCCCCCACCCTGACTACGTCCACAACATCCCCAGCACCACCAACCGTGCCATTACACTCTTCGTCATCATCTCCATCATATACCTTATCACCAGCCTCTGGAAACGTTGCGGACGCAAAATACGACGACGGAGACTCATGTCTCTGGCCTCCTAGCATGAAAACAAACTAAAACATGAGAAAAAGCCACATAAATAGTAGTGACAATTGCTGTGCAGTGATAATTATTACAAACATTAGTGCGAACTGATAGTGTCAAAGTGTAGGGTTAATGCTATGGGTGCTTCCACATCATCCATATATGCTGTATGTGACAAAGTATTCCTTAGTTCTAACTTTTTGCGTGAGTGGTTCACATGGAAGAAAGTTGTATGTGTAAACATGTAAGGATTTACCGTCTTTCATAACCCTTTTAGCGCACGACTTTTTGTGTAAGTATAATAATGACAAGATTATAAATTAGATACGCAGCGATATCACAAAAAGTTGCTACACAAATAGGTGGTACAATTTGATATATTAAGAAGGATGTCAAGTGCCCAGTAAAGGTCTCAGCAGACATATTAACTCGAAAATGGTATCGTCACCGTATCAACACGATCCATTTAGTATTCTTTGTATGACCTAACGTAATCGCCTCGCCTCGGGACATGCTCACAAACCGCGGTGCTGTTGCAGTTCCCGAGCTTACGTCTCTTCATTTTCGCTTGCCCCGCTCACCCCTTCGGCGGCCTAATTTGTATTTCTTTTTCTTCAAGTGGCATCTATGGATAAAATAGCCATCTCGCGTATTGTGAAGCGGGATATAATTGTGCGCTACACTTCACGTTCAGATTCAAACTGATTGAACTGGTGCCGCCTAGCCGTCAACCGTAGCTGATCCGCTTTGGTTGTGTGCTTACGTTAGGTTGACGGTGAAGCTAAAGGCGATACGGTGCCGATCCCTTTCCTAGTTGATATATCCGCTGTGACGATTACACTTAAACTAATAAATAGATGGTACGCTTATATATATGCGACTGTCACAAAATAAGGAATATTAAAACTGTTCTCTAGGCTCATTAACAAATAAATTGTAGGTATTTAGTACGAAAACATACAGCTGCAAACGCCTGTCTTTGTGTCGCATAATTATATATTTTTCCGGTGCGACTCGAGACAAGTATCATCTAGCGAATGAAATCTAAGAACTTGGTACTTATATAGTAGTATCAAGTTTGTTCGTATCTATTAATTTTAATGTAAACAATAAATTGTATGTATATCTATCTAAGATATGTATATAATTTTTATTTATAACCAGTATCATATTTTTTTTAAATAAAAATTTTAATACTGGTAAGCGCTTGAGAATGGCTGGACAGATTTGGCGAATTGTTTTTTAAAAAACGATCGTCTTAATCAGAGTACGATTTTTAGGGAAAGAATAATTGGAAACGTTTACTGGTAAATTCGGATAAACTGAGTGCTATAATATTCTAAGGGATTTTTGTATTATCTTGATATTTGGACAAAACAAAGTTTGTCGGGTCAGCTAGTTTTAGAATAATGAATGTGATATTCGAAAAAATATATAAATTTACAAACATACCGGTGAAACACGAAAATAAAACATTATAATTTTAATCATCATCAGGATCAGTCATTATTAAAACAAAAAATTACACTAGTTGGTACGCAACATGAGTAAAACGCTATCGATACGCGCTCACATCAATGCCAGCACTACCTACAGGCGGAAGAGGCGAGGTGTGTCGATGGCGGGGAGTGATGCGCCCGTGCTACACCTCATACCGCGACTGCACTCATATCACGCGCGTACTGTAAATAATGTACAATCCAAAATGTTTAATGTTTGTAAACATTTGTAACAGCAGTGTGAGAGCACCTTTATGTACAGTGACTCCGAACGCTCGGCACCCACTGAATAATAGAGCCTCAGGCTGCTAATGAGCCTGTAGGTATGTATGTATAATGGTATGTTAGCGTAACTAAATGTGAAGTGAGTCCTGTGAGTTTGGACAAAAGCTAAAAGTAACATTTTCTGTATGGGGAATTTGGGATTCATTGTGGGGTGTGGGTTTCGTATGCAGCAGTCACTGACTTATTCATAGCCATTATCATTTTCCATACAGAATAAACTTTCCGAAAACATTCCCGGTAACTGCAAGCTGCTCTTGTCTAACCTACCGGTACTGTATGTATTTATTTTAACTTATTATAATTATATTGTGTAACGACGACTTCACGCCCGTTAAGGTGTAGTCTTACACACATAAAAAGGATTTCTTCATTTAAGATATTTTAACTTCCACGAAGTTAGTTTGCATTGAACCAAGATAATGGCGATTTCATATATAGGGAAACTAATATTTTCTTGTAGAAAGAAAAAAAAACTTTTGAATGAATATTCATAATTCAAGAAATCAAATGTCAATTGTTTTGTGACAAGACAATTGACATTTGATCCAAGACAATGTATCTTCCACCAAAGAGATTTAGTTTTCTAGTTCTAATGAAATTGAAGTTCTTAATCCAAAAGTACTTATAACTTGTTCATTCAAGAAAATGCAGATTCAATGTAAGAGATGATATTCTTAGTTCAATATGATAAAAATGTATAACAAAACAGAACGATCTTATTTTGAAATTGGTTTTACTTGGATTTTGAAAGTGATACATATCTTGAGATTTTTTTATCTTCACATGATATAAAACATTCTCAGTTTAATTTGTTATTATATTATAATAACAAATAAAAGTCTTGCATAGAGAAATAATAGGTTCTTTCAAGATTTCAACGTTTTTGTGTAAGTTTCTGAAATCTTCTGCAGAAATAAAATATTCTCATTGTAGAATTATTTGTCCTACCAACAAAAAGGGTTTTCTCATTATGAGATAAATTTTACTTGTGGCAAAACGTAACGATTTTTTACTAAACCGTAACTATCTTGGATGTAGTAATGTTACTTTCTTCTGAGAATTAAAGGGTTTTTATTAAATCGTAATTATCTTGGATGTCGTAAAGTTACTTTGTTCTGAAAAATAAAGATCTCCTTTCAATAATTTGTTTCTCATTGTGAGATTTTTGGCATGCTTGTATAGGTAGATATATATTTGCTTAGTCTAAATTTAAGATTATATTAGTGTAAAAACCATAATGTAGGTATTCGTGAAAATAAAAAAATAATCTTTTTTTTTCTTTCGTACACATCTAAAAAATGTTATAAATTTTCACATTATGGTTTTAACACTCATATAATCTTAAATTTAGACTAAGCAAATATATTTCTACCTATACAAGCATGCCAAAAATCTCACAATGAGAAACAAATTATTGAATGGAGACCTTAATCAAAACAAGCTAACTTTACTACTTACATCCTAGATAATTACTATATAATAAAAACCCTTTTAGTCCCAGTACAAAGTACCCTTACTACATCTAAGAAAGATACAATTTACTTTCTTTTTATTTAACACAATTTTTTCGATCAAAATAAAAAACAGGTTTGAATATAATGCAATCTATATTAATAGCTGGCTGTACACACGAATAACATCATATTATTCAAGTAATAAAGACATATCTCACATAATGTTATTAATTTACACATAATTTAAAAAAAAAATAGGAGAAACTGATTTTAAATTCTCATATAACACTTACAACAGTCAATAATATTGATTAATTACAAAATTAAAATAATAACCTAATAACTATCTAAAACTAAAACAATAATTTAGATACCTTTAACATTATTCTTTAAAAGTTGGCATGCTTATGTCGACTTACCTACAGTAAATATGACTAACATTAAAAAACTGTCAATACAGTATAATTAATAATAGGTCATTGAATTATCAACACATTAGGTTGAAATATCTTTGTGCAAATTCCCTTGTAAAATTATATTGAACATTTAACTTGTTTGCTTGCAGAAGCCTTCAGCTTTTGTTCTTCTATTTTTGTATGTAGGACCAGGATTCTAAAAATAAGACAAATGTATTAGAACGTTGATTGATCAGATCGTAGCGATATTATAGAAATGACACCTAGATTAATGTATGACAGACAAAATAAAGCATATTAAGAGGTGGATGAATGCATATGTATTGTAATGAAATGATCATATTCTAAAATAAATAAAATACTTTAGGGATGTACTAGGTACGAGTACCTACTGTATGTATCTAAATGTATAATTTCCAAACCGGTCCAGGCGTCTTTGAGTAATCGGAGATCGAACATGAAAACAAAAGAATATGAATGATTACAACGAATTGAGAACCTCGTAATTTTTTGAAGTCGGTTAAAAATAAACTTATTAACTTACTTTCACTGTCCAATTTTTCTAAGCCTTGCACAATGCTGAGCAGATTTTCGTTTACAGGTTTTCTTGATAAACTTCTTTAAATAACCTGTAAAAAGTTATTCGTTGCGTGGGACAGCAACGCACAAGCTTTTACTGCGAGGGACACCTTGTCCATTGCAGTAAAAGCATTTATGCAATTTATATTGGCCCTAAACTGCCTCTGCGCGCACAAATGGAGTTGCTTGTTATCACTTTCTACTATAGGCTTCTGCTTGCAGAACTTCTTCTTGCATCTTGCTTTCAAGATGTGCACCAACGGCCGGCCGGTCACGGAAAGAATGGACATGGTGGCCGCTCGCTGGTTGCGCGGTATTGTCTTGACAAAAACATATTTTGTCTGCCGTAAACCGTAATTCCTTTAATCTAGAAAATGTATCTTACTATAAGTTATTTCGTTCAATGATATGAAGCAATAGGAATTGTTAAGTTAAGACAACATTATTTCTTCCAATTAACATACTATAAAACTACAATGAAAGAAGAGTATCTTAATTTAAGATATTATTACTTTGGAACTCATTAAAATAATATTTTCTTGCTTAAATAACATAATTCTTCATTTGAAGATTAAATTTTAATAGATTAAATTGTTTAAAAATGTTGAAATAAGATTTTTTTTTGTTTTTAAACTAAAACTTTGTATATTTGCTTTGAAAAAAGTTTTCTTTAAATGTCAAGTAAAATATTTTATTGTACAAAGAATAATATTTTCTTGGAGAAAATTTATATGACTTGAACAGAAACACATTCTCTTGATATTAAGAAATATTTCAAGACATTTTTTATTCTTAATTGGAGAAATCCTTTTTATCTGTGTAGCAATGGCGTAATCTAGTGTTCAATACTCACACAACATGGACAGACGATTAAACGTGTTCGGCATCACACTTTGTGTGTTTTTCCAGTGTAAAGTGGAGTAAGTCTTGTATTTTATATTCTTCATGTATTTAATTCTCATCAAGTTCAGTTCAAGTCGTGTTAAATTATCTTCAAGTCATAGTTTAAGTTAGGTTTTAGTACAATGGTAGCCGTGCTACTAAAACTTTTCACAGACATTTGACAACTTGAAAGCCACTATATACGTAATCATTTCATTTCACTTCCCCGGTGCACTTGTATTGATTTTTATCGGACCAAATACCACCGATAATATTCAATAAAACTCAAAATACACGATTTTATGAAATTAAATTAAATTAAAATGAAAACGCAACGTCACTGCGCAAGTTCCCGCCAAAAAGACCAGATTAAACGTTTATATCGTAAGTAGTTAATTATATCAATTATGTGCATCGATATACCATCGATATGTATGGATTTCGGGCCCGCGCTAAAAAGTGTCCGACTCATAAGCCTGACAAAACTTGAAAAGACTGACAATCACGCTTGAAGCATATGCGTAGATAATTCTGTACTGTATACTATATTCAAAACGTGTAAAAACTACTCGAGTAAAGTGGGCAAAGTCGATGGTGTATCATATTTTCAGTACCTAAGTATAGACTGCGCGCGAGCTCTGAAGAATCAGGTGCGAGAAGCGCGTGGGTGTGTGCCGCACCCGACCTTATTTCCATAACTCGCACTCTCTCAGTATCGACCATGACGCGAGAGCACGCTTATCAATTCTTGTTATGGCTTAATGAAGAATATTTTCGACTCATTTACTATTGAAGTACGTGGAGAGAATAACAATAGTAATTGTTATTCTCAAATTATATCAAATTTTTCAAGTACTGACTATTTTGAGTGCGACAGTGGTTAATTGGGATTTACGTTAATTTTTGTTCATGTTATGTTCCAGTATCAGTTCATTACGATTAAATATTGTGATACAATTAGCTTTTTCTCAAGCACATAATTATTCGTATAGAATTATTTCATAATGAATTAAACGCACTCCTGCGAAGGCTAAAGATGTGTTAGTTTCGATAACGTAATACCAGAGTTATGATTTCGTCGATCATAATTCTGGTTCATTACGTCAACATTCCTTAAGATTCCTCGGAGCTTGCGCGCTGTCTACAGATTTATAATGCTAAAATAGTATTATTTAGCTTCGTAACTTATTATATTATTTACATTATAACTCATTGTAAAATCAAAACACATATCCAGCCAACATAAGTGCCTATCTGTCCTTTTCTTACACGTAGTGTAGAAATGACCTTAGGCATAATTTAATATAGTTTACATTGTAGAAACAGTTCGCTGAGGACACTTTTTTCGTGAATTTTGTATTTGACGATGAATCCATTATGGTGGTAATCGATTATTATGTGTGAGATACTTTCAATTATAACAATCACCATCGACCAAAGATATCATAACATAATTTGGCCACAAAGTTAGGCTTCGTTATGTTATGTTAATTTAATTTAAGTTTGTTGGGTTGTTAGTCGCAACATTAATAATATATTTTCCAGATTAGCGTACATAAACGTGACATATTTTAGGGTTCCATAGTCGAAGGAGGAACCCAAATAGTTTCATCATGTTCGTTCGACCGTGTGGTACGAGAGCGCACTGTAGTAAACTAAACTTCTTAAGGTAACAACATAAAAAATCTCTTAAAAAGACGGTTGCCTGAACGCAACCACCGAGTTTTGTGGAATGGCCAGTTAAGAGGTGTTGGCAGTTTGACAGTTTTGTATTGGCGGCAGTATGGCAGGTGGACATAAAACCTGGCCTACTGGGAAATCCTCCAGGCTGAGGCCAGGTAACCTCATATTTTTATTATCGGGGTTATCTACGCTATCGAATGGCATTATTGGCATCTTGTTACTCGATGAAGAAAAATCGCTCATTTTTCAGCACACTAAAATCTGGCCTATTTCTGAAAGTGCCAGGATAGGATATGAGGCAACCTACTATTTTTATACGTTTTTTGATGACTTCTATCTAATGAACTAGGTCTCAAGTTGGTACTGGTTGAGGTATATTGCACCAAAACGGATCTCTTAACTGCCCATTCCACAAAACCCTCCAGGTGACGCCCAGACAACCCTGTTTTTTAAGAGTTTTTTTTACTAAGTATTCACCACTAGAAACTAGTCCCATGTTATTACCTAATGATATAGGATTTACTATAGTGTGTTCGTTATTTTACTCGGAACTAGAAGTGACATCAAGCAGAAATTTTGGATTGTTATTAATCAAGCAAAGTTATCATAAACATAATGTTTTTAGTGCCTCCTCCATGTGTGCTGATTTTTTTTATTGTCGCGTACCAATAATAGGGGATCGGACAGGTATCACAAAAAAATCTTAATTGTAGTTAGAAATAATGTTAATTAAATAAAATGACCATTCAATGAGTATTTTTGTAAAATAATAATGTTTTATATTTTTAAATCAACAAATAAAATTAATAAGTTGCAATATTATTTAACAGTCCGCCACCTTGAACGAAACACCAATCACAACGCTTTACGTCATAAGTTTGGATACAAACTCAAAAATCTCATCAATTTTGTGAATTTATATGTGATTCTTACCGTTTTCTATGATTATTTCCATTTTTTCTAATTATTCTGAAACTGTATGCAGTCAGGGAAGTATTCTTACACAGAGTTGCTGCACACCAACGATATTTTTTTCCATTATAAACGTGACTAAACTTCACATATTTTTTTAAAATTCAGTAGATAACTTACACTTGGTTGTTTGATTCAGTAGCGGTTACATACTCTTTGGTTTGATTGATGTTTGTTTCCAAACCAATGACGTCACGCGGCCTAAGGTAACAGATGAGAGCGTTTTTTATGTATTCAACTTTTATATGTAATTTAAGTATATTTAAAGCCTTTATTTAAATAAAATATTATTTTATAGGGTATTTAATAACCATTCTAATTAGTTTCAAATACTTTGTGAAAAGTTGTCCGATCCCCTATTATGTGGGTTATAATTAAATAGGTAGGTATTTAAAAAAGAAGTGGGTTGTCTTTATACAATAATAGTATAATAATAACTCAAGCATATTTATTCACATTGGAAATATTACATGGCAGCTTATTACGTTATAATTACAAAATCATGATGACATATCAATTATTTGTTAATTCATCATCAAATCATTTGCCAAGGCATCAGGCATTATACTCCTACTTTAAACGTATACAAACATGAGAGTAAAGGTTTTACCAGAAATTTTCGCTAAACTTATAATTGTCATAACTTGGTAGTGCTCGGGCACCTCATATCTTGTAGGATTACTAATAACGATGCACACTATTTCTAGAATATACCCGGTATAAACGATTAATTGAAAAGCAAAAGTATCACAGATAAGTAGTACACAGGTATAGTTGATGTTAAACAATAATTATGATAATCTCGGTGGGTTTATGTGATAAGGAATACATTGTATGGATGAGATTTGTAGTTTAAGTGAGGAAGTGATATTATTATTGCTATTTTATGTTGAGTCCGCCGTCGCGGATTGAATCCACTGTCTCGTACTCGAGGGTTTTCCATAATTCCTCCTGATCACGACGGATTTAATATTTAGAGTAGATTACATAATTACTTTTGTGGAAGTTTTAATAAAAAAAATATTCTATTTTTACATTTAATCTTAACTTTTAGTCGGCACCACATCATACGACTACGAAACGCTACACATTGCGTGCGTTCCAAACTCGCACTTGGTCGTAGTTTATTTAAAATAAAACTGCGACATGATTGAGCAAAAATATCACATTCCAAACGTAAATCCTTGATCAATTCCATATACCTACTATACGTAGAACGTAATATTTATTATATTCATATAAATGTCCGTAATACTAGCTCAGTAAGACGTGAATCTTTGTTTCATTTTCATCATCATCATCATCAGCCTATATTAGTCCACTGCTGGACATAGGCCTCTCCAATTGCACGCCACTGAGCACGATCCTCGGCTACTCTCGTCCAGCTCTTTCCAGCCGCCTTGCGAAGATCATCGCTCCACCTAGTCTGAGGGCGTCCTACACTACGTTTGCCGATTCGCGGTCTCCACTCAAGAACTCGTTTACCCCAGCGGTTGTCGGTTCTTCGGCTGATATGGCCGGCCCACTGCCACTTCAGTTTGCTAATCCGCTGAGCTATGTCGATGACTTTGGTCCTCTGTCGGATCACCTCATTTCTGATTCGATCCTTCAAAGAGACTCCGAGCATAGCCCTTTCCATAGCTCGCTGAGCGACTTTAAATCTGTGGACCAGCCCAAGCGTGAGTGTCCACGTTTCAGCACCGTATGTCATGACGGGTAGGACGCACTGGTTGAAGACTTTCGTCTTCAGACTTTGTGGAATTGGCGATGTGAAAACTCGACGTAGTTTTCCATATGCTGCCCAGCCCAGCCGTATTCTTCTATTGGCTTCTTTCTCGAAGTTGTTTTTACCCAACTGCAGTATTTGCCCGAGGTAAACATACTCCTTAACAACTTCGAGAATACTGCCCTGTACAGCGATTGGTTCCGGATTAACATGCTCATTGAACATGACCTTGGTCTTATCCAAGTTCATCCGGAGACCAATGCGTTTCGAGGAATCAGCTAGGCCGTTCAACATATGTTGCAAATCTTGCAGCGTTTCTGCTACGATGACGATGTCGTCTGCAAATCGCAAGTGTGAGAGGTACTTGCCGTTGATGTTAATACCGTGTCCATCCCACTCCAACGTCTTGAACATATCTTCCATGGCATTTGTGAACAATTTGGGGGATATAACATCCCCTTGTCTCACACCACGATGCATGGGGATAGGTTCAGACTGCCGGTTTTGGACCTGGACGGACATGGTAGCGGCATTGTATAGACCTCTCAGCACTTGAATGTATCGCCAATCGACTTGGCATCGCTGCAAAGATTCCAGAACAGACCAGATTTCAATGGAGTCAAAGGCCTTTTCATAGTCCACAAACGCTAAGCACAGGGGCCGATTATACTCTTCGGTCTTCTGTATAATCTGCCGCACTGTGTGGATGTGGTCTATGGTCCCATATCCCGATCGAAACCCGGCCTGCTCCGGCGGCTGGAACTCGTCGAGTCTTCGCCCAAGACGATTCGTGATGACTCTTGAAAACAGCTTGTAGACGTGGCTTAGGAGAGAAATTGGTCGGTAGTTTTTCAGAAGAGTTTTGTCTCCTTTTTTGAAAAACAACACGACAACACTCCTACTCCACGTCTCTGGAGTTCTCCCATCAAAGAGGACAGTATTGAAGATTTTCTGGAGCTCCTTCATAACAGGTGTACCACCAGACTTCAAGAGCTCAGTAGTAATACCGTCCTCCCCAGGGGCTTTTCCATTTTTAAGCTGTTTAAGAGCCATCTCGATTTCGTCGAGGCTGACTTCTGGCAAGTCTTCGGTAAAGTGGCGCGTCAACGTGGCTCTGCAATCCTCATTTTCAGGATCAGGTTGTGATGCATGCGAAGCGTATAACTGGCTGTAGAAGTTTTCAATTTCCGAAATAACTTCTTGCCTGGAAGCAACGACAACTCCATCCGTGGTGGTCAACTTTGTCAGATGGCTTCTCCCAAGAGATTGGACAAACACTTTGGACCCCCGATTTTGCTCAATTGCTCGTTGTATAGATCGAGTGTTTGAGCATCGGAGGTCGTGTCGTACCAGTTTGCCAATTCTCTTGTTTAGAGTATGCCTGTCTGACGAAGTGACTGGTGGGTTTTCACGTCTTTCCTTCATAAGCTCGAGAGTTTCTTCCGAAAACTTCGACTTCCTGCCTGTACGCTGCATTTCACAAAATCTCACACCTTCCTCCCTGAGGATTTCAACCACATTTTCAAGGGCCTGGTCAATATCAACGCTGTTTGTGGTTTCCACGGCAGCAAATCGGTTCTCCAGATGTGACTGGAACGTTTCAGATCCCACTATGGTTTGGAGCAAGGTAGGTCGGAGCCTGGATTTCATCAAACGGACACGTTCAAGCTTAAAATTGATATTCAGAGAGCCTCGTACAAGTCGGTGATCGCTTCCGGTATTGAACCTGTTCATCACTGAGACGTCTCTAAATATACGCTTCTTGTCCGTTATGATGAAATCAATCTCATTTTTTGTCATAGTGTCGGGGCTCTGCCATGTCCACTTCCTTTGGAGCTTTTTCTTGAAGAATGAGTTCATCAAGAAAAGCCCCTCCTTTTCGAGGAAGTTGATAAGCATTCGCCCCCTATGATTCCTGCAACCATAACCATGGGATCTTACTACCGATTCGCCGCAGTTCTGTACTCCCACTTTGGCGTTGAAGTGAATCTTTGTTTGTAATACTTCAATAGGAGGTTTATATACCTACGATCTGAGGGCTAAAAATATTAATAGGTACTGTTTTAAGTTAGATATTTTTAATTATTAAATTATCTAAATTCCAGAAATAAGCTGCATGAAGTATGTGCTATCAAAAGTGTAAACAATAATAGAATTGTAACGTAAAGTTGATATTGAATAACAAAAAATCCCAGTCTGACGTTCCCGACGTTCAATCAGGCAGCAATAACACACGACCATTTTTAGCTCGTTGCATTGGTAGGCTACGTGTAGGAGGTACCTATGTTTGTTTATTTACAGCTTGCTCATAAGCGTCTCTGTTAATCCTGCAGTATTTGTTTTTTTTTTATTATAATAATAGTTTATGATACTGTTGCATAATAGGGGTTATTAAAATACGAGTGTGAGTTTAAGTACCGAGCCGCAGGCGAGGTTCTTAATAGTATCACACAAGTTTTTAATACCTAATTATGTGCAGTATCATACAGTACTTTATCTAAACTCATCTAATAATGTAATTTAAAGGTAAAATAACGATACTATTTTGTCATAGGTTTTCATGACTTACGGGTATCGTTTATTCGTTATTTCCATTGCTGCCTCCACAATTTCAGATCCAAGTTTATTTCACCTTAGTATCACTGCTATTTTTCTGTCATTTTAAACTAAAATATGTATGCAAAAAAATCAATAAAATAAACAAACATTAATCATCATGGCGCCCAAATCCGTGTGGGGAAAAACTCCTAAGTTGAAATCTCTACCGCATACGCGACCACAGACAAAGTAATTGATTTACATTATTAGACTTTGTCTACATAAAGTACTGTATGATACTGCACATAATTAGGTATTAAAAACTCGTGTGATACTATTAAGAACCTCGCCTACGGCTCGGTTCATAAACTCACACTCGTATTTTAATAACCCCTATTATGCAACAGTATCATAAACTACTATTATCTACTCTCATATCGTAAAGTTCGAATTATGAAATCAAAAACAGTACTTTAATGACCCACTTTATGCACACCCGTCTATAATGAAATTAAAAATAGTATTTATGATACTGTTGCATAATAGTGGTTATTAAATACGAGTGTGAGTGTAATAACATCAATTAAAAATCAGTTTTTTTGCCGAACGATAGCAAAGGTATAAAACTAATATCTAAAGTCTGTTAATTATAAGAACTTCTATTTGGCGTTAAAAAAAATAAAATAAAACCGGACAAGGGTTCCGGAATAGGCTTTCCTTTAATGTATAGGTATAGGACTAAAATCGATACTTTAAAATATTTAAAATATTAGGGTGGGGGGGGGGGCATTGGGTAAATTTTCGCCTATTTTTTAACATGAACATTGGTATTGTGATTATTATATTTATAGTGTGTATTGTTCAACTCTAAAAGTACACAACACACTACACACAACCAATCACGCTACCGTCCTCGACGGCGAAGACCGTGCAAAAACGTGCAAAGTCCTCCCCCTCCCCCGGTAACGCCCCGAGCCGACGTTCGTACCCCATTCGGGGGTGCCCTTAGGCGTTGTTAACTAAATATTACCCGGCTGAGAGCCCTCTGCGCTCGCCGATTTGTCCGGTAAGGTTCTTGCAGCCATCTGAGGCTACCAACTTAGTCCTTTCAAAAAAAAAAAATGTTCAACTATAAATCTGAGATGCTTTCCTTCTATGGAGCTATTCTTAAAAGGCTACAAAAAGCTGAATAAAGAAGCACTTTTTGACTGGACTATAAAGTTAATTTCTCTATGGTATTCTTAAACGTCAAATAGAATTTTTTATATTATAGATAGACTATAAATAAAAAATATATTACATTCTCAAAAGTACATATTGTTTAAAAGTTGTCAAAATTCGATCGAATGTATTATTGTTATATTTATGGTATATTAATGTTTATACTATAAGTACTATTGTTTATATATGTTCCAAAAAAGTTTTGTCGGATAGCAAAAAATAAACACCTCAGTCACATTAATGTTTTTATATGAGTATGTGCTCCTAAACGGGCCAAAATACCTGTAACTAATCTATATATATAAAAGAGAAGCGAAATTTGGCATGTGCATAGATTTTGTCACGTAGACCACATTTAAGAAGCGATTTTTCGAAATTCCTTTCCGCAGCGGTGGAAACGGGCCCTTTGTGCGATTTTAAGAATCTTAATATCCCTGGAACCTTAGGGTCTAGAAGTCTGAAATTTTTAATGTAGCTTTTTCAGTAAAAATTATTAGATATGGGTTTCTCAAACTTTGTCTATGGGCGGAAAATTAAAAAAAATAAGGGATTTGCTTTGTTTCCGTTAAACCTTGATAACTTTGTGAGTTTGAATGCTACAAACTCAAAATTTATAGTTTTTAATAATACTGCTAAAATGTATTTTCGGCGTTTCTCAAACTTTTTTTCTTCGAGGAAGATATTATCGATGGAAATTATGCATTTTTCAAACTCTTATATCTCTGCGACGGCTGAAGATAGGCAAATGAAATTTCGTACACGCGTTATGCTATACTACTTTCAACTCAGATTTTGTCAATGTTTTGCCCATAGACAAAGTAAAAATGTTGAAAATTTACTTTTAGCATCCTGTATTTCTCAGTTAATATTCATAGCAGAAGAATTGTTTTTGGAATATAAGCTTTCTATAGTCTTTGTTTTGAAATGTACTGTTAAGTTTCTCAAACTTTTCATGCGGCATAAAGTTATAAAGGGTGAAATATCCAATTTTTGCACTTTAATATTTTTGTAATGGCTCAAGCTAGGGACCTTACATTTGAAATATAAACTACTCAATACAATTGAAACAATATTCAAACCAGTGTTTTTCAAATTTTTCATAGTTGTCAATTTTATGACACCTTAAATTATTTTCTATCAACCTGTATAACGGAAGTACTATACAACTGAGAAGCATGATTTTTTTGGAAATAAGCTACCTATAGCAAGCACTATAAGAATCCTAAAGCATTTTACAATACTATTTAGCAATGAAATGTTATAGAGGGTGGAAAATTTTATCTTTGACTTTTAATATTTTTGCAATTACTTAAGCTAGGGTTCCAAAATTTTAAATGTAGACTATGTAACATAAGTGTAACAACATCCAAATCAATAATTTAAAAATATATGATCATAGACAATTTTATGACCTTTTTTTTTATCAACCTGTATAACGCAAGAACTATTCAACTAAGAAGCATGATTTTTTGGAAATAAGCTACCCATAGCAAGCACTATAAGAATCTTAAAACATTTTGCAATACTATTTAGCAATGAAATGTTATAGAGGTGGAAAATTGTATTTTGGCCCCTTAATATTTTTGCAATTACTTGAGCTAGGGATCTAAAATTTTGGTTATAGACCATGTAACATAATTGTAACAACACACAGTATTGCTTTTGCCTCGAAAAGCGGACATCCACTTTTTATTAACTTATCCGATAGAACAGGTTATTTTAAAAGTAAGAGTAAAATACCCGTATGATAATTATGTCCCAATCGGGAGATATATTTTTTTTTAAATATTTCTATGGTTTTCATAAAAACCATAGAAATCGCAATAACTTTAGATCCAAACCGTTTTTGTTATATCTTTGCTTGCAATTACTTGACGCTTTATAATAAGTAAATTATCAAGCAAACGCTTAATTTTTATCGTTAACCGGTAGTGAGTAACATCGGATTTTAAGTATTTTTGATTTTATTTTTTTATGGGCTTATTTCATGGCATTTGGATTCAATATCGAGACAAGTTGTTCCTTTGGTACTAAGAAGTATCGATTTAAAATATCATATCCAAATCTTATGGTATCTAGAATTTACAGGATTCTGAAATTTAGGCACTAGGGTTGGCACATGTCGCATTTAAATAAAATGTTTTTTATTGAAAAATAATAATAACATAATAAGACCCTGTTCCGGGTACCGGTGGGCTACTAATTTTTATATTTTTAAATGTTTTTAATACATTAATTTTTAAGAAATATTTAATTTTTTTTAAAAATATGTGTAATAATAAATAAAGGACATAATAATATGGTTATCTGAAAGAAGTTACAATATCATTGATTTTCCCATTGTTAATGTTAATTCCATGTTGTTTTTTTATAAATAATTAAATACTTAGTAAATTAAATTAAAATTAATAAACGTAATTATAATGCTAGATTAACCTAGATTTAAAAAATAAATTTTTTTTAGCGGTTAATATATTGGTTTAGATATTTCTAAGTTTACTAATATCATACGAAGTTAAGGTATGTAATGTTTTATTTCTAAAATTTCAAGTTTTTGTGAAGTGATGACCCTAAAATCAAAATGATCAGAAAAAACTTTAGAAGTGAATAACTCCTAGATACCGCGAGATATGGATGATATATGATTTATAGTGATTGGTTGGGGTCTAAATATGATTTACAATAAATATTGAATCCAACTAAGCAAAGATACAATCATGAAAAATTAAAATCTAAAAACACCAAAAAAGCATACTTCTTTACATCTGTACTAGTTAGTACTCTTTTGTATTTTTTTTCAAATATCTTTAATATAGTTTTGTTACACATAATAAAGAAAAGGGTAAAATAATGGGTATTTTTTTTGTAATTAATTAATTTAGAAAAGTTGAAAAAAATTTTTTACTTGTGTTTGGTGTAAAATTGGCACACGGGTATTTTACTCTTACTTTTAAAATAACCTGTTCTATCGGATAAGTTAATAAAAAGTGGATGTCCGCTTTTCGAGGCAAAAGCAATACTGTGCAACATGCATATCAATAATTTAAAACTTATTAATCGTAGACAATTTTATGACCTTTTTAATTTTTATTCATCAACCTGTATAACGCTTTTCCTATTCATTTAAGAACCACGAATTTCTGGTTATAAGCTACCCATAGGAAGCACTATAAGAATCCTAAAGCATTTTGTAATACTATTTAGCAATGAAATGTTATAGAGTAACAAAATAAAAACTATAAGAAGGCTGTATGGCTCTGAACCTTTGACTGTTTTTTTTTAACGTAACAAAAACTTAGGTATTTATTGTAATTTGTAACCAGTGCATAATACATATATGTAAGTAGTATTCAATCGTCAGATCAACTATACATATTCCTGGATATTAACATAGCCTAAAACCTTCCTCTAGGAACCTGAACCTAAGAGGATACCTATCTATGAAAAGCGCTTCATAATCTGTACTGTGTTTCTCAAGGTATGAGAATACTAACAGACAAATTGACCTACATATTATTTGGTTGGTTAAATTGAGTACGGGGTGTTCATGAACTCTAATGCGGGTGAAACCGCTGGGCGAAAGCTAGTATAATATAATAATAGTGAAAAGTATCGACGTTACAAAAAGTTTTCGTTTATTTTGTATGGTGTATTAAAACAATATTTGTACACTACTACTTGACAGCATGTGGACAGTTCCAAAAATGGGAACCTACAGTACTTGTTGTATGTAAAGTCGTATTTTTAATCAGACGAAGTAAACTGAAGTTTCAAGATGTAAAATCACGTCTTCCCATTATGATTCAAACTCAAAAGACTTTCGAAAATCTGATTTCTTCATTGGAATAAAAATACGACTCTACATAGGTACAACAAGTACCGTAGGTTCTCATTTTTCACCTGTCCACATGCTGTGAAGTAGTAGTGTACAAATAATGTTTTGCACAAAAAACATAACACTAAAATATCAAGTCAGGTTATTCCAAGTATATTTCATAAATAAAACATTGCCTTATGAAAAGTTTGTAAATAATTCGAGTGTCTACTTTCATTTGCCAGACTCTATTACATTGGTTCCTTATCAATAAATAGCGTTGTCAGTAAGGAACCAATGTACTTAGTTCTATACCTAGTCAGGTCATAAATTCTGTCACATGTTTAATATAAAATAATTGAAACAAATTTATTCATTATGTACCTAACCATTTCAAACAGGCCTTCAATCTGCGCGGCCAGTCGTCCATCGCAGCACGAACGAGGTCCATGTCAATATCGGCGGCTGCCTTAATCAAGGATGTCTTGAGTGACTCCAAATTGGGATGAGGCTTTGAGCACGCCTTTTCCTCCAAGTGTTGCCGTATCTTGTAATCTAACGGATTCAAATCTGGACTGGAGGAGGGCCAGTCTTCGTGCCGGATGAAGTCGATTTCACGCGCCGCCAGCCAGTCTTGTGTGCTCTTCGCTCTATGAGCTGGCGCCGAATCTTGTTGGAATACCCAGTGCCTGTTATTGAACATGGTATGAGAAACAGGTTCCACAAGGTTCGTCAGGACTGTATTTTGATACACAACTGCATTCGTTTTTACACCTTTCTCACAAAAATGTACCTCTGTTAAGCCCCAATAAGAAACTCCCAACCATACCATGAGCGAGGATGGAAAATGACCTCGTTGGACACGCGGAATACGGTTGCTCGCTTCTTCACTACTGTGTGCGTACACCTTATCATTTTGTTTGTTGTAGCTCTCTTCTACGGTAAAATTTTTTTCATCCGAAAAAAGAATTTCCCGATATTTTTTTCCCGCGTACCGCTTCAACAAAGCGCGGCATCTCTTCAGTCTCAGGTCCATTAGACGAGCATTCAAACGATGTCCTGTATTTCTTCGATATGCCCGAAGCCCTAAGTCTTCATTTAACACCCTTTTCACCGAGGTTCTGCTTATCCCCATCTGAAGGGCCAACAGTTTCTGCTTACGTTTGGGATTTCTTTGAATTCCCTTCACAGCTTTTATCACTGCTGGAGTCCTAACAGACCGAGGGCGACCACTTCTTGACCTGTCATCTACACTAGAGTCTCCATTGTATCGTTTGATGGTACGATAAACGAATCTTTTGGTTATATTAAAATTTTTCAGTATGTGAAAAATTTGAATTGGCGCGTAACCGCAACGATGCAACGCAATAACTGCAAAGACCGTGTTTAAGCGTCCACTCCATATTTAAAAATGAGTAATATTCTAAAAAGTATACATTTTTATTTTCATGAACAATTCGAAATTCGAATTCAATAAACTTTTTTGTGGCCAGCATTCTAAAAGAAAAGTTTTTACTGTGTGACAATACTTATGACCTGACTAGGTAATATATTGAATGCTATAAATCTACAGCAATACCTAATCATCAGGCGCTAATCACAAAATTACGATTTATAGGTGCTTGAAATTGACTTACGTCGTACGAAATGTTCGCTAAAATTCAAACTGCACAACAACAAAATAGTAGAGTAGTCTACTTTATTTTGTCGCTATTGAGTTCCAATGAGGTAATGTATTCAGAAATAAATATTTTTGTATTTTTGCTTACCACCCTAAAAACTACACTAGTACTAACTGACTATACCATAGGGTAGATGGCCTAATTTTAGTAGGTAGGTACAGTATGCCACAACATAGATGAAGCATCGGCAAAATTCGTAAAATCGATCATTTCCGAAAAGAGTGCGCCTACAAAATTACCCATATTTATTTGGCGAAAATTATCTTTCTGCCCACGCAATAACTTGTACATTCAAATAATCAAATACATTCGTAAAATTGATGCGTAGATGCTTATACACTTATTTTTTATACATTCGATATGGAGGGTACACGCTAGAACGATGAATGTCACAAATCAAAATTAACGCCTTCGACATCCATACTTATATCCCCAGTCTCAACAGCGCCTCTTGTCGTCAAACGATTCGTCGCTGTCTGATGATGATGAGTCATTTAAATTTAGGACAGTAAAGAAGTTGCTTTCGCATTTCGTTCTTGAAGGTTTTGAAAGTGATCTTTCCCAAAAACTATAATTTTACACTCCGTGGCCTCTTGACTCAAAAATTGATAAATATTAAAAATAATTTCACGACTTTGACTATTATACGGCTTACCACGTTGTAACGAAGTCATAGTGAAAATAAAATAAATAGATGTACCATTAAATTGTCCTGAAGTGTAGGGAATAAATTACTCACGTGCATTCCCAATGCTGACTTGGCTCGAACTAACGCGGGAATATATTGTGCCAATAGCGTTGAATGGCGCGATAATGAATGATTTTTATTAGCTGAGTAAATCGGAAGTGATCGGAAATACGAGTTTTGCCGATGCGACATCTCAATTGTGTAATAGGGTAGTTGACACTGTCAAAAATAAATGACCAAACACTAACCAATGCATAAAACATCTAAAAACACGTGGAAATAACAAATATGTTGTACAATTAATGCTTTTTATGATTTTTAATTACCAGTGGAACCACTAAAAGTATATGATTTGATGCTATGAAACTATGACGTCATAGTGTAATATTTCATACAAAATTCCATATAAACTATCGTTTTGACATTTATTAAAAAGTAGCTGATTTGATAAGTCAGTCAACTACCCTATACTGTACCTACCTTACCTTACAAATTACAATACAGTTAGAAAATATGTTTTAGCAAGTGTCAGCTCAAAATAAAGAATGGAGATGCAGAAGTACGTAGCAAATGTCATTATCGTCATAGAACTCCCTGGTTCTGCAGCGTTGTTTAGATTTCATACATAGTTAACCTATGTAGGTATGCTACATCGGAAAAGTACCTTATCTGTTGTTATTGTTTGGAGGAAAATAGGAAGTAGGTACCATCTATTACAAATACCTACTTAATTAAGTTTAATAAGCAACCTTGTTTATCATTTTAAATTATAAATATATTGCAAAATTAATTGAGTTTTCAGATAGTAGAATAGTTACGACCCAGAGCGAGACACACGGCGCGGCGCGCGGGTGCGATGGCAGTGGTCTGCGCACGCGCGACCCATGCGTGCGTCATATCACACGCTAGTATTGCCTGTAGATATATGAGAAACGTCACATTGACTTCAACGACATTTCAGTCTGTGTCACGTTCAGTTATTGCGGAATCGCCGTAGCGTAAACACCGGTTTTACATCCAGTGCGACACAAGCGGAATTGCTTGCGATGTCGCGCATTTATCAGCCATCCGACTATGTCGTCGAAAAGTCTCGGTTACCATCATTTGATAAATATAAAGAAATGTATAAAAAATCGCTCTACGAACCGGAAGCGTTTTGGTCAGATATTGCTAATGAATTTCACTGGCAGACCCCGTACCAGCCTGGCAATTTCGTATCCTATAATTTTGACATAAATAAAGGGAAGATTTTTGTTAAGTGGATGGAGGGAGCTGTTACAAACGTATGTTTCAATCTCTTGGATAGAAACGTGAGGAACGGGCACGGAGATAAAATTGCATATTACTGGTAACGTATTTAAACATTATATCGGTAATTCGGTAATCATCCGAATATTTCGGAATCAATAGTCAGCTGGGCGAATGCACTTCTGAGACGGCGCGCGAACTTATTGATCTTCCCCCGAATGTACATATATTGACCTAGTTGGTGGTGTAGGGTGTAGCGATTATGTAATATAGTTTTATATCTTATTCACTTGCAAGGCGAATTCGTTCATATGGTTACATGTATTATTAAATTTTTATGCTATAGCTATAACAACCTACATTACAAAATAAATAATATGTTTTGCTATCGTTCTGAAATATTCGGTTTGATTATCGCATAAACTGACAATTATATATATACTTATATATATATTAGTAGAATCAGGTACTTTTAATTAATGCGTTATGCATAAATAATTATTTAGGTATTTGAAAGGTATTTTAAAATTAAAGTGAGCTGATTGCCGAGAAAATACTAGTTCCTACCTTATTTGACCGGTAAGGTTGATGCAGCCATCAGAGGCTACCAACTTTAGCCCTCTCAAAAAAAAGTACCTACGTAAGTTGTAAAGAGGCAAATAACAAAACACTTTTGTTTTTGCTATGGAAACTCGTCGTGAAAAATTATGATCAACTAAATACCTACACATAAGTACCTACCTTAAATCAAAAAGTGTTCTTGGTAATTCGTATCTAACTTAGTTAACCTACTATAACTGAATGAACAATATTAAATAGTAGGCTTAGGGTAGGTATTATTTATTTTATTTCCGGACAACCACCATTAATAGGGAGTCATGTAGGTTCAGTTAATAGAAAACACACCTACCTTCATGTTATATTAGGACTTTTCCAGCAACTTAGTCCGCGTGGATTTCGTATTTTCCCCTTTAAACACCATCCAAAGCCTTTGAGGATCAGATATAATAAAATATCTATGTCCTTTAAATGAGCAATTCTTGTATATTATATATACCTATATATAATCTGAATCTCGGAAACGGTTCCAATGATTTTCATGTATGCAGGGGGTTTCAGGGGCGATAAATCGATACAGCTAGGTTTAATTTACAAAAAACACGATTTACCAAAAAAAAATACTGAGCAAAGCTCGGGCATCCAGGTACCTACTTATTACTTATTTAAAAGGTTGTTTGACCTGTCGGTATGTTATGTAAGTACCTATGTATGAGTGTGTGTGGGGGGGTGTATGTAAGGATGTAAGAGTAAGTATGTGTAGGAGTTAGCCCTACGACATAATCTTGGGATCAGTAGTAGTTGTGTCACAACCATTCCCCTAAAGCTGTTAGTCCTACGATATTAGGTAGCTTGGGATGCGAAGAAGCTGTCACACAACCACTTCACTAACTTTAACACAAAACGCAGCTATTGCACAACGCACGTAATGTCTATATATGTATAAGTACATAACTTACATATAAATATAATACCTACATAAGTATTTAATAGTATTTTAAAGATAAGTAGATCTATAACCTAAACAATATATTTCTACATTATCTTTTTGACCAGTGCCGAAAATAGGGGTGGCCACCGGTGTCCAGGCACAGGGCGTAGGCTCTGGGGGGCGCAAGAATGGCCAGACCAGGCACGACTATAATTTTTTTTGGTATGCTCCTGATAAGTTCCCGCTGCGCTCCTAGTGCTCGATTCCAACACATACGTACCTACATGCCAGTATCATCAAAAAGGCTTGCCCACCTATTGGCCACCACCAATTGGTCCACCAACACCAAGGTCCTTGTGCTTTACCTATAATATCTAAATAAAACAAGGACGCAGTTATAGAAGCTCGCATATGGCGCATAAACGGCTATTTACGGCACTGTTTTTGAATGTAGACTCAGTCAAGATCTTTTTGCAGTCAGGGTATGTCCGGGAATATATACCGACTTTTATATATATGAAGTTAATAAATTAGATGATTGACATGTGTATTGTCTACTCGTGAAAGTGGATTTGACTGTTGGGGCAACAGTATTCCTTTTCTCATAAGTACTAACCCTTTTTAATCAAAGAGTAGGTATTTTTAAATGATATGGAGAATATGAAGCTTTCTTTAAGTCAGAAGGTCAGATGTTAAGTAAAGGTTTTCCCTTTAATCTATAGGGGTTAAAGAACATCACCTTTTGGAAAAATCTGCGCCCTTTCTTATTCTATTTTTTTGTTCAGTAAACTATACGCTAGAACCGATTGAGCCAACGAGACATATTTTGTCACAACTTGTCGCACTTTTTAATGTCCAAATTAGTTTTCGTACCCTGTTCATTCATTATGAGTTCTGTGTGCATATGTCAAAACAGACGATGATCCAGCATTACTCCCAAATATTTAGTGTGCTGGACCTTGTCTATCCTGACACAAGAGCAGCCGATGACGGAAGGTACATAACTCCTTAACGGTTAGGTTAGGTTAGGAGTTAGGGTATAATAGGGTAGTTGACACTGTCAAAAATAAATGACCAAACACTAACCAATGCATAAAACATCGTAGAAATATCAAATATGTTTTACATTTAATGCTTTTTATGATTTTTAATTACCAGTGGAACCACTAAGAGTAGATGATTTGATGCTGTGAAACTATGACGTCATAATGTAATATTTCATACCAAATTCCTTATAAACTATCGTTTTGACATTTATTAAAAAGTAGCTGATTTGATGTGCGAGTCAACTACCCTATTGTTTAAATTTTATAGGACCTTTTAGAGCGTTAGTTTCATTTTGTGATAATGGAAGGTACAACGATAGCTTATACTAGGACAGTGATAAAACACGAGAAACTAAAAATTTAAAAATAAAAAACGCAACAACTTCGAGTAACGCCTAGTTTTTTTTTGTTTTATCAGTTTTCGTTGTTAGGTAATAATACTTAGATTAGACCATAGCTTTTTTAAATAATTGATCCCGATCGTATTGTTACAATGGTTACGGTCTTCTAGGTTATTGGCAGTATTTCATTATCAGGCTCTTGTTTCAACTTTTTCGCATATTATTTCGATACATCGTAGTACCTAAGCCTATGGTAATCCAAGGTTTAATAATTCTATTTTTTAAGTTTTCAATCACCGAAATAGTATTTGCTGATAGGCATTGCTGTAATTTATTTAAATACTAAATGAAAACCCGGCTTCGCTCGGTGAAATATAACTCCCAATACACATGTAGGTACAAAATGTTGGTAGATAATTCTGTATAATAAATGAATATTATAGGCAAAGCAAGGCATAGGGTCGTTCGTATAGCATCGTTCATTGTGTTTATTAATACTATTTTCCGTGCCTATATAAAAAGTACTCTGTAATCACTATGCAAAAGTAAATGAACACTGAATAAGAAAAACCGGCTAAGTGCGTGTCAGGCTACGCATGGAATAGGGTTCCGTAGTCACCCATAATGGCACGTGTTCTTAGAAGATCGTGTCCGATAGATAATTGTTATGATTTTATTTTTAATATCTTACATGTTTTAGTTATAATTATTTCGTTATTTTTGTACGAAGTTTTCCTCTAGTTAGGCCTCTACAACTCCGGAACAAAAAAAGTTATCTAAGCTGTCTTAGGTTTCCTTTAAAGTTCATCACATGGACTACCATCATAATTTTTTCAGATGTTTCGAGCCAGCCGTTTAGCTTTTAAATAATTAATAAATCGTCTCAGCTACCTCTCAATGTTTTTAAAAAAACCTATCTAATGATACTCCAAACAATGGGATAGACGTGAGAAAAAAAAGTCATCCCCACTTTACATGTAGGGGAGGTACCCCAAAAAAATCTTTTTCGTGATTTTATTTTAGCACTTTATCGTCGTGGTAAATACACACATACAAAGTTTCATCTTTCAAGCACTAACCGTTTGGAAGGTAAGCCGAGGACGGACAGACATGACGAAACTATTTCACTATTTCACTTCTTGACTATGATGGCATTAGATGCGTTTTTTACACAATTCTGCCAGATGACGAAACTATATGGGTTCCAGACGTGAACTACGGAAACCTAAAAATGTACATTTCTTTCGTCTTTCGTTTTGGCATCACACTTTGTGTATTTTGCTAGTGTCAAGTCGAGCATTGTATTTTATTATATTCTTCATGTATTTTTATTTCTTGAAAAGCCTACGTACTATACCCGTAATAATTTATTTTCAGTTCACTGGTGCACTTGTATTGATATTTATTTGACAAAATACTACCGATAATATTCAATAAAACTCAAAATACACGATTCTACAACGATATTTCAATGATTTTATGAAAATAAAATGAAAACGCAACGTCACTTCGCAAGTTAAACCACCAAAAAGCCCAAAATGTAGATTATATATTTTTTTTTTATTTTGGCATCACACTTCGTGTATTTTGCCAGTGTCAAGTTGAGCAATGTAGGTATTTTTATATTCTTCATGTATAAAATGCTCGTCAATGTTCGTTTCAAAGTTCAAGTCATGTTAAATCTTCTTCGAGTCATGGTCAGTCACTTTCACACAGATCTTTATTGGACAAAATACCACCGATAATATTCAATAAAACTCAAAATACACGATTTTATGAAAATAAAACGAAAACGCAACGTCACTTCGCAAGTTCCCGCCAAAAAGTCCGATTATAATTTTATTACGAATAGAACTTCAACTTTTTAAATGTCATCCGGTGTCAGTGATGTTTCTCTAGAATGGTCAATATGGAGACTGTAATTTGTCTGTCAGCAGTCAGCACCATTAGAATTTAACAAAATACTCGACAATCCGAATTTTGCGGATATATGTTGTCGACTCGAAATCTTTATTTTTTTATGTTTTATTATTCAAGTAAGGTTTCGATCGAGTCTACCGTACGCCTTCACGAGATTATTAATATAGAAGATAAGTAAGCACGTTAGTTTTTTTTTTTTTTTTTTTTTTTTTTTTTTTTTTTTTTTTTTTTTTTTTTTTTTTTGAAAGGACTAAGTTGGTAGCCTCAGATGGCTGCGACAACCTTACCGGACAAATCGGCGAGCGCAGAGGGCTCTCAGCCGGGTAATATTTAGGTAACAACGCCTGAGGGCACCCCCGAATGGGGTACGAACCTCGGCTCAGGGCGTTACCGGGGGAGGGGGAGGACTTTGTACGAGTTACGACTAATTGGGGGCGGTCGGATTACTGTAGGCAGCTCGGGCCGCTTGAACGGGACGAGACTGAGTGGGACGTCGCGGCGGTCCTCGCCGTCGAGGACGGTAGCGTGATCGGTTGTGTGTAGTGTGTTGTGTACTTTTACGAGCTTCGTCAGCTTCGATCTGAGCTAATGTAATAGGGTCATCCGGCTCGCTGAGGGCTTGCCTTGGTCTATGGATACGGAGTATACGGGAGGGCGTGTACGTTGCGGCTTTCACTATAAGAGGGTTGCGGTGATTAACGGCGGTATTGAAAAATCTGCGTGAGGTGCGTTTTATAAATTGTTTTATCGTGGGGAGACCTAAGTCAATGTGGAGATTTTCATTACGCATGTACCACGGGGCGCCCGTGGCCTTGCGCATGAAGCGATTTTGAATCACCTGAAGGCTATGGATCCGTGATGGAGCTGCATGTGCGAACACAGTACTAGCATAGGTCATGATGGGGCGGATACACGTGGTATAAAGTCTAACCTTGCTTTTAAGTGCAAGTTTAGATTTACGATTTAATAAAAAGTGGAGGCGCCCTAAAACAAAGGCGGCGCGCGCGCGGACCGCTTTAATGTGGGCATCAAAGGTCAAACGATCATCGAGAGTTACTCCGAGATATTTGGCTTGCCTTTCCCAGGGGATTGGTTCACCGAATAGAGTAACTGCCTTTGGAGGGGAGGGGGTACCTCGATGGTAGGGTCTGTAGAATAGGACCGCCTGGCTTTTGACAGGGTTGATCTCGATCCTCCATTTCCGAAACCAGGCGCCTAGGGCGTTAGCCGCGGTTTGGAGGTTCTTAACAATGACTGAGGGGGACTTACTAGAGCAGTAGACCGCGGTGTCGTCCGCAAAAAGTGCTAACTGCACCTTGTCGGTCTTTGGCATATCACTCGTGTAGAGCGAAAATAGCAAGGGGGACAGTACCGAGCCCTGTGGGACACCGGCTCCGATAGGGTGAGGGGAGGAGAGTGCGCCAGGAATGCGATATCGAAAGTGGCGATTTGACAAATAATCTCGTAAGATGAGCACGAGTCTATGTGGGACACCTAAGGTAAATAGCTTAAAAATTAAGCCATTGTGCCACACTTTGTCAAATGCCTTCGCGACATCGAAGAATAGGACACCTGTCATGTTGCGCTCTTGGTACTGAGAGGAGATGTGTTCAACAATACGATGGACTTGTTGAACACAAGAATGTTTGGCTCGAAAGCCAAATTGTTCATCAGGGATGAGATTATTGGCGTCGGCATATGTTTTGAGGCGGATATAGATCAGTCTCTCATACATCTTGCCCAGGACATTTAATAGACTTATAGGGCGGTAACTGGAGGGCTCGGACCTGGGTTTGCCGGGTTTATGGATTCCAATGACATGGGCCTCTTTCCACTGATGTGGAAAAATATTACAAGAGAGGGCAGCGTTAAATATGGAAGTTAGCAGTATTATGAGGTGGGCGGGGAAGAGTTTTATCACTTTGTTAGTGATTTTGTCCGAGCCCGGGGCCTTCCGCGGGTGTAAATCCCTGATGATCGATTTGACCTCGTCAGGGGTCGCCGGAGGGAGGGGGTCATCCTCTTCGCTGAGAGGGGGGGGTGGTAACGGGAGGGCGGCTCTCCGTTCAACTTCAGAGTTAACTTCCTCCAGATGACTCGGGTCTATCGGGAGGGTACTGGGCGTGCACTGAAACTCTAAGCTTTCAGCGAGGCATTCTGTCTTATCATCGTCATCAAAAGCGGGAGGGAGATTGGGCCTATTTAATGGGGGCATGGGTGCTACCGTGTCCTTGGTAAGGGCACGAGAAAGCTGCCAAAAGGCTTGATGAGAGGGTCTAATGTCTGTAAGGGTCTGGTCCCAGCGGGCCTGTCGTACCTCATCGATGCGTGACTTAACGTCACGCTGGAGAGCACGCATACGGATGCGGTTTTCCTCTGAGGGGAAACTATCATAGGCGCGAGTGGCGGCATTTTTCTCTCTCAACAAGTCACGTACGTCATCGGGCAAGCGCCAACGTTGATCACTCTCTGCTGGCACTGTCCGTGAGCAATCGCTAATTAACGATTGCACGTGGCTAGTGAGTGAGTCGATTGCGCCGACAGCCTCATCAGCGGTGTTGAGGCTATCTGGGATCTGATCAAGGTGGACGGAAGTGGTTGACTTGAGGCTTTCACTCAGTCTATTCCAATTCGTCACGACCTTTGTGGGGGGGGCTTGACCTGCATCAGGGGAACCTATGCGCCCTGCTAATTCTATGATAACAGGTCGGTGGTCGGATGTAAGCTCGTGTAGCACTGTTACGTCATGCACACGTAGGTTTACATTCCGTAACAATGCCACATCAAGAATATCAGGTCTGTGTGTCAGTTGGTGGGGATAGTGCGTCGGGTCCAGGGGTGCGATAATGTCTATGTCTAGAGGGTCAAGGAGGGATTCTAATAGTCTACCTCTGGGGGAAGTTGAGTGACAGTTCCAGAGTATATTTTTCGCGTTCAGGTCACCTGCCAGAATGACAGAGTTACCTAGCGCGAAAATAGACTCTAGATCGCTTTTGAGTGGTGAATCATTGCGGGAGGGAGATATATATGCTGATACTATAATTATAGGTTGGTGTCCTGTCATGCCAAGCCTACAAACCGATGCTTCAATGCACTGGAGGGAGGGAGGCGGATCCATGGGGGGCACGTTAGTTATTGTTAATAGTTCCCATGTATTACTAGCATGTAGATGTTCCCTCGCTCCATCAAGGTTAAAACTTAATTTTGGGTTTTTGTTTGTGTAGTTTGTTACTTTTAATAAATTCATATGTGTATATTGATAGTTGCTATAGTCGCGGCTCTATTTCTAGATTTTAATTTAACAAGGAAAGACAGTTTTGACACTTTTGCCTCTTGTGGGCAGATGTCCTGGAAGTAATCCATGCATTGCGAACATATTTAAATAGTTTATATATAGTCTGTTTGATCGCTCATGTGTTTGTTCATCTTGTTTATATATTAGATTTATATTTATATCCCCCGTTATTATCACGTTTTTACTTGAGCTAACATTATTTAAGGAATTGGTGAAATCATCTAATCATAATTAGCCTTTGAAGGTTTCGATTTATACCGAGGACAATAAGGTCAGGCAGCATGTTTATATGTAGGCAAGAGGCGTGTTCTAGTCTTATTTCTGTTGTTTTAGCTTTGTGTGTTTTTGATATTATGCTACTATACCATCCGCCATTCATCCGCTTTGTTGACATGGTGGGTAGTTTGATATGGCGTATAATTATTTTTATCAGATAGGTACTATGTTCTTAATTGAGTTTAGTCTACATTCACTGGGAATTAAATCAATGTCAAACTTTAAATTGGTCAAGTTTAATTGAAGGTCATTTGTAAGCGACGCGTTCAATGAGGTTTTATATTCAAATGTTTTATGGTTTCTTTTAGGGTTTTGAAAGAAATAGTGTTCTGATGCCTTCTTCTACTGTTTTTTCTGTCCTCTATGACATAGGCAAAGCTGATAGTTTCATAAATGAATAAGCTTTTATTAAAGCAATAATAAAAATCATGCATATTCCCTATCTTTATATCCATAGGTACTAATGATGAAAAGTTTGTTTGTTTGAACGTGCGAATGAATCTCCGCAGTTACTGGTCCGATTCGAAAAATTCTTTCACTAATAGGAAGCTACATTATCCCTGAAGGTTATAGGCTACTTTTTATCCCGGGAACGCGTGTGAAGCCGAGGGGAATGGCTTGTTTGTAATAAAATTCAATATTCGCACCGATTACTTGAACGCCACATTGTACACACGGCCACAGATCAAGCTACACATTTTTGTTGCAAAATAGCTCCTATTACAACCGCATAAGGTGCCGCAGTGTGTAGCTTGATCTGTGGCCGTGTGTACCTATTCATCCCTGCTCCGTGCTGGCAGACTCTAGGTCTGAAAAACGAGAAAAACTCTGAACGAAAATAAAATTATTAACATTATAATAAGTATTTATTTTTATAAAATGTATTGTTTTGGGGAGATATTTCATTTAACCAGGAATGAAAATCACCGGTCTCAAGTTGCTAAAAGTTATCTAAATTGACCTTTAAATGGCTCGTCAGTCATATTATCTTGAAAAAAAAAACATCAAATAGTTTTTAATCAAAAGCACCGGCCAGCCGGCTGTAATATTTCGATAAAAAATAAAGATTAACATTGGAACGCGGACGTAAAATTTTGTAAAGGGACCACTGTAAAACTACACGTTATTATTTTTGAGTTCTTTTTAGTATCACACGGTTTGAGGGTTTACTGTAGCACTGTAGTAAGAACCACATTGTTGTAACACCCTTGTAGTTTATATACGATTAACTATATCTTTATATATTTATTTAATTATGTATTAAATCATTCACAAAGCAATATTCTTTTATAAAATATTGTAATGGTGAAAACAATCTTTGTCTTTGTCCACCAAAATCCATATTGTAAAAATTGGCTGAGTGTGAATCGGACTCGCACACGGAAGGTTACGTACCATTGTAACATTTGTTGTTATAGCGACATATAAATACTTACACATTCTATAAAAAAACAACTGTCTGCTTATTACGGTTCATGAGACGAACTGAAGAGCCCGCTGACAGACGAACAGATGATGTTCGGACGGACGGGCGGACTGACAACAGAGGCTTATTAATAGTTCAAATTATTCAATCAAAACATGGTAAAATCGAATAATAAATACCGCGGAGGTCAGACTTATCTCTACCTCTTCTAATCTGTATCTTCTCTATCTCTAAATAAAGTCCTCGTTTGTCTCTTTGTCTGCTTAGTTTTTCCTAACTCCGTAGGTAATGGATATTGGTGCGGTTTTCACTATCAGTTTGAGCATTTCTTCCTGAAGGTTTGATTGTGTAAAAAAAAATATGAAATAAATATCCTGGGACTTTCTTGTCACACTAGATTAGAATTACAATTTAGATTTATACGTAAGTACTTAGTAGAGAAACGTCGATGTTTAGTGAATGAGTCAACAAAAATAATTTTCGGTCGCATTATGGGGCTTAGGTACACTAGCTAAAATATATCAACAAAAAATATTTAGTACTAAAGAATTCTATTCTTTAAAATGCTTAAGGAAAAGAATCTCACGTTTAGGTAACCGTCAATTTTATCTTTACAAATTTATATAAAAATATAAGTAAAAATAAATAAGAGACACAGATTACAATAATACATAAGTAATAAGTACCTACCAATTATACATTTGGGTAACATTTAAAATTTTAATGTCGTGAGCTTGAAAATTACTCAACGGGAAAGCGTCTTACAGTACCTAAACATTTTTAAACTTTTCCGAGAGACGGTAAACACGTAGAGAATATCTCAAAAAGAAAACAAAATGGCTGCCACATAGAGGGGGGAAGTTGGACTCGAGTGTGTCGTGTATTTTTGTATAAAAAGTGTTAGTTAACGTCTAAACTAAAGTAACATTAACTATGTAAGTACCTACCACTGGCGAAGGGTCCATACAAGCCGATTCCCATCGGCTTACCTTTTTGAAATCCCAGACCCACAGATTCATCATTTCAAACCCATTTTTATATAAAATACACTTTAATAAAGTATGTGAATTATTGTTATCTAAAACATCCTTGATAGAGAATGACAAGCTAGTTGGCGCAGTTGGTTAAGACACCACCTATCACGCCGCTGGTCATGGGTTCGATTCCCATCCAGGACAAACATTTTTGTGCATGAACATGTCTGTTTGTCCTGTCAAAAAAATAAATCGGACAAATGCGAGTTAAACTCGCGTGGAGAGGGTTCCGTACATGTTTAACTAAGTTCCATAAATATTTTTAAATCTGACCCAAATTTGTTGATGGTAACTATAAAAAAATTTTTTTTTGAAATCGTGTTTTCTTAAAATGAAAGCTACATCGATTTATCGCCCCCGAAACCCCCTGCATACCAAATTTCATGAAAATCGTTGGAGCCGTTTCCGAGATTCAGATTATATAAATATATCCATGAATTGTAGGTTTAAACTAGTTTAAAGGTATTAGATAAACTTCTTATAGGTTTTCCTGTAACCTATAGGTAAAGAACTATTATCTGATTTTTTTTCAAAAGGTTTGGCCCAGTAGTTTCGGAAATAAGGGGGGGGGGGGGAATGGTCAATTTTCGCCAATTTTTCGCCTATTTTCTTAAATAACTTTAAAACTATTCATATTAAAATTCTAAAAAATATATATTTTAAATCCTCACAACAAGCCCTTTCATTTGATATGTTACACAATATTGTCACCAAAACTGTTTTTTTAATTTTCAAATTTACCCCCCAAAATTATCCCCCATGTTTGAAATTCATTTATTTACGTAACACGTCCTTGTTTGGGTCACCGACTTACATATGTGTACCAAGTTTCAACTCAATCCAGTCCAATATTTTCGGACAGACAGACAGACGCACGAGTGAACCCTAAAAAATTTGTTTAAGTAGTATATCAGTTATCTGATTTCCATAGTACAAGCTCTGCTTAGTTTTGGGATCAGATAACCGTGTGTGAAGAATGTCCCAGGATATATTTTTTTAATGCCTCCATTTTATAAAAGGCTATTATCCTATTTATCTGCTATTGGCTAAGACTATCGCTTTGAAGTAAAACACCAAAATATTGTAAAGCCGGTTGCTGCTAACTGGCCTTGTTGAGTCTTTATTACACTACTTACTCTCTACATCAATAAATAGTTAGCTAAGCCATGCTATTTCGTTAGAGTGCGTATGTTTTTATGTAAGGAATGCAATTTGTTAAGATACAATAAAGTAGCTAACCTTAAACTGCTACCAACAATCAAGGCTGTAATATAACTGTCTATGATAAAATGAGTGGAACGATTTATACTTTATTCGAATGCTACAGTTATTTCCATTGTTAATTAAAGATTGTAGAGATTAGATTATTAAAAACCGTTGGGTGTGTGTGTGTACCTACCTACCTAGTATGTGTTACTTTGTGTTGTGTTCAATAGTCAGTCCACATACATTCTAAACAATGTTTTGTAAGTACCTCAAAAGGAAAAAACGTTACCCTTATAAAGATCACTTGGTTGTTCGTTTGTCTGTCCGTGTCACGTAATTTTTCTCAGGAACGCGTGGAGATATCAAATTGAATTAAAATCAAATACAAATATCTGCAGACCCTTAGAGCTGTATAAAAATCAATCTTCTAAGTTAACGCTATATAAATAAACTGCCATTTACGTCACACATTTTAAGACTGCGCGTAAACCAAATCTTTCTTACAGTGTACTTCCGGTTAACTTAAATCATGAAATTTGGCAATAAGCATGATCTCACAGCATAAGTCCTGGCCCTAGACTCTAGATCCTCTAAAGTCTAAAGAATACGACCTACCTATTAGAGTAACATAGGAAATTACGGAACCCTCGGTGCGCGAGTCCGACTCGCACTTGTCCGGTTTTATTTTAGTTCCGATGATTTATTTATTAATAAAATGCACAATGTACACATAATGTTACACATACCTACAGTGAACTAATATGAGTACAAGACCCTCCCAAGCAGCACATTAGCTGAAATGATACCCAAAATCAAGTTATATTACAGTCAAAGGCTCTTATGCAGATGTTCTAAGGGATAAAACAAGTCTTGACACTGTATTAGGGGTGATTTCGTACTCTGTTAAACAGCATAGCTGACTAATAGCTATATAATGGAAAAAATAAAACAAAATGATTTTTAGTAGAATTTGGAGGCACCGTTTTGTCCAGACTATTGCTACATATGATGCAACTAGCTTGTTAAGAATCCCAATGCTTGTAAAAGGCTGCTTAACGCGATATTGTCTTAGCTCTTTTAATGCTGTCAGCTATATTAAATAATCAAAAGTTGCCATTGGCTGTTATATGACGTACACTAATTCCATTATAATGCTACCTCAATGAGGTTGATAGTAGCTAATTTAAAGATATTATGGAGTATCTACAAATGCCGTACGATGTATAAAAGCATCAAAAGACTCCATGGGCTGTAAATTAGTGTAGCCATACTCCAATCCAATTCCAAAGCATAGAGTGTATATATCAGCTACTATAAAGCCTCTGGAGTTATTTAATAGGAAATGTAGGTTAGTAGTGTTATAATAACGTCAAATATTTTCATAATCTCGAGACGTGGGAATATGCAAAAATAACTTTAATTAAAAATAAATAATTTGAAACCATGGAACAAAATTAAAAGAACTGGTGCAATTAAAAATAAACTTTCGAAATGTTATCGTATTTTATCTATACCTACCTATTGAGATGTTTATTATTACATTATACTACATTAGTTTAGAAAATAGTGGATTAAGAAATATTTAAAGGTCATTCATTGCTGGGGTATGTCACACCCCACCACACTCACGATGTAACTTTTATTCACCACATTCTCGCTGGGTTGGTCAGGATCCTTAAATAAAGTAAGAATTTCTAGGCATCATAACAATGCATAATAGGATAACAAAATCAGTGAAGTGCTTGTACTCGAAATGGTTTTCTATCAAGATTACCGTATCCCTAAAACACTGTTGTATTCTCTCACATTACACCTTTGAGTAGTCGTGAGAATAACTGAAATCAAGCTACAGCAAGCTTAAAACTTTCCGTCGATAAATAGACTTAATAATCGCCAATGTACAGGCAAGAGAATGTCAAGGGAATTTAGTAAGAATTTGTGCTGTACAACAAATAAAGGCCGTTTGTAAATAAAATAAATGTAAACAAAACCGCTTACATAAGAAAAAACCACTGATACATGTTCAATTTTTATAATATTTCAGATCTATTAAAGTAAAAACACAGATTTCATTGTTTTATATATTAGTTAATAATGAGATTTAATGGTATAATTTGAATAACCTTAAATCGTATATTTATCTAGTGTAATATTTTTAGTAAAGTCTCAGAATATTTAATAGTAATACTTAGTAAAACTGTTTTATTTCGATGGCGCGTGTATTATTTAATAATTTCACCTATATACATTAACAGTAAAGTGGCACTCGCAGCTCAATTTTCCAACAGAGATACAAAACAAAAGAGGGAATTTTAATTTAGATATTATTTTGTAAACATGAAAAAGTCACCATCAGACACAGTATATCAAACATCCCGCAAGAATATTTTTTAATGAAATAGTATTTTTTTGTATTTACTTCAATTAAAGCCGTTACCCAGCCTAAAATATATCTTGGCTAACTTAGAGAGTTAAAGGAGCTGGATTGTGGCTATTGACCGCTGTTTAAGCCACTGTACAGCCCATGATCAGCTCTTGCAATGATCTGTACAACTGTTGACAAGCTACTGTAATGCTTAAGGCTGATTAATTTGGGGCCAAATTTAGAATGATTAGAGCTGTGAAGCCGGCTACAAAGACCTCATACAGAAAGCTAATGCAGCCTTGAGTTTTCAATCATTCTGTAGTCCAGCGACTGTGCTACTTGGGCTGTTAGGGTATGGCAAAAAGGAGTAGAGAGAAGTATTTACATTGACAATAATTGTATTTTTATGTTATCTATGTATCTACTATGTCATATATATAATAATAAATCGGACAAATGCGAGTTCAGCGTGGAGAGGGTTCCGTACATGTTTAAATAAGTTCCAAGATTATTTTTAAATCTGACCCAAATTTGTTGATGGTAACTATAAAAAGTTTTTTTTTTTTTTGGAAATCGTTTTCTAAAAATGAAACCTGCATACCAAATTTCATGAAAATCGTTGGAGCCCTTTCCGAGATTCAGATTATATATACCTATATATATCCATGAATTTCAGGTTTAAAGGTATTAGATAGACTTCTTAAAGGTTTTCCTGTAATCTTTAGGTAAAGAACTATTATCTGAATTTTTTTCTAAATGTTTGGCCCAGTAGTTTCGGAAATAAGGGGGGGGGGGAATGGTCAATTTTCGCCAATTTTTCGCCTTTCTTACTTCAAAACTATTTATATTAAAATTCGAACCGATCCTCATAACAAGCCCTTTGATTTGATATGTTACACAATATTGTGGGCAAAACTTTTTTTAAATTTTCTAATTTACCCCCCAAAATTACCCCCATGTTTGAAATTGATTTATTTACGTAACACGCCCATGTTTGGGTCACCGACTTACATAATATATGTGAACCAACTTTCAACTTAATCCAGTCCAATATTTTCGGACAGACAGACGCACGAGTGATCCTATAAGGGATCCGTTTTTTTAAACCCTAAAACACAAACAAAACCATTATTAAAAAATTAAATTACATTAGGTATGGTAGGTATTTTACTTACTACATAAAAAACCAAATAAATTAAGGAGACCACTGTCACTCAAATTTTGCCACATTCGCAGTTTCGTGTATCATATCTGACGAGAGAATGGTAAACGTAATATCGATCTTTCTGAAGTGGAGACGACAGACGGTCGAAGGAGCTCCTCAACGTTTTACAATTGCAGCTACCTCGGGCTCGCGGGCTTAATTTAAGTTTACACCATGATAAAAGTTATAATTAGGTACATTAAAAAAATATAATCGTCGAATTGAAAACCTCCTCCGTTTTTTCGTTTCGTGCTGAACATTGATTGGAGTAGCCCTGCTGGTATAATCTTCATTGTCTTAGCCATCTCCATACAAAAGCCAAATTCACAAAATACTCTAATATCATGAAACTTACAGGGAAGGCAATCATCCGGATGATTATAGTCGGATTACATACAAGAAACTCATGGATTTTGTGTGCCAATTCGCAAACGCTCTTCGGGACCTTGGAATCAGCAAGGGAGATAGAGTATCAATCTATATGCCAATGATCTTGGAAACGGTGGTCTGTATGCTGGCTTGTGCACGGATAGGGGCCATACATTCTGTAGTAGTAAGTCCCTCTTAATAATAAAACTTAAGTACCTACCACCCGTACACAATAAAAGATCGCTCGTTGCATGCTGATGCTGCCCCAACTACAAACCAAACCGACGTGTTCAAATTGATTCGGCCTCGTATTCTGTACATAATAAGAAGTCTAGATCTATGCACAAAACTATCAGTAGTTTTCTGCAATATACATCTATTACTATTTATTGCAGTTGCGTGTTGTTGAATATGATAGTACCTAATGCAGATTATTTTAGTTCGCAGGATTCTCATGTGACTCATTGGCTGAACGAATGGCCGACTGTAAAGCTAAATTATTGGTAACAACCGATGGTGCATGGCGAGGAGAGAAGCTTCTCGTACTAAAGAACACTTGTGATGAAGCTATAGAAAAAGCGAAGAGTCAATATAATCATAGCGTGGAGAGATGCGTTGTAGTTGCACACCTTGAGAGGGTGACTCCTTGCGGGGACGTATGCGACGATCTAAAGTCTTTAGTAAGTACAGAGGGTATAGTGGTTTTTTTTTATAGGTATTCATAACAGATACAGAAATAAAATTGCAGAATGTTAGTGATAATGTGCCAAGGGTGGTAAGCACAAGTCTAGAAGGGAACTAGCCCTTCAAGTGAATTCGTCGGGAGGAAAACACAGTCAGTTACTTGGCTTTATTTTAAACTTGAAGGCTACCAGCAGGCGAATAACCTTTTATTTTTTATTGGGGATATCTTCATGGATACCCTACGGGTGGTAGGGGGGTGCTGCCCGGTTATATCAGACTCCTACTGACTAAAACCCCACAGTGTTTCTAACGATCGCTGCCGGCTGGGTGTACAGGGGCGCTGAAACATTAAGTAACCTATGCTATGGTTTCCTGTTGTTTTCTTTTTCCTGAGGTCAAGCTAATTGTACAATTTGATTCCGCGACCTTCGTCATGGCCAAGATCATGGCATTAGACGTCATACCACTGAGTAATCGTCACTTTAAAAAATAGTTTTCTTTGTTTAGTATAAATGGAATGAAGACCGCGACCTTTGGTGGCACGATTTGGTGGAGGGTCAATCAATTATATGCCCGCCAGAATGGATGGCTGCTGAAGATCCTCTCTTTATGTTGTACACAAGGTTAGTGCGGTTACATTTTAACAAACGAATATATAATATATAGTAATACGATGTATTTTACATATACATCAATTGGATGGGATCTGATAATCATTTAAATAGTTGTTTTTTTTTTATATTCAGACCTGATTTAATGTTGTTGTTTAATGTAAATAGTTTATTAGATACTCAAGTAAAATTGTTCAATTGAATTGTCCACGTTACCTACTGTGTTATTGTGTAAAGCGGTTCCACGGGCAAGCCAAAGGGCGTGCTGCACACCACCGCAGGGTACCTGCTGTACGCGACTACCACCTTCCGGTACGTGTTCGACTACCGCGATAAAGACATCTACTGGTGCACCGCCGATGTTGGCTGGATTACTGGACATACTTACGTTGTGTATGCGCCTCTTGCAAATGCTGCTACATCTGTCATGGTGAGTGTTTCATTTCCTTTATTTTTACTAAGGTCACATAACGTTTTGCCTTGCTTTGCGAGTAAGTAAGTAGCTATGCAATATTGTAAATTGTCATATTAGATAGAGCATATTTCAAGGTGACTTGAGTCCTGAGCAAGCAAGAGCAAGTCATGACCCGTCAATGTCACCCTGTTTAACTGGTCTAGGTTAGCACCACTATCTAATGATAATACACGGTAAAACTACAAACTACATAATAAGCTGTAAATATCATTGACGTATCTATGAGGTCTGTAAACATCTAATTGGAATAACAAACTTATCTAATCCTGTAGTTAATGATCATGTATGCAATTATCAATGAGAATATATATGTACACATAATAATAGGTAGGTATAATATGCGCATAAGTAAATGCTTGAAAACGACTAAGCATGCTTTGCTTACTTAGAATTATGTAATCTTGTCTAATAATACCAAAGTATACTTACTTACGTTTTAGCTTGGTGCGGGTGCATTTTCATATCTTTCTGGCTAGCCTGCACTAAGCTACAACGTATATAGTGTAATGTACCGTAATATCCTGGGATACCCAGGTACTTTCACATAGGGCCATCAGATTCCAAACTAGTTGTTAGTAATATTACAATAGTGTCGGTAGTGCAGACGACATTATTATCAGTTATAGCCAAAATTTTACAAGCCAGTTGGTGCAGTTGGCTAAGACACCACCTGTAGCGCCGCTTGTCGTGGGTTCGATTCCCATCCAGGACAAACATTTGTGTGCATGTACAATGAACATGTCTGTTTGTCCTGAGTCTGAATAGTCTCAGGACTACAGATTGCCTACGATTGCCGTTATATAAGATGCGATCCATCTAAGTAGATCACCGTGTATTTCAGCTACGGCTAATTTCTCTATTAGTATTGTATGGTTAATGTGGTCGAAACGGAAACGGTCGAAAAATTATATTAACTTGCACACGTTGCTCCATGCCAGCAGCTATAAAATTATGTGCTACTATGAGGTTAGATGTTACAAACTGGTTATAGATAAGGTACTTATGAATGTCGATAGTTACAAATTATTACCTAGTGTCTTGTCATTAATATCATTTTTGTCGTAGGGTGCCTCAACTGTGAAACAATACAATCACAATAAGTCCTTCATTAAGTAATGGCAGAGAAACATTTTAAATTGTTTTGTTCACTTTTTGTATCGGCCTTTGGTATCGGCTAACGTGGTTTTAACTTAGACAAGTTGAAATAAATAGCTTATCGGGGAAATAAAAATCGGACAAGTTCGAGTTAAACTCGCGTGGAGAGGGTTCCGTACACGTTTCACTAAGTTCCATAAATATTTTTAAATCTGACCCAAATTTGTTGATGGTATCTAATAAAGAGTTTTTTTTTGTAAATCTTGTTTTAAAAAAATGAAACCTAGCTAGATCGATTTATCGTCCCTGAAACCCCCTGCATACCAAATTTCATGAAAATCGTTGGAGCCGTTTCCGAGATTCAGATTATATATATATATCCAATAATTGCAGGTTTAAATGTATTAGATAGACTTCTTATAGGTTTTCCTGTAATCTATAGGTAAAGGTATCTATAGGTAAACTATTATCTTTATTTTTTTCAAAATGTTTGGCCCAGTAGTTTCGGAGATAAGGGGGGGGGGGGAATCGTCAATTTTCGCCAATTTTACGTTTTCATTTGATATGTTACACAATAGAGTCTGCAAAACTTTTTTTTTTAATTTTCTAATTTACCCCCCAAAATTAGCCCCCATGCTTGAATTTCATTTATTTACGTAGCACGTCCATGTTTGGGTCACCGACTTACATATGTGTACCAACTTTCAACTCAATCCAGTCCAATATTTTCGGACCGACAGACAGACGCACGAGTGATCCTATAAGGGTCCCTTTTTTTTCGGATCCCTAAAAATTATGATACAATACGAAAATCGTTAATTTTCCAGTTTGAAGGGACACCGTTCTACCCGGGCAATGATCGTTACTGGTCACTTGTGGAAAAATACAAAGTGTCACAGTTTTACACCGCTCCGACAGCAATCAGAGCCCTCACCAAGTTTGGGGATAATTATGTTAAAAAGTAAGTATGTAGGTACCTACTTATTAAGTTTGGTCTTTCGGTAAAGATTTTTAATATCAGAAGGTTGACAAGCAAGCTGGCGGACACCTGATGGTAAGTGGTTACCGTCACTTATCGCTATTTGCAATACCAGAGGTATTTGATATAATGTGTTGCCGACGTATTACAATGCCAAGAAGGCAATTGGCTCTCAAGTGCAATTGCCGGAACACACCGGTACACCTGTAGGTCCTTGGCGATAGATTTTCAATTTGAGGTTGGCAGCCAGCCAGACGGGGACTATCAAGTGCAATACCACCGTGCCGTCCATGGTTCCCATTGAATCAATTGGTGAATTTTTTGTTTCACTGTTTTGGATTTCCCTTTATTGGACAAATAAATCACCTTCAAACATACACTAAATATCAAGAGCTTGATTTAATTTTACCCATTAAGAGCTCACATACTTAAGACCTTTATGAACCATGAAGTTATGTGTCACACACAGACATAACCTGAAGAGCCTTCGGGTACTTGGCAGCGTTGGTGAACCTATAAACCCCGAAGCATGGTTATGGTATTACAACATGATCGGCAACGGTCGCTGCTCCATCTCTGATACTTTCTGGCAGACGGAAACTGGCGGTCACGTCCTTACCAGCATTCCTGGAGCTACGCCAATGAAACCTGGTGCTGCTGTAAGTCGATATATTGGTATTTTATTCATCTAAAAGAACGTGTAACGATGAAACCTCTTCTTCTTCATATCAAATCATATTTTATTTGTAAGAATTACCAATAAGGATGAACATATCCTTGTGATTTAAGGGCTTCCCATTCTTCGGAGTAGAGCCTTACCTCTTAGATGAAAATGGTGCAGTGATTGAAGGTGTTGGTGAGGGATACCTGGTGTTCTCACGACCCTGGCCTGGAATAATGAGGACATTGTTTGGAGACCATGCCAGATACGAGAGTGTTTACTTTTCTAAATTCCCGGGCTACTATTGTACTGGAGATGGTAAGAAATTTATAAATATTAAGTTGGTTTGCACAAAATAAATAAATAGATGGGTATTTTTATAAAGCTACTCAATTAAAGTTGCTGGTTCATAATGTGCTAGACTACCAAAAAGAGGCCGTGTATCATGGACTGCTAACTAAATAATATAAAATCGCTCTCTTTCTTTATTTACATCTACTTTGATCATCCGAATGTAGTACTAGGTTGGTACCTACTTAAGTAAGTATGTGTAGATAGTTTGATGACATTATTTTAACTAGATATGTAATTAATATCTTTCATAGGTGCTAGGAGGGACGAAGATGGATTCCTATGGGTCACTGGCCGTATAGACGACATGCTTAATATATCCGGCCACCTCATGTCCACTGCTGAAGTGGAAAGTGTGCTCACTGAAGACCCCAGGGTGTCAGAAGCGGCTGTGGTGTCTAAACCGCACCCAGTTAAAGGCGAATCACTTTATTGCTTTGTCATCCTCAACGACGGTGCCAAATTCGATACCAGTCTCATCGAAGCCCTAAAGAAACGAGTAAGGCAAAGGATTGGAGCTTTTGCCGCTCCTGATGTTATCCAATACGCTCCCGGCCTCCCCAAAACCAGGTCTGGGAAGATTATGAGGAGGATATTACGAAAGATTGCTCTCGGCGATAAGAATATAGGAGACACGTCCACTTTAGCCGATCCGTCTGTAGTCGACGAGTTGTTCAAAAACAAACCCTAAATCTTTGTAAATAACAAAGATTTAGGGTTTGTTTTAGATTTTAGTTTGGTTCGAATTTTAAAGCATTATTCTCATTGATTTATATATGATATCATCGCTGCGCGTGCAAATCGCGTAAGAGCAACTTGTAAATACCGCGTAACAGAAAATCGCGCAAAATTCAAATATCGTGGCAGCCGATTCTATACGCCTATTTAGACGATAATGTAATTTGGCTCTAGCGATGCGGACGTCACTCATATTCCAAAAACCGTCCGCAGTCTTTTCCATTCCATAGGAATGACATACGCATTTGGTGTGGGCATAATGAGGTGGGAGGTACCCAAATATAACCAACGTTAAAAAAAATATTGAGCAAAGTAGCATAACTATTTCGGTGTCTATTAAATATTAAATTATTAATTATAAATAATATACCTATTAAAAATAAATTATTAATTTATCTTCAATGAGTGATATTTATTTGTTAAATAGGTATTGATAGTCTTTGTTGTACATGTACCTAAGTTATATTTTACATTCCTTTCAAGTGTGCTAATTGAATTTATTGGAATATAAGTTATAAATATGCTTTTAAATAAGCTTTTAGTACTAAGACCGTCTTTTTTCGTTTTTCTATGTTTCTGTTTGAGACCCTTAAACGTATAAATAGTGTTTATGTCGTTTTCACGTAGCTAATAGAATAGTTCTACCACGTTGATAAAAAAAAATTGCTAATAGAAATTTCCAATCCAATTCAAAAGATTTATACACCTACCTACTAGTTTTGGGATCCTCTATTCTAACCCTTGAAGGTTGAATTTAGAAAAACTTTTCCTTTGTGGACACCTGTGTTATATACCTACTATAGGAATGCAAGCCTCTCTTTATTAAATGTATACATATTCATATATATTATTATATCCGTTGGGTATAATAGAAGTACATACCAATATACTATTATTTGTTTTTGCCACTATTGTGATTAATTCGGTTTATTTCGCACAAACTTCTTACAGCTGCGGTTATTATTTATTATATTATATTTATTTAATGGAATCAAGTATAGTATAGTATGAAATATAATATACGGTACTTATAAAAACTGGAAATCATGAATGATTTCAAGGGTAGGTACAGTATGACACAACTGAGATGAAGCATCGGCAAAATTCGTAAAATTTATCGTTCCCGAAAAGAGTGCACCTGCAACATTACTCATGTGTTAAAAAATGATTGGCGAAAATGATCTTGTTGAACGTTGAATGACGCGATAGTGAATTTTTATTAGTTGTGTAAATCGGAAGTGATGTGTACGAAAACGATTTGCCGATGCTACATCTAAGTTGTGTCATACTGTACCTACCCTTGAAATCATTCATGATTTCCAGTTTTTATAAGTACCGTATATTATATTTCTGTGTTTGATATAGAGAGGTATTAAATCAAAATATTTGTATGTTTCAGAATACAAAAATTTATGGCCACTGCTTACGTAGAATACCAATGTTGTAGGTACGACTTGAATGAATAGTGATTTATCACCACAGAAAATTGTACCTTATTACTATATACTATTCCTAAGTAAATAAATAGGTATATATGTGTTAAACTGTTGCTTGAATGCATAATAGAAAGGAATGATCCATAGCTGGTATACATAAATAATGCGATAATATTATTGAGAGCCAGCTTCAATTAGCCACTTATTATATAGGGAGATATGCAAGATTTCAATACTAAGAGGTCCAAAATAATGTACAGATCCAAGGATTCATTTTCGACCGTTCCGAAGTCCCTTACATCAATAGATGATGGAATTGTCAATAGTTAAGAGCACGAGCACGCGATTGAAGTGTTTTAATCAGCATTGTCGGCAACTAAACAATGATTAAGAAGCATATATTATCCTCGGTTAGTAACAAATCTCCGGAGGTTTGAATATGCAAGACACTCAAAATTAAATATAAAATTAGCTTTTAACAAAAAAAACAAACTTTCTTCAAAGAGGGTTTATAATCTGTAACTAAAGTAAGTACGCTCACATAATGATGTACCTAGCTGTTTGTTGTTGTAGCTAAGTGTGTGTAGAGAAAGACACCACCAGTGTTACGTTAAAATGTTAAAGTTGTGATATAAATAAACTCACGGTACCTAACTATAATTTGGCGATTCGTTTCTTTGGTTTATTTATTGTTATTATTCTTTTGTTGATTGTTGTAATATTATTAACTAACATAATTATTATGCTATTATATAATGCACTCAAGTGCAATCAAAATCTATTTATTCAATTTTTAGCGCGAAATAAAAGGTTACTGTGAGCACAGAAAAATGTATTGTTGTGAATTCGTACAGACGTAGGTAAATTATCTACAGGGAGGTTTTGTTTGGGTATATTAGAATGAAAGGGAATGGAAGTATACCTATCACAGATCTTAAAAACAATACAAAAATGATTTATGATTTGATTGAGCAAAAATTGTGAATGGCATATTCAAACGTATTTATCTACTTATTATATTAAAAACATTTTTTCTCATAATTGGTGAATCCAAATAACTTGAAAATATGAACACACATTCTTAAATCTAATAGAAGGGATTAGTTTTCTTACTTAAAAAAGGCTTAAATTCTTTTAAATAACATAAAACATATTTTTTACTAAAATGAGCCTCGCCTGTCTCGTTTGTCTCCATCAGTTTAGTAAGAGAGTCATTCCCGGAGAGCATCCTCTTAATGAAGCATCTAGGAACCGAGCTATACAATCCGCAGTATTCGGCAATTCGGCATATAATTAACTAAAATAACCCAGTTATCTTACGTGTGCGTAACTATTAGGTACCTACTAATCCCAATTAACTAGGTAATGAAGTATTCCGAATGTTCTTGAACTTTTATTACGATCCACTTATCCATACTGAAAAAATAATCAAATTGGTAGCCATCATTCAGACGACCATTATGGACTCTAGAATATCTTAAAACGTGACTAAATATTTACTTATCTAGCCTTAATATTATATTATTATGTAATGATACACTCAAACTTCAAATCTTCAGAGCCTAATACGTAGTTTTAATGCCAAATATTGTATATTTCTTTATTAAAATATAGGTACTTAGTAAACTTATCACAAGATATACATGACCTTTTAAAGTGGTAATTTTAATTATGGTAATTTAAATGTGTCAAACTTTTGTCGCACAATATCCTTTACGAAAGCAGGCTTTGAGAATTGTTAAAAATGACGAGGGACTACATAATTAAATGTTGTATTTTTATTTAAATTTTGTTAGGATTTTTTTATCGAGGCTTATGAAGCTTCATCACTATTTTTATCTACCTAAAGTTCTATTCTGATGTATATTCAATAACTTTGTGCTGTGATAAGAAATGTGGTATTGTTATATGTTCTGCAGTGATACTTACCGAAATGGGTATATTTCACACTCACGATTTTTCATACTGATATTCTCTACTACCAGCGGCATCAAAAACGCCTTAATATCTGAATGGAGCTTAAATATCTAATGTGAAGAGTTAGTTTAGTCCGTTATTGTTATCTAGATAGTTTAAGAATAAACCATATAATAACAATATAATGCATGCATATAATTTTATACCTACCTGCGCCTTGTTCAACATCATGCTGTTATTGTCAAAAAAAATACTGGAAGGAAAGACAGTACCTACTTACCTATTATTTATTACCAACTATTCTTTATTGTAAGTGTAAGTATAAATTACTAAATTAATTGCAAAATACTCTATTTTTTTTCATTTTCTTTTTCAATTTCAAAATATATTTTCATTTTTTAGTATTTGTAGTGAAATAACGACGGTTTTTATTTATTGCGTAAAAATCATAAATCTTAATTAAATGAAATGTCAAAATCTTATCACATAGAAAATGGTATAAAAATAGCTAGTAAGTAAAATCGATGTGATCCTCTATGACAAAAACATATCATGAAATTAAATAAACAATACTTGAAGGAACTCGTAAATCTTTGATTTCCCTTCTGGAATATTTATCACCTATTATTATATATTTATTTTTAAAATTTCTACCATTGCTGGTGCTTCTATCAATTCTGCGGGCTTTAGGCCTAAACAAAAATGATGTGTACCTACTATGTAACTATAGATAAACGTTTTTTGGATTAGGATGTTATTATTATTATGAGAAAGAAGTCAATCACTGTTACAATACTATTAGTGTGTTAGTGAACCGGAGTCTTTTCCTGCTCAGAAAAAGAATCATTATCACTCTATCACTGCTGACTACATACAATATAGGTCGCATTTCTAAGAGGGGCTTTGGAAAAAACAAACAGTGGTTACCTAAAATTTTAGCCGGTTGAGAGCCCTCAGCGCTCGCCGCGTAAGGGTGTCGTAGCCACCTCTGGCTGCACCTTCATGTCCAATAAAAAAAAAAAAAAATATATTGAATTTGTATGGCCTCAATTTTTTTGGAAACTTCACACAAAAAAATATTTGAGGCCATCTATAGGCTTTGTATCGTTTCGTTCCTCGCCACCTCATATCTCAAGAACTAGAGCACCTAGCGAAGATCTGTTTGCTTCCAGAATTTGTCATTAATTTGTCAAATTTTGTCCTCGAATATCAGATTTTGTCGCGTCCTGGTTCAAAAGTTATAAGGGTTTTAAGGTGGCCCTGCCAGGAAGCATGCTTCCTGGCTGAGCCACCTCATATCTCAAGAACTAGAGCACCTAGCGAAGATCTGTTTGCTTCCAGAATTTGTCATTAATTTGTCAAATTTTGTCCCCGAATCCCAGATTTTGTCGCGCCCTGGTTCAAAAGTTATAACAAATTTGTTTTTTGTATGGAGTAGTCCGAGAGCTATGTAGCTTTTTCTATACAAAAGTTAGACTAGGTAAATATTTTTTATTATTTCATTGAAAAAGCAAGTTTTAATGATTGAATGTTCTATAAATATGGAAACAAGAAATAATTATAGACTACATTCGTGTTTCTCTGTATTATATCTCTCGATTAGAATTATGTAAAAAGCCTTATAAATATTCTCGTTCACTCTTAGACTATTCGATACTTAGGTGTACAATTGCATACCAAAGTGTATCAGGGAATCATTTTATTTGGGAAGAATAATAATCTTGATATATTTCTTTAATCTCTCTAATTGAGAATTTTAAACGTTTAAATTATTCTTATTTTTAAACGACTTCATAAAGGAGGAGGTTCTCAATTAGTAAATTTTTTTTTCTTATGTATGTTCCCCTATTATTCGAAGACGACTGGACCGATTTGGAAAATTCTTTTTTTGTTTGAAAGGGCATACTTTACAGGTGGTACCATGGTCATCAGGTCAGGATCTGATGATGAAATCCTGAAGAAATCGAGGGATCTCTTAAAATTTTATAGGCACTTACAATGTTTTTCATATACTTTTTAAAGCTATTCAGATATTTGCATCTGGTAGTCATCATTTACGTTGCTGAGCTGATGATGGAAGGTACAACTCCTTAACGATTAGGAGTTAGGGGATTGTTAGGAATTAAAACTTATAAGTGGATAGTATGCTGCAAATGAAACCACCAAGCTCTGACACAACATTACGACTCCTTTATTTTTCATTGACATTTAGGTAAAAAAAAGGAAAATAGAACCATGGACTATAGGTACAAAACAGTTTCCAACAGGGATAATTCTTCAAATATTATAGGACCTTTTAGACCGTTAGTTAAATCATTTGATGTGATGATGGAAGGTACAACGATAGCTTAATTATACTAGGTCAGTGATAAAACATAAGAAACTAAAAATTGAAAAATAAAAAACTTTTACACAACAAATAGAACCGACTTTTAAAACACTAAAAAGCAGAAAATAACCATGTAGGAACTCTAATCAACCTGACTCTGTTTTGAAGTCAGCGGTACCATGTACCGGTTAAAAGTTTTTATTGAAGATATTAAAAAACGATTTGTACCAGGCTATTTGTAAGGTAAAAAGACAGATAAACGATCAAAAAAACATTTAGCCATACATTTGTCTGTGAATATTATAAAAAAAAAGGTATTTACTTTTCTAGGAACCTATTTTTTTATCCATTGTACTGTAATACATACGTTTTCCAACTACGAATAGATTATTTTATTAGATAGTTTTAAAGCAATTTAATAAAGATATCAAAAATATTTTCTACTCGCCTGTACAAGAGTATAGAGAATTTTAGATTCATTAATAACTTTTGAACCAGGGCGCGACAAAATCTGATATTCGAGGACAAAATAGGACAAATTAGGGACAAAATAGCGACAGACTTGGAATTCAGATCTGTGATGGTGGCCCTGCCAGGAAGTGCCACACAAATATAATGACCACAAAAAAAAACGTTTTGAGGTTTTGACCATAACCTCTATTACCTAAAAAGTTTAATTGGCATAAAATATTGCTATACTACTAAAATATAAAGATTAATAAATAATTAACATAATTATATTAATCCGTTGTTAAGCGACGCAATGCTTGCGATAGTTTAGATTTGTATATGAAAATAAATCACAGCTTTGTCTGTATTTTTTTATTTTATAAAATGTTTTACTTAATAATTCACTAGATGGTAACAAAAATATATTTAAAAGTAATGTAAATGTAAAGTAAAAATAATATAATGTTTTAATATATTTAAACCTATAAATATAATATACTTTTACTTAAAAATAATAATATTATTTTATGAATGCATAGTTACCTAACATGAAAATCTCGAAGTACCTAATATTTCTCATAGGTATTGTGATTATGGCTAGTTTTGCTATGTTAATCACCTGATAACCGAGACTTGAGTGTGATTCTGATTTCAGGATTAGGAAGTCGTACTATGAATAACCTTGTATAATTTAAACATAGCCTATAGATACCAACTACCTTACTCTTCTGCTGAAGATTGTAATCAAATAAATATTTAAAAAAAACATGGCATTCTTAAACATTTTCACTGTTCCAATGTATACTTGGGTAGGTTCTTAATTAGGTACAAAATACAGACAATACATTAATGTCTCTGTTGGGAGACGAGTGATCTGTGGTTGCGAGTTTACAAACAATTTTTTTCGGGTTTATGGTTATGGTACATAAACGTTACGATAACAACGATTTCATTTTCACTCTCTCATTGATTTCATAAGCACTGTTATTAATATAGTATCTACGATGCATTGTCGACTGTAGTGGACAGTGACCTATTTAGTCCAGATCACACGTAAGGGAAGAATGGATCGGCGTTGGTGGGTTCCTCGTATCGATATGAAGACTGGCCGCGGCTCGCATGGATACGGTTATGCTTGTCATGCAGAATCAGTGTAGGACTTTCTAAAAGTTTCTGAAACAATATTAGTTGTTCGTTCTTGGGCTACAAGAACTAATTTATCCATACTCTTTGTTACAAAACGAATCACGTTTGTGCTTTTTTGCCCCAGTACTTATAGAACTTTCTTATATTTTATTAAACTAAGTACCTACTTACTTAGTTCATTCGCATTTTTGGGTTATTCGATTTTTTTGTACCATATAAATATTAGTTACTAATATGTGATACCTATATGTAAAATTATGTAAAGTTGAATATACAAGATTATTTGCAGGTACTTTCGCTGCAGCGACTTTTTCCGGGATTTCAGAGTTGGTTCCATAGTAAAAGTTGTCCATTTAACCTGTATTTTCGAATTCCAAAGTTTATATGACACCAAATTTTTCGTGTAAGAATAACAATGAAATACTTGAGGTACGAATAAGAGCAAATTGTAAATCGATTGTTATTAACTGTCAACAAATTAAAATGTTAAACCAAATCCAAATTCCAAACAATCACCACGATTGTCCACCATTAAACACATGTTTGACTTTAAACCGACACTAATAAAGATGTGTATTACCAATATATTATTATAATATATAATAAAAACAAAGATACCTACATCATGTTTAATATTAAGTAAGTTCATACGTTATTTATATATTTACTGTTAATAATACATGTAATGTATAATTATATAAATAAAGTTATTGTTTGATTCCAAGTATTTTTGGAGAAACTAGTTCTGTAGGTAAATTCTCAGTTAATAGGTTTAATTATAATAAGCAGTTTAAAATAAATGATATACTGTTGACGTAAAATTTTGGAGAAATTAAGTACCAAAATAGCTTTCTGATGGGTTGGTACAGTAACGTCTACTGGAAAATATTCATTTAGGTACCTACCTTTCACTTACATTATGTCCGGTACAAAAAATAGTAGGTACCTAGGACATAAGTAAACTCCAGCTCATGACTCATTTATTCGGGCAGGTTACTCTTATGAATGTCGATAGTTACTGTTCTCCGTTTCTTGTAGTCTATGTACAAGAAACGGAGAACATCGAAAAGTCACTTACCTATTACGAATCAATAATTATAATTTTCTAGCTGACCTCGCAGACGTTGTTCTGCCCTAAGAATAAAAGAAACTGGGACCTACCGACCTACCTATACCTACTACACTTTAACTACCCCTACCTTGCAACACCTACCAACCTACACCTACCTACCTACTCCTACACCTACCTACCCTACCCTACCTACATCTGCCTACACTACCCTACCTACTACCTACCTACCGAAGTATATTTTTAAATTTATTTTCAGAAGACTTCTCCTGACAATAACAAACACACCAATTTTTTTAAAGGACTGAAGATAGTAGGTAGCCTCTGATGGCTGGCTGCCACGCCACAACCTTACCGGACAAATCGGCGAGCGGCAAGCGGTTTATATAACTTCACATAATTAGTATTTTTAAGACAAAACTGGCAAGGCAATTTTAACCCATTTTCGTTCTAAACGTTCAAACAGTGTTAAATGAAAATTGGCAGAGAGGTACACCCGTGAGATAAGAAGGTAGGTATTTTTATTCCAGGACTTGTAAGAAACTAAGGACAGCTTCCAACTACCAACATAAACCTATCCATGATTATTATTATAATCTATTAAAGCTGAAGAGTTTGTTTGAACGTGCTAAGCTCTGGTTCTACCAGTCGGATTTGGAAAAATCTTTTTGCAATTGAAAACCTATATTGAAGGGCATAAGCTATATAACATCACGCTCCTTAGGAGCCGAGCAATAATAAAAAGAACGCTAAGCGGGAAGTACGGGCGAGCGATGCGACGCGGCGCCCGATGTAACCCGAGCAATACCAAAAAGAACCGAACTACTAATACGTAATTTGTTTGACGATAATTATTGCTTTATAAGTAGGTAGTAAGAAGATTTTATTTATTTTTATGTACATAGTTAATGTTAGTTTAGTTTAGATTTATATAGTTTTAATTTGTATGTATATATATTTTACTTGACTAGCTACATAAATTTACTATATCTATATATATAAAAGAAAGTCGTGTTAGTTACTCCACTTATAACTCAAGAACGGCTGAACCGATTTAGCTGAAAATTGGCAGGGAGGTAGTTTAGAGCCAGGAGAAGGACATAGGATAAGTAGGTAGGGGTAGGTAGGGTAGGTAGGTAAGGTAGGTAGGGGTAGGTAGGGTAGGTAGGTAAGGTAGGTAGAGGTAGGTAGGGTAGGTAGGTAAGGTAGGTAGGGGTAGGTAGTTAGGTAGGGGTAGGTAGATAGGTAGGGGTAGGTAGGGGTAGGTAGAGGTAGGTAGGGTAGGTAGGTAAGGTAGGTATGGGTAGGTAGTTAGGTAGGGGTAGGTAGTTAGGTAGGGGTAGGTAGATAGGTAGGGGTAGGTAGATAGGTAGGGGTAGGTAGGGTAGGTAAGGTAGGTAGGGGTAGGTAGTTAGGTTAGGGGTAGGTAGTTAGGTAGGGGTAGGTAGTTAGGTAGGGTAGGTAGGTAAGGTAGGTAGGGGTAGGTAGGTAGGGGTAGGTAGGTAGGTCCCAGTTTTATTTTTGTTCTCAGGGCAGGACAACGTCTGCCGGGTCAGCTTGTTATTAATAAAACTTTGCTTTACTGCGTTGAATATTTTCAAGTTGAATGTTGTAGATATTACCTACGGATTTCATAGAAACAAATACTACTAGGAAGGTCCTAATTACTTCAAAATTGGTATTGGGTTTATTTTTACAAAATTAGTTTTTTTTTTATTTCTTGGGTGAGAACTTATCTATCTATAGGTACTAATAAAAAAGCTGAAGAGTTTATTTGAACGCACTAATCTCCGGAGTTATGGGTCCGATTCGAAAAATTGTTTCACTAATAGGAAGCTACATTATCCCCGAAGGTTATTATAGGCTACTTTTAATCCCGGGAACGCCAGTAAAACCGCGGGGAACAGCTAGTTATTTTATATAAACTAAATTGATTTTAGAAATTTTAGATCACTTGTTTGAGATATTGAAGAAAATTTAAAGCTTTGTTACTTTATTTTGGCATGAAAGTTGAACAATACTGTGAGTGGAAGGGTTCTTAGTTTGCTATAAACAATGTTTTCTATGTGATAGCTTAAATTCATAAAATATGGTACTTAAATGAATAGAGTAGCTTTATGACGTTTGATAAACTTTTATAAAAAATCATATAAATCTATGACTAAAATTTAGAATTATTTTGATTTCTATGTTGTTACATTTGTGTTAATTAGTCTATATTCAAAATTTTTGATCTTTTGCTCAAGTAATTGCAAAAATATTAAAGGGCAAAAATGAAATATTTCACCCTCTATAACATTTCATTGCTAATGAGCGCACTGTAGTAAACCCTACCTCATAAGGTAACAACATGGGACTAGTTTCTGGTCGTGTATAGTAAAAAAATACTCTTAAAAAAACAGGGTTGCGTGGGCGCAACCTGGAGGGTTTTGAGGAATGGACAGTTAAGAGGTCCCTTTTTTTGGTGCATTTTACCTCATCGAGTAACAACTTGAGACCTAGCCCATTCGATAGAAGTCATCGAAAAACGTATAAAAAAAGTTGGTTGCCTCATCCTATCCTGGCACTTTCTGAAATCGGCCAAATTTTAGGGTGCTGAAAAATGACCGATTTAACCTCATCGAGTAACAAGATGCCACTAACGACATTCGATAGCTTAGATAAGCCCGATGATAAAAATATAAGGTTGCGTGACCTCAGCCAGGAGGATTTCCTAGTCGGCCAGGTTTTATGTCGGATTTACGAAGGCAAAATTTAAGGAAATCGTATAAAACAATGAATTTGACATAATTTCAATGGTTTAACTGTATGAGATGGCTATGATACATATTTGAGTTCATATAAAATCGGTCAAGTGTGTGTCGGACCACGCATCCCATAAAATTTCATATTTTACAGATTTTTTAATGCTTTAAAATGAGCGACCCTACCTCTTCGAGTTACAAGATGTCTATAATGCCATCCGATAGCTTAGATAACCCCGATTATAAAAATATAACGTTGTCTGCCCTCACCCTGAAGGATTTCCTAGTCGGCCAGGTTTTTTGTCGGATTTACTAAGGCAAAATATATGGAAGAAATGAAATTAATTTCACATAATTTCAATGGTTTAACTTAATGACGATTGTTTTGATTATTTGAGATTATAAAAATGCTGTCAGGTGTGTCGGACCACGCATCCCATAGAAATTCATATTTTACAGATTTTTTAACCCAGGTAGGGTTGCTTATTTTAAAGCATTTTATTTATCTTTTTTTAGCGTTGCTTCGAGTAACAAGATGTCAATAATACCATTCGATAGTTTAGTTAGATTACTCCAATAATAAAAATATCAGGTCGCCTACCCTCAGCTTGGAGAATTTCCTAAGGCAAAATGTACATTATTTCAATGGTTTAACTTTATGATCATTGTTTTGATTTGTTCATGTATCAATATTTTTTACCCAAACCTAATTTACACATTATAGTTTTAATCAAGAATTCCATAGAGGGGACCTTGTTTCAGAAGTCTAATGCAAACCTTATTATTATTATAAATCTTTACCTGTTTGTAGTCGTCATTTGTCCATGCTATGCCATATATTACGGTTAATTTATGCATTGATCGCTACATGATTTAAAACATAAGTAAAACGTAAATATGATTTAACTTACTTTTTTAAACAGGGATCCTAATATTTTTTAAGCAATTTAAAAGCGATTGCTAGGGATATCCCTAGAAATATTTCTATAATGATCAATCATCTATTAAAACTTTACTAACGTTGAATCTATACTAATAATAAATCTGAAGAGTTTGTTTTTTTTTAATGTGAAACTACTAGACCGATTTGAAAAATTCTTTCACTAATAGTAAGCTACATTATTCCTGAAGGTTATAGGCTACTTTTTACCCCGGGAATGCGAGTGAAACCGCGCGGAACAGCTATATCAAATAAAAGGGCTCGTTGTGAGGATCTCAAATATAATATTTCATTTACAATATTAAGACGAATAGTTTTTAAGTTATTTAAGAAAATAAGCGAATCTCTCTCTGGAACAAAAATATCATACTGTGGTGACATTAGGTATAACAAAATATGACCAAACTTCAAGTTCATAGTGAATGGGGAGATAAACTTTAGCCCTCTTATTCATAAACGCTGTTTAACTAAATCAGTGTTTTAGTGCCCTCCATCTCACTCTTTCGATCATCATACGTCACTTGTCAGATAAATATCCAAAATATCCTACAAAAATAAAGACTACGGAATTTTAACTAATCAACGTTTGGTAACTTTTTTACGAATAAAAAGCCGCAAGTTTATAGCCTCAGTGGTTTAGGCTCTCCGTTAATAAATCAGTTAGTCAGAAGATATGTAGATATAAACGTTTGTAAGCCATTTTTTTTGGAAAGGACTAAAGTTATATATTATAGATAGCCTCTGATGGCTGCTTCAACCTCATCGGACAAATTTGTAAATTTAGGGACTTTAATTTAAACTATATTGGGTAAATAAACCTGTGATTAAAATACTAAACTCTATGCTATGCAACAATATTTCGAAGATTATGGAAGTATAGTTATTGAATGTGACGGATAATGAAAAAGTTTATTTTCAGCCAGAATACTATCATCTAGAGTTAAACGTTGTAAATTTAATAATATTTACAGTTGTATTTAGTTATTCTCGGAATAAAAATGAAAAATAATCATCAATCATTTAACTTGGATGTGGCTATTGATGAAACTGAAAATAGTACGATTATTCTACTTCGACTTCATCACAATAGTTGAATGAATTATCACAAACTATAAGTATATAATTTTAATAATAATACAGCTTAATTTAACTTAATTACTTATGTGCAAGTTCATCATAGGTTGGATGAAAAATAGTTTAAATGTATATAATGTACCATAATTAGATAAATTGGGATAAGAACTCTAGATTGAAACTATTTTGGGTAACCAATCTGCTATGAAAACTTACGATGCATGGTGATCTCACACTTGACAGCATTTTTATAAACTCAAATAAGTATCAAAACAATCGTCATTAAGTTAAACCATTGAAATAATGTGAAATTAATTCCATTTCTTCCATATATTTTGCCTTAGTAAATCCGACATAAAACCTGGCCGACTAGGAAATCCTTCAGGGTGAGGGCAGACAACGTTATATTTTTATAATCATGGTTATCTAAGTTATCGGATGGCATTATAGACATCTTGTAACTCGAAGAGGTAGGGTCGCTCATTTTAAAGCATTAAAAAAATCTGTAAAATATGAAATTTTATGGGATGCGTGGTCCGACACACACTTTTACGATTTTGTATGAACTCAAATATGTATCATACCCATCTCATACAGTTAAACCATTGAAATTATGTCAAATTCATTGTTTTATAGACGATTTCCTTAAATTTTGCCTTCGTAAATCCGACATAAAACCTGGCCGACTAGGAAATCCTCCAGGCTGAGGTCACGCAACCTTATATTTTTATCATCGGGCTAATCTAAGCTATCGAATGGCGTTAGTGGCATCTTGTTACTCGATGAGGTTAAATCGGTCATTTTTCAGCACCCTAAAATCTGGCCGATTTCAGAAAGTGCCAGGATAGGATGAGGCAACCAACTTTTTTTATACGTTTTTCGATGACTTCTATCGAATGGGCTAGGTCTCAAGTTGTTACTCGATGAGGTAAAATGCACCAAAAAAAGGGACCTCTTAACTGTCCATTCCTCAAAACCCTCCAGGTTGCGCCCACGCAACCCTGTTTTTTTAAGAGTATTTTTTTACTATACACGACCAGAAACTAGTCCCATGTTGTTACCTTATGAGGTAGGGTTTACTACAGTGCGCTCTCCAACCATAAATAGTATTACGAAATGCTTTAGGATTCTTATAGTGCTTGCTATGGGTAGCTTATAACCAGAAATTCGTGGTTCTTAAGGTGGAGGCGTATACTGACATATACGACTATTTCAAGAAAATGTTACTATATACCTTGGAGGAATATGTTGATGATTTCTTTTGTTATTAATCAGTAAATATACTACCATTCTTCTCGCAAATAACATGTTGATAACTTACGACCTATAACTGAGCTGCAATTTGCAATAAATGTGATAAAACTTGAATTTCGCGCCCCAACCGAACGTTCCCCCTTAAATGAATAGGAAAAGCGTTATACAGATTGATAAAAAAAAAATGTCATAAAATTGTCTATGATTAAAAAGTTTTAAATTATTGATATGCATGTTGTTACAATTATGTTACATGGTCTATAACCAAAATTTTAGATCCCTAGCTCAAGTAATTGCAAGAATATTAAGGGGCCAAAATACAATTTTCCACCCTCTATAACATTTCATTGCTAAATAGTATAGCAAAATGTTTTAAGATTCTTATAGTGCTTGCTATAGGTAGCTTATTTCCAAAAAATCATGCTTCTTAGTTGAATAGTTCTTGCGGTATACAGGTTGATAAAAAAAAATAAAAAGGTCATAAAATTGTCTATGATCATATTTTTTTTAATAATTTATTTGGATGTTGTTACACTTATGTTACATAGTCTACATTTAAAATTTTGGAACCCTAGCTTAAGTAATTGCAAAAATATTAAAAGCCAAAAATATTTTTTTCCACCCTCTATAACATTTCATTGCTAAATAGTATTGTAAAATGCTTTAGGATTCTTATAGTGCTTGCTATAGGTAGCTTATTTCCAAAAAATCATGTTTCCGTTACTTCCGTTATACAGGTTGATAGAAAATAATTTAAGGTGTCATAAAATTGACAACTATAAAAAATTTGAGAAACACTGGTTTGAATATTGTTTCAATTGTATTGAATAGTTTATATTCCAAATTTAAGGTCCCTAGCTTGAGCCATTACAAAAATACAAAAGTACTATGAATATTAACTGAGAAAAACAGGATGTTAAAAGTAAATTTTCAACATTTTTACTTTGTCTATGGGCAAAACTTTGACAAACACCAAGTTGAAATTTGTAGTATTTGTATAACATAACGCGTATACGAAATTTCATTTGCCTATCTGCAGCCGTTGCAGAGATATAAGAGTTTGAAAAATGCATAATTTCCATCGGTAATATCTTCCTCGAAGAAAAAATGTTTGAGTAACGCCGAAAATACATTTTAGCAGTATTATTAAACTACCTATACTATAAATTTTGAGTTTGTAGCATTCAAACTCACAAAGTTATCAAGGTTTAACGGAAACAAAGCAAATCCCTTATTTTTTTAAATTTTCCACCCATTGACAAATGTTTGAGAAACGTTCGCACCCATATCTAATATTTTTTACTGAAAAAGCTACATTAAACATTTCAGACTTCTAGACCGTAAGGTTCCAGAGATATTAAGATTCTTAAAATCGCACAAAGGGCCCGTTTCCACCGCTGCGGAAAGGAATTTCGAAAAATCGCTGAAAGGTTGAATAAATCCACGAATATATCATACTTTGATATTTTTTTGTTCGAGTTTTAATGCTCATAGGCCCTATTGCGCCAGCAACGTCTATACTATAGCACTAGGTAAGCCACACGGGTCAAATATGGCTATTTGACAGAATTTGTAGGTATAGAGAATTTGTAACATTTACATATTTAACCCGGGGTTTAGTGCTATACGACGTTAGTACAATTGCACCTAAATAGTTGATAATACCTACGTAGTATTTTTAGATAGATATAATAACTATTGATAAAATATATTTTTAAATTAAAGATTTTATTGTTTACTAGCTGTTCCTAACGGCTACACCCGCGTTCCCGCGAAAATAGAAGCGGGTAACCTTCGGGGATAATGTAGGTAGCTTCCTATTAGTAAAATATTTTTTCGAATCGGACTAGCAGCTTCGGAGACTAGAGCGTTCAAACAAACAAACAAACAAACTCTTCAGCTTTATTATTAGTATAGATTATTATAAGTATAGATTACGGATACAAATTGTGGTACACGACGACGTGTCTCAAACGAAAGGGCGGACATGATGTTATGGTGGAGAGTGACGATTCAACAGAACTATGTCATTTGCGTAATTCACTTTGAAGACTGAGAAAATGCGAGGGGATAGAACACTACTTACCAACCTTGAGAAATGAGCACAGTGAGTTCACATCAGTCAATTTCATGGTAAGAAGTCCAGAATTGAAGTAGGTACTTATAAATGAAATGTACTCCAAAATTTTCCGCCGGCAATTTTATTTTTATTTTTTGTATGGGTACAATACTTGATTAATTCTTTTTAAATATTGTTTTATACATTACCCTGCTCGATTCAAAATCAATGGGTTTACTCGCCGGGAGTGGTCTGATCATCATCTTCGTCTTGACAATCGGAAAATTGGGACCTTTAAATGATATCCAATATATCGTCTGTCCACGATTTTCATCGGCTGACGTCGAATATTTTCCATTTAGATTGCTGAAAAATAACTATTTTTTATATTTTTAAATTTATCAGTAAAATTTCCAGCGTTTCCTTACCTGCATTTCTGTCTTCTGTCCATAGTACCAACGATCTATTATATTTAGTAAAATAATAAATAATTCTTTAGGTAATGTTTCGATTATGTACCTACATGACAGAGGTCAAAAATTCATGGAATCCATATTCCATGAATTTTTGACCGCACCGCCTGCCCGAATGAGGGATTTCCAAAAAGCCTCCTTTCGCAGAGACAAAGAGACGAGCATATTTGCAAAATTCTTCAAACAATTGTGGCGATATCAGGTATAAGGCTCGTCTCTTTGTAACTAGCGAACGTGAGTTTGGCTACTGGCACCCCCTTTGATAAAATTATAGGAACGTTACTTTACAATATAAGTTTTTCAATGTCGGTTTGCGTCTGGGCGTCTCCAGAACCGAACCTCCCCAATGTCACTGTGACCTGTGGCGGCGAGGTGGATCGTTTGGGTCACCACGGTGTACCTTGCCGTCGTAATTCAGGGCGTCTTTCGCGCCACGCCACCTTAAACAATGTCATCCGTCGGGCCTTTGCCACCGTCAACGTGCCGGCTATTCTGGAGCCGAAAGGCATCTCGCGTGATGATGGAAAGAGGCCCGGTATGACATTGATTCCTTGGAGTAGTGAGAGCCGCTGGTATAGGACGCCACATGTGCTGACACCCACCTCCAACATTCATCACGGGTGGAGGAAATATGCTTCTCTTGTCGAAACAATGGGTACGGGGGTCAAGATACTCGTAGCTTGGTTAGGGAGCTGTCCAGACGCCTTATTGACATCACAGGTGACCAAAGAGCTGGCACTTACCTCGCGCAGCGTATTAGCCTTGCAATTCAACGAGGTAACCTAAGTAAATTACCTCTTATCACACTCCTTGTACCACCAGGCTCCACCGTGTTCAGTTGCACATGCACCGTCTTTCCATTCATCATTATCCATGTCAAACGTTGAGAATTTCTGACCAGCATGATATGATAGAGAATCGCCTGATTACAAAATAAATAAATTTGTTACTTATTCAAAAAATTGTGATTATGTAGGTAATTATACGTAAAAAAGTGTGTCCTTACTGTAAGATAAGGGCATGCATGACTTAATGAAGTTGTAATTCACCATCATTGTTTCAAAGAGGTAGAATTGCTCTTTTATAATGGATATATTTTATACATATTGTTACTGATTTACACTACATATTTCAGAATTTTATAAAACTTGATCTTTCTGTTGATCCTCTTTAACGATTTTCGGGCCAGTTAAAAATAAAGCATAGTTTGTTTCAGTATATTACTTATGTAATACCAACCGGCAGTCCCAAAGAACGTCCCTAGAGTACTGATCCTGTAACCCTCGTATTCTGGCCCAATCGTAAACACGGAGAAGCTTGCATATGCCTCCTGGCCATGCTGAGTTTCAATCTCGATCCGTAGTTCGTATAGTTTCTGATTAGTGAGGTAGTTAAGTTTCTCCAGACCCAGCCAGAACTCTCCAGCGAGATTGCCGAACCCGTACTTATAGTCTGACCAACTTTTATAGAAGTCTTGCGTGCCATCGAAACGATTCTGGAATACCTAGAAAATAAAATTAGGGATCTAGATTTTTTTAAAGAGATCAGCCTCCTTTTTATCATGGTCAGTGCGCAGATCAGCCGCTCATTCGATAGGCGCTGACATATCGTAAAATAACACAGATCCATTCTCCATTACGTTCTGAAGAAAACTGGCAGATGTAAAATCAGCTAGCATAGGTCATAAAAACGTATTAGTATACTGAATAGTATATAAAAAAAACAAATAAAGATAAGCAAATATCTTACAGTCCAGCCTCCTCCAGCGGTAGTGAGATCACAGAGAACATAGAAAGGATCCATGTCGTCCGGCCTGATCTTATAAATGCCGGATACGTTGAATCCTTGCATCTGTATCTCGTGGCAGTCAGTCGGGTAGCGTTCTGAGCGGTCCACGCGCCCCATCCTGAATTTGGTGGCAAATTTTCAGCAAAATTTTATACAAAGGAAAAATTCAGTTATCGATTTGGCCATAGGTCGCGTCGGCAAACTTTTTAGACACAGCTAGATACCGGAAAAATATACATTTTTCAGGAGTTCAAAGAGCCGCAGTTTTTTGCTGAAACAAACTGTAGGTACCTATACCAATAATAATTAACCAATATGAACATAAAATTACTTGATTAATTGTCAAGTATGTATAACGTTTTGTGGATACGCTGTATTTGAGTTCCAAATAAAGACAATTACTTATTTGACTCGCGCTATTTACGAAATATTTGATTTCATTTCCACCTAAAAAAGATTTTGAGGGGAACTTGAAGAGCCGCAACTGACCCTTCAAAGAGCCGCAAGTGGCTCGCGATTTGCGATTTGCCGACCCATGGACTAGGGTCAATTTTCAATCGTTTGATACCTCAAATAAGCGTCCCTTTCTAAATCTATACTAAAACTATTTTAACTTCATATTGAAAAATCAAAACGAGTAGGGTAGGTACGTAAAAATAGACAAGAAATAAATCATTAAAAAGCTTCTACTATAATTACTAAGACTACTAGTGATGGCGAATGCCAACTCTCCACTGAGCTATCTTCGCTTTGCCATTAATGTCTTAAGGGGGAACGTTCGGTTGGAGCGCGAAATTCAAATTTTATCACGTTTTTTGCAAATTGCAGCTCAGTTATAGGTCGTAAGTTATCAACATGTTATTTGCGTGAAGAATGGTAGTATATTTACTGATTAATAACAAAAGAAATCATCAACATATTCCTCCAAGGTATATTAGTAACATTTTCATGAAATAGTCGTATATGTCCTAAACTAGACGAAAATGCTCATAAAATGTATGTAGGTTAGGTATCTATTAATTATACCAGGACATACCTGCATTCACACTTCCTTGACTTCTGTTCGTGAAGAGTTCTTTTGAATTCATTGATTAGTGTCGTGGTATCCAGGGAACCGACGAATTCTGGTCTGATAAAACAAATATTTTAACGATGTTCAGTCAGTGTCAAAGGTAGATTGTCTTCTAATCTGTTACTATTCTCATTATTTACAAAAGCATTATATTTGTATGTGGTATTCCTATTACTTATCTGGATTTCCATAGTACAAGCTCTGCTTAGTTATTTATATTACTTAGTATATCCTATACTTAATTTATCTGAGATTTTCAGCTTACTTGTTATTCCGAGTAACTTGGCGGTTTTTAACTTCGGATATTGTAGAAACGATGGAATCCACCCCTACCAAGATGGTTTTCACTTGGCCCTCGAGGAAAGCCAAGCGTGTATCCAAAGGTGCGTCGGCGTGATACTCTGTTCCTTGCACTGAAATTTAATAGAGCATATGAGGAAAATATAAATATTTACAGAATACGTATCTACAAATAAATACAAATTGATATAAAATATTTATGAATAGAAAGAAATAAAAAATACATAAAAAAACAACATTAATTCCTATTTTTATAATATCGAGTTTTTCATATAAAATTTTAATGTAATAAAATAAAAAATATTAATTTCGTACATTGTTCAGTTGTCCTACTTATTTATTTCAATTTTTTTTAAGTAAGTATAGGTTATAAGATTTGGTTAAAATAAATACCTAGTAAGTAGGTACCTAAGTAGTTCTAGTTTCAGACATTGAGTGAAAAAATAGTAGTTTATGATACTGTTGCATAATAGCGGTTATACGAGTGTGAGTTTAACTACCGTAGGTACCGAACCAAGCCGTAGGCGAGGTTCTTAATAGTATCACACGAGTTTTTAATACCTAATTATGTGCAGTATCATACAGTACTTTATCTAAACTCATCTAATAATGTAATTTAAAGGTAAAAAATCGATAATATTTTGTCATAGGTTTTCATGACTTACGGGTATCGATTATTCGTCATTTCCATTGCCGCCTTCACAATTTCAGATCCAAGTTTATTTCACCTTAGTATCACTGCTATTTTTCTGTAATTTTTGCCAAAATAAAATATGTATGCAAAAAAATCAATAAAATAAACAAACATTAATCATCATGGCGCCCAAATCCGTGTGGGGAAAAACTCCTAAGTTGAGATCTCTACCGCATACGCGACCACAGACAAAGTAAATTTGCATCTAAAATTATAATTGTTTAGTCCTGATGTCTGGCCACTTATAATGTTTTTTTCTTTATTATTTCGTTTGACAAGTTGACTGACAGTAATTGAAGTATTAAAACCCAAAAAACATTATAAGTGGCCAGACATGTCCAAATACTTGTACTTTAATGAAACAAGTTATTTTATAGCATTATCTTTGGAAGAAAACTGTACTATAATATAATTTTTTAATTTAATTATAGATGGGTATGCATAAAGTGGGTCATTAAAGTACTGTTTTTGATTTCATAATTAGAACTTTATGATATGAGAGTAGGTAGATAAAATATTGTACCTAATTATCTGGCTGAGCGGTAATGATAAATTATTCATAATAATTATAATTGCCATATAAATATTTCAGTTCAAAAATCAGCACGTAAAGGGCGCTTTTGGGTCGTAAAAACTCGCAGCAAAATCACTCTTTGCTGCAAGCGCAGCGTGAGGATCCTATTCTAGCTATTTACTTTCCATAATCTACCCGCCAAATTTTTGGGTTTTTGTAACGTACCTCCTGTTAAATGTTATGACAGGGTATATTATCTGTGTGCCAAGTTTCATACAAATCCGTGCAGTCGTTTATTGAGCCACAAATGTCTAAACATCCAAAATTTAACACTTTTATTTTATTAGTAGGTAGGTAACCTTAAGTATTATGTGATAGTAGGTAGCTAGTATGATTTTTGTGGTAGCATAGAATAAATAATATACTTACTACGTACACAGGGCCACAGATCAAGCTACACATTTTTGTTGCAAAATAGCTCCTATTACAACCGCATAAGGTGCCGCAGTGTGTAGTTTGATCTGTGGCAGTGTGTACAAGTGGTAGTAAAGTAACTAGTTTCCGCTATTCAGTTACACCCGCGTTCCCAAGAGATCTTTTCCAGGGCTTTAAATTATATCTATCAATGTGCCAAGTTTCACTAAAATTCATTATGTATGCAAACTTTGACACTTTTTTTTGTAAAGAATGCATGGTTTTGTATATAATGTATGTGGGTAAAAATACTTGGAGGATTTTTTCATGTTTTTTTTGTCTTAGCCTGAGGTTTGAAATCAATAGGTTTATGAACCTATTGATTCATTCAAAAACTGCTATGCTCGTTTAGTTTAGTTTCCGAGCCGAGATGTCTAAAACAGGAGAATGAGCAATAATGTCAAAAAAATCTAATTAGTCCGTCAGTAAGGTTATCAAAAAATATTGGATATGTATTTTTTATTTAGTTCCGAAAACAAACAATAACGAAGATACAGTGCGTTAAAATTTCGCGTGACGTCACTGGTCTGCAAAAAGTGTACTAAAAAGTAGTAGTCCGATGACGTCACAAGCCCTTACTCCTGAACTTTGATGGGACTTATCTTTGTAATTTCTTATTGATTTGATAAAATAAAAAATACGCAGGTAGACAATATTTTTTGATAATCTAACTGACCGACTAATTAGATTTTTTTGACATTATTGCTCATTCTCCTGTTTTAGACATCTCGGCTCGGAAACTAAACTAAACGAGCATAGCAGTTTTTGAATGAATCAATAGGTTCATAAACCTATTGATTTCAAACCTCAGACTAAGACAAAAAAACAAGTATTTTTACCTTAGATTTTTTTGTCCTTAATCCTCATTAAAGTACTAGATTTGACGTAATCCAAAAGTAGGATAATTTAAAAGCAAAGGAGAAAAAAAACTCTTTGCTCTCCACGAATGACTCCGTCCCTACCTGAAGGGGAAAAGTGAGACAGGCGAAGCTCAGTTTTAATAAAAAGACGCTTTTATGTTACTTAAAAAACAAAACCTTTTTTAAATAAAGCCGGTACAAATGCGAGTCTGACTCGCGCACCGAGGGTTCCACCGAGGCTTCCGTAATTTCCTGTTACTCTGAATACCACAGACTTCTTAGGTATAGGTTTTCCAGTGATCTATATACCTATAAGAACTATTTTCTGTATTTATTCTATAAGAACTATTTTCTGTATTTTTCTCAAAATGTTTGGTCCAGTAGTGTCGTAGATAAGGGGGGGGGGGGGGGGGGGAATGGATAATTTTCGCCTATTTTCTCATATAACTTCAAAACTACGTATATCACACTATATAGTATTTTATGTCCTTCACGTGCGTCGTTCCGGAGTTACGGATAGACTTGTCTCTTTACACGACGAGAACCATACCACGTTAAACTAACGAGCAAATAAAATATGTACTGTCTTAAATATGTTACCAGTATTGGTCCGAGGATTTTTATCCAAAAGAAACTTGATCTGATTCACATCAGACTTCAGACTGTCCAAAGCTAATTCAAATTTATCTCCATATCCAAAATTACGAATGGCCTTGGTCACATCTGTTAATTGTTTGAGAATAGTATTAGTCTTTTCGTGAACTTCTATGTCCAGCCGGTTTAGTCTAAAGTCGATACTGTCCACTTTCTTAAGATATTTTTCACTGGAGGTGATACTGTCTATTAGTTTCTCTACAACTGCTTCATTGTCCGTCATTGTTGCCGACTGCACTACCCTCGTGACGTTTGGCCGCTTTCGGGACGAGAGCATAGCGTCAGTCAGTTCATCTTCATATTCTTTCTTCCATAGGGACTTATCAGCATACTCGTTTTTCCGTCGCCCTCTTTTTTCTCTATTCACTTCGCAGGTTATTGTTGTGAAGGCTACGAGGACTAACTGGATTACCGCAAGGGTACGGACCATTGCGAGATGTAAACCACAAGTGTGCTGTGACACGACTGGCTCGGTTTTTCGTAATCGTGTCGAGTCTCACGTATATTATGTTTACAAAAATATATCTCAGCTAAATAAAAACATTATCGGAAGAATGCCTCCGTCATGATTATCCGACCGTAGGTGATTCGCGCAGATTTTTCTTGCAGTTGTATAGACAATTCTTCGTATTGTTTCTGACGAGTATCAATGTTTACAAATAATAACTACAATATTTAATTGTTGTGATAATGCGCACTATCGTTGACGATATGTTAAAAGAAAGAAAATCCCGCAAATGTTTAAATATATAAATGGCCACCTTAAAATATCGCCAGTTTCATTTACCATTGGACAACGAATTTATTTGGCATGGTAAATAATTATTATTTCATTATATTTATTTATTTACTTTTCAATGAAGAGCCTTTGAACGCCAGAACTACGTATTATAAACGAAAAGGTAACAACGTTTGGTTATTATACATTTCGAGTCGCGATTGTTTTTACAGGTAACACACGCACAGGTACCCTTAGAACACCCTAATTGCCGGCGCACAGTGTGGCGGACGGCACGGAAGAGGATTTAAAATTTATCAATTGATACAATAGTTATCCAATCGAAATAAGATATAATTATTTATGTCAACTAGCGATGCTCTAGAGTAATAAAAATATTTATGCAAACAATTTCTTGTTATATTATTAAATGTCTTTCGTTTACGTTGATATTATTTCGGTTAAAATACATACATAAGATGTTCCTTGTGCGAGCCATTCTTCCTCGCTCAAACTATTCAACAGTGAGATTTCGGAGGTTTATTTATTATATTCCCAGTGAAAAATAAAGCAATAGAGAGTGATAAGTTCAAAGTTTCCCTGTGAGATCGAATCAGAAATGATGAGATGAGTTCAGTCGAACCAAAGTAACCGAAATAACCCGAAGAACTTTTTTTTTTTACTATGTGTGTACCTGTGTTTCACCACAATCTCACCGTGGTCAATGATGATGTGGCCGATGGTGGTAAGCACACAAAGCCTAGAAGGGAACTGGCTCTCAAGTGCAGCTGCCGGAACACACCGAAAGGTGCTTGGTGACAGATTTTCAACTTGAGGGTGGTAGCCAGACAGGCGGGTACTACAACAAAGTACCCTACCACCGTGTTATGGTTTCCTCACGATGTTTTCCTTCACATCGAAAGCACAAGCTCATTGTAGGATTCGAACCCGCGACCTTCGTCTTGGCATTCGACATCACCACCACTGAGCTATCATCGCTTTAAACATTGCCATTGCCAACAGAATTGCAAAACTGAAGTAGCAGTGGACGGGGCACATCACTCTTGCAACCGACGTTCGCTGGATCAGAAAAGTTCTCGAGTAGCAATCACGAACAGGAAAACGCAACTTGGGCCCCCCTAAGGCGAACCGACTATCTTGTGAGGGTCGCGGGAAACCAATGGACATGGGTACCGCAAGACCGACCATCGTAGAGATACTTGGGGCCGGACTGATACCTACATTCCTTTATATTTTTATTTAATCTTCTGATAAGCTAGCTTTCCAGGCCAGGCCTTTGAAGGCCAGTATCCTTTTATATTGTACATTTTGGACTTTTTGGTGGCAACTTGCGAAGTGTCGTTGCGTTTTCATTTTATTTTCATAAAATCGTGAGTTTTATTGAATATTATCGGTAGTATTTTATCCAATAAAGATAGATCAATACAAGTGCACCAGTGAAGTGAAACGGAATGATGACGTCTATAGTAAGTAGGCTTTTCAAGTTGTCTCAAAAAGTCTGTGACAATTTTTAGTACAGTGACCACCATTATTGTACTAAAACCCTATCACCTAATGAGACCTAACATAAACTGACTAACTAAACGGCTATTACTGACTATGACTTGAAAATGATTTATTAACATTAATTCAACTTGACTAGAAATAAAAATAAATGAAGAATATAAAATACAATGCTCAACTTGACACTGGCAAAATACACAAAGTGTGATGCCAAAACGAAAGTAGGAAATGTAAATTTTTCAGTGTTCATTTAGTTTTGCATAGTGATCACAGAGTATTTTTTATATACGGAAAATAGTATTTATTAAACACAATGAACGATGCTATACGAATCTATGCCTTGCTTTACCTTTAATATTCCTTGAGAACCGATAATTACATGTATTAAGATTAAGAGTCATATTTCACCCGAGCGAAACGGGTGTCGCCGCTGTCGCCGTGTAGTGTATATAATGTATTCTATGTAGTATAGATTACCAGTTAACAATTACTATGGAGATCTTTTAAGAAACTTATTCTCTTGTGACTCAACCTTAGTGTCTGAATTAAATTAATCTGCTTCGCAACTGAACACCACGACAGGACGAAATACAAATGGAACACTACCTGAGTGCTCCTCTATCCCTGATCCTCTTCTCTGTATGTTGTAGTTACTTGTATCTAGTCTCTCTCTATCCGAGTTGCCTTATCTCTGCTCCTTCCTGTAATATTAAGTACTCATTAGCCTTATGCCACTAAGTAGGTATTCTAGACACTCATCATATTTTATATGAACTTATATATTCAGCAAGATATTAAACTATTGATTATACTCATTACTTTGTGACTTTGATAACATACTAGTTTCTGTCTAATGACGCTATTATGTAGATACTTGTAAAGTTCTCAGGGAACTATTTATATGACAGCAAAGTCCTAAGTGTAAAGACCCTGTCCATAGCCGAAGCCTTATTCCTGACGACAAAGTCATAAGTACAAAGACCCTGTCCAGTCGAGACAGCGAGATCTAAGCACACAGACCTTGTCCATAGCCGAAGCCTTATTCCTGACGACAAAGTCATAAGTACAAAGACCCTGTCCAGTCGAGACAGCGAAATCTAAGCACAGAGACCTTGTCCATAGCCGAAGCCTTATTCCTGACGACAAAGTCATAAGTACAAAGACCCTGTCCAGTCGAGACAGCGAAATCTAAGCACAGAGACCTTGTCCATAGCCGAAGCCTAATTCCTGACGACAAAGTCCTAAGTACAAAGACCCTGTCCAGTCGAGACAGTGAAATCTAAGCACAGAGACCTTGTCCAAATTATAGACCCGGCCCGCTACGTCAGCGCAGGCCAGGGCCTAGTTGGTACCAACAAATCTAAGATAATATGTGATCATTCTAGTTACTGAATTAGACTACAAGTCTACAAGATTGATTAGCTACAATCTACAATACATTGTCTAGAATACTTATCCTTGAATACTTAGCTTTGAATACTTATCAGTCCTAGAACCTCGCTCGCTGTGGCAACAGCCACGTAGCTGACTGCAGGAAGGACTGCACATTATTTCTTGCTAGTTCAGGTTTAGTTAAGATTAAAGTGCATAGCAAATTCAGAAGTAAACTTTTCTTTGTGACAGATAAAATGGCGCCAAGCGTCCTTTCAGTGTTGCTAGTTATAATTAATATATTTACATTTATGGAATCTCGCGACTGTCCGTCGCGACACTCCCGACGACGACAAAGTTACAGTCGATCCATCAAATCACGCGTCCACTCTTTAATCTGCTGTCGGGCTCTCATGGACGCGTCTCTTACTTTCCTCTTTTCAGGACTTAAAACTTCCTTTCTATTTCTGGTGCTCTCAGGTGTCATTTCAACTTGCAACGATTCTGCTAGAGGATCTTCGAGGAGTTCTATATGTTCTACAGCTTCTGTATGCTCAGGTATTATTATCTCAGAAGCATTTCCAGGTTCTGCCATAACCACGGAATGATCGTTCTTCGCAGAGACTTCCATAGGTAGTGAGCGATTAGATTCATTAGAAGAGTCATCAATAGGTAAGTACATTAATATTTGATTATTATCACTTTTAGCATTAACTTCAGGTACGTCATCTATTTCTAACGGGTAAAGATGACTTATGGAACGAGTAAACTCGGTACCGTTGACATTGACTCTCGCCACTCTACACTGACCGTCAGCTCCTTTATGTATGGATGTAATTTTACCAACCTTCCAGGTCTCTCGGTTTTTATTATCACTCTTAATCTGAACAATATCTCCAACTTTAGGTTCTTCTAGCTTCACTATTCTTGGCTCTTTATGTGAGTGTCGATATCTTTCTCTTAAACTTGGTAAGTACTGATCTACAAACATGTTTTTGAAGTCTTTCAATATTCTTTGGCCACGTTTCCATCCATCTATAAGAATTTGTTTAGTAGTTGTACCATCTGTACATATCTCTTTATCTATTGGTTCTATGACCAAACATTTACCTAGAGTTAAGAAGTCTGAAGGTGTCAGAACATCTTCCAGGTCAGAATTGACGCTTGTCAATGGTCTCGTATTCAGAACAGCTTCGATTTCCTTCATGACAGTATTAAGTTGATTATCATTCAACATTTGTTTGGTAAGAGTTCTTTTCATACAATGTTTCACTAATGCTACTAAACGTTCATAAAAACCCCCGTGCCATGGGGCCAACTGGGGTATGAACCTCCACTTGATCTTGTTATTAATGCAATAGTTATTAGACATGACTTCAGCAGTTAGCTTGAATTGTGTCGCATTATCTGAAACGATGGTATCGGGTACACCTCTCAAGGCGATAAATCTCCTCATTGCGAGGAGGCACTCTTCTGCTGATAAATCTTTGACTATCTCTAAAAGTATAGCACGAACTGCTAAACAAGTATATAAACATATCCATCTTTTCTCTTTCTTATTGTCATTGTTTACATATACTGGTCCTAGGTAATCAATACCTGTGTAGGTGAAAGGTGAACTGTAGTTCACTCTCTCCTGTGGTAGTGCAGGTGTAGACGGTAATTTGAAAGGTCCACCACCATGTTTAATACAATTTGTACATTTCCTTAAGACCTTTTGCACCTGACTTCTTCCATGAGGAATCCAGTATGTTTGTCGTATTAAGCTTAAAGTGTGGTTAACACCTACATGATAATTCTTCTCATGCGTTGTTCGAATCAACCTTTCAGTGAATTCACAATCCTTTGGAATTAACATTGGGTATCTTTTATCAAAAGACCAATTGGCATTTCTCAGTCTGCCCTTGCATCGCAGTATGTCATCAATGTCTTTAAATAACCCAAGGTTACGACTAATGCTAGTTTCTTTACCTTTCACTTCTTCTGGAAAGTATTGTTCTTGTATCCTTTTAATTTCTTGTATATTTATAGTATCAATCCGGATGTCATCTTCTTTATTATAACTATCATTTTCATTCTCTTTCTCAACTACTGTTGGAATTTGCTTTCTTACAGGTGGTATATCTGGCTCGATCGTAAGACCCTCCCCAATCAGAAAAGAATGTTGGCTCCTACGACTTGACGGCCAAGTCTCGGAATCGTCTGACAAGAAACTTGGTCCAGACAGCCATTTCTCTCTTTCCTTCGTTTGCGTGGTAGGTCTCGTAGCTATATCAGCTGGATTTAACTCGGTTGGAACATATCTTATGTTCAGTGACACGTTTCTCTTTATCTCTTCTATTCTTCTAGCTACGAATGGTGGCAAAAGCTTTTTGGTGTGATACCAATCAATAACTATTTGACTATCTGTCCATAGAGTTATCTGTGTGAAGTTAAGGTCAAGATACTTCATAACATATTTGAGTAAACGACTGCCAATTAATACTCCCAAAAGCTCTAAGCGTGGAATTTTCAGGTTTTCTTTGTCTTTAATAGGTACAAGACGCGACTTGCCTATAACGAATCCTATTTCTTTTCCACATGTCACGTAGACTACAGCTGCATATGCCTTGGTGGAGGCATCTGTGAAGCAGTGTAATTGAATATCCTTGATGTCGTTATTTTGGAAGTAATATCGTGGTACGATAATCTCTCTAATATCTTCGAGATTCTTGGCAATTTCTAACCATTCGTTCTTTAAGTCAGTAGGTAATGGTGTGTCCCATTTAAACTTTCCTATCCACAGTTTTTGCAGAAAGACTTTTGCTACCAATAATTCAGGTACAGCATATCCACACGGATCGTAAATCGAAGCGATGATTTTCAACGTTTCCCTTTTGGTATTCGCATCTTTAAATGTCTTAAATTTCAACTGTAACGTGTCTTTTTCTAAACACCAATTAAGTCCAAGAACTTTTACATTATCTTCTTTATGTTGATCTGTTTCTGGAATCGTTTCCATGAATTGTTTAGAATTCGAACTCCACTCTCTTAAGTTCATAGAAATGTCTTCGAACACCCTTTTAGAAGTTTTATACAACATAGTTGCTTCTTTTATGGATTCCGTTCCAGTCACAAGATTGTCTACGTAGATGTCGTTCACCATTTGTTTCAAAATCTCTATATTTGAGTTGGACAGATGATGCTTTAGAGTAGCATTGAGTAGAAATGGACTACATATAATTCCAAACGGAACTCTGCAAAATCTTAGATGTATAAGATTGTCGTATGTGGCTGGTTTAGTAATATCCTTTAGCCATAGAAACCGTGTTACATCCTTGTCCTTTTCGTGTAATGCTATTTGTAAGAATGCCTTCTCGACATCAGCTGTTATTCCAATTCGACGTGATCTAAATCTTATTAACATTCCAGTTAAGTCTTCCAACATCAGTGGACCGCAGTGTAAACATTCATTTAGACTTTTATTGTCTTTGATCTTTGCAGAAGCATCATAAACAATTCTTATTGGTTTTCCAGGATTGCTGACGCCATGATGCGGTAGGTAATGGATCGGATTATCTAACTCTTCAATCCTCTCACTGTCAGGTATTACTTCTATAATTCCCTTCTCTATTTGTTCCTTCAATGTTTCTTCATAAGCAAGCAACGTTTGTGTCTCTAGACGTTTGAGTAAGTTAACTAGTCTTCCAAAAGATAGACCAAAATTAGATGGTAGGTTTGGTGGATATTCTATCCACGGCCAGCTAACAGTATATCTGTTATCGATTATTTCAATAGTATTATTAAACTGCTTAACAGCTTCTTCATCTCTAGCCGCTCCTGGTGAATCGCATATACCGATAGACTCCAATTCCCATAGACCTTTCAAGTTACCATTATCTAATGGGAGATCCGGTTTTGTCAATTTACTTTCTACAGCTTGAAAATAAGTAATTACTGATAAGTCATCACCAGTCTTCGTGTTCGTCTTTCCAGTTAGTATCCATCCAAGTTTTGATTCTATCAAGAATAAGTTGTCATCCAATTTTATCTTTCCACTTAAGATCAGTGTGAAATAGTAATCGTTGCCAATTAAAATGTCTATTTTCGGTGACAATGATCCATCATCAGCCAAGACTGTATCATCTTTCACCTTGTAAAATCTCAAATCCGGGTATGGAACTCCTTCAGATATATGTGGTACTACATTGGCGAACAATTTTATCACATTGTTAGTTCGAGTCTGTAGCTGTAATTTGACAACTGCGCTTTCCACCGCACGTGGTACTTTCGACCCGAAAGTAAATATAGAGAGACTACCTGTATCTTCAACATGAAGGTTAAGTTTCTTTGCTACAGCTTGGGTAACGTAACTTCGTTGGCTGCCGGTGTCCAACAGTGCTCGACAGTTCATATACATTTTGTCTTCGTTCTCATTCCTTGCCTTTACTACAGCCGTTTGTAGTACTGTTGAGCCGCCAGTTACATGAAGTATGTTAGTGCTAGTAGACACTCCCTTATTGGAGAAATATTGGGGACACAATGCCCTATTGTGTTTTTCAGTTGATTTGCAATATACACAGAGCTTGTTCTTTCTGCATTGATTCACGCTATGTCCTATGTAGAGACAGTTGTAACACCGACCTCTTAATTTTTCTTTTCTATCATTTAGTGTCTTAACTTTCTGACATTTATCATTGTAATGATTTCCTTGACAGAAAATGCATTGCCATTTTGCTTTCTTTCTTTCTGGAACTTCCTTCTTAAATTCCTTTTCTTCTAATTGTCTTTTAAGCTGTTTCATATTATTCTCTCTATAATTCTGAGTAGTCTTATCCGGCTTGTCTTTGTAGAACTGTCCAAACTTCTTAGCATTATTTTTTCCATTATTAGTTTTATATTCTCTCTTATTAGTTACATCCCTTTGATTACTTTGCATGACTCCTTTTAGTTTATTTTCTCTTTTATATTTATTATTATTATTCTTGTTGAACACATTTACATGTAATGTCTGAGTAGTATACTCTTCTACTGTATTCTCTTGAGTGATCCTACTGGCATCCTCTCTAGCTGATATGATGATTTCTAAATGTTTTCTCATTTCTTCTATGGTCTCTAGGCTGAGCTTCATCTTCATCTCATATATAATATCTTCTGGAAACTTTTCCATAATGAGAAATCTCAGATGATTGTGGTTTATGTCTTCTCCTAAAGATTTAAGTACTCTAAGATGCTTCTCTACGTCGTTTAATACGTTTCTTGCCTCAATTGTAGTATTACCCTTTCTTATTTTATATAAAGCAGCATAGTGAGCATCAATGATGTGGTTGGATTTGCCATATCTGTTATGTAATGTGGCAATAGCTATCTTATAATTATTGTTTGTAGTCTCCAAACCTTCGATCGTTCTTTTAGCGTCTCCCTTGAGAGAGGATTTTAAATATAGAAGTTTATCAACATCTGATAAATTCCTGCTTCCAATATTCGAGTTAAATTGATCCCAAAATTGGTACCACTCGAGGATATCACCTCCGAATTCAGGTAGATTTAATTTGGGTAGCTTGCAGGATAAAGTATAATTCTTCAATGTTTGTGAGCTATCGCCGCTATCGGTTTTAGTTCCTTGTAATTTAATAGTTAATTCGGCCAGTACCTCTTCAGCCTTCAATTGGCTTTCACTAAATGATGACACATCATCCGCCGACGGGTCAGTACTCATGCGAAAATAATTATGAAGTTCAGAGTTGAACCGACATATGGACATTTCCAATTTTTTTACTACAACCCCTGCCTCTTCTACATTGTCAAGTCGATCAATGAACCTGAGAGCCTTAATAGTTAATTCATCTAACTTTGATATGATAAGTTGCAATCTTTGCAACATTACTACTTCCATGTTGATTCTGGAAATTGCAAGGTAAAATACTTTTTTAACCTTCAAACTTGGTTTCATTTATTATTTACTCAAAACAGCTTTAAGTTTTATATAATTGTCGGAAATTTATAAATAAATAATAAGTAATAAGTTTTTCGACGCATATGAATCATCATGAATACGCAAATTAATAAATGTACGCAAGACATTTAATACGCAAATTGATATAATATCACCACTACGCTTTACATGATATAGATACGCCAGTATACGCCAAACAAGTACTTACTGAAATAATATGTAAAATTATATCTTTACAAACAACTAGGTTGTATACGCTTAAAGCCATTGCGCTATTACGCTAAACTTGCTTAGGTACTTACAAAATTTGTTAATTTTGTCAGAATAAACAATAAATTTTTAGTAAAACAATTTCTACGCATTTATCGCATACGCATGTGCATCGCTTTCGTTCCATATCTCATATAGCAATTCAATTTATATTAAAATAATATATTAATTATTTTAAGTCTCTTGACTTAAATTTTATTCTATAATTCTCATTTAATGTCAGATAAATCAATGTTTATTATCTTTGCAGCACTCTTTATTTATTTAATTTGCACTTGCTTCCATATACCCATAGGTTGGAAGAACTAAGCTCAGTGTAACAGTTTCATAATATAATAATATTACTTTAATATAATTTTATTGGTCAATAAATATGATCAATATTCTCTTTGAACAGTACAAGTGTTAACACACAATGTAAACATTTTATGTTGTGTTCTGCTTTCATCTTAATGTATAAATAAATAAAATAGCCTTTTATTATTCATCTTACATAACTCTAAACATATTTGCTTTACAGCCCACCTTTATCCGCTGTATAATTTATCAACATGATAACTGTCATTATTATTATTTGTAGTGAGGTAAGTACACCATGACTGATACAGACTGAAGGATAAGTCTGACAACCAGACTGGTTTAAGTCTTCTAACCAAACTTGGAAACAACTCACAGTGAAACCGCTTTACCACTATGTATGTCCTGTATGGGAATCGAACCCTGGACTTCCAATTAGAAAGATAATGCTCTATTCTTGTCTAGGAATCGAACCCAAGACATCCTAGTAGAATTGAAGCCTTCACTATTATAGTTTATCATGAATATGACAGATTAGGTACTAAAGTTGTCATAAGTTTATTTCTGTTTGTTAAAACTTTGATTATGTTTACATACCTCTCTTTCCTATAGAAACAGACAAGATAGTTGTGAGGTAAATGCCTTCTCAAAGTCCTTGAAAGGCACTCTTATTTATTTGTATTATTCTGGAAACCATCGAAACAATTATAATCATAGGCCCTTACTTCTTACAGGTAACTAGGTAAGTACCTATCATAGTGTGTACTGTGTATTCTTTCTTATACTTTAGATATTGACATGGTTTTACTAGTAACTCGTTCACTAACTGGTATGAGCTTTGATACTTACTTATAGATCTGATACCAAAACTTAAGTTTAAATTACTTGGGGAAAACATACATACAATACAACAAGTAGCCTGTATTGATACTGTAAATACCAACATACTTAGGCCTATCAAAACAATATCGCATCGTTTTTGAATGAAATTGCATGATAAGACATAGATACCCTTTGCAAGTTTTCAAATCGCTGATATATTCGATTTGAAAACTATTTGCTGTAGGAAAGCATGATACCTACATACTTTTATTCAGTCTATCTGTTTGCGATGTTTAGATTTTATCAACGAAACTGAGGAATTAAATGCTAGAAAATTACAATAGGTAGGTACCTAACAAAGCGAATTGTTTTCGGAAAACTTACCAATTTGTTCTCAGTGAAGTAATTATTGTGTAATTTTTGCCAGTATAAACTTTCCAATATTCTTGTGAACTTGCAGAACACTTTACTTACTTATTTATTACTTTACTTTGCAAACTTTCAAAATCTGTGAAGTACCGGTACAACTTTGTTTGGCAACAAAATGACGCGTTCTTTTTTCTATTCTTGGAATTCAGTGCGTACGTACATACGTGTGAATGTGTGTGTGCAAACATCTCGGAATCCCGATTGAATGTGTGAAGTCAATACAACAATCATTTGTTTATTTTTAAAGTGTTATCATTTATTAGAAAGTTTTTATGTTATATTTTATCACACTATTAATTTTCTATATTTTTAAATATATTTATTTGTTTAATTATGCTTTAGCTTAGAAAATACTAAAGAATATTCTTATCGTCGATTCTATACTTCGATTTGACACTTCCGTTTTTACGGGAAACGAATTCTTACGACGACATAAATTCGTCTTTTATTATAATAGACACGTCATATAAATATGAAACAGAACACAACAGATTGATTAAAATATACTACCAAGCAATATATTTATTCACACAATTAATTTACTCAAAAATTAATTGTCGTCTACGCAACTACTTATATCGCAAAAAGTGCACACTAACGCCATCTATTGAGCAGACGCCGTAATAATTATTAGGCAGAGAAAATGCAACTCCAAATTATTTTTCCTACTTTCTTTACAGGATCAGGGACTTTGGATTCACTAGGAAGTATTATCCCAGCATCTCCACCATGTCGCCGCTGTCGCCGTGTAGTGTATATAATGTATTCTATGTAGTATAGATTACCAGTTAACAATTACTATGGAGATCTTTTAAGAAACTTATTCTCTTGTGACTCAACCTTAGTGTCTGAATTAAATTAATCTGCTTCGCAACTGAACACCACGACAGGACGAAATACAAATGGAACACTACCTGAGTGCTCCTCTATCCCTGATCCTCTTCTCTGTATGTTGTAGTTACTTGTATCTAGTCTCTCTCTATCCGAGTTGCCTTATCTCTGCTCCTTCCTGTAATATTAAGTACTCATTAGCCTTATGCCACTAAGTAGGTATTCTAGACACTCATCATATTTTATATGAACTTATATATTCAGCAAGATATTAAACTATTGATTATACTCATTACTTTGTGACTTTGATAACATACTAGTTTCTGTCTAATGACGCTATTATGTAGATACTTGTAAAGTTCTCAGGGAACTATTTATATGACAGCAAAGTCCTAAGTGTAAAGACCCTGTCCATAGCCGAAGCCTTATTCCTGACGACAAAGTCATAAGTACAAAGACCCTGTCCAGTCGAGACAGCGAGATCTAAGCACACAGACCTTGTCCATAGCCGAAGCCTTATTCCTGACGACAAAGTCATAAGTACAAAGACCCTGTCCAGTCGAGACAGCGAAATCTAAGCACAGAGACCTTGTCCATAGCCGAAGCCTTATTCCTGACGACAAAGTCATAAGTACAAAGACCCTGTCCAGTCGAGACAGCGAAATCTAAGCACAGAGACCTTGTCCATAGCCGAAGCCTAATTCCTGACGACAAAGTCCTAAGTACAAAGACCCTGTCCAGTCGAGACAGTGAAATCTAAGCACAGAGACCTTGTCCAAATTATAGACCCGGCCCGCTACGTCAGCGCAGGCCAGGGCCTAGTTGGTACCAACAAATCTAAGATAATATGTGATCATTCTAGTTACTGAATTAGACTACAAGTCTACAAGATTGATTAGCTACAATCTACAATACATTGTCTAGAATACTTATCCTTGAATACTTAGCTTTGAATACTTATCAGTCCTAGAACCTCGCTCGCTGTGGCAACAGCCACGTAGCTGACTGCAGGAAGGACTGCACATTATTTCTTGCTAGTTCAGGTTTAGTTAAGATTAAAGTGCATAGCAAATTCAGAAGTAAACTTTTCTTTGTGACAGATAAAATGGCGCCAAGCGTCCTTTCAGTGTTGCTAGTTATAATTAATATATTTACATTTATGGAATCTCGCGACTGTCCGTCGCGACAACGGGGTTTCTAATTAATTTCCTCAACACTAGATAAAAATCAATTTTATAATCGACATACCGTACTATAAAACTATTTTATAACACACTTGTTCGTAAAGGGTCTCTTATCGCACCGTTTTTAGGTTCATAATACAGCTTATTACGCACATGTACTTTTTACTTTGCATTATTGCACGCGTGCTTTTTACTTTACAATATTTTTTTTTCAATTTCAGTAAATAATGTTTTTTTGTGAATAAATAATATATTTTATCTACTCTCATATCGTAATGTTCTTATTATGAAATCAAAATCGGTACTTTAATGACCCACTTTAGTCACACCCGTGCATAATGATTCATTATAGTACAGTTGTGTTCCCAAGATAATGCTATAAAATATTTTTTTTTTCTATTATAGTACACTTTGGAGCTATCAATAGTATAATCAATCAGTATCAATTCAATTTGACGATGACAATGTGACAAATTTGTTGACTTGAAATTTAGAGGTAAGAATTTTTGGGAGTTGGCAACACGGATTTGATTAGGTATTTGATTATTGTGTCTGTTTATTTTATTGTTTTTGCCTACATATATCATTTTGACCAAAAATGTCACAATATTTTTTTTTTTATGAGTTTAGATAAAGTACTGTATGATACTGCACATAATTAGGTATTAAAAACTCGTGTGATACTATTAAGAACCTCGCCTACGGCTCGGTACTTAAACTCACACTCGTATTTAATAACCCCTATTATGCAACAGTATCAGAAACTACTATTAGTTCACATATGATAAATCAATCATCAAAAGTATCATCATTTCATCAAATTATATTTTTAGGGTTAAAAAAAAGACGGAACCCTTATAGGATCATTCATGCGTCTGTCTCTCCGTCTGTCTGTCTGTCTGTCCGAAAATATTGAACTGGATCGAGTTGAAAGTTGGTACACATATGTAAGTCGGTGACCCAAACGTGGACGTACTATGTAAATAAATGAATTTCAAACAGGGGGGCTAATTTTAAACAGGGGGGGGGTAAATAAGAAAATTAAAAAAAAAGTTTTGCAGACTATATTGTAACATATCAAATGAAAGGGCTTGTTGTGAGGATCTCAAATATATTTCTTTTAGAATTTTAATACAAATAGTTTTGAAGTTATTTAAGAAAACAGGCGAAAAATTGGCGAAAATTTACCATTCCCCTACCCGGCTGAGAGCCCTCTGCGCTCGCCGATTTGTCCGGTAAGGTTGTTGCAGCCATCTGAGGCTACCAAGTCCTTTAAAAAAAAAATTACCATTCCCCCTCCCCCCCCTCATCTCCGAAACTACTGGACAAATCATTTTGAAAAAAAATAAAGATAATAGTTCTTTACCTATAGCAACCTATAGATTACAGGAAATATAAGAAGTCTGTCTAATACATTTAAACCTGCAAATAATGGATATATGTATAATAATCTGAATCTTGGAAACGGGTCCAACGATTTTCATGAAATTTGGTATGCAAGGGGTTTCAGGGACGATAAATCGATCTAGCTAGGTTTCATTTTTAGAAAACAAGATTTACAATAAAAAAACTTTTTATAGTTACCATCAACAAATTTGGGTCAGATTTAAAAATATTAATGGAACTTAGTTAAACGTGTACGGAACGTCCGATTTATTTTCAAATTATTCACTACTTATTTTCGTAATCAAATCATTATTTTGTATTTAGGTAGGTATTTAATTTTTTTATATAGGCTGTGTGGTGGTTTTGCCAGTGCCTTTATTTATTAATTATTATACCTGTGCGCGTATCGTATCACCAGCGCGCCGTTTTCCATGAAGTTATTTACAAGCTTTTTTTAACTTTCCATGTGAGTTTAGTTAGTGTACCTAAGTATGTTTATGCTAATTTACAGTATGGGTCCTCGTGAACCACATACTGAATTATTTAAGGAAATACACGTTATGACTCTACTTTCACTATATACGTCATCATCATCATCTCCGTGTCCTATTCACAATCATTTGGGGTCGGCGCAATATTTAGTACCTACTCCTTCTTCCATTCAGCCCTCCTATCCGTCATATCAGCATTCACTCCTTTCTTAGCCAAAACTCAGAAAAGAGTTCCTACTTAGTAGTAGAGTAGCTCAACAACATATGATTATAACTTCCAGAAGCAAATACATGAATAGCTTTAGAAAGTATATGAAAATCATTGCCAGTGCCTATAAAATTTGAAGACTCGATTTCTCCAGGATCGATTAGACGGGGAATAGTATTTTTTATGTGTAACGTCAGAAAAAATCGTGAATTTTTTTTTATACGTTACCTTTTCAAAACTAAGAATGCATTTTTTTTTATTTGGGCCACCCAATTAACTTGAAAATATTAACATACATTCTGAAATCCATTAGAAAAGGAATAGTTTTCTAACTTTAAAAAAAAAGCTTAGTTTTTTTTAAATAACATAAAACCGTATTTTTACTCAAATTGCGGCTCTCCTGTCTCGCTTGTCTCAGTCAGTTTAGTAAGGGACGGGGACATTCGCGGAAGGCCTCCTCTTAAATGTGATGTGATAGAAAAAGTGTGTTACCACGCATGCTTGGGTGTTGCGCCTCGTAGCGTTCAATCACTGACTGTTTTAGCTTGTCCAAATCTGTTTTCACTGTCTTCAAAGCACTCTCTAAAACTTCGGTGGGTGAAGTCTTGATGGCCCTCAGTATCTCAGATAAATATTTTAAAATAGTAATTGATCTCTCATGGAAAATGGTATCGAGGTGGCTAAGCTTCCTTTCCACTGCCTCCACCATTCTGAGATATCTTTCACTAGCCATTAGGGTCTCTACAAACTTTTCAACAACCGCATCTCCTACTACAAAACGCTTGGTTGAGGGCGGCGTGCGAAGATCATTCCTATTTTTGTTTTTTCGAATTTTGGTTGGAATATTTTCTGACTGAGTTTCAGTACGATCTCTCGATTCGTCTATTGATAATACAACCACTGATAGAGAAATAATCACTATGACTTGTTTGAGCCACATTATGTCTGAGCCCTCCGCCGACATACACAATTCTGAACACAATGATCGATTACTCCCACACGATGAAATGTACAACATAATCGGAACTTATTATAATACTCACGAGTATTATGGTACTCCTATTGTTACCGAGTTAACAATAGTGTACATTGTTTTAAATACATTTTATTAAAATGAAATATACCTTGGCATACCTACACATCATTGCAATGCTACAAAAAATTTAAAGTACATAAATACAAATTAAACTGTGAACTGTGATGTGTACCTACTCGTATTAAACCCAAAACTCATTAATTCAGTTTAAGCCCTATTAAGGCACTTATGAACGTCGAAAGTTATAAAATTGACTCTTCCACCGGGTTCACTCTGAGAATACAAAATACAAGTACTTACAAAATGTTAGGTATTATGCGAATTCAATGGAATTTTTTTTTTTTTTAAATGAGTATGCCTAAGGAAATATTGAAACCTTCACGTGAAAGTCCTTTAGAAATCTCATCCCAGGTTAGGTAGCCCATTATTAGTATAGGTGTTGAACGCATTCTCTAACCTTACGCAAGCACGTAACCAAAGCGGATAAGCAGCTCCGGGACGTCTAGACTTGGCTACGGCTAGACATGGCCACGATTACGGCGAGGGCAAGCGCGGGACTAAATAGAGACCTTTGAGGTCGTGGGCAATCGGGGTGGGGGCCCTGTGCCTCCAGAAGCGATCCCAAGGAGGACGATGGGCCGTTGTGGTCACGATACTTACATCGTGCGACAGCACAAGGAAGGTGCTGTGGGAAGTATAAACACACTTCCCCCGAGACGGGCCATCTAGCGGCGCGTGGAGGGGGAGTGATAAAAAAAAGGGTTTCATCCAAAGAATACTAGACGGCTCGAGATGATATGGTGATGATCCCTTTTCGAGTTGATAGATATGTGTGCTGTGACCTTTATTTTAAGATCTTGCCGTAATCATTTTGATGTGAAGTTATAAAAAACCCGACTAAGGGCCACGCGTAGTAATAGATTACTTCTTCTACAGTCTTGGCCCGTCGAGCTAAAGATCCAGTTCACATTCTATTCATCATCATCATATTCATCTAAAATATTGGAAAAAATTATCTCTGATAACCTCTATGCTTTTTTTGAAAGATATAATATATTTTCTGAACAGCAAGCTGGATTTAGGAAAAATAAAACGATTGATATAGCAATATATGATTTTCTAAATGTAGTAATGATGAATCTTGATAAAAAAAATCCAGTGTGCGCGTTATTTATGGACTTAACTAAAGCCTTTGATTTCGTAGATCATAAAATACTGGCTAATAAACTGTACGCTTATGGAGTAAGAGGTAACGTACTTAATCATTTAAAATCATACCTTAGTAATAGAAAACAATCAACTCAAATAACTAGGATTTCCCCAATACATAAAAAACAATTAAATTACAATTCTAATTATCAAGAAATGCATTTTGGAGTACCCCAGGGAAGCGTTTTAGGACCGCTATTATTTATTGTATATATAAATGACTTTCCTAACGCTATTAGCCATAAAGTTAATCTTTTTGCCGATGATAGTACTGTAACTTTTGTCGATAAAGATAGAACTGGATTAAAGTCTGAAATTAATAATACTTTAGAATGCATTATGAACTGGTTAAGTGCTAATAACTTAAACATGAACTTTGAAAAATCAGCTATCATGGTGTTTAAAAACAGAATCAGCACAATTTCCGAATTGGAGGTGGAATATAAAGGTAATACCATAAATAAAGTTGAAGTGTCAAAGTTTTTAGGCCTATACATTGATAACAATTTAAGTTGGAAGACGCACACACAAAATATTTGTAAAAAGATTAACCAGTTTTCATATGCTCTATATATGCTTTCAAAAATAGTTAACAGATCAGTTGTAGTTACGGCCTACCATGCTTACGTAGCATCTAACATGAGCTATGGAATCATCTTTTGGGGAAATTCCACAGACAAAGAGGCAGTTTTTAAGGCACAGAAGAAGTGTGTGCGGTCTATATGTCATTTAAAGCCAACCGAAAGCTGCAAACCTTTTTTTAAAAGTCTTAGATTACTTACTCTACCGTGTCTATATATTTACGAGTCAATTATGTTCGTGAAATCTAATTTATCACTTTATAAAAATCTCAGGAGTAAACGGCACAATTTCAAGTTATGCGGCACCCAAAGTAACACAGCACTACTTAACAATAGTGTGTTTTGTATGGCACCAAGGCTTTATAATAGTCTGCCAAAAGATATAATAGATATAGACAGTAACTCTTTATTTAAAACTAAGTTAAAACGTTTTTTGATAGACAAGGTGTATTATACTGTAGATGAATACCTCATCGATAAATTTTAACTGCATCTGACATTTTATTTTTATTTACTTGACATAATTATGTATTGTTATTATTCTTTTTAACTAATTCGTATTGATGACATGTACATTTATTTTTTTGTTTTTCCATAATACCTAATAATGTAACTTTTAATAATGTTTTTTATTGACGAAATATTTAATGTTAATTTAGAGACTTTAGAATCAATTTTATTATACTATGTAACTTGCACGCCGAAAGGTTAGATTATGTTGTTCATTAATTTATATTTTGTTTAAGATCTTTATGTACCTACACATAATCGCAAGAAATAAATGAATTTGAATTTGAATTTGAACATTATCACGCTATCCAAGTTTAGGTAAAAACCAGTGCAATACAGGGTTTGAGGTGGTCAATAAGGGCGGCTACCTTAAGGTTTGAAGCCACGCGAATATGGTCTTAGGATACCATCCCTTATTTTTTGAATTATTGCTATTTACAGATTTTAAAAATCAAAATAAATACCTACTACAAATTTCAACTCGGTGTTTGTCAAAATCGGGCAACATTTTGACAGACAAAAGTAAAAATGGTGAAAATTTTCTTTTAGCATCCTGTTTTTCTCAGCTAATATTCATAGCAGAACCTTGATTTTTGGAATATAGGCTATCCACAGTATTTGCACAGGTATTTGTTTCGAAATGTACCTAATATTAAATTTCTCAAACTTTTCATGCGGCTCAAATTTGGAATATCTTTATAGGTATATAAATTCCAATTGTATTGAATAGTAGGTAGGTACTATTCAATATAATTGCGATTAAATGCAGTGTTTCTCATTTTCAGGGTTCCGAAAATCTAAAGAAAAAAAAACGGAACCCTTATAGGATCACTCGTGCGTCTGTCCGTCTGTCCGTCTGTCTGTCCGAAAATATTGGACTTGATTGAGTTGAAACTTGGTGCGCACATGTAAGTCGGTGGCCCAAACATGGACGTGCTAAATAAATGAATTTCAAACAGGGGGGCTAATTTTGGAGGGTAAATAAGAAAATAAAAAAAAAGTTTTGCATACTATATTGTAACATATCAAATGAAAGGGCTTGTTGTGAGGATCTCAAATATATTTTTTTTAGAATTTTAATACAAATAGTTTTGAAGTTATTATATAAGAAAATTTACCATTCCCCCCCCCCCTCATCTCTGCCCTTAAACGAGCAATTCATGGATATATATAATCTGAATCTCGGAATCGGCTCCAACGATTTTCATGTTTTATTATGAAAAATATTTATAGTTACCATCAACAAATTTGGGTCAGATTTAAAAATATTTATGGAACTTAGTTAAATATGTACGGGACCCTCTCCACGCAAGTTTAACTCGCACTTGTCCGATTTATTTTCATTATTGTCAATTTTATGGCATCTTAAATTATTTTCTATCAACCTGTATAACGCAATAATAGTAGGTACTTATTCAACTAAGAAGCATGATTTTTTGGGCATATCAGCAATCCTTTTTAGCAATGGAATGTTATAGAGGGTGAAATATTTAATTTTTGCAATTACTAGAGCAAAATTAATAAATATAGACCATGCAACATAAATGTAACAACATGCAAATCAATATTTTTTTTTAAAAATATAGACAATGTTTGGTCCATTTCATTTTTTTTTCATCAACCTGTTTAACGCTTTTCGTATCCTATTAATTTAAGAAACACAAGATTCATTTTTCGATATAAGCTATGCATAGCAAATACGGCCAACAGCGTTTTGCCATATTATATAAAGCAGCGGTCCAACACCCTTCTCCAGTGGCGGAATAAGCCCGTCAGAAGCCCGGGGCGGCAAAGCGAAATGAATGAGCTTTAAAAAAATGTTAACACATAATATACACTTGTACATATACACGTACATATTGCCATCTTCTCTTGAAGATAGTGTCCGACCGAAACAGGATTTTCAGCCGAAACCGAACCTTCGGTCTTGGTCCCAGTTTCGGCCGAAACCGAAACTTATTAGATTTTTTATAGCACGTTAAATCTATTGTATTTTTACGCATATATAGACAGTTAACACGTGTAAAAAAATAAAATGCAACAATTGACAATTTAAATAAAAAAAGAGTTTTTGCGAGATCGAATCAGAAATGATGAGATCCCTAGGCGAACCAAAATAACTGATATAGCCCGAAGAATTGCCAAACTGAAGTGACAGTGGGCGGGGCACATCGCTCGTAGAACCAATGGCCGCTGGGGCAGAAATGTTCTCGAGTGGCGACCACGAACCGGAAGACGCAGCGTGGGCAAACCCCCCACAAGGTGGACCGACGATCTTGTGAGGGTCGCGGGAAACCGCTGGATGCGGGTAGCGTAAGACCGGCCATCGTGGAGATCCTTGGGGGAGGCATTTGTCCAGCAGTGGACGTCTTTCGGCTGACATGATGATGATGAGTGACCCATAGTAGCACGTGGACTTAGAAGATCGTGTCCAATAGATAATTATTATGATTTTATTTCGTTATTATTGTACGAAGTTTTCCTCTAGTTAGGCCTCTATAACTCCTGAACTAACCAAGTTATCTAAGTCGTTATAATTTTCGTTTAAAGTTCATCACATGGACCACCATCATGATTTTTTTCAAGCCAGCCTTTCAGCTTTTCACGCCTATTTTAACAAAAAAAAATGCGCAGTTGAACATCTCGCAAACGGATACCTAAATCAAAAAATCATCTTAGCAACCTCTCAATGTTTTTGAAACCTATCTAATACCCCACACAATGGGATAGATGCGAGAAAAAATAACATCCCCACTTTACATGTAGGGGAGGTATAACTCAACAGAACCAAGTAAAATATTTAATGAATTCTATTCTATGACAACTTGCAACCTATTTATTTTGCACTGTAGGACAAGACTCTAATGAAAGCCATAAAAATACATCATCATTAATCATAAGAAAAAACAAATACTTAGCTAACCTAATAATGTTTGCGCGAGAAAATCCACATAACCTCAAATCATCACGATCGCATCGGCTAGCGAATTCAACTGGCAATCACGTTCACTCACTCGAAGTTCACGAACACCAGTTTCGGCGGGGCTGAAGGTTCGGCCACTATTTGGCCGAAACTAGCCGAATCCGAAACCGAACCTTCGGTCGGACACTACTTGAAGACATCCAGAGAAGCACTATCACGTACCCTCTATACATATTAATCTTGCTATCATGCACGGAATGAGGCAACCTATTTATATTTAATTTGTGCGCAAGTGTGGCGCAATATTAAATTGTGGTAGTACTTACATTAAAATAATAAATATTGAAGGTATGTAGTTACATAAAATCTGTATGGTGACAAAATATATAAATAAAATCATTATGTTCAATTAGTGGTCCACCTAAGTCCTGGAACCAGCTCAGGGGGAGGGGATATGACCCCCCAACCCCTGGATCCGCCGTTGCAGAGTTGTTATTCATCTCGTAGTCACAAGTAGTTACATATAGGTACTTAAACCTACCTATAATCAATATAATTTATGCTACAGACGTGCGATGTAGGCTGCATTGATATTCACGGCATAGCGCCATCTATGTTTTATAATTTGAGCATATCTCTGAGGTCAAACGATGAATGTCATCGGCAAATCGTAAAGTCCTACTACTACCTAAATTATGTGCAGTGACAACATTACTCACTGCTTATTATTATTATATACATAGTGTCTAGTCTATTTTATTTACAAAATTCAGCAATGCAATGAAACGTAACAAAAGATCCAACGAATGTACTCCGTCAAAGATAGCGCGCGAAAATTAAAAATTTTCGTACATCCACACTCATTGACGGCGAAAAGTACACTAAAGTAAACGTTGATCATAAAAAAAAGTTAAAATCCACAAAAACCATTTCAACTTAAAAGTTTAAACAATAAAACAATGAAGTACACTTATCCAAAACAAATACTATGTAAACACGTCAAACGTAATTTAGCCGTTTATTAATTTATATAGTTGTTTATAAATTGAGCTATGCTATCGAAATAAGGTTACTTTTCAATCATAGTACCAAGTGTTGTCAGGCCAACGAATCGAAAGGATTTCGATACAGCTTGTTCGTTTGTAGACTTGTAGTCGTTGTACACTGTCAGTCGGTACCATAGATTAATATGTATATAGGGTATAGATAGGTATCTCACGTCAGAAACTATGCCTTACAAAGTGGCGCTCTTCGGTGTTGATAGTTGAACCTATAGTACTATACAAATATATATGTATATGGCTAGACATATTACAGGGATCTTTTTATTTCAATTTTTCCGTGCACTGTGTATAAATCTTTTCGATATTACTTCGCAATAAAATTATGCAAAACATATCTCAACAATTACTTCGTTGTGTATGGTGTATTACAGAGGAAAAAGTATAAAATGTCTTTGCGCATCAAAACGCTGCATACATCTTTGATTTAACATCTTGCCTAACAGAACATTGCCATAGTCAAATCAGATTAGAATATATTGATAAAATTTGTTATATTAGCGAAATGTATTATACTGACATCGCTTCATCAACAATAATTTAAATTGTATTTCTCCATAATTTCTTTTTATTTTAATATAGTGTCAATAAGAAAAAAGAAATATAATTATTTATCACCTTAAACGGTTTATAGAAATTGCAATATTTCAATAGCTTCTACTCAAATTTTTTTCAATAACGTGCGATAGATGGCGCTAAGTGAAAACGGTTCCAGCAGATTTGTTCTAAGAGAATATACCATGGTCGGTACGCGGATGGCACAGCGGACGGTTCAAGGACGGACGGCGTCTTGCCGTCAAGCTTTTAAACGAAATCGACTTAGATTTGTCAGCAGGCCTACGTATTTTTATTTTTTTTTGATAAACGGACTTCTGTTAGTGCTTGACACTTAAACGCCCACTCCTAATCATAAGTCACATCTGGTGGGGGAGCACAACAACGAACCATAGAGGCGAGGATATGAGATGCGCCCTTGACGATCTGGGTCTTCAGGTGTTGAACACTGGGCTTACTCCTACCTTCGACACAATAAGAGGGGACAAGCGTTTCTGCCGCTGCGTCGACATAACAGCTTGCTCGACAGATATGCTGACTCTGGTGGACGGCTGGAAAGTAGACGAAACCTTCACGAGCTCAGACCACAACGGCATAACTTTTAACATACAGCTACAAAAATCTCAAGGGACCCACATAAATAGAACTACTAGAATCTACAACACAAGGAAAGCTAATTGGCTCCATTTTCATGAGAAAATGGACCAATTAAAGTCTGACCAATACCAACTAACACCAACAAATATAGAAGAAATAAGCAATACCGAACAAATAGAAAGAACAATCGACATATATACAAATACAGTAACACAAGCATGCACACATTCAATCCCAAAGAAGAAAAACAAACAAATACTTACTATGCCGTGGTGGTCCGAAGAACTAGCTGCGTTGAAGAGAGAAGTCTCCACCAGAAAGCGAAGAATCCGTTGCGCCGCTCCAGTCCGAAGGTCGAGGGTAGTCGAGGAATACCTGAAAAAGAAAGAAGAATATGAGATGGAAGCAAAGAAGGCTATGATAAATAGTTGGAAGGAGTTTTGTGGGAAACAGGAGTGATCGGTAGAACGAACAAAAGAGAGGAGGACTTACCACTGGTAGTTGAAGGCATAGTACTGGATGCCAAAGGTTCCGTAAAGATGCTTGCGGAAACGTTTTACCCGGAAGACCTCACATACGGCGACAACACCGAACATCGCAGGATCAGGGCTGAAGCTGAGAAGGTAAACGATGAGAAACAAGCTGAGCTATGTGACCCACCGTTTACGTGGAACGAGCTAGAAACTGCGATGAATGCCTTCAACCCAAAGAAAGCACCAGAGGCCGATGGGTTCACTGCCGGTATATGTAGAGAAGCCGTGAAAAACGACCCAGACCTGTTCCTGAAAATCTTGAACAAGTGCCTCCAACTCGGCCACTTTCCGGAACCCTGGAAGGACGCCACTGTCATAGTCTTACGCAAACCGGGAAAAGACACGTACACCGTCCCGAAGTCCTACAGACCCATCGGACTCCTTCCCGTACTAGGCAAGATGTTTTAGAGGATGTTGGTCGCCCGAATGAAGTACCATTTGCTCCCGAGGATGATTACTCGCCAGTTCGGATTCATGCCCCAAAAGAGCACCGAGGACTCCCTCTATACCCTAATGCAATATATCCATTCAAAGATAAAACAGAAAAAGATGGTAACACTGGTGTCATTGGATATAGAGGGAGCCTTCGACAGCGCGTGGTGGCCAGCCATAAGAGTCCGACTGGCTGAGGAAAAGTGTACCGTCAACCTGAGGAGGGTGATCGACAGTTACCTCAAAAATCGCAGAGTGAGAGTCAGATACGCGGGAGAAGAGTTTGCTGTGAAGACAGAAAAAGGCTGCGTCCAGGGTTCGATCGGAGGACCACTCCTATGGAATCTGCTTCTAGATCCACTTCTAAAGGAGTTAGAAAACCGAGGAGATTACGTGCAGGCGTTTGCGGATGATGTAGTCCTGATCTTCGATGGCGGGACGGCCCAGGAGATTGAAGGACGGGCAAATGCCGCTCTGGAACATGTTCGGGCGTGGGGAGTCAGAAACAAGTTAAAATTTGCCCCGCATAAGACCATGGCGATGGTTATCACGCGAAAACTCAAGTACGACAACCCACGCCTGAGCATGGGTGGAATCGACATCGCAATGTCCAGAGAAATCAAACTGCTGGGCCTCACCATCGACGAAAAGTTGACTTTCAACTCTCACACTGCAAACGTCTGCCGTAAAGCACTCAACTTCTATAAACAGCTGTCCAGAGCTGCAAAGGTTAATTGGGGATTAGAACCCGAAATAATAAAGACGATTTATACAGCTGTAGTTGAACCGACAGTCATCTCGCAGCGAGTGCATGGGCGCCTGCTACGAAAAAGATTACCGTACAAAACCAGTTGAATGCAGTGCAACGGGGGTTCGCGCAAAAATGGTAAAGGCCTATAAGACGGTATCACTGAACTCGGCTCTACTACTCGCCGGGTTGCTTCTATTGGACATCAGAGTCCAGGAAGCAGCCGCCCTTTTTGAAGAAAGGAAAGGTTATTCCCGGCGGATTGTGGGGGATCGAGGCATAGAGAAACCGGTGCCCTTTGCGGCTATGCCTCACCCAGCAACACAGATGGAGCTGAAATTCACATGCCTGACATGCGTCCAGTGTCTGTGAATAGTACAGTACGCGTCACTGGAGGTTGGTTTACATATGTATACCAACTTTCAACTCAATCCAGTCCAATATTTTCGGACAGACAGACGCACGAGTGATCCTATAAGGGATCCGTTTTTTTTTTTTTTTTCGGAACCCTAAAAAGTACCGCTACTGTTTATTTACTCATGTGGTACCGCTTTCGAATATCGGAATTGGAGTATCGGTACTCCAGACAGTATCGATACGGCGCTGACAAGTCTGTACCGGCACGGCACCGGTAATAAAAGTCCATGCCTGTTCCTTTCCTTTATTCCTTCCTTTTCGTTCGCTTCGCTCGCGTGACGCGTACTGTACTATTCACACCACAGATTCACACTATGGAATCGGCCATAAAAAAAGGGGGAACGCTACAATATCTCAAGTGATTTTGCTCTCAATTAGAATGTTATAGATATAAAAATTAGGACCAGCTCCCAAAGTAAAAAAACCTCGTCCTTTGTAAAATTTTCGTAATTTATTATACTGACCATCGCTTCATCAACAATAATTAAAATTATATTCCTCCATATATAATTCTTTTTTTTTTTATTTAGTGTAAATAAGACAAAAATAAATAATTTATTTATTACCATAAACGGTTTATAGAAATTGCAACATTTCAATAGCTTCTGCTCTATTTTTTTTCAATTACGTACGTTAGATGGCGCTAGATGAAAATTGTTCTAGCAGATTTGTTCTAACAAAATAACTTATCATGCTTAAATTCAAAGAGGATTTATTGCTATGTTATTTTTATTCTGTCAGTGATAAAAGATGTTTTATGTTGTTTATTAAATAATAACGATGCAATGAATAGAAAACTTCTTTATTAGCTGCCATTACAAATCATAACCAATATTTTACATCATGCTCGAGTGATGTCCCGTCATTGTAGGGATGTGCTAATCATAATACTTCCACTTAGCACATCTTCCCCTTTTAAGACTAATTTAAATCTGAACACAATTATAATCAATCTTAGTACCTAATTAACAAAATTACTTAAAACATATTATAGTCAGCGTACTTAACGGGCAATCTAATAGTTCTTCCTGAACTAGATGTAACCTGCAAGTTTCTATTCCCTACTTCACTTTCTTTATTCTCAGATTCTACTCTCCCTTCTTCTTCCCTTACCTCTCTCTCAACTAATGGTAATATATGACTTTCATTCCTCCTATATTTGCCCTTTTCCCCAACTACTATATAAGACCTAGGTTGGTCTGTTTTGTCCTCAATAGTCCCTGGTTCCCATAGAAAATTGGGCATTTTTTTAAACCAGACCCTATCACCTGATTTAAATTCAGACCTATCCTTAGCTTTAGCATCATATCTTTGCTTTACTTCTTCTTTTAAACTTTGTAACCTTTCCCTATCTTGTTTATATGTTAATTTAGGTACCAACAAATTATGTGAACATGGAATGTTTGTTCTCAAATTTCTTCCCATCAGAATTGAAGCTGGTGAACTGACCATGCCTCTAGGTGTTGCCCTATGATTAAGTAAAGCTAAAAATGGATCTTGCCCTGAATCTAATGATTTTTTAAATAAATTTTTTATTGTCTTTACTGCACTTTCTGCTAACCCATTAGATTGGGGGTAATGAGGACTAGACAATGTATGCAAAAATCCCCATTCCTTAGCAAATGCTTTAAATACAGCTGAATCAAAGTATAATGCCCCATCAGTATATAAGATATGTGGGATGCCATGTCGTGCAAAAATACATTTAAGTTTTTCTATGACTGTATAGGTTCTTAAATTTGACAAAGTTACTACTTCTATGTAATTGGATAAAGCATCTACTACTACCATGTATGATACTCCATATAATTCAAAAACATCGCAGCCAACTTCCATCCACGGTAGTAGTGGTACTTGCTTATACTTTAAGACCATTTTTGTTTTGTTATTTTGGTACTTTTGGCAAGTAGTGCATGACTTAACAAATTTTTTAATATCCTGATTAATTCCAATCCAAAACACCGTTATATCAGCCCGACTAATCATCCTGCTAATCCCAGGGTGGCCAGTGTGTAATTTGTTTAGCATATACTGCTTTAAGCTATTTGGTATTAGGACCCGGTCACCCTTGAAGACTAAGCCTTTGATTAGTGATAATTCTTCCCTAATATCATACAAAGGCCTTAATTCTTCCATTACATTCTTATGACATGGCCAACTATGTTGAATATATTGCTTCAAAGTAGTAAACAAATTATCCTTATTAGAATGCTCTACAACAAGATTCCAATTTTCTTTGGTCATTGGTAAATTATCAATTAATAGTGATATTTGTAATTCTACCTCCTCAAAATTAACCTCTGTATCACAACTTTTTAGTGTAAAATCTCTAGACAGAGTATCAGCCACATAAAGATATTTACCAGGAGTGTGAATAAGCTGTAACCTGTAGGGCTGTAATTGCATCATCATTTTTTGTAATCGTGCAGGTATTTTATGTAAAGGTTTTTTAAACACTCCCAATAATGGCTTATGGTCTGTCTGGACTTTGATTATATCCCTACCTAATAAATACTGCCTAAATTTAACAACTCCAAAACACAATGCTAAAAGTTCCTTTTCTATCTGAGAATATCTCTTTTGGGTTTCTGTTAATGCCTTTGAAGCATACCCCACTGGCCGGCCCTCCTGTATCAAAACAGCACCCAAACCTTCAGAACTTGCATCAACTTGTAACAAAACATCTTGTTTTTGGTTATAAAATGTCAAGACAGGTGCTGTTATAATACAGTTTTTTAGCTTTGTTAAACAGTCCTCATGATGTGGTTCCCAAACAAATTCCACATCATTTTTCAAAAGATCCCTGAGAGGTGCTGATATCTCTGAATAGTTATGAATAAATTTAGATAAAAAATTGAATACCCCAAAAATTCTTTGCAATGATTTTTTATCTGTCGGTATTTTCATCTCTAGTACAGCTTTAACTTTATCTTTATCAATTGCCATTCCCCTTCTACTAAATGTGTGACCTAAAAAAGTTACTTCGTCAGCATCAAAAACAAATTTCTTTGAATTAAACTTAATTCCATTCGATTTAGCAACTTCTAAAACTTTCATTAAAGATATGTATAGTTCTTCTCTAGTATTTGCCCATAAAAATACATCATCTTGAAAAGTTACTACATTGTGCAATGACTGAAATGTTTCATATATTATTTTATGAAATATTTCCGGGGCTACATTTATACCAAAAGGTAATCTTTTAAATGAGTACCTTCCCCATTTAGTTATAAATGTACATAATCTAGAGCTCTTTTTATTTAATGGTACCATCCAAAATCCTGAGGCACAATCTAGCTTACAAAAATGATTTGCTCCTGACAGTTTGGCTGTAATGTCATCTATTAATGGCAAGGGGTAATGGGCCCTTTTGGTCACTTGATTTAATGCTCTAGGGTCCAAGCAAATTCTTAGGGAACCATCCTTTTTCTGTACAACCACCATTTGACTCACCCACTCAGTCGGTTCCTCCACTGGTTCAATTATATCTTTTTTAATCATATTATCTAATTCTTGCTTGACCTTTAATTCTAGTGCATAAGGGATCCGACGGGGTGAGCAAACCACTGGTGTTATATTATCTTTTAATTCAATATTTACCTCATGAGGTAATAATCCTACCTCCCCATTAAATAACTCTAGAAACTGCACAGGAATAACAGCCTTCACATTATGAGAAATCATATTAACCCTACTAATTAAGCCTAATAGTTCAGCACTTTTTAATCCTAGTATATTTATACATTGCTGATCCACTACCAAAAATTCAATGTCATACATTTTTTCTTTGTAAACACATTTTACCTGACATTTCCCTACCACTGACAATCTATCATTGGTAAATGAAGTTACATGCACATTGGCTGGCTTGAGATCCACTCCCAGATTTAAAAATTCTTGCATTCCTAAAATGTTGCACTGTGCTCCCGAGTCCACCTTCAGTTCCACAGGAAATTGATTTATTGCCATTGTCACCGTGTACCAGTCGGCAGTCTCTGATTTTACCACATCTATTTGATAAAATTCCTCTCTGTCCTCCACCTGCTCTAATGTTTCTAGCATATGGATTTCATTTTTTGATTTACATTTGCTGGAGAAATGATTTAGCTTGCCACATTTCAGACATGTTTTTCTATAGGCTGGACATTTGCCATATATATGATTGTACCCGCAATATTGACAGTTGACTTTCTTTTTTCCATTCCTTTTAGAGATATTGTCCACAGTTATGGTCTCTGAAGCACTCGGAGTCGAATTCATGTTACTCAACTGGTTTTGAACTGCCGTTCGCGTACGACACACACTCAATGCTGTTTCAATATCCACTTTTGGCATTGCCAGAAGTTTTTGCTGAATACTGGGATCTTTAATACCGCATATAAATACATCTTTGACCAGGCTATCCTTTAAAGATCCCAAATCACACGTCTTGGATAAGTTCTTTAATGCCGTCATGTAAGTCTCAAATGACTCTGCTTCGCTTTGTTTTCTGGTGAGAAACATAAACCGCTCATACGTGACATTCAAAGTCGGGACGAAATGATCATTAAATTTTTTCTTCACTGTTTCTAAGTTACCTCTGTCTGCCTCTGATAACGCCCATGACTCACAAATCTCTCTCGCTTCATTTCCTGCATGATACAATAGTATAGCAACTTTTTTCTTGTCTGATGCCGTGTCATTGTACGCATCTATGTAAGTTTCAAATTCTCTAATAAACTTCTTCCAATTTGTTGCCATGTCTCCTTCCATCTTCAATTCGTTCATTGCTACCGCTGTCACCATGTTTTATGTTGTTTATTAAATAATAACGATGCAATGAATAGAAAACTTCTTTATTAGCTGCCATTACAAATCATAACCAATATTTTACATCATGCTCGAGTGATGTCCCGTCATTGTAGGGATGTGCTAATCATAATACTTCCACTTAGCACAAAAGATAAAACCTGAGTGTAAAGTGATTGATTTGGACTTTTTGGCGGGAACTTGCGAAGTGACGTTGCGTTTTCGTTTTATTTACATAAAATCGTGTATTTTGAGTTTTATTGAATATTATCGGTGGTATTTTGTCCAATAAAGATCAATACAAGTGCACCAGTGAAGTGAAATGAAATGATTACGTGTATAATGGCTTTTCAAGTTGTCTCAAGAAGTCCATGAAAAGTTTTAGTAGAACGGCTACCATTGTACTAAAAACTAAGTAAACTGACAAACTGACTGACTATGACTCGACGAAGATTTAACATGACTTGAACTTTGAAACTTGACGATTGACGAGAAATTAATACAGGAAGAATACAAAAATACCTACATTGCTCAACTTGACACTGGCAAAATACACGAAGTGTGATGCCAAAATTAAAAAAAAAAAAAAAAGTGATTGATTTAATTTACTTTGTATTTTTTTAGCACTGTATCACTACTGTAATTGAAAAATGTCATCGATACTACGAAGTTTATGTAAAATATCAAGAAACTTAACAACTAATTTCACTAGCTGTAAGACATACGTTTTAAAGAAACCCATAAAATATAAATCTAACATAGCCACTGACTTAAAATCTAATAGAATCAAAAGTAGAAACGAGCCAGTGGAAGTCATAAAGTGGGTCCTAATGGTAAATCTACACTTATATTCTTATTATATAACTCCTAGGAACAAGATATTTCAGTTTAATTTTAGCAAAAGATATTTAAGTTTCATACCTACATATTAACTTAATTGTTTTGTACTAGCTAGGCCTTTAGGATTGGATGAAAAATTACTAGCTTCTCGTCGGGATGAGTGTGATACTACAGGGTAATAGAAACTATCCCTTACAATAATTGAACTCTCAGGAATATCAAATTAATGTGAACATATTCTATGCACATCTCACAATTTGCAACCATTAGCTACAACCAAGTTATACTTTACTAGATAATATACTTCGTAAGCTGGTAAGTTGTCTGATGATATCTACAGATAGAAAAATCTATTTATTTCATAAAAATCAACAGTAGTTGCCAATGGGATGACTAGGTATGTTACAGTTACAATATTATGATGTAAACCTCCAGGGGGAGACTATGGCCACCCTAGGACCTAGCCCATGTAGTATCTACCAGACACTCCTTCTCAGCTCATTGTTTTTAGTTACAATTAGCTGTGCCTAATATTTTAATTTATTTGTTTTTTTTATATCTGGCCCCCCTAGGCCTAGGCTTAGTCAGCCTTATAGGAAATCTGCCTCTGTATTATATTTATGTGTAAAGATATGATTTCACTCACAAAACTATTTTATTTGTATGCCGAAGCTACAATGACAATCTTGAGTATCATTGTAGTCCGGTTTTTAGTTTCATTACCGTGAGATCATCGCTACACTAGTGTGTAACCTGTGATGCTTTATGGGAATTTGGTGCAAAAATAAACCACCGTGCTTTATATTGCGTTAAAACCGCTTACTTTTCCACAACATAAGTAGAGTTCAGTGTTTGATTGTGCTTCCAGGGTTTTTCGTAGTGCGGCAAAACCTGTGACTCTGTGTAGGACATTCATATATGAAATCAATTTGACTATTCATGATCGACCTATGAACGTTACCACCACTACTTGCGGTTTTCGAGTTATTGTTTTTGGAATTATAATCATTGAATGGATCATTTTTGAAAATTTATGAATTGTTTGTTTATTTATATACTAGCGACCCGCCCTGGCTTCGCACGGTTTTTCTCAGCTTTTCTGTACTATAATATGCATGTATTATACATATAAACCTTAATCTTGAATCACTCGTATCTATTAAAAAAATTGCATCAAAATCCTTTGCGTAGTTTTAAAGATCTAAGCATACATAGGGACAGACAGACAGCGGGCGACTTTGTTTTATACTATGTAGTGATGAAAAGTATATGTATATTTATTATCGTGTTTTTGGTGTGTCTACTTATTGTCTTGGTTGGAGGTGGATGGTATGTGTGGCTCGGCCACATCCATCGGAGATGCCGTCAGCGAGACGATAGTGAGTCCCATAATTTCACCTGCAATATCCCCCTTGCCGCCGCCGCGACCCTAGCATCCGTTCAAAAATCGTTTTAAAATCCCAATTTTTAAAAACCTATTCCCCGTTACATATTCTCTAGTTTAACATATATTTTTTGCAAATCCAAGAATGCAGAGAAAAACTTTTTTGCTGTTTTCATGTTTCATATTGTAAAGTTCAATTAAATATAACAGAGAAACAGAGACGGGCCTAATACACTGCCTTGTGGAACACCAAAATTATGTGACAATCACATCACATCATAAACAATCACAATAGGTACTAACAAATTCTTTAATAATTGTGGCCTTATGTTGAAACTCTAATTATTCTCAGATAATTCCAGTCAGTTCATTTGGATTGGGTTGCTGGCAGGTCTATCGACTTCAGTGGAAGTTGGAGCTCATTGACATTTTACAAGCAAAATCAAATGCCTTACCAGTGGACTTGCCTCGGGAGTCAGTACTTTTAACTAATTTACTCATTTTTATACTACTGAAATTAAAATGTAAGCCAATTTAAATTAAATTAATTTATGTAAACTTATTTCAGTTTGTCGGAGTTAGAAGAAATGGAATACATGCCAGTAAAAGTAAAAGGCAAATTTATTCATGACAAAGAGTTCCTGATAGGGCCAAGAGCACTAATTGAAGTGGACTCGCCAATAACCAGGGTTGGATCACTTGTATCTGACCCCAAAAAAAATCAGGGTTGGCTTGTTATCACTCCCTTTAAACTGACAGATACTGGGTAAATATGTTGTTCCAAATACTTCAGATCTTAAATTCTGTACCTACTGTACTTAATGTGTTACTATTGGCTAATATTATGTATAATTAATTCTTATTTAGAGAAGTGATCTTAATCAATCGTGGCTGGATCCATCAAAGCATGCGACCTAAGGAGAAACGCCAAGCATCATTGGTGAATGGTGATGTTGAGCTGACTGGTGTGGTTAGGTTGACAGAGAAAAGAGCTCCTTTTATGCTCAAAAACAATCCTGAAAAAGACTCCTGGTTTTCTCGGTATGTTTTAAAATTAATTTTTTTCTTGTCTTATGGAAGATCAATTTAGGTATTTTATCGCTAGATAAATCTTGAATAGGCTATTCCTGTTAATAGTTAACAAAAAAACTACTTTATTTTCAATTTAACAGATTACGGTAAGAGATTTAAATGATTTCGATGATAATGCAATTGAGGTGATGAGGCAATTTTATGGCCCTTTAAATCATTGATGTGCGTGATTGATTTGACCCCCCTCCTCTTGGAATGGGGGGGGCTTAATTTTTTAAATTTATTTTTTATGTGACTACTTTCTTATGTACCCGTCTTACAGATAAACATGATTTGAAAGCCAATAATATGTGTCATTAATTGAAAATACAAAAATGGAAAATAATGACCAAAAAACTTAAAAATATGAATTTTAGTTATTGTCAAAAAAAACTAGCCCTTTAATACAAACTTTTTTGGTATTATCAAAAAGACAAAGATATTATCTGCATAGAGATACTAAAATCATAGCTTTACGTTGCATAGTGCAAAAGTTTTATCGTCATTTGAATTGTGCCATTCTACTACGTACAAAATGTTAACTATCAAAAATGGGTTAAAAAAACAAAAAATACATGTTTAAATTATTTTAATTATTTGCATTGAAATCTTAATACATTCAAAAATTGTTCAGAAATGACCACCTCTTGCCTGTAAACATGTCACAGCACGCACATTCACTTGGCCGGTCGCTCTCGATACTAATTCAGTTTCGTCTCTAATTTCGGCGGCAACTGCCATTATCTTTCCCAAAAGTTCCTCTCGACTATTTGGCACTACGGCGTATACTCGCTGCTTCATCCACCCCCACAAAAATAATCAAGCGGGGTCAGGTCAGGTGACCGCGGTGGCCACGCTACGGTTCCGCCATGTCCGATCCTCGGTGAATAATTATTATCAAGGTGTGCTCTGACATTGCGCTCAAAGTGTGCCGGCGCACCATCTAGCTGCAGCCACATCTGTCGTCGGTAGGTAAGCGGCAAAAATCTTGGGCCATTCATCGTATTGGGCAATTATATCGGACCAATCAATTTGTCATCTATCATAACTGCCAAAACATTTATTGAAAATTCGTGTTGAAACTTGCTTGGTCTTACTGCGAGTGGGTTGTCCTCCATCCACAAATGCTGGTTTCTGTGATTAAGTATTCCAGTTCTTGTAAATGTAGCTTCGTCTGTCCACATATTTTTGTTCATAAATGAAGGATCTTGCCTTACTCGACCATTTTCAGACTAGCGAAAGTCAATAAGTCTTTTCTCGGGAACTACATTCGCTTTTATAATAAAATCCCATATGAAGTAACTAAGATGTCTTATAATAAATTCAAAGAGCATGTTAAACATAAGTTGATCGACAAAGCCTACTATAAGGTGGCTCATTACATAGAAGACAAGAATACATGGTTGTAGTAGCTTCTCTCTGCACTTGCAGCCCCCTGGCCAAGTGATAATTGTATGAAGTGTATGTATATTTAAGACAAAAACTGTAATTACCTACATAAATTAAAAAAAAAAAAAATATCCACCAAAAAAAAAAATGCCTTGCTGAGTTACTTGCCGGAGTCTTGACGTTCATAAGTGCCTTATTAGGGCCTAAACTGAATAAATGAGTTTTTGATTTGATTTGATTGATCCAAGAATAAAAGGCTGACCGCGCACCGTAGTCGGGCTCGCGGATGTCCTGCACACGTCGATAATGGAACGGATGCCGACCTTCTCGTCTCAAAAGCCTCCAAACGGCCCAAATACTCAATTGTAATTGATTCGCTATGCGTCTAACGCTGAGATTAGGATCTGCGTCAATCAATTGAAGAACTTCTTCTTCTTCCTTTGGCGTCACCAAGCGGTTGCGTAAGCTTAAAAAAACACCAGATGTGAAACGGTACGCGATAATTGAAAGTATAGCGATCGTAACGCAGAGCGAGGGACAACTGGCCGACTAATTTTAAAGTTACTTTGTCCCAGACAAATCACCGTATTTTTTTACCTGGCCCCAAAACAAAATACTATTACCTCCCTTTCTTTCAAGTTTAAGAATGCTTGTACTAATATTACCTGCCTGCTCGGACGCCCTATCTATTCAATAGTTTGGGTAGCTACCTGACCGATTTTTTGCACAGGGCGCTCGCGTAATGGTCATATTCAAACAATAATTACTTTTGAACTATGCAACGTACAGCTATGATTATGCAGATAATATCGTTGTCTTTTTGATAATACCAAATAAAAGTTAGTATTAAAAGGCTAGTTTTTGCAATAAGTTTAAAATAAAAAAAAAATGGTTGTTTTTGACAATAACTAAAATTCATTTTTTTTTTATAGTTTTTTAGTCATTATTTTTCATTTTTGTATTTTCATTTGATGACACATATTATTTCAAATGATGTTTTTTGTTTATCTGTAAGACGGGCACTTATGAAATAAATATATTTTTTTGTGTACAGTCAAATAAAAAATAAATTTAAAAAATTAAGCCCCCCCTCATTCCAAGAGGAGGGGGGTGGGTCCACATATGGGGGCATTTTTGTCGATAAAATTGACATAATAACATCGCCTTAAATTATCGCTAGCCCTATCCCAAACACACTGTATATCCAAAAACAATGAACGACGAAATTTTTACAATTTAAAATATTAATGATGTACCTAAGTACATAAAAAATACTCATAGGCAATTTGTATAAAAGTCAAGGTACACTAGATGATCCCCGGGGATCATCTTGCCCCAAGTTCAACTGTTTTATTCAACATTGACTAACTTAACCTATAATCTGGTTCTGTGCATATGGGTGTGCCCGCAACGATGTATTTTAGGTCCTTTCCTATTTTTAATTGATAAAAAACGACCTTCCTTTTTCTGTTAAAAATACCTGTGGAATTGTACTGTTTGCTGATGATACCTCACTGATTTCAGAGAATCATATAGATTTTATGTATATTTTGTTTCAGAGACTTGGAACAAATGAGTGCACATTTGGACTGCGCGCCAGTATGGTTGGACGCACGTGGAATCCCAGATCCACCATCCGGTTGGCCTGTGCCTAATCAGACCAGAGTTACACTTAGAAATGAACACCTCTCTTATGTAGTTACTTGGTACTGTCTGTCCGCATTCACAGCATTAATGTGGCATCGCTGCTTTATAAAAAAATTACCATTGTTATAATACACTTAAGTAAAAGACTGGACAAGTGCGATTCTGACTCGCGTACCGAGGTTCTGTAATTTCCTATGTTACATTATAATTATATACCATAGATTTTTTATAGGTTTTCCTGTAATCTATTGGTAAAGAATTATTTTCTGTTTTTTTTAACCTTTTGGCTCAGTAGTTTTGCCTACTTAAATAACTTCAAAACTATTTATTTTAAAATTATACAATACATACCTATATTTTGAGATCCTCACAATGAATCCTTTCTTTTGATATATCACACGATATATGTAGTTAGATAAGCTTTTTTATTATTTTTTTTATTTACGGGTGGTAAATAAAAAAGTCAAAGTAAAAATCTTCACATCACATCTTCGGGTCACCGACTTACATATGTGTACTTACCAAATTTTGAACTCAATCGGTCCAATAGTTTCAGAGCAAATTGTCTGTGACAGATGGACGGACAGACAGACTAGTGATCCTATCCCTAATATAAGGGTTCCGTTTTTCCCTTTTGCGGTTCGGAACCCTGAAATATATTAAACTGAGGATACTGAGGTGGTTCCATTGTCACCAAGTCTCAGGATCTGTTTGTTGATGGAAATGCCAAAAGACTCTTTAACAAAACATAGAACCGCCTTCAAAGGTGATGCTTAATAATTTAGATATGATTGTATCTAGTATTAAGTCTATAGTAATAATTGTTAACTAACTCTTTAGGTAATTATATTAAAGGGGAGGATAATTCATTCCTCCGTGAGGGGGAGGGTTCGGTTGGAGCTGCAATTTGCAAAAAACGTGATAAAATTTGAATTAAGCGCTCCAACCGACGCCTCCACCTTAAAGGCATTTTTTTAAAAGAATATATTTTTAAAATGTTTAGTTTCTTATATTTTATCACTGACCTATAATAGTCCGGTTAATTTAGACATCCGAAGGTAGAAAAATTCGCGTGTGGCACTTCCTGGCAGGGCCACCATCACGGATCTGAATTCCAAGTCTGTCGCTATTTTGTCCCTAATTTGTCCTATTGTCCTCGAAAATCAGATTTTGTCGCACCCTGGTTCAAAAGTTATAAGGGTTTTAAGGTGGCCCTGTTTTAATTCCTAACAATCCCCTAACTCCTAATCGTTAAGGAGTTGTACCTTCCATCATCAGCTCAGCAACGTAAATGATGACTACCAGATGCAAATATCTGAATAGCTTTAACAAGTATATGAAAAACATTGTAAGTGCCTATAAAATTTTAAGAGATCCCTCGATTTCTCCAGGATTTCATCATCAGATCCTGACCTGATGACCATGGTACCACCTGTAAAGTATACAAACAAAAAAAGAATTTTCCAAATCGGTCTAGTCGTCTTCGAATAATAGGGAAACATACATAAGAAAAAAAAAATTGACGAATTGAGAACCTCCTCCTTTTTGAAGTCGTTTAAAAATAAGAATGATTTAAACGTTTAATATTCTCAATTAGAGAGATTAAAGAAATATATCAAGATTATTATTCTTCCCAAATAAAATGATTCCCTGATACACTTTGGTACGCAATTGTACACCTAAGTATCGAATAGTCGAAGAGTGAACGTGAATATTTATAAGGCTTTTTACATAATTCCAATCGAGAGATATAATACAGAGAAATACGAATGTAGTCTATAATTATTTCTTGTTTCCATATTTATAGAACATTAAATCATTAAAATTTGCTTTTTCAATGAAATAATAAAAAATATTTAACTTTTGTATAGAAAAAGCTACATAGCTCTCGGACTACTCCATACAAAAAACAAATTTGTTATAACTTTTGAACCAGGGCGCGACAAAATCTGGGATTCGGGGACAAAATTTGACAAATTAATGACAAATTCTGGAAGCAAACAGATCTTCGCTAGGTGCTCTAGTTCTTATAACCCTTATAACTTTTGAACCAGGATGCGACAAAATCTGATTTTCCAAGACAAAATAGGACAAATTAGGGACAAAATAGCGACAGACTTGGAATTCAGATCCGTGATGGTGGCCCTGCCAGGAAGTGCCAAACAAACTGAAAGGTTTATCATAAAATTAGCCGAAACAAAAATTATATATCTATAAAAAATGTCGAAATACTTTTTTCCTAAGAGATATAACGTTTCAAAAAGTTGAGTTGTTTTGGCATAGGTTCTTCTAGTAAAACGGAATCTTTTGGACTTTTTGAAGTAACAATTTGAATAATACCCATTATGTGGTGTACAGTTTCGTACAAAAAGTGTATCCGGGAATCATTTATTTGGGGCATAATAATAAAACTCACAAATTCAATCGTTGTAATTTGTGAGTTTTATAATCTCTCTCTCTCTCTCTCTAATTGAGAATTTTAAACGTTCAATAATTCTCATATTTGAAGTTATTATAAAACTATTTACCAGGTTATTTGTGAGATATAAACCTAAAAACCCTTAAAAACTTATAAGGGTTTTTTGAACCAGGGCGCGACATTCAAATCCGTGATGGTGGCCCTGCCAGGAAGTGCCACACAAACTGAGAAGACTCAAACTATAAACAAATTGTTTACTAGTATATCATCATAGTCGATAATATCTCATAATACATAGGGCATTGCCCCATAATGCCCCCCCTCCCAGCTACGGCTCTGCTACATTAATAATATAAATTAGATGGCTTGTTCCCTAGATTCAGTCGAGTAGTCTATCTTCTATTTGTAGTAAAATTGTTAATTAGGTAATTAAATAGAAATGTAATAGGTATCTGAACTATTTTTTATTAATCATATATTACAAAATCAAATAATATTAATACAAATATTTCGTTCAATTCAATACATAAACTGGTAGCTAGCTATACATAATTATATTGCGTCGTCGATACTGCAATACCGCGTAAGTAGCATTAGCTATAAAGTCGAACTTCAGATTTATAACATTGAAATTTAAACCTTATAGCAAAAGCGACTTACGCGGTATTAAGATCGTAGCAGACATATCAACTCGGAAAGGGGTCGTCGCCGTATCGCCTTTCGCCGCGCCGCCCGTCAACCTAACGTAAGCACGTAACAAAAGCAGATCATCTACGCTAGGCGACACCGCGCCGATCGCTGGTTGTCGCCTAGCTGTTAGCCGTTCATGAGCTTGTCCCGAGTCGAGGGAGTTTCATACAAAGAATACTAAACAGCTCGAGTTCATACGGTGATGATCACTTTCCGAGTTAATATGTCTTGATACGACCATAAACCCTCATTGCAGATGTGTACAAAAAATTAATTGATTTGTCCAAAAAAAATACGTTATGTAATCTCATTTCTTTTTTGTCTAATCAATTATCGTTCTCACCATCATAATTTTTTCCCTCATGCTCAATAGTAAATAACTAGTATACTCAATTGAATTTCTTTTACTCGAATAATTAATTAAGGTGTTTAACTTAACTTAAAATGTAACTTTGTTGCCTGCCAATATTTAAAATCTGTGTAATAAAAATCATACATTTAACTTTACCTTACCCTTTACCCTTTACTTCAATAAAGATTATTATAATTTTTATGCCTCAATAAATGTCTAAATAATAAAAATGTGAATCATAGAATTCATATCAGTCAGACAATTTTGGAACTAGCCTATAGATACGTACCTATTACTCAGAAATGCCATTCATTAATACATTCACAAACGATTAAAAATTATTCACTAACAATAACATAAAAATAACTTTACAATGTAAAAATACTCATCAACCGTAAGTAGTTAATACGGTACTACTATTTATGATAGTACAATACTAACAAGGATTTACGACGGTGCTAAAATAACCGATAGGCATAATTTTAAAATGATCAATAATAAATCAAATTTAGAAATTCGTCCACCTCCCGATGACAAGCGATCCGTCATAATTCAATCATTCATCCATCAACTTATAGTCAGAGAGCGAAAATACGTTTGCAATTTATAGAGCAACGAAATCCGTCAAGGTTCAATCATCTGTTCAGCGGTGGAGGCGAGAATTGTTGAGCAACAAAGCAATTGAAGGTGTACAAGTAGGTGGGTCCCAGTTTTTTTATTCTTTGTGTATATAAAAATATTTTAAAACAGCATTTGTCGTCACCTGGCGGGGAGTTCGATTGAATATTTGCGCCTGTCTTTTTGCACACACGATCTTGAAGGTCCACTCTAATCCAAAATTATAGGCCCAACCTTCTGTAAACGAGACGAATATGGCACTTTTTCACGCACCTTGTAGGAGATATACAAGCACTAATTTTCCACTAACTAAAACGTCTGGTAATGTTATATTCAAATTATTTTAACAAATACAGAATTAGCAATAATACCACACCAAATCCAAAGCTCTATAAATTGCACGCCTTTAATCGATTTTACAACCCCGCACCTTGGATATCACCTGGCACTAACTGAAACGCCTAGAGTAGTCTAACACTAGATTAATTTCGATACTCTATAAATTGCAAACATATTTCCGTAGCTAAATTATTATTGGATGTTTACTAAGACTTCCAACGAAAATTCATGGTAAACACCCAATTATAATTGATCGGACCGTTTTCTAGTAGTGAACTTGGACCTTAAAAAAAGGTAAGGAAAGTAAGTGGGGGATCATTAGCCACCGGGAGAAGGGGCGCGGGAGGATCGAAGGTAGACAAATGTCGAAAAATTTAGTTATAAAATCCAATTTAGTAGCTCCGCTTGATTCTTATTACCAATCGATGTTGTAAAAATTTCTAGATTATAATAAAATTAGGCTTAATATTTATGTCAGCGCATTGAGTTGTACGCTGACGTTACATAAACACAGGCAATATGAACTTAAAATTCAAGCGGGCAAGTCAAAATTCGACACGTGTATCTGCGGTACATGGGTCGGGTCTATCTTTGGCGTCGTTTTGTAGTCGCATATTCCTAACTCCTTCAACTTCCACTCCCATCCCATAGTTTGTACTGCGTGTAGAGTTTGCGCCTCTGTGTGCTGACGCCGAAGCATTCCTTCCTGTAATTTAGAATGATAGTGATACTTTTTGTTGGTACTCTCGTACCAATAAAATAAAGGTCTTAGGTTAATTCTTGTTTACCTTGATTTTTTCCCATTTATCATCAACTTCCTGAAGCCAGGAGTTGATTTGTCTGCCGTTACAGCGGGAGCGCTGCGCGTTGCGTTTTTCTTCCTGCTCTGGTGCCAACACGTTGTATACTTCTTGGTCACGCAACATTGTGCACACGGAGAAAGGAAGTGCCTGCCAACAAACCAATTTATCGTCTGTAGAAATTAGAATTGTAATTTTTTTACAAGCTTTTATTTAACTTGCAGTGATCAAAATCACGAAAAAAAATCAAACTTTTCATACAAAACATAAATTTTATTCGACCAAAATTTCAGGGTTGATCCCATAGTAAAAGTTGTTCATAATAATGATTAGGTACAATACCTGAAAATTTGTACGGTGATTAAAAAATCACTCTGTATCATTGCGAACACCGCCAGTTTACAATCCAACTCGCGAGATTGTAATTTTCGATAGTTCAAAATATATTTATTTGTCACAGTACCATTGTGAACGCCATTGGTTCAAAATATGTATCGCGAAATTGTAAACTGTTGAAGAATTGTGAGCTCCATAATGCTTACGTATTAATTTATACATGTCAAACAGCTTAACTATGAACTGGCATCATAATTGAGTGCTCCCTTGCGCGGTGATTGGTCGAACGGCATATTTGGCTGCGCCATCGTTGTCAGATGGAAAACAGCTGTTTTTGTGGGTTTTAAATACCTAGTTTATTATAAAATGATATTGATCGATTTACTTGATCTCAAATGTGCATTTACTTTCTTTGACGCCGAGACCAACGCATTCAGGGACGATTCACAATATTGTGAACTATCGTAAATTAATACTTCATATTGTAGGCGTTATAGTACAGTTCACAGTTTATCGCCAGTTTGCAATTTCGCGAGATATTTTGTGAATTGACGGCGCTCACATTGATACGGTGATATATCCAAACCGTTAAACTGTGACCGGACCTGCACTTAGCGACATGGTTCCGATTTTATTTATATACTAGCTGTTCCCCGGGTCTTCACTCGCGTTCCCGGGATAGAAAGTAATGAGGGGAGATTGTAAGCTACATTTACCTATTAGTGAAATAATTTTTCGAATGAACCAGCAACACCAGAGATTAGCGAGTTCAAATAAATAAACTCTTCAGCTTTATTATTAGTATACATATGTCGTGGCCAAATCATAGAATTGGTCACTTCATGATCATTTCATAAAATGGCTGTATTTCATGAAATGCAAAATACCCGCTGCCCGCATCATGATATGACGCGGCCAGATCAATGAATAATGAGCGTTTGATGATATGAACAGCTAAATGTGCTGCTACTGATGATATGGTCAAACATTAGTGATCATATCGTAAAACAATTACATTATCCACGGTTAAGCTGGAAACATATTATCGGACGCGGCTGACTGCCGCGACTTATTTAGGCATCTAGCTAATGAATGTACACTCAGCTGTGAAAATTATCGGATGTAAGTAGCGGACGCAACCTTGAGCTGACCTTGAGCGTTCGGACGTCCGAGAGAGATCTGGCGCGCTGGATGTTTTCGTCAGCCGAAAACGTCCGCGGACGGTATCAGACGTATGCACAGGCTGCGGGACATGTCCGTGCGCCAGAAAGACTACGCGAGAGGTCAGACGTATTTACATTATTAAGTACTACTATCTAAAATGGACGCAAAAATTATAGTGTGTTCGCAATACAGAAATACTATATAATCAAACATTAAGATGATTCGGCCAAAAAGGCCGCGAAATTCAATTTTTTTTAGGTTTTTTAGGGTTCCGAAAAAAAAAAAAACGGAACCCTTATAGGATCACTCGTGCGTCTGTCTGTCCGAAAATATTGGACTAGATTGAGTTGAAAGTTGGTACACATATGTAAGTCGATGACCCAAACATGGACGTGTTACGTAAATAAATGAATTTCAAACTAATTTTGGGGCGTAAATTAGAAAATTTAAAAAAAAAGTTTTGCAGACAATATTATGTAACATATCAAATGAAAGGGCTTCTTGTGAGGATCTCAAATATAAATAGTTTTGAAGTTATTTAAGAAAATTGGCGAAAATCGACCATTCCCCCCCCCCCCCCTCCCTTATTTCCAAAACTACTGGGCCAAACATTTTGAAAAAAAAATCTGATAATAGTTCTTTACCTAAAGATTACAGGAAAACTTATAAGAAGTCTATCTAATACCTTTAAACCTGCAATTTATGAATATATATACAACGTGTTACGGAAAGGTCATATTCATCCAAAAGGGGTGATGATTACATCAGGTATAGATTCTCTATGCAAAGTTTCCACGCAAAATAAATTACTCAAAGAATTCATACCAAACTTTTGGTTTCGTAAGTTTATCGAAATCAAACCATAACAAACGTGTCACCGCACTACGAGGGTCATTAACTTTTCACGTCATTTCCTAATATTGAAGTTAAATCTCTTTCGCGATCTGTGCGCCTGGTACACGCTGTAGGTAGTGTGCCGCCGCGCCGCCCTGTGTCGGCGCGGCGGCACAGGGCGGGACAGGATCACACGAGCCGACAATGCGAGCGCGTTTGCGCAATTGTAAACATACTTTAGGCATTTAGGTACTCCTTGGTTTAAAACTAATAATGCAATACGTAATTTACTTATTTACGGTTTACATACACGTTAATATCGACCCAGAATAACCTACGAATTTAACTAACGACACATTTTTTAACAATCACGAAATCACAACTAGGTACACTGAATCGGATAGAGGGAGCGACCGAAGCACACGAGTATTATTAAACAACTGACGAAGCTCCGAAGCTGTGGGGAAGACCCGAAAAATAAAACTTCTACTCTTCTACTATCCTAGTAGGGTAGCTGGCCCAATTATTGTACATTTTGAATTTATTTTCGAATTTTTGTTAAAATTAATTTACTAATCAAGTCAGCCTATCGCAGTCCACTGCTGGACATAGGCCTCTCTAAAGTTGCGCCACAAACAACACAAGGTTTCCCGCCTTTTGCATCCAGTAATCGTAGCGCCGCGCAGTATCGCTTTTCCCCCCAGCTACCTAATAATAATTTCAAGAAAACTGTGATAAATTTAATACATTGAAGCACACCGATTAAAGAAGAGTTAGGCCAGGGCATCAGTTAATTAATAAAACCTATGAGCTGTGTTGACAAACGAAACCGATAAGATAATTTGATGTGGACTGTGGGGGTGGTACCTACATAAGTACATAGTCTTAATTTGTAAGTATTGATTAATCAAAATAGCGACAGATAAGTTGAGTAATGATTCGATTTATTAGCTTAGCTACCAGCTAAGACTATCACTACGACTATGACTATGTACTATCGACAAAGTTGAAGCATGATCACCTTAAGGGTGTATTTTGCGTGCAGTGACCAGCAGCTACCTGTGTCTCACACAATATAACCAGACAATGCGCTTGTCATAAAATAGTAGATTGTCATTGTTAGTAAATAGTCTAAACAAAAGATTTTACAAGAGACCGTTTTATTGTCAACAATGGACAGCGCATACTATGATTACTGGCTGCAAGCGAAAAGGTCTCAAAACTGATCATGCTTCAACTTTGTTGATGGTACCTGCAACTGACTCATTTACCCTTAATATCATTGTGTGTGTAAACCCCGATGAAATTAGGGTTCAGTTACTATTGTTCGCAAATGCTGTCCGAACAACTCTCGTTACTCATGAGGTCCTAGTACTTTTAACAATTCATTTCCATAGTTTAATACATTTTTGCGGCCTATTTTTTTATTGTGTTTTATTAAACAAATAAAGACTCAGTACTACCTACTAAAAGCCAAAACCCATGTCTCAGTCAAATGGGCCCGCCGACAAAATGTAAGCTTCTGATACGTTTTAAATGTTTTCAGTTGTAATTTAGTGTTGTTATCATCATAATTATCCACTCATTACTGTCCAGTAAAGTTATTTATCTACTCTCATATCGTAATGTTCTTATTATGAAATCAAAATCAGTACTTTAATGACCCACTTTAGGCACACCCGTGTATAATGATTCATTATAGTACAGTTGTTGTTCCCAAGATAATGCTATAAAATAACTTTTTTTCTATTAAAGTACACTTTGGACCTATCAATAGTATAATCAATCAGTATCAATTCAATTTGACGATGACAATGTCACAAATTTTGTAACTTGAACTTTAGAGGTAAGATTTTTTGGGAGTTGGCAACACTGATTTGATTAGGTATATGATTATTGTGTCTGTATATTTTATTGGTTTTGCCTACACATTTCATTTGACCAAAAATGACACCAAAATAGCAATTTTTTTTTTTTTTTTTGCAAAGTTGGTAGAAATTCAATTTTTTTAAATGACATTATTTATATGAGTTTAGATAAAGTACTGTATGATACTGCACATAATTAGGTAGTAAAAACTCGTGTGATACTATTAAGAACCTCGCCTACGGCTCGGTACTTAAACTCACACTCGTAGTTAATAACCCCTATTATGCAACAGTATCATAAACTACTATTAGGGTTCATTTTGAATAAATTATGTTACAAAATCTTTTTTCTGTAACATTTCTAATTGCATAATCTTTTAGTTAGTTACTTACTATGGTAATAAAAAAAATCAACATTAAAAGGATCGTTCGTATCGTTATCCTTTAACCCGTTTTATTGTTGTGAGGTAAAAAAAATGTGGCAGAAAGTTACTATGTGCATAATTATTAGGCACCTACATTTATACGTTCACCGAAAGTCGTGAACTAGGTACCTACTCCGTAATTCTTGTTACTTTTCTTTAAGTATTATCTTCTTTATTTATGTTATTCCTTAAAATTAGTTTTTTTTACAACATTAGTATCAAAAATCTAAAATATTATAAAAAAACTAACCCTATAAATAAACATATGATTATTTTTTTACAATATTTTTATAAAATGAACTCATAATGTTTTAAAAAAACCTAATTCTAGTATCCCGTCGGCAGCGGGGTAAGACCTAAGCTACCGGTGGTTAGGGCCGCAGAGAGGAACCTCCTGACGATGCGCGCCGTGTCCAGAAGTACCGCCTTCTGTATCTGACCCTTGATCCAGCCACCTAGCGAGAGCCTCTCAAGATGTTGGTCGAGACTCTTCGCTATGAGACCGTTCGCTGAAACAACTATCGGGACAATGATCGTCGAATCAACATCCCACATGGCTGTCACCTCGTGAGCCAAGTCAAGGTACTTGCTTAGCTTGTCCTTCTCGGCCTTCACGAGGTTCTCATCATGGGGGATGGTGACATCGACGAGCACTGCCCGGCGCTTCGATCGATCTGTCAGCACGATATCAGGCTTATTGGCTACAATAGTCCTGTCCGTGATAACAGATCGATCCCAATAGAGCGTGGCACGACTATTTTCGAGAACTGGAGCAGGCGCGTACTTATAGTACGGTACTTCAGAATCCACAAGGCCGTATTGAAGAGCAATTTGCTGGTGAATGATTCTGGCTACTAGATTGTGTCTGTGCAAGTACTCGCCGTTAGCAAGATGAGAACAACCGGAGATAATATGCCTGAGTGACTCTCCGGGACGGCGGCATGCTCGACAGATGTCGACCGTACCGTCCTTCAAGATATATCTCCGGTAGTTATTCGTCATGATAACTTCGTCCGCAATTGCACAGACAAAACCTTCGGTTTCCCCAAAGAGGTCACCAAATCGTAGCCAGTTCACCGACGCGAGTAGATCTACATCGGGCCCTGTTAGGGCCTTGTAGAACCGCCCATGTAGCTCCTTACTCTTCCATACGTCCTTGCGATCCTCAGTGCTTAGCACTTTTAGTCTGCGCCAGTTCTCGTTTGCCAGGGAGAGCGAGGTGAGGCTCCTGTCTACTGCCACAACATCACGATGCATCCCACACTCATTGTCGAGGAAATACCTCCTAAGAAGGCATTTAAAAAGCCACGGCCTCCACACTTACGTGAGATGTACAGTCTCATAACAGATGAGCGTGGGTGTAGCATACGATGTGTTGTGAGCAGAAGACGGACCCTCCTATCCAAGGCATCCAGCTCAGTTTGGGTCCACCTTAGTATGCCAAAGGAGTATGTGAGTAGGGGCATCACCCAGGCATTGAAGGCTCGCACCTTGTTGCCACCTGACAAAAGACTGTTCAGTACTTTTGTCAAGCGACAAAAGAAGCGCTCCTTCACAGCCCGTTTGATGTCCCCGTCCATAATACCCAATGACTGTGACATACCAAGGTACTTGTAGGTTTCAGCTTCGGAGAGAGATCTGAGGGACATTGTCTCGGAAAGCTGTAAATTTGTCGAAGTTACAACTTTCCCTCGCTGTACATGCATGACCGCACACTTATCTACACCAAACTCCATTTTAATACAGCTACTAAAAGTTTCCGTAATTTTCAGTAGCTGTATCAAATCTTGCTGGTTTGGTGCAAATAACTTGAGGTCATCCATGTACAACAAGTGAGAAATGATCTCACCCCCTCTTCGAAGCCGACTGCCTAGTCCTGAATCCTTCAGCAGAGTACTGAGTGGATTCAAAGCCAGACAGAACCACAAAGGACTCAAACTGTCACCCTGGAAAATACCTCTTTCAATCCTTATAAAATCCTGCGGCTCAGAGGCACCATCTCCACCACCTGGTTGACGAAGGACTGTGATCCACTGCCTCACACATGCACTTAAGAAGGTTCTTAAAACTGTATCAACTTTATACAGTTCTAAGATCCTCCCCAGCCATGAATGAGGGACCGAATCATAGGCCTTCTTGTAGTCAATCCAGGCAGCTGAGATGGCTCCTCTGTTCCGCCGGACTTGTTGGCAAATTGTCATGTCAATGAGAAGGAGCTCTTTGGTACCACGGGACCCAACCCTACATCCATTTTGGGAGGAGGCCAAAACGTTGTTCGCAACAATATGCGTATTAATTTTTTCTCTCAAAATGGATGTAAGAAGTTTGTAAAGTGTAGGTAAACACGTGATGGGTCTATAGTTTTTCGCTTCCGTGGTACTACCGGACTTATAGAGCAAGGAAGTAACACCGGTTGTAAGGAGAGTTGGCAGGCAACCAAGTTCAAGAGCTTGTTGGAATTGCGTTGCCAACCGTTCGTGTGAACATCGAAACCACTTTATCCAAAAGTTGTGCAATCCATCCGGCCCAGGACATTTCCAGTTCTGGGTCGTGCGAATCGCACAACTTATGTCATTGGGGCTGATAGTGACGGCCTCCATTGGTTCAATGGACTCACACTCACGTTCGACAACACTCATCCATTCGCCCTCGGTGTGTTCAACTGGCACTGACCAAATACTACGCCAGAAATTAATCATGGCTGTAGTATCCGGCAGCTGTTCGTCCGACACAAGTTGGTCAGTTCCCTCCCACTTCCGGTATACCTTCCTCTGGTCACTCTGGAAGAGGCGATTCTGTTGGAATCGATCCACACGCTCCCTGTAGCGGCGGATACGGCTCGCCCACGCATAGACCTTCTGCTTCAGAAAGTCAATGCGCTCCGTGACACAAGCCATATAGTCGTGAGGCCTGATATCAGTCCCCACGAAGGCCCGGTTCACAAATCGCATGACACGGGGGCGATTATTCCCCTCACTGAAGCAGATCAACTTGGCAATGAGAGTCCTAAACGTGTTGATACGCCGCTCGATCCGCACTTGCCATGCAGGAGCACCCCCGGCACGCCGCGGAGCTCGGTCAAGATCTGGTAGCTTGACACGAGCAACACGGCACGCCGCGATGGCCCCGCAGTACATAATCGAGTGAGTATCAACTAAATCTTCACTAGCACGTAAAAGTATTATTATTATTACCTACAGCCTAAGTTTTAAAATAATTTTCCAAGCTGCAAACAAGCATTTGCATTTGAACTTGTTTACAAACAATCCTAGTTTTTTAATTATTTAATTTAAACTAAACACAGAACCCTTTAGCATTATTTATGTACCAGGACACACATAAGTTGCGGAGGAAAGTTATTTAGGGTTCAATTGAAAATAAATTATGTTACGAAATCCTTTTTCTGTTCTAGGTTCCATTAGGTTCTTTCGCAGTATTTACCTAAGCAATTAATTTCTGGTAGAGTACCTATGTATGTCAACTAACATAAAAAAGAAATGTTGGATACTCAAATTCTGTGTCTGTGGTTTAATTTCAATGATTACGTAGATTCACACATTACATACTCCGTTATGTTTGTTATTAGATTGTTTTACGTAGATAGGTAACTAAGCATTATTTACTAGTCCCTACTAATCCCTTCATTAACTACCTACCTAAATTCAATATCATTTTCAAGCTAACAAATGATTTACTGATGATTGATTGATGATTTGTTAATTTTTAAAGGATTTGTATTTTAGCTTGTTCACAAACATAATCAGTTTTTGTCAGAAAAAGTGAGTAACAAAATAAAATATCCGGAACCCATTATCCAAAAATACCAGGAGTAAGAGCATAAGAGGTTTGTTTTCACAGGTGAATGTATCGTGAGTTACCTACTTACACCGATCAGCTGACTTGGTTGCTAGTGATGTGTAAATTTCAAGTTGAAATGTTTGGGTTTTTGGTTTCATTCCTCATATCTTCCTAACATGTAGATATAGGATTTAAAAACCTTTGCAATAGTTTATTATGATCCAAAGAAGCCGTGCACTTGATATGTATATACCCTTTCCGTAACAGCTTGTATAATCTGAATCTCGGAAACGGCTCCAACGATTTTCATGAAATTTGGTATCCAGGGGGTTTCCGGGGCGATAAATCGATGTAGCTAGGTTTCATTTTTAGAAAACACGATTTCAAAAGTTTTTTTTTTTTTATTGTTACATCAACAAAATTGGGTCAGATTTAAAAATATTTATGGAACTTAGTTAAACATGTACGGAATCCTCTCCACGCGAGTTTAACTCGCATTTGTCCGATTTATTTAAATACACTTTTTAAAACTCTCAAAAACAGCCGTTTGTTTACTATACGCCATCTTTGGCTGGCGGCGCGGTGCACGTCACGTTCGACCAATCAGCGCGCAAGGTGTGTTCCGTCGCATTCAAGTATGATGCCAGTTCATAATTTAACGGTTTGATATGGTTGGACCATGAACTATCAAAATTTAACACGCTATATTGCAAGCAGCTTGTTTCACAATGCACAGTCTACAATTTCGCGGAATAGATCACAAACCAACGGCGCTCACAATACGGTGACATTATATAAAAGAAAAATCTGATTGGCGGTCTGACTCACTGACTAATCGATCAACGCACAACTCATGGTTGGAGAGCGCACTGTAGTAAACCCTACCTCATAAGGTAACAACATGGGACTAGTTTCTGGTGGTGTATAGTAAAAAAATACTCTTAAAAAAACAGGGTTGCGTGGGCGCAACCTGGAGGGTTTTGTGGAATGGGCAGTTAAGAGGTCCCTTTTTTTGGTGCTTTTTACCTCATCGAGTAACAACTAGAGACCTAGCCTATTCGATAGAAGTCATCGAAAAACGTATAAAAAAAGTTGGTTGCCTCATCCTATCCTGGCACTTTCTGAAATCGGCCAGATTTTAGGGGGCTGAAAAATGACCGATTTTACCTCATCGAGTAACAAGATGCCACTAATGCCATTCGATAGCTTAGATAAGCCCGATGATAAAAATATAAGGTTGCGTGACCTCAGCCTGGAGGATTTCCTAGTCGGCCAGGTTTTATGTCGGATTTACGAAGACAAAATTTAAGGAAATCGTCTATAAAACAATGAATTTCACAAAATTTCAATGGTTTAACTGTATGAAAATGGCTATGATACATATTTGAGTTCATACAAAATCAGTCAAGTGTGTGTCGGACCACGCATTCCATAAAATTTGATATTTTACAGATTTTTGAAATCTTTAAAATGAGCGACCCTACCTCTTCGAGTTACAAGATTTCAATAATGCCATCCGATAGCTTAGATAACCCCGATTATAAAAACATAACGTTGTCTGCCCTCACCCTGAAGGATTTCCTAGTCGGCCAGGTTTTATGTCGGATTTACTATGGCAAAATATATGGAAGAAATGCAATTAAATTCACATTATTTCAATGGTTTAACTTAATGACGATTGTTTGATACTTATTTGAGTTCATACAAAATCGGTCAAGTGTGTGTCGGACTACGCATCCCATAAAATTTCATATTTTACAGATTTTTTAATGCTTTAAAATGAGCGACCCTACCCCTTCGAGTTACAAGATTTCAATAATGCCATCCGGTAGCTTAGATAACCCCGATAATAAAAATATAACGTTATCTGCCCTCACCCTGAAGTATTTCCTAGTCGGCCAGGTTTTATGTCGGATTTACTATGGCAAAATATATGGATGAAATGCAATTAAATTAACATTATTTCAATGGTTTAACTTAATGACGATTGTTTGATACTTATTTGAGTTCATACAAAATCGGTCAAGTGTGTGTCGGACTACGCATCCCATAAAATTTCATATTTTACAGATTTTTTAATGCTTTAAAATGAGCGACCCTACCCCTTCGAGTTACAAGATTTCAATAATGCCATCCGATAGCTTAGATAACCCCGATTATAAAAATATAACGTTATCTGCCCTCACCCTGAAGTATTTCCTAGTCGGCCAGGTTTTATGTCGGATTTACTATGGCAAAATATATGGAAGAAATGCAATTAAATTTAATGACGATTGTTTTGATACTTATTTGAGTTTATAGAAATGCCGTCAAGTGTGTGTCGGACCACAATAATGCCATCCGATAGCTTAGATAACCCCGATTATAAAAACATAACGTTGTCTGCCCTCACCCTGAAGTATTTTCTAGTCGGCCAGGTTTTATGTCGGATTTACTATAGCAAAATATATGGAAGAAATGCAATTAAATTCACATTATTTCAATGGTTTAACTTAATGACGATTGTTTGATACTTATTTGAGTTCATACAAAATCGGTCAAGTGTGTGTCGGACTACGCATCCCATAAAATTTCATATTTTACAGATTTTTTAATGCTTTAAAATGAGCGACCCTACCCCTTCGAGTTACAAGATTTCAATAATGCCATCCGATAGCTTAGATAACCCCGATTATAAAAATATAACGTTATCTGCCCTCACCCTGAAGTATTTCCTAGTCGGCCAGGTTTTATGTCGGATTTACTATGGCAAAATATATGGAAGAAATGCAATTAAATTTAATGATGATTGTTTTGTTACTTATTTGAGTTTATAGAAATGCCGTCAAGTGTGTGTCGGACCACAATAATGCCATCCGATAGCTTAGATAACCCCGATTATAAAAACATAACGTTGTCTGCCCTCACCCTGAAGTATTTCCTAGTCGGCCAGGTTTTATGTCGGATTTACTATGGCAAAATATATGGAAGAAATGCAATTAAATTCACATTATTTCAATGGTTTAACTTAATGACGATTGTTTGATACTTATTTGAGTTTATAAAAATGCTGTCAAGTGTGAGATCACACCATGCATAGCAAGTTTTCATAGCAGATTGGTTACCCAAAATAGTTTTAATCTAGAGTTCTTGTTCCAATGTATCTTATTATGGTACATTATATACATTTAAACTATTTTTCATCCAACCTGTGATGAACTTGCACATAAGTAATCAAGTTAAATTAAGCTGTATTATTATTAAAATAATATACTTATAGTTTGTGTTAATTAATTCAACTATTGTGATAAAGTCGAAGTATGATAATAGTACTATTTTCAGTTTCATCAATAGCCGCATCCAAGTTGAATGATTGATGATGATTTTTCATGTTTATTCCGAGAATAACTAAATACAACTTTAAATATTATTAAATTTACAACGTTTAACTCTAGATGATAGTTTTCTGGCTGAAAATAAACTTTTTCATTATCCGTCATATTCAATAAATATACTTCCAAAATCTTCGAAATATTGTAGATTGTAGAGTTCTCGACCAAGCATAGCATAGAGTTTAGTATTTTATCACAGTTTATTTACCCAATATAGTTTAAATTAAAGTACCTAAATTTACATATTTGTCCAGTGAGGTTGAAGCAGCCATCAGAGGCTATCAACTTTAGTCCTTTCCAAAAAAATGGCTTACGAAAGTTTATATCTACATATCTTCTGACTGACTGATTTATTAAAGGAGAGCCTAAACCACTGGGGCTATAAACTTGCGGCTTTTTATTCGTAAAAAAGTTACTTACAATTTATTAATGATTAGTTAAAATTCCGTAGTCTTTATCTTTATCGTTGTAGGATATTTTGGATATTTATCTGACAAGTGACGTATGGTGATCGAAAGAGTGAGATGGAGGACACTATAAAATTGATTTCGTTAAACAGCGTTTATGAATAAGAAGGCTAAAGTTTATCTCCCATTCACTATGAATTTGAAGTTTGGTAATTTTTTTTTTATACCTAATATCACCACAGTATGATAGATTAATTTCCTATCAAAATGTATGGGTTTTTTTTTCGATTTGTGACTTTTCTAATACCATAACCTAACTTGGCCCCTTAGAGCCTTTTGTTCCTTCTCGGAGACAGGATTGATTAAGATAATATAAATTATTTGAAAAATCACCGATTTCTCGCAAACTGTAATAACTTACAAAAACCGGACAAGTGCGAGTCTGAATCGCGAATCGAGAGTTCCTTAATTTCCTATGTTACTCTGGTAAAGAACTATTTTCTGTATTATTTTCAAAATTTTTGGTCCAGTGTTTCAGAGAGAAGTGGGGATTCGCTTATTTTCTTAAATAACTAAAAACCTGCGTTAACTTAAAAATTCGTTTTTTTTATAGTTTAATGGCAATTAGACCTAAGTATTTGATATGCATTTCAACTTGATACCTCTAAGCGTTCATGAGGAAAAGGTTATAATTATTTAAAAAAAAATATGACAAGTCATGTGATGTAACTTAAAATTTAAGGTTTTCGATTTTTTTTTGTGCTATAAAATGTTGCTTCATGCCAAATTTCAAGATTCTAGGTCGATTGAAAGTATCCTTCCGACCTACAGATTAAAGGTTTTGATTCCCTTGCGAGTAGTTGCGAGTTTCAAAATATGCGGCTTAAATTGCTTTTTGATTGCGTTGACATAGAAGTTTTATTTTGTTACAGCTTTAAAGGTATAATAGACCTGAGTATTTGATATGAATTTAAAATTAATACCTCTACGCGTACATGAGGAAAGGGGTCGTAAGTTTAATATTATTAAAAATATTTTTATTATATAATGTAACAAAAAAAATATGCTTTTCGCAATTTTTCCTTCTTTCAATTTGGGGCCGTTCAAATATTACGTAAGCAGATTTCTTACAATTATTTACCCCCCCCATCCCCCTTGCAGGAAAAGTAAGCAAAGCTCTTACCCCCTCCCCCATGCTTACGTAAACATTTTTCAATTAAAAATACGTATGCGTTTATATTTGCGGGAATCCCCGAAAATGCGTTTCGTTTTCAAGCATAGACAATGTGAGGGTTGCCATTTGTATAAAAAAGTAAATAACTACCGATGACTTAATCAACATCTAGACTCCCCTAACCCCATGTCATCCAAAATAAGCAAAACAAAGACCCTACCCCCTATAGTGCTTACGTAATACTTGAACGGCCCCTTTCTTGATTAAAACTATGTTGTGTAAATTAGGTTTGGGTAAAAAAATATTGATACATGAACTCAAATACGTATCAAAACAATTATCATAGAGTTAAACCATTGAAATAATGTACATTTAGCCTTAGTAAAAACGAGTTAAAACCTGGCTAAATATGAAATTCTCCAAGCTGAGGGTAGGCGACCTTATATTTTTATTATCGGAGTAATCTAACTAAACTATCGAATGGTATTATTGACATCTTGTTACTCGAAGCAACGCTAAAATAATATAAATAAAATACTTTTAAATAAGCAACCCTACCTGAGTTCAAATATCTGTAAAATATGAATTTCTATGGGATGCGTGGTCCGACACACACTTGACGGCATTTCTATAAACTCAAATAAGTATCAAAACAATTGTCATTAAGTTAAACCATTGAAATAATGTTAATTTAATTGCATTTCTTCCATATATTTTGCCATAGTAAATCCGACATAAAACCTGGCCGACTAGGAAATACTTCAGGGTGAGGGCAGATAACGTTATATTTTTATTATCGGGGTTATCTAAGCTATCGGATGGCATTATTGAAATCTTGTAACTCGAAGGGGTAGGGTCGCTCATTTTAAAGCATTAAAAAATCTGTAAAATATGAAATTTTATGGGATGCGTAGTCCGACACACACTTGACCGATTTTGTATGAACTCAAATAAGTATCAAACAATCGTCATTAAGTTAAACCATTGAAATAATGTGAATTTAATTGCATTTCTTCCATATATTTTGCCATAGTAAATCCGACATAAAACCTGGCCGACTAGGAAATCCTTCAGGGTGAGGGCAGACAACGTTATGTTTTTATAATCGGGGTTATCTAAGCTATCGGATGGCATTATTGAAATCTTGTAACTCGAAGAGGTAGGGTCGCTCATTTTAAAGATTTCAAAAATCTGTAAAATATCAAATTTTATGGAATGCGTGGTCCGACACACACTTGACTGATTTTGTATGAACTCAAATATGTATCATAGCCATTTTCATACAGTTAAACCATTGAAATTTTGTGAAATTCATTGTTTTATAGACGATTTCCTTAAATTTTGTCTTCGTAAATCCGACATAAAACCTGGCCGACTAGGAAATCCTCCAGGCTGAGGTCACGCAACCTTATATTTTTATCATCGGGCTTATCTAAGCTATCGAATGGCATTAGTGGCATCTTGTTACTCGATGAGGTAAAATCGGTCATTTTTCAGCCCCCTAAAATCTGGCCGATTTCAGAAAGTGCCAGGATAGGATGAGGCAACCAACTTTTTTTATACGTTTTTCGATGACTTCTATCGAATAGGCTAGGTCTCTAGTTGTTACTCGATGAGGTAAAAAGCACCAAAAAAAGGGACCTCTTAACTGCCCATTCCACAAAACCCTCCAGGTTGCGCCCACGCAACCCTGTTTTTTTAAGAGTATTTTTTTACTATACATCACCAGAAACTAGTCCCATGTTGTTACCTTATGAGGTAGGGTTTACTACAGTGCGCTCTCCAACCATCAGACCACTGGACGGAAGGGGCTGAAATTTGTCTTACATAATTACCTAGCTATTATAATCCTCTAAGAGTAGATAGGATTATTGATATATATTTTTTACCTATCAACCTTTAAGGGGGTAAAATAGGGGACTGCGAGTAAAACCGCGGGACGGGAAGCTAGTATACAATATAAGCAAACAATGCGCTTTTCATAAAGTTGTTAAAACAAATGATTTGTTGATTGAGTTGATAAATCTACCCCAATTCCCCCTACCTGATTAGCCACAGCGCGTTCGGCGCGCCCGTGTACTCTAAGGATTTCCTGTTCCACAGCCAGCACAAGCTTTTCCTTTTCTACAAGATGTTGAATTCGCAGTCGTGTCCTGTAAATGAATTATACTTATTAATAAAACTTTTTTTAATACTAAAAAAAAAGGTACGAGAATGATGACAATTTTTTAAAGTTAACATACTTTTCAATAATATGAACAAAATGTTAAGCAAAAGACACCAAAATCCAGAAAAGAATGTGTGTTTGCGGCAGCTCAACTCTATTCGGTGACCCCTGGGAAAGGCAAGCCAAATATCTCGGAGAAATTCTCGACGATGAAAAATAAAGTTAACTAGCTAGCTATCACTGACTTCCGCTGTCAGATGGCCGACGCCCTCCCGTATACTCCGTATCCTTAGACCAATGCTAGCCCTCAGCGAGCCAGATGACCCATTTACATTAGCTCAGATCGAAGCTGACGAAGCACGTAAAAGTACACAAAACCAATTACGCTACCGTCCTCGACAGCGAGGACCGACGCGACATCCCACTCAGTCTCGTCCCGTTCAAGCGGCCCGAGCTGCCATTAGTAACCCGACTGTCCCCAATTAGTCGTAACTCGTACTAAGCCCTCCCCCTCCCCCGGTAAAGCCCTGAGCCGAGGATCTCAAAATATTGTGTATTCTAGATAGAATAAAATTGTTGAACAATTCGGCGGTCTTTGTCCGTAATCCATATTTACATTCATAAAAAATGGCCATTCGAGAGTCGGACTCGGACACGAAGGGTTGCGTACCATCGTATATTATCTTGTTTTCATTATCTATCTAATACCTTTAAACGAGCAATTCTTATATATATATAATCTGAATAGCTCCTACAATATTCATGAAATTTATCCAATTCCTTCTGGAATTCTTTGTCTTGTAAAGGGGGCGGTAGTCCATAAAAGATTGGGACCTATGCTTTGGATGACGTCAATTTGTTATATACAAACAAATATGGACATTGTCTAAAATGAACAAAAATTTACCTCTCTTTTTCTTGAGCTAAGAACTCGTTTATCATTTGCGAAGGCATATTGTGTGGAATTTCAACTTGGGGTTCGGGATTAACGTTGCTCTGAAGAGTGTAAGTGCAACGATTCATCAAATATTTGTTGAAGTCCTTGGGTGGTTTCGGCTTCACAGGAAACAGACCTTTTTGTCGTCGATCAATCTGTTGATATAATTTTTGTATGAAACACTAGCGTTTATTTTGTCATGCATACAGGAGAAAAATACCTAAACAAATATGAATGAAAAAAAAACCGGTCAAGTGCGAGTCGAACTCTTGCGCCTAGGGTTCCGTACTGTAAAATACAAAAAAATTGAAATAAATACATTTGATAGTTCTTTATTCTTTATCTATAGATTACAGGAAAACCTATAAGAAGTTTATGGTATTTAAATACTATAGGAAATTCCGGAACCCTCGGTGCGCGAGTCAGACTCGCCATTGTTTTTTTAATTTTAAATATGGAACACACCACGTCACCGTCGCGGCGTCGCTACCGTCGCCGCAGGCCATCCCGCTATCTTGAATTCACCCTGGCAAACAGCCATGTACACAAATTCTTTATTCTTATTAAGTAAAGTTTTTCGTAGCCGACTACCCAACCAAAAGTTATATTTTTAATCTCCGACGGAAAAGAGGGGGGTTATAAATGTGTAGTGTGTAATAGTGTATCTATTCTCCTGAACGGATGGACCGATTTTGATTTAGTTTTTTTTGTTTGAAAGGTATCTAGATCGAAAGTGTTATGAAACACTGTGAAATGTGATTTTCTTGAATCATAGCTATGAAGCTATGATTCAAGAAAATCCGCTCAGCCGCCAAATTATGACCAACTAGCGGTCCCCCGCGATTACACCCGCGTTCCCGGGATAAAAAGTACCCTATGTCCTTCTCTATATAATAGACTATCTGTGTGCCAAATTTCATTATTGGCGATGACGTGGTCTGTTCAATGTTTAAAATTTTAAAGACTTTTTTATTTAGTAGTATCCTAGCTCTGTAAGCTATAAAATTTCCGTTTTATAAACTTTTTCCTTTTATAAACTGGAGGCGTCGGTTGGAGCGCGAAATTCAAATTTTATCACGTTTTTTGCAAAATGCAGCTCAGTAATAGGTCGTAAGTTATCAACATGTTATTTGCGAGAAGAATGGTAGTATATTTACTGATTAATAACAAAATAAATCATCAACATATTCCTCCAAGGTACATATATTACTGACATTTTCATGAAATAGTCATACTATTTCATGAAAATGTTACTAATATACCTTCGCGCTCCAACAGAAGCCTCCCCCTTAAAGATGAGGCAAATACATTAATCGTTTTTTTTGCCATGAACAAAGGAAAGTTACTTAAATACATACAATTTATGTAGAGGTGAGCAAACAAAAAATTAATCTTTTCCGAAGGTGTTTCTTACTATTTTTTACTTTCCTTATATTCAAAATGGATGTTTATCACGGATGAAAGTCTTCAATTATTACTCGGACTATAGCTGCCGTCTAAATACCTCGTATGCGAATTGATTCCTTTCGACTCTTCTATATCTAACAATCTACTACTTTTCTACTCATTAGGATATTAAAGAACTTTTATGAAAGCAAAAATAACATGCATATTCCCTATTGGTTGTCGCCAGTGGGGATAACCTTCGAACGGTCTTATATGCTCGCATACCTTGAGGTGTAAGTCGTTATCGGAGACATCAACGAGTTGATTATAGAGTTCTTTTGGAGTTAGTGTCTCAAAAGACCGAAGCGTTATGGTACCTCAACTACCAAGAACTAGGGAACCACCCGACTCGTATATCTGAGATGGTTAGTTGGAAACCAGGGTGAAGCTGTACATTAAGTACCCCGGGTTCCCTCAGCCTGGACAGAAATTGGGGCTTCGGTCGAAGAGCACTTTAATCGCCTCATACAGATCTAGACGATTAGACACAGGGGCGTAGCTACCGCCGTATCAATTATACGGGGCCCCCGACGTGCGTTATAGGGGCAGTCAGCCATAAATGATTTAATAAATAAGTTTACCGAAAAAAAGGCAAGGAGAGTGTATACGAGCCCCGATGCAAAATAGTTCGTCTAGTATGGAAAGTAGTGCAAAGCGTAAAATATAGAAAGTAAATATTGGTAAAGTAATTAAGAACGTTTAATAAAAAGTAAACCACAATTTGAGGAACATTTTAAAGTTGATTTTAACATAACTGAAATTCTTTCATGTCTTTACATAACATAAAAAAATTAAAAAATATTGTAAAAAACATAACGCAAAAGTATTCGTCTACCCTAGTCACTCACGCAAAATAGTTCGTCTACCACTTAGTTGTGTCGCCTTTGCTCTCAATGATAGCTTTAATACGAAGAGGCATGGTTGCAACCAACGCTGCACACTCCTCAGGCGTAATTGACTCCCAGACAGCCAAGAGTTTAGCCTTTAAGTCGCTCTTCGATCTTGATGGATTTTTACGGAGAACTTTTCATTTTCCACCATAGGGTTTCGATCGGCGACAAGTCCGGGCTGTTAGATGGCCATTCGATTGTAGGGATGCTTATCGCCAGTAGCCACGTCTTTGTTGTCCTTGCAGTATGGCAGGAAACACCATGCTGTTGAAAAATGAAGTAATCTTGATGCTTAAGTGACGGAATAGAAGGCAGTTAATTCTCTTCCAAAAGATTTTGATACCTTGCAGCATTGATAGAACCATCCACAAACTTCATACCACCAACACCTTGTGCAGACATGCAGCCCCATATCATAAGAGACGCCGGAAACTTCACTTTGAGTTTGAGACAATCAGTATGAAATGCCTCATTTTTGTTCCGAATCACTTTTTTCCTCTCATCGCCGACTGTCACTTCAAATTTGGACTCGTCACTCCAAATGATACTACGCCACTGATTGGAAGTCCAATTTAAATGATCACGAGCAAACTTCAACCTCTTTTTCTTTTGTACAGCAGTCAACAGTGGTTTCTCCTTAGCGGTGTAAAATCCGTAACCCATTCTTTTTAGGACTCTTTTGCAAGTATCAACTGAGACGTATTTGTGAATCATGTCCTACAATTGCACCGTGAGTTCTCCAGCTCGAGCACGTCGATTATTTTTGATAATTTTCTTCAGGATTCTGTTTTCTACTGCACTTGTGATGCGTGGTCGACCAGTTTTCTTCAAACAAGAAGTTGTTCTATTATTTTTATAGTGCTGAATGATAGATTGGACTGTAGAACTGGGAAGTATAAAGTCTTTAGATATTTGGTAACTTGATTTGCCAGCATCGATCCCACAAACTATTCGCTTTCGAAGCTCTTCACACACGGGTTTGCCACGACCCATTGTTATTTGAAAACTAATGAAAAAAACTCAAATTTTCAAAATGTATACTGTCTCTCTTAACAAATAACACAGAATTACTTTTACAAATTTAAATTATGCAACATAATTGTATAAAGAAGGAATAATCTTAATTAACTCACCGATAGACGAACTTTTATGCATCGATTAACAATTAGACGAACTATTTTGCTTATAACTTCTTCGAATTTAAAACATTAATCAATAAATTTAAAAAGCTAAAATAGTTTATTAATGCATAATTAAAAAATGGCATAAGTAACGCGACATGTGATAGTAGAACAGCTTAATATTTTATATAGATATACAAAAATAAGGAAGTTAGAAAAAATCTCACAGAGAAAATTTCACACTAGACGAACTATTTTGCATCGGGACTCGTATTTATTTATTTATTTAATTTGAATTGTTTGTAAAAAATTTGGAAAAAGTGACAGATAGATAATATTATTATAATAAAATATTAAAACATTTAATATTTATTCATCATAGTTAGTTAAAATAGTTTATTTTAAATGCAAACATTTTTTTTTCATACCCCCCAAACAAGATTTTATACGGGGTCCCCCGCCAAGGCACGCTACGCCACTGATTAGACATGATATTCGCAGTCGTTCGTTTCTTACCGGAGTCTTCTCAGATCAAGTGTATTCCGAATCGGTGGTAGAGTCTATTGTAATTATTGTAACTATCGACGTTCATAAGTGCCTTACCAGGGTCTAAACTGAATAAATGAGATTTTGATTCGCGATTTCATACTTTTTTGGGACATGTTATGCCTATCTGCAATATATGCCTACCAATTGGGTGAAAGGCGTGATTTCGAGACGGAATTAATGTTCTTATTATTAAATAGTCACCTGTTTGCGTATGTGGATATACATCTGGTACGGGTTGGAGTGTGTGATGTTATGTGTGAGAGTGCTAGTCTCCTGGACCGAGTCGCTCTTGGCAGCGTCGCGAGAGTGGCTCTCCTTTGAAGCTTTGATCTTGCGCTTCCTGGGGTGCAATTCTACGGACGGACCAGGAGCGACAGCTATAATAAAAATTTTATCTACCTATTTAGAGGATTATAAAATAACTTCCACCTTTGCCATGATCTCGATATTGTTAGTGTAGGTATACAATAAGTTTATTGTAAGAGGAACTAACCTCAAAAGCTGACCCTTTGGATTGTTAGAAATCGATTCCAACAATTTACTTATAGAGATAACGCGCGGTAATAGGGAATGTGCATGATATATTTTTTTGCTTTAAATAAAGTTCATTCATATATACCTAAGAAGCAGTAAGAAAAAAACAATATTTCGGATAACTATAAAAATAACCAAGATATAAGCCATCAAAGATTAATTCCGACCTCTTTCTAGCAAAACAGAATTTAGCATGGAGTTTATATGGCCGTCATAGTATTACGTACGACGTCACACCATATGTCCAATTTCTCTGTCTAATTAGTAGTTTATACTGCTTACTTCCGTGTTTCTTGGCCGATTTTAATTTAACTTTTTGACATCTTTTTTACGTCATTTAAATAATTTGTTAAGAAATGCGATACAAAAAAATCATGCATATTCCCTATTGGCTGAGCCACCGCCACGTGTAGATTCTTCAATTTTATAGTGATTTATTTATTTATTAAGGTCAGCCAACAATTGTTTACACATTACATTTTCGTAAATTATTGACAAAGATTTTACATTATTGAGTGTAACAAATTACTTATAGGCTAACACAACATGCACTATTTACGACTAAAATAAAACAGAGAAAATGGAAATAATTTGATATATAAAGATATTAAAGAATAAAAAAAATTAGGTATAAAAATCTCAAAATAATAAAAAACATAATTAAATTAAAACAATTAAATTAGAAAAGTTGAGGTAAAAACAATCAATCATATAATAAAGAATAATCATGCAATAATACAATAATACATTCAATTATATTGGGATTTAGTTAGAGCGAGAGAATTGTTCAATAATTATTTTATAAAATCTTCCAAAGCTATCGTGGTGTATGTCTAACAGGTCACCACACTTGTTTATAATTTTGCATAATCTTGGGATTACTGAGTTTGCACCAAGAACCGTTTTTCTTAGAGGTGGGTATAACGGTGTGATGCTATAACGAGGGTACCTGGATGGGGCCCGAAATTTTATGAGACTTAATACGTTAGGGCAATCAATTTCAATGTCAAGTGATGCAAAAGGATGTAAGGGTAGGATCGGTATTTGCCATTTACAGACGTACGCACAGGTCAACACTAAATACTGGTCGAAACTATTTAGTGCAGCTCTGATATTTATTAGGCAAATCTTGTCTTAGGTTTATTTGCTCGATGACAATAAATAACACAACACAACTTGCCAAAAACCAAGCAATCTGTAAACTCCATTTAAGAAGATTGGAGAGTTTTTAGTGTTTGGAAGAAAAGAGAAAAAATGAAAGGCCGCTCAGTAACACAGATAGTAAATAAAGAACACCACATCAAAAAAAACCGGCCAAGCGCAAGTCGGACAAAAATGTGTAAGTCATAGATAAAATAAAATCTAACCAGTGTAATTGGCCAATTGACGATTCGCTTATCTCTTTGATGACGCCGATTCTGTTGATTAAAAATTAAACAAATTTAATCTCACTAAGTAGGTATATCTCTTTCTAATAAGAAATATGAGAGGGTGGTGCAAGATATTTTAGTCCTGTCAGATTAGTCCGATCACATATTTCGACGTGAATTTAAGCGTGATCTTTATTGGTTGATCTTTTTTGGTCACGACTATTTACCCGTATATTACGACGGCATGGATTAAACTGACACATTAAAATTGTTCGATCTTTTTTAGAGAGGTGACTTGACTAATATTAATGAAGTTCGTAAACAACAGAATCGGCACCATTAGCAGTTAAAGATACGATTTATATGACTCCGAAAAAATTAATAACCATTATTTTCGATATACCTATTTATAAGCCCACGTATGACATTTAACAAGTGTGATAGAGATAGTGCTTAATTATGTTTGAATCTGGACATCACTAAAACTCTTCAACTATAAATCGGAATCTTCAAATCTTACCCTTCTTAGTAAGTACGGTCCACGCGCGAACTCTGAGGAATGAGTTCGGGGGCTGAGAATTCGCGCGGGTGTGTGCCGCTTCCTGCGGCCAATTCTCACGCTTTAGATATCTCTAATTCGAGATATGTCAAAACAAGATGGCGAATCTCTAACAAAATCAATTTTTCGTATTCTCTTTCGTTCGAGATGCAACGGATGGTCCGGAGCAGTAGAGATTTCGATGTCGAATGACAAATTGGATAAAACGTTACTGACTTCAAATTTTATTTGTCATTGTTATCAAGAACGTAAATGTATAAAATATATTTCAATTTTTATAATAAAATTTTTAACTATAGAACTCCGATTAGATTAAATTATCATTATTTTGTGTTAAAATATAATGGTAAATAATTTCCGATAAAGTGCCCTATATTCTCCATAATAATATTATTATTATAGTCTATCTACGTGCAAAATATTTATTTTTTATATTTTTATTTTAGAATTTAAATATAAGATATAGCGCCATCTATTGAGAATGTGTCAAACCTTTAGATCGGCGCAACATAATTTCATTTCACGCGTGTAAACTTTTCTCTTAGTCGCATACTTGTAAAGTTATTTTTTTAAACTTTTGTAGTTTAGGTACACTATTGATTGATGAATTAAGTATTTGAAGTAATATATGTTATTTTTACACTATGTTCATATTTTTAAACTTTATAAATCGATAGTTACTACGTTTCTCGATTATACGTTACCATAATCGATAAAACGGAACGTGTTATTTTGATATCTACAGCTAAGTCGAAGGAAATAATCTCTATTGTAATTGAGAATGCAGTTTTTTGATTCAGTAGACATTTTGCTGAGATTTTTCATAGACATTCATGATTAGAGATAATCTCTGATTAGAGATGATACCCGCGCGACAATTGGGCTCCAGACCGTCTTTCCATGACGCGAGAGCACACTTATAGATTCTTGTTATGTAACGTATCTTACGATTCGTTTTTTTTCTAGCAAATATTACTCGTATAGAATTATTTCATTATTAATCAAATGCACTACCCGCGAAGGCTAAAGATGTTTGGTATCGATAATGTAATATCGACGAAATTACAACTCTAACTCATTACATCAAAATACCTTAAGATTCATCGGAGTTTGCGCGCGGACTACAACAAACTAAAGTAGGTAGTAGAAAAGAATATTTCAAAAACACGCACAGGTGATATTTTTGCATCTGTACTACATCTAGTGGCGCATTTTGTTAGAGTTGCGTGTTATTTCTTGTGTTAGGAGGTAGAAGTACATGTTAAGTTTCTACGTATAGGCCAGTAAAATAACATCCAAAAAAGTCATATGAATACCTTCATTTGGTCCTAAATGCGTGTAATCTGAGTAGGTGTGCATAAATTTTAGGAGCCAAAAAAACGCGAAATTTTTGCTTTTTTTTCAATTTTTTGCTTGTAGCACAAAAACAGTACGTCAGACGGAAAATGAAATTCCATTCAATATTAAAAGAGTGTCAAATTCAGCGTCGAATGAAAATCGAAAATTTTAAATTTGGTCCAGTGGTATAGTCGAAATCAAAAGATTGAAACTGGGAAAATTATTAATTATCTGCCTCTGTCTGTCTGACTGCAACCGATGTACCGCGCCTTAGTTAACATTAAAAATTGACATGAAACTGATAGAATATGAATAAAAATACAGCGAAAGTTTGCGCGCTTTTTGTATAAAAAAATGTACAGGTTTTATCCATATTTATATCCTTCTATATATGTGACGGGTATGGTAGGTTTATACACATTAGAAGCCAGACGGAACCAGTTGGTGCTAATTCACTACTACCACCTGCTGGTAAATAAGATTGATAATCCGGAGACACTTGGGCGCATAGGTCTAGCTGGAGTACCGCAGCGCTATTTAGTAGGAGGGGTGGGAGTTGAGGGTCCGCGTCGGTGACGACGGTTGTTCGCGGCGCCGGCAGGAGTACGCACTTGTCGTGCGCAAGCCGCGCCTACATCGAGAGCGATCTCACTGTTGAACACCATGCTCACTCAACACCCTAATATTGATATATTTTATAATAAGCCCCGTTATATATATGAAATAATTTCTTTCTTTCAAACTAGCATGTAAGTATTTTGGTAACTTGGAAACCGTAAATTTACATGTAATAGAATAAATAAATAAATAAATCAAATCAGAAAAGAAAGCCGCCTTCATGCTCGTATTTTCTTAGGTATCGATCGTCCTTCATCTACGAAGCTCTCAAGCTTGGGTCGCATGTCGAGCTCCTTTTCATCGGGATTATCTCACACCTCTTGGGTTTGGAACAAACTCGGATTACACGCATTTAGGACCAAATGAAGGTATTAAAACGAATTCCAGTTGCTGTAAATTAATTCTTCGAATGATACAGAACACATTCAACGCAACATTGGACATCCTACATTTCAACATTAATTATATGATTAGGTTAGTTAATACGCAAACAAGAAGATTTACAGTGCACTTAAGAAAATCTTACCCGATTCAGATCCTCTTCCTGTTGTACCACTAGATGTCGATGCTGAATGATCATCATGACCCTATAAATAAATCAAATTAAATAAATAGTATTTATCTGTACACTGTAGTATGGACATCTGGTCTATATAATTAATCGCTATTTCCAAAGCGCTTGGGAAAAAGTGACGATGCAGAAGAAGTAACAAACACTAGTCATTAACTATTCGATTGTAGTAATGTTCACTATAGCTTGTTGTGATTATCGTGTTGTTATATTAAGTTAACTATATCAGGACATTTTAAAATCAACCTAAGTATTTAATTTTATAAGTTAAATAGGTATAGATTATAATTTTTTCAAACCTCAGTTAAGTCCATCATGCTGAACCATTTTAACTATGGGACTCTGAAATGGCGAAAAAATATATTTTTGTTCATAAATTGATCGAGCAAGTTAAATTATGTATGAAAATCTTGGTTTAGCTTCGCTTTTCTACCGTGTGGATAATTTGAGATGACGACTTTTCGAAACGTTTTACGTTGGGATTCGTCATGCTGAATACCATTTACTTGGTTTCATAGTAAAAATTCAGAAAACTCAAAATAAAATATTCTGATAGACAAATTTTTAGTATGAAAACCTTAAAATTATTTTCGCGGTTTCAGAGTTCCTATAATTTAATTTGTTCAGCATAACGAACTTAACATAGGTTTCGAAAATATGATATCTTAATGTATCCAGTATTGGTTCCATAGTTCAAAAGTATTTAATAAAATAAACTCAAAAAAGGTTTAAAAAAATTACTTCTGAAACTATACTTGTATAAAAATATTTTAGTCATTTTTATTCAACATTAAACGATTGAATGAAAAACAACTTACAGAGCCCGAAGGTGGTGGGCTCTTGTGCGAATTCAAAGCGGAATGGGATTGTCCCGACCCGGAGCGATTATCTGCGCCTGTTTGTGCGGACGATTTCTCCTTGTCCTTCTCTTTGTCTCCGTCATTGGTCCTGTGCGAACGAAGGACTCTTTGTCCAGCCTTGAGGGGGGAAAGAATACTTTGTTGAGTAAAGTTGCAAGTTACTTTGCTAGACCGTTTTGGTATCAATAGCAAGTCTATAATCTAAGATTTGAAACATTATTAAACTGAGATTTGATTAATATTTAATGTATTTTAGTCTGACTGAACCTTATCTTTTATTGTGTTATATCTGTCATACAAAAAGGTTCAGAATTTTATTAATTCTCTCGCGATTTAACAAACCTACTTTCTAGTTTAAAGATAATGCAACGGAGTCGGGATTGTATCCTACGTCGTCATAATTGTGAAATTATGAATGGTTCGTTGTTACAAATTTATTTCAAAGAGAAGGCGCGTATGGTTTTTTATTTAACTTGTTTCATCATTATTATAAATATTAGAAACTCTAGCATTTTTCATAACATTGTTCACTAGCTGATTTCCCTGATAATTTATAGGGGAAAACTTGAAATCATTTAACGTATAGATATAACTCTACGCGACGTGCTTAAATGTTGCAAAGAACTAAAACACAATCGACATAATCTATTAATAAAGTGTTTTAGTTATTTATGTATAAATATATATATTTTTTACAAATCATCGTCTTGCCCACACCGCTGAACCGATTGTGAAAGGCTTGCTCATCGTCCATACATCATTCGTCCTAAAGGACTAACGTTGGTAGCCTCTGATGGCGGCATCAACCCTACCGGACAAATCGGAGAGCGCAGAGGGCTCTCAGCCAGGCAACATTTAGGTTACCACGCCTGAAGGCACCCCTGAATGGGGTACGAACCTCGGCTCAAGACGTTACTGGGGCACAGTGTAGGATTTTACCAGAGTTGCGGACATACTCGTTTTATTATCGATTTTAATAGATTTTATCATAATAAAAAAAGATAAAAATTCTTTCACTAATATGAAGCTACATTATGCCGGAACTGGCCGGAAGGTTGTAGGCTACTTTTTACTACGGGAACGCGAGTGAAGCCGCGGGGAACAGCAAATCAGTAATAAGAGACAGTTAACCTGGTATGGTATGTTTGATAAGGTTGATAGTTATTTTCACGATATATTTAACTACATCTATTGGGTACAGGAAAAGTTAAGTTATCCTCATCATCAGATTGTAATAATATTTGATCTTCTGTAAGCGCGACTTCTTTAGCTTCATTACTATTAGATTCCAATGTTTATTTTATACAATCTGTTATCACTCGTTCGACGTATAACTTTATCTCGAAAAAACCCTCGAGTTTTTTTATTTGTGACGAGTACCATGTGTCAATGACGATAAATAAGGATCCGTGGATTCTAATGCACAACGAAATAAATCTAAGACGCCAATACTCATTGCTAGGTTTACCTGCTTGCTCGGTCAACATTTTGGATTTAATTTCCGACTGTATTGTCTTTTTACTCTCTTCTACAATAATTGTAGCTTCCGGTAAATTTTTGCATGAAACGGTTTTGAAACACCTGAAGGCTATGGATCCGTGCAGGAGCTGCATGTGCGAACACAGTACTAGCATAGGTCATAATGGGGCGGATACACGTGGTATATAGTCTAACCTTGCTTTTGAGGGCAAGTTTAGACATATGATTCAATAAAAAGTTGAGGCGCCCTAACACAAAGGCGGCGCGCGCGCGGACCGCTTTAATGTGGGCATCAAAGGTCAAACGATCATCGAGAATTACTAATTAATTAAGATATTTGGCTTGCCTTTCCCAGGGGATTGGTTCTCCTAATAGAGTAACTGCCTTTGGAGGGGAGGGGGTACCTCGATGGTAGGGTCTGTAGAATAGGACCGCCTGGCTTTTGACAGGGTTGATTTCGATCCTCCATTTCCGAAACCAGGCGCGGAATGAGACTATTCCAACATATTATTATATTAAAAAAAAACAAACAAGTGCGAATCTGACTCGCGCACTGAGGGTTCCGTAATTTCTTATGTTACTCTAAATACCATAGATTTCTTATAGGTTTTCGTGTAAACTATAGGTAAAGAACCATTTTCTGTATTTTTTTCAAAACTTTTGGTCCAGTAGTTTCGGAAATAAGATGGTAAATTTTCGCCTATTTTCTTCAATAACTTTTAATCTTAAAATTGAAATTATGAAAAAAATAAAAAAATATTTGAGATCCTCACAACGAGTCCTTTTATTTGGTATGTCACACAATATAGTTTAAAATTAATTTTCTAAATTATCCCCCAAAAGTGGTCCCGATGTTTGAAATTAATTTAATTACGTTACACGTCCGTGTTTGGGTCGCCGACTTACATGTGTGTAGTATACCAAATTTCAACTTCAACTTCTTTCAACCGTCTGTCTGACCGAAAATACTCGACTGGATTCAGTCGAGTATTTTCGGTCAGACAGACGGACAGAGAGACAGACGCACGAGTAAAAGGGGCCCGCTTTTTTTTTTTTGAGTTCCGGAACCCTAAATAACAGGAGGAACATATCCAGGTACCATGGTAAAAAAATATATCAGTGCCCTGAGCACGAATCACTTGCGTAAACCTTACGTATCGTCTGCGTGTAATTTTTGACAGAAGTTCTATCGTCTACTCGATACCCAGCTAGCGAGCTACGTTAAATTCGTCTAGAAATTATTATCATACATTTTTTAATTGTATTGTTAAACAATATATACATATTTATTTACAAATAACAAACAAATAAATTAAATAACCTGCATATCTGACATTATTAGCAAAAAATAAAAGGTATACTAGATAATTCTCATATTTTAATGTTCTTTTTCTACAATTTAAGATAATAATATTTCTTTATTTATGAATGAAAAAATGGTGAACGTAATCCATGTAATCAAATAATATTAAAAGTAAAAAGCGCCTGACCATGACTCGAAGATTTAACATGACTTGAACTTTGAAACTTGACGATTGAAGAGAATTTTATACATGAAGAATATAAAAATACCTACATTGCTCAACTTAACACTGGCAAAATACACGAAGTGAGATGCAAAAAAAAAAAAAAAAAGTAAAAAGCGCGCGTAGTAACTTTTTTTTATTTCAGCACGGAGATCTATGTTTCAATTTAGAACAAATCGTAAAAAGTTGATTCTTGTGATTTTTATACAAATAAATTCGATGCATTTCAATTAATGATTTGTTTTTTAGCACATTTTATGAAATTCGTATTTATTTTTTTATTATAATTAAAGGATGTTTCTAAATTAACGATTAATCGAAATAATAATTTTTAGAAGTATAAATTTTATTATCAAAATTTCGAGGTACACAAGATGGATCTTTAGCCGTCCAAACAAAATGAAATACATATCATAGGGGTTTGATTTCTATATCCTTAGAATGGTTTGACACAAACGGAATTTCTGTAACAAATAAAATAAAGTATTACCTATGTTACTCAGTGATAATGTACCTATTTAGCATTCGGCGAATTTAAAATACCTAGTAGTTTTTGAGTTTATTCATTACAAACAAAAATACTAATACTTTCCCTTTAAGCATTAGTGTAGATGTTTCTAGATATTTTTTAGCATCTCTAAAGGCTAATAATAAAATCAAGGAAAATCTCAACGTTAAACTACAATAGTAGTACAAAAAAATACAAAACTATGAAGAATTATTAAAATCGAACTAAAAGGATTTTTAGACGTTTTTAATAAAATCACAATATACGAAAAAATCAATAATCTACGATACATGAAAAAAAAAAACGCTGTAAAAAAAACTACTTTCTCACTGCAAAATAGTCGGTGAGAAGGTCGACGATAGCTGGCTTGCGAGTAACTGTACCATTATATCAAATTTAATACAAAACTGCGTATACGTACGTTCACGCACGTGACGTTAGGAAAACGTAGAAACTGTCCAAAGGTGCTGCCGATTTGCAGATCCGTTAACGTTTAGCACTGTTCGAGATTCAAATTTCCATACAATTTTGTTTTGACGCACTCGATATGATGACGCTACGCTTACGGCAGAGGTTCATGCTCAGGGCTCTGTTAAATAATATTGCAACTTATTAATTTATTAATTTTATTTGTTGATTTAAAAATATCAAACATTATTATTTTACAAAAATACTCATTGAATGGTCTTTGAATTTTATTTAATTAACATTATTTCTAACTACAATTAAGATTTTTTTGTGATACCTGAAAGATCCCCTATTATATGAAAAAAATAATCGTAAACTAAACTATTAGGCCGGGCGCTGCCATACGCGGGCGCACGCGACGGGCAGCTATCGCGGGTCTACGCGCGCGGACTCTGTGGGTACCCGTGGCGCGCGTACGCAGTGTCGCTAGTTACATTTAAACAAGCCCGTGCGGGGACACGTGCTTGCCCCCGCGACCGACGGAGCACGTGTGAACCCGCGCGGGCGTCCGAGTAAAGCAGCGCTAGGTCTTACATGTAAAAAAAAAATAAGGGCGAGTTTATGCATGTCCATCATCAGACCAGCTCAATGACACCATATTATTGTATTGTCAACAGACTTACAGATGATTACCAAAATTCACATCGATTGAAAACCGGGAAGGCGAAAACTTAAAAGATTCGACCTAAACATACACTAACATAAATACCTACTCGCACGGCAAGTTAAATAAAAGTTTGTAAAAAACAGACAAAACGTTAATAACTTCATGGAAATTAAGGCACTGGCAAAAATATAATAAACACAAAATAATATTTTGAATACGCAAATTAAGGTTAATAATATAATTTGATGAATGATGATATTTTTGATGATTGATTTATCATAAAAACTCTTTAAGGCTGTAACATAGGCTAAATGTGAGTTTTATGCGATTTTAGATTAACGCCTGTGTCTTCAGCTAAGTATTATTGTACGCAAATTCAAAAAGAAAAACATAATGGTTCATTCTTTGACTGAGCGCACTGAGATTAAATTTTTTTTTAAAAATAAAACAACATTCATAGGTCTGAAATTCATCAAGTATGAAAAATGAAAATCAAAACTATTTCGATTGTTGCATGATCCATTGAAATTTTATATCTAAGGTAAAATATTATAAAATTGCCGAGTGCAAGGAGATATAAAATGTATTTAAATCACTTTATTTCAATAAATAACGGCTTTGTACACATATTTGCCTGCGAATAAATTAATAATACTTTCATAACTGTGCAAATATTTGCTCAGTTATATTATGAAGGCGTTTGAAGTGCTCATTATGCATGTGCATTATGTCAAATTAAGATGAGTCACTGATGTCATGTCATAATAACATATTATATACAGGGTAATATTTCCCAAGAGACTGTAAGTTTCGTACGTTTATTAGGGTTCTATCCTTACAAATTATCTGATCCACAACTATTCTGTGATTTTTCTGTAGAAGTGCGATGTAGGCTGCATTGATATTCACGGCATAGCGCCATCTATGTTTTCTAATTTGAGCATAATGTCTGAGGTCAAACGATGAATGTCATCGGCAAATCTTAAAGGGAAAAACACGCGTGCGGTAATGTAAAGAAAGAAGCAAGCGTAATAAGCTGTATTATGAACCTAAATCAGTGCAATAAGATCCACTTTAAGAGCAAGTGTGTTGAAAAAATATTATTAACCAAAATTATTAGGATTAACCTTTTCACTATCCGTCGGACCAATCGGTCACCGCGTAAATTTTTTCAGAAAGGCTTTTATTTACAGCAAGTAGGTTTTGTTACATTTATTTTTCATTTTATTTTTCAGTCAATAAAGATGAGAATCGCCTACTACTTTTCACGATTTTCCACAATTTTCATTCTTTCTAATTAAATAGCCACATAGTCCTACAAATTTAGTGGTACGTTTTCCCAGTCCTACGCGTGTAAGTTGTCGATTCCAATACACTGATTGCATTAATAACCGTAGGACAAAAAAAACACATGTTAAGTTACGTTACGTTATGTGGTCACAATATTCTCCAGGTAAAATGGCAGTGACATACGGATTAATAATGGATCCGTTTTTTGCCAAATTCCATTTGGTTACGGAACCCTACAAACAACGATTACAATGTTATAATTACAAAAAATAATGTTTCCAACCTTCTATAGTATTCTTCCTGCAGGCCCCTGATTCTCGCACATTCGAAACTAATGTCACATTTGACTACAATTAAAAAAAACAATACTATCAAGATATCTGTCACTGTAATAAAATCTCTTACCATATACGCATTTTTTTCGGCGAATGTCGTATACGACATTGATATCGAAGATGCGAGATTGAGACCCCTTTGCCCATTCATTTGCCTCGCCATGAATAATTGAGGTCACAAGACGAAATAAAAGAGAATCCTGGATGAAGAATATTTTTTTCTATTCTGCGCACAATATTTATTTTTTATTTTGTGCACTATTTTCTTTTTTATTTCTTCTTCTGACTTCCAGTAACTTATATGATAATACGAAAATGGTTACATAAATGAAATTGTATTTACCTTATACCTACTGTTATGCTTTGAGAGCGTTAAAAAAAGAAACACATTTATTTCAGTTAAGTATAAAAGTAAGTGTGACACAAAAATCTAATAATTGCTTACTTATAATAATAAAATTTATTCAATTTAACTGTCTGAATTCAAGAATTCGATGGGTACATCGCATAACCTATGCTTAACAGGACAGTTTAAGAGCTTAATTTATTTATATGCGCAGGTTATAGTAAGCCATAGTTTTTTAACTGAGACAGTATGGCGAAATCCGTAATCATAGAAGATATTGGGAAAAGTATAACACGTGGAGAGGTAATCTATGTATCTTGGTGTTTGATAACAACAAGGCCAATAGATTTTTTGAAAATTCAAGTATACAGTTATAGTTTTAATCAAAATCGGCCTCGAGACTCCTTGCAGCATTTTTTTAGGATTTGGCCTACCACGCCCACTTGAAAATTATAACTAGTAAATAAATTAAAACTAAACTAAAAACTAAGTAGTAGCTGTAAGAAGGCATCGTTCCCGGGATACTAGCAGCATTACCACGTTGGATGGGAATACTGATTGTCTGACCTAAGTCAGACGGCAGCATTCTGGACACGAGATACTTCGACTAGGCTTTAAAAATATTGTGGCAACTTGGTCCCCATGAACTCTGTTTCGATCCCAATCGGGGAAAAGTCCGTGAAAAGTTTTAGTGGAACGGCAACTATTGTACTAAAAGAATGTTTGAAATCGGTCCAGTGGTTTTTGAGTTTATTCATTATTAATCGATTTTGCTCGTGTTTTGATTCACTAATTTGAACAATAAACGGTTATTGTGACTTAACAATAATAGTTAGACACACAACCTTCAGCATTTTTTTATGGGTAATGATGAGTACAGTAAACATGTAGGTAGCACATTTTCATCATTTCAAAGCCACTTTTATCATGCTTAAAATCACTGTAATTATAAAATTACAGGTGTTTTTTGAACGGCTTACCCTCACAATAATTTCACCCTTCGCCACTGGTAGGTAGAACAATATTTTATGTATCGTCAATAGTTTTCGCAGCGCATGCCAAATAATGACATTTATGGTCATTTTTTTATACCTTAAATTACATTATTGTAAGTTTCGTAGGTTTTTTTTTTGGAAATAAAATATAGCCTATGTTACTCGCATTAGTCGTAGAAAATGTATCTTTCTATAGGTGAAAGAATTTTAAAAAAATCGGTCCGGTTGTTTTTTGAGTTTATTCATTATTATTAACTATTACTCGATAATACTGACTAATTAGAATAAAAACGGTTATTGTGACTTAACTAACTATAATAGTTAAGATAATAGTTCATTTATTTACGTTAAACGTCCGAGTTTGGGTTACCTACATGTAGTAATAGAAATATAACCACATTTATATTAACTTAGTTTATTTTATAGCTTGACAGTAATACAATGTGACATAGACATCATTCAGCTTTTAGGTACTCTACGCTACATGCCAGTATTACTACATTAACCCCCCTAAACCAAAACGAGCTGGTGGCTTCCTGTTGCGCTCCGAACGGCGGATAATAGGGAAGGGTGAAGCTGTGCTCGTGCTCGGCTGAGACTCTGCGCTCGTACTCGGCTGTGTCTCTGGACTCGTGTTCGGTTGTGGCTCAACGCTCGTGTTCATACGGTCAGGCTGTACTTCCTGCACCGATGGCAATGCATCTCCCGCACAAGGCTCTGTTATCGTAACACCTGGTGCTTCGTAACTTGGGTATCTTGATCGTAGCTGGTCACTATGTTGACGACTAACTATTCCATGAGATTCTACTTTATAGGAGTAAACTCCGGTCCTCTGTTTTACTAAGCCCGGCTCGGAGCCCTTGCCTGTCGGTTTATTTACCCATACCGCTTCTCCCGGTGCATATTCAGTAACGGAAGTGTTTTTGTTATTAGGCCTTAATTCTTGATATAAACGGTTTTTTTCTAAATTTTCCCGAACGTTATGTTTCAAGAGATCAAAAGTTGTGCGAACATTTCTCCCGAACATCAATTCAAACGGAGTACGTTTCGTTGACTGTCTTGGAGTGTTTCGATAAGCTTTTAAAAATTTGTTTAGACGTTCTTGTACATTATGAGTCCCATCAGCTGCTGCCATTCTTTCTTTAAAAGTACGAACTGCGCGCTCTGCGAGTCCGTTTGACCTTGGATGATAAGGCGTCGTTTTGATATGTTCAATAGCAAATTGTTTACAGTAAATTTCAAATTCTTCAGATATAAATTGGTGCCCGTTGTCTGTTACTATATAACGTGGTATACCAAATGTAGTGAAGATGTTGTCTAGTTTGTTGATAGTGGCTGTCGTGGTGCTTAATTTCATCGGTATGACTTCTAACCACTTAGTGTATGCATCTATTACTATTAACCACATAAAACCGTATATAGGGCCAGCAAGATCAATGTGTAACCGATGCCACGGTTCTGGTGGTACTCCCCATGGATAAACGGGTGTTTGTTTAGTGTTTTTCCGAGACTTTTGACACTGACTACAACGTCTTGAAAAATCTATGATATCTTTGTCTATATTAGGCCAATAAATATGCAGTCTTGCTAAGGATTGCATAGCACTGATTCCGTTGTGTCCATCATGAAGCATACAAAGAATATCTTTCTTAAGAGTATTCGGAATACATAACCTTCCATTCCATAGCACAATACCATCTTCATATGACATTTCATGACGTTTTTCGTAAAAATTATGAAGTTCGTTTGGCAGTTCTTTTTTTTCTGGCCAATGACTTGTTAAAAACTCTTTTACTTTTCTAAGAAGATTATCTTTTGATGTTTGTAGTTTAAGACTTTTCCGTGTAATCGGAATATTTCTAAGTCGAAGATGTAGTAGATGCGCAAATTTTGGTAATCCTATTCTTTCTTCTACAGCCATTTCCGTGCAAGATAAAGGAAGACGGGATAGCGCATCTGCTGGAGTGTTTTCTTTGGCTGGTTGATAACAGATATTATACTCGTAGCTATTCAATATCATTGCCCATCTCAGTAGCCTGTTGCTAGCTACCTTCGGCGTTTCTCGATCTTGATTAAAAATTCTTTCAAGTGGTTTATGATCAGTTAATAGTGTAAATTTTCTGCCATAAAGATAATTATGGAACTTTGTTACAGCATAAACGATTCCTAAAGCTTCTTTGTCGATTGTTGAGTATCGGCGTTCTACTTCATTTAATGTTCTGGAAGCAAATGCCACGGGCTTCATAATATTGTCAACTTTATGAAATAAAACTGCGCCAATGCCTTTATCAGAAGCGTCACTGCTTACAAATATTGGTAAATCCGCATCGTAATGTGTTAGAGTTTCTGTTGATGTGAGTATGTTCTTTAATTCGTCTACGATACGTGTATCTGCTTCTGTCCAGTTCCATCTAGTGCCCTTTTTTAAAAATCTGTAAAGTGGTGTACATCGAACATGTAATTTTTCAATGAAACGACCGTAGTAAGTTATAGAGCCTAGAAAAGATCTCAATTCAGATACGTTTTTTGGAAGTGGCATATTTTTGATTGCTTCAACTCTCTGTTCCGTTGGGTGTATACCTTCTTTGTCAATTTTGTGACCCAAAAATGTGACGCTTTCTTGAAACCATGCACATTTTGAAGCTTGGCTTTTTACACCTGCTGCCATTAATCGTTCTAATACTGCTCTTACGCGTCTTATGTTTTCTGACAGGGTTGGAGCTGTAATCAAAATGTCATCCAAATAACAAACTGTTCCATCCAAACCGCTCAACAATTGGTGCATAATTCTCTGAAAAACGGATGGTGCAAATGATATTCCGAATGGCAGACGCTTGTATTGATAGAATCCTTTATGTGTTGATATTGTTAAATACTTTCTGGAGTCAGGATGTACAGATAATTGTAAGTAAGCATCCTTAAGATCGATTTTTGTAAATAATTTACCTCCGGCTAATTTTGAAGTGATCTCTTCAAATCTCGGTAATGGATAGTCATCTGTCTGGACGTGTCGATTTATAGTTACTTTGAAATCGGCACAGATTCGAACGTTTCCATTTGATTTCATCGCTATAACTATAGGCGAGGCCCATTCAATTGGTGTTGTCATTGTATCGATGGGCTCTAAAACTCCTTCTTTAACTAAACGTTCAAGTTCTTTCGTTACTTGATCTCGAAGTGCCAATGGTACTGAACGAGGTCGAAAAGCTTTTGGTTAAACATCATTGGATATATGAATCTTTGCACAATTCCCGTTGATCGTTCCCAGTTTTCCATCAAATAGTGGTTTGAAATTCTTAAGCAATTTATTACTTAGCTCTTTTTCCGAGTTTGAGTTTTCAATATTTGATTTCAGTGCTGTTCGCTTTTCTTTTGAATCCATGTTACATATTCTTGCTCCTTCTGGCATAGGTAAATTAAATTGAAGACACCAATCTAATCCAAATAACGGAATATCATTTTGTTTTGTGACGTATGCTTCTAAGATTTTTGTTTTGTTGAATGCCTTTACAGATATTCTACATACGCCCAATGACAGGACCTCTACAGCTGTATATGCAACTAGATTTTTACATTTTTGAAGCTCCGGCTGACCAATATTTTTCCATAATTTGCGTCCAATTACTGTGTGTACTGCTCCGGGATCATAAAGCATTTCAACATGTATATTGTTAAGTTTAGTCGAGACTAAGACTTTTGTAGCACGTCGATGTGAGTTTAAGTGAAACGTGTTCGTACTTTCGTCACTTTAGCTGGAAGACGAATCAGTATCTTCTTCATTCAAATGCATTGTTTTAGGTTGTTTCGTAAACTTCTTCGATAAACACATAGATGAAAAATGATTTTTCTTTCCACAGTTGTTGCAAATCTTTCCTCTAGCAGGACAATCAGCTAAATATGTGTGATATTTATTGCCACAAAATATACACTTTTTATCTTTTTTGTTTCTTGGGCTATTTTTAGGCCGTTTAGATTTTCTTGTTAATTTGTTTGTTGTTGATATTTGTTGATATTGTTGTTGTTGTGTTTGTTTGATGTGTAAACTTTGGATTTCTGACTGTTCTAGCTCGTTGGCTGTTGCTATTACATCTGTTAATTTTGAGTCATTTGTTGGGTGGCTTCGTATGAGTTCTTGTTGCCATTTGGAATTATTTATACCAATAACTAGTTGATCTCTAATTCGTTCTTCCAAGTTGGAACCGAATTCGCAATAGCCTGATAAAGATCTAAGTTCCAAAACAAATTTTGTTATAGATGTATTTTCACTTCTATGCTTTGACGCAAACGTCACTCTTTCTGATAGTACATAATACTATTATATTATATATTAGTACATAGAATACGTACGAACATATTATGTTCGTTTGCCATAATAGTCATTTAGGAAATTTACAATTTCTTCAAAAGTTTTTTGTATGATGGGAGTGGGACGAAAATGATCCACAAGTACCTTAAATGTTGCAGCTCCGACCCTGGCGAGCAGCAGTTGTTTGCCTTTAATGTTATGTTGTTCACTGCTGTCACCGAGATCGTGAAGTTCTAAGGCGATATTAAATCGTTGAATATAATACTCCCACTCTTCTTTTTCAACGTCAAACGCCTCGAAAATGAATTTTTGAGACATCTCGTCGCCAAATGTAGTAATAGAAATATAACCACATTTATATTAACTTAGTTTATTTTATAGCTTGACAGTAATACAATGTGACATAGATATCATTCAGCTTTTAGGTACTCTACGCTACATGCCAGTATTACTACACTACATAATCGTATCGTTACTCTAAAAACCATAGACTTCTTATAGGTTTTCTTGTAATCTATAGGTGAAGAACAATTGTCTGTATTTTTTCTAAATTTATGGCCAAGTAGTTTCGGAGCCGGGGGGAGGGGAATGGTCAATTTTCGCCTATTTTCTTAAATAACTTCAAAACTATTTATCACAAAATGATAAAAAATATATATATTTGAGATCCTCACAATGAGCCTTTTCATTTGATTTGTCATACAATTAAGTTTGCAAAACCTCCTCAATGTGGCCCCCATGTTTGAAATTCATTTATTTACGCTACACGTCTGTGGGTCACCGACTTATATATGTATACCAAATTTCAACTCAATCCAGTCCAGTATTACACGAGTAGGATCACTAAAGTGTCTGTCTGTCCTATATAATGATAAGGGGTTCCGTTTTTATTTTTGAGTTTCGGAACCCTAAAAAAAGATTACATGATTCCAAAGATAGTTATTTGCCTCCTATGATTTCGGATTCTCCTATTTATACCTCAGTTAAAAAAACACGGTATAAGGTTAAATATTTTGGCGAAACTGCTATCCGCTAGTAAGTAGGTAGGTACCATCAACAAAGTTGAAGCATAATCAGTTTTGAGACCTTTTCGCTTGCAGCCGTTTATCATAGTTTGCCTCGTCCATTGTTGGCAATAAAAACCGTCTCTTGTAAAATCTTTTGTTTTGATTATTTTGATGACGAGCGCATTGTCTGGTTACATTGTGTGAGGCACAAGTAGCCTCTGGTTACTGCACACAAAATACACCCTTAAGGTGATCATGCTTCAACTTTGTTGATAGTACATTTTAGGGAATATAACTGTGGAGCACAGTACATTGAATGTGTGAGTAGTAGTTTCTTTTATCACAGAAAATTCTGCATACTCATGATTCGCCACCTTATTCAGTTTAACCATTTTTGTGTTAGTAAACAAGCATGCAGGAGGTCTATCTGATGGTGAGTGGCTACTGTCGCCGATTGACATTAGCGATACAAGGGTCAATGTGTTGCCTACAACACCAATAACACAACTTGCTCTCAAGTTCAATAATTGCCGAAACAAACCGGTGATAACCAGCCGGCGAGTATAAAAAATTAACATGCTACCATGCACAACCGCGCTATGGTTTCCTCACGATTCTTTTCACCGAAAGCTGAATTTCACTGTAGGATTCGAACCCACGACCTCCGCGTATCGTCATTCAACGATATTACACTGAGCTATCATCGCTTTAATTTTTTTCATTGTATTGATTCACAATATTCTATCTCTGAGTAAATGTTTTATGCAGCATACCTTTCCACTTTCATTGATTCTCTTTTCATCGACAACGCCGTCAGAACTGTCCGAAGTCTGTCCTGTGTCGTTGCTTGTACAAGGTATAACGTAAGGCAACGTAGAAGCGCTGCCTCGACCTTTACCGCTCCCTCTTTGACCTGATCCACCTAAGGGCAATATGTAATCTAGGAGTTATTCATACCAAAACGCAGAACATGAGTAACTAAGCATAGTTTACCAATAGATGATAGTTATTTTCACCTCTTTAAAAATCCTAAAATCATGTAATGCACCCCAAAAAATGCTTTGTAATTGTTTTATTAAAGAAATACATACCTATTTACTCAAAAGTTGGAACTATCTGAAGAAACCGAAATTATGTTGAATAATTAATAAATGTATTATCCCTCTAAATGTGGGGAAAAACTCCTAAGTTGAGATCTCTACAATTGAATTGATACTGATTGATTCCTAATTGTTTAGGTCCAAAGTGTACTTTAATAGAAAAAAAGTTATTTCGTAGCACTAACTTGGGAAGAAAACTTACTTTAATAATATATTTTATCTACTCTCATATCGTAATGTTCATATTATGAAATCAAAAACAGTACTTTAATGACCCACTTTATGCACACCCGTGTATAATGAAATTAAAAAGTTATATTATAGCACAGTTTTCTTCCCAAGATAATGCTATAAAATAACTTTTTTTCTATTAAAGTACAAGTATTTGGACATGTCTGGCCCCTTATAATGTTTTTTGGGTTTTAATACTTCAATTACTGTCAGTCAACTAGACAAAACGAAATAATAAAGAAAAAAACATTTATAAGTGGCCAGACATGACTAAACAATTAAACGTAGTATTATATTCTCTTTCTAAACAATTAAGAATCAATCAGAATCAATTCAATTTTAGATGCAAATTTACTCTATGGTCGCGTATGCGGTAGGGAGTTTTTCCCAACACGGATTTGGGCGCCATGATGATTAATGTTTGTTTATTTTATTGTTTTTTTTGCATACATATTTTATTTTGGCCAAAAATGACAGTAAAATAGCAGTGATACTAAGGTGAAATAAACTTGGATCTGAAATTGTGGAGGCGGCAATGAAAATGACGAATAATCGATACTCGTGAGTCATGAAAACCTATGACAAAATATTATCGATTTTTTACCTTTAAATTACATTATTAGATGAGTTTAGATAAAGTACTGTATGATACTGCACATAATTAGGTATTAAAAACTCGTGTGATATTATTAAGAACCTTGCCTACGGCTCGGTACTTAAACTCACACTCGTATTTAATAACCCCTATTATGCAACAGTATCATAAACTACTATTTTTAATGTAATTATACAAGGGTGTACATAAGAGGGGTCATTAAAGTACTGTTTATGATTTCATAATTAGAACATTACGATATGAGAGAAGATAAATACATAATATATATTACATCCAGATATTTTTCAACGTAATTACTTTTACACATGAAGCAGAGAAAAAAACCGGACGAGTGCGAGTCTGACTCGCGCGTTTCCGAATTTCCTATGTTACTCTAAATACCATAGACTTCTTATAGGTTCTCCTGTAATCTATAGGTAAAAAGAACAATTTTCTGTATGGACCAAATTTCAACTTAATCCAGTCCAGTATTTTCGGACAGACAGCCACAGGCGATTTTTATGAACTTAAAAGGAAATCTATAACGGCTTAGATAAATTTGTTAGTTCAGGAGTTATAGAGGCCTAACTAGAGGAAATCTTCATAAAATAATAATGAAATAATAAGTGTCATTTTTAATAATAACTTTAATAATACACATAAAATGAAAATAAATAAGTAAACATAATATGAAAATAAAATCGTAACAATTATCTATTGGACACGATCTTCTAAGTCCACGTGCCATTATAGCTGACTACGGAACCCTATTCAATGCGTGGCTTGACTCGCACTTGGCCGGTTATTTTTTTCTTTTCTCGAGTTCCGGATTCATAAAAAAGTAAAACCTCCTTCAAATACAAGAAAATTAATATGGACCACCTTGGAGATTTTTAATTATTTTTTTAAATGACTAAAGTTAACGTAGCCTCTGACGGCTGCAGCAACTTTACCGGACAAATCGGCCAGCGCAGAGGCTCTCAGCTGGTTAACGTTTAGGTAACCATGCCTGAGGGCACCCCCGAATAAGGTACGAACCTCGGCTCAGGGCGTTACCTTTGTACGAGTTACGTCTAATTGGGGGCAGTCGTATTTCTAATAGCAGCTCGGGCCGCTTGAACAGGACGAGACTGAGTGGGACGTCACGGCGGTCCTCGCCGTCGAGGACGGTAGCGTGATTGGTTGTGTGTATTGTGTTGTGTACTTTTACGAGCTTCGTCAGCTTCGTTCTGAGCTAATGTAATAGGGTCATCCGGCTCGCAAGACCTCAGCGAGCCGGATGACCCTATTACATTAGCTTGGTCTATGGATACGGAGTATACGGGAGGGCGTGTAGGTTGCGGAAGAGGGTTGCGGTGATTAACGGCGGTATTGAAAAATCTGCGTGATGTGCGTTTTGTAAATTGTTTTATCTTTTAATTATATTTATATATGAAGATAGTTATCTAACCCCAATAGAGTTGCGAGAACAAGTTTCTAATGTGAATTTAAAATTATATTGTCTTAATTGTTTTCTCGCCCATTTTATTTTTTCAGCTCAGACTTGGTGGTGGTGCTGCTCCAAAAAGTGTTGTTCGAAATTTTAATCACTATTCCTCACATTCGCAGCAAAAAGCGATTTTGCTGCCAGAGGTGAAAATAATGTTTTTGTAAAAAAATTAGCACCGACGGTCTTGTGAGGGTCGCGGGACCACTGGATGCGGATAGCGCAAGGCCGACCATCGTGGATATCCTTGAGAGAGGCCTTTGTCCAGCAGTGCAGAAGCTACCTTCCGAACCGTGCATTAGTCTGACAATTCATAAGTGCCTGTAAAGGTCTATTTGAATAAATAATATTTCATTTCAGTGGACGTCTATCGGCTGACATAATGTTGATGTAATAAATTTTGATTTTAGTATCTCAAGTAGAGATCTGATTTTGGTACCAATTTGGACATTTTCATGTACTTATGTGGTAAACAACAGTTGTTTTTCACAGCCTAGTGGCTAGTTGAAGTTTTAGAGTACTGCTCAATTGTCAGAAAATTAAATAACGAATTGAAACAATTCTGTCAGACTTATGTTTGATCGTTGAGGAACGAATAGAGTTTATGTAATCGCAAGAGACGTACCTACATTCATAAAAAAGTATGAGACATAGCTGCAAGAGAACATAATGGCCCGAGGTGGTGAGGGAAAAGATGACCCCTTCTTTATTGTCAGTAGAGCAGCAACTATATTCCAGTTCTGACTAATACCGGTTCCGGAAATAAAAAGAAAAAGGAATCCATAAAGGATCATTTGTGTGTCTGCCTGTCTGTCCGAAATTACTGGACGTGAGTCGGTGACCCAAGCACGGACTAGTAACGTAAATAAATGAAAAGTTTTGCAAACTATACTGTGTGGTGTGACATAATCAAATGAAAGGGCTCGTTGTGACGACCTCAAATATATATTTTTTATAATATTAAGATAAATAGTTTTGAAGTTATTTAAGAAAATAGGCAAATATTTGCCATTCCCACCCCCTTATCTGCGAAACTACTGGGCCAACCTTTTGAAAAACATACAGAAAATAGTTCTTTACCAATAGATGACATGAAATCCTATTAGAAGTCTGGGGTATTTAGAGTAATATATGAAATTACGTGTTGCGGACAATGAGATTAAACAATAGAATAGGTACACTTAGGTAAATGTACTTTAGAATATATAGATCATTGTTTACTGTTAAAATTTAATACAGAAAGTACTTGTAAATTTAAGTTGACATATGCGTGTAGGTATTTATATGTAGAAATATAAAACAAAGAGATCGCTCTTGGCCAAAATCCCTATACAATGTAATGACATGAGCAGGATGGGCGCCTGTGTAAAAAAGGGATAGTAAAGTAATCATGAGAGAAAGACCTAAAAGCTAGAGTAGCACAGGTGGAAACTGTGGATACAAGTATGGGACAGTTTTTAGGAAAATGTATGCCAGAGGGCGTCAAAACACAGATATGGTAGTAAGACGACGCTTTAAGAAACGAACGTCAACACGTAAACGACTGTGATTGGTCTAGACGTAATATTTAGCTCGTCCTACTACCATACCGTTTACGAGACTTTAAATTTACACTTAAGAAATTGCATTTTTATTGTAAAATTACCTCATATTAACATCATATTAGCCTCATATTACCTTTATAATAACTAACTACCTCTAAGAATATCACTCTACTTGTTGTGACTCGTAAACCTAAGTGGTCAAGGAAAATAAGTAATTGTTTCCATCTATGAAGAAGAAATACAGTCCATTTGTGTGAAGAAACGTGAGTTTTATTGAAGCAGTTGCTGTGTACCCTACAGTTTGTGGTACTTCGAAGGCCAGATATCAAGGATTGGACCATTCATAGTGTTACATATAAAATTCGGCATCGTAAAAAAATTGGAACTTACGTTTTACTTGGGCTCATTCCATTTATAATTCATATCTGCCTTTCAAATAGACTGTTCAATTACAGATCTTCTTAACAATTTACTGTTTTTCCCGGCGTTTACCGGCTTCAATTTAACCTTTAATTAGAGTTTTCTTAAGCAAACATAATATTATTCATGTTTTTTTGTTTTGGGATTGCGTTCACAAATCGATAGCACTTGACATTCCCCTGACAGTGACGTTAGTGTCGTACCCTCACGCACTTAACGCTTTCGTTCACTCATTTAGTCGCATAGTCGACAGAGAATGTCAGTGATTTTTTATCGATTTGTGGCGCATCTGTGCAAGATTGATGTGCAAGGGCACATCCTTTCGTCTTGGCCATGACACAGATTTTCGAGTCATTTGCCCTTGACCTTGCCGAGGTGTCAGGCCTAAGTTTTCTTGTTATAATATGTGATCTCATAGTGAGTTTTCAAACCTTCCAAATTTATTATTTGTTTATTCCTCTGTTCGAACGTAGGCCTTAACGTCATGGTTATTTTGCAGTGTGAGGACTTACTGCCGGCGCGTGCCCCGATAATGGGACTTCGGGCACGCCACGCACGTCCTTCCTCTTCAACCGTAAGTAACCATGGTACACGTAAATTTCCACCTCACCCTGCGTTTTGTATCTTGTATTTTAATATATTTTTGCTTTCCTTAGCCATTGCTGAGTTGGCGTTGCCACCAGCACTTGAGGTCTTCCCCCGGCTGAAGTGGACATTGTCCACCTTCTCCAAGCAGGGACATTATCCTCCATAAGGTAATTATAGTGTTTTTACATTCTCATTGAGTAGGGTGTAATTAACCTTTGTCCGGGTTAGTTAGGAAAGCACATGGCAGGCAACTTATGTTGTTCTGTCCATGCCTGCTTTGTAGGGTTTACTCTGCCCAACCTTCAGTTGTGGCAGAGCATTTAAATTTATAATATAATATTTTCTTGGATTTAGGACGCCCTATGACCGAGCACATGGTCGACATCTCAGGCCGATGTCTACCCTTTTGTGTGCTCAGGCTGTGTGAACCAATTTTAATGCCCACAATATTGGTGTCCATTCCAGGAGGTGTCAAGTGGGGGCTGATTTTGTCAAGTGGGGGCTGATTTTGTAAAGTAGGGGCTCGTGTAGCTGTGGCGTGTTCTGCGGGGTCCGGTCCGCCTGCTCCTGTCCGGAGGGAGTACGCGTACCTCGGGCCACCAGAACCGTTGTCCGGTACCCTCGATCGAGGACCCTTTAATTTTAATATCGGTCTGACAGCCGTACTGTCAGTGGCGCTCAACATAAAATCTTTTAAACCTTAACAATTATTTTTAAACATAAACATTGTTACTCATAAACCTTAACATTTTTTTGAAGGTTAAGTTTAGTTACATAAACCAATTTAAAACCACACGCTAGATACCCACGCGCTGAGTTTTTTAAAAAATAGGGTTGCGTGGGCCCAACCTGGAGGGTTTTGAGGAATGGGCATTTTACCTCATCGAGTAACAACTTGAGACCTAGCCCATTCGATAGAAGTCATCGAAAAACGTATAAAAAAAGATTTTTTCGAAAAAATAAAGTTTCGGAGCCTATTCAATGCAAACAAACAATCAAAAAATATTAGTATAGAAGTATAAATGTCACAGAAAATAGTTTGCAAAACTTTTGTCTCACTTCGCCAGTAAGAACAATACAAGCAAGCTGTCTGAAAATAACCAAAACCCACAATAAGAAATATAAATAAACGCATTTAGGGCTACATTCACCAAACCATCCGGATTGGATGACGTTAAGTTAGTCATTATTGCGGTTTGAACAATTTTGTCCCCTCCCCATACATAGAGATAAGTCGCGGTCATCGTGGTAACTACCAAACATTTTAAGGTTTTCTGAATTTTCCTGTTACCTGTGCTGCAAGTTATGCTTCTTACCAAATTTCACATCTGGAGGAAGTTAACTCTGAAGTTGAACGGAGAGCCGCCCTCCCGTTACCACCCCCCCCCTCTCAGCGTAGAGGATGACCCCCTCCCTCCGGCGACCCCTGACGAGGTCAAATCGATCATCAAGGATTTACACCCGCGGAAGGCCCCGGGCTCGGACAAAATCACTAACAAAGTGATAAAACTCTTCCCCGCCCACCTCAAAATACTGCTAACTTCCATGCGCTGCCCTCTCTTGTAATATTTTTCCACATCAGTGGAAAGAGGCCCATGTCATTGGAATCCATAAACCCAGCAACCCCAGGTCCGAACCCTCCAGTTACCGCCCTATAAGTCTATTAAATGTCCTGGCAAGATGTATGAGAGACTGATCTATATCCGCCTCAAAACATATGCCGACGCCAATAATCTCATCCCTGATGAACAATTTGGCTTTCGAGTCAAACATTCTTGTGTTCAACAAGTCCATCGTATTGATGAACACATCTCCTCTCAGTACCAAGAGCGCAACATGACAGGTGTCTTATTCTTCGATGTCGCGAAGGCATTTGACAAAGTGTGGCACAATGGCTTAATTTTTAAGCTTAGGTGTCCCACATAGACTCGTGCTCATCTTACGAGATTATTTGTCAAATCGCCATTTTCGATATCGCATTCCTGGCGCACTCTCCTACCCTCACCCTATCGGTGCCGGTGTCCCACAGGGCTCGGTACTGTCCCCCTTGCTATTTTCGCTCTACACGAGTGATAGGCCGAAGACCGACAAGGTGCAGTTAGCACTTTTTGCGGACGACACCGCGGTCTACTGCTTTAGTAAATCCCCCTCAGTCATTGTTAAGAACCTCCAAATCGCGGCTAACGCCCTAGGCGCCTGGTTTTGGAAATGGAGGATCGAGATCAACCCTGTCAAAAGCCAGGCGGTCCTATTCTACAGACCCTACCATCGAGGTACCCCCTCCCCTGCAAAGGCAGTTACTCTATTCGGTGAACCAATCCCCTGGGAAAGGCAAGCCAAATATCTCGGAGTAACTCTCGATGATCGTTTGACCTTCGATGCCCACATTAAAGCGGTCCGCGCGCGCGCCGCCTTTGTTTTAGGGCGCCTCCACTTTTTATTAAATCGTAAATCTAAACTTGCACTTAAAAGCAAGGTTAGACTTTATACCACGTGTATCCGCCCCATCATGACCTATGCTAGTACTGTGTTCGCACATGCAGCTCCATCACGGATCCATAGCCTTCAGGTGATTCAAAATCGCTTCATGCGCAAGGCCACGGGCGCCCCGTGGTACATGCGTAATGAAAATCTCCACATTGACTTAGATTTTTCAATACCGCCGTTAATCACCGCAAACCTCTTATAGTGAAAGCCGCAACCTACACGCCCTCCCGTATACTCCGTATCCATAGACCAAGGCAAGCCCTCAGCGAGCCGGATGACCCTATTACATTAGCTCAGATCGAAGCTGACAAAGCTCGTAAAAGTACACAACACACTACATACAACCGATCACGCTACCGTCCGCGCGTCCTCGACGGCGAGGACCGCCGCGACGTCCCACTCAGTCTCGTCCCGTTCAAGCGGCCCGAGCTGCCTACAGTAATCCGACCGCCCCCAATTAGTCGTATTCGGGGGTGCCCTCAGGCGTTGTTACCTAAATATTACCCGGCTGAGAGCCCTCTGCGCTCGCCGATTTGTCCGGTAAGGTTGTTGCAGCCATCTGAGGCTACCAACTTAGTCCTTTCAAAAAAAAAACCAAATTTCAAAATTCTATGTCAACGGTAAGTACCCGTTAGATTTTGATTCCTTTGCAAGTAGTTGCAAAATATGCGGATTAAATGGTTGTACCTTTGCGTTTTGCGTTGACTTAGAAATTAGTTTTTTTTTCACAGCTTAATGGCAATTACACCTAAGTATTTGATATGCATTTCAACTTGATACCTCTACGCGTTCATGAGGAAAAGGTAATAATTATTAAAAAAAAATATTATGTGATGTAACTAAAAATTTAAGGTATTCGATTTTTTTCCTTTTTGTGCTATAAAACGTTGCTTCATGCCAAATTTCAAGACTCTAGGTCGACTGAAAGTATGCTTCAGGTTTTAATTCCCTTGCGAGTAGTTGCGAGTTTCAAAATATGCGGCTTAAATTGCTGTTTCTTTTGATTGCGTTGATATAGAAGTTTTATTTTATTACAGCTTAAAGGTATAATAGACCTGAGTATTTGATATGAATATAAAATTAATACCTCTACATGAGGAAAGGGGTAGTAAGTTTAATATTATTAAAAATATTTTTATTATATGATGTAACAAAAAAAATATGCTTTTCGCAATTTTTCCTTTATCTGTGCTATAAGACGTTGCTTCGTACCAAATTTCATGATTCTGAGTTCACGGGAAGTACCCTATAAATTTAGATTCCCTTGTGAGTGTCGAAAATTTGCAACACTATATTGAATAACGTGTGTCTACTAGTTTTAAGCAAGCTGTTCATTAGTACATTATATACTGGATGAGAAACGTTAATATACATGCATGCTGCATTTTACATATGATTTAGCTCAACTATATAAGGAAGTAATAATTTTATATAATACTAGCTGTTCCCCGCGGCTTCACTCGCGATCCCGGGATAAAAAGTAGCCTATATAACCTTCGGGGATAATGTAGCTTCCTATGAAATAATTTTTCGAATCGGACCAGTATCAGCACGTTCCAACAAACAAACTCTTCAGATTTATTATTAGTATAGATTCAACGTTAGTAAAGTTTTAGTAGTTGATTCATCATTATAGAAATATTTCTAGGGATATCCTTAGCAATCGTTTTTTAAATTGCTTAAAAAATATTAGGATCCCTGTTTAAAAAAATTGTTTTACCATATTTACGTTTTACATATGTTTTAAATCATGTAGCGATCAATGCATAAATTAACCGTAATATATGGCATAGCATGGACAAATGACGACTACAGACAGGTAAAGATTTATAATAATAATAAGGTTTGCATTAGACTTCTGAAACAAGTTCCCCTCTATGGAATTCTTGATTAAAACTATAATGTGTAAATTAGGTTTGGGTAAAAAATATTGATACATGAACAAATACGTATCAAAACAATGATCATAAAGTTAAACCATTGAAATAATGTACATTTTGCCTTAGTAAAAACGAGTTCAAACCTGGCTGAATGGGAAATTCTCCAAGCTGAGGGTAGGCGACCTTAAATTTTTATTATCGGAGTAATTTAACTAAACTATCGAATGGTATTATTGACATCTTGTTACTCGAAGCAACTAAGATAAATAAAATGATTTAAAATAAGCAACACTACCTGGGTTAAAAAATCTGTAAAATATGAATTTCTATGGGATGCGTGGTCCGACACACACTTGACAGCATTTTTATAAACTCAAATAAGTATCAAAACAATCGTCATTAAGTTAAACCATTGAAATAATGTGAAATTAATTGCATTTCTTCCATATATTTTGCCTTAGTAAATCCGACATAAAACCTGGCCGACTAGGAAATCCTTCAGGTTGAGGGCAGACAACGTTATATTTTTATAATTGGGGTTAATTAAGCTATCGGATGGCATTATTGACATCTTGTAACTCGAAGAGGTAGGGTCGCCCATTTTAAAGCATTAAAAAATCTGTAAAATATGAATTTTTTTGGGATGCGTGGTCCGGCACACACTTGACAGCATTTTTATAAACTCAAATAAGTATCAAACCAATCGTCATTAATTTAAACCATTGAAATAATGTGAAATTAATTCCATTTCTTCCATATATTTTGCCTTAGTAAATCCGACATAAAACCTGGCCGACTAGGAAATCCTTCAGGATGAGGGCAGACAACGTTATATTTTTATAATCGGGGTTATCTAAGCTATCGGATGGCATTATTGACATCTTGTAACTCGAAGAGGTAGGGTCGCTCATTTTAAAGCATTAAAAAATCTGTAAAATATGATATTTTATGGGATGCGTGGTCCGACACACACTTGACCGATTTTGTATGAACTCAAATATGTATCATACCCATCTCATACAGTTAAACCATTGAAATTATGTCAAATTCATTGTTTTATAGACGATTTCCTTAAATTTTGCCTCGTTAATCCGACATAAAACTTGGCCGACTAGGAAATCCTCCAGGCTGAGGTCCTTATATTTTTATCATCGGGCTTATCGAATGGCATTAGTGGCATCTTGTTACTCGATGAGGTTAAATCGGTCATTTTTCAGCACCCTAAAATCTGGCCGATTTCAGAAAGTGCCAGGATAGGATGAGGCAACCAACTTTTTTTATACGTTTTTCACTAATATTTTTTGATTGTTTGTTTGCATTGAATAGGCTCCGAAACATTCTTTTTTCGAAAAAATCTTTTTTTATACGTTTTTCGATGACTTCTATCGAATGGGCTAGGTCTCAAGTTGTTACTCGATGAGGTAAAATGCCCATTCCTCAAAACCCTCCAGGTAGCGCCCACGCAACCCTGTTTTTTTAAGAGTATTTTGTTACTATACACCACCAGAAACTAGTCCCATGTTGTTACCTTATGAGGTAGGGTTTACTACAGTACGCTCTCCAACCAGTAGGACTGCCCTGGAAAGACGATAACGTCACGTTACCACCGAGCTATGATATGGCACTGAGCCGTCTCCGTGGTATCGAGAGAAAGATGGATAAGTCACCACAGTTCAAGGAGGCGTACACGGCACAAGTTAACGGCTTACTACAAAAGGGGTACGCGGCATTATGCCAACAAGATCACACTGGAAATGAACGTCTGTGGTTTCTACCCCACTTCGCCGTAACAAATCCGAACAAGCCAGGTAAAGTCAGAATGGTGTTTGACGCAGCTGCACGCACTAACGGAATGTGCTTGAACGATGCACTGCTCGACTGGCCGGACCTTCTGCAATCACTTTGTGGTGTATTATTCAGATTTAGGAAAAAGCCGGTAGCTCTGACAGCGGATATACGCGAGATGTTCCTACAAGTGAAAATAAAGACTGAAAATCGCGTAGCCCAGCACTTTTTATGGCGAGGGGATAACCGAACGGAGCCACCCCAAAAGTATGGTATGACATCAATAATATTTGGAGCACGAAGTTCTCCATTCTTAGCACACAGCGTAAGAAATGGGAACGCTGATGACCACAAGGAATCGTACCCAATTGCACATCATGCCATCACACAAAACCATTATATGGATGATTGGCTAGATATCTTCGAAGACGAGGAAGCTCCCGCCAAGGCAATGGCAGAGGTCCAAGCAGTACACAAAGAAGCAGGTTTTGAATTGGCCGGTTGGAGTACAAATAGATTGGGTCTATTAGAAGCAATTCCAGAACAGAACCGAGCAAAGGCACCTAAGGAGCTCGGTGCAAATGCGAACGAATATGGGAAAACATTAGGCATCTTGTGGGTGCAGGAAACAGATGAGCTAGCATTCAACACTGCCATGCCCCGAGTCCCTGATGAGGTTAAGCAAAAATGGAGGACGCCCACCAAAAGAGAGGCTCTGGGGACAGTAATGTCCATATTCGACCCTTTAGGGATTTTAAGCCCATACACCATCACGGCGAAAATAATGCTTCAAGAACTATGGAAAAGGGGGATAGGATGGGACGACTTCCTGCCACATGAAGAAGCCGCGGTATTCGATGAGTGGTATGACGACCTCGATTACATAAAGAACCTACGGTTACCGAGGTGTTATTGCAATAAAGATAGTGCTGAAACGCAATTGCACGTATTCTGCGATGCCTGCGAACAGGCCTACGCGGCAGTTGCGTATTGGCGCAATAAAACAAAAAATGGAAAGATCAGCATTGCAATGGTAGCCGGAAAGGCTAAGGTCGCACCTATGAAAGCACAAAGCATACCGCGAATGGAGCTGCAAGCAAGTCTAATAGGTGCCAGACTAGCCAAAGAAATTATCAAGCAACATCATACAAGCTAAGGTTATCTTATGGAGCGATTCAAAAACGATACTACACTGGATAAAGAACGATTCGGCCAAGTACACACCATACGTGTCGCATAGGTTAAGCGAGATAGCCGAACTAACCAACGTAGATCAATGGCGCTGGGTACCAACAGCACATAATGTGGCGGACGACGCTACACGATCGGGTAATACGCAACTAAACAGCGAGGACCGATGGTTCACGGGACCGCAATTTCTTAGGGAGCCGGAGCATAAATGGCCAAAAGAAATTGACGTAGATCTAAATCGGGATGAGACCACAGAGACGCTGATAGTGGCTCATACGCGAACAGAGGCCGACCTCGTAGATATTACCAGATTCTCGTCGTACAAACGCCTGATAAGAACCGTCGCTATGGTATTAGCCTTTATTGATAAATGTAGGCGTCGCGCCAACGGTTTGAACGCAAAACATATCAAGGAAGCCGAATACGTTCTGATTAAACAGGCACAAAGGGATAGCTTTCCAAACGAAATACTTCGGCTTAAACGTGGGGCTAATGTAGATAGCACTAGCCGACTATATAAACTGGACCCTAAATGGGATGAAAAGGGCATCATTCGACTGAATGGGCGAATAAACGCAGCGACAGTGCCCGATACCATGAAGCTACCTATATTAGATGGATCGCATGTCATGACGCGCCTAATAATAGAGCAGGAGCATGCAGAACGCCACCATGTAGGAAAGGACACCTGGTTAACATCTTCAGACAGAGCTATTGGATCCTGAAGTTGCGACCAACCGTAAAAACCGTCCTGGGGCAGTGTATTCGGTGCAAGATAAGGAAAGCAAATCCCAAAATACCAGTTAAAGGAAATTTACCACAAATCCGCCTGGGAGCTTTTACGAGACCGTTTACTCATTGCGGGATAGATTGCTTTGGCCCTATGTGGGTGACGATAGGTCGACGTCGAGAGAAACGCTGGGGCATTTTATTTACTTGTTTGGTCACTAGAGCCATAGAATTAATTGCGAGCTTGAGCACTGACTCTGCTATAATAGCCTTAAGAAGAATGGCAGCCCGACGAGGATGGCCGCAAAAAAATCTATCGGATAATGGTAAGAACTTCCACGGTGCCGATGTAGAACTAGGAAAAGCATTTGCGCATTGGCTCCCGACCATAAAGGATTATACCATAACCAAACAAGTAGATTGGAGATTTATTGACCCCGGAGCTCCTAATCAGGGTGGTGCCTGGGAAAGAATGATTAAAAGCGTAAAAACCGCTTTATACACTGTACTAAACGAGAGGGCTCCTAGGGAGGAAGTGTTGGCCACCTTAATGACCGAGGTTGAACACACCGTAAATGCGCGCCCACTTACGCACGTCCCGGTTGAGCCAGAGAACGCAGAGGCTTTAACGCTTATCACTTTTTATTGGGAACAGCGTCGGGACTCCTTACGTAGGACAGGGCGAAGTGGCGGATAGGCAGACATGGCGAGCCGCGCAGGCTTTAGCTAACATGTTTTGGAATCGGTGGGTCAAAGAGTATTTACCAACACACGAAAATGTTAAAATAGGTGATGTTGTTTTAGTGGCGGATGGATCACTACCGCGAAATGTATGGCCACGGGGCCTAGTCGAGAACGTGTTTATAGGGCCCGACAATGTGGTGCGAAGCGTGGATGTGCGGACGCGCGGGGGGATCTTCCGTCGACCTGTTAGGCGTCTCCTTGTCCTACCAATTAGAGATAAAGGCTGCGATAATCTGCGCCGGGGGGAGGATGTTGCGGACAATGAGATTAAACAATAGAATAGACATGAGCAGGATGGGCGCCTGTGTAAAAAAGGGATAGTAAAGTAATCATGAGAGTAAAACCTACAAGCTAGAGTAGCACAGGTGGATACAAGTATGGGACAGTTTTTAGGAAAATGTATGCCAGAGGGCGCCAAAACACATATGGTAGTAGGACGACGCTTTAAGAAACGAACGTCAACACGTAAACGACTGCGATTGGTCTAGACGTAATATTTAGCTCGTCCTCGTACCATACCGTTTGCAAGACTTTAAATTTACACTTAAGAAATTGCATTTTTAAAATTACCTCATATTAACATCATATTACCTGTAGAATAACTAACTACCTCTAAGAATATCACTGTACTTGTTGTGACTCGTAAACCTAAGTGGTCAAGGAAAATAAGTAATTGTTTCCATCTATGAAGAAGAAATACAGTCCATTTGTGTGAAGAAACGTGAGTTTTATTGAAGCAGTTGCTGTGTAACCTACATTACGGAACCCTCGGTGCGCGAGTCATACTCACACTTGACCGGTTTTATTAAACCAGCTATTGTAATGTTTTTGGATTCAGATCGATATAAGAAGATTTGTATAATAATAATAATATTTATTGGCATCTTGATAAATATATTATAGATTATCACATCTTTATAGAGTTCCGTACCTAAAAGGAAAAAACAGAATCCTTATAGGATCATTAATCTGTCTGTTTTTTTTTTTCAATTAGTCGCCATTTTTATTTGTCTCACTCGATTAATATCCCGTGAATAACAATGGATTAATGGACAGCTTGTAAATATTTTGTCAACAATGGAGAGATATGACATGATAGAAATAACTTAAATATCAAAAGTGTACACACCTTCTCCCTCCTGCTCGTTCCTACTACCCGAACAACTCGCTCCACCTGGGATTACTATCTTGAGAGGCGGAACCTTCGGGGCGGATTCGTGAGTTTTTAGTTCTTCCGAGTCTCCGTCGTTGGTGTCCTTGACTTGATTCGGCTTTGGGCTTCTAACAGGACTCTTCCTATCTTGTTTATTTGATTGAGAACCGGATGCACCTTTTCCGCCCGATGATTTCTGATAATGATACAACAACTAGATAAATTAGGTAAGATCTGTTACAAGAATACATTAACGCTCCATATGAAAAGGACAATTTAGAAAAATAAACATATAATAATGCATCCGATTTAAGTAGCATGCCTAATCATATATTTAAATGGAAATGTGTGTGTGTCTGTTTGTTCGTCTTTCACGGTCTAGGCGACGGTGAGGATTCTTCAGGTAATTTAGGATTTAAATTAAAATAGGTCTTCTAATAGCACGCAGTTATCCGTATATTTCCGAAGGCAAAAACAGAATGAATACATGAGGTACCTATAAAATATGTCGTCGGCACTACTCAGCATATAATAAACTTAAGCGCCTGACATAATTAATTTGCAAAGCAATGGACTTAAAACTAATTAGTATATTATTTAATGCGCTGCAACACACGGCAAAACGGAGCGACGAAATGACTTTTTTTTTAACTAGAGATAGTTGAAGGGATGGGGAGTGACATAAGCTACTTTTTGGCTCTTTCTAACCCCCCACTTCCCTAAAATGGGGGGTGGAAGTTTGTATGTAACATTAGTAGTAACATTCCGCAGTTTTCAAGGTAGAAAGCTAAAAATAGGTATGCGGACTACATGTATGTGTGAAATCGGGTTTTTTTGGTAATCTGCCCCCAAGCCCTTAAAAGTGGGGCTGAAATTTTATATGGGACTTTTCGCAGTTTTCAAGGCAGGAAGCTAAAAATCGGTACACAGACTCTTTGTTACCAACGCTAACTGTATAACTCTCAAATTCTCCAATAACACTGCAATAATAGCTTTATATCGATCCCCATCCTACAAAAATTTAACCCCTTTTTTCCAAAGTCTTGATAAATACTATAAAAACATTTAATACAGCTATTATTGTAGGAGACATAAACATTAACCTTCTGCCTACTATAACGACTCCACTATTTCTGATGAATATTTAAATCTTGTAGTATCACACGCTATGCTTCCAGCCCATACACTGCCTACAAGAGAAAAGAACTGTCTTGATCATATAATACTTCGGACACCCTATTACTCATCTACCCTAATCCTTGATACCTCAATTACCGATCACGCACCCCTGGTATTATATTGCAGTACTAAGGATAGAGTACATTTTAGAAAACATTACACTAAACGTAATAATGTCCCTGCTATTCTTGAAGATCTAAAAAAGACTTCTCCCCCATTCTCGTATCTAATGATCCCGAGGAAGCCACCAATACATTATTAAACATTGTTTCTAATATAATAAAGAAACATACTAATGATATAGCTATTCCTAGCCGGAAACGCATTATCAAGCCTTGGATCACTCCTGGCCTTCTAAAATGTATCCGTCATAGAGATAAACTGTATCGTAAATTTAAAAGTAATCCTGAAATTGATTGTCATAAAATTATCTTCATTCGTTACCGAAAATACTGTAATAACTTATTAAAAAAAGTAAAAAAAATAATATCATCAGGGAGAAGTTCAGAAGGCCAGGAATAATCCAAAAGCTACCTGGAACATTATCAAGCAAATTGCTAACCTTCATAAAGATAAATCAGACTCGTCGCATCTTCTAAAACTTAATAAAAACCCTTTGACTGCCACTAACTCGGTTAACTCGTTTTTTGCCAATGTGGGAAAATCTTTAGCCTCAAAAATAGACACCAAAGACAACGGTGGTTTGGTGGGTTCAAGTGATCTGGGCTCTTGCGGGTCAGTTCATGATGTAAATAGTCCTTGTAACTCGATGGTCCTCCTTGGTGTTGACAACGTAGAAATCGAAAACATAATTTTAAATCTTAAAGATAAATCTGCTGTGGGCTGGGATGGCATCTCTACTAATGTTATTAAATCAGCGAGACACATTCTTATTCCCTTATTAACACATGTTTTTAATACTGCCCTTTTTCAGGGTACCTTCCCCAGCTCTTTTAAAACTACTGTAGTGCATCCAATTTTCAAGAGTGGAGACCGAGACAGTGTTACTAACTATAGGCCAATCTCTGTACTGACTGTCTTGTCAAAGATCTTTGAAAAGATACTGAATAAGAGATTAATGAGTTTCATTAACGCGAACAGTGTTCTCTCTCCGAATCAATTCGAAAGTCTCGGTCCCTATACTCCTAAGCAAGCTAGAACATGTAGGTATTAGAGGTGTTGTACTGAACATGTTCAGAAGTTATCTTGAAAATCGTACCCAGTTTGTTGTAATAGATGGTTTCTCAAGTAGTAAAATGTCTGTAAATTTTGGTGTCCCTCAAGGTAGTGTCCTCGGCCCTACCTTATTTGTAATTTACATAAATCAATTATGTAATCTTTGTCTCCCAAACTGTAAGATAATAACATACGCCGATGACACGGCTCTATTGGTTCACGGTCGGACCTGGCAAGAAGCTCATGATCATTCTGAACATGCACTAAAAATTGTTATGTATTGGTTACGCTCAAATCTCCTAACTCTTAATATATCGAAAAGTAAATTTATCCTTTTCACCCCAAACCTGTCGTCCCAACCTCCTCCCAATTTTGTGGTCTGTGCACATATCTGTACCAAAGATGCTGTCCCAGTCACTTGTGATTGCAGTAACTTAGAACGGGTTTTTTCAATTAAATACCTTGGCGTTGTTGTTGATAACACACTTTCTTGGAAAATGCATATAGATTCCACAGTTTCTCGCCTAAGAAAGCTCATATTTGTTTTTAAAAACTTAAGATCAGTTTTAGGTCTGTCGATACGAAAAACTATATACTACGCTTTAGTACAGTCTATTATATCCTACTGCATCACCGTTTGGGGTGGTTCAGTCAAAACCACGATGCTAAGACTGGAACGGGCACAGAGAGCCATACTTAAAGTGTTGGCCAAAAAACCTTTTTGGTTTCCCACCTTAGAGCGTTACTCTCTTTGTCTAGTTCCTACAGTAAGACAAATTTTTATCCTGCATACCATCCTTCGGAAACATTCTGAGCTGTATTACGATCCGAACTTAATGCACTCGAAACGTAGATCGGATAAAAGATTTAAAATTGAACAGCGCCGCACTGCAGTAGCGAGCAGGCATTTCTTTTATATAAGTTCCACCCTTTACAACAGAGTCAATAAAGAAATTAATATATATTCTTTGCCTCACTTGAAGTGTAAAATCAAATGCCTTAAGTGGCTTCAATCATTATCCTATTCAGCACTGGATCCTATACGTGATGTTTTTATCGCTTGGCTGTCGCTGACGCCGAAATACCTAGTCAAGTCATAAATTCTGTCACATGTTTAATATAAAATAATTGAAACAAGTTTATTCATTATGTAACCATTTATATACCAAAATGAACTTAACAAAACATAGATTGTTATGACACTAAAGTTTATTCAAAATGACCTCCGTGATTTTGAATACAGGCCTTCAATCTGCGCGGCCAGTCGTCTATCGCAGCACGAACGAGGTCCTTGTCAATATCGGCGGCTGCCTTAATCAAGGATGTCTTGAGTGACTCCAAATTGGGATGAGGCTTTGAGCACGCCTTATCCTACCTAACGGATTCAAATCTGGACTGGAGGAGGGCCAGTCTTCGTGCCGGATGAATTCGATTTCACGCGCCACCAGCCAGTCTTGTGTGCTCTTCGCTCTATGAGCTGGCGCCGAATCTTGTTGGAATACCCAGTGCCTGTTATTGAACATGATGTATGAGAAACAGGTTCCACAAGGTTCGTCAGGACTGTATTTTGATACACAACTGCATTCGTTTTTACACCTTTCTCACAAAAATGTACCTCTGTTAAGCCCCAATAAGAAACTCCCAACCATACCATGAGCGAGGATGGAAAATGACCTCGTTGGACACGCGGAATACGGTTGCTCGCTTCTTCACTACTGTGTGCGTACACCTTATCATTTTGTTTGTTGTAGCTCTCTTCTACGGTAAAAATTTTTTCATCCGAAAAAAGAATTTCCCGATATTTTTTTCCCGCGTACCGCTTCAACAAAGCGCGGCATCTCTTCAGTCTCAGGTCCATTAGACGAGCATTCAAACGATGTCCTGTTTTTCTTCGATGTGCCCGAAGCCCTAAGTCTTCATTTAACACCCTTTTCCAACAACCAACAGTTTCTGCTGTTGCATGTTGTTTTTGCAACCATGTTATTTTCGCAGAAAGATCCTAAACGGAGGTGGATTTCGTCTGCCATTCGTAGGACGTTCCGCAGGGTTCGTGTCGGTCGGTTCGCCGCTGATGATGCCGAGAATGGGAGACGGAATACATTTCCGTGACGGACTTTGTAGAAGAGAACTCCGATATACTTTCGTGTTATTTCACATTGTTTTCATCACTTCCTTTTAATCACAACGTAATGTAGGATACTGTTTCACAGGTCATGGTGCTTAGAATCGGGATCCTCATACAAATTGTGCTATTTTGGAATAGAATCTCATAAACGTTTTCATCATGTTTGTTTATTTTAGGTTATTGTTGTTTTGACACTTTTGACGTTTCAAGGTGACAGATACAATAGACTTTGGGAGCGTTCCGAATATTAATCATAAATGTTTTGATACCGATCTCCTATTGATTTGTTAGATCGCGTGGTTGGAGGGGACTTTGGTTGTATCAAATAGTTGGTTGGTCATGAAAAATATTTTGTTTCAGAAAGAATATAGGTTCAGTTACAGGATAAATTGTAGTAATTTTTGATGCAGATAATTTAGCTGTTTTGGAGAAATATTAACATTAGTCGAATTAAATTCTAGATTTTTCTGACATGTTTGTCTTTGACGTCTCATCATTTGAGTCTTTGGAACATCCTCTTTCCTTTTCCACTTCACATCTCCGACTCGTACGCAGCTAGTGATTTTGTTGTGTATAAGAATTTAGAAACAAGAATTGTAAGTGCATTCTTCATTAGAATACGAGGATCCTCCTCGCATCTCACGCTGTATTTCATTTCGTATTGTTCTGGTTGTCGTAGATTATTAGAAGATGTCATATAAGCTGGGGGACGCCATGTGGCCACCGTGCCGGTCAGCCTGGGCTCATCATAGGAGTGATCCTAAATAATTTAGAATGGAGCGGCTGGTAAGTTTCCTCTTATTCAGTCTTCCCGTGATCGATCGTTCCTTGCATACGTCATAATCTACAGCGTGGCTGTGTACTCTTTGTTTCAGAGTGCCGCTCCAAAGCTTTTCTCCAAAGCTTTTCTCCTAAGTTTTTTTTGTTATAATTAAATAAGAAGTTTTTATTTGCGTTCCAACGTCGACGTACTGATGCCACCGTCATCCACGAGTATGGTTTGATTTTTTATAGAACACGTGTGTTGCATACCACACATGCCACATGTAATGTAAGTGTCCACCTTTACTACCTACTCTCCAAGGGGATTTCAGTCATCACAGTGTCAGTGTCCGTCCGCGTGATATAGAAACATAGAACATTAACTTTTAGAATGTTTAAGAAGTGATTGAGTCCAATCTTTAGAAACTGTTTGTGGAAGGGCCCGTCCACAAACCAGTACACATGTATAATGTTAAATCTAAGAACAACTAACCTTAATTAAGGAAGAACAGAATATAGAAATAGAATTTGTACGACAGAAAGAACCTAAATGCAATTATAAACTTTGGAACGCATTGTCTGTGTTTAATTTAATTTATTTTCCAGCGTTACTGCGCTGGTGGCGCCCTTTGTAAACCATAGAATAAGCACTAACCCCATTCCTGAGTGTAACAGCCACAGAGTGTAAACGGACTCCACCACCTCGTACCCTGAGCTAGCGCACCAGATGCATAAAACCACCACCCTGCATTTTGGTGCAACACTGCTTACGTTTGGGATTTCTTTGAATTCGCGCCTTCACAGCTTTTATCACTGCTGGAGTCCTAACATACTGAGGGCGACCACTTCTTGACCTGTCATCTACACTAGTCTTCATTGTATCGTTTGATGGTACGATAAACGAATCTTTTGGTTATATTCAAATTTTTCAGTATGTCAAAAATTTTAATTGGCTGTAACCGCAACGATGCAACACAATAACTGCAACACGGTCTTCTTCAAGCGTCCACTCCATATTTAAAAATGAGTAAAATTCTAAAAAGTATACATTTTTATTTTCATGAACAATTCGAAATTCGAATTCAATAAACTTTTTTGTGGCCAGCATTCTAAAAGAAAAGTTTTTACTGTGTGACAATACTTATGACCTGACAAGGTATATATAGGTATATACAGGAGATTTTTTTAAGTGGGCGTGGTAGGCCAAAAATTAAAGTATAGGGAATAGCGAAAAATGCTGAAAGGAGTCTCGGGGCCTATTTTGATAAAAACTAAAACTGTATACTTGGATTTTGAAAAAGAATATATGTCTTTCTGGGAATCGAACTCATTGATTTTGAAAAAAAAACACAGCCGTATTATTGCTCCATCTCATAGTGTCGCTTATAATGATCAATTTCTGCGAAGTAATATTATACGACAAAATAAAGGAAAGGTCAAATTTTTAAGAAAATACTGTTTACTTTTAAAGAAGTAGGTACATACTCGTACCATAATACATTTTTCAAAATGACACCAATAGGGGATCGGACAGGTATCACAAAAAAATCTTAATCGTAGTTAGAAATAATGTTAATTATATAAAATGACCATTTAATGAGTATTTTTGTAAAATAATAATGATTTATATTTTTAAATCAACAAATAAAATTAATAAGTTGCAATATTATTTAACAGTCCGCCACCTTGAACGAAACACCAATCACAACGCTTTACGTCATACGTTTGGATACAAACTCAAAAATCTCATCAATTTTGTGAATTTGTATGTGATTCTTACTGTTTTCTACGATTATTTCCATTTTTTCTAATTATTCTGAAACTATATGCAGTCACGGAAGTATTCTTACACAGAGGTGCTGCACACCAACGATATTGTTTTCCATTATAAACGTGACTAAACTTCACATAATCATTTAAAATTCAGTAGATAACTTACACTTGGTTGTTTGATTCAGTTCATTTGTACAATTGTACAAATACTTTATTTTTATATTTATTTTAATATATTATTATTTTAATAATTTGCTTGCTTTACGTTCCACACATCAAGTAGTTATGTAAGTACAAAAATGATAATTACCCTGACCTGATGCGAACCCTGGCCGCTAACCTTAGCACCTCCACCTCCCTTCCCCTGCGCCTGCTGGTTCTTCCCCGAGGAAGAGCCTGCATTTTTGCTACTGCCTTGCACCGATCCGCTTTTGCCTAGCGGGGTCGCGCCAGTTTTGCTCGCTGGCCCTGGTGGCTTGTTACCAGTAAGGACACTGTTAGGAAGAAATAAGTATTTTTATCTACTCTCATATCGTAAAGTTCTAATTATGAAATCAAAAACAGTACTTTAATGACCCACTTTATGCACACCCGTCTATAATGAAATTAAAAATAGTAGTTTATGATACTGTTGCATAATAGGGGTTATTAAACACGAGTGTGAGTTTAAGTACCGAGCCGTAGGCGAGGTTCTTAATAGTATCACACGAGTTTTTAATACCTAATTATGTGCAGTATCATACAGTACTTTATCTAAACTCATTTAATAATGTAATTTAAAGGTCACACATTAATGAACATTATAAAATGGTCGCATTTAAGATTACCCTACGAAAATAGAAAGTCCCGATTATGTCACTTTTTATTAAAATTCTACCGATTAGGGTGGTTTTTAATTTGACAGCATTCAATATGCTGTCATAACAAACATGTCTGTCAATCTAAATTTTTATTCGAAATAAATATGCCACGATTCCATGGTAATATGAAAATGATTATACATAAAGGATGCATAATGGGTAAAAAGAAGCACATCGATAATTTTTTGCAACAACAACGATGAAAAGAAGACGCTGGAACAAGTGCCCAAAAATTACGAACATGGATTACTCTCGATAATTAATCAATAATATAGGCTCGTAATGCTATCGCACTCCTAAAATCTAGAAATCATGCGAAGATATAATATAAAGCCACAAAAAAAGGAATCGGCTAACTGAAAGCCAGAAATTTTCATATAGGTAAGTCTTGATAAATTATGTAGTGGAAACCTATTACCATATTAATTATGGTTTCCTATTAATATTTCTTACATTTCAGGCAGCCAGATCGTTTAAGAAATCTAAGATAAAATTTAATCCATGGTTTAAACTATTGTTCTAAGGTCTGAGTTCACCGACTACAAAACGGGCCGTTAAATTATAATCGGGCGTTTACCATGCATTTTCGTGTTCACCAGAGATAATCATCCGATTAAATACCAGATTTCTAGATTTTAGGAGTGCGATAGCATTACGAGCCTATATTATTGATTAATTATCGAGAGTAATCCATGTTCGTAATTTTTGGGCACTTGTTCCAGCATCTTCTTTTCATCGTTGTTGTTGCAAAAAATTATCGATGTGCTTCTTTTTACCCATTATGCATCCTTTATGTATAATCATTTTCATATTACCATGGAATCGTGGCATATTTATTTCGAATAAAAATTTAGATTGACAGACATGTTTGTTATGACAGCATATTGAATGCTGCCAAATTAAAAACCACCCTAATCGGTAGAATTTTAATAAAAAGTGACATAATCGGGACTTTCTATTTTCGTAGGGTAATCTTAAATGCGACCATTTTATAATGTTCATTAATGTGTGACCTTTAAATTACATTATTAAATGAGTTTAGATAAAGTACCCTAGGTGCATAACAAATGTAAGGTCCCTAGCTTGAGCCATTACAAAAATATTAAAGTGCAAAAATTGCATATTTCACCCTTTATAACTTTATGCCGCATTAAAAGTTTGAGAAACTTGATAGTACATTTCGAAACAAATACTGTAGAAAGCTTATATTCCAAAAATCAAGCTTCTGCTATGAATATTAACTGAGAAAAACAGGATGCTAAAAGTAAATTTTCGACATTTTTATTTTGTCTATGGGCAAAACTTTGACAAACACCAAGTTGAAATTTGTAGTATTTGTATAGCATAACGCGTATACGAAATTTCATTTGCCTATCTTCAGCCGTTGCAGAGATATAAGAGTTTGAAAAATGCATAATTTCCATCGGTAATATCTTCCTCGAAGAAAAAAAGTTTGAGAAATGCCGAAAATACATTTTAGCAGTATTACTAAACTACCTACACTATAAATTTTGAGTTTGTAGCATTCAAACTCACAAAGTTATCAAGGTTTAACGGAAACAAAGAAAATCCCTTATTTTTTTTAATTTACCTCCCATAGAGAAAAGTTTGAGAAACGCTTGCACCCATATCTAATATTTTTTTATGAAAAAGCTACATTAAAAATTTCAAACTTCTAGACTCTAAGGTTCCAGATATATTAAGATTCTTAAAATCGCACAAAGGGCCCGTTTCCACCGCTGCGGAAAGGAATTTCGAAAAATCGCTTCTTAAATGGGGTCTACGTGACAAAATCTACGCACATGCCAAATTTCACATTAATCGGTTCAGCGGTGTGGGCAGGGGGATGTTTACCCAAAAAACCGCTACTCTTTTATATATATAGATTATAAAGAAGTAATGTAAATTATGTCGATCCTCAAAATTCTTTCACTAATAGTAAAGTTAATAGGAAGCTGCATTATTCCCTAGTGCTACAGGCTAATTTCCATCACAGGAACGTGGGCGAAATATTATGAGAGATAGAATATGCATTTTAGAGTTGGGTAGGTACTAGATTTATTTCAGAAGATTCATAATAAATATAATACCAAAGAATAAATAATATATAGGAAGAAAGTTAACGCCCATACTTAAGAAGTTACCACCTTAACTCGCGTAATTAAAGCGACAGTGGTGAGTATCATAAACTACGTGCTACTACAGCAAGGTTTAGTTCATTTTGTTTTCATGTAATAACACCAGAGGCGCTACTGCGCTACGCGCGACCGTTAGATGGCGCGGTCCGAGAATTCCGTTTTTACTTATTATTATTATACCGCGAGCGCGATCCTAAATCTCCGTCGCGCGGCCCGCCACCTCGAATATACCTAGACATACCCCCAGATATTCTATCTACCTACTTCTTGTACGTAGTACCTATAATTTTAACTATGTGCTTCAAAACTGCGATTATTCGTGAATATACTATTAAACGCTATATGAATATTACACTTTTTTTTATTATTATCGATTTAATAATTGGTATATAAATTAAATATTAAAATAGCTCCAAAAATCCACAACGGTTTAGACAACCAGAGCTATAAACCTATACAATCTAGATAATTCCTATGTGTTTTCATAGAAACCGATTCAACAAAATAGTACAATAGTACCTGGATGACTGAGCTTTCCTCGGTATTTTTTGGTAAATCGAAATGACCTATATTTAGATACAAAATAGATAAAAAAAGGCAAAATAATATTAGAAGACATCTAGAATCGAACCGGGGTCATCGGGCTTCGCGATTATCCACCTGAGCTATTTTAACCTTATGGACATATGCGAAATTTACCTTCGTATTCTATTTTAGCAGTTTTTCATTCCCTGAAAATACGAATGAAACGACGTTTTCTAAATATGAAACCTCGCTAGATCGATTTATCGCCCCCGAAGCTCCCTTCCTCCCTATACTAAATTTCATGAAAATCGTTGGAGCTGTTTCTCGTTTATAGGTATTAGATGAACCGCCATACCTACTACAATGGCGGTTATTCCATATTGCTAGCTTAGTCTTTCCTATACTAGAAAGGAACGATATCGGAGCGATATCGGAATGTGACACCATATGCGTCAAGTGGCGTGGCGTCGTCGGTCGTCCAGCCACAGTATAAAGATGTAACAGTATGGAAACTAAGCTAGTTGATAAAATAATTACCTACGCTTCGTTGAAGCAGTAGGGTCGTCACTTTTAATGTTTTATGGTATTGTTTTTTTAATTAAAACATTCAATGTTCTGTATTGTAGTGATCAATTAATCGAATTGAAATAGCTAGTTTACAAATAAAATAATAGGCATCTCATGGCGTCGGTTACTCTCGATAGTTTAAAATACGGAAAACAGTTTAATATTGACAGTTTAAAAGGTTAATAAACAAAAATACACACACAACTTTTGTAAAAAAATATCTATTATTTTTACATTTTGATAGCACTATTGGCTTCAACACCCTCGAAAACCATGAAAACGACACCCACGACGAAAAAGTTAATAATTTCTTGGAGCCGCCATCTTGGATTTACATTTTGACAGCACTATCGGCTTCAACACCCTCGAAAACCATAAAAACGACACCCATGATGAAAAAGTTGATAATTTCTTTCAGCCGCCATCTTGAATTTAGATTTTGACAGTAATATCGGCTTTAACACCCTCGAGAACCATGGAAACGACATCCATCTCGATAAAGATGATAATCTATTGCTGCCGCCATCTTTGATTTCTATACTGACAGCACTAACGGCTTCAACACCTTCGAAAACCATAAAAGCAACACCCATAACGTTATAGTTGATATTAATATTATAATCTATTGCAGCCGCCATCTTAGATTTGTATTTTGTGTAATGTTTTACGAATTTATTATGATCGATCACATAGACGATTACTATTTTAAAACAATAAAATTCTCACGTTTCAAAATCAGCAGGAAGTTAAAAAAATTATAGCTCCGGTTTTGTTGATGCATATTTATTTTTCTACTGTGGTCTAGCGGTGCCAGCCACTCCCCCCGCTTCACCTGCTTCACCCCGCACTGTGTCGTCACCCGATATCGGCAGTGTGAAAGCATTTAGTAGTAATTGTATCAAACTACCAGTCCGACGATATCGTGTAGTTACCGTTATCGTCCAATGTGAAAACGCCCAATAGGTATTTATGTAAAAACTAATCCTACCTAATCTCTTTGGCAATAATATCAAACTGACGGCAATTGATGACATTTTTACCACATATATGGCAAAAAGAAAGAAGAAATTAGTTCCATTAGTTTTCGGCACTCTCCCAGTACTATTCGACCTTGACGCGAGAGTATGCTTATCGATTTCAATTAAGGCATAATGAAGAATTATCATTGAGTGATTGAATTACGTGAAGAGAATGACGATAGGATTAATTCATTCTAATAAAATTTTGTGATACGTTTTTTTTTCAAGTGTTTAGAGGATTCTAAGCACTTGAAAAAAAAAATGATAGAATTATGTCATAATTTAATTAAATGCACTCTCGGATATTTCGCAAGGAATAATTCGATATCGATACCAACAGATATCGAAATATCGACTAAATCACACCTCTAGCTCATTTCGTCAACAGATTTCTCAGTGCTCGCTCGCTCGCATCGTTATTGTACAAGTAGAGTACAATCTGTATGTACATACGTATCTAGCGTTTGTACATATATTTTTTTTAATAGTGTCCTAGCGTTTAGCTTTGACGCCAGATGGCGTGTACAATTAAAAATTTGTTTGTTTAGCGTTTACGCCATCTAGTAGACTCAGTGTTATCATGTAAAGATGTAAAATATATTATTTACAGTTTATAAAGACTAATTTAATAAATAAATTAATTAATGAACCCCAGTAATTTATTCTTATACAATAAGCTGATTTTTAAGTGATTTAATTGCGTTTTTATTTTATCAATAGTCCAAACGATGTTCGTAGCGACATCTATTGGTGTCAAATCTATACTAATTCTGAAATGTATGGAGCTGGCCACCCGTGATAATACTATGCAACTTCCAGACGTCAAAATACTCCGATTATGTATTAACCGGGACGTTAAACTACCTCTGCCACCTCGGTTAGATAAAACGCTTGATTATTGTATTTAATCGGATGATTGTCTCTGGTGAACACGAAAATGCATGGTAAACGCCCGATTATAATTTAACGGCCCGTTTTGTAGTCGGTGAACTCGGACCTAAATGTTCTATATCTTATGTCTTTTTATTTTAAGTGACAGGATTGCTTTCCTCGTTTTATGTGACGAATGATCGTAAGTATTAGATAATATTTTGAAGATTTGTGACTTTATTACTAGGTGCTATGGTTGTAATTAGGTTGAACATAAAACTGTTTTAAAACATTTCTCTCCGTTTGTTAGTAAACAAATGAAGCTGTAAAAGTATGTTCACGCGGACAGCATTTAGCTTGGATTTTGTACGTGACCTGACATCTTAGTGGTAGATAAAATTACAACGAAATTGCCACAGAATTCTTTTGACACTACATGTATTTCAATACCAAAAAATATAAAGCTAGCCGATGATTCCTTTCACATCAGTAGTGAGATAGATATTTTACTTGCTGCCGATATCTTCTTTAAGGCACTGTTGCCACAGCCTGAGGAGATACAACAATGTGGTGCTGCACAACCTAATTTCATTCATACGCATTTTGGGTACATTGTAGGTGTTAGCATCCCATACCTCCCTTCTCAGAAAAATGATGTTTCTTTATTTTGCAATGAATGTCAATCTGATATAAATGAAACTATACCTAAGTTTTGGCAAACAGAATCAGTACCCGAGATGTTTGCGGAACATACGTCTGAACAGCAGTATTGCGAAAAGTACTTTGCGGAAACTGTCAAGATTATAGATAATAAATTTGTAGTTTCAATTCCCCTCAAAGTACCTATGTCTGATGTGAACAATTTAATAGGAGATTAATTTGGTTTAGCAATGAAAAGATTTTTAAATCTTGAAAAACGACTTCAGAAGGATTATAAATTATTTGAGATGTATCAACAATTTATTCATATATAATATCTAACTATGATCTTTATAAGGATACAGTCTATTTTTTACCTCATCATCCTGTTATAAAAGAAGATGCATTAAGTACCAAGTTGAGAACTGTATTTGATGGCTCCATGAAAACGAGTAATAAAATTTCTTTAAATTACATAATTTTGAATGGGCCAATGGTAAAACCTGAATTAATTGATATTTTAATTTTATTCAGATTATTTAAGTACTTCCAAAAAATCATGCTTCTCCGTGGTATAGTATTTGCGTTATACAGGTTGATAGAAAATAATTTAAGGTGTCATAAAATTGACAACTATGAAAAATTTTAGAAACACTGGATTTAATATTGTTTCAATTGTATTGATTAGTTAATATTCCAAATTTGAGGTCCCTAGCTTTAGCCATTACAAAAATATGAAGGTGCAAAAATTTGATATTTCACCCTTTATAACTTTATGCTGCATGAAAAATTTGAGAAACTTAATAGTACATTTCGAAACAAATACTATAGAAAGCTTATATTCCAAAAATCAAGCTTCTGCTATGAATATTAACTGAGAAAAACAGGATGCTAAAAGTAATTTTTCGACATTTTTACTTTGTCTATGGGCAAAACTTTGACAAACACCGAGTTGAAATTTGTAGTATTTGTATAGGATAACTTGTATACGAAAATTCATTTTCCTATCTTCAGCCGTTGCAGAGATATATGTGTTTGAAAAACGCATAATTTCCATCGGTAATAACTACCTCCAAGAAAAAAAGTTTGAGAAACGCCGAAAATACATTTTAACAGTATTATTAAACTACCTACACTATAAATTTTGAGTTTGTAGCATTCAAACTCACAAAGTTATCAAGGTTTAACGGAAACAAAGCAAATCCCTTATTTTTTTAAATTTTCCTCCCATAGACAAAAGTTTGAGAAACGCTCGCACCCATATCTAATATTTTTTTACTGAAAAAGCTACATTAAAAATTTCAGACCTCTAGACCATAAGGTTCCAGAGATATTAAGATTCTTAAAATCGCACAAAGGGCCCGTTTCCACCGCTGCGGAAAGGAATTTCGAAAAATCGTTTCTTAAATGGCGTCTACGTGACAAAATCTATGCACATGCCAAATTTCACATTAATCGGTTCAGCGGTGTGGGCAGGATGATGTTTACCCAAAAAACCGCTTCTCTTTTATATATATAGACTAGCTTTCGCCCAGCGGTTTCACCCGCATTAGAGTTCATGAACACCCCGTACTCAATTTAACCAACCAAATAATATGTACGTCAATTTGTCCGTTAGTATTCTCATACCTCGAGAACCACAGTACAGATTATGAAGCGCTTTTCAAAGATAGGTATCCTCTTAGGTTCAGGTTCCTAGATGAAGGTTTTAGGCTATTTAATATCCAGGGACAGGTATAGTTCTGTGACGATTGAATGCTATATAAATATACCTATTAAGCATGTGGAGTTCAGTTTTCACGTTTAAATACTTGTCAAAAAATTACAATCCATTATTAGTCATACATAAGTTTTTGTTACGTTAAAAAAAAACAGTCAAAGGTTCAGAGCCATACAGCCTTCTTATTATTTTTTATTTTTGTAGGTATATTGAATTTTTATGTTTGATTTCTTTTTTTTTTATAAGTTTCGAATGGTATGCAATGCAGGAGATAAAAGTTTTTCTTTCTTCTTTCTTTCTAAACGTTCAAACAGTGTGTAATGAAAATTGGCAGAGAGGTAGACCCGTGAGATAAGAAGGTAGGTATTTTTATCCCAGAACTTGTGAGAAACTAAGGACAGCTTCTTAAATGATTGTCTCAATGATACAATACAGATTAATGCAAAATTGTCAAGAACTGCCAACATAAACCTATCTATAATTTATCTATACTAATAATAATCTATATATCTATCTATCTAAACTATAATAAAACTGAAGAGTTTTTGTTTGTTTGTATGAACGCGCTAATCTCTGGATCTATCAGTCGGATTTGGAAAAATCTTTTTGCAATTGAAAACCTGAAAAAAAATATGTGAAGAATGTCCCAGGATATTTATTTATTTTTGTATAGCACGGGCGATGCGACGCGGCGCCCGATGTAACCCGAGCAATACCGAAAAGAACCGAACTATGCATGACTTCACCGACATGAAGTCCTATACGTAATTTGTTTGATGATAATTGCTTTGACGTTGAATATTTTTAAGTTGAATTGTTGTAGATGTTATATACGGATTTCATAGAAACAAATACTACTTAAGAAGGTCCTAATTATTTCAAAATTGGTTTTGAGTTTATTTTTACTAAATTTGTTTTTTTTTATTTCTTGGGTGAAAACTTAATCTATATATAGGTAGTAATAATAAAGCCGAAGAGTTTGTTTGAACGCACTAATCTCCGGAGCTATTGGTCCGATTCGAAAAATTGTTTCACTAATGGGAAGCTACATTATCCCCGAAGGTTATAAGCTACTTATAAACCCGCGAACGAAACCGCGGGGAACAGCTAGTTATTTTATATAAACTAAATGCTAAGTATTATAATTTTAGATCACTTGTTTGAGATATTGAAGAAAATTTAAAGCTTTGTTACTTTATTTTGGCATGAAAGTTGAACAATACTGTGAGTGGAAGGGTTCTTAGTGTGCTATAAACAATGCATGCTATATGATAGCTTAAATTCATAAAATATGGTACTTATATGAATAGAGTAGCTTTATACAGTCTGATAAACTTTTAAAAAAAATCATATAAATATCTATGACTAAAATTTAGAATAATTTTGATTTGTATGTTGTTACATTTGTGTTAATTAGTCTATATTCAAAATTTTGGATCTTTTGCTCAAGTAATTGCAAAAAGATTAAAGGGCAAAAATGAAATATTTCACCCTCTATAACATTTTATTGCTAAATAGTATTACAAAATGCTTTAGGATTCTTATAGTGCTTGCTATGGGTAGCTTATAACCCGAAATTCGTGGTTGTTAAATGAATAGGAAAAGCGTTATACAGGTTGATGAAAAAAAAAAAATGTCATAAAATTGTCTGTGATTAAAAAGTTTGAAATTATTGATGTGCATGTTGTTACAATTATGTTACATGGTCTACAACCAAAATTTTAGATCCCTAGCTCAAGTAATTGCAAAAATATTAAGGGGCCAAAATACAATTTTCCACCCTCTATAACATTTAATTGCTGAATAGGATTACAAAATGCTTTAGGATTCTTATAGTGCTTGCTATAGATAGTTTATTTCCAAAAAATCATGCTTCTTAGTTAAATAGTTCTTGCGTTATACAGGTTGATAAAAAAAAATTAAAAAGGTCATAAAATTTTCTATAATTAAAAAAAATAAAATTATTGTTTTGCGTGATGTTACAATTATGTTACATGGTCTACATTTAAAATTTTGGAACCCTAGCTTAAGTAGTTGCAAAAATATTAAGGAGTAAAAATAAAAATTTCCAGCCTCTATAACATTTCATTACTAAATAGTATTGCATAACGCTTCAGGATTCTTATAGTACTTGCTATAGGTAGCTTATTCCCAAAAATTTATTCTTCTAAGATGAATAGTTCTTGCGTTATTCAGGTTTATAGAAAATAATTGAAGGTGTCATAAAATTGACAACTATGAAAAATTTGAGAAACACTGGTTTGAATATTGTTCCAATTGTATTGATTAGTTAATATTCCAAATTTGAGGTCCCTAGCTTTAGCCATTACAAAAATATTAATGTGCAAAAATTTGATATTTCACCCTTTATAACTTTGTGCCGCATGAAAAGTTTGAGAAACTTAACAGTACATTTCAAAACAAATACTGTAGAAAGCTTATATTCCAAAAATCAAGCTTCTGCTATGAATATTAACTGAGAAAAACAGGATGTTAAAAGTAAATTTTCAACATTTTTACTTTGTCTATGGGCAAAACTTTGACCAACATCAAATTGAAATTTGTAGTATTTGTATAGCATAACGCGTATATGAAATTTCATTTACCTATCTTCAGCCGTTGCAGAGATATAAGAGTTTGAAAAATGCATAATTTCCATCAGTAATATCTTCCTCGAAGAAAAAAAGTTTGAGAAACGCCGAAAATATATTTTAGCAGTATTATTAAACTACCTACAATATAAATTTTGAGTTTGTAACATTCAAACTCACAAAGTTATCAAGGTTTAACGGAAACAAAGCAAATCCCTTATTTTTTTTAATTTTCCTCCCATAGACAAAAGTTTGAGAAACGCTCGCACCCATATCTAATATTTTTTACTGAAAAAGCTACATTAAAAATTTCAGACTCCTAGACCTTATGGTTCCAGAGATATTAAGATTCTTAAAATCGCACAAAGGGCCCGTTTCCACCACTGCGGAAAGGAATTTCGAAAAATCGCTTCTTAAATGGGGTCTACGTGACAAAATCTATGCACATGCCAAATTTCACATTAATCGGTTCAGCGGTGTAGGCAGGGGGATGTTTATCCAAAAAACCGCTACTCTTTTATATATATATAGATAATAAAAATGCCACCAATTCAGGTCAAAAGAAATGCATATAGCTGTGCTATTTATTTAAGAGTTGTTGACGGTCAGGGCATTGTAAGTATGTCACTTCTTTGTTCTAAATCTAGGATTGCAACTAAAGACAATAAATTGTCTATACCGCGGCTAGAGCTGAATTCTGCCTTACTCATGTCAAGGTTAAGTACCCGAGTATATAATACGTTGAGTAAAAAACTACAAATACAAGGTGTATATCTCTTTAGTGACTCTCAAGTAGTATTGACTTGGTTAGTAACTGATTCAATAAAATTAAATAACTATATAGCCAATCGAGTCAAATTAATAAATCAATATAGATTGACTTTTCAATGGTTATACATAAAAACAGATCACAATCCAGCTGACTGTTTAAGTAGGGGAGTTAACCCTAGCGACCTTCAAAATAATCATTTATGGTGGAGAGGAACTGTGGTTTATGTCTAATTCTAGTTACGATTTTAATTATTGTAATTTTAATCTTGTTAGTCACTTACCTGAGGTAAAGGTTAAAAAACCAAAATGTGATGAGGTGGTTTGTGCAGCATCACAAGATAAGCAGATTTCTTTATTCTCTTATATCTTAGGGAAATATTCAAATATAAATAAGGCAACGAGAGTACTTGCTTATATTATACGGTTTTGTCAAAATATAAAGCCAAGTGTTCAATGTATTAGAAAGGACTATAATATTACGTTTTCAGAACAAAACGATGCTTTGCATTTACTGATTAAAAATGAACAAGGTATTTTTCTCAACCAAGAAATCGTTTCTTTAAAAGCAGGTAGGTCAATAATATCATCTTATTTAAAGAGGCTGTCCTTTCCTTGATTCTAATGGACTCCTAAGAGTAGGTGGTAGGTTACAAAATTCTTCCTTGCCATATAGTCAAAAACATCCGATAATTTTGCCTGAGGAATCAAAACTTGTTCAATTGATAGTTGAAAATTTCTCGATTGCTTAATTAATTAAGCAATCGAGAAGCGTCATTACCACTAAAGGATATATTGTTGTCTATGTGTGTTTTGTTACAAAGGCTATCCACGTAGAATTAGTGTCGGATCTTACGACAGATGCGTTCTTGGCTTCATTTAAACGTTTTATTTCTAGAAGAAATTGTCCTACAGAAGTTTACTGTGATAATGCAGGTACCTTTAAGTCAGCAAATTCAAAATTAACTGAACTCTATAAATTAAATAATTCTAAAAAACATCAGGCACAAGTACTAAACAAAACTGCAAATTTACGCGTAAACTTTCATTTTATTCCGAGTTATTCCCCAGTTTTCGCTCGACTTTGGAAGCCGCTGTAAAAAGTGTAAAGCATCATCTCAAAAGGGTTCTAGGTGCTCATGTATTTAATTATGAACAGCTTTACACAGTATTGGTGCAGATTGAAGGCATCCTAAATTCTCGACCAATAACTCCGATGTCATCAAATGTTGAGGATTTTTCATTTCTGACGCCAGGTCAGGTGACGGTTCTTGACTGGAGCTCCTTTCACTTGTATTCCAGACCAAGATCTCACAAAATTACCGGATAATCGAATTGAGTTTTGGAATAAATGTATTGCTTTGCAACAAAGATTTTGGAAGTATTGGTCAAAACAATATCTAAATGTTTTACAAAATCGTCCTAAATGGAAGGATGTCCAACCGAATATTAAAGTCGATTCCTTAGTTATATTAAAAGAGCTCAATACAGCTCCAATGGTTTGGCCTATGGCCAGGGTAACAAAGGTATTTCCTGGAAGTGATGGCAACGTTAGAGCCTTAGAAGTAAAAAAGGCAAATGGCAGTTAACAACGATTACAAAAATTTGTATTTTGCCAATAGAAAATTAAGTTTACTTATGTCAAGGCATTTCTTTAAGTTAACAATAAGGACTTGAGTACATTTAGTTGTTATTTAGTACCTATATACTATTCGGTACACTTATTTGGAACCTTTTTTGTTCGTAACTTACCATATTTAAATGATTTATATTTAGGCTAGGTAAATAGCCTATAGATGTTTAGTTACATAATGATATATAGAAAATATGTGTGAATTCATTTATACTTGTATTTACATAGCTTTAATGAGTGATCATTAAGAAAAATATTGTATGATTGAAAACCTATAATTCTACAGTCCACTGGCAAGCTATCATAATGCTTTGTAGGTAATACAAGTAGTACGTTAATTCACAAGTCTAATGCATGAATTATTTAAATTTAACAATAGATAGGTATTGTTTAACTCTGTCTTGGGAGTATGTTTGGAACAACAGAAACTTTTTTATAAATATTGTCTGTGACATTTAATTTCTTCTTCAATAAAGTCGTCGTACTGAAAGCACGTATAAATTTCTTTTATTCGCCTAAAATAGTAAATTCAGATTTAAACACTTCCGAAGCATTCATAAGTGTCTTATCAAGGCCTAAACTGAATAAATAGTTGTTATATATAGTTTTGAGTTTGATCATTTAATAGAAACTCACATTTAGCCTATGTTAAAGCCTTAAGTAGAATATCACATGAACACAATGTGCAACCACATTGTGTTCATGTGATATTCTACTTAAGGCTTTAACATAGGCTAAATGTGAGTTTTATGCGATTTTAGATTAACGCCTGTGTCCTCAGCTAAGTATTGTACGCAAATTCAAAAAGAAAAACAAAAAGTTCATTCTTTGAATTTTTATATTAATGCCTATTTTACACAAAAAAAACAAAATTTACAAAAAAAACTGAAATTCATCAAGTTTTAAAAATGAAAATCAAAACTATTTCGACTGTTCCATGCTTCGATCAACAATATCATAGATATCGGGACACGTACAAAATCCAAGCTAAACGCTGTCCGCGTGAATATACTTTTACAACTGTATTTGTTTACTAACAAACGGAGAGAAATGTTTTAAAACAGTTTTCAGTTCAACCTAATTACAACCATAGCACCTAGTAAAAAAAAGTCACAAATCTTCAAAATATTATCTAATACTTACGATCATTCGAACTAAACAAAATAAGAGCTCACTTCTCTAGTGAGCTGTTATTTAACGAGACGGATTTTTTGCGCCGACCCATAATCTTTGTTGATCGAAGGTTCCATGATTCCATTGAAATTTTATATCTAAGATAAAACATTATAAAATTGCCGAGTGCAAGGAGAAATAAAATGTATTAAAATCACTTTATTTCAATAAATATGGGCTTTTTACTCATATTTGCCTATGAATAAATTAATAATACTTAAATAGTTTGCAAAACTTAGCTCAGTTATATTATGAAGGCGTTTGAAGTGCTCATTACGAATGTGCAATATGTCAAATTAATATGAGTCACTGATGTTATGTCATAATAACATATTATATACAGGGTAATTTTTCCCCAGAGACTGAAAGTTTCGTACGTTTATTAGGGTTCTATCCTTACAAATTCTCTGATCCACAACTATTCTGTGATTTTTCTGTAGAAGTGCGATGTAGGCTGCATTGATATTCACGGCATAGCGCCATCTATGTTTTATAATTTGAGCATATGTCTGAGGTCAATCGATGAACGTCATCGGCAAATCTTTAAGCCTTAAATGCGTGTGAAACTGCTGCGCAAAATCTAATTCAACATCTACATATATTATATACTAATAATAAAGCTTAAGAGTTTGTTTGTTTGAACGCGCTTATCTCTGCATCTACCAGTCGGATTTGTTATAACCTTTTTGCATTTGAAAGCCCAATTATTAAGGAAGGTTAAAGGCTATATATCACGCTATGATCCTTAGAAGTCGAGCCTATAATAAAAATAACCGAACTATGCACGTCTGTATCAGGTGAAGTCCTATACGTAATTTGTTTGATGATAATTTGCTTTACTGCGTTGAATATTTTTAAGTTGAAATGTTGTAGATATTACGGATTTCATAGAAACAAATATTTTTTTTTCTATTAGGTAATAGGTTATAAAGAAGATACAAGTAGGTAGTCCTACATAGGAAGGAGCTAATTATTTCAAAAATGGCTTTGGGTTTTTTTTACTAAATTTGTTTTTTTTTTATTTCATGGGTGAGAGCTTATCTATCTTTAGTAATAATAAAGCTGAAGAGTTTGTTTGTTCGAACACGGTAATCTCCGGTGTTACTGGATCGATTCGAAACATTGTTTCAATTATAGGAAGCTACATTGATCCCCTAAGATTATAGGCTACTTTTTATCCTGGGAACGCGAGTGAAACAGCTTGTTAATATATAAACCCATTCTTACCGTCCAGGTCCACCCCTCGCTACCGGAGCTGGCTTCGCCATCGGTTCTTTTTCTTCATTCTCTTTCCTTTTCTTCCGTTTTGAAACTTCATCATCAACCGAATCGTCGTGATTTTCATCAGCATAACTCCTTTTTGAGCTCCCTGCCGAGTCGTCTTGTGATGAAGACACGACACCACTTGCTAAAAAATTTTAGTTGGCACACTTTATTTGTTTAGAATAGAATTTAATATAATTATTATCTCACCATGGTAAGAGATGATGTGACTGAAAGCGGTTAGCACACTAGAAAGTTAGCCCCATGTAAGTATGCAAACCGGATCAGGCCCGCCGCTAGCTTTTTAGTAGCCTGCGTGCAATACCGATTATGCCGCCCTACGACTACTTACGCTGAGTTTTGTCAAAAAGGCTATTTAATGTTTTCTCTGATTGAATTTGGGGCGCCACCAAGCGGGGGCGGGCGGTCAACCTGCCGATGGACATGACAATGATTTTGAATATTACGTGATGAGTTGCTCGATTTGCCGCCCCCCTGGACGTGCCGCCGGCGTGCGGAGCACGCCTTGCACGCCCGCTTACGGCGGGCCTGAACCGGATAATACGTTATCCAAAAAATTAGAATTTTCTAAACATTTTCTAAAAATGTATTATAATGTTAAGGCGGATAGGCCCATCTTTGTGGTGCTATATCAAAACTTTATTTTTGGCGATGATAGCCCAGTAGTAATGACGTCGAATGCCGAGACGAAGGTTATGGGTTCGAATCCTACAATGAGCTTGAGCTTTCGGAGAAGGGAAACATCGTGGGGAAACCATATCACGGTAGTAGGGTACTTTGTAGTACCCGCCTGACGGGCTACCACCCTGAAGTTGAAAATCTATAGCCAACACAAACACCTGTCGGTGTTCCGATAGCTGCACATGAGAGCCAGTTCCCCTCTAGGCTTTGTGTGCTTACCACTTTCGGCCACACCATCACTAACAACGCTGAGATTGTGGTCAAACACAAGCCTTACCTATACATGGTAAAAAAAATGTCGTATTTTTTTATGTTTATTTATATTTAGGGTACCGTACCTCAAAAGGATAAACGGTCTCCTTATTGGATCACTTGTCTGTGTGTGTCTGTTCGTCCGACTGTCATAGACAAGTAGCTACGAAACTACTGGACCGATAGAGTTGATATTTGATATTTTTTTATGTTTCGCAAACTATAACAAGTAGCATATCAAATGATAATAATAATTTTATTATTTTGCAAAAGATTCAGATGTTGTTTTAGAATTTAAATTAAGTTATACATCTGTACACAATATATTAAAACCCTGCCTCTTAAACTAGGATAACCTGTATCTTGCCCCGATGGCGTTCCGGGGCGTGTCCTGGCCCTGGCCCTGACCCCTGACGCCATGGAGCTTCGATTGAGGGGACTCTTCGATGCCTGTCTGGCTCAAGCCATAATCCCACAGAGGTGGAAGACAGGCCGACTAGTCCTCCTCCGGAAGGAAGGGCGTCCGGCGGAATCTCCCTCCGCCTACCGACCCATCGTGCTGCTCGACGATATAGCCAAGCTCTTTGAAAGAGTGGTGGCGGGGCGAATCGTCGAGCACCTAGAGGGGATCGGCCCCAATCTGGCGGAGTGCTAGTTTGGGTTCCGTAGGGGTCGTTCGACCATCGACGCGGTATTGCGAGTTAAGGCCCAAGCACAGGAGGTAGTTGCTAGGGGTGGAGTTGTTCTGGCGGTGTCACTCGACATCGCCAACGCGTTCAACTCTATCCCCTGGAGCTGCATACGGGAGGCGCTCCGATATCATGGAGTGCCCCCGTACCTGTGCCGAGTCATCGGGGCTTACCTGTCCCATAGGTCGGTGGTCTACCCATGCCGGGAGGGCTGGGGCCGACGGAATATGTCGTGTGGTGTTCCGCAGGGTTCGGTTCTGGGTCCGCTCCTGTGGAACATCGGGTACGATTGGGTGCTGCGGGTACCGTGTATCCAAGGTGTCGACGTAACGTGTTACGCCGACGACACCCTGGTAACTGCCCGCGGCACGTGTTATAATACAGCCGCCTACCGCGCCACCGCTGGAGTGGCGCAAGTAGTGGGCCGGATACGACGATTGGGCTTGGAGGTGGCCCTTAGCAAGTCTGAGGCCCTGTGTTTTCATGGGCCTCGGCGGGCGCCGCCTCGAGGTGCCCATATCGTCGTGAGTGGAGTTCGCATAGACGTCGGGTTGACGATGAGATACTTGGGTCTCGTCCTTGACGGTCGGTGGGATTTCACAGCCCACTTTGGGCGCCTGGTGCCAAGGGTGATGGGAGCGGCGGCTACTCTTGGGCGGTTGCTGCCGAACACCGGCGAACCGAGCGCCCTTTGCAGGCGGCTGTACCTCGGGATCGTGCGATCGATGGTGCTGTACGGAGCTCCCGTATGGACGGAAGCCTTGAACCGCTGCATTATCACTCTCTTGCGGAGACCGCAGAGAGTGGTGGCGATCAGGGCTATACGGGGATATCGCACGATCTCCTCCGAAGCGGCGTGTGTGCTGGCCGGGTCCTTGCCTTGGGACCTCGAGGCGAGAGCCCTCGCGTCAGTTTATTTCTGGCGTGAGGAGGCGCAGGCCCAGGGCCAGATGCCGGCACAACGTGAGGTGGAAGGGCGCAGAGCACAGTTGCGCGCGCTCGCCATCCAAGAGTGGAAGTGCCCTAGTGCGGGGCTTAAGACCATCGAGGCCATCCGTCCAGTGTTGGATGAGTGGCTCGAGCGGAGGCACGGCACCCTCACCTTCCGGATGACGCAGATCCTCTCGGGACACGGTTGTTTCGGGAGGTATCTGTGTCGGATCGCCGGGAGGGAGCCAACCGCCGAATGCCACCACTGTGACGGGTGCCTCGAGGAGGAGGCCCAGCACACGTTGGAGGTGTGCCCAGCCTGGGCAAGTGAGCGCAGCGAGCTCTGCGCCCAGGTGGGGACTGACCTTTCGCTGCCGAACGTTGTTCGCGCGGCAGTCGACAGCGAGAGGTCGTGGGACGCACTCCACTCCTTCTGCGAGCACGTTATGCTCGCGAAGGAGGCGGCGGAACGTGACAGGGAGACATTTACCACCCTGGCTATCCGCCGCAGGAGAACTGGGCGTCGGAGGGCGGCCTTTATGAGCCACCTTCCCCCCCACATGAGCCCAAGGGTGGCGGACTCGGGGGAGTCTGCCGCCCGCCATGGGGCTCGGGTAGACGTGCGCGTGTTCCCGCACGCTATCCAAGACGAGACGGTGAGGACAAGAGCTCCGGTCCACACCGTCACCGACGATGTCGTCGTCGTCGAAGAGGCCTCGCACCAGGCCGTCGCTGCTGGGTACGCGGACGAATGCTTCGGCGCCCCCGTATACCCAGCCGGCAGCGACATGTAGGAACACTGTGGGGTTTTAGTCAGTAGGAGTCTGACATAACCCTGCCGCTCCCCCCGGGGCCGCAGGGTATCCTATGAGGATTTCCCCACATAAAAAAAAAAAAAAAAAAAAAAGGATAACCTGTATCTTAAGAGACAGTGTTCGGCTATAAAATTTTTACTTTATTTGGTTGACACAGTTCACTCAATGCATAAATCTATGCATTGAGTGAACTGTGTCAACCTAACATTCGATCAATATTAATAACAGACAAATAAAATAGAATATATAGAAAATAATAGTAGTTTATGATACTGTTGCATAATAGGGGTTATTAAATACTAATAATTACCTTACAATTTAAGTGTATTATGTAATTGTTATTGTATATGTGGGAGGTGAGTGTAAGGATGTGTGAATGTATGTTATGGTGTCATGTGTATGTTATTGTTGTTAAAAACACACGTAAGCGAACTCAATTCCCTGAATCTCATCTCTCAAAACATAAGAAGCATTAACTGTAACATCAAAAACTTCACTACCTTAATTATTAGATCTAAAATAAACTGGGACGTTATAGTTCTCACTGAGTGCTGGCTCTCACCAGCCAAAGGTGTCCCGGTTCTCGATGGGTTCAACCATATAACTACAACATCTCATAAGACTCAGAATGAAGGCGTCGTAGTTTATTATAATAACCAACTGAATATCTCTTTTGAAGAACCTATCCAAAACGGGTGACAAACGTTCTTATGACTACCTCAATGTTCTGGCGAGTCATTGTATACTTCCGGGACATGCCTTGGCAACCCATGGCCAGACATGTCTAGACCATATGATGATTAAAAACAAACTAAATACTTCTTGTTTTGTAATAGAATCCTCGATCACTGATCATGACTGTGTTGCCTTGACCATGAAACTAGGCAGACGGCTCGAGCTCGCAAATAAACCTAGCGTTCGTCTTGATTATGATGGTCTCGACCTTGCTATCCAACATATTCCGGTCACAGGCATTTTAAATTGTAATGATGTCAATGCAGCAACAGATCTTCTTGTAAATAATATTTCGAGGGCTATAATGACAAATTCAAAAAATTTTAAGTCTCCCAGAAGGAAAAAATTCAACAAACCATGGATTTTAGTCTCTATTCCCCACCTGCTATCGAAGTTAGAGAGGATTGGAGTAAGAGGGCTCCCTCTAAAATTGTTTGGAGATTATTTGAAAGACAGGACCCAGCGGGTAAAAATTGACAACCTGATTAGCGACAAGCAAACAGTTATGGCGTGCCCCAGGGCAGTATCCTCGGCCCCACGCTGTTCCTCGTCTACATTAACTGCCTCTGTAGTATGCAGCTTCGAAATGGAAAAATCCTTACGTTTGCGGATGACACGGCACTTTTCTTCAGCGGAGTAACTTGGGAAGATGTTTTTGGCGATGCGCAATGTGGCTTTAACAACGTCTGTGCTTGGCTCAGGGATAATGTTCTAACACTTAACGTTTCCAAAACCAAGTACCTAGTATTTGCTTCAAGATCTAACCTACTCCCTCCTACGTCTTTTACCATTACAGCTCATACTTGTACTAGGCCCACAAATTCATGTCACTGTCTATCTCTTCAAAGAACTGACACAATCAAATACCTCGGAATTACTATTGACCAAACTCTCAGTATATTTTTAAACTTTAGATCGGTAACGACGACATTTTCGATTATACGTTACCATAATCGATAAAACGGAATGTGTTATTAAGATGTCTTCAGTAAAGTCGAAGGAAATAATCTCTATTGTAACTGATGATGCAGTTTTTAATTTAGTAGACATTTTGGTGAGATTTTGCGTAGACATTCGAAATGAAATGAAATATTATTTATTCAAATAGACCTTCACAGGCACTTATGAATAGTCAGACTCTAATGCACGGTTCGGAAGGTAGCTTTTGCTGAGAAGAGCCGGCAATAAACTCAGCAATTACTCTTTTCAAAATGAACTTCATAATTTAGGTACATAAAATATATCCTGTAAGAGCGAGCGCTACACCCAAGCCTTTTTGTCATTTAAATATTCGTTAATATTGTAATAAGCCTTCTTTACTAAAACGGTCTTAATATGTTCCTTAAATTTATGTGAAGGCAAGTTTAAAAGTGGAAGAGGTATCATATTATAAAAGCGTGTACACAGACCTAAAAACGAACCATGTACATTGGAGTCTATAAGCAGAATTTACAAGTTTATGCTTATTTCTAGTATTTATACAATGCACGTCGCTTTTTTTTACAAAGACCAATATTTTTATGAACAAATAATATGTTTGCATAAATATACTGTGACGCTACAGTGAGGATACCGATTTGTTTAAATTTATCTCTTAGGGAAGCCCGAGAATTCAAATTGTAAATAGCTCGCACTGCTCTGTTCTGTAAAATAAAAATAGTTTCTATGTCAGCTGCCTTACCCCACAGTAAAATACCATAGGACATAATACTATGAAAATAGCTAAAATAAACGAATCGAGCTGTATCTACATCTGTTAGCTGCCTAATTTTTCTAACTGCATAAGCAGGGCTCTGTCACTTCGTGTGTAGGTATAAGATAATTGCCTACCGCTTCGCTCACACTGAGTGTGCAAACTCAGTGTGGCTGTCGCGCTCCTGGCGTACGTACGTATGTTTTCGCGCTCTTTCGACAGGTCGCTCGCGTCGCGTAGGTACCTACCTAACCTTCTCGTACCATCATAAGAATAGTACTTCGTGTTTGTGAACTGACTGATTGATTTATGCTGCTGATTTATTGATAATATTAGTGAAAATGACAATTGAAAATCAATTTAATAAAAAATATTAGTTTCACTACTCCATGTCCATGCTGCCGATCAGAGTTTATTTTTAAACTATTTGTTAGATTTCGCATTTATGCTGCCATAAAATTTAATAATCGTTATTTTGGAGAAGGCAAGAAATATATGAGGCACTATATTAAAGTTAAGCAATAGGGTAGATGACTGACTTAGCAAATAGCAGCTACTCTTTAATAAATGTCAAAACGATCGGTTACATGGAATATTGTATGAAATACTAAGCTATGACGTCATCGTTTCACAGCATCAAATGATCTACTCTTAGTGGTTCTACTGGTAATTAAAAATCATAGAAAGCATTAAATGTACAACATATTTGATGTTTCCGCGTGTTTTCAGATGTTTTATGCATTGGTTAGTGTTTGGTCATTTATTTTTGACACTGTCATCTAGCCTATTGTAATTTATATTAGTTTAATTACATTTACATAATAAATATTACAAGTAAATACAAAAAAATAAAGTATTTTATTTTTAGTACTTGTGGCAACCCTACTGATTGACCATTAAGCAGCGGGACGACGAATAACGTACGCTAACGCGCGGCGTCAAGGCACAGTTTAGATCGCACGCGGTCGGGCGCGCCAAGTTTAGGTATTTAAAATGTCGGCTTTCTTCAAGATCAAAGGAGTGCAACTTCTTTACGCTAGTACTATTATCTATTCTGTGGCATAAGCAGCTGAACTGAGCTTCCCCGCAAGACATGATATATGGGTGCCCCATTGAAGTTTTGAGTCTAAAGTAATCCCTAAGAATATTGTTGACTCAACAAGACCTAGAGACTCATTATTTATCATTAAGTTACAGTCGACTTTTTTTACATTGGGTAGTGCAAATTTAATACATTTAGTTTTCTTAACATTTAAAACTAGATTATTTACAGTAAACCAGTTTAACACCTGGGCTATTGCACCATTTACATCGTCAAAATCAGATTTCTGTCTATCAACACTAAAAATCATTGAGGTATCATCAGCAAACAGTACAATCCCACAGGTATTTTTAACATAAAAAGGAAGGTCATTTATATAAATTAAAAATAGGAAAGGACCTAAAATAGATCCTTGCGGCACACCCATATGCACAGGAGAACCAGATGATTTAACTCTATTAACATCAACACTTTGAGTTATATTCCCAAGATAGGATATCATCAGATCAAGTGCTGCACACTTAACTCCATAATAATCCAGTTTACGTATGAGCGCCCGGTGATCAACGCAATCAAAAGCTTTAGATAAATCACAGAAGACTCCAATAACATTCTGTGACTTTTCCCAAGCGCTAAAAATATTTCTCAAAAGTGCTACCCCGGCATCAATGGTTGAACGACCTTTTGTAAACCCATACTGCTGATTATGTAAAAGTTTATTCAAATTAAAGTGAGCAAGTAATTGCGTTAAGATGATCTTTTCAAATACTTTGCTCAGAGCTGGCAAAATGGAAACTGGCCTATAATTCGTAGGATCACTAGGGTCACCTGCTTTGAATAAAGGAATGACTTTGCTATGTTTCATTAAATCTGGAAATTGTCCACTATCTACACATTTGTTAAAAATTAAAGCTAAATGGGGAGCAATCTTGTCTATGATACCTTGCAAAACAATTACGGATATATCCCATAAATCACCTGTGCGTTTAACTTTCAAGCTTTTAAATGTTTTGACTATGTCGTAAGGTGTAATATGTCTAAAATTGAATAGTTCACAGCACTCTGAGACATTGGTTTTCAATATTAATTCAGCATCTATCGGTGAGGAATTTAAGGAGCTGGTTGTATGTACCGGTATGTTAGAAAATAATAAATTAAACGCTTGTTTCAATATTAATTCAGCATCTATCGGTGAGGAATTTAAGGAGCTGGTTGTATGTACCGGTATGTTAGAAAATAATAAATTAAACGCTTGTGCAATATTATTATCTTCAGAAATAATACTATCATTAATATTTAACTCAATACGTTTACTATTGTTACGAGATTTTCCCCTTTCAGCATTGATAATATTCCAAGTAGTTTTAACTTTATTATTTGACTGACTAATTTTATTTCTCAAGTTATTTATGTATTTATATTCATGATTAGCGATAATCTCTGACTAGAGAAATCTCTACCCACGCGAGACTTGGCTATCGTGGGCGCAAATATATTTATTTCTCTTCTGTCCCGAATCCTATTTACAAAGGATTTAGCGCAAAGCTTGAGCATGAACGCCAGTACTCTCACATACTATACATACATACACTCTACTCTACACGCAATACTCACACGATCATCACACACTACGCTCTTAATTATTTATTTTGTGTATTTCTCATATTTACTATAGCATTACTTTTAAATGTAAGTAGATCTGTATTGTAACTGTAGGCATAATAAGCAAAATGTGAAACATATACCATTGGGAATTATAAAGTTTAGTTTGTAATGTAATATGATGCTGTGTAAGCTGTCTTGAACGATAAATAAATAAATTAAAATAAATTAGAATATATATAATTATATATTTTAATAAAGAAGTATTATATAATTATATCTGACTATTTACATTTTTAAATAATAATTTAATACTAACCTAACTACTAAACAAACTAACTACTTATAAATGTAACTAAAAATAAATTAATTATAAATAAAAAAACTTCCCCTAACTCCTCCCCTGGTGGCAGAGTACCAAGAATACTGGCGGCAGTGCCTCGCTGTATTGCGAAGCTTATTCTTTGGCCAAAGTATATTATAATTATAAGTATATATTAATTATATTATATTAGAATTATATCTAAAGAAAGGACTAGGAATGGAATAAAAGCTACATACAGAAAAGACTAGATTAAGATCCAAAACTTTACCATCTCTGCTCTCCACTGAGCCTTTTTCTTGGGTGTTGGTGTCTTTAACATCAAAGTGATCACCCTGCGCTAGGGTCTCCATGTTGTTACGCTTACTGCAATCACTGTTAGCACTAGCATTGCAACTTTTCTTGTTGCTGTCATCCCTTGTTCTACTGATGTGTGTTGGTCTCGCGTTATTATCTGTTGACAAAATGTAAAAGTTCTACATGAATATATTTATTTGACGATTGATATAGGCTCAGTTAATTTCTAACATTATGACTAAAACGATGCAATGTAAACCCAAGGATTAAATAAATAATATACCTCTCCAGAACAATTGATAAAGCATAATATAAGCAGAGTAAATAATGGATTAGTGAAGTAGGTAATAATTTATGCTGGTAAAACTTTTTTATTATTAATAATTTCATTGGATGTAGTGAAGGCTTCAAATTGTACATACCAATGTTGATGATTAGGTACTTGTTTTTGTGAAAATTTTAAAACAAGCAGGAAGTATTATTATAGTTTATTATGAAATTTTATAAAATAACTATTTATCTACTAATAATACAGATACATATATTTTTTAGGTACATCAGCCATGTCAAATATGTGGGCCACTAAGCATTTTCCTCCAGCCCAAATTAATTTAGAAAACAACCTGATAACGCAAGTGTCTTAAAAACTATTATATTTTTGAAAATGTGCACATTGCAACAAGTCGATTCACTTATCACAACCATTGACGGGCCAGTTGGCGCAGTTGGTTAAGACACCACCTATTGCGCCGCAGGTCGTGGGTTCGATTCCCATCCAGGACAAACATTTGTGTGCATGAACATATCTGTTCATCCTGAGTCTGGGTGTAATTATCTACATATGTAGGTATGTATTTACAAAAAAAAAAGTAGTATATCAGTTATCTGGTTTCCATAGTACAAGCTCTGCTTAGTTTGGGATCAGATAACTGTGTGTGAAGAAATGTCCCAGGATATTGATTCCCAGGATATTTATTTTCGACGACCAACATACGTTATCTCTCCTATTCTTCAGGACTTTATGATTAGGTTTTGTGGCTCACCTAGTCTATGATCATCATACTTTTGGCCCACCAGTGACTTTGAGTTTGACATGCTTGATGTACATACTGATATCTAATAATGTGGATGCTTTTCTTTATTTTAAAGCTTAGGTAAACAATATAATGTATATCTGTCACATTAAATTTGCTATCAATCAGTCAGTCAAGTTTACTGATAAATTGAAAGAAAAATATTTTTGCAGATTAGTTTCAGAAATAATAGCTAGCCATCTTATTTAGAATCAGTGTTGACTTTAAATTTGATATCTAGATATTTGTCATTCATTCATTTATGACTTCTTATTCTTATTCTGTGTGGGGGCAATGAGGCCTGCACTTATGTCCCACTTGGGGTGTATTGTGTTTTTTCATAGTTCATTTATGACTATCATCAACATTGTAAAGTACTCAGACTACGTACCAAACTGTAGAGTTTATCTTAATATACCTATATATAGTTCTTCTTTTACATTTGTCATCACATCTTTTTTGTTTGTAATCTAAATGGCTTGACCGATTTGGATAAAATTTTGTGTGTATATTTCAATTGGATCCTGGATGGTTAGAAAACACACTTGGACCTGATAGGTAGCACTACTGTACATGGTTACATACAAATAGATAGCCCGGATGATTAAGACCCCACCTATCAAGCTGCAGCTTACTATAGTTAGATTCCCATCCAGTGGTATATTTGAGTTATTTAGTATCCATAATAAGCTCAGTTTAGTTTAGATGCTGAGCTGTGTGTCAATAATATCTCATTATTATAAATATTTAAATTTAAAGAAAATATTTGTAAAAAGCAGGGAGTATTAAAATTATTCTGTAAGTTTTGCTATAAGAGTAATATGATCAGAGAACTTCAATAGTTTAAACAAATAACGTAATGTTTATCTCACACCTACTCAAAGCTATATTAAAATACAAACTTTCCAATTTAAAAATGACAAAGTATTTTTTTTTCTTAGACAATCATAATATGGAATAACAATGTTTAACTTAACACTATAGGTACTTGTATCTCCTAAATATTACTTTTTTTAATAGTTCATCTTATATACTTACAATAAACATATGAAAAAAATGATCCAATACAATGTCATATATGAACAACAGAAGTGTAACACATATTTTCCAAAAACTAAGGTGAATAGATATTTCCAAATGAATCAGATGTAGGTATGGTTATTATAGGTATTTATTTGTGACTTTAAGGTAGATAATACCCTAATTGCGCTAGCAAGCAATGATTTGATGTAGTTTTGCTCAATAGTACATTGATATTCTCAACTTAAAAACAGACAGACATTATTTGTCTACTCACAGACATTCGATCATGTTTTCTATTGTACAACACATGGTAAGTACCTTTGGTTTGTACCAGATCGGGCGTTTCTGAATGTCCGATGACCCAAAGATATAACGATGATACACGATCTATATCACAAACAGCAGTCTTTTGCTCTAAATAATCACATAGTGGCGTCAGTCATGGTCATTACTAGAAGATTATTCAGGGGTCATAGCACGATCGTGAAAAGGTACTGAGGCGTGCATCTTGATTTTACCTACTGTAAGAAAAAACAGGAAACTATTGACTCCCCTTTATTATGCGAGAGCGTTCTCCTTTGCATTTCACGTCGAAGGACAGATTGGTTAGTTTTTCTTGTGAATAAACACTATGAATTTTTCGTAATTTTTTCACAATTCAAAATATTTTACAGCTAATTCTGTCGCCAGACTGCCACGAAGTTAGCTAATACTTAGGAACGAAAGCAGCCATTTTTCCTTTGTAGACAGGCAACAGAACAGATGAAATCGTACCGTATTCAATCCATGCCCACCAACATAGGTAGTGTTGTAGTAAGCAAAGCAACACGCCCAAATACGTTCCGTTACACACATACTACCACCGGCTCGATATTATCATAATATTATCGATATATAAAATAAATGTTAATGAATAATAACAATAAGAAATTACAATTTTATATTTAAATAAATGTAATGTTTTAAACTTCTAGTTTCAAAGACAAAATAATATTTGTGTATATTTAGGATATTACTGTTAGAACGTTGAAGAATAATTTAATCAGTCAGTACATACTTAATAGTGCAATGGAACGCAGTGTTGCCAACTGCTACTTTCGATGCATCGAGGTTATTTTTGTATTCGTTTACAATTTGTCAACGGATGGCAACGATGAAAATAGCAATGAACCTGTTTTAAAAAAAAATCTAAGATTTGTTTAGGTCCGAGTTCGCCGAAAGTGAAATAAACAATGCAATGGTTTCGTAATCGGCCCGATAACTTAAAACGGATGTGTAAAGGCTGATTTACACGTATTAAGTTGCCAAGTCTTAACAAAATATTAACTAAATTTCAAGCGACTTAATTTTAAGTAACCGTTTACACGTAAAAATACTAAATAACTAGTTAAACTCATTTATTCGCTCAAGATGGACGACCGCAGAACAAATATACCCCTAGCGGACGACCAACATCAACAGTGCATACCAAATTTATCGCCATGGCTGACTCTAAAGCGGCAAGACGATGTTGTTTTGCTTGCTTATTTCTGTAATTTAAGCTTTTAATATTCCATAAACAGTCGTCCTTTATGTATTATTCAATGAACTTTATTGTCGTGTCTTCCGTCCACTACCACATTTTCGAAAGATTTTTATTTATAAATTAAGTAGGAACTACGTTGCAATCACTCCGCCAGCTTATGCTTTTCACATAAATTTAACTAAATTTTGCCTGTCCAAACGTGTCAAGTGATTAGCCACGCCCACCAACTTAACCGAAAAATAGACAAAATTCTATTCTTCCTTGTTTACTTGCAACTAAATTTTAACTTGCAACTTCTTACTAAATTCACTGTTTACACGGGTTAAGTCACTTAAAATTAAGTTAAAATTTAGTAAATTTTTAGTCAACTTGATACGTGTAAATCAGCCTTAACCAGGAGGCGGGAATTTTAGTATTCACCACTTCAATTCCAGCCTCGGTTTTTTAACGGAGCATTTTAGGAATGAAAGACCGAATGATATTATACGGTTAAATAAGATTGGTAGATACCTATACACCTAAAACCCCGTATAATATGAACATTATAAAATGGTCGCATTTAAGATTACCCTACGAAAATAGAAAGTCCCGATTATGTCACTTTTTATTAAAATTCTATTACTAGTTACCGATTAGGATGGTTTTTAATTTGGCAGCATTAAATATGCTGTCATAACAAACATGTCTGTCAATCTAAATTTTTATTCGAAATAAATATGCCACGATTCCATGGTAATATGAAAATGATTATACATAAAGGATGCATAATGGGTAAAAAGAAGCACATCGATAATTTTTTGCAACAACAACGATGAAAAGAAGACGCTGGAACAATTGCCCAAAAATTACGAACATGGATTACTCTCGACAATTAATCAATAATATAGGTTTGTACTGCTATCGTACTCCTAAAATCTAGAAATCATGCGAAGAGAATATAAAGCCACAAAACAAGGAATCGGCTAACTGAAAGCCAGAAATTTTCATATAGGTAAGTCTTGATAAATTATGTAGTGGAAACCTATTACCATATTAATTAATTATGGATTCCTATTAATATTTCTTACATTTCAGGCAGCCAAAAGCCACCACCATGTATCCAGCAATCGAGAGGACCACCACCATCTTTCCGTATTGGTGCCTGCGTTGGAAGGCATTGCAACCATATGTGATAGTGATGCAGTTGAGATTAATGTATAATGAAAATTATGTGAAATAAATATATGATTGTAACAGATATCATTGCTTTATTTTCATCTATGTATAGGCACTCAGTAAGAATAAAGATTATGCATGTAACACTGCAAGTTATCCTAAATCTGATACCCTGAAATTGTATGGAATTCAAGATTTATACCCGCTCCAAGTTCTACCTATCTATCCTATATGCCAAAGCATTGCATTCGTTATTACTTACATTGTTTTATATTATTTTAATAAACTGTGTTCCCCAATACCATCTTTTATTAATAATATTAAGAAGACCAGTTGCCACGATAATACAGGTATAATCGCTTTATTTACATCTATGTATAGGCACTCAGTAAGAATAAAGATTATGCATGTAACTCTGCAAGTTATCCTGAATCTGATACCCTGAAATTGTATGGAATTCAAGATTTCTACCCGCTCCAAGTTCTACCTATCTATCCTATATGCCAAAGCATTGCATTCGTTATTACTTACATTGTGTTATATAATCTTTGAGGAGCCTTTAATTTATACTAATATTATAAAGAAGTAATGTAAATTATGTAGAGGTAGGTAATTTTCAGTTACTGGTCCGATCCTCAAAATTCTTTGACTAAAAGCAAAGTTAATAGGAAGGCACTAGGGATTTTATTCCCTAGTGCTACAGCCAATTTCCATCACAGGAACGTGGGCATTCCGACTCGATCCGTCGTACTGCACGGACGTACCCTTGCGCTCCGTGCGCTACCCGTATCGTTTCCGCGAATTTATCGCTCGATTTGTTACCTGGCTTTGGCTCGGTCCCTTATCTGGCATTTTTCGTCGAAAGACACCTGCGCTATTGTTTTCGTGGTAATATACCTGGGTATTTACCACGATAACATTCCATTGTTTCTGACACCGTCATCAAACTTGTGAAATCCACGCTTTTAGTGGTGAACTAACGGATACCTAACGGTGACAACGAAGTTAGTTCGAGCGTGCCCCGGGCGCTCACGGTTTCCCTTCTGGAAAACGTACACCCGGACGGGACTGGATCAGTCGGCCTTGGGGGCTTCCCTAGTCGACCCCAGTTAGCGCTAGGCAGGGACGTAGGAACCCACTGCACAATAAGACTGGCAGTGGGAACACAAGCTTAGGGCACACCCTAGGGCCTACACACCTCCCAACCTATACCCGGTTGGGAGAGATTCTACACACCTCCGGGCCTACCCACCCGGGGCGAATAGATAGGTTTTAGCTAGGGCGATTGCCTGAAGTTTCTTGTGACTTCTTCTCTCAGGAACGCCACGCGAACGAAGTCACAATAGTGTCGTCTTAGATTAGCTCCCCGGCCGCAAGGCCCGGCTGGCCACCATGGCCAGCCAACCTCCAACTCTGTCCCTAGAGGACATCCTTTTAGATGAGGAGGTACTTCGGTACCTCCAAGCCAAATTCCCGGGACACCAGATCCCCACCCCGTCCCAAAGCCGTCCCTCTTCCCGCGCTGATTCAGAGATGTCGACCCAGTCCATCTCCGAGTCAGTCGCTGAACCCATCCCCCCTACCCAATCGTCTGAGGAGGACGATAGCTACCAGCTCGTCCCTGGCGGTCGTAAGCGAGGTCGCAAGGCCCGCAAGGCGGCCGCCAAGGCAGCTAAGGTGACTTCCCCCCCGGAGGATTACCCGGTGACCCCTCCCTCCCCCGACTGCTTCCCATCCACGAATCCTGCCCCCACCCCAATCTCCACCCAGCGCGTTGCCGCCAGGGAAGGCACCTCCTCCCCTCCCCCACTCATGGATACCCCAGTATCGGCTCCTCCTATGGAGGTAGCGCCTACCCCTTCTGCTGCCGAAGTTCCAAAAAAGAAGGATGTACCCCCGCCCCTTTTCATTCAAGATAAGGGCAAATGGCCCGATGTGTCATCCTGGTGTAATGTGCCCGGAGCACACATCAATTTCACCAATGCCCACCCCACTGAGCACGGAATCCGTGTCACAGTGTCTACCTCCCAGGACCATAGAGCCCTAACTAAGCTGCTCAAGGAGAGGAAAGTAGCTTTTCACACCTACTGCCTCCCCGAGGAGCGTGCCCTTCGTGTGGTAATTAAGGGGATTCCCCACGAAATTACCACCGAGGACATTGAAAGGTCCCTCAAGGATCAAGCTATCCCCGTACATTCCGTACATCGAATGTACAAAGGGCGTGGCCATACCCCATATAATATGGTCCTCGCCCAATTAGAACAGTGCGACGAGGCCAAAAAGATATTTAAGATCAGCCACGTCTGCCACCTGTCCGGTATCTCATTTGAGAAACCCCACAAGGGAGTGTACCCCTCCCAATGTCACAATTGCCAGTTGTACGGCCACACCGCCCGCAATTGCTATGCCCCCCCCAGATGCGTTAAGTGTCTTAAGCCCCATTCCACCATTGAGTGCGATAGGCCGAAAGACAAGGCCCTGTGTACTGAGGAGCCTGGTTGCGTTCTCTGTAACCAACTCGGCCATCCCGCTAATTACCGCGGGTGCCCGAAAGCCCCTCGTCCCTCCCGCAAATCAAGTAACTCGGGCCCTTCGCGCAACTCGCGCACATCGCGCAACTCAACGCGCACTGCCCCCCTCACTGACCCCTCCCAAACTGTCCTAGCCCCACAAAGATCCTCGCCCTGGAAACTTGTCAACTATGACAAGGACTTTCCAGCTTTAAGTAGTGCACCTTCAGTGCCTCAAACTCCAGCAGTCAATACCCCAACTGTCCCACCCTCTAAATCCATCCCCGTACCCACGCAACCTCTCCTTCCCTCTCCCCCACCCAAACGTTCCCCCCAGACAACATCCAATAACCGTCGCGCAAACACACCCAAACTACCACTGATCGAAGACCCGGACTTCGCTCTAGTGGAGCGCTTCGCTGAGGCAATAAACCTCGACGAAATTAGGGACCTGGCGACCCAGATCAGAGCGAACGAGGGCAACGGTCGTGCCCTTGCTTCCATCGCGATGCGCTTCCAAAGCATCGTGACAGTCCTTTCCAACTTCCGCGTAAAACCATAATGGATAATACAACCGTAACGTGCAGAATTAAACCCCGATCCCTCAAAGTAGGATTCTATAATGCAAATGGCATTAAAGGTCAACGCGATGATATCGCAGAGTTCCTGCGAAACCATCAACTTGACGTCCTTCTGATACAAGAGACTTTCCTCAAACCTTCTCATAGGGACCCTAAAATTGCAAACTACCAAGTAGTTCGCAATGATAGGATTGACTCTGCCCTAGGAGGCACCCTTATCTATTACAAAAGGTCCTTGTACTGCTCCCCCATGGATCCGCCTCCCTCCCTCCAGTGCATTGAAGCATCGGTTTGTAGGCTTGGCATGACAGGACACCAACCTATAATTATAGTATCAGCATATATATCTCCCTCCCGTAATGATTCACCACTCAAAACGGATCTAGAGTCTATTTTCGCGCTAGGTAACTCTGTAATTCTGGCAGGTGACCTAAACGCGAAAAATATACTCTGGAACTGTCACTCTACTTCCCCCAGAGGTAGACTATTAGAGTCCCTCCTTGACCCTCTAGATATAGATATTATCGCACCCCTCGACCCGACGCACTATCCCCACCAACTGACACACAGACCTGATATTCTCGATGTGGCATTGTTACGCAATGTAAACCTACGTGTGCATGACGTAACAGTGCTACATGAGCTTACATCCGACCACCGACCTGTTATCCTAGAATTAGCAAGGCGCATAGGTTCCCCAGATGCAGGTCAAGCCCCTCCCACAAAGGTCGTGACAAATTGGAATAGACTGAGTGAAAGCCTCAAGTCAACCACATCCGCCCACCTTGATCAGATCCCAGATAGCCTCAACACCGCTGATGAGGCTGTCGGCGCAATTGACTCACTCACTAGCCACGTGCAATCGTTAATTAGCGATTGCTCACGGACAGTGCCAGCGGAGAGCGATCAACGTTGGCGCTTGCCCGATGACGTACGTGACTTGTTGAGGCAGAAAAATGCCGCCATTCGCGCCTATGATAGTTTCCCCTCAGAGGACAACCGCATCCGAATGCGTGCTCTCCAGCGTGACGTTAAGTCACGCATCGATGAGGTACGACAGGCCCGCTGGGACCAGACCCTTACAGACATTAGACCCTCTCATCAAGCCTTTTGGCAGCTTTCTCGTGCCCTTACCAAGGACACGGTAGCACCCATGCCCCCATTAAATAGGCCTAATCTCCCTCCCGCTTTTGATGACGATGATAAGACAGAATGCCTCGCTGAAAGCTTAGAGTTTCAGTGCACGCCCAGTACCCTCCCGATAGACCCGAGTCATCTGGAGGAAGTTAACTCTGAAGTTGAACGGAGAGCCGCCCTCCCGTTACCACCCCCCCCTCTCAGCGAAGAGGATGACCCCCTTCCTCCCGCGACCCCTGACGAGGTCAAATCGATCATCAGGAACTTACACACGCGGAAGGCCCCGGGCTCGGACAAAATCACTAACAAAGTGATCAAACTCTTCCCCGCCCACCTCATAATACTGCTAACATCCATATTTAACGCTGCCCTCTCTTGTAATATTTTTCCACATCAGTGGAAAGAGGCCCATGTAATTGGAATCCATAAGCCCGGCAAACCCAGGTCCGAGCCCTCCAGTTACCGCCCCATAAGTCTATTAAATGTTTTGGGCAAGATGTATGAGAGACTGATCTATATCCGCCTCAAAACATATGCCGACGCCAATAATCTCATCCCTGACGAACAATTTGGCTTCCGAGCCAAACATTCTTGTGTTCAACAAGTACATCGTATTGTTGAACACATCTCTTCCCAGTACCAAGAGCGTAACATGACAGGCGTCTTATTCTTCGATGTCGCGAAGGCATTTGACAAAGTGTGGCACAATGGCTTAATCTTTAAGCTATTCACCTTAGGTGTTCCACATAGACTCGTGCTTATCTTACGAGATTATTTGTCAAATCGCCACTTTCGATATCGCATTCTAGGCGCACTCTCCTCCCCTCACCCCATCGGTGCCGGTGTCCCTCAGGGCTCAGTACTGTCCCCCTTGCTATTCTCACTCTACACGAGTGATATGCCAAAGACCGACAAAGTGCAGCTAGCTCTTTTTGCGGACGACACCGCGGTCTACTGCTCTAGTAAGTCCCCCTCAGTCATTGTTAAGAACCTCCAAACCGCGGCTAACGCCCTAGGCACCTGGTTTCGGAAATGGAGGATCGAAATCAACCCTGTCAAAAGCCAGGCGGTCCTATTCTACAGACCCTACCATCGAGGTACCCCCACCCCTCCAAAGGCAGTTACTCTATTCGGTGAACCAATCCCCTGGGAAAGGCAAGCCAAATATCTCGGAGTAATTCTCGATGATCGTTTGACCTTTGATGCCCACATTAAAGCGGTCCGCGCGCGCGCCGCCTTTGTGTTAGGGCGCCTCCACTTTTTATTGAATCATAAGTCTAAACTTGCCCTCAAAAGCAAGGTTAGACTATATACCACGTGTATCCGCCCCATTATGACCTATGCTAGTACTGTGTTCGCACATGCAGCTCCTGCACGGATCCATAGCCTTCAGGTGATTCAAAACCGTTTCATGCGCAAAGCCACGGGCGCCCCGTGGTACATGCGTAATGAAAATCTCCACATTGATTTAGGTCTCCCCACGTTAAAACAATTTATAAAACGCGCCTCACGTAGATTTTTCAATACCGCCGTTAATCACCGCAACCCTCTTATAGTGAAAGCCGCAACGTACACGCCCTCTCGTATACTCCGTATCCTTAGACCAAGGCAAGCCCTCAGCGAGCCGGATGACCCCATAACATTAGCTCAGATCGAAGCTGACGAAGCCCGTAAAAGTACACAACACACTACACAAAACCGATTACGCTATCGTCCTCGACGGCGAGGACCGCCGCGACGTCCCACTCAGTCTCGTCCCGTTCCAGCGGCCCGAGCTGCCAATAGTAATCCGACCGCCCCCAATTAGTCGTAACTCGTACAAAGTCCTCCCCTTCCCCCGGTAACGCCCTGAGCCGAGGTTCGTACCCCATTCGGGGGTGCCCTCAGGCGTGGTTACCTAAATGTTACCCGGCTGAGAGCTCTCTGCGCTCGCCGATTGTCCGGTAAGGTTGGAGCAGCCATCAGAGGCTACCAACTTTAGTCCTTTCAAAAAAAAAAAAAAAAAAAAAAAAAAAAAAAAAAAAAAAAAAAAAAAAAAAAAAAAAGGAACGTGGGCGAAATTGTCGAAAACTTGCCTAATAATTTTTTTTTTTTGGTCCATTTTTCTATTTACAATCTGCCATTGTTATGGCATTCAGCAAATGTTGTATCCTTGTTAGTGTTTGTCATTTGCGGAATGATTCCTGTGAACCATCCATTTCTCTATGTCTGCAGGGCTCTATGAAGTGTCCTGCTAGTCATTTAGGTCATATCTCGAGTCATATTCCTTTTAAGTCTGTGTTTACCGACTGCTGGGTCCATTAGGTGGGCTACCAATGGATTGGGGTGAATGCTTAGTCTTTTCTTGTATGTATTGGTGGATAATTTTATTTCTTCCTTAACTGTACGTACACAAAGGTCATGGTGTGGTATGTCATTGGTAATAAACCAGGGAGCATCCGATACCATACGAAGCACCTTAGATTAAAACCTTTGAAGGATGAACCTTTGAGCATTATCTTAGGAAGAAAACTGTACTATAAAATATTTTTTTAATTTAATTATCTATAATTATACCCGTCTATTGACGGGTGTGCCTAAAGTGGTTCATTAACGTACTGTTTTTGATTTCATAATTAGAACTTTACGATATGAGAGTAGATAAAAGGCTTTTACTGTATTACAAATATAAAATGTATGAAAATCACTAAGTAATTAATTTTAAAAACAACATTACCATTAACGTAAAACGAAACGCGGCTGTAGCTCTAGTGAAGACTAACGAAATCAGCCACAGAACAGTTTATTTCCATTGAATAGTGTCGCCATAACTCAACTGTAAAATATAGATAACTAGCAACCAGCCCCCGCCTTTGCATGCATTTTATACAAAATATTTACACAAACGAAAAGAAAGAAAGGACACATCTATATATAAACAACGCAAATAAAGTTTTAAGACTCTGAATTTTATCGTGCCCATGGTTGTGATTAAAATGAATTGATATTTAAAAAAATAACGTGAATATTGTTAATTATACTTTTTCCGATTTGGAACATAACCGTACGAGAATACTCGACTGTAGGCTTACCCGGCTACACTAGTGTAAGTGACAGTATATTTTAAATTTGACACTTTTATTGGGGTGACAGCGCCACCTAGTTAAAATTCAGATAAGCTGTTTTCTTTTTAATGAAAAAGCCTCAATACTTTTGTAAGGTTGCGGATAGTACGATGAGATTTTGATTTATAATAATCATTTAAGGGCTTAAAAACAACTAATTGATATTAAGCCTTAAAATAATTAAAAAAAGCCTTAAAGAAACCGAGTCCCTAGACGCGCGAAATATACGCCGTCAGTGTACCGAGTATGATACTGAGTATAGCTCTCACAAAACTAAAAATTATGGTGGTTTTTTTGCGGTAAAATCTTATCACAACTCATCTGGGAAAGAAAATAAGAGTTCTGTTGTTACATACCACAGGTAAGCCATTAACTTTCTTGCGCAATAAGTCTGAAATAACAAAATTCGTAATTTAAATTCATCACTCATATTTCTAGGAAAGTGTTGCCAGATGTAGGTATGTGTGGGAAATTGATCGACTGTTGGGTAATTGAAATATAACATATTATTTCAATGAAATAAATAATATTTCTCAACAGTCGCAACACACGGTGCTTAGCTACAGATTTTCAATTTAAGGGTGGTAGTCAGCCAGGTGGATACTACAAAGTACCCGCGACCTTCACCTCATCATGCGACATCACTACCACTGTGCTATCACCGCCTTAACATTGCTGTTGGACAGATTATCAAGGACTGCTGTTCCACTGCTGAGGAAAGAACAGGGTTTAGACCAAACTGTTCATGCACGTACCAGATCAATACACTTAGTATCACTGTCAGCTTCAAGGAGACATGAAGTCGGCTACAATCAAGATCGAAGAGCATGACGATACTCTCCAAAATCATCAAGCTACCCTCAATACTCATCAAGCAGCCCTCGACGCCCATGATGCTGATCTGAAGACGTTAAAGACCGCCATCCAGAAAGTGAAAGCACGTGGTGCTGTTACCGCAAGTGGGGTTGTTACTGCCAGTGCACCATTTAAGATGAAGTTAGATGGCCTTCATTTTGATGGCAAATCATCGTGGGTAGCCTTTCGACAACAGTTCGAGACACTTGCCAAGGGAAACGGTTGGAGTGACGAAAAGACTCTAATGGCGCTGAAGCTTGCTTTACGAGGTGAAGCAGTCCTCGTACTGGAAAGCCGTCCTGCTGAAGGTAGAACCTTGAGTGAACTTTTTGAAGCCCTGGAAACAAGGTATGGGGAGAAACATCTGGAGCACTTTTACAGTGCCCAGCTCAAGACCCCCCGGCAGAAGTTAAACGAGAGTCTTCAGCAATGGGCTCTAGAGATTGAAAGCCTGGTGAACCGAGCATGTGCATCTACTCCAGAGCTGATTCACCATCAGGTACTAAGATCTTTTGTTGATGGGATCAGAGATGGTGAAGTGCGAGCTGCAATACGTTTGACACATCACCAAACACTGAAGGCCGCCCTAGCACATAGTGGAAGCCGTACGCCACGATTCCACGCAGCAGGTGCGTGAAGTGGTAGTGTCTGAGAGACCTGTACCACCGGAAAATGGAAAACCACCTGGAAAATTCGGAGGACTTTTCAGTCCGAGATTTGGACTGATATGATACGAGTGTGGTGAAAGAGGACATATTCGCTCTAATTGTCCGAACCGACAAACAATGGTTGCGTCCAGTACCCAAGTGGACGCCGAGGACCAGACTTTAAACTAAGTGGAGCCAGGGCTGCGGGGCGGGCGCTGGCTGGTCATTGTGGAGATCAAGCCCCTATTATCACTGTTTCACAGGCGTCAAATGGGAACAGTCTTACCATAGAAGGAGAACTAAATGGAAAACGATGCCAGTTTACAATTGACACGGGAGCGTCACGAACCATAGTACTTCCAGAACTACTTAGACGTACTGTCATGGGAAAAGCCATCATCATCTTGTCTCCTGCAGACAGCTGCCGGCCAGCCAGTTCCCGTCCTTGGTGACACAGACGTGGAAATAAATTATTGAAGGGAAGATTTGTACTCATCCAGTTTTGATAGCAAGTATCACCGACGACTGCATCATTGGATTGGACTTTTTGAGGAACTATCAATGTACTGTCAACGTGGCAAAAGGTGTTCTCAGTTTTCCTGATAGAGAAGTGTTCTTGGATGGAGGAGTGAGTGGAAACGTCTACTGTTTGAGAGGAACGACCTTGCCACCCAAGTCAGAAACATTAGTAGACGTCCGATTTCCTCAGAAATCCCGCATGGAGCGAAGCGTGATTATTGAAGATACAGGAAATCATCCTGGATGGATCACAGCAAGAACACTTGTGATGACAAAGGAGAGAGCAAAGGTTTGCATCATAAACCTAAGAAATTCTAGAGTATTCCTGAAGAAGAATTCTGTGATTGGGCAATGTGATAGTGTAACAACACTGGAGAAGGTGAAACGAATGGACACAAAAATCAGTCAGCGAAATCACATCGTGCCACTACTGGAAAACTGCAAGGAGCAACTAATTGACTTGGAATTTGAGAAGGCAAAAACGCTGGTACATAGCTTCAGTGACATCTTCGTGAAAGAAGCGATCTCGGAAGGACTGGATTGGTAAAGCACCGTATAGAAACTGGAAATACGGTACCAATCAAGCAAAGACCTCGACGGGTACCACTGGCAAAGGAGAAAGAAGTAGCCGACATGATTGAAGATATGCAGAAGAACCGGATTATTGAACTATCCACAAGCCCATGGTCATCTCCAGTAGTGCTGGTTAAGAAGAAATATGGCAGCACCCGATTTTGTGTTGACTACAGAATGCTGAATGAAGTCACCAAGAAGGACAGCTATCCACTTCCTCGCATTGATGATACCCTAGACATGCTCAGTGGAATGAAATGGTTTTCTACGGTTGACCTAAAAAGTGGGTACTGGCAAGTTGAGATCAGTCCAGAAGATAAGGAAAAGACAGCATTTTCAACTGGAACTGGAAATGGTTTATGACAGTTCAATGTTATGCCGTTTGGATTGTGCAACGCTCCAGCTACTTTCGAACGACTAATGGAGAGAGTACTGGTTGGATTGCTTGGAGACACTTGTTTGGTGTACTTGGATGACATCATCATAATGGGCCGTGATTTTACCGAGCATCTGAAGAACTTGGAAAAAGTGTTCCTGAGGATCCGATAGGCCAATTTGAAGTTCAGTCCAAAGAAATGTGCATTCTTTAAGAAAGAGGTTGGCTACCTGGGACACATAATATCAGCACAAGGAGTACGAACTAATCCGGAGAAAATCAAACCTGTTCAAGACTGGCCTACTCCAAAGAACAAGACAGATGTAAGAGCATTTTTGGGACTTTGTGCTTACTATCGCCGCTTTGTGAAGAACTTTTCAGCAGTAGCAAAACCATTGCATCGGCTCACAGAGGAGAAACGTAACTTTCTTTGGGACATTGACTGTGAACAATCTTTCAATCAGCTGAAACAACATTTGTGTGAGAGCCCAGTGCTTGGATACCCAAACAGAGAAGGAAGATTTATTGTTGACACTGATGCAAGTAATACAGGAATTAGTGGAGTCCTATCTCAAGATCAAGGGGACAAACAAGTAGTTATTGCTTATTTAAGTAAGTCCCTATCAAAGCCAGAAAGGAATTACTGCGTAACTCGTCGGGAGCTGTTAGCTGTTGTAAAAACTTTGCAGCATTTCAACAAATACCTTATCGGAAGACCATTCACACTTCGCACCGATCATGCTGCTTTAAAATGGCTACTGTAGTTTAAGAACCCGGAGGGACAAGTTGCAAGATGGATAGTGCAACATCAAGAGTTTGACTTCGTAATTGAATACCGAAGTGGACGGATTCACTCTAATGCTGACGCTTTATCACGACGGCCGTGTCCTGATGAATGTCACCACTGCATGAAGCAAGAATCCAAGGAACGAGTCAATGTTATCAGGACAGAAGCATTGGATGATTCCTGGAGCGGAGAAGCCATGATATCTGCTCAAAAAGAAGACAAAGATTTAGAACGAATCCTGGAATGGAAAAAGGATAACCAGAAACCTAGTTGGAGTGACATCTCAACAGCAAGTCCTATAGCAAAAAGCTATTGGGCTCAATGGGACAGCCTGTTGATTCAAGACGGAGTACTGTACCGGAAATGGGAGTCCCCGAATGGCAAAGAAAGTACTCTACAGTTAGTGGTCCCTCGCAGCAAGGTACCATAACTGCTGCGATTTGTTCATGATGGAGTATCTGGAGGACATCTTGGAGTAAAGAAAACCCTCATGAAAGTAAGGAAATGCTTCTACTGGATTCATTGCAGGGAAGATGTCGAAGAATGGTGCAAGAAGTGCACAACCTGTGCCGTCGTTAAAAGACCACAAACAAGAAGTAAGGGGAGGCTGAAGCTTTATCAAGTTGGAGCGCCTTGGGAAAGGATCGCCATTGACGTCGCTGGACCATTTCCTGAGACTGATGATGGTAATCGGTACATCATTGTAGTCCAAGACTACTTCAGTAAATGGCCAGAAGTATTCGCGACCCCCAACCAAGAAGCCAAGACTGTAGCAAGAAAGCTCGTTCGAGAAGTGTTCTGCAGATTTGGGGTACCATTAGAAATACACTCAGACCAAGGAAGGAACTTCGAGTCAGCACTGTTCCAGGAAATTTGTCGACTGTTTGGGATACACAAGACTCGGACTACTCCAGCGCATCCACAGTCGGACGGTATGGTCGAGAGATTCAACCAGACGTTAGAAAATCACTTGGCCAAAATGGTGGAAAGTAATTAACGTACCTGGGACCAGTACATTCCTCTGTTCCTGATGTCCTACCGCTCAGCAGTTCATAACAGCACAAATGAGAATCCAGCAAAGGTCAATTTTGGACGAGAACTACGGCTGCCAATGGATGCAATTACTGGAACTCCACCTGGTACACCTAAACCAACTTCGGAATACGTTGCGGATCTACAAGAACAATTGGACACAATCCATGACTTGGTTCGAGAGAACAGCATCAGGACTGGAGAAAGAATGAAGACGCGGTACGATCGCCAGGCCAATACCAATGGGTTTGAAGAGGGAAGTGTTGTATGGCTTCATAACCTATTCAGGAAGAAAGGAAAATCACCCAAGTTCCAAGCCCACTGGGAAGGCCCATACAAAGTGATAACGCGAATCAATGACATCACGTACCGCATCAAACAAGGATAGAGAGGAAAATTGAAGTTCGTCCACGTCGACCGCCTGGCGCGATATCATGGATCAAATGATGCACGGGGCGAGCATGACTAAGAGGGGGGCAATGTTACGTACAAGTGAAGGGTCAAGATTTTTCTAGGGAGATCCTTGTATTTGTTTTCGTCGGCGTTAACAATGCCGCTATTCAAAGACAAAGGAAAGACCCGCCTATTGTGTCGTTTATAGCCCTATTGTTCTCGGAGTTTTATGGCTCTGTTTACTTTCCCACGCTTGTTTGTGTAGGGCGGCCGTCGAAACTTCCTCGCGAATATTCTGGAGATCAGGAGGCACGAATATAAAACGCGACCGTCGAGCCAGCAACGACAGTTCAGTTCTACGAGCTACCAAGTGAACTTCAAAGCGACTTTAAAGTGCGATACCCAGTGTGTTGTTCAGTGTTATAGTGCTATTGTAAGACAGTGATTAATTGCGATAGAGACGTTTATTAACTGTGACTTTATTAGTGATTAATTAATTAAATTGATATTCTGAATCTGGTCGTTAATAAAACTTTGGCGATGATAGCTCAGTGGTAGTGACGTCGGATGCCGCGACGAAGGTCGTGGGATCGAATCCTACAATGAGCTTGAGCTTTCGGTGAAGGAAAACATCGTGAGGAAACCATAGCACGGTGGTAGGGTACTTTGTAGTACCCGTCTGGCTGGCTACTACCCTCAAGTTGAAAATCTGTCGCCAAGCACCTACCGGTGTGTTCAGGCAATTGCACTTGAGAGCCAGTAATTGCCTTCTCGGCATTGTAATCTACCTCATCTACCGTAAATCGGTATATTTATTCGTACCCACCCCGGATACGTAACAGTATAAAGCTTTTTTTCCAATTTTCAGTTTCTTATGCATAATCAATGACTCAAATTTTGTCACTACCGAGGATATACATACATACCATTGCCAAATTGTCAACAATATTGAATAAAATGGTGCAATCGCAATATTCATGCTCATTTCCGTTGAAGAATTCCTTTGTGTGCTGCGTAGTCCAAATTCAAACCAGCATTTCCTTGACCATAGGTATCTCACTATACAGGATGATTTTTTTAAGTGGGCGTGATAGACCAAATCCTAAAGTACTTATAAGGAATAGCAAAAAATGCTGAAAGGAGTTGGATTTCCAAAAAAAATAATTGCTCTTCCGGGAATCGAACTCATTGATTTTGAAAAAAAAAACACAGCCTGTATTATTGCTCCATCTCATAGTGTCGGTTATAATGATAAATTTCTGGGAAGTAATGTTGTATGGAAAATTAATGGAAAAATATTTTACTTACGAAAACTAGATTATTTTTGTTACGTTTATTAAACTTTACTAATCAAATGTTCGAAATGATTTCCATTGTTTTCAATACATAAGCAGACTCGACGCCTTAAACATTTAGTGGGTTCTTTAAAAAAAATTCATCCTGTATATACTATGTACACTATACTCATAGGGATTGTCATAAGCCTAATAATACTTGGTGTATCTTCGAATCTGAAGGTCCGATTTCAATGAAATTAAAACGGGCCTACCTTGAACTCAGGACCTCCGACAATTTTGATGCCGGTTAAAATGCTTTTAATGCGTATGGCAATGTTAATTAAGTGCCATCATATCGTATCGTAAAATCATACATACTACTAAATGGTACATTTAGTAGTATTCGGCGCACCAGGCATACGCCTCTATTTTATGTCCCTAAGGTCTGAACCTACCAATTACGCCCAAAACTCAGTGGTTCGTGGCACATTGATAAATTATAATAAAAAAAAAAATCTCTATTGACCCTATAAATAAATGTAAACAAAATAAAATTCTAAAACCTGGTTGTCAACTTGCTTAACGAGTGATAAAAGTTGTTTCATTGTATTATATATAAAATAGCTGTTTCCCGCGGTTTCACTCGCGTTCCCAGGATAAAAAGTAGCCTATAACCTTCGGGATAATGTAGCTTCCTATTAGTGAAAAATTCTCATGCAGACACACATAAGTACACCACCAAATTACACATCCTCACATACACTCTCACAGTCCCTGACATACACTTCACACTGCTCTGTTTCTGTCAAAGTTGTTTAGATTATAAAAAGTAAATCCTTAATTGACATTAAGTTAAGTATAGTTAGTTAACTTATATAATTAATTTACCACAGCAGTGGATTTTGTATATACCTTTACTACTTTAAAAAAAAAACACTATTTTCTTTAGGCTTTAAGATATGCTAAATGTGAGTTTTATGCGATTTTAGATTAACACCTGTGTCCTCGGCTATGTATTGTACGCAAATTCAAAAAGAAAAACATAAAGTTCATTCTTTGACTGAGTGCACTGAGATTAAATATTTAAATTAATGCCTATTTTACACAAAAAAAATACAATATCCATAAAGGACTGAAAATAAACCAAAAATGAAAATCCGAACTATTTCGACTGTTGCATGATTCAATTGAAATGTTATCTAAGGTAAACTATTATAAAATTGCCGAGTAAGCAGATATACATAAAATGTATTAAAATAACTTTATTTCAATAAATAACTGTCTATTTGCCTACGAATAAATTAATAATACTTTCATAAAGTTTGCAAATAAACATAATTGAGAGGTGTCTAAGATGTCCTACTTATGGAAGTCGGTTGGAACGGATTTTATATAAAAAAAATACAAAACTCTTAACTATAATAGTGAGAACGAAACCATAGCTAATGTTAAAAAGGCACAACGCCATCTATTGACATTAGTTTGTACTACTGCTAGAGGGTCTACTTATAGGTATAATTGACAGATTTCCAACTCGAGAGTGGTAGGTACTACAAAGTGCCCTACCACCATGCCATGGTTTCCTCACGATGATTTCCTTCACCGAAAGCTCAAGCACATAGTAGGATTCGACTCCGCGACCTTCGTCTCGGCATTCGACGTCTACCACCGAGCTATCATTGCCTTAAATCTGAATAAATTGTATGAGCCGTGACCATTCTTCTGTGATATAAATTATTTGTCATCAAAGAAATAGATGGGTAAAGGTCGCTCTTGATTCGTCAACAGGTCAACAGGGCGTCGTCAAAACTTTTGTTTCTCTGAATTGAGACTTTCAGTGACCTCGCGTCTTTTTAATTTAGGCGCGGGAACTAACGGAAATCTGGGAAAAGCTGGCCGGCGCCCTAGTGGTGGTACTGGATTTTTATGAACGTTACGGAACGCGACCATATTGTTAAAGAAAATTTAAAGAAAGAAAGATAATTTAAATACCCACATAATACAATACACATATTCAAGTCGGTTTTAACTGCTGAATTCAATATTATTGTTGTTTTAGGACAAAATGCTAAGGAGGCTAAGTGACAAAATGTTAATCTAAAAAGCTAGAATTTAACGTGCCGGATAAGGGAAAACATAATACTGAAAAGTTAATTAAATTAAATAATTCTTATAAGCAATATAAATTATAACATTCACCAATAAGTAAATCCAAAATGTTATACTGATTAAATACAAATCCCACAAAAAACATGTACTTACCCTTTAGAGTTTGTAAATACTCATAGATATGTGGTGCAGCATAATCTGCTGGCATTTTTCCCTTAGAATTTTTGACAAAGGGGTCTGCTCCATGTTCAATGAGAAACTTTACCATCTTGAGGTTTCCTGAGGTAGTAGCATCATGAAGTGGGGTATCATCGTCTAACCCTTTTGCATTGACATTTGCACCCCCATTCACAAGCACTGTTACTACCTGATGCCAACCATAGCTGCAAGCTTCATGGAGTGGTGTCCACCCTTGAAATATATTATTATATTAACTAATTATTTCCAATCATTTAGTCACATTGTAGCAATTGTCAGATTTTTATATTAAATTGAACTATTATGTACTGAAGATTGAGATTATTTAAATATGATTTATAAATACTGTCACTAAAAGGAGAACATTCTCGAACATTTTGTAACCAAAAATAAAAGTGCCGGCCACTGTTTTCTTATGAAAAATAACATTTTGATATTTTTTACAAATGCCCACTTTCGCGTTTAGTTTGAAAGCTCGAGGTAAGCTGGTTAAAATTTTAATTGTCATTGTGTCTTGCACCGCTTCAAAATGGCACCGGGTTAACGAACCTGACAACATTATTATATTATTTTAACATTAAAATGTCTATGGCCTTTTATTGTAATCCGAAAATAGTTTGATGAATGAATAGACAAAATAAAAATAGACAAGTGCGAGTCTGAGAGTCTACTACGAAAAACGATACACGATAGTTCCATCATCCTTGTCAAATTATTTACCAATGGAATTGCATAAAATGTATGTCTCGCCAGTTTGCTGAAATTTTATTGGTTAATAATTTGATAAAGATGATCGAACTATCATGTATCGTTTTTCGGAGTGGGCCCTCTGACTCGCGCACAGAGAGTTCCATCATTTCCTATGTTAGTTTACATACCATAGACTTCTTATAAGTAGGTTTTCCTGTAATCTGTACATGAACAATATTCATTTTTTTCAAAATTTTTGGTCAAGTAGTTTCGGAGATAAGGCGTGGGGGGAATGGTAAATTTTCGCCTTCATAAATAACTTCAAAACTATTTATCTTAAAATTATACTTGAGATCCTCACAACAAGCCCTTTCATTTGATGTGTCATTGTCATACAATATAGTTAGTAAAACTTTTTTTTTATTTTCTAGTTTACGCTCCAAAAGTATGTGGTTTAAAATTCCCCCATGTTTAAAATTCATTTATTTACGTTACACGTCCGTGTTTCGGTCACCGACTTACATATGTGTACCAAATTTCAACTCAATCCACTCCAGTTCGAACACACAAACAGACAGAGAAAGACGCACGAGTGATCCTATAAGGGTTCCGTTTTTTTTTTAATTTCGGAACCCTAATAAACAATACATATATGACTAAGGTTCTTTATAATATTAGTATAAATTAAAGGCAACCTAAGACCCCTCAAAGATTATATAAAACAATGTAAGTAATAACGAATGCAATGCTTTGGCATATAGGATAGATAGGTAGAACTTGGAGCGGGTAGAAATCTTGAATTCCATACAATTTCAGGGTATCAGATTCAGTATAACTTGCAGAGTTACATGCATAATCTTTATTCTTACTGAGTGCCTATACATAGATGAAAATAAAGCAATGATAACTGTTACAATCATATATTTATTTCACATAATTTTCATTATACATTAATCTCAACTGCATCACTATCACATATGGTTGCAATGCCTTCCAACGCAGGCCCCAATACGGAAAGATGGTGGTGGTCGTCTCGATTGCTGAATACATGGTGGTGGCTTTTGGCTGCCTGAAATGTAAGAAATATTAATAGAAATCCATAATAAATTAATATGGTAATAGGTTTCCACTACATAATTTATCAAGACTTACCTATATGAAAATTTCTGGCTTTCAGTTAGCCGATTCCTTTTTTTGTGGCTTTATATTCTCTTCGCATGATTTCTAGATTTTAGGAGTACGATAGCAGTACGAGCCTATATTATTGATTCATTGTCGAGAGTAATCCATGTTCGTAATTTTTGGGCACTTGTTTCAGCGTATTTCAATAAGTTTTCATCGTTGTTGTTGCAAAAAATTATCGATGTGCTTCTTTTTACCCATTCTGCATCCATTATGTATAATAATTCTCATATTCCCATGGAATCGTGGAATAATTATTTCGAATAAAAATTTTGATTGACAGACATGTTTGATAAGACAGCATATTGAATGCTGCCAAATTAAAAACCACCCTAATCGGTAACTAGTAATAGAATTTTAATAAAAAGTGACATAATCGAGACTTTCTATTTTCGTAGGGTAATCTTAAATGCAACCATTTTATAATGTTCATATTTTATACGGGGTTTTAGCTGTATATCTACCAATCTTATTTAACTGTATTATATCATTCGGTCTTTCATTCCTAAAATGCTCCGTTACAAAACCGAGGCTGGAATTGAAGTGGCCAAAAATTGCCCAAAAGTGCCCAAAAATTACGAACATGGATTACTCTCGACAATGAATCAATAATATAGGCTCGTACTGCTATCGCACTCCTATAATCTAGAAATCATGCGAAGAGAATATAAAGCCACAAAAATAGGAATCGGCTAACTGAAAGCCAGAAATTTTCATATAGGTAAGTCTTGATAAATTATGTAGTGGAAACCTATTACCATATTAATTAATTATGGATATCTATTAATATTTCTTACATTTCAGGCAGCCAAAAGCCACCACCATGTATCCAGCAATCGAGAGGACCACCACCATCTTTCCGTATTGGGGCCTGCGTTGGAAGGCATTGCAACCATATGTGATAGTGATGCAGTTGAGATTAATGTATAATGAAAATTATGTGAAATAAATATATGATTGTAACAGATATCATTGCTTTATTTTCATCTATGTATAGGCACTCAGTAAGAATAAAGATTATGCATGTAACACTGCAAGTTATCCTAAATCTGATACCCTGAAATTGTATGGAATTCAAGATTTATACCCGCTCCAAGTTCTACCTATCTATCCTATATGCCAAAGCATTGCATTCGTTATTACTTACATTGTTTTATATAATCTTTGAGGAGCCTTTAATTTATACTAATATTATAAAGAAGTAATGTAAATTATGTAGAGGTAGGAAATTTTCAGAGTTACTGGTCCAATCCTCAAAATTCTTTCACTAATAGAAAAGTTAATAGGAAGCTACATTATTCCATAGTGCTACAGGCTAATTTACATCACATGAAATTGGGCGAAATCGTCGAAAACTTGCCTAATATTATGAGAGATAGAATATGCATTTTAGAGTTGGGTAGGTACTAGATTTATCTCAGGAGATTCAAAATAAATATAATACTATGCAACTCCCAAACGTCAAAATACTCCGATTATGTATTAACCGGGACGTTAAACTACCTCTGCCACCTCGGTTAGATAACGCTTGGTATTTAATCGGATGATTATCTCTGGTGAACACGAAAATGCATGGTAAACGCCCGATTATAATTTAACGGCCCGTTTTGTAGTCGGTGAACTCAGACCTAACTATTTTACACTACAGTACAATGTATATACAATGCGACAAGGATATTTTGGCACGAGGCCAGAACAGTAACTGACGCCGCTATCCTGTGAAGAGTCAGTTTTTGAGAGTTCGCTCTGTCCGCTTAACATTGTTGTATGTTGTATTCTTTTTGCATTTCATTAATCAAATAATCGAAAGTAATAAGAAGTAGTGTCAAAAAGATAGTGTTAACTTAAAAGTTAAAGAGCGCCCTCCTGCCGATGTCATTCATCTGCCAAAAGATCCTTGTCGCACTGTAGGTTTGCTTTTGCGTCCGTCATTGTATCACAGTTAACTAAATGGACGCTCAAAATATAAGTGTTAAAAGCAGAAAGTAAGAATGAAATAGAGTAGTCCTTGAGATTATCGACAAAAAGAAATATCGAGTAAAATTAAAAGTTTTTCAGCGTCTAACTAGTAAAATTTCTAATAGACTGACTAGATTTCGATAAAAGTATCGGTATCTCGGAAATATACGTTAATGTTCAGCTAGTAAAACGGCTTTTCTAAATGAAACCTAGCTAGATCGTTTTTTCTCCCCCGAAACCTTCTGCATACAAAATTTCATGAAAATTCTTGGAGCCGTTTCCGAGATTCAGATTATATATATACTAGATGAAAACCCGGCTTCGCTCGGGTGAAATAAGACTCTTAATACACATGTAGGTACAAAATGTTGTTAGATATTTCTGTAGTTATCGGTTCTCAAGGAATATTAAAGGCAAAGCAAGGCATAGATTCGTATAGCATCGTTCTAAATACTATTTTATATAAAAAGTACTCTGTGATCACTATGCAAAACTAAATGAACACTGAAAAATGTACATTTCATTCGACTTTCGTTTTATCATTACACATTGTGTATTTTGCCAGTGTCAAGTTGAGCATTGTATTTTATATTCTTCATGGACTATGTTAGATCGAATGACTTTAAGCCTGTGCAAATGCACAGGCTTCTTCGTCTTGGTTCCAGGATCAATCATCCTCATCGCTGCCGCTGTGGTGATTTCGTCGGCGAGCTTGGCCACCATGGGTTGTCGTGCTCTCTAAGTGCCGGCCGAATCTCTCGTCACTCGGCTCTCAATGACATAATCCGCAGGGCTCTTGTTGTCGCCAATGTGCCTTCTGTACCGGAACCAGTCGGTATTATGCGTGGCGATGGCAAGAGACCGGATGGTATGTCTTTGATCCCATGGAGTGTCGGTAAGTCGTTGGTGTGGGATGCCACATGTGTTGATACACTTGCGCCATCTCACTTGCCAGCGACATGTAGAATTGCAGGAGCGGCTGCAGCTGTGGTGCGGAAAATTCTAAATCCAAAAAATACGCTTCTATTGGCCCAAATTATTTATTTTTGCCTTTTGCGGTCGAGACCATGGGTCCTTGGGGCTCCGAGACTCGCCGATTTTCTCGAACATTATCTTCAAAATTAATTGAGGTCACAGGGGACCGGCGGGCGGGGAACTTTTTCCGCCAACGCGTTAGCTTGGCCATACAAAGAGGGAACGCTGCCAGCCTTCTGGGAACCTTGCCGTTGATTGGCAGCAGCAGTACATTTTATATATAGTTTGTATATTTGTTGTAAATAATTGTAAATATTGTATATTTATAGAATAAAATTCTCTTCTTCATCTATTTTTATTTCTTGTCAAATAAATTTGAATTCAAGTTAATAAATCATTTTCAAGTCATAGTCAGTCACGTAGTTAGTCAGTTAATTTTTGGTCTCATTAGGTGTTAGGGTTTTAGTACAATGGTGGTCGCTCTACTAAAAATGTTCATGGACTTTTTGAGACAACTTGAAACCTACTTACTATACACGTAATCACTTCACTGGTGCACTTGTAATGATCTTTATTGGACAAAATACTAACAATAATATTCAATAAAACTCAAAATACACGATTATGAAAATAACATGAAAACGAACCGTCACTTTGCAAGTTTCCACCAAAAAGTTCAAAATATACATTAAAATTTTATGACGAAAAGATGGCCAGTATTATTTTTAAATGTCATCCGGTGTCAGTGATGTTTCTTTAGAATGGTCAATATGGAGACTGTAATTTCTCTGTCAGCAGTCAGCACCATTAGAATTTAACAAAATACTCGACAATCCGAATTTTGCGGATTTATTTTGTCGACTCGAAATCTTTATTTTTTATGTTTTATTCTTCAGGTAAGGTTTCGATCGAATCTACCGTACCCCTTCACGAAATTATTAATCTATACTAATATTATAAAGAGGAAAGATTTGTTTGTTTGTTTGTTTGTTTGTTTGTAATGAATAGGCTCCGAAACTACTGGACCGATTTCAAAAATTCTTTCACCTTTGGAAAGCTACATTATCCGCGAGTAACATAGGCTATATTATATTTTAAAAAAAATTAGGGATCCTTACTAAAACTCCAATAATGTAACATAAGGTGTAAAAAAATGACCTGAAAAATTCCTTACGTCGCGTGCGCTGCGAAAACTATTGATGATAGAACAAAATCATTTACTACGACTTTGCAGAACTCATCATTATCTACAAAAAGTGTCGCGACAGCATATGTCTAAATATTATAGTTATGTCACAGTAAGCAGTTTTTTATTCTAAAATATTAATTTATATATGCCGCCTCTTGAAAAGGCTCTTCATTTGTACCTTGGTATTAATCCTCATCAAAATAAATTACTTTATATTCAAGACGGCTTTAATACCTTTTTATAACTTTTTGAATTATTCAATTCGGACATTTCATTCGGAAGATATTACGAGTTTAAAAATGCAAGTATTAGAAAAAAGTCGCGTGGTTGTCGCTCACCGCGCTCAGCTAGCCAGCATGCGATGTAGGCTCCATGTAAGCGTCACTGGGGTACGGGGGGGGAGTCAATGTAATCTTCTATATATATAAAAGAAAGTCGTGTTAGTTACTCCACTTATAACTCAAGAACGGCTGAACCGATTTAGCTGAAAATTGGCAGGGAGGTAGTTTAGAGCCAGGAGAAGGACATAGGATAAGTAGGTAGGGGTAGGTAGGGTAGGTAGGTAAGGTAGGTAGGGGTAGGTAGAGGTAGGTAGGGTAGGTAGGTAAGGTAGGTAGGGGTAGGTAGTTAGGTAGGGGTAGGTAGTTAGGTAGGGGTAGGTAGTTAGGTAGGGGTAGGTAGATAGGTAGGGGTAGGTAGATAGGTAGGGGTAGGTAGGGTAGGTAGGTAAGGTAGGTAGGGGTAGGTACTTAGGTTAGGGGTAGGTAGTTAGGTAGGGGTAGGTAGTTAGGTAGGGTAGGTAGGTAAGGTAGGTAGGGGTAGGTAGGTAGGTCCCAGTTTTATTTTTGTTCTCAGGGCAGGACAACGTCTGCCGGGTCAGCTAGTATAGATATATATTTAAAGGTATTAGATAGATAGATTAAACTTCACTCGCTCACAGTTAGGAACTTAACTCTCGTGGTTTGGTGTTTTAAATATTTAAAAACATAACCCTAGGTATAACTTTGGATGGCATAAGATATATTATTTATTTAACCCGTGTTAGCAGTTCACTTTGAGTTAAATAAGCTAACCCAGAACCGTGCACGTAGGCCTAAGACAACAAAAGTCTACCATTAACCCCATGGCTGCTAATAGGCTAGTTTACAGTGTCAAAAATAAATGACCAAACACTAACCAAGGCATAAAACATCTAAAAACACATGGAATCATCAAATATGTTGTACATTTAATGCTTTTTATGATTTTTAATTACCAGTAGAACCACTAAGAGTAATTTGATGATGTGAAACTATGACGTCATTAGGTTAGTATTTCATACAAACTTCCATATAAACTATCGTTTTGACATTTATTAAAAAGTAGCTGCTTTGATATGTCAGTAAACTACCCTATTGTGTTTGAAAATACAAAAAAATAATATTTTTGCTATCTATATATATTTGGAGCATAACATGAACTGATTTTAAAGATATTTTTTGCGTTGGGTTCTGTATAGGTCAAAGCGGTCCCATTTTAATTTGATTGGTATTGGACCTTGGACTTCGAAGATACACCAGGATCTCTTCAAAATGAAATAGGAAATTTAACGTGATTTGACGAATATAAGTAAACATGTAAAATACTAAAAATAAATTCATAACAATTATCTATTGGACACGATCTTGTAAGTCCACGTGCCATTATGGGTGACTACGGAACCCTATTCTATGCGTAGCCTGACACGAACTTGGCCGGTTTTTTCTTCTTCTGACCAGCACTTACATTTTTGGTTACGAAATTAATGTTGTCCTTTATTCTCAATATATTATTTAACATTAGAATACCAATATTCAACTAGTAAACTATTGCATTTCAAATAACAATAATAGTCGTCACTTTATTATATTTTTTTACGTTGATAGGCTCAGATGAATGATAGGTCTCCAGACTCCACGCCGCTCCGACTAGATACCGTCGGCGTACTTGTAAAATGCGGCAACAAATACAACGCCGAAGTCGGCGTAACTGAGCCATTCTCGGTGCATTCTTGTTGCAAGCAATGTGTGAGGTGGACGTATCGTTTTCTTTAATGTTAGGGATGGCCCAATGAAAAATATATATCGATATATACCGGATCGATATTTTTATAAGATATCGACAAATGTAGTGAAAAATTATCGATATTTTTACACGTAAGCGTGGTTTGGTTACCTCAAAGTACTGTTTATACAAGAATGGTAGTATATTTACTGATAAATAACAAAATAAATCATCAACATATTCCTCCAAGGTATATTAGTAACATTTTCATGAAATAGTCGTATATGTCAGTAATATACCTTGGAGGAATATGTTGATGATTTATTTTGTTATTTATCAGTAAATATACTACCATTATTGTCGCAAATAACATGTTGATAACTTACGACCTATAACTGAACTGCAATTTCCAAATAGAAAGTTCTTCCAGCAGCCCTTGTGTAATAGAAGAAAGAAATACTTACATACATGAAACAGATGTATGTAACTAAAAAATAAATCGGACAAATGCGAGTTAAACATGTTCCGTACATGTTTAACTAAGTTCCATAAATATTTTTAAATCTGACCCAAATTTGTTGATGGGAACTATAAAAAGTTTTTTTTTTTGGAAATTGTGTTTTCTAATAATGAAACCTAGCTACATCGATTTATCGCCACCGAAACCCCCTGCATACCAAATTTCATGAAAATCGTTGGAGTTGTTTCAGAGATTCACATTATCTATATACAAGCTGTTACGGAAAGGGTATATACATATCAAGTGCACGGCTTCTTTGGATCATAATAAACTATATTGCAAAGGTTTTTAAATCCTATATCTACATGTTAGGAAGATATGAGGAATGAAACCAAAAACCCAAACATTTCAACTTGAAATTTACACATCACTAGCAACCAAGTCAGCTGATCGGTGTAAGTAGGTAACTCACGATACATTCACCTGTGAAAACAAACCTCTTATGCTCTTACTCCTGGTATTTTTGTATAATGGGTTCCGGATATTTTATTTTGTTACTCACTTTTTCTGACAAAAACTGATTATGTTTGTGAACAAGCTAAAATACAAATCATCAATCAATCATCAGTAAATCATTTGTTAGCTTGAAAATGATATTGAATTTAGGTAGGTAGTTAATGAAGGGATTAGTAGGGACTAGTAAATAATACTTAGTTACCTATCTACGTAAAACAATCTAATAACAAACATAACGGAGTATGTAATGTGTGAATCTACGTAATCATTGAAATTAAACCACAGACACAGAATTTGAGTATCCGACATTTCTTTTTTATGTTGGTTGACATACATAGGTACTCTACCAGAAATTAATTGCTTAGGTAAATACTGCGAAAGAACCTAATGGAACCTAGAACAGAAAAAGGATTTCGTAACATAATTTATTTTCAAATGAACCCTAAATAACTTTCCTCCGCAACTTATGTGTGTCCTGGTACATAAATAATGCTAAAGGGTTCTGTGTTTAGTTTAAATTAAATAATTAAAAAACTAGGATTGTTTGTAAACAAGTTCAAATGCAAATGCTTGTTTGCAGCTTGGAAAATTATTTTAAAATTAGGCTGTAGGTAATAATAATAATACTTAAAGAAAAGTAACAAGAATTACGGAGTAGGTACCTAGTTCACGACTTTCGGTGAACATGTAAATGTAGGTGCCTAATAATTATGCACATAGTAACTTTCTGCCACATTTTTTTTACCTCACAATAACAACAAAACGGGATAAAGGATAACGATATGAACGATCCTTTTAATGTTGTTTTTTTTTATTACCATAGTAAGTAACTAACTAAAAGATTATGCAATTAGAAATGTTACAGAAAAAAGATTTTGTAACATAATTTATTCAAAATGAACCCTAAATAACTTTACTCTATGCAACTTATGTGTCTCCTGGTAGAAATAAAATGCTAGTGTGCAGTGGGTTCCGCTTTTATTTAAATAGGTAGGATTTTAAAATTAAATTATGTTGGTAGTTTTTGCCATTCTAACACGCACATGGCTAAACAACTCGCAGAAGGCCAGCGTGATGACTAACCTAACCTTAACTTCTCATTCTGAGAAGAGGTCCGTGCCCAGCTGTGGGACAGTAATGAGTGGATAATTATGATGATAACAACACTAAATTACAACTGAAAACATTTAAAACGTATCAGAAGTTTACATTTTGTCGGCGGGCCCATTTGACTGAGACATGGGTTTTGGCTTTTAGTAGGTAGTACGGAGTCTTTATTTGTTTAATAAAACACAATAAAAAATAGGCCGCAAAAATGTATTAAACTATGGAAATAAATTGTTAAAAGTACCAGGACCTCATGAGTAACGAGAGTTGTTCGGACAGCATTTGCGAACAATAATAACTGAACCCTAATTTCATCGGGGTTTACACACACAATGATATTAAGGGTAAATGAGCCAGTTGCAGGTACATAGTCATAGTCGTAGTGATAGTCTTAGCTGGTAGCCTTCAATAAATAAATAAATCGAATCAATACTCAACTTATCTGTCGCTATTTTGATTAATCAATACCTACAAATTAAGACTATGTACTTATGTAGGTACCACCCCCACAGTCCACATCAAATTATCTTATTGGTTTCGTTTGTCAACACAGCTCATAGGTTTTATTAATTAACTGATGCCCTGGCCTAACTCTTCTTTAATCGGTGTGCTTCAATGTATTAAATTTATCACAGTTTTCTTGAAATTATTATTAGGTAGCTGGGGGGAAAAGCGATACTGCGCGGCGCTACGATTACTGGATGCAAAAGGCGGGAAACCTTGTGTTGTTTGTGGCGCAACTTGAGAGAGGCCTATGTCCAGCAGTGGACTGCGATAGGCTGACTTGATTAGTAAATTAATTTTAACAAAAAATCGAAAATAAATTCAAAATGTACAATAATTGGGTCAGCTACCCTACTAGGATAGTAGAAAAGTAGAAGTTTTATTTTTCGGGTCTTCCCCACAGCTTCGGAGCTTCGTCAGTTGTTTAATAATACTCGTTTGTCGGCGCGGCGTCACACTACAGCGTGTACCAGGCGCACAGATCGCGAAAGAGATTTAACTTCAATATTAGGAAATGACGTGAAAAGTTAATGACCCTCGTAGTGCGGTGACACGTTTGTTATGGTTTGATTTCGATAATCTTACGAAACCAAAAGTTTGGTATGAATTCTTTGAGTAATTTATTTTGCGTGGAAACTTTGCATAGAGAATCTATACCTGATGTAATCATCACCCCTTTCGGATGAATATGACCTTTCCGTAACACGTTGTATATAAAAGAGTAGCGTTTTTTTGGGTAAACATCCCCCTGCCCACACCGCTGAACCGATTAATGTGAAATTTGGCATGTGCATAGATTTTATCACGTAGACCCCATTTAAGAAGCGATTTTTCGAAATTCCTTTCCGCAGCGGTGGAAACGGGCCCTTTGTGCGATTTTAAGAATCTTAATATCTCTGGAACCTTAGGGTCTAGAAGTCTGAAATTTTTAATGAAGCTTTTTTGGTAAAATATATTAGATATGGGTGCGAGCGTTTTGTCTATGGGAGGAAAATTTAAAAAAATAAGGGATTTGCTTTGTTTCCGTTAAACCTTGATAACTTTGTGTTTGAATGCTACAAACTCAAAATTTATAGTGTAGGTAGTTTAATAATACTGCTAAAATGTATTTTCGGCGTTACTCAAACTTTTTTTCTTCAAGGAAGATATTACCGATGGAAATTATGCATTTTTCAAACTCTTATATCTCTGCAACGGCTGAAGATAGGCAAATGAGATTTCGTATACGCGTTATGCTATACAAATACTACAAATTTCAACTTGGTGTTTGTCAAAGTTTTGCCCATAGACAAAGTAAAAATGTTGAAAATTAACTTTTAACATCCTGTTTTTCTCAGTTAATATTCATAGCAGAGGCTTGAATTTTGGAATATATGCTTTCTACAGTATTTGTTTCGAAATGTACTGTTAAGTTTCTCAAACTTTTCATGCGGCATAAAGTTATAAAGGGTGAAATATCCAATTTTTGCACTTTAATATTTTTGTAATGGCTCAAGTATAAAGTTGCTCAAGCTGGCTCAAGTATACTGTATAAAGCTACTCTATTCATATAAGTACCATATTTTATGAATTTAAGCTATCACATAGCAAGCATTGTTTATAGCAAACTAAGAACCCTTTCACTCACAGTATTGTTCAACTTTCATGCCAAAATAAAGTAACAAAGCTTTAAATTTTCTTCAATATCTCAAACAAGTGATCTAAAATTTCTAAAATCAATTTAGTTTATATAAAATAACTAGCTGTTCCCCGCGGTTTTACTGGCGTTCCCGGGATTAAAAGTAGCCAATAATAATAACCTTCGGCGATAATGTAGCTTTCTATTAGTGAAACAATTTTTCGAATCGGACCAATAACTCCGGAGATTAGTGCGTTCAAATAAACTCTTCAGCTTTTTTATTAGTACCTATAGATAGATAAGTTCTCCCCCAAGAATAAAAAAAACAAATTTAGTAAAAATAAACCCAATACCAATTTTGAAGTAATTAGGACCTTCCTAAGTAGTACTTTTTCTATGAAATCCGTAGGTAATATCTACAACATTCAACTTGAAAATATTCAACGCAGTAAAGCATTTAATTTTATTAATCATCAAACAAATAACGTTAATAGGACTTCACCTGTAGGATGTCAGAACTCAGAGGTGAAGTCGTGCATAGTTCGGTTTTTTCGGTATTGCTTGCACAATTCATTTACCATATAGGGCAGATCATTGATGTATGCCAAAAACAAAAATGGGCCTAAAATTGATCCTTGCGGTACGCCTGTTTTAACTAAAGACCCTGAGGACGTAGTACCGCTAATACCTACTTTTTGTTGGCGACTGCACAGATAAGATGTTACAAGATCACTCCACGAACGCCATAGTGTTGAAGTTTTAAAACTAGGGTGTGATGATCTACGCAATCAAATGCCTTGGAAAGATCACAAAATACGCCAACCGCATCTTGAGAGTTCTCCCAAGCATCGAAAATATGCTTCAAAAGTTTAGCTCCGGCGTCAGTCGTAGACCGCCCTTTTGTAAAACCAAACTGGTGCTCATGTAAAATTTGGTTATTGTTGAAATGAGCTAACAATTGATTCAGCATTATTTTCTCGAAGATTTTGCTTAGCGCTGGGAGAACTGAGATAGGTCTATAATCAGAAGGATTATTTTTGCTACCGGATTTAAAAATGGGAACGATTTTACTCTGTTTCATCAAATCAGGGAAATAACCTTTATCAATACATTGATTAAAAATACCTGCTAAGATAGGTGCAATACTAGTAATAATTGAGCCGATGACTTTAACTGATAAACCCCATAAGTCAACAAGAACAATTTGGCTTTCGAGCCAAACATTCTTGTGTTCAACAAGTCCATCGTATTGTTGAACACACCTCCTCTCAGTACCAAGAACGTAACATGACAGGTGTCTTATTCTTCGATGTCGCGAAGGCATTTGACAAAGTGTGGCACAATGGCGTAATCTTTATGCTATTTACCTTAGGTGTCCCACATAGACTCGTGCTCATCTTACGAGATTATTTGTCAAATCGCCACTTTCGATATCGCATTCCTGGTGCACTCTCCTCCCCTCACCCTATCGGTGCCGGTGTCCCTCAGGGCTCGGTACTGTCCCCCTTGCTATTTTCGCTCTACACGAGTGATATTCCAAAGACCGACAAGGTGCAGTTAGCACTTTTTGCGGACGACACCGCGGTCTACTGCACTAGTAAGTCCCCCTCAGTCATTGTTAAGAACCTCCAAACCGCGGCTAACTCCCTAGGCGCCTGGTTTCGGAAATGGAGTGAATGTGCAATGAATGTTAGGTATTTACAAATCTGAATCTGAATGCTGTATCAATGGGAGTATGTTTTAGCATAAATTATCTTGAAGATGGGAATAATATGGGCAAGAGATTATATGCAATATTTCTTGATACATCTACTTCTCATTACAGATGCAGGCAGCGGCAACTCAACTACTCAAGCAGGGGCTGCTAAAATACAGGCAGTAAAGTGCAAGCTGAAGCATCTCTTTTGCGTAGGCTACTAATAAAATACGAGACGTGTTCATTTTATTAGAAAAAAAAAAAAAAAACATACTTAATTGGAAGTTTTATTTTATGCAATCACCCTTAGAATTGATAATGATTTAAATCTAGTATTACAAGTAGTTTTTGTAGGCGCTCTGCTAAAGCTCCAGTTACTAACTCGTAGTTCCATAATAAATAACTTGGAAGAACGAATATACCTACTTTATATGAACATAATAGGCTACTTTTTATCCGGGCAACGCGGGCGAAACTGTGAGGGCCAGTTAGTACCTATATTAATAAAATCATGGGAAATTCTTTACATGCAGCCTTCTGTCCCCAAACTAGGTAAATTCTCCCCAAAGATTCCCTGTGAGTTACAGTTTGATGATAAAAAGGTGATGGTAAAATCAGATCGAACGATTCCCGAACCCATGTTGTGCAGAATGCTCAGAATAGGATGTATTAGATGTTGAAGACCGAAAGGCAAGTTTTTATTTGGGAAAGGAGCCACACATGTGAACATTGCCTTCACAAACTTCGTATTGCCAACGTGTTTTCGGGCACTGTTCGACACGATGATAAAAACAATAATTATGAGTGTTAAAACATTCGTGATAAGAGCAAATGATGTCCCACGACCAAATCCAGCTCTAAACCATACTTATTTCTAGATTTTTGCCGTCTAATCTAAAAAAAATACCAATAAATGTTACCTATCGATCCTACCGATTACTTAGCGGGCTGTCAAAATTCGTCGCTAACATTTCGCAAACTTATCGAAAAATCGTTAAGTTTGCGACAATATGTGTCAAAGATACCGACAATATTTATGTCGAGACTACCAAAATTCGTTAAAGTCAGATCGCTACGAGTTAACAACCGAATTTTGTCGGTAAGCAATCGTTATCAATGTCGAGACTGCAGCCCCAGGTTTCACCATGAAAGATAATAGCAGTGTCATATGCATAGCACACTATATCAGCACTTGCAATGTCAGCGGTTATAATATCATTTATATAGATAATGAAAAGGATTGGGCCAAGTATGCTACCCTGCGGAACCCCAAAGTCTATAGGTATCGGGTTGCTACAATTCTGATCAATTTTCATCCATTGGGTGCGGCCTGTTAAGTAACTTCGAAACCATTCTAGAGTATTACCTCTGATCCCATGCAGTTCAAGCTTTCGAATTAAGATAGTAACAGACACGGTATCAAAGGCTTTTGCCAGGTCAATGAAAACACCTGCGCACGCTTGATTTTTGTCTAGATAGCCCGAAATAAGATCAGTTAAACAGACTACCGCATCCTCTGCTGACCTATTTTCACGAAAACCGAATTGCCTATCTGAAAGATGGTTGTATTTCTTCAGAAAACTCACGAGACGTTTTTGTACTAGCTTCTCTAAAATTTTTGAAAATGAGCTGAGGAGAAATATTTGTCTATAGTTACCAGGATCTGACTTAACACCAGCCTTGTGTATAGGGGTAACAGCAGCCACTTTCCATTTTGTTGGAAATGTGCCCTCTGACAAACTTAGGTTACATAATGTATGTTAAGGGTGCTATTATGTGGTTTTTTATTGCTCTTAGTAACCGATTTGATATTCCATCAATTCCCTGGGCACAGTCAAGTTTCAAACCCATTAAGATGGCTTCAATTTCTATTTCATCAGTCGGTTGTAGAAACATTGAGTGCATCGGAGTACTATTAAAATGAACTTTTCCTGCTAGGGATTCCTGAGTTTCATTAGTTACTGAGAGTATTTTATTCGCTAGACATTTCCCTACGTTGGAGAAGTAATCGTTGCAGAGATCTAAGGATTCGGTAACAGAGTCTCTGATTCGGGTGAGTTCAAGATGCTTTTGCTTGTCTTTTTTGGTGTGCGTTATAGTTTTTATTGAATTCCAAAGCTTTTTTAATTTAATATATATAATTTAATTAGTAATAGATTAGTAATAAAGTAGCCTATAAATATGTATGTATAAACAATCGTCGATCATTTTTAGCATAAGGACAAACCTCTGTGTTTTAAATGTGCTAATATATATCATTTTTCTAAATATTCCGATAATAAATGAAAAAAATAATAACAAGGGATTTTTCGAAAATTGTTTCAGTAGCGCTACACAATGGTGGAAACGAACCGTAAGGTTTACAAGTCCGAAATTTTGAGGTCAAATGGGTCTTTGATGATAGTCGCTACGATAGCATGGATATAAATGCCAGCGTTTCTCAAGGTTCTGGGCTGTCCCCAACGCTGTCCATCTGGCACATTTCCAAGCACCCCACTCCATACATTCTCTTCATTCGTTAATTTTATAAAATGCACTTTCCATCAATATTTCACATCTTCATCTTTCGCTAATACTTGTCCATGTTCGTCAATCACACATTTTATTTTCGTTATATTCCTTGCATTATTTTGACTTGTCTTTGTTAGGCGATACAAGTCTTTTTGGCCCGCAGTACTACCTACTTGTTCATACAACTTGTCCTGGACTTCAGCTCTTACAATAGCAACAGCTCGTTTCGCTTATTTTTTACGCTCCTTATATACATCCTTTTTTGCTTCTCTCATACTATCATCCCCATTCTCAATGCTCTGCCACTCCTTGAATGTCTTCTTTTTCTCTTTTAAAACCTTTTGAACATTTTTAACCTTATCCATCTTACCTTTTCCACTTGTTTCTCCTAGTACAAACATCGCCACTGTTCTTATACAACTTGCCATTTCACTCCAGCATTCATTAACTGTTTTTTCTTCCATCACATTATTCATTTCTATCATTTTATTTACTACTCGTTATTTGAAATCATCCGCACGGTCATTAATTTCCAACATACGCCATCTGATTTGGCGAGGGAATTTGACCTTAATTTTTGCAAACTGGATTCTAATGCCCATATCCATGACCTCAACCTGTGTTTTGCAACCAGATCCTCGAATGGCAACACCTTGCAATTTTTGACGCATTTGAGATTATTTCTCCCCACAAGGAAATAGTCAATCTGCGTCATGTAAGAGCCACTTTTGTATGTTATTAGGTGCTGGTCTCTCTTTTCAAACCAGGTGTTAACCACAGCCAGGTCAAAGGCACATACAGCTTGAAGTAAGGCCTCTCCTTCGTTGTTCCCTATCCTCCATGAACTCTCTCATATTCCGCATTCAATTTTCCCTCATTTTTCCCAAGTTTATGGTATTTAGAGTAACATAGGAAATTACGAAACCCTCGATGCGCGAGTCAGTCTCGCACTTGTCCAGTTTTTTGATTTAGTAGACATTTTTAGTAGTAGAAAAGTCAATTGGCGCAGTTGGTTAAGACACCACCTATCACGCCGCTGAGCATGGGTTCGATTCCCATCCAGGATAAACATTTGTTTGCATGAACATGTCTGTTTGTCCTGTGTTTGGGTGTAATTATCTATATAAGTATGTATTTACAAAAAAAAAGTAGTATATCAGTTATCTGGTTTCCATAGTACAAGCTTTGCTTAGTTTGGGATCAGATAACCTATGTGATGAATGTCCCAGGATATTTATTTATTTTGGTGAATTTCTACAAGCGCGAGAATTGGCCTCCAGGTGGACCACAGCTATGTCAATATCTAGGGATATATAGGTATAGTTGTCCTGTGACGATTTAATGCTCCAAAAATATATTATGCATGTGGAGCCCTGTTTAGTTTTCGTAGTCTTTGTTACGTTAAAAAAAACAGGTTCAGAGCCATACAGCCTTGTTATATTTTTTAATAAATTTGTATCTTTATAATTCTTTCAGTGTTTGATATTGTTATTTTTATGTTTCGGATTGCATGTAAGAAATAAAGTGTTTTTCTTTCTTTCTAAACGTTCAAACAATGTTTGATGAAAATTGTCGTGAGAAAGTAGGTAGGTAGGTATTTTTATTCTAGGACTTGTGAGACACTAAGGACAGCTTCTAAAATTATTGTCTCATACTATACAGATTAATGAAAAATTTACAAGAACTACCAACATGAATTTATGATTAATTATATCATAATAGACTTTATATAATTATACTAGCTGACCCGGCAGACGTTGTCCTGACCTGAGAACAAATAAAAAACTGGGACTTAACTACCTATAGCTACCTACCTCTACCTAACCCTACCTACTTCTACCTAACCCTATCTTAGGGTAGATAGAAATAGTCTCACACAAATTTCCATCCCCTATTTTAGGGGCTGGGAGATGATTTCCAAAAAAAAAAATAGAGCAGGTTATTTTCGTTGGTAACAAAGAGTCTGTACTGATTTTTAGCTTCCTACCTTGAAAACTGCGAAAAGTCCCATATAAAATTTCACCCCCTCTTTTAAGGGGTTGGGGGCAGATTAAAAAAAAAATGATGCACGATTTTTTTGTTACTCACAAATAGTCCGCATACCAATTTTTAGCTTTCTACCTTGAAAATTGGGGAATGCTCCATACAAACTTCCACCCCCCATTTTAGGAAAGCGGGGGTTTAGAAAGAGACAAAAAGTAGCCTATGTCCTTTCTCAGGGTCTAAAGATTGTCTGTGCCAAATTTCATCAAAATCGGTTGAGAGGTTTAAGCGGGAAAGCGTAACAGACAGACAGACAGAGTTACTTTCGCATTTATAATATTACTAGCTTTCGCCCTGCGGTTTCACCCGCATTAGAGTTCATGAACACCCCATTGTCTACTTAACCAACCAAATAATAATGTAGGTCAATTTGTCCGTTAGTATACTCATAACTTGAGAACCACAATGCAGATCGTGAAGCGCTTTTCAAAGATAAGTTGATACTTATCTTTAAACCTTCCTCTAGAAACCTGAACCTAAGATGATTCTTAGGTTCAGGTTTCTAGAGGAAGGTAATAGGCTATGTAAATAGCCAGATACATGTATAGTTGTTCTGTGACGAATGACGATTGAATGTTACATAAATATATTATGCATGTGGAGTTCAGTTTTCACATCTAAATACTGGTTAAAAATTACAATCCATGATGTACTTAAGTTTTTCTTATGTTAAAAAAACAGTCAAAGGTTCAGCCATACAGCCTTCTTACATTTTTTATTAAATTTGTATATTGAATTCTTTATGACTTGTTCGTTTTATAATCTTTGAATAGCATGAAAGAGATAAAGTGTTTTTCTTTCTTTAATAAGATAAGTAGGTAGGTATTTTTATTTCAAGACTTGTTAGAAACTAAGGACAGCTTCTAAAATGATTGTCTCATATAATACAGATTGATGAAAAATTATCTATAATATAATATAGTAGGGATAGTTGGTATGTAATAAATAATTACATCATTAAAAGTCAATATGATAAAGAATTAAGATTAGTATTATCAAAATGTTGAAGAAATAAACATAAATTCTGACCACATTGATTGGCCAGACATGGGACACCATGGCCTGGAGGAAATTATGTCACAGGTCTTAAAAGTTGTGACATGCAATACATCTATGAAACCACTAAACTGTACTCTTTAAATATAGCTCATATTGAGTCTTTGAATTTTGAGTCTTGGAAGTGTTTTTGGTATAGTGTTTGCTATGGATAGGTTAAATCCAAAAATTTACTGAGCTGTCATTGCTCCAGTGCAGGAAATACTATGGCTTACAAACTCGCCAAGCAATGCACCAAGAAACAGGTAAGCGACGGCGTAAGTCAACTGCAAACCATCAATGATAGAAGCTAGAGACCTTATACAGAAGGTGAACTAAAAGACTATGGGAGGCCGGAATATAGACACACATTGGCCGCTGTCCCAACCCTTTTCAAATCACAAATAACTTGCTTAAGTTACAGAGGAATTATTTACTGCTGATTGTAGGCTACTGCAATCTAAATTACCACCTGTATAAGATAGGAGCAACGGACAGTCCCCTGAGTCGGGGCTGCGTGCAGGAAGAGGAAACTGTGGAGCATGTGTTAGTGTATTGTGCAGTTACAAAAGATATCAGAACCAAGACAGGTTTACGGGAGCCACAAACCGGGGAAATATTTTCAAGGATACTATAGCCATCGTTGATAACAACAGCAAAACCCACATCATTGTAGCAAATTTGTCAGCATCCCAAGGCCACACTCCGTAGGAGCTAGGATAGCTTGGGTAAATCCGGTAAGGGAGAATGCACAATATGTACACATGAAGCGGAATGTCAGTGCAGGCCTTATGTGGGGGTGCCACGCAGAATAAGAATAAGGTTATCTGCATGTAACAAAAACCAAGCCACGCATTTCTGGGATTTTCGGTCATCTGTGTGTTTGTCCTGACTACTCTCATATTTGAGAGGACTTTCTATGGCTAGTAGAGGAATTTTGAGTAAAAGCAAGTAAATCCGCAGGGACAGCTATATGTCAATAAATCAGAGGATTATAAATTTGCAAATTTGTTTATTCCAAACCTGACAACATAAAGGGTTAGGAAAAGTAAATGAAAAACATAATGATCATTCCAAACGTAACCCTCTTCTTAACCTGATTCTTTTCATAACCTCATTGCTGTTTGTTAGCGAGATGGGTAGATAACATTCTTCATAGAATTAAAAATACAAAAATGACAAAGTAATGTTTGATGCCAATGCATCACTTGGCTATTTGTGTTTGCATATCTGGCATATTTGCCAGGTATATTACGATATAGTATAAAGTGTGATTTATGTTTCCTTGTTGTGATGAATGTTTATTACATAAAAGATTAATACTATACTTATTTAAGTTTTTAGGAAGAACATTGTATCTTATGTAGGTAGGTATAATTATACTGTAAGAATTGGATTCCAGTCTGTTATTATTGCATATTTTCAATTTTAGGAGGAATTGCAAAGAGATATCAAGTATTATGAAGATTTTATTGCTTTCTCCAAGTTAACCTATTATTGGGTTATGTTATCAGGTTAGATTGGGAATAAACAAAATCTAGTGAACTCATTTAAGAGCTTAAAGATATTCATAATTCAGTATACTTCATCAGAATGTCATTTTCAGTTATAGTGAAGCTTATTTATTTTAACTAAATTAGGGATAAAATAAATAAGTGGGTACATAAGAAAATGGTAATGCACTACATTAAAATTGGTTCCCATTTCCTGGAATTATATTCTCAATTAATTATCAGCAACTCTAGTCTTAGATAGAAAATTAACACAAAAACTAGCTATTTTTTTACTTTGAGACCAAATGTTCAAATTCAGCATATCAGTCTTTTAATTCACAAAGTATAAGCCAAATCAACAAAATGTCTTCTCAAATTATTATGAACTTACCTGCAAAATCAGGTACATCTGGATCCTGGCTCTGATCAAGCAACCTTTTGACTTGGTCATGGTCTCCTCTAATAGCTGCTACATGAAGGGGTGTTTCGCCACGCAAATTACGTTGCTGTCTGGAGCGCTTCCTCTCCTCAGCTGGGGTCGGAGCGGCTAATCCCATAAATGGCGGGAAGTCATTAATATAGTCTTAACTTCATGAAAACAAGTTGACTAGAGTTAGGTCATTACCTGGAGGAGCGTCCTGGGATGATATCTGCATCACCAAAGCTAATTGTTGCCGCTCCGACATGGGCGCTATGACTTGGGCCCGTGGCGCGCCGTCCGGCCCGCGTCCGGAGCCCCTCGACCGCGACGTAGACGGCATGCTTCGGGCATAACCACTCCTCTGAAGAAAAAGGAACCGAGTAACCGACCAACACAATTAACACAAAGCACTTTGATCTAATAACGCGCCAATACTTTTTGTGAATGAATAGACAATTACCTACCTTAATTATGGCGCCAGATCAACTCTACCATATATAACACGTCAATAAAAGCAATCCACAATTGTTCAGTGAAGGTAAATCTGAATTTTTAACGTAAAACATTTTCTATCCATTAAATTTGTTAGAAGTTTATGAGTGGCACTGAAAAATAAATATCGATACTTATTAGTAGTAGTCTCAGTTGTTTAGTTCTATATCGATATCAAAATTATGTACTACTGTCAACTTCGGGTGAATATTTCAGAGAGCAGAGAGAGCCCCTTTGAAGTCATACCATAAATACTTTTCAATGGTAAAGAATATCGGAACCAAACACTTACGATTCTATTTTCTAAATCTTATAAGAAGAAGCAATCGAGCTCATTTTGAGCTTGATAAAAGATATAATATATTTATTTATTTTATTATTAAAAAATTCTAGGTGTACACACGGCCACAGATCAAGCTACACATTTTTGTTGCAAAATAGCGCCCATTACTACCGCTTAAGGTGCCGCAGTGTGTAGCTTGATCTACATACTTATCGGAATCCGAATCACAAACTATGTAGAGATATGATCCGAATTATCAATAATATCATGGCAAGGTTTACGTTAATTTTCTTGGTGAAAAAAAAACTTACCGGGATTTCTAGTTCTTTGCACATACAAAATATTATTTAAGTATGACACACTAAACTATTAATTCGGACAGAAATAATTTTAAAAATTATTGGATATTAGTCATAAATTGTATTATAAAAAAAACATAATTAGCGGCAACGTAATAAAGAAATGGTAAAACGAAACGCATTTCAAATGTCCTTTGACCTATGTTTGACCTCCCCACACTCTTCAACACAGATTATATAAGGTGATACCTTCGGTTGGAGCGCGTAATTCAAATTTTATTACGTTTTTTGCTAATTGCAGCTCGGTTAGATGTCGTGAGTTATCAACATGTTATTTGCGACAAGAATGGTAGTTATTATATACATGGGTATATTTACTGATTAATAACAAAATAAATCATCAACATATTCCTCCAATGTATATTACTGACATATACGACTATTTCATGAAAATGTTACTAATATACCTAGGAGGAATATGTTGATGATTTATTTTGTTATTAATCAGTAAATATACTAACATTCTTCTCGCAAATAACATGTTGATAACTTACGACCTATAACTGAGCTGCAATTTGCATAAAACGTGATAAAATTTGAATTTTCTGTCCTTTATAAAGGACAGTTCTTCCACTACCCCCATGTTTATTAGATAACTATAATTCTCATTTGTATTTAATAACAAAAGAAATCATCAATATATTCCTCCAAGGTATATTAGTAACATTTTCATGAAATTGTCGTATTTGTCAGTAATATACCTTGGAGGAATATGTTGATGATTTCTTTTGTTATTAATCAGTAAATATACTACCATTCTTCTCGCAAATAACATGTTGATAACTTACGACCTATAACTGAGCTGCAATTAGCAAAAAACGTAGTAAAATTTGAATTTCGCGCTCCAACCGAAGGTATACCCTTAAGTTTTTTGTTTATTTCCCTTTTGATATAGATAAAACCATATGAATGTAATGGTTTTATTCAACAAAATAAATACAATCACAAATAAACAAATTAATGTATCCTAGCAACGGATACAGATTCACTACATTCTTCGGGGCTAGTTTAAAGAATAATCCTCATAGCGATTTGGTAGCCTCCGCTCTCTAGTTGATCGTCGAACTTGAGGTGCCTGCTGTTCAGTGATGTTTTCAACAGCTGTTTGATTTTCAGGCCTCTGTTCCTCTACTATCTCATTGGCAGTGTCGTCGTAGGAATCCTCTTCACTTGTTACAGTCTCGTCAAGGTGCTCTGGTATTTCTGGATCCTTTCGCTATCTTGCGCCAATGGTGCTAAGTGGCGATTCGATACAGTTGATTCGCGGCCATCTTGTAGGCGAACATAAGAATAATCTGGGTTCACATGAAGTAGAGTCACCTCCTCTACAATAGGTTGATACTTATTAGTACGATTAAATTTTCGCATTAGCACTCGTTCAGATTCCGTCAACCAAGTGGGTATTGATACTCCATTTGATGATCGCCTGGTGTGTGTAAACATTCTCTCATGCGGCGTACAATATGTCGCTGTGCACAACAAAGATCTTATAGAATGTAACGCTTGATCCAGTACTTTTTCCCAGTTTTCAATAGTTAGGTTTCGTGATCGTAGGGCCAATTGCACTGATTTCCAAAGAGTCCCGTTGAAACGTTCGACTTGACCATTACCTCTTGGATTATAAGGTGTGGTTCTACTCGAAGCAATCCCACGTGAATTCAAGAAGTTTTTCACTTCCGTAGAAATGAAACAGGTTCCTCTGTCCGAATGAAGATAAGACGGCATGCCAAATAGCATAAAAATTTCATTTAAATGTTTGATCACCGTCGTCGAGCTCATATCAGCACACGGAAATGCAAATGGGAAACGAGAATATTCATCGATCACAGTCAGTATGTACTTATTCCTGGTGTTAGAAGGTACTGGACCTTTAAAGTCAATGCTTAATCTTTCCTTGGGTGATGTAGCTTTTATCAAAACAGGATCTGGTGAAGATTTGTAAAATTTCGGCTTTATTTCGGAACAAATTCGACAGGAATTAGTCATGTCTTTAATTTCGTCTGAAGAAAATGGCAATTTTTTTGACTTTATCCAGTGATTCATACGTGCTATTCCTGGATGACATAAAGCTTCGTGTAACGATATCAACTTTTTATTTTGAATCTGTACTGAACATACTCGCGAAAGTGCGTCAGCTACATCATTTAGATTACCTGGTCGGTACACTATATCGTATTTAAAAGGTGCTAATTCCAAGCGCCAGCGTTGAATTTTTTCATTCTTTATTTTACTTGTTAGTTTATTATTAAACATGAAAGATACAGATCTTTGGTCTGTTATGAGCCGAAATGGTTTGCCAATTGATAAGAAAATGACGCCATTTCTTCAATGACTCTACTATAGCATAAGCTTCTTTTTCTATGGCTGAATGATTAAATTCGCTCTTATTCAGCATCCTCGAAAAGAAAGCAACTGGACGAGAAGTTTGTGATAAAGTTGCAGCAATCGAGTGGTTTGATGCATCTGTTTCAACTGTAAATAGCGAATTATGATCAATAGCATAAATTGTTGATTTCGCTATATCAGATTTCAATTCTTTGAAGCTTTCGACCAAATTATTATTTAACGGAAATGTTTTTGCATGACTAAGATCATGAATTCTTTCTGAAAAATTTGGAATCCATTTACTATAATGTGCAAACATTCCTATCACTCTTCTTAGTGTTTGCAAATCTGATGGTGCTGGCAAACTTAAAAGAGGGCGCAAACGTTCAGCATCTGGCTTTATAATATAGTCCTTTATACTGTATCCCAGGATATTAATAGAATTTTGTGAAAACTTACTCTTTTCTTTGTTGAGAGTTAGACCATATTTGTGAGCAGCTGTCATGAATCTCAAGATTTTCATCGTGTTCAGTCTGAGATTTCCCACAGACTGTAATGTCATCGAGATACGCATAAGTTCCTTTAAGCCCTTCCTTGCGGATAACCCAATCAATGGTTCGTTGGAAACTTGAAACACCATTAGTGACACCAAGTGGAATCCGCCGAAATTGGTAGAGATTTCCTAAAGCTTCGAAAGCCGTAAATGGCGTTCTTCTGGAAGAATAGGTACCTGGTGATATGCGCTTTGCAAATCAATAGCGCTAAATAAGCGATATTTTGATATATGTGCAACCAGCTCCTCCATGTTGGGAAGTGGGTATGCATCTAAATGTGTATATCTATTTATAGTTAAAGAATAATCAATAACTAGGCGCTTCTTATGGGTGGTACCCTTCGTGATAAGGACCTGAGCTCTCCAGGGTGAAGAACTTTCTTCAATTATACCATCAGCCAAAAGTTTACATATTTCTTCTTCGATAAATTTCTTATCATCCTCACTGTATCTTCTAGATTTTATAGCAATAGGCTTACAATCAGGAGTAACGTTTGTTAAATAATGGTACGGCAGGTACAGTAGCAGCAGCGACACTACAAACATTTACTTTGATAGGGTCCTTTGGTCCTCCAAACGCGAATCTAGTGAAGAATGTTGATCTAAAATATCATGTCCAATAATAATATCAGCGCACAGATTCTTTACTATAAGTAAATTCAAACTTTTGTATTCATAATCTCCAATTTTTGCAGTGACGTATGTTTGTCCTTCTACTTGCGACATGAGTGTCGTCGATGCCATCGATATTCTTTGATTGCTGAAGCCCAGCAGTTCTTTAAATTACAGAGATTGAAGAAATCCTCATCGATAAAACTGATTGAACTGCCTGTATCAATTAATTCTTTAGTACGGATTCCTTGGATATAAGCTGTTATAGTTGCCTTTTTAAGAGAATCCGGTGATGCAGCTATTAGACATGCTGGAGAACCGTTATCTTTAAGTTCTACGGCAGCAATTTGTTTATTTCGACAAACATTAGCAAAGTGCCCTTTTCTGCCACAAATTTGACAATTAATATCAACTGCTGGGCAATCTTTCCTTGGATGTACACGCCCACCACAGAAGAAACATTTGCGCTTAAAATTCGGTGCTACTTTAGATGCTGCTGCCGGTACTTCCTTTTCTATATTCTGCACTGCACTCAAAGTTGACGTATCGTAGCTCTGTAAACTAATTTCAGCCATTTCTAGTGATAATGCCTGATCATAGGCTTTGTCAAGAGTCAGTGTCAGATTTTCAAGTAATCGTTGCCTAATTCCATTTGATTTTATGCCAGAAATAAATGCATCTCGAATGTTATCACATTTGTTCGTTTCAGCATCCACTGTTTCGAATTTGCAATCTTTTGCCAATAATTTCAAAACTTGCATGTAGGTATCAATGCTTTCTTCGCTCCTTTGCTTCCTAATCTAATAGCTAACATATGCCTGGCATAGATCACATTCCTTGGTTTGATAAATATCTTGTCTAATGTACTCACAGCAAGTTCATAGGTAGTACACTCACAGATAAACGAGTAGATAGATGTGGACACATGATTAATGAGTAGGTCCAATTTCTTCAAAAGTTTTTCATTTTTGTCGCAGTACGATAAAAAACTTTCGAACGTCTTTTTCCAGTGCTCCCATTCTTTGGATGCGGAACTACTAGTTGGATCAATGTCCAATTTGTTGGGACGTAGAAATGGTTCCATTATCTTTTAATCTAAGAATATTTTGTTGAATAAATTGATATAGATAAAACCATATGAATGTAATGGTTTTATTCAACAAAATAAATACAATGACAAATAAACAAATTAATGTATCCTAGCAACGGATACAGATTCACTACACCTTTATAAGCCTGCTGTCGTTTATATAAGTAACATTTTTTCAATATTTTAATTTCGTTTGTATTTGGTCTAAATGGGTTACCTTACCATGACTTGAACGTTTATAAAATACATTTTGACGAGAATTGTAGCGAGATGGTGGGTCGTGCATGACTTGTGCATGACATATTATTATAACCAAAAATATCAAAATTCAACCTTCAAAATGTACGATTTCAAATAGTCGGAATCATTTTATGTAAATTAAATTTTTCTTTTTTTTCTGAAAGTGTAACTGTAATAGTAAAGCAAATTATAATATTGCATTTTGTAGGGGGTTTTCTATGTAATCGTTTCGATTTTAGGGGTTTTTAAGGTTTTTTAATCGCTAAGGGTGAGAGTTTTTGGTTTGGGAGTTGGCAACTCTGCCCTATTATTAGTGGAAGCCTGGAAGGAAGGTTTGTTTTCATTTTTCAAATGGGATATTTTTTAAATATTTGAAAAATGTGGCGTTCTACATTTACAATAATAAAAAGGGTACCTCCTTCACACCTACATAATTTTCGTTTGTCTAAATCTTACATATCTACTAAAAGTCGGGTTCCTAGGTCCACAACAAAATTGACTCTGGTTAGTGCCAGTATCGGTATTCTTGTCGGAGCAGGGTATGGAGGTTATACACATTATAAAGTTAATGCAAAAAGAACAACGCCTCCAGTAAAAAGTGAAGAATATGCATTTTTGAAGGTAGCTCCAGAATATAAGGCTCAATGTGAGGTGAGATACTTGATTCGTTACGTTATGATATTAGCGTTATTAGACCCAAATGCTCTCTAGGAAAGTAAGGGGCGTTTAGGTCATACCGGATGGGTTTTCAAATTGTAGCAAGGATATTGCAAGAACTTAATTTTCTAAATTTTAGTATACACCTTATTCATGACAAATGATGCAAATAATAATTGTTAATAATTAAACCTAGTCATTTGAAATTTAATTCATTTTTAAGCATTAAATATTAAGCCTTGTATGTAAACATTATAAACTTGTAAAATCAGTACACTTTTTTATAAGTATAATGAATTTAAAACTACTTCTATTGCTAGGAGCACAAGGTGCAAACTATATTTCCTGCAAGGTTAATTTTAGTCACATTTGCAGCTTCATAGTATGAATTAGATAGCATTTCATCAACATATGTTATGCCTAAAATTAGGCTATATTATGAAACTTCGACAAACAAGTCAAATTAGATGACACAAATAGTTGACAGTTCGATAAAATGCCATCTGAATCTTATTATGAAGCTGCAAATGTGACTAAATTAACCCTACTGTTCTTTGCCATGACATCAACAAAATCTATGTCAGGTAATACTACAAACATAGATGTGTTTTTTCGTTGGCTGTCCGATTTTACCCCATAATACCAATGCTATAAATATTAAGGTTCTCAAACATTGGTTTTATCCTTAGGATGGTAGGTAATAAGGACATCATGAAACATGGAGTTGACTTTTGTGATTGTATATATATAAGTTTTTGTTAGGAGTGAATGACACACTCTCTAGCACACTACATATCTATAATACCTTTAAATAAGCAATTCTTGTATCTATCCATATATCTATAATCTGAATCTCGGAAACAGCCCCAACATTTTTCATGAAAGGGGTTCAAACATTTTTCTATGGCAGCTGGCATATCAACCCCCCGCCATTTTTTTTCCAATGTTTCCACACACAATGAAAGTAGTATATATGGGTAGGGGACACTTATACAAACAAAAAAATTCTAGTAACATGATAACCTAAAGTGTCACGTTTCTGAAATATTTGGAGGAAAAACCGCCATATGAGAACAGTTACATTAGTTAAAAATACAGTAATTACGTGTGTATACGTATTCCATTGTATTCAAATAATAGTTCCAAGTTAATTTTACCATCCCTCTGACCATCTGAGTGCCTGCGCTCTATATAACCGCTTCCTATCATATTTTTATAACACATATAGTATTATTTTGCCACAATATATCGCAAATAAACAAATAGGTTTGAACTTAGTTTATCATTGATTAATAAAATTTTTGCTATTTATGTTGTAGGGAGCAAATATTTATACTGTCTTCAAATAAATTGTAGGTAAAATGAATTAATTATCCTAGGGACGTGAGTGGAACCGCGGAAGAGCTAGTATATCTTATAACCATATATTTTTACCATATTGATAAGATATTTTTTATTACCATATCAATTTATTAATTTATAGATAGTCAATGAAGCTGATACAAGTAATCTACATCTAATACTCTTTCAATACCGCACATGCCCATTTTGTTGTAAAGTTCGAGCATATTTGGACTCCAGTGGTGTAAGCTATGAAATTGTTGAGGTGGATGCCGTCCTACGCCAAGCAATAAAATGGTCAGGGTACAAGAAAGTACCTATTCTACTAGCAAAAGTGGACGGTGGATATCAGGTAATTTATGTACCCGATAACAGTTATCATAAGGGTTGGAAATTTAAATCAAAACAATACATAATTCTTATATAAGATTCGATTATGACAAATATGTTTACCATACACACATTCGTAATGTCACGTTCCAGTTTATTTGTGAGTTTTTAACATCCACAACAAGGAAATAATAATAATAACCTGCTGCTGCCGGCCGACAACACGTCTATAACGATCCTGCACTAATTTTATCATTGCAGCAAACTCATGGTCATAGTCAAAATATTTAACTATTAATATCATATTAAGAAATTCGGCTACACTCTTAGATCAAAAATTTACGCTTCACATAGGTAATTAAGATTTTTTATTTCCTCAATTATAGGTAATTTTATTATGATATACAGGTCAAAACTCCACGATTATTAATATGCAGTATTTCTTGTAGCAACTTTTGGATAGTACAGCGATAATATCCATTTTGGAAACCTATTTGCGAGACAAATCCAAGCAAATGGAATTGCGAGAAATTATCAAGTTTTACCCTGCCACCAAGTACATTAACGAATCGGGAAAACAAGCTACGGATATTGCCAATAAATATTTCATTATGTATAATGCCCCAGTACCAAATGAGGGCGAGAAATCTGAGGAAATGTAAGTATCGATTTTAACTTTAGGTAAACTGCGAGCTAACCATGGCTTGACTTAGGTACCTGTTTTTACTTGGTTGAACTTACACTTTCGCAATACCTTACCTCTAATAGTTGCACCATGAGAGTGACCAATATAAATTATTTCGCATACCTATTGCTATTATGTACTATAATCCAATTATTACTGTTTTCCGCGGTTTTAACTACGTTTCTGGGATGAAAATTAGCATTATAGTGTGTGAGTGTGATACATCAAATGAAAGGGTTCGTTGTGGGGATCCCAAATATACATTCTTTTATAATTTTACGATAGATAGTTTTGAAGTAATTTAAGAAAATAGGCAATAATTGACCAATACCAATTCTTTAAATTTTGTCCTTATTTATAGTTAGGTATTAAAATGTCGTAATATTCATGTTTTTAAGATCTCGTTCATATGTACTTTCCATTATATACAAGCTTTTATGATCATATAAATTGAGTATAATGAGGTTGATAGTTAAAATTTTCTTTTTAGAGCATTTAAATAAAAGCTTTTTTAAAAAAAGGTTTTTTTTTTATTTTAATTTATTTTTACTTTTTAGTTATCGCTGGCTACTTATATCACCATCTTTTTTAACCTGCATTTTTATTCTCAGCGAACCCTGTCATCTAATACCCATACTATAAGAAAGCATAAAAAACTTCAAAAGTCCGCCATATTAGATTTAGAATGACGTCACATTATTATTCGAGTTACTCTCAACAAGCCCTTTCATTTGATACCCATATTGTAGAAGTGCATAAAAAAATGTTCCGCCATATTGGATTTTGAATGACGTCACTTTATTTTTCGAGTTACTCTCAACTAGCCCTTTCATTTGATACCCATTTTGTAGAAATGCATTAAAAAATAACTATTCCGCCATATTAGATTTAGATTGACATCACATAGTTTATCGTGTATTGTCATCCAAACTAAACGTGTATACAAAATTTCAGCTCAATCGGTTGAAGATATCTGCTTCAAAATTGAGTAGCAAAATTTCACCCGAACATACATACAGTGCAAGTTAAATAATAGTAGTTTATGATACTGTTGCATAATAGAGTTTATCTACTCTCATATCGTAATCTTGTAATTCTGAAATCAAAAACAGTACTTTAAGGACCCACTTTATGCACACCCATGTATAATGAAATTAAAAATAGTAGTTTATGATACTGTTGCATAATAGGGGTTAAATACGAGTGTGAGTTTAAGTACCGAGCCGTAGGCGAGGTTTTTAATAGTATCACACGAGTTTTTAATACCTAATTATGTGCAGTATCATACAGTATTTTATCTAAACTCATATAAATAATGTAATTTAAAGGTAAATAATCGGGCAAGTGCGAGTTAAACTCGCATGGAGAGGGTTCCGTACATGTTTAACTAAGTTACATAAATATTTTTTAATTTGACCCAAATTTGTTGATGGTGACTAAAAAAAGTATGTAGGTATAGTGCTGGATTGTAGAGGGAAATTACTGAATACATTATCTATTGTTGAATTCTCAAAAAAAAACACTCTCGCAACTTAGCGAGCATCGCAATAGAGGCACTGTCGCACAGCTGAGAGGCAACGTACGTGTGCCTAACTTCGCTTTACAAGAAATTGTATGTGACAATGTCAACTGCCACCCAACAAGCTATGTACGAATATGTGACACGCGTGGTTTGCACGAATGTGGCGACCACGCAGTTCAACGCTATCAACGCTATGCACGCGGTACACGAAAACGTGCGTAGCTTCACTGCAAGAGGTGGGATCATATAGATTTATCGTCTGAAGAACTGTTTAGCAAAGCTCATGCCAATGCCATTCTATAAGTACAAAATATTTACGAGAAACACGAAACGTGTCTGTTCCACAAGGCGTATGATTTAAAAGTATGCTGCGTTATAGTTGTAATAGTCGTTAGTTTCGTTTATAGGTGTGCTGCAGTGGAAACGTAGATCCATTTTTCAAACAAACGAACCCACACAGTTAAAATGCGCCGCGTGCTTGTCCACAGCGTTTGCAGCAGTGGGACAGTGCCTTAATTTGTGCGCCGCGCCGCTGCGCTCGGTATTATTATTAGTTTATCTCAGACCGATGAAAAATTAAAGACGGATAGATCTGCCATTAAAAGTGAAGTACGTAGTATGAAGACAAATCGGCAATATAAAGACAGCCGGTCGTTAGTGACGAAGAGCTTAAGACGTAATAATAATATCAAAAAAACACTTACGAAATTATGCCGTCGTGCATCATAAACAGATGCAAAAACAATTCGTGTTTAAAGAAACAGGATTTTGAGATTACGGTTGACAAGAAAGTAACCGATTCTCTGTGTAATTTTATTACTATTCACAATAATATTCGATGTCATTTGACAGAACAATTTTTTGACGCTATTGGATCAGGGTTGCAAGTCATCGATTTTTTTAATATATATGAATATGTCACTCGTACTTGAGAGTCTCAGCAAGCTTACAATATTATTCTCTCGCACACATACGCAAATGCGCTCGTATCTATTTTGTCTTCACTTATTTTGTCACCGTTGTTTACGATCGTTACGTCTTATTTTTTTAATAAGTCTTCGGAATCAAGCGTAGCATAAAAAATATTTTTTTAGACCTTCACAGTAAGCCCTTTCCGATTGATATGTGATACGGTACAGTTTGCAAAACTTTATTTTATGTTCTAATTTGCTCCTTAAACGGGCCTTACCTACTTAACACATCCATGTCAGGTTCACAGAAATACATGTGTACTAAATTTAAACTCAAACCGAAGCAAAATGGATGGTAACAATACAAGTGCAAATGAAGTTGATAAGCAAGAATTGAGAAATTTCCTATGTTACTTTAAATACCAGTGGTAAGTGACGCCGAACGCCGAGACGAAGGTCACGGGTTACAATCCTACAATGAGCTTGAGCTTTCGGTGAAGGAAAATATCGTGAGGAAACCATAACACGGTGGTAGGATACTTTGTAGTACCTACCCGCCTGGCTGGCTACCACCCTCAAGTTGAAAATCTGTCGCCAAGCACCTTTCGGTGTGTTCCGGCAGCTGCACTTGAGAGCTAGTTCCCTTCTAGGCTTTGTGTGCTTACCACCATCGGCCACATCATCACTGACCACGGTGAGATTGTGGTCAAACACAGGCCTATACAGGCAAAAAAAAAACCAGTACCTGGATGACCAGGTTTGTTTTTTTTGGTAAATTTTGTTTTCTAATAATGAGACCTAGCTAGATCGATTTATCGCCCCCGAAACCCCCTGCATACCAAATTTCATGAAAATCGTTGGAGCCGTTTCATAGATTAAGATTATATATATATATCCATGACTTTCTCGTTTAAAGATATTAGATAGACTTCTTATAGGTTTTCCTGTAATCTATAGGTAAAGAACTATTATCTGTATTTTTTTCAAAACTTTTGGCCCAGTTGTTTCGGAAATAAGGGGGGGGGGGGAATGGTCATTTTTCGCCAATTTTTCGCCTATTTTCTTAAATAACTTCAAAACTATTATATAATATATTTGAAATCCTCACAACATGTCCTTTCATTTGATATGTCACACAATATAATCTGCTAAACTTTTTTTTAAAATTTTCTAATTTACCCCCCAAAAGTAGCCCCCATGTTTGAAATTCATTTATTTACGTAACACATCCATGTTTGGGTCACTGACTTACATATGTGTACCAAGTTTCAACTCAATCCAGTCCAATATTTTCGGACAGACAGACAGACAGACAGACGGACAGACAAATGAGTGATCCTATAAGGGATCCGTTTTTTTTTTTTAGAGTTTCGGAACCCTAAAAATCGTTAATATTTTGTCATAGGTTTTCATGACTTACGGGTATCGATTATTCGTTATTTCCACTGCCGCCTCCACAATTTCAGATTCAAGTTTATTTCACCTTAGTATCACTGCTATATTTCTATCATTTTTGGCCAAAATAAAATATGTATGTGTTACCGGAAATGTATGAAATCAAGGAATTGTATACAAATCCTAGGAAATGTGTACAATACCGATACTATTTAGGAAATGTATAAATTTCCTCGGAATTGTATATAATTCCAATATCGTATTAGGAAATGTATAAAGTAAATGCTTTCTGTCATAAAACACGTTGTTAATAATATTTTTTTATTATAGTACTTATTGAGACATATTTGGGGGGTTGTAAGTGAAAGGTAATTTTGTGCGAATACTTGCTTTTCTATGCAAAATAAAAAAAATAACCCCAACCTATTTATTTCAAATATTTTTTTATTATAGCACTTATTGAGACAATCGGGTAACATTCATACCTTAAAATAATAATAATATGATCATATTATCTCACTAATTAAAACTTCTAAAATCAACTATCTATTAACTTTTAACGTATCACAAAATCAACTTATATTACTTACTTATATTTATTCTTATAAAATCAAAGTTTCAACAATAGCGACGTGCACACGCACTGATAGTTTACAAGGCACTGCGCATGCACTGCGCGATCGCCGGATCATGCGAAGCAATACCCTCCCCTCGTACCGCTATCCCCGCGTACCCACCAATTTCTTAAATGTTTTACATTTCCGATTGCGATTTAGGAAATGTATAGATGTCCTAGGAAATGTGTAATGTGTAAGTATAATATAATTTATTTCACACATTTCCGTGCGATTTTAGGAATTACATACATTTCCTAGGAATTGTATACAATGACGGATTACATACATTTCCGTTAACATATGCAAAAAAAACAATAAAATAAACAAACATTAATCATCATGGCGCCCAAGTCCGTGTGGGGAAAATCTCCTAAGTTGAGATCTCTAACGCATACGCGACCACAGACAAAGTAAATTTGCGTCTAAAATTGAATTGATACTGATTGATTATACTATTGATAGGTCCAAAGTGTACTTTAATAGACAAAAAGTTATTTTATAGTATTATCTTGGGAACAAAATAATAATATAATAAATCATTATACACGGGTGTGCATAAAGTGGGTCATTAAAGTACTGTTTTTGATTTCATAATTAGCACATTACGATATGAGAGTGATAAAAGTAAAATTATTTACATTTCAACCTTGACAGGAAAAAATGAGAATTATAATAATAACGTTTTTAATCAACAATTGTTCAGTAAGGACGACATTTGCCTGCAACAGGGAGTTGCTTTTCACGATTTTCCTTATATTATATATTGTCGTTAATAAAACTCTTCTACCGTAAATCGGCATATTTATTCGTACCGACCCTGGATCCGTAACAATATATTTCATTTCAGTTCAATGTGATTGGCCAATTGACGGTTCGCTTCGCGTCTGTGGAAACGCACCCTAACACCTTTGAGTCCATAAAAAAAACTCTGTTCGAAGCCATGCCAGGTGTCCATAAGACATCTATTTTTTTTTATTCCAGTGAAGAACGAAAATGGCGACAGTGGGCTGATAGGGTACTCGTTCACACGTTATCACCTAACGTATATAGAACCGCCAGTGAAGCCTTGGAGACATTCAAGTGGTTCGAAGAAGTTGGCGGTTGGCGCCAGTCGTTCCCCAGCTGGGAGTGTGCTTTGATGGTCTACGGAGGTGCTGTGGCCATGTACGTCATAGCTAAAAGGCTTAAAGCAAGGTGATCATTTCAATCACTATATTTTGATAGATAGAACCGACTAGTGCCGCCTAATAAACCACTAGTCGCTGACTATAAATATAACCGGATAGTTGGTTATCCCGACTCAAAATCAAAATCAAAAACTCATTTATCCAATTTAGGCCCTGGTAAGGCACTTATGAACGTCGATAGCTACAAACATTACAATAGACTCTACCACCGGTTCGGAATACACTTGAACTGAGAAGACTCCGGCAAGAAACTCATGACACAACTCCGACTAGTTGGTACATCTTTAAATATGATAAGTACCTATACCATAATCAAATAAAACCTACCTATACATTAACCAGGAAAAGTGATGATGTTGCCTATATTCCTAATAATCGTGTTATGATATAGTTTTTATCTACTCTCATTGTAAAGTTCTAATTATGAAATCAAAAACAGTACTTTAAAGACCCACTTTATGCACACGCGTCTATAATGAAATTAAAATAGTAGTTTATGAAACTGTTGCATAATAGGGGTTATTAAAACACGAGTGTGAGTTTAACTCTCGGAGGCTCGGTTTTAATAACCCCTATTATGCAACAGTATCATAAACTACTATTATTCATGCGTCCTCGTTAAGGTGGGGATGATTTTTTGATTTTTTACGGATATTTTTTGCGTTTTAATATATTGCGTCAATTTTAAGTACCTATGAGACGTATGTTGATTGATGATGAATAATGTCACGGGGTCTGTTGAATTACTTGAAACTTTATTTTTTTTCGTGTTTTCAGGGTTGGTCCTAAGAAAAGTCCCATAAAATGTGTTCGAAGAAATCGAGAGATCTCTTCCAATTTTATAGGCACTTACAAGGTTTTTCATATAATTTCTAAAGCTATTCAGATGTTTGCGTCTGGTAGTCATTTACGTTGCTGAGCTGATGATGGAAGTATACAACTCCTTAACGGTTAGGAGTTAGGGGATAAATATTTAGTTAGTTATATAATTTGATGTGATGATGGAAGGTACAAAGATAGCTTATACTAGGTCAGTGTTAAAACATAATAAACTAAAAATTTAAAAATAAAATATCCTGGGACATTTTTCACAACAGGACAAACAGACATGTTCATGCACACAAATGTTTGTCCTGGTTGGGAATCAAACCTACGACATGACCTTCGGCGTGATAGGTGGTGTCATCTATACTAATATTATACAGAGGAAAGATTTGATTACATGTCGTTACGTCTTATTTTTTTAATAAGTCTACGCAGTTTAAATAAGTCTTTCAAATCAAGCGTCGCGTAAAAAATATTTTTTAGATCTTCACAATAAGCCCTTTTCGATTGATATGTGATACGGTACAGTTTGCTAAACTTTATTTTATGTACTCAACACATCCATGTCAGGGTCACAGAAATATATCTGTACTAAATTTAAACTCAAACCGAAGCAAAATGGATGGTAACATTACAAGTGCAAATGAAGTTGATAAGCAAGAATTGAGAAATTTCCTATGTTACTTTAAATACCAGTGGTAAGGGACGCCGAACGCCGAGACGAAGGTCACGGGTTACAATCCTACAGTGAGCTTGAGCTTTCGGTGAAGGAAAACATCGTGAGGAAACCATAGCACGGTGGTAGGATACTTTGTAGTACCTACCCGCCTGGCTGGCTACCACCCTCAAGTTGAAAATCTGTCGCCAAGCACCATTCGGTGTGTTCCGGCAGCTGCACTTGAGAGCTAGTTCCCTTCTAGGCTTTGTGTGCTTACCACCATCGGCCATATCATCACTGACCACGGTGAGATTGTGGTCAAACACAGGCCTATACAGGCAAAAAAAAAACCAGTACCTGGATGACCAGGTTTTTTTTTTTTGGTAAATCTTGTTTTCTAATAATTAAACCTAGCTAGATCGATTTATCGCCCCCGATACCCCCTGCATACCAAATTTCATGAAACTCGTTGGAGCCGTTTCAGAGATTCAGATTATATATATATATCCATGAATTTCTCGTTTAAAGATATTAGATAGACTTCTTATAGGTTTTCCTGTAATCTATAGGTAAAGAACTATTATCTGTATTTTTTTCAAAACTTTTGGCCCAGTTGTTTCGGAAATAAGGGGGGGGGGGGAATGGTCATTTTTCGCCAATTTTTCGCCTATTTTCTTAAATAACTTCAAAACTATTTAGATTAAAATTATAAAAAAAATATATTTGAAATCCTCACAACATGCCCTTTCATTTGATATGTCACACAATATAGTCTGCTAAACTTTTTTTTAAATCATCTAATTTACCCCCCAAAAGTAGCCCCCATGTTTGAAATTCATTTATTTACGTAACACATCCATGTTTGGGCTGTGGTTTGGGTCACTGACTTACATATGTGTACCAAGTTTCAACTCAATCCAGTTCAATATTTTCGGACAGACAGACATACGGACAGACAAACGAGTGATCCTATAAGGGTTCCGTTGTTTTTTCTTTAGAGTTTCGGAACCCTAAAAAGGAGAGAACCTCCTCCTTTTATAAAGTCGGTTAAAAAGACAAAGCACTGACGTATGCTATTGCTGAAAGTTGAAAGCGAAGTCAGTGGTAGGGCAGACGGCAGTATGTAAACACATACTTCTCTCAATCATGCCGCGGCAATATTTTGGAATTATTGCCGGCAGCGCGAGGAGCAGCGGCAACGTCGCGGCTGCTTTCAGCCAATCCGATTGTTTGCTGTGCTCTGATTGGCTCATTTAAATCGGATCAACATTTTCCTATCGCAAGGTGGATTTGTATATCGGATCAATTTCGGCAAACGCTAGTAAGCAGTCCCGTGAGTGTAGATGTTGATCCCGTTGGAGCCACATTAGTTACCAGAGATGCATATTGGATCAACAAAAGGCGCCGGATCAACATGCGTTTTTGGATCAACAAAGTGCTCGCGTGAAGTCGCGTCTGATCAACATTTACCGAAAGGGATATCTATATATATAATATTAGTAAATGGATGTAGGATATAATTTTATATATGATATACTACATAATGCTATAGGTTAATTTTATTTATAATATAATAGGTTATTTAAATCGGTCTAAAGTATACATTCGCATTTATTATGTATTATTTTATTTCTTCAAGTAATTTAACGGGTCTTTTTTTTTTTTTATTTTGGCATCGCACTTCGTGTATTTTGCCAGTGTCAAGTTGAGCAATGTAGGTATTTTTATATTCTTCATGTATTAAATTCTCGTCAATCGTCAAGTTTCAAAGTTCAAGTCATGTTAAATCTTCTTCGAGTCATAGTCAGTCAGTTTAGTTAGGTTTTAGTACAATGGTAGCCGTTCTACTAAAACTTTTCATGGACTTCTTGAGACAACTTGAAAAGCCACTATACACGTAATCATTTCATTTCACTTCGCTGGTGCACTTGTATTGATCTTTATTGGACAAAATACCACCGATAATATTCAATAAAACTCAAAAAATACACTATTTTATGAAAATAAAATGAAAACGCAACGTCACTTCGCAAGTTCCCGCCAAAAAGACCCGTTAGGAAACGGGTCTTAATGGCATCGGAATGTCACTGGGGTTGCCACTAAAAACCAGTGCTGTGACGGAATGTAATTCTGCCACAGCAAAATGCTGAGTTGGCAACCTCATTTGTCGGAAATGCGGCGTACAGTTTCCCAAACCATGTCAATTTCATCGTGTTTATTTTTAAGCTTTTTCTTTTTTATGTATTAATGTTGTGGATATTGTATCGTTTTTGTTTTTTTTTATGTATTTTCTTGTGTTTGTGGTTCTTTTGTGTGCGTCCATTTCTGATAACTCGATATTTATTGCATTCCCGCTACGAGCTTGCGGCACTTTCAAATTGTCAGTCTTTTAAAAGAGAGCTTCGTAAAGCTGGCGGATCGCGCCGCTACCGCGACCGGAGACAGAGACAGGAGACAGATGCAGGATACCGCGACCGGTACTTGTCATTTAGCTTTGTAGGTATGGGCGCCAGTTCGCGCATGTGACCGAGACAGGAGACTGAGACGCGTGACCAAAGACAGAGAGACAGTCGCCGGCCCGGTTAACTAGTGTCTCGTCGCGCTCGAAAATCATGTGTATTAATTGTGAAAAAATTAAAAAGTTAAGGGGGCGTCGAATTTAGTATTTAACCGACTACAAAAAAGGAAGAGATTCTATATTCGACTGTGTTTTTTTATAATGTATTGTCACCTATATCTTTACCAATAATCGACCGAGTTAAAAAAATATTTTTTCATTTGTAAGATTATACTCCTGAGGTGGTCACCAAGTCAGGATCTGATGATGGGATTCCAGGAAAATCACAAACTAAAATTTAATAATACAAATGTCCGATAAGGAGCCATTGTATGAATTTAAATAGTTTCAAAAGAATAATATTAAAGAATGCCATGAAATTTAGATTTTTACCTTATAGTCTCGTACTGTGCGGTCCAAAGGAGCTTCCTACCACGGACGCTCAAGTTGTGGAATGAGTTGCCCGCCGTGGTGCACCCAAAAGTTGGTACAGCATGGGGTTCTTCAAGAAGGGTGTGAAGAGATTTTTGCAGGGTCGGCAACGCGCGAGTGATATCCCTCGTGTTGCAAGCATTCATAGGCTACGGTAACCACTTACCAATCAGGTGGGCCGTATGCTACTCTACTACTACTCTATTAATAAATTACTTTTTACAAAAAAGAGAACCACCTTCATAACCACTACAAAGTATAAAATGTAGGAACTCTAATCTGACACTGTTTCGAAGTCAGAGAAATAATCTGCGCCTGCGGTACTATGATATTTCGCTACACTTTCGCGATATCCCAACATTTGGTGACAATGAGACCACCTCAGAGTATTTATATTCATTTGAAGTCTGTTAAAAAAAATAATAGATACCCAAGATTAATTTAAATCATTGCGTCCACAGGCATAACATCAAAGATGATGCTCGTGAATCACTCTACGATGCGGCCAATACCTGGACAGCGGCCATTAAGAAAAAAGGTACTCCGTTCCTTGGTGGAGACAATCCTAACTTAGCTGATATAACTGTGTACGGGGTCTTAAGCAGCATCGAAGGTTGCCAAGCATTCCAGGACTTACGTAACAATACTGATATTGGCAAATGGTATGATAATATTAAGATAACCATACAGCAGAGAACGGGAAAAATAATAACTGCACATGCATAAGAATGAAATCAGTGGCGGATTTACAAATTTAAGAAATACATTTTTGCCGCCCCTACTGACCTCTGAAATTCGATACCCTAGGAACTAGCAGATCATATAGAATACGTTGTATCCTAATCCGCAATCATATTAATTACATTTATTCTGTTACTGAAAGTGTGACTTTGTGATTAGTTTGGGCTCTTTTATTACATAATCTTTTACCCGTTATTAACATGAAAAAAATATACTTATAAAAAAGAGTAAAAAATATTATATTGATACGCTATTGGAATATTTTAAAAATTCATGAATATTTCATGTATATTTTACAGAGCGTTTAGTAATTTTTCACATACCTACGACGTTAGTGTTCAATATATACTAAAATATTGAAATTTTGGTTCAAGAGTTGCAAGACTCGCTTTCTCTATGTACCTATATAATAATGTATTTTTAATTTTGCCAAATCTACCGCCCTAGGCCTACAGCCAGCGTTGCCCGATTTTGCCGAGTCGGGGTTTTTATGTATTTTTGAGTGAAAAAGCGGGATTCTTTCGTCGAAAGCGGGACATAGTAAAAAACGTATATAATCAGAAATATTCTTGAGTTCAAATAACGTTTACGTGACAATAGATAGTAAAAATAGCCATAGAAAATATATTTGAATAAAAATATGATATATTAAATCAGATTTACCCTATCGCAGTCTTATTCGTCTTCTGAATAAAAATAACAGAAATCAAAATCAAAAAGTTTTATCCATTAGAAAAATATGGCGTTTCAAACAATAGTCTGAGGAGTAAGCGTTACAAATTGTAACTTACAATAAGAGTATAATTACTTATTCATGATATTTTTGTTTGAAAGTTTCCTTTTTCTCTTTAATAAAGATGAAGAACTCTTCACATCTGCACGCACGATCGAGTTATCCCCGAAAAGCGGGACTGAGCCTGTCCCGCGCGGGACATTTAATTTTGATTTAAAAATCGGGACGTCCCGCCAAAATTGGAAAGTCTGGCAACGCTGGTTACAGCCTACTCAATCTGCTGGTAAATTGTGAAATATTGTGGGTCGTTTTGATTTGATGGTTCATGTACAATTTACCGTGTTAACGGTAGATTGTGGTGGCACTTATACCATAACTTTTCTGGATTTAAAAATGTTTTATTTGATAACTTATTCCATCCATGTACCAAAAAGAGATAAAACAGCAATTTAAAGAGATAATTATCCTTATATTGAATGTGTTTTTTTAAATAACGAGGAGTTTTAATAGTACCAATATGATTATATTTCATGTTGCTAGAAGAATAAGAAATTAAATATTGTTATTATTAAATACTAATATTTTTTTATTCATGCGGTCATAGTTGTTTCGCCCATTTTGTAAATTAAAATTTGTATTTGTACAACAAGTGAATAAATTGTTATGTGCTAAGAGTGCTGATTCTAAATCACGAACTTGACACGATTGCACCATCGCCGTATAGCACTAACCCCTAGGTTAAATATGTGAATTTGATAGATTTGATCCGTAGTTATAAGTCAGTGTTATAAGACGTTGATGCAATTAGGCATTATTTATAGCACTAACCCACGGATTAAATATGGCTATGAGATAAAATTTGTATAATCTATCAAATTCACATATTTAAATATAGCGAAGGTCTAATCATCTATCAAAATACATGGCGCCTAGTAGTTTACGATTATTTTTTTCATTTAATAATCTTTTATTTTATTCCCTGAGCAATATTCTTTTAAAAGTTACCTATGTATTCTAGAGAGAATTGTGAAAACAATCTCTCTTTGTCCGTAATCCATATTTATATTGTAAAAATTGGGTTACGTACCATCGTAACATTATTATATTTTTATTATTTGTTTGCGCCAACATAAATACACATTCTGTGAAAAATTCAACTGACTACCTATTACGGTTCATGAGATAAAGCGAATGTTAAAGTCAAGCAAAAATAAAAGTTTATTACCTTTGTTTATCTTTATTTTCAACAGACTTCAAAAAAGGAGGAGGTACTCAATTAAAATATTTTTTTTTGTATGTTTGTTACGCGATTCCTCCTCCATAAGTGAACCGATTTAAAAAAAATGATTTTTATTCGAAAGAGCATACTCTTAAGGTGGTCTCATTGTCACCAAGTCCCAGGATCTGATGACGGAAATGAAAAAAAAAAATACGGCAAAAATCTAAAAAATATAATTAAATAACTTTTATCTACTCTCATATAGTAATGTTTTAATTATGAAATCAAAAGCAGTACTTTAAGTACCCACTTTATGCACACCCGTGTATAATAAAATTAAAAATAGTAGTTTATGATACTGTTGCATAATAGGGGTTATTAAATACGAGTGTGAGTTGAACGGTACTTAAATTTAAAGGTAAAAAATCGATAATATTTTGTCATAGGTTTTCATGACTTACGGGTATCGATTATTCGTCATTTCCATTGCCGCCTCCACAATTTTAGATCCAAGTTTATTTCACCTTATTATCACTGCTATTTTTCTGTCATTTTTGGCCAAAATAAAATATGTATGCAAAAAAATCAATAAAATAAACAAACATTAATCATCATGGCGCCCAAATCCGTGTGGGGAAAAACTCCTAATCTCTACCGCATTCGCGCCCACAGACCAAGTAAATTTGCATCTAAAATTGAATTGATATACTGATTGATTCCTAATTGTTTACAAAGAGAATATAATACTACGTTTAATTGTTTAGTCATGTCTGGCCACTTATAATGTTTTTTCTTTATTATTTCGTTTGACAAGATGACTGACAGTATTGAAGTATTAAAACCCAAAAAACATATTAGAAAAAAAGTTATTTTATAGCATTATCTTGGGAAGAACACTGTACTATAAGTAAGTGATACTAAGGTGAAATAAACTTGGATCTGAAATTGTGGAGGCGGTAATAGAAATGACGAATAAATAATCGATACCCGTGAGTCATGAAAACCTATGACAAAATATTATCGATTTTTTTTACCTTTAAATTACATTATTAGATGAGTTTAGATAAAGTACTGTATGATACTGCACATAATTAGGTATTAAAAACTCGTGTGATAATATTAAGAACCTCGCCTACGGCTCGGTACTTAAACTCACACTCGTGTTTAATAACCCCTATTATGCAACAGTATCATAAACTACTATTATCTACTCTCATATCGTAATGTTCTTATTATGAAATCAAAATCAGTACTTTAATGACCCACTTTAGGCACACCCGTGTATACCTAATGATTCATTATAGTACAGTTGTGTTCCCAAGATAATGCTATAAAATAACTTTTTTTCTATTAAAGTACACTTTGGACCTATCAATAGTATAATCAATCAGTATCAACAGTGTCAATTCAATTTGACGATGACAATGTGACAAATTTTTGACTTGAACTTTATATAGAGGTAAGAATTTGTGGGAGTTGGTAAAACGGATTTGATTAGGTATATGATTATTGTGTCTGTTTATTTTATTGTTTTTGCCTACATATATCATTTTGACCAAAATTTTTTTTTTTAAAGTTTGTAGAAAAATACTATCGATTTTTCTATTTTTTTAAATTACATTATTAGATGAGTTTAGATAAAGTACTGTATGATACTGCACATAATTAGGTATTAAAAACTCGTGTGATACTATTAAAACCTCGCCTACGGCTCGGTACTTAAACTCACACACGTATTTAATAACACCTATTAAACAACAGTATCATAAAATACTATTAACAAAAAGAGAACCGCCTTCAAAACCACTCTAATCTGACAGTTTTGAACATAGGTGGACTCATTGTCACCAAGTCCCAGGACATAATGACGGAAATGAAAACAAAACGGCAAAAAACAACAACAGGTTCTCTTTTTGTTAAAAGTTATTTATTTCATTATTAGTTACTAGCTTCCGCCCCGCGGTTTCACCCGTGTTTCCGAGGTATCTTATGTTTTCCCGGGATAAAAGTATCCTATGTGATAATCTAGGTATAAACTATCTGTGTTCCAAATTTCATCCAAATCCGTTCAGTAGTTTTTGCGTGAAAGAGTAACAAACATTCATACTCACAAATTTTCGCATTTATAATACATATTTGTTGTTAATTAGTAGGATTAAAGCGGCAACAAAAACACAGTCTGTATTATTGCTCCATCTCATAGTATCGCTTATAATGAGCAATTTCTGATCAAAAGCCGTACTGTATATATTATATATTTTTAATTTATAATATTAGTGAGGATTACAAAAACGAGGACTATTCTGTAGACAGAATATAATAAAAAAATAAAATAAAACGATGATGTTAAATAAATTCGATGTCTCCGATTAGATACGACAGTTAGAATGAAACAACAATATTATGAATACTTAACTACTTTATTTCAATATCGACTAAATATGACATGATTGTAAACGACTATGTAGCTGAAGGTCATGCTACTAAGTTGAAATGCATTTGACTATGCATGCATACAATGGTAATCATAAAGTAGGTACTCTGACCATTTCCCAAATACAGGCTATGAAAGCGAAATTATAAATGACATAACAACAACTGTTTAAAGCATACATAATAACGGCTTACTTGGTGATGTAGACTGTGTGGTGGTTAACATCGCCAAGGACAATGGCAATAGGAGGGGAAACTAATTTCTACTGGTTTTTTTTAAGAATTTGTATTAGTAGGTATATCTAGAACATACCTACTCATAATGACTTTGGGAAAAATAGAAAAAAAGTTTAGGTAGGTACGTATTTTTCATTACACTTCGATATGATACTATTTACTTGAATTAATAATTTGGTTCAAACTTTATGCAACTGCTTCGCTTCTAATCTTAGAGTTCTGTTCTGTGGGGCAATCATGTAACTTTGTTGCAATCAGTTTCAATAATTTTTCGATTGAAACCGGTTTACAGCAGTTTTCTGATAACTTTTTTACGTTTAGGAACTCTAGATTTAAATATTGCTTTGTTGCTTATGGAATAATTTTCAACATGGTAAAGTTTATAACGATTTAAAGATTGAAATTGATTGAAACCGATTGCAACAAAGTTACATTATTGCCTCACACAGCACAACATAGCATTTAATGTTAAATAGTTCTTTGTAACGACATTTTTATAATATTCCAAAATAATTTTACGCGCGTAATTACTGTTCTTTCCAAACTATGTGTACGAGGTAATGGAAGCAGATGACGTCACACCAGGTGCACTGGTGCAAGTGACCTACACGAAAACAAGATTACGTGGTAATTCTTACAAAAATAAAAAAATACTGTGAAGTTATTTGATGTACCAGAAACAAAATTTCATATTTCCCAAGCTCAATGATAACCGTACAGTAATAGGTCCTGCAATAATTATATTTTTATATGATAATTTTGTTAATATGTCAATGTTAATCAAGTGATCTATAATTCCGCCAGTTTTGATATTTCTACGTTTGTATATCTTATTATCCATTCTATTAATCCATAAGATCACCATATTTGTTAGTAGATCCGGAGGGCGGGACTGCGGGACGAGTGCGCGTTATCGGTGGCACGGAGTTCGGGTCCATTCTGAAAAAGTCACATTTATAGTACTTCCCAGTTCAATTAATGTTGCTGCATCTGGGAATAACATACGTTACGTCGGAGTTCACTTCATCTCGCTCTACGCTTTATGGCGTAGGAAAACATTGGGAGAAATCATTCACTGCTTATGCAGGTCCACCCAGTGAATTATTTCCCAGTGTTTCTTTTTAGGTATTTTAAATGCACTTGACGTCCAAGTCCATCGCGATATTTCTAGGTAATTTAAATGCATCTGACGTCCAAGTCGATCGCGATATGACGTAAAGCACCCAAAGCCATAACGATAAATAGAACAGTATTTCGAATTGAGCCCCAGATACATTTCATGAAATATAATTACCCTAATTAGCTACTTAGGTGGAGGAATCATCAATATATTTCTCCAAGTTATATTTGAGATTCCACTTATTTCAATATTGCTGTATAAGCGGCCTTTAGTCTCTTAGTAACTTGCTCACACTACAAGTCATGCCGCGCCGCCTTTGTATTAGGGCGCCTCCACTTTTTATTAAATCGTAAATCTAAACTTGCCCTATTAAGCAAGGTTAAACTATATACAGCGGGTATCCGCCCCATAGGTCATACCTATGCTAGTACTAGTGCTATGCGCAAAGTCACGGGCGCCCCGTGGTACAAGCGTAATGAAAATCTTCACATTGACTTAGGTCTCCCCAAAAACATTTTATAAAACGCGCCTCACGCAGATTTTTCAATAACGCCGTTAATGACAGCAATTCTGTTATAATGAAAGCCGCAACCTACACTGAAGCCTTAGACCAAGGCAAGCCCTCTGCGAGCCGGATGAAACTATTACTTTAGCTCAGATAGAAGCTGACGAAGCTCGTAATAGTAGGTACACAACACACTACACAAAACCGATTATGCTATCGTCCTCGACGGCGAGGACCGTCGCGACGTCCCACTCAGTCTCGTCTCGTACAAGCGGCCCGAGCTACCACTAGTGATCGCCTCACTTTTATAATTAGTTTTAACACGTACTAAGCTCTTCCCCTCCCCGGTAACACCGTGAGCCGAGGTTCGTTCCCCATTCGGGGGTGCCCTCAGGCGTGGTTACCTAAATGTTGCCCGGTTGAGAGCCCTCTGCGCTCGCCGATTTGTCCGGTAAGGTTGATGCAGCCATCAGAGGCTACCGACTTAAGTCCTTGTCATGCCGATAATTACCTGTATGGAAAATATTATTTAAAACATGTTTATCTGACAACTAAAAAAAATATGAAAAATATATTAAGTAGGTAATTAATGACATTTTATTTTTTGACTTCAATCAAGTTAATAATAAGATCTCCACACGGTTTTCTTAATCGATAGATGAATTATACAATGTAACGTTACAATTTGTTGGATCAACGTGTGTACCCCTTTCTGCATGGAGTGTTTTAAATGGAACCACTTGGTTTATATCAGTATCCGAATTTCAATATTGTTAGTTAAATTAACGAAACTGTGTTTGTAATAAAGTTAATTTTGTTTTTGTACTCGGAAATCTTGCATCGTTCCAAAAAAGGCGTTGTCCCACTGCGGCGCACGCCGCACGCTGTGTCCGGGCACGCGGCGCATGTTAGCTGCGTGGTTTCATTTTTGACTACGTGGGTCTACATTTCCACTGCAGCATACACTACACACGAATATTAACCCACGACGTCCTTAGTTTCGTATTCGTACATAACGTGTTCGTGCGTTGCAGTAGACGTTATCTTATCGCATACATTTTCTTACACAGCGAAGCTAGGCACACATGCGTAGTCTCTCCGTGTGCAGATGTGGGACAGCGCCTTAACACTCATGTATTATCATAGACTAGCGACCCGCCTCGGTTTCGCACGGCTTTTTCGGCTTTTCTGTACTATAATTTATGCATGTGTTATACATATAAACCTTCCTCTCGAATCAATCTATTGCTGAAAACTGCATTAAAATCGGTTGAGTAGTTTAAAAGATCTAAGCGGACAGATAGTGAAAGCGACTTCATTTTATATTATGTAAAGATACAGAATTTATAGTTATCAATCACATACCGAAATAGTTAATTGTGGTGAATCGGCCGAAAAGCCCGCGAAATTCAAATTTTTCAAATTGCAGTTTCAATTTTCAATTAGGTCGTATATTTGTCAAAATGTGATTTGCGCCTTATAAATAAGCCAATTGATTATTGTATGTATACATTATGCTTTTAAACTATTTAAATCCATACATTGGTTCCTATTCGATAAATAACGCGCAGGAACCAATGTACAGTTCTATATTTTGAATGCAAAATGAATACATAGATAGATCTATAGCCATATCCAGTGTCGCGAATCACATTTTGACAAATAAATGACCTATTACTGAGCTGCAATTTGAAAAAAACCTAATAAAATTTGAAATTCGCGGGCTTTTTGGCCGATCCTCCTTAATACCTTAGAATTAGCGTCTAGAGGACTTATGTATAAGAAATATAATTGTATAGAATTGAGGTACCTATATCTTACATTATACGTCATGAAGGAAATATTTTAGAGAGGAAAACAACAAAAAATATCTTAGTTTAACTTTAATATAAGCTTCAACATAAGTCTAACTCAGTTGATAATATTCCAAGTAGTTTTAATTTTATTGTTTGACTGACTAATTTTATTTCTCAAGTATATGGACTTAGCAGAAGCACAAGCTTTCTTAAAAGTTTTAGAATATTTATTAATATACTCAAGAAAATCGATATTTGATTATACTTTTTCATGTCATACAGCTCATACAGCTTAGCTCTAAACTTTACCAAATTCTTATAGCTGTTATGACTATCTGTTTCATCCTATGCCATGTTAAGAGAGACAATATTACGATTTACATTATCATTGAAGCGAGCCATACGATTTGATGTTATAGGCCTACAAGGTTATTTATTGCGATAACATTTTTACCATTAAAAAGAACTACTTTCTGACCACAATGATCCGAAGTCAGCCCAGTTATAATAGATTTTTTCAAGTACCTCACATCTGCAGAACATATTATTTAGACAAGTGGCAGAAGTTTAATGTGATTCTAGTTATCTTAGCTTTGTAGGTGAATCTACTAACAAGATAACATTAAAGTCACCACATACTATAACATTTTTATTACTGGTTTGAGCTTTCTTTAGAGCATCTTCTACAACTAATTCTGACGAACAATATTTAAATTATGGGCCTGAGCTTTTGTAGTTATACCTAAAAACCCTCTCCAGACGCTTCGCTATTGCCAATATCACCCGAGTCAATAGTATCAGCTAGCTACTCGTAGCTTGTTTATAAATATGTATTTCCGGCTAACAATGTAGCGATGTGTCTCTTACACTTTAATGGGAGATACATGGTTTGTTTTGTCAACTTAAAATTATTAATGTCAAAATAATACATGGGGTCACTATGACGATGACTCAAATGATATGACAACTACATAATATTTATTTTAATAACTGACTATTTACATTTTTAAAAAACAATTTAATACTATTACTAACTACTAAACAAACTAACTACTTATAAATGTAACTAAAAAATAAAATTAATTATAAATAAAAAACTTCCCCTAACTCCTCCCCTGGTGGCAGAGTACCAAGAATACTGGCTTATTCTTTGGCCTAAGTAGCCGCCAGCTCTGGGATCCCGCGTAGCTTTCACCAACCGCTCTCTAAAAAGGTGGTGAGCTCGATGACCCCAGGGTCCTAAGGTTTCAACCCCAAACGGCTCAAATATATACATACTCGATATTCCGCTATATTTGTGCCGTTTGAGGTTCCCTGCACTGTTGGCTGCTGCGCCATCTTCGGTCGATGTACCATGGAGATGCGATGGAGCAAGAGTGTACACACACGTGGCATCCCACACTAATGCCCTACCCATCCTCCATGGTGCGAGCGTCAAACCATCTGGTCTCTTACCATCATCACGAGTCAATCCATTGGGCTCCAGAATTGCGGGCACGCCAGCGGTGGCAAGAGCCCGACGTATGACATCATTGATGTTTTGATGTCGCGGTATTCGGCCCGCACTAGAGCAGCAGGAGAGTCCATGATGACCTAAACTATTGACGGCGGCGCCGCAGCGACAAGGGTGAGGGATGATGTTAGGGGCACCAAGACGCAGACATGTAACTATACGGAAAGTTGCATTGTCCAGAACAGTCCCAGTGTTTCCAGGTGGAAGTGCCTGTAACCATAAATCTGACTCCCATTTTCCCACGGCTAAGAGACGAGCACATTCTGCAGCATTACTGGACGTTTCAAGTAAGTTATTCCGTACTAATTTGCAGAGCGGCTCGCCCCAGAGCCTCTGCGAGCAAAGACTTGTGGGGGGGTCAGTATTAGGGCAGGCGGCACACCAAGCATTTTTGGCTTCTGTCAAAAAAGAAATCTCAGTAATTTTGCAAGGTTCTAAAATTTTTGTGGTAAGAGGTTTCGTGGCATGGACAGAAGCCAAAAAGGCTGGGAGGGAAATATCTGAAGTGTTTCGGATACCCAATCCACCGAATCTGAACGGTAGGGTCGCTTGAGTCCAAGAACGCGTATCTAAATCTATATTAAAAACAGTTGATAAAGTACGTCTTAGGGTATTGTCGAGGTTTGTCAAAAGGTTTGGTTGTTTCCAAACAACACCGCAAGACGTACGTGAATTTTAGTACGAAAAGATAAAAACGAAAGGCAAAGGCCATATGGCAATTAATTTTGAGTAAACGTTCAGATGTCTCATTGAATTTTAGAATTTTGCCGTTAATAAAATCAGGAAGAGATTCGTAGAATAGGGGAACCCAGAAGACGAAGAGACTCACGGTTCACTAAAATAATATTGGGGGCTATGGTGCTAAATTGCGATATAATTACATCCCGGTCTGGTTCACAAGGGTTCACATTTACTGAAATTTAGTTCTAATTTTATGTACTCAAATTGTACAATGTCATATTAATGTCGTATACATGTTTATTCAGATTCTCAGAAAACATCTGAATATGAAAATGCACATAAAAATATTTACATTTATAATGGCTGTGTAAGTCAAGCAACTTCTTAAAAATATTTTTAATAAGTATCTTTTTTCCGTATGGATAAACCGTCTCCACAAAGTATAATTAATTACCGTTGCATTCTGATGTAGTGGTTGTCAATGAAGATTATCTAATAAATAACTATAAGGAGCATCGGGATAACATTTATTAATAACCCTTTTTTCTAATAAATTTCAGGATAGGCCCGAAATTTTTACTAATTTTGTCACACATGACAATGGTTTCTTTAATTGTGTCCTGTAGTTGTAGGCTTGGAACTGTGCATGTGAAGCTGAACTAATAACTGCGCTTAAACATTTACCATGATTATTAACAAGAGAATCAAGACGGTCAATATTGAATTGATTGATTTAACTTTAAAAGCTCTGCCGCTGAAATATGTATATCTTTTATTTGAAGCTGAGCCATACTACATTTTTAGGGTTCCCAAACATGGACGTGTTACGTAAATACATTAATTTTAAACATGGCGGCTACATTTGGGGATAAATTAGAAAATTTTAAAAGAAGTTTTGCAAACTATATTGTGTGTCATATCAAATGAAAGGGCTCGTGGCGAGGATCTCAAATATATATTTTTTATAATATTAAGATAAATCGTCTTGAAGTTATTTAAGAAAATAGGCGAAAATTGACCCATTCCCCCCCTCATTTCCGATTTTTTTTAATTAAGGAGCGCTTGAGGTTATCTATTTCCTCAAAATTATGTTGAGTGTTAGTCTCATAGTAAATAACTAAGGCGCACGCAGTTGGTTTACATGCCGCCAAAATGAGAAGGTACACACGGCCACAGATGAAGCTACACATTTTTGTTGAAAAATAGCTCCTATTACAACCGCATAAGGTGCCGCATTGTGTAGCTTGATCTGTGGCCGTGCGTACATAATAAAATTAATAATTATTTACACATTAATTCAATCCAATCATTAGGGATTTATTTGCAATCGCTTTGTAATTTATTATTAATTTTGTTTTAATGTTAAATTGTATTGTGTAAATTTACAGGGACCCAGTGGGACAGTAAAGTATACATAAAGCAAAATTAATGAAATAAATAACCTACATTCCTAAAATTTGTATGGATAAACGATGTCATGCGGAAGGACTAAAGCTTCGTTCAAATCGATGCATATATATTTTTTATATAATTTTAAGGTAATTCGTTTTGAAGCTATTTAAGAAAATAGGCGAACATTGACCCATCCCCCCCCCCTTATCTCCGAAAACACTGGCCCAAAAAATTTGAAAAAAATACAGTTGACATTTCTTTACCTATAGATTACAGGAAAACCTGTAAGAAGTATATGGTAAAGTACCATAGGAAATTCCGGAACCCTCGGTGCGTCAGACTCGCCCTTGTCCGGTTTTTATTTAGGGTTCCGGACATACGAATGAAAAAACGGCGGAACCCTTATAGAATCACTCGTGTGTCTGTCCGTTCGTCACAACCAATTAGCACCGAATTTACTGAACCGATTAAGTTGAAAGGACATGTTTTAAAGTGGGCTTAAAATAATTTTATTGTTTACCACTATCGTGTGAGTTTTTTCTGATAGGGAAAATTATTTAGAATATGAATATACCTATATAAAAAAATATTAAAAGCACCCATATTAATAAATACATTATTTTAATTCAGATATTTTTCAACGATTTATAACTTTTACACATTGAAGCCAATTGAAGCAAAGACAAAATGGATTTAAAATAAACAAGGCAATGATTAGGATTTAATGTAGATTCCTTTGCCTCAATAGAATTTATAAAGGTCAGTAAAGCCGGGTCCAGACGAGTGTAACGTGTAATGTAACATGAATTCTACGTGTGGACGGCACTACGAGCATTACATGTAACGCTCGCGTGGCGCTCGGGGTTGATCCATCGGCTGTCGGTTTTTCGCGCGAACACAAAGGCGCTCGCAGTGCTCGTTTCGCTTTGAGTTCGTGTGCCGTCCACACTGTTGTTGCTAAATTACACGTAATCTTACATTACACGTTACACTCGTCTGGACCTGGCTTAAGACCCCATTCCCTGAAAAACGCTAAAACATGTGTTACGGTTTCCCAAAAATAACGGCAAAAAACCCACATTTAATAACATCTCAAAGACATTTTAAAATCTAAACAGGTATATCAACAACTTCACCTAGCCATATTTTTGAAATATTTTCTCATTTCCAGAAAAAAAACATAATAAATTATCTCAAAACCTAAAATTGACCTTTGCGGTTTTCCAAATTTACATTATTTCGAATGAATTTATTATAAATCTTTTTGTATAAAATAAAACTTAAAAGTATGAAACCCACCTTCACCGTCTCAGTTTTTTTTACAAACTAACACCATAACAATAATCGACGTTTAAATATTCATGAAATTCGTCCGCCATTTTTCATAGTAATTTGTATGGCGGAACGTCACCGTATTTATTTGAAATTGATTTGAATTATTTCGAATGCGTGTATCAAACATTTTCAGTACCTTTTTCGAATCAAAGGTGAGAGCACGCCAGTTTGACGCTCGACGAAAATTTTGTTTTTTGCATAAGTTGGGTCGCGACTGCTCAATAAGACATTATGACTGACTGTCAATATTGTTACTACCTACATAACTGTGATGTTCCAAAATTATTGAAAGTCATAAATATTTTAAACTCAAACTAATGCATACAAACATACAGATAAACAACAACACTAAAAATATTAGTTCGTCTTCAGTGTCGCTCAATTAGTTCCTTCCTTTTTTTTCTCAAAAAGTTTGCAATTACAGATGAATTTTCTACAGGCTTTCTTCTTACTTTCTTCTATGTATACAGGATGATTTTGAAATGGTATTTTAACCCGAATTCTAAGGATAGTGTACATCATTATCAGTAATCCTACAAAATTTCAGGTGCCTGAGCACTACCATTACGATAACAACATTTACAAGTTTATTGAAAATCTCTAGTAAAAAGCCTTTACTCGCAATCAGAATAGTACTAACAGGGCAAAATAGCTATATTATACTCGCTCGAGTAATTTAATTGATACTCAGTTCGACTCACATTGCAGTGTATATATAACGATGAACTAATTTATTGATTGATTGATTGATATCTTTCGTTTGTATAGAAATATTGTAATATTGTTTTCCACTCTTAACCATGTGTGAAGAATGTCCCAGGATATTAATTATTATTATGATTTATTATATAAACTCTAAAATTGATTTTTCATGATCTGTATAAGGTATACATCAATGCCATTTCGGCCTACTATACCATTTAAAAATCAGCCTGTATAATTCGTCAAATCATGATATAGGTTAGGTTAGGAATATAATGATTTGGCGAATTATACGATTGGCCACCGATTAGTTCAGACAATGGGAATCATTTCAAAGATTGGATTAAGTAAAGTTTAATAAACATAAATATAGTGTAGTAAAAAGAAATAACATCTTTCCATATCACATTAACTATTTACCACAAATGGATCTTTATGTATAATTGTAAAAAGCGAACATGTTTATTTTATGATTTGTAGTGTTTTGAAGTCGTCTCTATTCTTTGTTAAATATTTCTTTGTCTTAATTGTTTTCTCGCTGGTCGAGGTGAAAAGTTGCATGTTTCACACGAGAGCATTTTTTTTTATATCTCGTGCCTTTAAATCACTCACTGTGGTTAGTAGTTAAAGAATTTTAAAATTGGAATCACTGCTACGCTCTTGATTCAATTCTAGATTACATACTTAATTAGTTCATGTTTTGAAATCTGCACTCGTAGCGAAAAATAACTTTGCTTGCGTTATTTTTGTAAGAAGTAGTCAAAAATTTACACGGGCGATTGATTTTAATGTAGACTACTGAGCACAATGAGTGTTTTAAAGCCACGAGAAAACAATGTGTGAAATTCATTTTTTCAATTCTACCAGCGAGAAAACAATTAAGTCAATATTTGAAACTTGTTCTATTAACGCTTTTGGAGTTAGTCAACTATCTTCATTGCGGTCCAGCACATCGTAATGCTGAAAAAAATTGATATCCGCCATTACGATTTTAAGTGTTTTTTTTTAGATGTTGCGTTTGGAAACTACACTGCTTGACATTTGTATCAAAACTGAACATGATATTTTTATAGGAAATTTGTTATACAATTTTATATAAAAATATGAAGTTATTTATTTTAAATATTATTTCGTGTCCTTAAAAAGGCAATAGTAAAATTCATAAACTTCAATTTCAAAATTAACACACAAAATGTTGTGCCTATGTGTTAAATCGCTAGGCTAAAATGTTTTTCTGATCAAACCAGCGTCCATTTTATTTTAGACTAGATGGTGGTAGTGCTCTAGAAGGCGGTGTTCATTCGAATCACTTTTCTTCACGCTCGCAGCAAAATAGCTTTTTTTGTTTTTACACGTCAAAAGTGCATTTTTCGTGCGAGAGAGGTGAAAATGTTTTTTACACTTTCAAAAATATAAGGGATGATACGCTACCGCGAGATGCCTAGAACCACGGTAATATTATAATCATTACCGTGCTAGAACGGTACATTCTTCATTGACCGATGATAAATAAAACATCATATAAATTGTTACTAGCTTTGCGGGATACGAGTTAGTAGGATAGTTCAGTTAGCTCTCCTACTATAACCAAAATTAAGTGTGTATGCTAATTAATATAAAATTATTATATGTAAGATCTGGTACGTACTGGTTGTACCGTGGTTATCTAAATAACATGTAGTACGCGGACAGTGGCAATCCACCCATTTCTCTGTTAAAATGATGACGCAAATGTGTGAGTAAAATATGTCAATGTGTGTAGTCTATGATAAATTCCCACGCTTGGAGACTAGCCTCTTAAGATTGTCACTTTTCATTGTCAATAATTGAATAATTGACAATTAAAATCATCATCAAATAAAACAAACATCCAATGAGAACGCAATCATTCAAAGACAATGACATCCCATAGAACAATGTTGCCAAAATCAATAATTACTAAGGGTTGTAATTTATTTTTTAAATTGTAATTATTTAAATATAATAACAATAAAAGGATAAGAAAAATATACAAAGGTAAATATAAAAATATAAAAAGGTATATAATTTATGTACTTTCATAAAAATATAATCTTTTCTCGGTTCATATCAATTTATCTCAGATCGGTATCAAATAAAAGCTCAACCCTATACTAAAATAGAACAAGTCTTTGGTAGGTAAATACAAATATGATTTTTAATGACTCAACGAATAACGAACGAACGTGTTACCACGTGTATCCGCCCCATCATGACCTATGCTAGTACTGTGTTCGCACATGAAGCTCCATCACGGATCAAAATCGCTTCATGCGCAAGGCCACGGGCGCCCCGTGGTACATGCGTAATGAAAATCTCAAAATTGACTTAGGTCTCCCCACGATAAAACAATTTATAAAACGCACCTCACGCAGATTTTTCAATACCGCCGTTAATCACCGCAACCATCTTATAGTGAAAGCCGCAACCTACACGCCCTCTCGTATACTCCGTATCCATAGACCAAGGCAAGCCCTCAGCGAGCCGGATGACCCTATTACATTAGCTCAGATCGAAGCTGACGAAGCTCGTAAAAGTACACAACACACTACACACAACCGATCACGCTACCGTCCTCGACGGCGAGGACCGCCGCGACGTCTCACTCAGTCTCGTCCCGTTTAAGCGGCCCAAGCTGCCATTAGTAATCCGACCGCCCCCAATTAGTCGTAACTCGTACAAAGTCCTTCCCCTCCCCACGGTAACGCCTTGAGCCGAGGTTCGTAACCCATTCGGGGGTGCCCTCAGGCGTTGTTACCTAAATATTACCCGGCTGAGAGCCCTCTGCGCTCGCCGATTTGTCCGGTAAGGTTGTTGCAGCCATCTGAGGCTACAAACATAGTCCTTTCAAAAAAAAAAGCAAGGGATAAAAGTATCCCATTTCACACGAGATATTTTGGCAGTAGTTCGAGTGTGAAATGTTACTCAATTTACACTCGATAATGATAATTCCCGCGCGGGAAATTCGCGTCAGTTTGGGAGGCTAAGCGAGCGAACGAATCGCGCTGATTCGCGTCCCACATCCCGCGCGGGTTTCGCGTCAGTTTGAACGAAGCTTAAAAGAGCCACCAGTATACCTGTAGGGGTCCTGTTTAGTGTCAGCGTAGTTCCCTCTGTTCTTGCGACGCAAGTCTTCGTATGACACTGTAGAGCGTTGTGCTTGGGTGTCAGGTTGGCCACTGGCACCTGAAACCACATTCTAATCAAGCTGTACGAAAGTCAAGTTCAAGGTAGGGTCCGCCGTTTTACTCTTTGGGTACGGAACCCTAAAAAATACGTTTTACGGGATACGTTATTGGCGAATAACTCGAAAATTACTGGATACACAAATTTAAAATTAGCATACACATTTACACGAAGTTACACATTAATTATCATGAAATTTGACACTTTTCCGCTGCGCTGACGCACACGTGTAGACCGGTTAAATGACCTTATACCTAAGAGCTCGCATTTACCTTCGTTGTCTGGGCGGTAACTATCTTCGTTGAAGAGTGGACGGTCTGTGTCCAGGTCTAGAGAGCTACCAGGGCCTGCATCAGAGTAGATGTCACTGGGGCCCGCGCCAAACATCGACGGTGCCTGCTTTGTTACTGAAGTCCTGACAGAGACACTAATTTCACTGCTTAATCTACACTGTCCTTCAAAACTTAGTACCAGACTTTTAATATACTAAAATAAAATTTAAATTTTTCCTAAACTATTAGAAGTCAGAGTTTTGAAATAAAAAACTATTTTTTAATCAACTTTCTTTGAAATCATAGTTTAATATACATAGATAACGTTTTTACTTAAAAAAAAATACAACAACCAAAAAATAGCAACTTCTTTAAATTTCCTGCTGGCAAGAAACTCGAAACATAAATAAATATGTTTTATTTACGTTTTAATAACTTGTGGTGCGTCCTCGGACTGTGATTACAGCTTCAAGCCAGTTTGGCATACTGAAGATGGAAGTTTCGGAGGTGATGGTGGTCAATATTCTCTCATTCTTCCATCAGGACCTGTTTTAGGGCCCTAATGGAAGAAATGGTGGAAGAATTATGAAAGAAAAATTTAATTCTTATTGTAATTATTTTTATGTGGAAAATATCTTGTGTACAGATATTGCAATTTGAAATGTGTGGAACTAAGTTTTTAAGGCCAGTGTATATACAGTAAAACTAACTCACAAAATGTATATAGAGCTTACAAAAAAGAAAAAAGAATGGGTCACATTGTTCCCAGATTGTAATATTATAAGCTATAAAGGTCACATCGAGAGCATACATCTATTCTGGTCGAACAAAAAAATACATACACGTAGAAAAATAGAGACATTTGAAACACTAAGTAGTTCCTACGCTTAATAACTTTTGTAGCACGGCAACCCTGTGCGACTAGTACTCATAATAATAGTGTCGCTGTCTATCCGCCGGATACAGTTGGCAACCTTGGGGAAGACTCATGTGCACCGTGACGCGTCTCGAAGCGTGCGAGGAAGCCGCCAGCCATATTTGATTGTTGAATAGTTGTTCTAAAGTTTGATTAATAATTTATGTTTGTCTGTGCAATTTCAATAAATAGGTGTGACCAAAATTAAATAAGTTTCTTTCCAATACCTACAAGTGATACGAGGCCCTTAACCCATGCCTGTCGGCTAAACTTTTTATTTAACATACCCTCCAATCTTTCCATCTCTTCTTTCACGGAGCAGTTGTCCAATGTAGCTGCCGGGTAGAGCCATAAGCTTCTCAGCGCACGCCTGTTGGTATGACAGCTTACCCAGAAAGTAGCCCACAACCACGGCCAGTGATACCTTGGGAATAGCTCCAAACCTCGGATTCGGTTTCATGTGACCTGAAATTATTTTTTTTATATATATATTTTTTCAATTGAAATACAAGAAAGAGCGCAGAGAGTGATTCTAATTTAGACTACTGAGCACAGTTAGTGATTTAAAGTCATGAGAATATGTAAAACAAATGCTCTCGTGTGATGCAATATTTTTTTATTTTTCAAACAATTTTTTTTAAATAATCGTCAGATTAGGAACCAGCACGACCAGGACATTGAGCTGAACCATCTGTATGAAAATCTGACGCTCTCGAGAATGTCCAGGTTTTTTTAGGGTTCCGGAACTCTAAAGAAAAAAAAACGGAACCCTTATAGGATCACTCGTTTGTCTGTCCGTCTGTCTGTCTGTCTGTCCGAAAATATTGGACTGGATTGAGTTGAAACTTGGTACACATACGTAAGTCAGTGACCCAAACATGGATGTGTTACGTAAATAAATGAATTTCAAACATGGGGGCTACTTTTGGGGGGTAAATTAGAAAATTTAAAAATACAGTTTAGCAGACTATATTGTGTGACATATCAAATGAAAGGGAATGTTGTGAGGATTTCAAATATTTTTTTTTTTTATAATTTTAATATAAATAGTTTTGAAGTTATTTAAGAAAATAGGCGAAAAATGACCATTCCCCCCCCTTATTTCCGAAACTACTGGGCCAAAAGTTTTGAAAAAAATACAGATAATAGTTCTTTACCTATAGATTACAGGAAAACCTATAAGAAGTCTATCTAATATCTTTAAACGAGAAATTCATGGATATATATATCATCTGAATCTCTGAAACGGCTGCAACGATTTTCATGAAATTTGGTATGCAGGGGGTTTCGGGGGCGATAAATCGATCTAGCTAGGTTTCATTATTAGAAAACAAGATTTACCAAAAAAAAAACCCAGCAAAGCTCGGTCATCCAGGTACTGGTTTTCTTTTTACCTGTATAGGCCTGTGTTTGACCACAATCTCACCGTGGTCAGTGATGATGAGGCCGATGGTGGTAAGCACACAAAGCCTAGAAGGAACACACCGAAAGGTGCTTGGCGACAGATTTTCAACTTGAGGGTGGTAGCCAGCCAGGCGGGTAGGTACTACAAAGTATCCTACCACCGTGCTATGGTTTCCTCACGATGTTTTCCTTCACCGAAAGCTCAAGCTCATTGTAGGATTGTAACCCGTGACCTTCGTCTCGGCGTTCGGCGTCACTTATCACTGGTATTTAAAGTAACATAGGAAATTTCTCAATTCTTGCTTATCAACTTCATTTGCACTTCTAATGTTACCATCCATTTTGCTTCGGTTTGAGTTTAAATTTAGTACACATGTATTTCTGTGAACCTGACATGGATGTGTTAAGTAGGTAAGGCCCGTTTAAGGAGCAAATTAGAACATAAAATAAAGTTTTGCAAACTGTACCGTATCACATATCAATCGAAAAGGGCTTACTGTGAAGGTCTAAAAAAATATTTTTTACGCGACGCTTGATTTGAAAGACTTATTTAAACTGCGTAGACTTATTAAAAAAATAAGACGTAACGATCGTAAACAACGGTGACAAAATAAGTGAAGACAAAATAGATACGAGCGCATTTGCGTATGTGTGCGAGAGAATAATATTGTAAGCTTGCTGAGACTCTCAAGTACGAGTGACATATTCATATATATTAAAAAAATCGATGACTTGCAACCCTGATCCAATGGCGTCAAAAAATTGTTCTGTCAAATGACATCGAATATTATTGTGAATAGTAATAAAATTACACAGAGAATCGGTTACTTTCTTGTCAACCGTAATCTCAAAATCCTATTTCTTTAAACACGAATTGTTTTTGCATCTGTTTATGATGCACGACGGCATAATTTCGTAAGTGTTTTTTTGATATTATTATTACGTCTTAAGCTCTTCGTCACTAACGACCGGCTGTCTTTATATTGCCGATTTGTCTTCATACTACGTACTTCACTTTTAATGGCAGATCTATCCGTCTTTAATTTTTCATCGGTCTGAGATAAACTAATAATAATACCGAGCGCAGCGGCGCGGCGCACAAATTAAGGTGCTGTCCCACTGCGGCAAACGCTGTGGATAAGCACCCGGCGCATTTTAACTGCGTGGGTTCGTTTGTTTGAAAAATGGGTCTACGTTTCCACTGCAGCACACCTATAAACGAAACTAACGACTATTACAACTATAACGCAGCATACTTTTGAATCATACGCCTTGTGGAACAGTCACGTTTCGTGTTTCTCGTAAATATTTTGTACTTATAGAATGGCATTGGCATGAGCTTTGCTAAACAGTTCTTCAGACGATAAATCTATATGATCCCACCTCTTGCAGTGAAGCTACGCACGTTTTCGTGTACCGCGTGCATAGCGTTGATAGCGTTGAACTGCGTGGTCGCCACATTCGTGCAAACCACGCGTGTCACATATTCGTACATAGCTTGTTGGGTGGCAGTTGACATTGTCACATACAATTTCTTGTAAAGCGAAGTTAGGCACACGTACGTAGCCTCTCAGCTGTGCGACAGTGCCTCTATTGCGATGCTCGCTAAGTTGCGAGTGTTTTTTTTTGAGAATTCAACAATAGATAATGTATTCAGTAATTTCCCTCTACAAGCCCATACCCATCCCAGCACTATACCTACATACTTTTTTTAGTCACCATCAACAAATTTGGGTCAAATGAAAAAATATTTATGGAACTTAGTTAACCATGTACCTCCCCTCTCCATGCGAGTTTAACTCGCACTTGCCCGATATTTTTTTTGCATATTTCAAAAAGCCACCACGAGCTTGCTTCACATCTAAATCTGATATCGTCAGTCTTAGGGATGGAAGCTTCCTTTAGGGCCCCTGTGTTTTGTTCTGAATGCGCTCGAATACATTACTTTTCTTTAATTTTTAACCCTTCCGGACAGCCGGCCCTACTACGCAAACCGGTAGATTAACATACCTACGTCTTTAGAGACATACAGTATCATTTTCTGACGCGCTCGAGTAAGTAAATGTGACTGTTTTTTTTTTTAAACCTATATACGCTCTCCCAACCGGTTAAAGTGTATATGTTACTTCCTAGCCTACTTAGGAAATGTGTAAAATAATGTTTGAAAGATTCTTTATACACACTTTTCCTTTGACATGTATGTATTTCCTAGGAATTGTATGAAATTCCGAGATGATACTAGGAAATATATAAAAAGTAATGCTTTCTATGACTAAAAGAAATAAAACACGTTTGTAAATAATCAGAATTACATTCGGGATATTTGTAAGGACAGTGGTATTTGAGTGGTTGTAAGTGAAAGGTACTTTGTTGCGAATACTTCCTAATATAAGAACAAAAAAATAACCACAACTTATTTTTTTTTTCAATACATATCCAAGTATAATTATTGAATTATAATTTCCTTGGGGAAATACACAGGAATTGAATACAATTCCTATGTTGCATACATTTCCGATTGCTATTTAGGAAATGTAACTATAGATTTCCTAGGAAAAGTGCATATTACAAAATAAATTATAGATTTTCTATCTATTTAAAGAATTGTATACAATGACGGATTACACACTTTTCCGTTAACATATACATCATAATATTATAACCTTTTTTTCTTTCTATCATCTAATCATCAAAATCCAATAGGTCTACACGACAAAGGAGTCATTCGAATCCAAATTTAGCATTGTGGGATGTGGGCTCCCCTACCATAGGTAGGTGGGTGTACGTACATACTATTGTAGTGAACCGAGTTGACTCGAGTTATTACAAACTGAACTCGATCTGACTCGTTTATGATTCTTGATTCTAGTTACTCGGGTAAATCAAGTAACTCGACTCGCGCATCCCTACGCCAGTTTAGAAATAAGAATCGACGTACACTAGCGGACAAATGTCCAATTGTGTTTTCAAACCATCCAGGATCCTATTGTAATATACCTCACACAAAATTTACTTAGCGACAGCGAATCATCAATAAAATAAAAGCAGCGCCCTTACTCTGGTAGGTACACCTACTGGTCGAGGACATTGTAACAATTGTCCCGATCTTGTTAAAGCAAAATATGTAATATTGTTGGTAATTAGTTACTAACCAACAACAAACCGGAATACTTAGCCTAAAATATGATACGTGTGGAACAAAATATAGTCGTATACACCCCACTTTCCATCGATAAATTTATGGATCCTATTTAGTGCTGCGTTAAAAATGACTAAGTATATAGTTATCAATATGAATCAATAGCGGCACTTAAGTACTTACTTCGTCTCGAAGTTTAAAACTTCAATAACAGTGAATGAGGGATATTTTAATATATTCTCATTATTAGGGTTCCGGAACTCAGTGGAAGAAGGTGACAGTGAAAGTAAAATTGGTAGGTACTGTTACCCAAAGTTTTTATAAATGTCTACATTAGTTTCAGATTATTTACTTGTTTCTTACTTTTCAGTGTATATTAAATTAATAGGCTAGTTGAGTGTCAAAAATAAATGACCAAACACTAACCAATGCATAAAACATCTAAAAACAAGTGGAAACGTCAAATATGTTGTAAGTATATTTATCTACTCTCATATCGTAATGTTCTAATTATGAAATCAAAAACAGTACTTTAATGACCCACTTTATGCACACCCGTGTATAATGAAATTAAAAAATTATATTATAGTACAGTTTTCTTCCCAAGATAATGCTATAAAATAACTTTTTTTCTATTCAAGTACAAGTATTTGGACATGTCTGGCCACTCATAATGTTTTTGGGTTTTAATACTTCAATTACTGTCAGTCAACTTGTCAAACGAATTAATAAAGAAAAAAACATTATAAGTGGCCAGACATGATTAAACAATTAAACGTAGTATTATATTCTCTTTGTAAACAATTAGGAATCAATCAGTATGAATTCAATTTTAGATGCAAATTTACTTGGTCTGTGGTCGCGTATGCGGTAGAGATTTCAACTTAGGAGTTTTTCCCCACACGGATTTGGGCGCCATGATGATTAATGTTTGTTTATTTTATTGATTTTTTTGCATACATATTTTATTTTGGCCAAAACTGACAGAAAAATAGCAGTGATAATAAGGTGAAATAAACTTGGATCTAAAATTGTGGAGGCGGCAATGGAAATGACGAATAATCGATACCCGTAAGTCATGAAAACCTATGACAAAATATTATCGATTTTTTACCTTTAAATTACATTATTAGATGAGTTTAGATAAAGTACTGTATGATACTGCACATAATTAGGTATTAAAAACTCGTGTGATACTAGATAAGTTGTTTCTTAAAATGTAACTAATATTTAAAAAAATATTTTTAAATATCGCCGATTTCTTGCTGTCTGTACATAGACGCCGATAGCAATAACTCAAAAAATAAGGGATGGTGTTCTAAGACCATATTCGTGTGGCTTCAACGTAAGTTAGCTGCCCTCACTGACCCGTCTCAAATTTCCACCTGTATAGCCTAAAAATATAATATTTAGACACTTAAACTAATTATTAATAAAAATTAAGATTAAGTAAGAAACAATATTTAAAATTAAATGCTTTCTTTTTTTAATTTAACTAAAGACTAACAATTATTGTAACTTGACACTGCCAAACAAAAACTGGAAAAATGCGAGCACTGAGGGTTCTGTACAAATTTTACTTTGTAATTGAGGAAATATTCTCCCATATGTCACGGTCAATCCTCCAACTGCAAATGTAAATTTGTTATTGCAAATACTTATTTATTTTATTTGAGTAGTAAGTATTAAAGTAAAAAATATTTTTATTTGAAAATTTCATTTTCATTTCCCGATCCTGAGGTATTATTTGGGTTTATGTTGGTGACCCAGTTTCATTACTTCTGATTTGAGTGTAGGTATTAAGCCTTTCACTAAATGGATCAAATGTTTGTTCAACTAACTAAAATACATACTTACCATTCTGAACAGCTGCAAATGTGCCAAGACCTAGTATAGTGCCAATAGGCATTGACCTCTTGAAGAAGCTCTCTCGATTGCATTCTCCAAGCACTTGTAGTTCATCAGGAGTGAATTTATGCTGCATCTACACCAACATACATCAAATAGTTCTTGATATCATAAGGAACAATTTAACCGCATATTGATTTCGAAATGCTCTCTAGTCAGTCTTAAATAGGAAAATTTTAATAATATTCTTCATGAAACTAATATTACACATCAGATATATCTACTTTAGATTTCAGGATTGATTGAGTGATATCATAGTTGTTTGCAATGCAGTATCATAACCCTGAGGTGGTAGATAATGAAATCTACTCTAAGGGTGGTTGTATATTATTCTTTCAAAGGATTGGTTAAGGTTACATACTTTCATACCTCCTGCTCAACAACGTCGAATTATATGACGTACACACTTAACTTACGACATAAGTATGTCATTAAAGTCTAGCAGGGCAATATTATTGTACTAAATTTCATTATGACCCCCAGGGGCTGCAGTCTCGACATTAATAATGATTGCTTACTGACAAAATATTTGGTTGTTAACTCGTACTGATCTGACTTTGATGAATTTTGGTAGTCTCGACATAAATATTGTCGGTATCTTTGACAAGTTCTGTCTGAACCTTGACGATTTTTCAATAAGTTTGCGAAATTTTGACAGCCCGCCAAATAAAAGGTAGGATCGATAGGTAACATTTATTGGTATTTTTTTGAGATTGGACCACAATAATCTACAAATAATGTATGTTATAGAGCTGGAACATAATTTGCTCTTATTACAAATTTTTTAACACTCATAATTATTGATTTTTTCTTCTTCTTCATCATGGAACTAGGAGTTAGTAACCGGATGAGCTGTAGCATTGCGCCTACAAAGACTTATAAGTAGTCTTATACTAGATTTACATTATCAATTTTAAGTGTTTAAATAAAATAAAAATTCTAATTAAGTACTTACATATGTATTATTTTCTAATAAAATGAACAAATCTTCTATTTTATTAGTAACCTATGCAAAAGAGATGCTTCAGCTTGTACTTTGGCATTGGCAGGCAGAGACGCCTGTATTTTAGAAGCCCGTGCTTGAGAAAGCTTGAGAAATGTAATAGTTTAATTTGTAATGACAAAAATAAGTAATTTGATGTGTGTCAAGCATTCCTTTGATTTGTTCCTTCGATTCCTATCTGTACTTTAGAACTATTTATTAATCTTTGGTGTCGAGTGTGTTAGGTATAAAGTATCCGGATTTAATAATCAAAAGGTGGTAAGATTAAATTATCTTTTGCGTTCACCTTTATCTGCCAAATTATACAAGGCGACTAATACATACTGCGACCTATCTGTATAAAAGTATGGACTTCTAGCTCGACGGATATTTGAGTCCCACTTACTTAGCCCATTAATGCTAACTACTAGATAATATCTGTACGAACTAGTACAGAAAAACGACAACTTAAAAATAAATCACAATTACTTGTTTTAAATTACTTATAGCTGCACCTGCACTCCAACCAAAAATAGCAAAATACCGACTAAGAACTTACCGGGTCGATTGGTACCGTTTGCGGGTGATCCGGCCGCATATGACCTTCTTGATACCCAAAAGAATCTGAGTTCGTCATATTAACACAAGTTATCGAGAAATTCAATTTTTAGTTTCTGCTGCATCTGCTATGTTTCGATAGGTAGTTAGAGCGGATTCAACAATGATTCAATAACCTAAATTCAATATTGTATTCTATTTGTTTTTGATTGACTTGACTGACAGACGTCAACGTCACAGACAGGGTGCGGTCCAATTTGGGTCCAAGGAACATATGAACATATTAATTACTCTCTACCGCTGCGGTCCGAATTACGATTTTATGTCAGCTTCAGTGTTGCCAACTCCTTATTGCGAAAACGCGCTGTCAGCACGTAACAACGCGTTAAATGGCATCCACAACTACAAGAGCTACAAATATTGGTACATATGGAGAAACAAGGTGGATGATTCCTCTATTGAAAAGGGAAGATCTTCCGCCAGGCTGGGTCATCGTGCCTGGGGACCGCGGTCCAACTGTTAATGTTGTAATCTTGTATAAATGTGAATCCGCGAACAAACTCCACTAGCGCGATGTAGATTTCGATGTAGATAGTTCTGTTTGTAGTGTAGATCTATTGCAGCGCCATCTATCCATTTAGTGTCTGAACTATGTAGCTGACAGGGGTCGCTGCATCACTCCCTTCCTAGAGCCAGAGGTCGATCTGTTGTTGCGTCAGTGCGTAATGCTTGCAAGTGCCAGTGCTGCGCTGTTGTCTGCGGTGAGTCGAGATAGAGCGGGGTTGCTGCGACGGTTGAGCCATGAAGTCCACGTATTGTAGAGACTGCCACGCCGAAGGAGATGATCCGGACGTGTGCTGCGGTGGAACTGTGCTGACGATGAGTTGTCGCTGGGTTGTGCCTTGCAGGACCAGGAAGCACGGTGCGTCCTGATTGAGGCGATGTTGGATTGCTTTGTTGACTGCAGAGACTTGATGCTGATGCGGAGTGATGAGCGTTGTAATTGAGTAAAGCTTGGCGTGCTTTTGATTGACTTGATTGTACCTAAGACTCGGGTCTATCTCATCTAATACATGTTATGTGAATATTTCAACTGTCTACCTATTACGGTTCATGAGTTAGAGCGATTGATAAGATTAGGACGGACGGACAGCGGAGTCTCAGTAATAGGATACCGTTGTCACTCTTTGGATACGGAACCCTAAAAACTAACGGATTATCACATTTTCGCTTTCCGTAAAAAAGTGTGATATACATTCTTTACATTTATTATTGCATTTAGGTACTACGTTTTATTGGCCTGTAAATAAATATGTAGTAAGTCAAAGTATGTAGTAACTAATAAAACGAAGCGTTAAAACTACTTTAGAATGATGCCGCTAAAACTTCGATCGAAGCGCTAAAATGAAAATATGGACATTTAAATATTAATTCGATCGAAACATTTGGAGTAGGTAATATGTGTAAACGACGTCTACCTGCGCCCACGCGACGACAGAATCAGTGAAGATTGCTAATTTAGGTACTAACAGTTGATCGTTTTTTCATAAAGCCATGCTGGGTCAAGGGTAAATGAATAAGTATCGAAAACAAAGAAACTGGTCTATAGTTATCTACTTTTTCCTTAGCACCTGCTTAATTTATGTAGGTATCGGTAAGCTTCCTTTCATGGAAATATTCCTGCTCGTTCGTTTATATAAAATGTTTAAAAGTAATCCAAAAATATATCACATTGACATATATTAAATAATTATTCCAACATTGATTGATGCTGAATTTTTTGTCTAGTCCTTAGTAGCGCGAAGGAGTCGTAAACTGAATCGAAACCGTATTTTTTACATCTTTTGTGGTATTTTTGCTTTTCCCTAATACATAATAGCTATGTAACAGATATCGTAAAAGTCATATTGGATAACCTTTAGAATGAGCCCAAAAGCAGGGAACGAATTTTTCAATCGCTGAGTGAATACTTTTATAGAACAAGGATACAGCCATGGACTTAGAAATGCATACAGCATCATCAACTGAACCAGTACATAGTCTGTCTTCATATTGCCGAATTGTCTTCATGCTACGTACCTACTTCAATTTTAATGGTAGATCTATAATTTTTCTTTATTAATCTTTATTTAGTGTGAATATCGTAAAACAGTGAAACATAAGAAAGTATCATTATTTATGTTTATAGAAATTATATTATATTTAAAAACAGCAGATTTACAAGATAGAACACTAAAGTTTATTGATCGAAGTCATTTTTTTGCAACAGGCGGAGGATTGTTCTCCTCATAATATGTTCGCATGACTTTACCGAGTTGACTATTGGCAGGCAGCCTCCGCAGCTTCGCATCACAAGCAGGTATATAAGAAACTCGTCCATAGAAGTATCCAAGTAATGCCGCGAACATTACCTTGGGATACACACCGAAATGCGGATTCCGGTTCAGGTAACCTAAAAGAAAACATTCATAGAAGTAAGAAGGAATTGGCAGGAACGACACTGTAAAACAATTTAGAAAAAAAACACGAAAAATTCTTACTTCTATGAAGATTTTCGTGGCGTCCCTACCAGTTCCTTAATAACTTCTACCGATGACAAAACAATGTGTATCCTTACCCAATTTTATAGCAGCGTACGTAACGGTTGCGAAGAGTGTGCTAAATGGAAGGCAGCGCTGGTAGAAGCTTTCCTTGTCACACTCTTCGAGCGCTTTGATTTCATCTTGCGTGAACTCGTAGTAGCGCTGCAATGTTACCAATTGACTATAAAGTAAAATGTCTATTAAGTTGATTCAGGAAACAAAGAAGAGATGGGCTCACCAGGGGATGGGTCACATTTTTGCAAGGTGGACAAGCCTTTTTGGTGCGCGACTTTGAGTAGCAACTGCAATCTTCTTCCTTTACGTCCTTTTTGTCCGTGTCGTCTTTTTTATTTTTTCCGCTCATTACGTCGACAGGTATTTAGCACACTGTTACTTTATCATCGTAATGAAAAGAAAGGATGGACTTACATTATTAAGATATTTTATATAAATAAATATTAGATTATACTAGAATTTTGATTTTGTCAAGATATTATCCAGTTGCAATTGACAACGTCATAACTACTTTTTACAAAGTATGTTTGTCTATTTTTTATTTCTTAACTTTATGTCATGTACCTCCTATCTTTTTTAAAGTTTTGCAGCCAGTAGGTCAGTCACTTTTTAACTACCGTAACTAACTAACTAAAGATTGACTGTCACTTAGTTTGTAGGTACCTTATTTTGATTGGATAACATATAAATGCAATTGATAAATTTTAAATCCTATACCACCGCACCGTGCCATCTTGTGCGCCAGGCATAAATCGTACGTATGTACTGCACAGGCAAGTAACAATAAAAAAATAACATTAATGTCAATTGTCAAAAAATATTAAATTGTTTTATTGTCAAATTCACAGTTACAGTTGTAGAATGCCGGAAATTTTGTATGTGTTTAGCAACTATTGTATATCATCATTATACTAGGTCGTGTGGCGTTGCAGAGATACGGTGGAGCCTCGGGAGGGCAGCACATGGCGTGCGCATTGCTGGTGCTATCATGCGCAGCTGTAGCATCTGCCTCGCGGTATGCCGATTACTCTGGGGTCAAAATGCCGCAGTATGGTGCCGATTATGACACCCACGATGCGCCTGGCCCGCTTGCTGCCGTTGAAGACTACCAGGGCCGCTCTCCCGATGCACCTGCTGCCCTCGATTACAAGTACGAAGAGGAATCTATTGGTTTGACTCAATTTTTACTTTTGGAGCTACACCCCGTCCGACCGCTTATTATCTAAAATTAGGTGATGTCATTCCCAGATACCCCGTTGATTTTTATTTTAGCTACATAGATACATAAGTGTAGCCATATAAAATCTTCTGGTTCCTATGTTGTTTGTTACAAATAGGTACCTAAGCATATCTAAAGATACTACAAATTTTACCTCGATTTTATCAAAGTTTAGTTTTTTGATACGATACCTATCTTTGAAAGGAGCTTCAATATCTGTACGGTGGTTTCGAGTTATGGGAATACTATACTAACGGACCCTACAACCGGACAAATTTACCTACATATTTGGTAGGTTAAACAACGGGGTGTTCATAAACTCTAATGCAGGTGAAACCGCAGTGCGAAAGTTATTATCTTTATAAATTTGATTGCACTCACATTGTTCAATCATGACATTTCTAATTTCGACAGGTAAAACAGCAACACTGTTCAATGAGATTGCGGATGGAGATCCGTGGCAACCTTCACGGAAACAAAGAGGTTCATTACGGACAGTTGGCAATGAAAATCTAGACGACATAGATAAGTACAATTCAAATGACAATATGGCTCAGAAAATAAAATCGAGGCATCATATTTCAAAGCATCGCCCTCGACTCAAAAGTAGGAGTCAGGTGAGAAGTGACGAACTAAGTAGACGATCAAGATTTGGTCGAAATAAAGTCGATGTTAGTGATAGGAATGATTACTTACTAGATAAAGATGAGTTTCCAGATGATAAGAGTAAAGATTTCGACAACGATGTAAGGCTTTATAATCGTAGAGTGACAGAAAGAATTATAAGGCGAAAAGTAAGGGATAGATTTGTGAAGAGTCGGGTTGATAATGATATTCTAGAAGATGACGACTTGCTATCGCATAAAAGGATAGAAGACGACGCGATAGACTTGGATGAACTTACGGACGGTGACGGCAGGCGACGTAGGCCTAACGATCAGCAAATAATCCAAGAGCAAATGCGTCCTACCAATGATGACGATAAAGAAATTACTGCTAGACCACGGATGGATATAAAATCCAGGGTTAATGAGGAATACAACGATTATTATGATATGAAAAGGGTGCAAAATCTTAAGAAAAAAATACCTGAATTGCTTCGACGTGCATCAAGTAAGTAAACAAATAAAATATGATTATGAAAATATATAGCACATAATATAATAATATAATAATATAAACAAATATATAGGTTTTTATCATGGATAGGCCCAGGTTTTTTAATTGAAATTTAATCTAAGAAACATTTCATTACTCTAAACATAAACTGTTGATTGATAGGTTTTTAAAACATTTACGGTCTTATTCATAAAAAGTTAAAACACATCTAAAGGCTCGCTAAAGTATGTTTTAGAAAAAGTGGTATTTATAACAGCATTTAGTACTACTGGTAAAAGATGGTCGATATTACAGCTGGTTAGTAAGAAATTGATATTTGACGTAGGTCAAATATGTCAGCTTCTTAAACAATGGAAAATGCAGTAGGTATTTTAATTTATTATTATCTAGGTACATTTATCTATCTATACTAATAATAAAGCTGAAGAGTTTGTTTGTTTGAACGCGCTAATCTCCGGAGTCACTGTTCTGATTCGAAAAAATATTTCACAATAGGAAGCTACTTTATCCCCAAAGGTTGTATTTCGGAAACGCGAGTGAAACCGCGGGAAATAGTTTAGCTGTTATTGAAGCGGCCACTTTGTGGTTCAGTAGCAGATGGTTGTACTTCTTCCTTTTTAGGGTTCCATTCGCAACAAAAAGGTAAAAATGGAACCCTTATGTTGCCACTCCGTCCGTCTGTCACAACAGTATATTACAGCAACCACTAATGCTATTGATTTTTAATTGTTTATAATATTGCTAACCCAAACATAAATATTACAAATGAAACAAAAAAAAATGCATAAAGGACGGAAACGGGGGACCGAATTTTCTATAAAGAAAATAGAACGAAATTTCAAACTTTCTTTGGAATGGGCGTCATCGTGTCGTAGACAATATTTTTTTTAATTCGTTATAATAATTATATTATGTATGTAATGTAGACGATTGGGTGTGTTTGGTCAATTTGATATCCAACTACACTATAATGGCAACATTTTGATTTATAAACGTATTTAGTAACGACGTTTTAGTTAATGAAGGATAATGAAACGTTTAATAATGCGAAATGTTAAATAACGTTTCAAATGCTTGAAGAGCATTTCATCTAATGAGTGTTTAAAACCTTCAGTAAGGTTTTTTTTATGAATAAGACCGTTATTTTATTACTCATAGGAATACTCTTGAAACGTGAAGCTTTGTAAGTATACGTTCATAGTATTATACCTAACGGTGCATTATGAAATTATTTCGCAAGATTTGCTCCCACCTTGGTAAAACTGCGAGGTACTTCCTCATTTAGTCTCCTCCAATATTTCGAAATATGGAATAAGTAGGTGTACCTATCTGCCCATATCGATTTCAAGATATTAATAATATTTTATTAAACCTTGTGACTTATGTCTCTAGCGAAAAACCTATTTTTTTTTTCGTAAAAACGTAGTACCCCACTGCTTCGTCATGCTCCTAAGATGAATTTGTTTGGTCTCTTCAAATCACGTTCATTTGAGAAATATAATATTGTAATACTGATAAATCATAAAGTGATTGTCTATACATACCTACTCACCATCAGAATAGTTTATATTAAAAAAAAACCTTTGTGATTAGAAGAATCAGGAGTTAACGAAAGGCTTGTATCTACTCAGCGAGGATGGCCACAACAACACGGACGGCGACATCAACTCAGTTGCTCTTGTGGAACAACCGCCGTACCCTAGGGACCGGCGTGCTCCGGCTAGCGAACATCACGAGAAGAACAACCGAGATAAAAACAACAAGGACGACGCCTTTTTCTACTTATAAGACGAAAACTTCCACAACCACCGAGGTTCAGACGACGCAATCTTCGACCGAGTTATCATTAGCTGAGAAATCTCGGTTATCCATTCTAAAAAAATCCCAAAAAAAAGATAATTCCAATAATGAGTTTTCAACTAACAAACCACCTGTTCTTTTACAAGTTATGAAGTTGCCCACTGTAGTGATCGTAGAACCTCCCACGAGTCAAAACCCCTGGATAGGGGCGCGTCTGGTATCGGATGACTCGCCCGATCGGTTGGACAAAGTGAAACGATTGATGCGACATAAACTGGTTGCCGGTGCACGAAACATTCAAGATCTCACCAGTAATTGGGATGATATGGTTTGCGATTACATCGATACCTCACTCTTAGAAGACTCCGCTTCAAGGCTAAGCACAAGTTTGGTTTTAATATCATTAATTATAAATTTTCACATATTGGTTTTGTAGTAAGGTAAATTTATTTTATCGCAACTACCTATTTGTATCTTGTTATATAATTACATATTTTAATTTTTTTAACGTTACTACACACAATCATTGTTTAAACAGTAGGTACGTACTATACTTTAATTTTTAAATTATATTTCAGAACCTTAAGTGTAATATCAGTAATTTGACTTGCATATGATTAGCGAAATTGGATATTTAAATAGGGCAGGGTATTAAATCGTTTTTTTTTTTAAATATACATACAGCCTTCTCCGGCCTTGCGCGTGTATTGTCAATGACACCACTCTGGACCAAACCACTAGGAAGTATACAATTTTATTTTGGTTAACACACCGCTACCGACTAGTGATTTGTAACGTGTAATAAAACAATTCGATAAGTATTGATTTTTAATGTTAATAAGTATTAAGATCCTGAAATTGGCCGAGCTCACAATGGTTCGAGTTCGTAAAACATAATATGTAAGTCATTGTGTATCCTTTAATTTTAAACACTTGACCCGAATACAATAACTATTAATTTTATTTTAATTCCTGGAGGAAAATAAAATGTGCATAAAGAGATCATCTCTATGTAATGGTCGTGATGTTACGAACGATAAATAAATTGATATCGATAAGTGCATAAATTTAGCAGTAGAATTACGGCAGTGTATGGTTTGGTTACCCAACAAAAAATTTAAAACTACACCGCAGCGATGTGGTCCAGTGGTGTCGTTGACAATATACGTCCTAGAGATTCATCACAATGGCACAAAATTTTGTGTGTCATTGATTGAAATTAAGTTTATAAATTTTCTGAATAAAAGAACTGTGCTCCATTGAAGGTATGGCCAATTTAAGTGCTCACGTGCAAAATTATGGCGCGCTTATTTTGATAGAGTACGTCAGTGCAGCGCCATATCTGATCTGCTAAGGTCGACGTTGTAAACGCCTCGATTATAATTTATCGGATCGTTTTCTTGTTGGTGAATATCGACCTAAGTACGCACACAAGCGTGAGTCTGTAATTATTTTCACAATTACTTTCAAACGTTTTGAACTTTGGAGGGGTGCGCGCCATGCTATCGTAGTTAATCTCTATAGCTACTAAACATTGCATTTAACATATTCCGTGGGTGCAATGTACTAATGGTGCATTATTGAGAGGATAAAAACAAACCTAGGAAGTCGATTTTAACCAACCTTTAAATATTGTATCGAAACATTGTATTATGTAGTTTGTGAGACAATACAATATAATTTGACACTATCTAACTGTTCTCGTTAAAGAACCGGAGGAATAAGGAACTCTATTATGGAAAATCGTATCCTAACCAAATTTTGTTGGAATTGTCCTTGATATGGCACTTTGGCTACAAATCTTATTAATATTGTACTTAATGAAATATTAATAAATAAATAATTGTAACCCTAATTTCCTAAACATTTTATGATACTTATATAATTCACCAAAAAGTATGTTAAAAGATATTATGGTACGTACCTTAAATGAATTGTTGGTGGTATCCAGGAACATCGACGTCCGTAGCAAGCGTTGCGGAGCGAGAGCTAAGTGCATTACTCAGCAGCCATCATCAACGTAGGGACGTCCACTCGGGGATCGAGGAACCCACCACAAACAACTCTTTACCTCCCACATTCCCACCGAATGCCGTCTACCCTAGCTACGAGAGGGCATGGAATGAATTCATCATCGCCAACAGCACCAAGAGACTGCAACTTTCGATATACGTTAGTTTTTTAGCTTTGCTCGTAATAAACGATTTCCAAAGATATAGCCATATTTTTATTTGTGGATGGTTTTCTTTCATCTTCTATCTTTATTAATATGACTAGGTACCTGCCTCACCGCCGATGATTAGGGAGGGAGGGGCTTGTTGTAACAGTTTTCATTAAAACTAATATATCTTGAGATCTATTGATTAAATTTCTACTAAATAAAGATGGATGGATACTGTAACTCTTCCTCTACCAAATCAAGTAAAAAGAATACCATAACTATTGGTCATTATTTTACAATCAATTATTTTCTAGAAGAAGTGCGGTGTTACAACTTACCTCGTGTTTGGGGCAAGTTGTAACGTCTACCGGGGCAAGTAGTAACGACAAAAAAAAACGACAAAAATACCTCTAATTATTTATTCTTTGTTTATTTTTATCAAAATTGACATCTTTCTAAAGTAAGTATTATGTAATTCTTATCAAAAATCAACTCAAATACACTTTTAACGTTAGTCTTATTGAAAGACGTCGTTCGACTTAAAGACGTCGCTTCTGGTGTCCTTAGAGATAAATGTGAATTTCTGCGCATAAAATTTTGGAACCAGTCAGTACCAGCCATGTTATTTTGATGCCAAGAAGGAGGAATGTTTTTAGCACTAAGCTGCACACCGCATTGGTAAGCTAGTTTCCTTACTTCTATAGGAAGTAGTCCAAAATATACATATATCGGCGCACTTGAGTAGGTAGGAAGCTATCTTGCCTTCCTCTTCTACAGTAAATACTTGTCTAGGCTTAACATAACCAACTCTTAATCTTTCATTATTCTTCTTTTTCTTTATGTATCTATAAAGAGAGACGTGACATAATCCGAAAGTCTGACTAGCTTTCCGAATACTGCATTTTTTTTCTAAAACTTCAGCTGCCGCTAACTCGTACACTTCTTGGCTTTGTGTTGCCCGCTCTGACTTTCTTTTATACACCCTCATTCTAAAACAAAGGAAAAAAGTAGGTACCTACATCATAACTTGGGGCATGTTGTAACACGTTACAACAAGCCCCGGGATTTTGTTACAACTAACCCTATGGGGTGATTTTTAATATTTATCAAGATAACTATTTAAACAATTTAACAATCATAAAAACTGTTACACACTACCAGAGATAGATAAATTTGAATGGAAATAAGATATAGAAAATTTGAAATTAGTCGATATTAAAGACGCAAACCGAAATTTTACGACAGTACAATTTTATATTACCTGGCACAAATGAGGCGCGTGCACCCTTCCGCTCACTGCGCCGGCCGGCGGGACACTGGCTATGGCAACATGATGCGGCGCGGTTTATAGGTTAAATCGAGTCAAAGAAATACGTTATTAGCGTTTAAGATCCTAGTGAAAAGAGCCTGTTACTACTTACCCCTGTTACAACAAGCCCCTCGCTCCCTACTAAGAAGCGTTTAAGTTAGCAAGCAACTAGAAACAAGTTGGCGATCAATGAGCGAGAAGGTAGTGTTTTGCCTGCCAAGTGAGGTTGCTGAGCGAGTTCTTTCTTTCATAGCTCTTATCGCTGCGATGAATTAGTGGAGAGAGAGTTTACATCGGCGGCATTCCTACACTTCTAACCTTAAAAATTTTGAACAAACTGAAAATTATGAACGGTTTGATATAACCAGCGACTAATCTAGACGTGGGCGAAGTCTCATCAGCGAGGCCTCTTTAAGAAAATGTTCTCTTAAAAAATTACTTTAAATAAAGCATTATAGGTATATAATGGACTTCAGCTCTTTACTTCGTTGCCTGCAAAGTGCATGGGTCGCTCGCGCGTGGCGCTCTCATTCTATCATTTCAAGTTTCGAAGTTTGAGGTATGAGCATAAATAAATAATATAAGTACTACGTACAGGTATGAGGTACTTTCCTAAAAAAGACGCAAATTATCCACAAGCTAAGTAAGGGGGCTATTGCTTCCCAACATCCTAACTTTAATATTATAAACTAGCTTCCGTCCCGCGGTTTCACCTATGTTCCCAAGGAATCTTATGTTTTCCCGGGATAAAAAGTATCCTATGTGTTAATCCAGGTTATAAACTATCTGTGTTCCAAATTTCATCCAAATCCGTTCAATAGTATTTACCTCATGACGTTCGGTCTTAAGTCCACTAGGGAGCTTCACGCAAGGGAAGGAATCCCTTTAAATGCGAGGCTGTGGATGAGGGTCCGCTTCGCCCACGCCTAGCTACGCCACTGGATATAACTAAATATCTTACTCAGATATGTAATCTAGTGAGATTATTATATTACTAGACCGTGCTCGTATCATAATAAAGTACCTGGTTGACCGAGCTTTGCTCGCTTTTTTTTTAAAACAACGTGTTCTAAAAAACAAACCTAGCTAGATCAATTTAAACCCCCTGCATAGGTACTAAATTTCATGAAAATCGTTGGAGCTGTTTCCAAGATTCAGATTAAGTTTCTTCGCTTTTTTTTAAGAGAATTCAAAACATTTTTTAATATAGTTTATTTACATTTAACTTAAGTATGTAGGTACCATTTTGTTCGATAACTTTTTGCCATCTTGTAGGTAGGGACACAAGGGATACCATTGCTATAGAAATTTTGGGACTTCTGATCAAAATACCGCAACAAATGGTTTTGGCAGTCCTCTGATGTTAACCTGACACTGCCTAAATAATTCTGAAGAGACCGAAACAGGTGGAAATCTGAAGGTGCAAGGTCAGGACTATACGGCGGATGCATTAACACCTCCCAGCCAAACTCTCTTAATTTGGGTGTGCTGAGTGGCTAAAGATGTGTGAGGTCTAGCGTTATCATGATGAAAAACCACACCCCTTCTGTTGATTAATTCCGGCCGCTTTCTCTCAACTTCTTGCCTTAATCTCATCAGTTGTTCGCAGTAGAATCGATGGTCCTGCCTGGTGGTAACAGCTCATAATGAATAATGCCCTTCCAATCCCACCACACACACAGCATCACCTTGTTGCGAGTTAACCCGGGTTTCGCCACAGTCTGTGAAGCCTGACCGGCCTTTGACCACGACCTTTTTCGCACGTTCTTGTCGTACGTGATCCACTTTTTATCACCAGTTATCAGCTTCTTCAAAAATTGTTCGGTTTAATTACGTCGTAATAAAGAATCACAAAGGAGTACACGGTTTATTAGGTTTCTTTCAGTGAGCTCGTGAGGTACCCAAATATCGAGCTTTTTTGTGTACGCAGTTTTTTTCAAATTCGCCAAAACTGTTTTGTGGTCAATTGCCAGTTCTTCAGCTACGTCGTAACTACTGATATGCCGATCTTGCTCCACTTTTTCAAAAATGGCATCAATTTTATCCGTAATAGGGCGACCAGAGCGACGTGCCTCTTTGACATCAAAATATCGCAAATTTTTTTTGCGGCTTGCGTTGCATTTTTACCTTTTTTGTAGTAAAATTTTAAAATGTATCGAATTTCTTCATTAGATTCATTCATCTTGATAGTACGAAAAACAAATGAAAACCACACATTTTCCTAATTTTAATTTGGAATTATGTTCTTTAAAATTTAAACTTTCAATGATACCTTAACCAGCCAGATACAAATAGTATAGCCAAAGAGATTTTATTACAAGTTCATACATACTATAATGCGAAAAGACTTTTTCCCCAACCTAATATATATATATATACAAGAATTGCTCGTTTAAAGGTATTAGATAGATTAGATAGGTAATAATCATTTTTTTATTTGAATCATATCACACTTTATATTTGAATCCTTAGGCTTGTGAAATAGTGAAAACAGTGTTTCAGAAGCCAGTGGCTTATCCCAAGTCACTATACATAATTGGTGTTTTCCATAAAACGAAACAAAAAAATTTTTAAAAGGTTAATTTATAAACAATATTCAAAACATAATTATGTTCCTAGTAGTTATGAACCGCTTTCATATTACTATGAGTATAGATATAAAATTATCTACTTCCCAGAAATTGGGTAGTTGGTATGGTCAAAAATAAATTACCAAACACTAACCAATGCATAAAACATCTTAAAACACGTGGAAACATCAAATATGTTGTACATATAATGCATTTTATGATTTTTAATTACCATTGGAACCACTAAGAGTAGATGATTTGATGCTGTGAAACTATGACGTCGTAGTGTAATATTTCATACAAAATTCCATATAAACGATCGTTTTGACATTTATTAAAAAGTAGCTGATTTGATGTCAGTCAACTAAACTAAAAATACATTAACGCCGATAAAGCTAATTTCAGACTAAAAAGCGACTTCCTGACGATGGAGATACAAAAAGTCTCCGGATACGTTTTGTCTCTAGTCTGCGCTGCGGCCGTTAATGTATCGTAGATTTTTAAGTACAACTCCATCTAGTGGCATTCCTATCGAGAGTTCAAGATGTCGCAAAGAAGTGGTGAGGCGCGCGGGGCAAATTGATTGCACAGTGTCGGGTGGGAGGCGCGAGGAGCAAGCGAGCAACATCAAGTGTTAACAGCAGTCAGTCAGTATTTGAGTATTTATTCGCCGCGCGAGCCGCGGGCCGGAGGTCGGTCGTGGTCGAGTGTGTGCGGGGCCGACGCGTATCCCCGACCGAGTGTTAGTTGTATCGAGTCTACGGAAGGTGTTTTAAGTGACTATTATGAGCGACAGGGACAGGTCGTCACCTTCCCTTACGGACACCCCACTCAAGACTTACATCGGTCGGCACGACGACGACTACCCCCTCATAAACGGAAACGGTAAGTTTTCCGACTGTAATTGCTGAACTGTGAGGGTCGGTCGGTAGTACGGACGAATATAGTGGTGTGGGCGCGTATCACGCGCTCGCTCTGCGCTGCGCGCGTTGCTTGTTCGTGCACGCGCTGCCTGCCGCACCACCAGGGCACTGGGTCAGCGGGCTTCACTGCACGCGCGTTTGTCGCTGCGGATCTACGCACCTGATTAACTTTGCCGCATTGAAGCTTTTGCGGGTTCGATCGACCCGTCGCTGCCGGCAGCCCCTTCCCGAAATCGCTACATATAGATACCTATAGTAGGTACGGGCGATGAACTATGGAAGATTCGACGTCAGTAAAACTTTGGGAAATCTCCTAGTGGTGACATATCGCGTGTATGGACGTGTGGTGGAGTGCCATGTGTAGAGAAAGCGAGAGAGGTGCTTCGGTACGGTCTCCAGCTACCGCGGATCGATACCTTGTGACCTTAGGTCTGAAAGCCGAATAATTTTTCGAGGGTGGCACTATCTCGAGATAAGGTGGTCGACGCCATAGCTGCACCACACCCTGCGGTAAACTTCCGCACTTTTTATTAAATAATCTTTATATTTAGCATTGGAACGAGGCCCCAGGCAAGACGATCTTGTGTTGTAATATAGGTATATCTGCTTAATAACAGGAGCTAAGTACCTACTTGTTTTTTAGCCAAGTTTTCATCTGCTCTATACTTACGTCGTACATGGTAGGCACGGCTAAAGGTGACAATATTTGAGGAGAGTTTTAAAATTAAAATAATTCAACTAATTACTACAAGTAAATTAAGCTCAACTTCTACTACTTGTGGGCTGGGAAGTTGTCATTTCAGACACCTATAAGCAAATTGTAATTAATATTATTAATTAAAATAAATAGAGTAAGTACCTAGATAATGAAATAAGATAGGTAAGTACGGCTGTGGAGAGAGGAACAAATGGTTAGTAAACATAAAAGTTATTGATAGCACTTCTACCTGGGTAGGTACCTACCTACTTAAATATAAATATGTGTACACGACACGACTAATCTACCGAACTAGGAATTGAAGGAAAATATGATTCATGTTATTGTATTTTGGTGTGCTCGCGATGCTGAATCGACAATTATGTTGATTAATTATTTCCTGACCATGACAACAATGAAACACATGATACAATAATGGTAACATAGTAAGTTCAATGAATGCCACTGGTACTTGTACCTATCTACATAGTGTTCACCTGAGCCGAAGCAAAGCTACACTTTGAATGTCAAAGTCACGTGAGTAATGAAGAGACGATGATTAAATTCATTTTGACAATAGAAGTTTGTTATCACATCATTTCTGCATCATGCTCCTAATTAACAAGGGCCACCATCACCTAGAACGTTGTGGAACACTACCTATCTATATAAGTAGGTACCTATCTTATTTGGGGACAGATTATCCATTTTAGCCTTTAAAAAATGTTAACTCCGGTACTTAGTTATCAAAAATAATTCCAGGCTATTTGACATAGTAACCTCAATATTATTCTTCTGTAAGTGGGTTTGTTATCAAACTGCTCCTAAACAGCTAGACCGATTGGGATGAGATTTTGTGTATATTTCAAAGGTATCCTGGCGCTGCTGTCGGAATAAATGAGATTTCCGGGAGACGTCTGCCGGGTCCGCTGGTATAAATATAAAAACAGATCTTTGATGCGATCCTGATTGCAAACAGTAAAAATAAAAAGTTGTTAGTTCAGTAGCAACAACAAAAGCATGTGGCGAGCAGCGCATCGGGGTTTGTATATGTTAGAACACCTACCTCTTTAATTGTGATTAGTAAGTATATATATATACTAATCACGATTAACGATATATATAATATGGTTACGTTTGATTGGTATACGACTAGTAAGCGGCAGTAATTATCGCGAGCCTGTTTATCTCTGTCATATTGATAAGAATAGATAATACGCTGCTTGTATTGACTGATGACTATAAAAGTCAAGAATAACACTGAGAAGCAAACAAAACGACTTTTAATGATTAATTCAATATTCTTGACCTCGTTGATAGTTTGATTGTTAAATATATTTCATTTACCGATACACACTATAATCAATATAATACTACTTATATACATTTAAAATTATCTTTCCTCACCGTGGTTTCAACCGCGTTGTCGATGGATATAAAGTAGCCCATGTGTTAATCCAGGGTGTCGGCATACCAAATTTCATCAAAATTGGTCTAGCCGTTTGAGCATTTCCTTGTTGGTCACTCTCCAGCTAAAACACCAACAACACATTTCAAACGCTTCCAGTATTTCCCTGACCTTTTGCCTCATTGTCTATGTCTCACACTGAAACACCTACCAATATAGGTACTACTTCTAAATTACTACCGGTACCAGATACCGAATAAGAAATTACTACCGTACAGAAGGCTCATCAAAAACTACGTTTAAGAATTAAAACATATTTATAACCTACTTATTTATAAACGTTTACATTTCTATCGCATAGTTTTATCTTTTTCGGATGCGTTTGCATAACAATAGAGTTATCATCTCGTGAATCTCTAATTAAATCTAAGTTTTTACCTATTTTTAGCCCGACGAAAAAGAGGGGTGTTATAAGTTTGTAGTGTGAATCCTGTCATCATAGCTCCTGAACGAATGAAACGAGTGATTAAGTTTTTTGCTTGAAAATTGTCTCGAGAGTGTTCCATGTGTCAGGAAAATCCGCTCAACCGTTTAAGGGTAAACCTTCGGTTGGAGCGTTAAATTCAAATTTTATCACGTTTTTTGCTAATTGCAGCTCAGTTATAGGTCGTAAGTTATCAACATGTCATTTGCGACAATAACGGTAGTATATTTACTGATTAATAACAAAATTAATCATCAACTTATTCCTCCAAGGTATATTACTGACATATACGACTATTTCATGAAAATGTTACTAATATACCTTGGAGGAATGTGTTGATGATTTCTTTTGTTCGGCTTCGCTCGGGTGAAATATACTCGATATTTCTGTAGTTATCGGTTCTCAAGGAATATTAAAGGCATAGATTCGTATAGCATCGTTAATTGTGTTTAATAAATAATATTTTCCGTATATAAAAAGTACTCTGTGATCACTATGTAAAACTAAATGAACACTGAAAAATGTACATTTCTTTCGACTTTCGTTTTGGCACTTTGTGTATTTTGCCAGTGTCAAGTTGAGCATTGTATTTTATATTCTTCATGTATTTTTATTTCTTGTCAAGTAAATTTGAATTCCGGTTAATAAATCATTTTCAAGTCATAGTCAGTCACGTAGTTAGTCAGTTTATGTTAGGTCTCATTAGGTGTTAGGGTTTTAGTACAATGGTAGTCGCTCTACTAAAAAAAATTATGGATTTTTTGAGAAAACTTGAAAAGCCTACCTACTTACTATACACGTACTTAATAATGTCGTTTCACTTCACTGGTGCACTTGTATTGATCTTTATTGGATAAAATACTACCGATAATATTCAATGAAACTCAAAATACACGATTTTATGAAAATAAAATGAAAACGTAACGTCATTTCGCAAGTTCCCACCAAAAAGTCCAAAATGTACATTAAATTTTTATTATGAAAAGATGGTGTCAATATGGAGACTGTAATTTGTCTGTCAGCAGTCAGCACCATTAGAATTTAACAAAATACTCGACAATCCGATTTTTTTTATGTTGTCGACTCGAAATCTTTATTTTTTAATGTTTTATTATTCAGTTAAGGTTTCGATCGTACCCCTTGACGAAATTATTAATAGATAGTTAATAAAAATGTAAAAAAATCCGAAGAATTGAGGACCTCTTCCTTTTTTGAAGTCTGTTAAAAGTGTAATGCTATACATATTTTATATCTACGTCGGCGTGGGAGCAAGTTCTCGGAAATTGCGTGAAATTTGACGGTAAATTTATACCAAGGCTTTATTTATTGACTTAACTCGTCCCAAGACTACATGATCGTTTTGTGGATTAGGAGCAATTATTATTATTTTCCAAGAGGGTATTTTTAAACATTCGAGTGTTCTACTTATAAATCAGCTTTATTTTTAGAATTCTTTATTTGATATAGGTAGGTTGCCATCTCTAAAATCTGCTAACCAGGACAATAAAACCCCGGATTTTGCAGCTTTATACCCGGACATGTCATTTATTTGTTAAAGTTACTCAATAAAATAAATTCTATTTTAGTATTTATTTTTGCGACCAGTAAACTTTAAAATCCGGACTAAAAATGAAACCCCGCCCGGTCGCTCCCCGGATGCCCTCTTATCCAGGACAAATCCGGGGAAACCCGGACAGATGGCAACCCTAGATATAGGTAACATTACCTAAACCTACCTAGCACTGATACGTAGTGTGAACTGAAGACGAAGAGAAGGTCCTTTCAGCCACGAATTTATTTAGAGATTTCTAAAGAAATAATAATTTGGTGCTCTTTGTTGTACTCGAACTGGGACCATATATTCGAATATTTATACTAAGAGCTGATTAAATAGAGGTCTAACTACGTCAAGGCTGCACTTTTATTACACACAATTTAATGTATCAACTCATGCGCATGATTATATAGGTACTTTAGTAGTGGTAATAATGAGCGAAGTTTACTGGTAAAATCGAAATATTTTTTTGTAATATACTTATAATCATTACAAGGCAATTACAAATATTTAAGGGAATGGTTCTAGATTACAATCCATTCCATGTATATGATTTCTATTTTTGTCTACCGACCATTTATACCACCAGCCTTTAAGGAAAAAACAGAATTTTCTTACTAAAATAAATTACCTACATTCACGAAATGGAAATAGTTTAGCAATCGGCTGCGGTCCCGAATAGTCCCGATTGGGTTTACTCGTATACTATGGAATGGGTCATATTTTTCAATTCCATTCATCGATAGAGAAAAGATCGCGGTAAATGAAAAATGCATCTAATCACATAGCATAAATTCATTTAATGCAATAAAATCCTTCCTACATCCGACTACCTAATTAGAATTTGAATGCATTTACATTTAACCAGAATCATAATAAGCGATAGAAGTCTGTCTAAACGTGGTTTTGGTCTCGATTCTGATGACGCACTGGTTGATTCAATAGCTATCATAATAAAATGTTTCAAATAGCTCATATTCTCCAATAAATTTGGAAAATTAGCTAAGTATTTGGAATTATACGAGTACCTATAGTTTATCAGAAAACCTCCGCGTTATTCCAAATGAGGTTGAATAAAGGAGTTTGTGCGGCAATTAAAGATGTTAAAGTGAAAAAAAAAATATAAATAAATAGCAAAATACCTACATGTTATCTGTTTTGATAGGTACCCAGGCCATTATTTAAACGGACTTTACAATTTAGTATAACGCCATTTCTACTCTTTCCAAAGTTTTGTAATTTTGAAACCACATAGAATTGTATAACATTTTTGATCCCACCAAAATGGATATGAACAGAAATAAATAAAATGGATCCCATGTGAGATTTCGTTGTACTAGATACTTAGATACTAGATACTTAGTTACCAAGTTTGTGTTGTTTGCATGTTGTAGCACCTTAATAGGTTGTGCATTTACTTTTGTTTTTATTTTAATTAGTTTATAGTGTTATTTATAATGTAATAACCACTGGTTGTCCTAAATAAATAAGTACCTTGTTTGAACCATTGAAATCACGTCTAAGCCTTCATGGTTTATTTTATACAAAATATTTTCACCAGGTCTAGTTCTACGCCATTCTTTGATTTTTTACACCAGGGTCATTATCTTGTCTTGTCTATATTGTCTTGAACTAGTTCACTGCTGGCTCTAACCCGGTGAGCGCTGGTATCTATTTGATTTGAATGAGTAATAGATTTTTAGACCGCACGCTCTCAACAGGATAAAACAGAATTAATGCGGAGTCCCTATTGCTTGCTTTATCTTTGTCTGGATAAGTTGCGAGTCAGATGAGTCCACTTGATTTTATAAAGAGTTCCTTTAATTAAATGGTCGCAAGACTTATTGCTTTTTCAAATCGATACCAGTGCTCACCAGGGTTATTCTCAAAACTCAAACTGATAAAACATTTATTCAATAGGCCCTAATAAGGCAGTTATGAACGTCGAAAGTTACATATTATATGCTGTTATGACGGATGGAAGGGCTGAATGGAAGAAGATCACATATTGCGCCAACCCCAAATGATTGGGAACAGGGCAGGGAGATGATGATGATAATTATTAACGTCTAAAGTTACATTGATTATACTACCATTAAGTTAGAGTCACCCATAGCTTTTTGATATTATTAAAATTTTAGAGTGAAGACAAAACCAAAATTTGGTTAAAAATATGTAAGATCAAAATATGTCTTCACTGCAGGAGGTCGTGCTTCCTAAGTGGTCCTGTTTGATTGTAAGAACAATGAAAGCAATATGCATGCATTTTTTAATCGCATTTCATAACACAATATGAATACCGTAAAAAAGATGTCAAAAGGTGAAATTAAAATTAAAATCGGCTAAGAAATACGGAAGATACCTAAGACAGCGATTAGACAGAGAAATCCGACATGATATGTGACGTTATATAACACTCACTACTGCCATATAAACGCCATGCTAAATTCTGTTTTGCTAGAAAGAGATAAGATAAGGTAAAAATAAAAGGGATAAATCTTTGATGGCTTATATCTCATATTCTTAATACGAATAAGCTTTTATTAAAGCAAAAAAACATCGGTCAATGAACCGAAGAAGCTTAAGTAAACATACTCTAACTATTCCGAATTATGATTGATTATGCACGTGCATACACTGTAATTTACACCATCAAGTTGGTGAAAATTTGCTCAGTAAGTCCAATATCCCTGTCTAGATTGCTCTGTCCACCGATCTCCATCCCATTATGCATTCTTGGAATTTGCTCGTGAGAAGAGCTTTCAGTGTTCTTCCCCAAAAGCAGAACGGCAGAACTTTCTTGACATCTTTCTAAAATTATAAATGGAGACTTTAAATCAACGGATGACAATGTAGTGCCTAATACTTAGTAGGTTGGCCACCTTGATATAGAGCTATTGATGACTTATGAAGTCCAATAGATTACGCAAGATTTACTAGAATTGATTTAATGCTTAATACGAGTTAGATTGTTTTTATTTAATTTATTAGATTACGTATTGTAAAGTTATTTTATGTATTGATATACAAATTATCGACAACATCGCTCATACGTAATACTAAAAAAAAACTCAGCAACAGAACCAATCTACTATTTTTTAACATTTTTTTAAAGAATTCTTTTTTCATGCACATGTCGTTTTAGATTCTAGATACTTTATCATGATAGTAACCGGCTGTTGGAATCTATAGACGAATAATGTAGGGGAAAAACTATAAAAAGTGACTGTTGTAATCTTATCCCTGCTCGAAATTATTGTACGAGTCACTAGTGCTAACCAACTCCGACCGAGCTGTAAAAATCTTGCCATTTGTATAGGACCGACGATATTTTTTGTCTTTGTGTGTGTGTATTTGTAAATTCTTCGACGGTAAAACTGGCAAACGAAAAATTGAAGATACGGTACCATACAATCTTTATGACCGTACTTATCTAGTTACCGTATTGAAATAATTATAAAAATCTTGTCTCCCGTGTTTTCATCTGCGTTCACGAGATGTCCTTCTTCATGTCATAGGCTATCAGTATCAGTAGTTTAGACATGAAAAGGTCAAAAAACAAATAGCCATAGTGGCAGAGTTATATGACAAAGTCGGCAAACAGGCATAGTACGGCCCGACTGACAGTTTTATCGATTGCAAAAAAAATATGTAAAAATTGGTACGAAGTTAATATTTTCGTTCAATTAGTTAACTTTACAACTTTAAACTGAAATTTGGTATGGAGGCAGCTGACACCCTGGATTAAATCATAGGCTTCTTTTTATCTCTAGTTAGAGTAGCTAGTATAAAAATACATTTAAAAAACACCATGTTATATTTATATAGCTATTCAATGATACGTACACGTACCTCACACGAGGATCTGCGCGATTTTTATTTTTATCACTCAGTCCTAGGTAAGGAGAGACGACCCATTTATTTAATTCTACTAATGTATTAGCTTGGAAGCATACGGTCCGCCTGATGTTAGGACATGTAGTAATTTCAATACATGACTGTATGCTTACAGAAGACACCTTTCGTCTGTATTTCGGACAAAATATCAATCATGTAGTCCCAAAAGTCTCTACGTAAAATGACTTGTATTCTACGGACAGACACGACAAAACAAGGGTTCGCTTATTTATAATTACCAAGATCCATGGTATACCTATAGCATATATTATGTAGGTAAATTTTTATCATCGGGAGATTTCCTAAACTAATTTGTGTGTGTAGAATGTCCCAGGATATTTATTTACTTATCAAAATATAATTACTATAATCCGACCGAACGTTCGGTTTGGACTCGATACGATACGTAATTCCGAATTATCTATCTGAATAGTACCTACCTAAGCTTTTTGTGGAGATTAATATACTTTTTACTAACGTCAATTAAAATGTTATTTAAATATGTAATTAATTTAATTATATTATTTTAATGATTCAAGAATTCATCGTGTTCGTGACTAATTTTAAAACCCATAACAATAATTTATGATAAACAGGAAAGTTTCCTTTACCTGTTTAATGATAAACAAATATTTCAGTGTAGTAAACCCTGCCTCATAAGGTAACAACATGGGACTAGTTTCTGGTGGTGTATAGTAAAAAAAAAACTCCTTACAAGGTTGCCTGGGTGCAATCTTTAGGGTTTTATGTAATACGCAATTGAGTGGCCCCTTTTTTTGGCGCAATACAGAATTATGGCTGTAATAGTATATTTACATCACATACTATGTCCGATCTTTCACAATTGCTGTCAAATTAGTAGTTTATAATTTTTTTAACAACAAATAGAACCGCCTTCTATCAAAGGCACTAAAAAGCATAAAATACATTAAATGTAGGAACTTTAAATCTAACTGTTTTGAAGTCAGCGAACGTGTAGTTCATATTCCATGGAAAATAATTACTTATCATGGTACCGCAGATTTATTTCGATATCTATTTTTTGACCTGCAGAAGATTTTCAAAACATCTACTTATCATTAGCTATCCAATATGGTGTACAGTAAGTACTACCAAATTAAAATGGTTTAAGATTATACCTGCGCGGTTGACGTATTTTCTTTGCGGTTTAAATTGCCTAGCAATTGATCAATTTACTTACGAGTAACTTCCATCGCAGCATGTTGTTGACACCTAGCAAACAGGAAAAGCTGTCCTGCAGTCTACATAACACACTCTAAAATAGTTACACCTTATGAGGCTTTTCTTTTGAATATTGTCGGCATTTGACTACATACCTGCGCTAGCAAAGTTTTACGTTACGTCAACACATCTATGTGTCTATAGCTTCCGCGGAAGTGCATTTAAGGCGACGATATACCTACGAGAAATGATAATTCTAGATCAAGTTTTTCTCTGCATTTTTTAATGCAAAATTTGTAAAAAATATAATGTTAAACAAGAGAATATATGACAAAGAATGGCTTTAATAAAACAATACGTCAAAAAAAAATCGTGAAAATGCCCCTTTTTTAACTAAGAATGATTTTTTCTCTTATGTGGTCCATCCAAACGGCCATTTATGACGCATATTTTGATACTTTGCGAGTACACCAAAATCTATAGGGTATACATCGCATTGACCTAGAATCATGAAATTTGGCAAGAAGCAATGAAGGTTCCACAGCACAAATAAAGGAATAAATCCGAAACATGATATTTTGTAGTTATAAAACAACACCAGTTCTGTTATTGATCCTTTTTCTCAGGAACGCGTGAAGTATCAAATACTAAGGGCTACTACTCCTTAAAGGCACATGAGTAAATAATATATACATAATCTGTGTTAAAGGTATGTATATAATAATCAAGCTTCAAAGTCAACGTAAAATATTTTTTTTTTATATTTTGCGAGTAAACTAAAATCTACAGGGTACTTCCGGTTGACCTAGACTCCTGAAATTTGGCAAGAAGCAAGTGAAGGCTCAAGTAAAGGAAACATAATAATTTATTGTTTTATCACGTAAAAAATATTGCGATTACATTTAAAGTAGCTAGAGGTCCACATGTAAATGAAACCCTCGGTGTACAGGTCAGTCTCACTTGTCCTTTTTGTTAATTAATTTCTTTGAAATAATTGAAATTTGAAAAATCTACGCATTGTTTGTTTGCGCTGTGCCCCAAGTTCAAAGTTGCAAAGTTCACTGACCTCCGTTATATACGTTTACGTAACATACGTAAGCAATTGTTGTTGTAACGAGTCATAACAATTTAGAAACTTTTTTACTCAACAATTTTATTTTCGTAACAAAAGAAAAATTTCTTTTTACGTTTGCATATTTTTAATCAATTACCCATTCACCTGAAAACTGTTTGCCTGTACTTTGATAGCATCAGTCTATGGGGTAAATTATAAGGATTACATTTCTCTAACAAACATGGTAAATTAAATGAAAGGAATACCATGAAATCTAAACCTATAAATTCAATGGGACAAAATATCTAAAACACTTTTACTAAAAGGTCCATCAGATAAAAAATAATCTATAAATGCAGATTTGTTTCTTTTTAAAAATACAATAATGTTTCCTTTGAGTTACGTTTGCTATCTCCGGTATTTAGAGTAGGTATATACTTATCTACTTTTCCTCCAAATATAAGGTTAAAAAAATGTAGTAGGTACTGTAGTCTAATATCATTGAAACCTTTAATAAATTAGTTTATTTGTTTCGCCGATATGGTTACGTCGTGCAATACCTACATGTGAATCAATATAGTACACTGTGTAACTTATATGAATATTTAGAAGATATCATAAGTTGAAAAAAACATTAATAACAAATTATAACAACGACACACACTCGAGTGGAAACGGGGCTGGCTGGTTGCTAATTTCTAAACAAATCATATAAAAATAAAAGATGCGCGTCAGATTGAGAACCTCGTAAATTATGATTTTTTCGTCTCTTTTGAAAAGTATTTTTAACTTTCTCGGCAATAAGAGTACCTATAGATCCCTAGGCATAGTCTTAAACTATTAGACTTACTTGATATTGTCAAGGATTATCCTAAAGAAATTACAAATCATTCGGAATATTTTTGCAAGCACTCATTGGTAATTTGAGTACTTACTTACATAGAAAACCACAGAATAAACCTTGTATCTACCTATTAAATGTTTACTCATTCAAATAAAGTAACTAGGTACACGTCATTATATATTTAATATTTTCCTTGAGTTACTTAGTTTAATGAGCAATCAAAACCTGTGTGAATCCAGCATTTAAACTGTAAACCTGTATGGATCTCTCAATAAGTGGTGATGGTTTTCATCGAGACAAAATAAGTTCTTGGAATACAAGATTGTTTTCTGTCGGGAATCGGGATCTATTACGGACCCACGTGGAGTGAGACCGATTTAGAGCGTCGTCGATCACTGTTTTTTCTTGCGTTTTTGTTCTAGTTATTATGATGTCGCTGCTGTCGAGCGAGTAGCTACCTACGCCGCCGTCTGTCAGCTACGGCAGCTACGAGCAGATCAAAGCTGTTGCATTGCTGATGTTATCGAAACTAAGTTGAAATTGGCTGCGAATTACGTTACAGGTTACGGGAAATATTAGATTGGGGAAAAAGTCTTTTCGCATTATAGTATGTATGAACATATAATAAAATCTCTTTGGCTATACTGTTTGTATCTGGCTGGTTTAGGTATCATTAGAAAGTTTAAATTTTAAAGAACATAATTCCAAATTCAAATTAGGAAAATGTGTGATTTTCATTTGTTTTTCGTACTATCAAGATGAGTGAATCTAATGAAGATATTCGATACATTTTAAAATTTTACTACAAAAAAGGTAAAAATGCAACGCAAGCCGCGAAAAACATTTGCGATATTTATGGACCTAGTGCAGTGTCTGTGAGAGTAGCACAAATTTGGTTTAAGCGTTTTCAATCCTGAAATTTTGATGTCAAAGATGCACGTCGCTCTGGTCGCCCTATTACGGATAAAATTGATGCCATTTTTGAAAAAGTGGAGCAATATCGGCATATCAGTAGTTACGACATAGCTGAAGAACTGGCAATTGACCATAAAACAGTTTTGGTGCATTTGAAAAAAACTGCGTACACAAAAAAGCTCGATATTTGGGTACCTCACGAGCTCACTGAAAGAAACCTAATGAACCGTGTACTCCTTTGTGATTCTTTATTACGACGTAATTAAACCGAACCATTTTTGAAGAAGCTGATAACTGGTGATGAAAAGTGGATCACGTACGACAAGAACGTGCGAAAAAGGTCGTGGTCAAAGGCCGGTCAGGCTTCACAGACTGTGGCGAAACCCGGGTTAACTCGCAACAAGGTGAAGCTATGTGTGTGGTGGGATTGGAAGGGCATTATTCATTATGAGCTGTTACCACCAGGCAGGACCATCGATTCTGAACTCTACTGCGAACAACTGATGAGATTAAGGCAAGAAGTTGAGAGAAAGCCGCCGGAATTAATCAACAGAAGGGGTGTGGTTTTTCATCATGATAACGCTAGACCTCACACATCTTTAGCCACTCAGCACACCCAAATTAAGAGAGTTTGGCTGGGAGGTGTTAATGCATCCGCCGTATAGTACTGACCTTGCACCTTCAGATTTCCACCTGTTTCGGTCTCTTCAGATTTCTTTAGGCAGTGTCAGGTTAACATCACGAGAGGACTGCCAAAACCACTTGTTGCGGTATTTTGATCAGAAGTCCCAAAATTTCTATAGCAATGGTATCATGTCCCTACCTACAAGATGGCAAAAAGTTATCGAACAAAATGGTACCTACAACTTTAGTTAAATGTAAATAAACTATATTAAAAAATGTTATGAATTTTCTTAAAAAATGCGAAGAAACTTTTTCCCCAACCTATTATATTATATTTTACATACAAATGGTAGAAATACAATCTCAAACTCAAAATCATTTATTCAGTTTAGGCGGTGATAAGACAATGAACGTCGAAATTAAGTTACAATTGACACCGGTTCGGGGTACACTTAAATTGAGAAGTACATAATATTTTTTTTGCGTTGACTTAGAAGTTTAGTTAGAAGCTTGATTTTGTATACAGTTTCAAGGGACCGAAGACCTTAAGTATTTGATAGGTATTTATTTCCACGAGTTCATGAGGAAAAGGGTCTTGAAACCTCATGGACAGACAGGTAGAAAAACAGACGGATTAGATACTTACCAACTGATTCTATAAGGGTTCCCTAGTTTTCTTTTGAGGTATGGAACCCTAAAAAATTGTTAAGTAAGCTATGTTTAAAAAATCTGTGCAAGTAGGTAGTACTTAGATACATCTCCAAGCTTTACAGATTCTGGAAAGAAGAAAAAAAATGACGATAATTTTTTTTATTAGGTACTGTTACTGAACTGCTATCTTTTCGTTTCTCAAACTATAGTAGTGCAAGTACCTACTTAATATGAGTAAATTAGATAAGCTAAGGTAATCAGTTATTACAGCTGGTTTCACGTACCTTCAGTCAAACGCTTATCTAGGAACTCTCGTCGTCGCTCGGGATGTTTGCTGAGACCGAGATAAAACCAAATGGTAAATTGATAAGAGGAACTGAACTAGATTTCAACTCCGTTGCTTTTGCTCCGAAAGTTCTATGCCATTGGCTGGCAGTGACACGTCCAATTATTCTATTTCAGTGATGTACGTAGGTACCTATACTTACTTCTAAAGATTTCAGCACTTTCTTACTAACTTGCTCATGAAGATTTATTTTCCCTAAAGATTTCCAATGCCGAGGTTATATTATACAACTTTGACGCCTTTATTATTGGAATACTGTAATTACCGTTTTCTATCATGACATTGACTATCCCCAGTATAAATTTATAACAAATATTTTGTACATTTTACTTTATTTCGCCTCCATGATACGATTACGATTTTGATAACTTTTATATATCAAGTGACGAAATCGAATCTAACGAAATATCATGCATCAAGATAGGTTCAGCCGTTTAGGCACAGGAGGTCACAATAGAACGGACATACAAACATTACCGCGAAAAAGATTACCCTCCTGAGCCTTGGGTTAGTCGTAATAAGCAAGAATTAGTGCCGTTTGCTATGTATCTCTTGCGTACTTTTCTCTAAGACTTGACCTTGTTTTTCACAACAAAGTTATTCTTAGTTCCAAAGTAATTTTATTTTATTGATTGTATTTAATAAAAATTAAAATTAACTAATATGGTTGCACTATTTCTGTATCTTTTTTAATGAATTATTACTAGCTTTAATTAATTATAAACACACTTTTGTATTAATTTATTTTTAAAACCAATTGTTCTATCGTAATATAAACTACCTACAAATCGTTTACCTATATAATGAGAGATCTTATATCCCTTAGTTAAAATTTATATTATAAATTGTGACAGTAAAGACATGAATGAGCGCTTCATTCGCCCCGACACAGACACGTCGCTCGTGGCTTACTTGACATAAATATTTAGAAAATGGGAGATGAATTCAATGAAGTTCATTACCATCCGCGGTAGCACCGCCGGCGGCGACATGTTGGTGTCGGGTCGAATGAAGAAGCACTCAATAACTGCGTGAACGCAGCTTATGGAACATAGATATTATAGCAATGAATTCATTATAATCAGATACCTAATTTGTTGTATTGGGACAGTGTTTATTTAATTCAGAGGTCCCCAAACTTTAACATGCGGTCGATCACTTGGTATTTTTTACCTAAAATTGTGGTTTCGGAAATGAATCAAATTCAAATCTGTTTTTGACAGCTGGAGTAGTGCTACTTACTTTGAAAGTTTTAAATTTCTAACAGTACAGTGAAAAACTTGTAAAAGCCACATGTAAAGTTTTATAAATTTGTTAATTAAATTCAAATTAAAACGAACCAAATTAAAATTTACCTTCTACAAATATAACTAAGTAAAAAATAAATGGTTTCAGTCTGAGGGATGATCCTGATACTTTAATATCTATTTTCAACCTAAGGCAACAATTTAGTAAGGTTAAATCTCAAATCTCCTACAGTTTCTTTTTTGTTAGGAGATTGGCAGTTATTGCTTATAGATATCCGTAATCTTTTGCACAGATAAAATTGGAGGCTACAATTTACCGACAATTGCTTTTTAAATAACAAAAACTTACACGCAGACAAAATAACTTATGTATGTGTTTATTTAAATTAGACTTGCAACCAATAGTATATTATTCAGCATGAATATCCAATATTCTGCGAGCTTCTTGGCCGAATAGCCGAAATAAGGCAAAAATATTTGGCCAGAGAGTGCCGCCTGAAAACAAAACTTGTATCGAAAAATACTAAATTAATAGATCTGTATTTAATATTAAGAACATAATTACGTCATGACGTGTATGGATTACACACAGAAGCCCGAAAGGATTTTTTTTTCAATAATTAATTAAGTCAGTGATGATTTGGCCGAAGGCAGAAAGCACACAAAGCCTAGAAGGGAACTACGGCTCTCAAGTGCAGCTGTCGGAACACACCGGAAGGTGCTTGGCAATAGATTTTCAACTTGAGGGTTGTAGCCAGGCAGGCGGGTACTACAAAGTGACCTAACCATCGTGATATAGTTTTCTCACGATGTTTTCCTCCACCAAAACCTCAAGCTTATTGTAAAATTCGAACCCGTGATTTTGTCTCGGCATCGACGTCACTACCACTGAGCTATCATCAACTTAAAGCTGGGATGGTCTATGAGAAAAAAACTATTTCCTGAAAATACAGAAAAATCGATCTTCCTGCACCATAATCTTCCGCTTCTAAATTTTGATTACGATAATTCAAATGCATAGACAATGACATGCGGAGGGCGAGGCTCAAAGTGTGCTACAATTTGGTACGAAATGACTACGATTGGTCGCATCTTGCTACGAGCCAAAGTACCTACTATGCAAGCGGGTTGGTCAAGATTTTATATTCAGTGAAAAGTTAGCAGTTATGTTATGGAATGCAAATGCCAAGGATATCCGAAGGCAAAAGACTTTACAATACTTAAGATAAATCGATTTTATAAGAGAGTTCCATGTAGTGATAATGAGTTCAATATCATCAGCGTGGCATAAATATTATTTGCATAATCTGAATAAAATATGACGCTATTGTATTGTATCTACTTTTTGCCATTAGATATGGGTATTAATCTTTGTACAACACTAATTGCAGTTTAACAGAAATTAGTGTATCATAATGTATGCTGCAGATGTTCTCCTTGGTGAATGGTGATCATTAGTTTATTTTAAAAAGATATAGATTTACAGGTAAGATTTAACTCTAATATGAAAATATCTGAGTGTCTTGCATCGTATTTCAATAGGTTTCAATGTCTATAAAACTCGTTTTTGTGTCAGGCTGCGCGGGCGGCGGCGGCGGCGGCACGGGCGGCGCGATGCTTGGCGTTGGCATACGCCCGCTCCACACTTTAGGGCGGTACGGTCATTGTAATTCAATGAAAAAATGTGACATAATTTATATTTTTATTATTTTTTGTTCCGTTCCTCAAAAGGAAAAATTGAATCCTTATAGGATCACTTTGTTGTTCGTTTATTTGTTTGTCTTTCTGTCCCACCGTATGTCCGATTTTGTGTTGATTATAAAGTTGAAATGAATATAAAATTATAAAATGCAGTGGCTGTGGTATAGTTAACAAAATGTGATAAATTCTTTCTTAACTCTTCATTCTGTTATTTTTTCTTAACAAATGTATCGAACTCATAATAAATATAAAGAAGAAACTGTTGATTAAACTGGGTTTAATTATATTTATTTTCTTTTATCAATTAAAATCTGCTGTTTATTCGTACTGGTCCTTTTAAACCTATCGCAGGTCCTTATTTCCCCTAGAGTGGGACTTGAAGGACCACTAGAACTGCCTTACTAAATATTACCTGTAAATCTAAATCTGGATATGTGGCGAATACTTAGTCATAAACTAACCATATTCTTTGGTAATTATTTTTAAGAAAGCTACGCTGTTTAATGTTATTTAGATTTTCCAGAATCCTTAATGTTAAAAGTTACCGAGGCAATTCCCTAGGATTAATTTGATTCTTTTCTTATCTGGCTTCTTGATTTTTTTTTCTCACCACAAATTAAATGCATTCGTAATAGCTAAGCAGTATGCTGAAATTAAGAGTTATGCTGCTGGCGAATATTTTAACCCCCGACGTAAAGTAGGGTTGTTATAAGTTTGTAGTGTGTATCTATTTATCTATGTGTCTGTCTGTGGCATCATAGCTCCCGAACTGATGAACCGATTGTAATTTTGATTTTTTTTTTCGTTTGAAAGGTGTCATCGCCCTTTGAAGCGTTTTATAGGTATTTTTTTGCTGTGCCTTCCGATACTTGCTGGTTTGATGGATAATACGGGGTGTAAAATATAAACTATTTCTCAAGCGCTTTATATCGAATGAGTTTATTAACTGTCGTGCCTGTTGACATCGACTAGACTTATTTATGCAAATAGATTGTATCACATTATTGATGACCGTGAATTGATTTCTATTGCATTAGTGCTCACATAAGACCATAAGCACATGAGTAAATAAACGGTACCATAAGTGTCGTATTGTATTGTGAGCGTCAAAAGTGAAATGTCACTTTAGTATTTTCATAATAATCTATTGACATTCTTCTAAGTTGTAAAATGCGATGGTATTAAAACGATCAGTAATTTTGACGCTGACTATACCAAAAAATGTTCGTTCAACAGTTACTGTCATCCACCAATTATTACCTTCATTAATTTATTTATTTAGCTACTTATTTATTATTCAAAGTAGGTACAATATATATTTAACAAATACGTACTTAGTTAATAAGAAAAGTTGAGCTACTTTTTTCGAGCCCTGATGTCGCCACATTTCTCCCTTCCTTACTATCTGGCTTATTTACTACTAACGCACTTGATACAAATATCAAGACGCACACTAATATGCTAAACTCTGCCATTGGCCGGCAAACAGAACAGCGTTCGTGTGTTGTATGGGAACTATTGAGCGTCTGTACCTACTATAAATTAGGGGCGCGTGGATTTCGCCTTTAAAGCTTTTCTTATTAGGTATTAAAAAAACACAAGAGAAGTTAGCTCAGTGCGAGTGATGCCGAAATCCTTTGTGAAGATCGTGGTGACAATACTATGATAAGGAAGGAAAACAGCACGGTGGTAGCGGGTACCAACTTTGTAGTACCCTCTTCGCTAGGTACCACCCTCAAGTAGACGATCTGCCGCCACTCACCTACTGATGTTTTCTGGTATCGGCACTTGAGATCTGGTTCCACTTTAGGCTTTGTGTGCTTACCAGCATCAACAAGCCATCCTAATAAAATACGCGTTTTCGTTTAGTTTATCAATTGAGGTATTTTTTTTATCTTGCTATCTTTTTCAACCTATATCTATTTTGATGGTTTAAAAATATGTAATATGATAGATTGGATCGGTTCTAGTGTGGAAGTGTAGGTAGTCATTAGCAGTGAACAATGCTGACAGATTAGTGTATATTTAGAGAGCATCCGTCGTCATGTGATCCGGCATAAACTCGACTAGATTCTCTCTTAATATTTAGGAATAGTTATAGATAACTACACAGGCTATTTCATCTTTTCCGGATGGTAATGATACTAGGTACTCAAATAGATATACTAAATAGTTTTCATTTCACAGGAAAGTCTGTGAAAACACGGAGATTATTTACCAAATTCATTATTGAAATAGTATCAATGTTAAAGGTTAACAGTTAATGTTTTTAATTGGTGACTAAGCTAAATTCTCAAATTAATAAAAATCTATTTTTTATAATTTAACCATCATTCTGAATATTTGCCAATCAAAAAGTAATATAATCTTTACGGGTGATATTAACTTAGATACTATGCCAGAAAACATAAGTACTTATGCATCCACCTATCTAAACCTAATGGCTACATCTGTGGGATCTAATCTAGCCAACAAAACGCTGCATCTTCTCAAAACAGATGATCATTCGCTGTCACATAAGGCAAAATCTGGCAATTCCCCTGTTAACTCAATGTCGCTATATTTGACTGAACCATCAGAAGTTGCAAATGTAATATCTAGCTTGAAATCTAATACTGCACCTGGCAGTGACAAAGTAACTTCAACAATCCTTAAAACCTGCCGTGAATATCTTGCCGAAGCAATTGCATATTTAATCAATCTGAGTTTTGAATATGGAATATTTCCTAAAATATTTAAAACTGCTATGTTTGTCCCGTATATAAAACTGGAGATAAGAAACTTGCTACAAATTATAGGCCCATATCACTGTTGAGTTCTCTTTCTGAAGTAATGGAAAAAATAGCAAACACAAGGTTGATGAGTTATGTAGAAGGTAATCATTTCCTAGGATCAAACCAATATGGATTTCGATCCAATAGATGCACGGATGACGCTGTATTACAACTTACATCTCATATTGCCACTTATCTTGACAGAAATGAAAAATGTTTAGGTGTTTTCCTGGATCTACAGAAGGCATTCGACACTGTATCTATTCCAATATTACTTACCCGTCTGGAGAATATAGGAATAAGAGGAAGTGCTCTTCTGTGGTTTCAGGATTATTTATCTCATAGAAGGCAGTGTGTTAAGGTTGATAATAACTTGAGCATTTATGGTTTTGGTACATATGGGGTACCGCAGGGTAGTATGCTTGGGCCATCGCTGTTTCTAATCTATATCAACGATTTGTGCAAGTATGAACTTTTAGGTGTTCCACAGCTCCACATGGGTTAGTGTTCGCCAATTAGCTGAGTCTGGACTATGTTCGGTAACGGCCTGGCTTGAAGATAGCTTACTTACACTTAACACGGACAAAACAAAATTCCTTTGTTTTAGTAAAACTAGCGCTGGTATGGATTTCCAACTGAGAATACACTCCTTTTCTTGTAACCGACAGCCTAAATTATTTAATGAGTGTACTTGTCGATTGTTGGAAAGAGTTCCAGTAATTAAATATTTGGGTGTATTTATTGATGACAGGCTGAATTGGAGAAAACACATATCTGTAGTATCTAGTCGAGTACGCAAAACTATTTAATATGTCTTCAAGGATCTACGACGGGTATTGAATTCAACGCTTCTAATACAGATATATAAATCCCTAGTAGAGTGCATAGTCACATTATATTGTATTTGTTCGTGGGGTGCTGCAGGTAAAAGTAATTTACTTGAGCTTGAGAGATCTCAACGAGCTGTACTTAAGGTACTACTGTATCTACCATTTCGTTATCCAAAGCATAAACTCTATGAAATGGCCAATGTACTTTCAGTTCGTAAACTATTTATTTATCAGTGTGTTCGTAGATACCACAGAACAGCTCCATTGCTGGAACTTCCAAACAAGTGACGGAAACGATACCCAACCCCAAAAGTTAAAAGCAAATTTGCGCAAATGCATTACAATTCACTTGCACCTAGACTATACAATAAATTAAATGATATATGTACGATGTAAGTACCTAATATTTCTAGTTATAATCTAAAATATAAAATAAAACAATGGTTGAAACAACTAGATTATATGGATACAGAGAAGCTACTTGTTATTGTAAACTAAATAAACACACATTATACCTATACCACACACAAAAAAACACACACACACACACGCACATACACACACGCACATACACACACGCACACAAACACATGGATATTGATTAGAAAAATATTGGTAGGTATTATTTGTAAATTCATTTCTTTTTTTTTGTTTAATCAAATAGATTTAAGGCAAGTGTTGGGTGGGAACTGTCTTCTGACACACAGCTCACGCTAGTTTGGAAGACAGGGCTGCATTATGTTTAAGTAATTTGATTGTTCAATAAACCATTTATTATTATTTTATTATTATTGGTCACAGTTATATAGTAATGATGATAATGAGTCCTTAAGTCATAAAGGTCAAGGTTTCCGAATAGACAGTAAAATTCCTGCTGGTCGAGACGACCTTTTCAAGGTCACCGGGCGAGAGGTGGCGTCTGTGTTAAGGCCTTCAGCCGTAGTCAGCGAGGGGGCATCTAGCTCAAGGTCACCTCGATGAAGATTAGAAGCTTGTCTTGGGCCCGCAATGTATGTTATATTTCAATCACTATCATTCTAAAATGCATGGCCATAGCTACTTAAATTGTTTATTATAAGAGCATACTAGGTACTACAAAATAAAATTTAAAAATAACAATTGTAAATACGATAAGAATATCGTTGAAACGTCCTTCGAGAGCAATTCATCCATAATGCAAGGGCTGAAAAGCTCAGCCGCAAGTCCGTACTGGACCAAGTCTGTTATTTGAACTAAAACTTACATTCTGACACAATCCTATCACACACAACTCCTTAGTGTTGAGTCAATAGTAGTTTGCTTTTCCAATAGTGTCTAGAATCGTGTTGTATGTTGGTAGTTGAAGGATCACAATTCATTTCCGTTTGTATAATAATATGTATTTCTATCAATTTAATTAATATCGGTACCTATTTATAATTGTATAAGGCCCTCGCAGTTTCATCAGCGTTATAAAAGTGATACCTTCATAATAATAATTATGAACTTGCATTTCTCGACAAAATTTAAGACATACTATTACACATAGTATGATGTTGAATATCATGTTAAATTTGAAAAAATATATTATTAGTACAAGATAAAAAGCAAAGCAAACATCCTGATTTAACAGGCTGAGATAAATGGTGGCTCCATATAAAAGGTGGCTCTTTCTATAGTTAGGTCACCCGAGTGATTTTTATTGAGATTTTCATACAAAACCGCTTTCCAAATAACCGAATCACTCAGTGGATTCACCAAAAAAAAATTTTTTGAACCTTGTCATACCTTGTCCTGACAATTACGTTCCGAAGCAGCCGTTCTGAAATGATGCGCTTAGTTACATACCTACTTTTTAGCAATTGATTTTTATTTATATTATATAGATTAGTCCACCATTCAGTTTACTTACTAGTCTTACTACTCAACCATTGTTATTTTTATTTGCATTTATTCAAGTAAACAATGGCAACATGCAACTTATACTTTTTAAAAGTTGTTAAACGGACATACTTTAAAAAAATACGATGTAGTCAGGTACGTATACAGTATTAAAGTACTACTTAAAAATAAATTACTTCAAGATTGCTTTGGCCTTCGTTGATTTTTAAGAAACCGTTGGTTTGGCCTTGACAAAGTTTTTGTTAGGTCGAAGGCTTGACTGGTTAAAATTATTAGAATAATCTCTTTGATTGTAAATTTGTGATGTTATCAATGTGTGGAGAGAAATAATTTTCTTTTCGGAATCTTGCTAACTTTCTCATTTATAGAAGGACTAACGTCCGCCCCTCTGTTTCACCTGCGATCTCGAAGGATCTTATGTTTTCACGGGATGAAAAGTTATATAATCTATATAATATACTTATACATGTCTCTGGATATTTTCATAGCCTAAATTAACCTTCCTCTAGAAACCTGAACCTAAGATGATACTTAACTTTGAAAAGCGCTTCACGATCTGCATTGTGGTTCTACATTATTATTTGGTTGTTTAAATAGACAACGGGATGTTCATGAACTCTAATGCGGGTGAAACCGCAGGGCGAAAGCTAGTATTTTATATGCGAACTAGCTTGCGCCCTGCGGTTTCACCGGCGTTCCTAGGGGATCTTATGTTTTCCTATTATTCCATATCTATCTATGTGCCAAATCCGTCTAGAAGGTTTTACGTGAAAGAGTATCAAATATTCATACCTATAATCTATATAATTATACTGGGTGATTTTTAATCATCGTCCACATTTTCAGGGATTATTGTACCTACTCATAATTTTTCAGCAACTTTTACTATGGGTCCAACCCTGAAATCATGAAAAAAACTTCAAACTTCATACATTTAGCCCCGGATAAGATAGATGTTTCGTAAATTTGGACGGTGATTAAAAAATCACCCAGTAATATTAGTAAGATGTGAGTTAGTTTGTTGTTACCTCTTGACGCCTCAACGGCATAATCAACCAATCGTTATGAAAGTCACATAAGCAGCCTATGGCACAAATAGCCACATAAAATACTTTTTCTTCCATTCCCGGGGAATGCGGGTGATGCCGCGGGATTGGAGTTATTGATTAAATATCCTGGTACATCCATCGCTACCTGATGAAACGAACAGAGCGTGTACTGATGGGGTAAATTGTAAACGGGATAACTAACATACCTACTCTTTACGTACTACTTTTAAATAGATATTTATACTCAGACCCATCATATACAGTAACACTAATTGTTTGTCTTGGACCCATTGGTGGATTCCAATTTTTTAGCGTATTTTCAAATTATTACTACATATAGTAAATTATACCTACCTAATTGGTGCTTCTGCATAAATAACAATACCCGTAGCCAATATGCATGGTAATTAATACCTATAATGCATAGAAGGCTGTTCTATCATATTTAATGGCCAATTTTGATACAAAACATTATGTATTAGGTTTAGGATATTATTGCATAATTTTAAAGGATCAGCTTATGTATAATGGATTAAAATAGCAATCGCAATGTTATCTTACTATAGCTGACTACGAATATCTTAGGAATATCAATCGATATATTACTTAAGTACCTACTACAAGTTCTCCTTGGATTCAATTCGTATTAAATACTTAGGTACATTCATTTAAGATTTAAATAAGTTGATTAGGTATTTCTTTGGGTGTTTCACACAAAAAACATATTATGTAAACACGATAATATTTTCTAGGTTCAAATTACACGGGAAATAAGTTCGAAACCCAATTGAATCGGAACCGACCGGCCTATTCCGGATTTGTCCACGGCAAGTCGGGTTTCATTCGGGCGACGGACTTAGCTATCGGCCTAAAATTAAGTGCCTTGTTCCTGTCGAATGAATGGCTGTCAGACCATATTATATCGTTTGTCTGCAAATATTTTCTTTTTTTTAGTCGGATTTTTTATTTCTATGTAGGTATGTTCCCCGATTATTCGAAGACGCCTGGACCGATTAGGAGAAGACATTTTTTGTTTTTCTTAGGTAGGTATGCCTTTTCGATCGATACTCTTTGAATTTATTATACGACGTCATGCCAAATTTCGTGATTCTTGGTCAACGGGAACTAGCTTATAGGTTTTCGACCCAAAACCTTTAGGATACTTCCAGTTGACCAAGATTTGAAAATTTGGTTAAAAGCTATGTAAAGGTTATGTAAAGGGAATATTCCAAAATTAAATTGAAGGTAAAATTTGGTACTTACAAGTTTTCTCGAAAATAACAATTTCTTTTTACATCCCATATCTATTTACTTTTATTTTTATACGTCTAATACGTCTAATAGGATACCTCAGTATCTGGTATACATTTCAACTTGCTAGGTCTACCCGTTCCTTAGAAAATCGGTGGTGACACACGGATAGACGGAAAAGAGAGTGATCTTATAAGGGTTCCTTTTTTACCTTTTGAGGTACGGGACCCTAATGAATACCAAAAAATAATAACAGGTTGGCAGTTAATAAGAATTATAGAAATAAGTTAAAATTTGCTACCAATTAAATCACATAAAAGCTTAGTTTTAATTTAAATGGCTTCGAGTTTTTGTTTTGGTATCTAAATTTATTTTCAAGTGAAAATTGTGTGGCGGATAAAACAGCCGTGAATATACCTACATACTTAAGTAAGATTCTATTTCAAATAAATTAGATGGAAAGTACTTATAAGAAATCTTAAAAACATGAATTCTGCGACATTTTAATAAAGTCATGCATAAAATATATTTTGTATACGATTAAGCAATTGACAATCTCATGAACCGTAATAGGTAGACAGTTGAAATATGTGATGATGGTACGGGATCCTTCGTGAGCGAATCCGACTCGCACTTGGCTAATTTATCTTTACAAGGACGTACATCTAGCGAAAGTTTATAGAATTATTTTTTGCTACAATGTTTTACCTGTCGTATCGCAACTAAACGGATAATAAAGTAATTAATTGAATTCCACCATGTTTTAAAAAAAATAACGTACAGTGCATTTTAAGTGAAACTAATTAAAACATGTCAACATTGTCTTTTTGCAAGTTTATTCAATTTTAAAATAAATATTGGTATAGTGTAGATGAAAAACTGTATTTTTTTTGCTTCTTTTTTCTTTATATGTTCTAAGATACATCCTTTAACCTCGGTAAACACTAGGTATTTTCTTCTAAGAGACACGTCTTTACGTATAAGAGTGTTTGTTTAATCTGGTTTGGAGATGAAGTCTACACAGTTCCTTCGCCAATAGACAACCGAGTAAACTGATATATATTTCATCATAATAATAAGTTTGCTCGTTTGTATTATAATCTACTTCCGATCAGCTTCACGCTCTTACGAGCTATATTTTCGTCCATTGAAGGCTTCTAGGCATATCAGCAGTTAGGCAAGGTTTCCATTTTATAAGGTAGGCGAGCCAAGAGATGGGATTTGGAAATTTAGGCTTAGGTTACATAATAAACATGAAACTTAGTATAAATAAATAACCAAGTGATAACAAAGTTTGCTATTATTCGTTATTATAAACTACTTATCAGGGGGTGTTAAAGTATGTATTGAAAAATACGCAAACACTTACAACATCTTAGAAAATTATGTCATCTTTGTTCTGTATTTAATTTATTCTCGAGTAGATAACAGTTACTTTAATTATTCCATTTTTGTATAGGCATTGTCTTTGTTTGTTTAAATGTATCTATTAATTTATACTTTTGACAAAAATAATAACTAGATTTATAAATAAAATAGAAAACAGCACACCGGCACCGTTTATTTGGAAGCATAGAACTAAAGTGGCAGGCTATGATGTGTTTTTTATCCTCACCTCTATAAAACAGATTCGCTATGGGACACAAAGCAAATATCTGCATCAGACCCGAGTATAACTTAACGTTACCATTTTGTGAGCATTTTATCGATTTTGCAGCTACTTACCATGGCGTCGTCGGTCGCCGTCGTTTCAACAACCAGTACTTACTTACCATAGAAACATTAACAAAAATAACTAAGTATATTTTATATCATTGTCCAACATGAGCTCTACACTGTTCACTTTTATCGTAGGTAATATGAGCATGAATTGTTTTTGCCTCATGATTTCCTTGTCTTAACGAATTGAAATACAAAAAAAAATATATCATAGACTGTGATTATTCAAATTTCAGTGATGTTTCGATGTCGTTTACCGATAAAACTTTAGCTAGGAAAAACCCACAGACATTATGAACACATCCAGAAAGTTAGAAAGAAACAGAGCCTTCTAGTTCAAGAGCTATTGGTAGCTTTGCAAGTAGTTTCTGACGTGATGGAATACAGCCACAGCAGTAACTTTATCGTTTTAACAATAGATAGTAAGTTTACGGTTTACATCATCAAGTTTACAGTTTTGGATTGACTCTATGTTAAGACTCTATCTAAGTTAAACATGAAGCATTTTGCCGAAAGAGCGAGACGGAAGCAGTGTTTCAGCAAAGTTTTGAGATTAAAGTTTTTCTTTCCTTTCGCATGTTTTTCTTTCAAAATGTTTTTTTTTAAATAATTGTAATGTATTAAATTGTAATATTTAATTTACGTATAGACAGGTTCTATAAGTGTATATAAGGATAAAAATATAACTTTTGCTATTACGAGCTAATTTTTATATTGAGGGTTTGACCGTGTTTACTATGTAGAAGAAGGATAACTTGAGATAACTCTTACTGATAATGGATTGATAGGGTTTATGTTTTGATAACGCACATGGATATAGAAATAGATTAGTAAAATCAAAGTTTTCGTTTATTTGGACTAGTAACTAGTTGGTTTTTGCATTATAAAATTAGAACGTAGACGTAAGACTGTATGAGGAAGATAGGTAGTCATTGAATTATCAACACACTTGGTAGTGTTTATTTTTTACTAACTAGTTCATGAAGTAATTTCATTAGAAACTTATTTTGTCTATTTCAAAGAAAAACAGATAACAGAATTACATAAAACCGTAGACAAAGTGGGTTCGAACTTACACTTAAGTTATAAGGATATAAAACTTTAATTTAACTGTGTAATTAGATACCATTTTAAAGTCATAAAAAAATCTGGAGTACCATCTATGGGATTCGTACAATTCTGTTGACAACATAGATTTCAATCCTGAACATTATTCCAAAGAATACCTACTCGGTACCAATAAGCTACTGATTGTATTGTACATACTATAATTGATTTATTATTTAAAATTCCTGTAATTTTTCTTAACTCACTCAATAGCACACGTTTGGATGAACGGTGTTTGAACTTGATTTACGAATCAAAAAATGTAAACGAGTACTAAGCAGGTGTTTTAGGAAAATTGAGGATCGATTTTGTATGTATGAAAAAATGTTATTCCTAAAACTTTGCACAAATACCTACTACCAATTATCGTTTTTCAGAACTACCGCACAAAAGGTGTCTTGAGGGTAAGTGTGTAAGTCAACATTCAATGTCACAAAAAATATCTCTGAAAAACAATGAATTTGATCCATCCGCTGTTTGTATTAACGTTTTATTTTTTTTAATAGATACCTAACATATTTTATTTACAAACATACGAACAATATAACTTTTAGTACTCTAAGTAAGTTTCTAAACTGTTTGAGAAGTCCCTATTGCATAGACTTACCAATGTCCTCAAGGAAAAGTCCATCGTCCCTGTCCACCAATTTGGATTTCGTAAAGAACATGTCACAATAGAACAAGTCCATAGAGTGTGCAGGACAGTTAGAAGATCATTTGAAAAGGGAGAATATTGCTCAGCAGCCTTTCTTGATATACAACAAGCCTTCGACAGAGTTTGGCATAAAGGGCTGTTATTTAAAATAAAAACTCTATTACCACATACGTTCTATACAGTTCTAGAATCATATATAACTAATAGAATTTTTCAAGTTCAAGAGAACAACTGCGTATCCGGTTTTCAGGAAATCTCCGCAGGAGTACCACAAGGCTCTGTGCTTGGACCAGTTCTGTACACTTTGTACACATCCGACTTGCCACATAATACGGAGGTTACAGTCGCAACTTTTGCTGATGACACGGCTTTGCTTGCTACGAGCGATTGCCCAGCTCAAGCTTCCCAAATGCTACAAAACAGCTTGAACGAAATAGAAGGATGGCTAGCTAAATGGAGAATTGCTGCCAGCGTGTCCAAATCAGTGCATGTAACCTTTGCTCTTCGTAGGGGAAATTGTCCACCAGTCACCTTGAACGGTATTCAGCTTCCCCATCACGACACTGTGAAGTACTAGGGTATGCATCTAGATCGCAGACTTACTTGGAAGAAGCATGTCCAAACAAAAAGGGATGAAATCAATCTAAAATACAAAGGCCTCTACTGGTTGCTGGGAAGGAACTCGAAACTATCTATAGATATGAAGATCCTTATCTATAAAATAATCTTAAAACCACTCTGGACATATGGCATTCAACTGTGGGGCTCTGCTAGTGTCTCCAGTATAATGATAGTACAAAAAGTGCAAAACTACATTCTAAAACAATTGTCAAATGCACCATGGTTTATCAAAATAACAGAGGTCCATGACATTCTCAACATGTCAACAGTTAAGGAGGAAATAAATAAACATGGTGCTAAATACAAATGCCGATTGCAAAAGCACCCGAACCAACTTGCAGGACAGCTTACTATCCCAGAAAGTATTCGTCGGCTCAAGAAGCGACGGGATATCTTCGATAAACCCAGTCAGTGAATACCGACTAAATAAAAGAAAGGTCTACCTGTTCCTAGCCCACAACTCATCTGCTCATAGTCTTAATGACTGATCGCAAGATTCTATTAAAAAAAAAAAAAAAAAAGTACTCTAAGATACATAAATAAATTAAAATTAAACAAATATATAATATATACAAAGTAAAAAAACCGCCTTTAAATCAATATCGACTTAAATATTTATTTTATTCTGTTTTTTAGTATTTGTTTATATAGCGGCAAAAGAAATACATCATCTGTGAAAATTCAACTGTCTAACTATGTCGGTTCATGAGATACAGCCTGGTGACAGACAGACAGCGGAGTCTTAGTAACAGGGTATCGTTTTAACCTTTGGGTACGGAACCCTAAAAAGTAACTCTCAATTCCTTAGCTTCGTTTTCATCTAAATATATAAAAGAAAAGCGTGACTAACTGATCTAACAACGCACAGCTCAAACCACTGCATAGATGGGACTGAAATTTGGCATACAAATAGGTAGCTATTATGACGTAAAAAGTAGGGGGTAAAATAAGGGATCGTGGGGTGAAACCGCAGGGTGGAAAACTAAACCGAATAAACCGCTGGACAATAAAGTACCTAAACACGAAGCTACGAATGTTTAGATATTATTAAGTTGTTTAACATGTCGCAGGATCGTGTAAGCGTGCGCGTGCGCACCATATTGCCCGCTAATTGAGTTAGCGAAGCGCATTGCCACGGTGGCAGTGTGTACAGGTCTTGGCAGCCGACGCTCGCGCCTCTCCTTATGTAGGTCACACAAACATTGTGACTGCCGTGTCATTGCCACTGAAACTGCATCACTGGGTGTACTAATACGAATAGACCTTATTGAAAATTAATTAGTTTTTAATGATTTCATCAGCAGTATAAATTTTAGGCCCATTTTTGTTTTTGCCATGTACTTAGTACATGATCTGCATTATATGGTGAATAAATTGTCTGATATTGTTTTATTTGCTGATGATACGAGTAAATAGAAAAAAACACAGACCTTACGCATCTCTATGACACTTTTTTATCGATTGTATCGAAATGGTTTGATGTCAATAATTTTATGTTATTTTTTTTATTTCTATTATGAGTGACACCCATATTTTAGTCAATGTACTTAACATCCCTGTATATTTGAAATAGAAATTCTATGAACGATCCGCAAAATAAATCATGTCAGTCCGAACCGGTGGGTTTGAACTGAATAAATGAATTTGGGTTTGAATTTGTTACGAGATTGCTAATTTAAACAAGCTCAGACTAGGTTTGTTACAACTATAAAATATATGGTCAGACTATGACCTATGTCGAAAAAACCCGAAAATTCATTGCATTTGCACATTTTTAGGGTTTCGAACCCAAAAGGTGTCAACGGAACCCTATTATGAAGCCTCTGCTTTATTCCTCTGTGCCTCTGCTGTCCGTCCGCTCGCCCGGGCTGTAACTCATGAACCGTAATAGGTCGACAGTTGATTTTTTACGGAATATATTATTACGGTTACCGCTATAACAATATAACTGCAAAACTAGTTTATTTAATGGCAGCCCCGGACGGATATTCTTAGGATTTTAAGTTAAATTTATTTTTTAAGTCGGGGGTTTTTAAGTTATTTTATCCTTTTTCAATTACTTTTTAAACGTCGTGGGTTTTATCAAAATTTTTAATTTTGCTTTTTATTAAATTTAATTATCTTTAAATCAATCAGAGATCAATCAATATTCTTTATAAAATATTGTAGGGATTCTAGAGAGAATTGTGAAAACCATCTTTATCCTTGTCCGTAATCCATATATTTTATATCTTAAAAATGGGACACGCAAGTACCATTTTTAGGATAACGTACCATCGTAGTATTATTTTATTTTCATTATTCGTTGTTATAACGCCGACATAAATATACATGGTGTGAAAATTTCAACTGTCTACATATTACGGTTCATGAGATAACGCGATTGGTAAGGGCGAGTAAAAAAATCACGTTTTTTGTATGAGTCTTAAATTTTTATTTACTTTTTTTTTTGTTGTTATAGCGGTAACCGTAATAATATATTCCGTAAAAAATCAACTGTCGACCTATTACGGTTCATGAGTTACAGCCCGGGCGAGCGGACGGACAGCAGAGGCACAGAGGAATAAAGCAGAGGCTTCATAATAGGGTTCGTTGACACCTTTTGGGTTCGAAACCCTAAAAATGTGCAAATGCAATGAATTTTCGGGTTTTTTCGACATAGGTCATAGTCTGACCATATATTTTATAGTTGTAACAAACCTAGTCTGAGCTTGTTTAAATTAGCAATCTCGTAACAAATTCAAACCCAAATTCATTTATTCAGTTCAAACCCACCGGTTCGGACTGACATGATTTATTTTGCGGATCGTTCATAGAATTTCTATTTCAAATATACAGGGATGTTAAGTACATTGACTAAAATATGGGTGTCACTCATAATAGAAATAAAAAAAATAACATAAAATTATTGACATCAAACCATTTCGATACAATCGATAAAAAAGTGTCATAGAGATGCGTAAGGTCTGTGTTTTTTTCTATTTACTCGTATCATCAGCAAATAAAACAATATCAGACAATTTATTCACCATATAATGCAGATCATGTACTAAGTACATGGCAAAAACAAAAATGGGCCTAAAATTTATACTGCTGATGAAATCATTAAAAACTAATTAATTTTCAATAAGGTCTATTCGTATTAGTACACCCAGTGATGCAGTTTCAGTGGCAATGACACGGCAGTCACAATGTTTGTGTGACCTACATAAGGAGAGGCGCGAGCGTCGGCTGCCAAGACCTGTACACACTGCCACCGTGGCAATGCGCTTCGCTAACTCAATTAGCGGGCAATATGGTGCGCACGCGCACGCTTACACGATCCTGCGACATGTTAAACAACTTAATAATATCTAAACATTCGTAGCTTCGTGTTTAGGTACTTTATTGTCCAGCGGTTTATTCGGTTTAGTTTTCCACCCTGCGGTTTCACCCCACGATCCCTTATTTTACCCCCTACTTTTTACGTCATAATAGCTACCTATTTGTATGCCAAATTTCAGTCCCATCTATGCAGTGGTTTGAGCTGTGCGTTGTTAGATCAGTTAGTCACGCTTTTCTTTTATATATTTAGATGAAAACGAAGCTAAGGAATTGAGAGTTACTTTTTAGGGTTCCGTACCCAAAGGTTAAAACGATACCCTGTTACTAAGACTCCGCTGTCTGTCTGTCACCAGGCTGTATCTCATGAACCGACATAGTTAGACAGTTGAATTTTCACAGATGATGTATTTCTTTTGCCGCTATATAAACAAATACTAAAAAACAACATTTACTAAACAACAAAATTTTTAATTTTGCTTTTTATTTTAAACTTTTTAGAGAGCATAGATATTATGTACATAACGCGCCGCACCGGGAGTTCTGCCGAATGATCCTATGGAAGATACGCCTCTGCTACAGTAGTATGTACATTGTACATTGGATAAATATTTGCATATAAACTTTGTCCTGGACTTTCTTGTAAAACACGATATCATTACGTATAATGAAAATAATAATTGAATTAATTTTCAATTTCTATATCTTATCACAATAAAATATATTTAATGCAGCGCCCCCTAGTGAGCTACTATCGTAACACCTATTTAAGAACCCTCGCTAATTAACTACAAACCCATTACTGAAAACCGCCTCAAAATCGGACTAGTAGTTTAGGTTTAGCACAAACAAATGTTTGCTGCAGCGCCCCCTGGTGAGTTGTCACCGTAACACCTATCTAAGACAAACCCGAACCCATAACTGAAAACTGCATCAAAATCGGACTAGTAGTTTTGAAGAAAAATGGCAACATTGATTTTCACAAAAAATGATTACTACAGCGCCCCCTGGTGAGTTGTCACCGTAACACCTATCTAAGAACATGCACCAATCAAACCCGAACCCATAACTGAAAACTGCATCAAAATCGGACTTGTAGTTTTGGAGAAAAATGGCAACATTGATTTGCACAAACATATAAACAAACAACCTCTCACCCCAAACGCATATACCGTCTCCGTTCCGTCGTGGGTAAAAATAATCGTAATGTGCCCAATAATGTTGATAGATGATTATACCTTCGCTAAGGTGCTGCCACCTCATGGAGCTTACTACAGGAAGCCCTCATTGAAACATATCATAATTATATATTTTATTTTAGTTTTAATTTTAAATACTTAATGTATTTTTTATCAGTGTAAATAAAGACTGAAATTTAACATATCGAAAAAGAAATCGTGTGTCGACGAATACAAAGATGATTCGCGTGAAGTCAAGTGAAATGCCAAACAGTTATTTATCATGTTGGGCAAAAAAGGCAAATACTACGTGTATGACCAATAATCCTTATTCTACTTGGTTGCCTTTAAACGGGAAATATACCTCAGAGCAACACGGGCCGGCAGACCGGAATAGACCGACCGATACAAGAAATTGCTATTCAGACGTACATACTTACAAAATGTTAAAATTTTCGAAATTTTCATACACATACACTTCTAACCTAAACAAATCGTGTTATTTTGAACGGATTGAAATTATGAATGATTTGATATATTATCTTACCGGATTATTATAGAAAAAAAAACCACGAAGTGTAAGTATAACGTCAGAAAAAAATCGTGCATATGCCTCTTTTTAAAAAATAATTATAATAAACTTGAAAAATACTATCATACATTCTGAAATCCATTAGAAAGAGAATAGTTTTCTTAATTTTAAAAAGAAAGCTTAGTTTTTTTAAATAACATAAAACAATATTTTTTACTAAAATTGAGTCTCTCCCGTCTCGCTTGTCTCCGTCAGTTTAGTTGCCACTAGAATCGCTAAAGGAAGAAGAAGTAGCATTGAAATATAAAATTCTATTTCTACAGCACATACAAATATATTCACATGTGCCTATTACAAAAAAAAACAATAAGCTTGTTCTGAAATACGCGCAGCTCCCGACACTCAAATATCAGAACAGTGCTGGTTAGTCGGCAGTCGTCAGCGATTTAGAACACGATGCTGCTAGGAATGTTGGATAGTCGCTGCATTTGTCGACGTGGCTGTCAGACGGGCTAAGTCTCTCTTGGCATCGTTGCTACGTGGAAGTTGCTCTTTGTCATACATCTATTTTAAGAACACCAATATATATTTTAGGGTTGTTAATGATGATGTTTCCGTCGTTACGCTGTGAATGTTAATTTATTTAAAGAATATATTCGCGTATTTATTCGTTTATGTTTTTTTTGTACGCCTTACATTTATACACACGGCGTTCTATTTTAATTTAGTTCATTTAATCTTGTTATTCTTTATATTTGAATGCTGTACTCCACTATTAAGAAAGTTCCTACAAATTATTAATTAATATAATTATACCGACAGCAGCGCCACCTACGGGGTCCAATTGTGTTTTCAAACCATTCAGGATCCCATTAATATATACATAGGTAAATTTCATCTTTCATCATATTTCCTATACAGGGTTACTTTTCAATGAGTACCCAATCCGGGCTTATCCATAATTATAAGCAACTTTTACTTTGGGGCCAACCCTGAAATTGTGGAACAAATGCATTTTCTTTCATACATTTTGATTATGGAATGTTGATTTTTAATATTCATGGGTTCATGAGTCCCATAGTAAAAGTTACAATAATTCCTGAAAATTTGGTTGCTCATTAAGAAGTAACTGTATGAATATTCTTATATGTACCTGTCTAAAATTAATACGTTATACATACAAAAACTGTAGGTACCTATGGTATAGTTCACATGCATCGACAGTTTACAATCTCTCAAGATAGATAATGATCCTACAGTGTTCAGAATCGTACGATGACAATATACAACTTGCATATATGTTGTGCCAAAAATAGCATTGCTATTACAGTAATTACCAAAAGTCATCCGTCTTCCTTAATTTCCTTACCAATCTCACTTGATCTCAGCGCAATATTTATCTAAGCTTTATTCATCTGTCATCTCAGCATTCACTTCTTCTTACTTATTTAAACTGATATTAAACACTTTATATCTACAATGTATCTCTTTCGATGTTCCTCTATGATATGCCACCTTCATATTCGTTAGTTAGCTTCTATTTCTACAGGATGATTTTTTTAAGTGGGCGTGGTAGACCAAATCCTAAAGTATAGAGAATAGCGAATAATGCTGAAAAGAGTCTCGGGGCCGATTTTGATAAAAACTCAAACTGTATACTTGGTATATAAGTAACCCATTTATTACTATGGTCAAACACTTCATATTTTCATTACGGATTGCATCCGTCCCTTTTGGAATATGAAAGCCGTCCTCTACTGGAAAATTCATGTTTCTATAAGCTACGCTTAAACTGACGCAAATTCAACGCAGATAAAGGAAGCTTCATTTTGCTCGTTCACTAGACCAGCTTAAACAGTATACACCCATATTGAAAAAAAATCAATTAATTTCTTTTCTACGATAAAAAATCATGTCTTCTTCAGAATTCAAAGGCGAAATTTTCGTAACGTTAGTGGTCCGAGAAGAAGAATCGATGTACCTTTAGTTTTTAAACGATTTTATTTATAAACAAAACAGCGCAGGCCGTATTGCCACGTAGCATCCATCCATAGGTATAAGTTAGATGACATAATCCTGTGCGAAATTTCACCTCAGTTTGAGTGGTCCTTTAGGTTTAGAGGGATCAATGAATAGAGATGATGACTGGGTGAAAAATTATTAATTCTGTTTAGTCCGTCATTTAGGTTATCAAAAAATATTGGATACGTATTTTTTATCTTATTAAATAAGCCGCATCAAAGTTCAGGGTTCAAGTGTACTACGACGTAACGTCACGTGAAATTTTAACGCACTGTATCTTCGTTATTTTTTGTTGTAGGAACTAAAGAAAAAACAAGTGTAATATTTTTAATATTCTATGGTAACCCTATATACCCGCTGCAATTTTATAAAAACTGAGGTAATCAAGCTATGTTACTCTTGAAAAAAAGTAAAAGATATTTATTACGAAAACTGTATATAACTGAACACATCAATATTTGAACATAAATTGTCCATTAGATTGATGAAGATACAGTCCGATTCATGTTCAAGATATGATGGATGGGGCTGGGAGTGACGGGTAATCATGTTATACTTTAATACTTTATGGATCCACTGAGACCTATGAAGGTAGGTACTTCTATCGGCAATAATTTTGATGAAAGCGGTGTTATTTAGTTTGAAATGTTAATACCCGGGTTATGCAAATACGGTATAGGTAGGATGACTTTTTAATTACCGTCCAAATTAAAAATAAAAAGTAGCCTATAACCTTAGATAATAGTGTAGCTTTCTATTAGCTATGCTATTAGCATAAAGTAAATAATATCTACTAGGTATATTTTATTTGTCTGCGCCCAGGAGCGCTTAAGACCCAGAAGGGGCGATGTTGTGCGCGATTCATTCATCAAAATTGTTAACGAACCTACCACAAAACGCGACAATCTGGCGTGTACTGAACAGGGTGTTACATTATTAACTAGGTACCTATTCAAAACAAATTTAAATTAATCATTTCAATAATCAACAAAATTAAGTTTACAAAATAATACCATGAACCGTGAAATTATGTATACGGTACTTATTCATTGCACCGCGGTCGATCTCGGATTAATTTTAATCTGCTCATTTTGCATTTCATTAGCTTTCCGCCCCGCGGTTTCACCCGCGTTTCTCTATTTAACTCCTTTAGGGGATTAATTTCTTAAAATATTTTTTTTAGCGTATGCCTATGTCATAATAGCTTCCTGTGGGAATACCAATCCTGTTATGTCCTGCAGTTTGAGCTGTGCGTTGATATATCAGGGTCAGTTAAAACTTTGAATTTCATAATATGAATAATAATATTATTATTATTCAGTTATTGAATAGGTCTGATAATATTTTATGATCAGTAAAAAAAATTCAGCAAACATAATAATAAGATGTTTTTTATTTCACCTGAATTTAAGGTGAATGCTTCGAATTTCGCGGAAAATTTAAATGTTGCGGCTAACCCGTAGGTAGGTATTCACCACCGCCAATGACCTTGACGATTTGTCCATACTGATAAGTAGGTACTCAAAGTGGGAAAGCGGGTGGGAAAGCGGGTGGGATCTAGAGAATAAAAATGATTGATATAATCATGATTTTAACTAATAACAATTTAACAATTTGTACAATTGTTAAAAAATAGTATTTATAGAAAACAAAGCTAGGTATAAACAGGAAAGTTATTATTTCACTTAGCCATGAACAGAATATAATAAAACATAAGTGCCTATTTTATTGATAAACCGTAGGTATCTACTTCTATCTTAGATAAAACGTTACCTACTTTGGCTAGGTAATCCATAATGGTTATATTACACGTAAACCTCTTTTTTCACCCGCTTAAGGTGAATGACCGAATCTTTAGAGCACGAAATACCCTCGCTACTTTGTGAGTGTGTCGGTGCGTGATGCTTACAGGGGTTAGTATACCGTACCGGGAGGTAATAAAATCCCCCAATTATTCCAGGGTGGGGAAGGGGATGAGTTATACAAACATTTACTGGATACTGGAAAATAAAATCAATTGTATCAAGTAGTATTTTTTTGGTTGATTACCAAAACTTGTTATTGATTCCTCCATGAGCTCATGTAGTAGGTGCAGTTCATTTGTTATTAGGGTTCCGAAGCTCACAAATGCAAATGAAGGCACTGGCAAATCTACCAAACAGTCTAATATAAAAAAAATATAAGAAACGCAAAAATAATGTTTATTTGTTCAAAAAGGTCATAAAATTGTATATGATCAAAAAATAAAATTATTTTTACATTACAACATTTATCTTACATGAAATATGTGTACCTACCTGTCTATATTCAATTTTAGATAATTTGCTCAAGTAGTTGGAAAAATAATAAAGGGCAAAAATTAAATATTCCACCCTCTATAAAATTTTATTGCTAAATAGGATTGCAAAATGCTTTAGAATTCTTACAGAGTTAGTACAGATAGCTTATATTAAAAAAAATGTGGTTCTTAAATGAATAGGAAAAGCGTTATACAGATTGAGGAAAAAAAATTGAATATTTTTATGTCACAAATGTGATATAATTAAATAAAAAATGATTTGCACTTTGTCTCATTTATTGATTTTTGACTAAATAATTTGTATTTCGTTTCAGGTAAGCATCAATGATCTTTACTATTCTTATCCATATACAAAGGTAAGTCCATTGGATTTTAATTTAAAAATAGCAAAATTGGTGTTTATTAATTGAAATCTTAAAGTACTTATACCAAAGTAAGTAAATGGACAATACTCGAGTAGGTCGAGTAGGTCACTGAGTCGTCGGCGAGAAAATCGAACACACCTAAATTTTTCATTACGTCTGAAAACTAGACTGTAAACTCCAGTTATAGTATGTTTATACATGTGTATAGTGACTAGGAAATTTAATCTTTTTGACTAACTAGAAATAGGTATCCTTATTAAAGACAGTATTATTGTTAAATTTCGCGGCCACATTTCCATTTTAACAAAAACTGACGGCGAGTAAAACGACGAGGAACAGTCTAGTCGGGAACTAGTCGAAATAAGAAATTTTAAATATACTGTATTTTATATATCTATCTTAAAATTTATGATTTTTTTGGAAACCTGCTATTATATAGTTTCTAAATCGTTCGTTATTCGTAGACAGCTAGCCACACGCGCACTGTTTTACCCGACGGATACTTTTCGGACCTGGGACTCCGCCATACAAGTACGTTAAAAACGCTTGTCTGCAAATGGGATGTTGCAGATATTTACATCACGAAATATCTATATTAATTTCAGCAACTCTATTCGCATCCGCATCTACAGCAATCAATGCTGAGCTTTTGCGCATGCGGATGTTGTATCCTATTTTCGACAAGAAATTTGTGAACGGCTGTAGGTACACCTTCACTCTAGCGAGAAGAAAATTAATGAATCCGACATATTTTAACGTAATTAATTTTAAATAAAAATACGAAGTCAATATTTTCTTGTAATCGTAGCTCGAACCAGCAATCGTATAGGTATTGTAGTCATACCGCGCGATATCCATGATAACTATGACGAAATAGTGGTTCTGATTCGTATGTATACAGCTTGTTGATTTTTGGCATTTATTTTACAAAGTTGGTTGATGAAACTTAAAAAGACAATCTCTGCATTGCTCGTTAATTATCCAATTTTTTTTAATAATCATTAGGACATTTTAAAATTGCACGATTTAGAAGGTTGTGATGTAAAAAAAAATAAGTATTTTAAAATGAATCTCCTATTAATAGTTCTGCCTGGTAATTTATTTACGCAAACAAATTGAACATCAATTTGATCAATTATAATGGTTACATGAGTTAGCTTAGAATTGTCAGTTAAATTACCAAGATGTGTAAGCGTTAAGCTCAACCAACATGGTTGTTACCATGCGAACATGCTTAGCTACTTCAGTGTTCATGTACTTACATCTTTGGTACAGGTATGGGCTTCAAATCAAATATGTACCTACCATCTAATATATAAACGTACATATTTGTAGTTATATCTACGGGGCACCCGTCTTCCTTTGAAATATTATCGCTGAAGATATTTCCTACTACTTGAAAAGAATAAAAAAAGTATCAAGTCATTGATGGTACACAGAAAAGGTAGGTATGCTGCAGATATGGATAATCTATTGGAAAAGGTAGAGAAACCGAGTGCAAAGTATCGAACTTTTGCGAGTTCGGCTTTTTAGCTTATTGCTTGCAAGATAACTAATAGATGTAATAAATGTATGTGCTTCTATAATAGTAAAACTTTGATCCCGTTAATCGATGAATAATAAATTTGCACCAAATACAAAGTTAAAATATTTTTAATTAAGGGTCATAGGGAACAGATACAAATGGGTTCCATCCACCATGACTCGCCTCCTGGGCATACAATATGCTTATTTAATTATTCAAGGTAGATAACAAGCTAAATGCCCATATATCATTTAATTTTCAATCTTTTTATTATAAACTACAAGGTATCATACTACAAAATAAAAAATGATTTTATTTGCGTAGAATTCTTAATTAAATTACCCCCTTACTTTATGGAATCGTGTATTTCTGCTATGATTTTCGCAAATCAAATTATTTAGAAAATCACAGCTACGATATCAGTTAGGTATATATACACTTTACTGAAAAGTTGGGTTCTCCAAGTTTCAACTGAATGCAAAACATATTTCCTCGAAGCAAGTTCAGAATTGACAAAACACAAAATCCATAAATAAGTAAACCTAGCAACGTGATTTGAAATACCCCTATAGACTTTTATATGATCAGCGTAAAGGTCAGCTGTTAATGTATTGGTGTCATGGTTATTCTACTTTCAGTATTGTTTCTATTTTCCGTTTAAATCTGCATTATTATTATGAAAATATACTTTTCTAAGCTATGAACACAACAAATACGGCGAGGTGTCTAGGAGCTTCCATTTTAAAATAACACACTCCATAGTTTATCCCATTTTTTTGTTGAAAATATTTAAAAAATGTGGCTCTTGGAACCCGGAATATATTCTTTTATTTTTTCACCACCCTTAGGTATAACAGCACGTAATCACAGGTTTTGTGTACTGTGTGACTGTTGAATTTATCTTATCTATTATTTGGTGGATTTTGAGTAACTGGTCCTATGTTCCTTTGCCATAACAAGAACCTATCCTATATCTATATGTAATATATTGCTCCCATTCCTATACAATATAAAAGCTATAGTCTTGTTATTTCTAGCCTTTAGTAGAGCCTATTTTGTGCAGTGAAATAACCACCGATTCGATCCAGTCTTTTGGACGTCTGCCAATCTTCCAAATGGAGTTACTTTGCATATTTCAGTGATGACATTCACTTTTGTCCTAAGTTTTAAGTTATTTCGGCTGTGATACTAAATTTTCACTTGTTATCATTCACATAAGCAATTTTTTTATTGACCATCGAATATTAATTGTTTGTCTAAGTACCTACTGGGGTGAGGTATCGTGTAATTATGGATAATAGCTCCAACGTTCTTATACATTACCCATTTAGTAAAAAAAAACTGGAGCCTCGGTTTGTGGGCTTCAGTAAAATCTTTTTTTTTAGTAAAAGTAGGTATAGGTACTTAGTTTAGTTTTACGTTGTAACTATGTTTATTAAGTTTGAAACAATGTGTATGGAAATGCTCATGATAAACTGTTGACAGTGTCTTTGAACTTGGCGCCTCAGTTCTGAGTAAGCTCCTAATTTTCAGTTGACCTTACCATTCTCTTTCAGATTACGTGTTTTTTAAAAGCTTTTATTTAACTTATACATTATGTATGTTTGTTCGGGTGGAATCTTGCTACTCAATTTTGAAGCAGATATCTTTATCGACGGCTTTATGAAAATACCTTTGAAAATGTAGTTTGCGATGATATTATAAGGTGCACCACAATTCTTTTTTATTCTTACACTTTTTCTTCAGTACTTGAACGTTTACGACAATAAGTTGATGGTCAGAGCCGCAGTCAGCTTCGGGGAAGAATGTGGCTTAATCAGATAGCTTCTACATCCCATGTTGTCAATTTGGTTTCTACAGATTGTCACCAGGAGATATCCACTTGTATATAGTGTGCAGTACAACTTCATGTTCTAATCAATTGTTTGAGGAAAATACGCTACAGAAATCGTAAAAGACGTGTTGAAAATAAGTTATAATTCGAACGCTATTGGGGTTATAGCCCTCAATTCAATTTGTTCAATTCATAGAGACTGGCACGATGAAGGCAACTCCTTTGCTGCTATCGTTTCAGGTTGCGAAAAATACACAGAACTTACATTCAAAATCTGATGCTAAGCGACACGATATATTTCTTGAATGGTTAATGTCCTTATTGTTTCTTAATGAAAATATTGAGATATAAGTATATACCTACCCTGCGGGACATACGCTGTGGGAAATAAGTAATGTCTAGCCCGGGGTACAACCACACTTCAATGGAGGAGGAATTGTCGTCAAAGATCACGATAGAAAACAAAATACATCCCTATGAATGTGATAGGAATTATAGGATGTCCTAATTTAATTGTTACGTTTTATATTTACAAGTCGGTAATCTAAGGGTGGGTTGCACTATCCAACGTTATCGTTAAATTGTCTGTCAGTGCAACGGTTTTGCTAGCAAAAATGAGTTTTGACAGACAATTTAACGATAACGTTGGATGGTGCAGTGCAACCCACCCTTAGGGTTTTCTCCGCCAAATTGTAAAGAAGATCCGAATTTCTACAATACCTATTTTTTATAATAAGTACCTGTACGAATGAGAAATGGGTAATATTTCAGTATTGAGCTCGTCAATATGAAATCTATCTACAGTAGCGGGTGGGGTTGCGGGCGAGCGGAGCGGACAGCGCGGCGCGTGACTACAAACAGCGCGCAGCGCCGCGCACCGCGAAACACGCTGCCGTCCGGCAATTATGGCTTGTGGCTCAAGTGTTCAGGCTATAGCGGTTTCTGGCCCAAAAGTAAAAAATGCGTCAAATGCAATCAACTTTATTGCTGACAAATTTCAATTAGAGATTACGGTATTTATTATTTTAATATATTCTAAACTAGGAACTAGCTACTTAGTTTAGTTTTTGAATAGGACCCCGCACCTTTAATCATTTTAAATTGACAGATTAGACGGCCCAGCATTTCTTTATGCATGAAAATAAAAATTAATTAAAAAAGTTTCTCCTTAACGAGATTGTATAGAACCGGCCTGAAAAAATATTTTACTGCATATTTAATTCAGTATTCAGTTTTGGGTCAACATTCTAAGTAAAATATTTCAATTTCAGGTCATGACATAGTGAACGAACAGAAAGACAAACTGTAAAATCACAGTAATATTTATAAATATAAATTAAAGGGCTCTGTTTTGCTCTTTGGATACGGAACCCTTAAATTACAAATTATGTTATCTATATTTATCATAAATCTTGATGATTTTCTGATAAATATGTTGAAAAAAATATTAAATTAATTTTAAGTAGATAGGTACCTACCTGCTGAAAGGATTTTTGAGATTAGCGCCTGAGACGTCAATTAATTATTGTATGTATATTATGAAATTATTAAAATCCTTATCATAAAAAAATCGGTTAATTGTAATGGAACTAATTTATAAATCTATAATATTTTGAATGCAAAATTAATACATACATAAATTTATAGCTATATCGATTGATAGGCGCTTCAAATTGACGTAAACAATTAAAATGGAAGAGTTATTTGTTAATAATTAAAGCAGCGGATCATTCATCTTAATGACAACGCTAAAAAAATAAGTACTAGATCTTCTAGTCATTTGTCACTTGGTACAGGGCGGCAATGGTCACGGGATTCGCTGCTGCTCTATCCAGCCAGCGTATTTATAGCTATCGAGCAATAACCACGCGGCGCGGCGCGCGCCTAAATAATTCGCCGGCCATTCATTCGATAACCGAGGTACCATAGTCGTGTGGTCACCGGACGCTGGCTAGCCATTGGAAAATCCCTTCGCCTCTATGCCGACAAGGTTGACTCGTCGGTTGGACTCCCGCCATACATTGATCAGCCGGCCGATCGGCGGCGTTGTGTTCGGATCGTAAAACATTAATGCAACACTATTTTTAGATTTCATTGATATTCGTTAATGTTTACATTAATAAAATGCATACCGACCTATTACTCATTATGAATAAGTTTCAAATTATTTCGCCAATTTATTGAATTTCTTGCGTGATTATAGTATTAGGTTAGTACTTACCTACGGTAAATAAATCAAAGGGCTGATCACAAAATGTTATTTTGTTTAGATATTTTCACCTAAGAATCGCTTCCCATGAGTTTCATACCGTTCTTGCCAAAACTGGGAACTAATACGGAAAATATTGACGGATTTGCAAAAACATATCTGTTTCGCCTAAAATTGGGCTATATTACGAAACTCCATACAAATCTCTCAAATTAGATGAAACAAAAGATAGTTGACAGGTCGATGAAATGCCATCCGAAACATACTATGAAGCTGCAAATGTGGCAATATTGAGCCCCCTGATAATTGAAATTTCGACCAACTCAAAATAACTATAATCGTAGGCATCGTAGCTGGCCTTCAGAGATAGGTATACTAAAAATCGTCTATCTTGATAGTTGTTGTCCTCCTCGTAACACAAATCATACCTAAATCTATAATGAAGAATGAATGTAGAGGTACCTAACCTACTCAGTTCAAACTTAATCGTTGTTGTTCTTGGCAAGGGAGTGCAATGAGTGTTATGATAATTTTATTGATCGCTATAGGTATTGTGGGAAGCAAGTATTAATCTGTATATTTTTATTGCCTCAAACTGAAGCCCCGAAAAACTTAATAAAATATGGCAAACCATAAACGCATCGAATAACAAGGCAAGTCTGACTTACGCACCTATTAGTTCAGATTTTCAGATACTTGATGCAGATTCAGAATCTCCAATAGCAAATTTAAATTTGTAATCGCAATTTTCTTTGTGATATACCTAGGTAACTGCAAATTATCAAGTTTGGATTTATTTTTTACTTTTGCTGTGAGTTCTTTGTTGTTGCGAAATTTCATGATGCTGGGCCAACGGAAAGTACTCTATAGATTTTGGTTTACTCGCAAAGTATCAAAATATATGCGACGTACTTAAATGACTGTATTTTGTTTTAATTGCGTTCCAAAACTTAATTTTTATTACCTACAGCTCTAAGCGACCGTTGACCTTAGTATTTGATATTAATTTCAACTTGATACATCCACGCAATCCCGAGAAAAAGGGTCTTGACACACGGACAGACAGATGGATAGACCGACATACGGGCTGTTTCCTTTTTTTACTTTTGAGGTTCGGAACCCTTAAAATAGTGACTCTTACTACATACCTATATGTACCACACACAAAAAACAATTCAAAGCGTGCTATTGCGGCGTTTTCCCACATACGCGTGCGTCACGGGCAGTCACGGCGAAAACGCGGGCCGCGGCATCCCCCATTGATTTTTAGAGCCGATGCGTCGGACAACTTGTAGGTATGTAGGTAGCCAGGCCTACCAAAGGTTTCAATCCTTTACACGTGTTTTATATTAACTTTTTTGGATTTGTGCCAATATAATGTCTAAATTGATTGGTTTTTACTAACCTATTCGCAACATAATATTTTTTTTTTAATGACGTGCAGTGAATTATTCTATGGCTATATCATCATTATTCATCGAATATTGCAGCAATTCGCTGCACGTCCGCAGGATCCTGAGCTGAGCACTAAGTTATAACAAATGGAAGTTTAGCGTAAAATATCCAGTGAAAACCTTCAGAAACGAAGAGATGGGGCAATAGCTATTTTAGAACTCGAGTACCTAATCTATTTTGTAAGATTATTGATAATGATTTTAAATACATTAATTTTGTAAGTAAACTCGATACTAACCCCACAGATTTAAAAACAATAGGTTTGTAATCTGAGATTAACCCAACCATAATCATTCCAAAAACAAACGCAATTGTTATATGTAATAATGATTTCTCAAAACTGGTAAGTAGTCTGAAGTGTCGGGAATGTACTTATCGACGACTTGATAATTAAACATGATGTACGCTTTAATTTTAGTGTAACTGGTACGAATGTGATTAGAGTGAACCTAATTACGTGTAGTATACTACTCAAACGCATAAAATTTGTTGTAAACGTATAAAATGTGTCGTAAATACCAATCCCGAGCGTGTCGCGTTCATTCAATCAACGCGTGTTGTGTTTTGTTTGTAGGCAGGAGAAGAGGAGAGGCACGGAGCGCGCGCGGGTGGCGCACAGCGACCTTATAATATAAATAAAAATAGGTATAACACAAGGTGGATGTTTAAAATAATTTCTATGAAAGTAGCGCACGAAACTATTTTGTTTTCATGGTGCGGCGATATTTGAACATGAAAGTTTAAATTTAATCGTACGCAGATATTTCTCAACGCTCATCATGTTCAAATTATGTAGGTAACAGTTACAGTACATGTAAACATAATTTTGAAAATTGAAAATAGCTTATAATTTGCTGAAAAGTATTCAACTGGACCAAGTTGTAAGTAATAAAATCTGCGCTAAAGTTCTATAAGTTTTGAACCAGGAATAGACAAAACTGATATTACGCTTAATTTCTCAGTTAACAAATTGAGAAAAAATATTAAATAATTAATAAGAAATGTTGGCACTAAAGTAGATAAAAAGTGTATAGGTAGGTACAATATTTTATACAATAGCCCAAAGTTATTTAAAAATAAGCTCAAATGAAATAAGGCTCTTGTTGTCTCGAGCTTAGTTTCCCCACAGCTTTTGTCTAGAGACCGCGGTCTCCAAGCAATTACCCTTCTCTTTTCAATGGAAAAATCCGAGGTGATGAATGGGAAACTTTCAATCCCTCCATTCATTAATGAAACATTGACATCCTTCTGAGCATCAAGAGAGAGAGAGAGCTGTCTCTGGCTCACATTGCAAGCCATCATCGCCTCAATCAGGTCCAACGCAACCGTCGCACTGTGCTTCAAGGCACAACCCAGCGACAGCACTCATCGCCCGCACAGTTCACCGCAGCACACACTGGCTCATCATCGGTGGTCTCCTCACTCTCCGGCGTGGCGGTCTCTGTACTACGTGGACTACTATGGCTCAACTCGACCAAGCAACCCCACTCTGTCTCGCTCGACTCACTGCAGACTTTCCGAGGAAACACCACTTGCAAGCTTACTGACCCAACAACAGTCACACGCCGATGGATAGATGGCGCGATATTAATCTACGTATAACCTATATTGACGAGTTAATACGCTTACGCACTGCTTGTCCTACCGCAACGCACGCTGTGTACGGACGGCCACGCGGCACATTCTAGCTTTGTGAGTTCGTTTGTTTGACAACGTTGGGTAGGTCTATGTATCTACTGCAGCACACACTATACACGGATATTTACCCACGACTATGTACAATTGTTTGTAGCACAGCACAGTTTTGAATCATACATACGCCTTGTGGAACAAGCACGTTTCGTGTTTCTTGTAAATATATTTTATACTTATAGACTGACAATGCTTTTGGGTAGACAGTTCTTCAGACGATTAATCTATTTGGTCCCAACTCCCGCAGAGAAGCTACACACGTTTTCGTGTATCACGTGCATAGCGTTGATAGCGTTGAGCTGCGTGGTCACCACATTCGAGCAGGCCACGAATGTAGCAATGACGTCATTAATCTCGTATTCGTACGTAGCTCAAAAGCGCCATAAAGGCGATGTACCACCACTACACACGGAGAGGCTAAGCACGTGTGCCTAGCTTCGCTTTGTAAGAAAATGTAAGTGATAACGTCTACTGCACCCAACGAACACGCTACGTACGAATACGAGCTTAGTTGATTGATGTGACTTGCTTGAATGTGGCGACCACGCAGCTCAACGCTGTCAACTGTAGCTTCACTGCGGGAGGTGGGACCATATAAATATATCGTCTGGCAAACTGTCTAGCAAAGCCAATGCCATTCCGTAAGTACAATATTTACGAGAAACACCAAACGCGTCTGTTTCGATGATGATTAAATACCAAATGTATTTTATGTTCAAAACTGTGCTCTACAGTTGTACATAGTAGTGGGTTATTATTCGTGTATAGTGTGTGCTGCAGTGGAAACATAGACCGACGTTGTCAAACCAACGAACCCACGTGGCGCATTTTAGCGCCGCGTGCCGAAAGGCCCAGCGAAAGGCGATACGGTGACGGTGACGATCCCTTTCCGAGTTGATATATGTGCTGCAACAACCATTACACAACATAGTGGTTCTAAATAACCTCGAAGATGTGAGTTCAGCAAATAATTTTCGTCCAATTTCTCTGGATATCATGATTCTTGGCAAGAACTTGAACAACTATTATTACGCCCGTAATTGTTGCAGTTGCAACATACTCGTCTCAACATCAATCTTTTCTTTTTTTATTCGTGTTTTCTTTCTTCATTTTAATTGCTAATAAATAAAAAAAAATCGGTCAGTACATTTTGAATCAAGGATTACAATATTCTTCTTTTAATAGGATTAGATTCTAAAGGTTCTTCGTAATTTTACTAGATGCTCCTTTTGTTATGGAGCGATATTTTCATCTTTAATAATGTTAAAAGCCAACGCCGCTAACTGCGGGAGTGCGGGACGCATAACCATAGCGTTTGACGCCCGGCGGACTAAACTCTGAGCCCTAACTTCACAAAGTCTACACTTTAGCAACTTTAGACAAAATATGAAGCTTGACCGTTTCGATACTACAAGAACTGTATACATAAATAAAATAAATATTCTGGTACATTCTTCACACACGGTTATCTGATCTCCAACTAATTAGAGCTAGCTTGGAAACCAGTTACTGATATAACATACAATTTTTTTTGTTTTTTACAATGCCTGTTATACAATGCGGATTGCATTGAAAGTATTTTTTTATGGGTCGGGAAACGCTATTTACGAGGTATGTGATAACTTAGTATAAACTCAAGGTTAAAGCTGATTCGTTGACCGAGACCGTACAAAAATTTTCGACGGGTGACGGCGAATATTACAGTCAATTGAATCTGTATAAAACCGGTCATGAATTCTATTAGTTCGTGATAAGGCTCAATTACGAATGCTTCGTTTCTGTACAGTTAGCTGTTTCGATATTGGATCTGCAGGTATTCCGCGTACAGTCGGTAACCGGTGCGACTCTCACTGTGACCTTGACACTCTCAGCCTATTTCAGGAAATCGTTACTAGCATGTGAGCAGAATTGTACCATTTCAGGTTATGTTGCAGGTATGTACTATTTTAGAAGTATTCAGGTGTATTGAGTTTTTATATCACAGCCACGGGCAATGGTGCCGATTATGTTGTTTACAAATTAAACTAATTTATTATCTCTTTCTAAAAAACATATGAAAAATAAGGGATAAAATAAGTTTAATCCAGTCAAATTAGTACGATTGCTTATTTCAATGTGAATAGTCGAGCGTCATCTTTATTGGTCACGAGTACTTCCCCATAAATGACAAAGGCATAGACTAATTTGACAGATTTAAATACCTTTAAATCTGTCAAATTAGATTATACTTTTTAAATATCGTTATAAGAAAGAGATAAAGGGCTGGCGTAGCTGCCGGAGGGCTAGGCGGGGTAGTGCCCCGGAGCCCCAAACTCAGGGGGGCCCAAAAGGACCTCGTATTGAAATTTTTAAATTGATTAGCAAACCTATTAAACTAGTATATATCGAGTATAGAAGTTATAGAAGCTTGATTTTGATACAGTTTCAAGGGATTAAGTAAAATTAATTTCAACTTTATAAGGGCCTTTGAAATATAACGTAATCAGATTTATTACAATTATTTACCCCTCCATCCCCCTTGTCAGCAAAAGTAAGCAAAGCTCTTACCCCCTCCCCCTATGCTTACGTACTTTTTTTTATATTATAATTTTAATTTTAAAAATAGATTTATTATAGAATCGGTTCTAAAGCGAGTGCCTAAACGTATGCGTTTATATTTGCGGGATTCCCCGAAAATGCGTTTCGTTTTCAAGCATAGACAATGTGAGGGTTGCCATTCATGTAAAAAAGTAAATAACTACCGATGTCGTAATCATCATCTAGACTTCCCTACCCCCCATGTCATCCAAAATAAGCATAACAAAGACCCCCCCACCCCCCATAGTGCTTACGTAATACTCGAACGGCCCCATACCTCCATGCGTTCCTGAGAAAAGCGTCTTGACATAAGGACAGACAGACAGACAACCAAGTAATTCTATAAAGGTTCTGTTTTACCTTTCGAGGTACAGAATTCTAAAGAGCAAAAAAAAAATTTGTAGTTGTTAGTTATATCACCTATACAAAACACTAAAGAAAAATTAAGACGCTTCAACACACGACCGTTAATAGAATAATGAGAAATCTCAGTGGCTGTGACTGTACTGCCAAAATAGAGCAATAATAAAGGTCAAGGTGAAGCTCAGTGGTTACGTCAAATGTTATGTCCAGTGCGCAGCGGCGGTCTTTGGAATCAACGCCGCGCTGCGCGACGCCGTACGGAAGTAAGCAGGTTCAAATCAAATGAAAATAATAAATACCCACTTGTCATTATTATTAATTTAAATGAATATTATTATGGAATACATACAAAAAATGACTACGTGAGCTGGGGGCCAATTCCGCTAAATTACAACGGTTGTCATCCAATTTCGATTCAGTTAAAGTTCGTTTCCAATCAAATTATAATTTGACTAAAAACGGTGTTAACGGTAACTAAATAAACGAAACCGAACCAACACTGGATTACGATTAGATGGTAATCGTTGTTGCCCTGCCTTGGTAACCGAAACAATTCTAATTCAATCAAATGTGTTAAATGTTTAGTGGAATACCACATGATCGAACGTCAACTTTAACTCAACCATGATTGGATCTCGATCGTTGTCAGATTATTAGTGGAATACGAAAACGTGCAAAAGTCGTCATCCAGCTGCGATCCAATTGTAATCTATTCAAAATAATTAGTGGAATTGGCCCCCAGTAGACCTCGCGACTTCGCGAGTTTAAATGAAGTTAGACTCGCTAGTAATACAATTATAAATAGTTAAAGACGTGAGATAAAATGAAATGTAAATTCATTATGAGTAAAGTGGCTAATCATGTGTTAATAAATGCACCTAATTTATTTATATTTAATGTAATTTATTTGTAATGAATTAATTTTATTTTAATATTTTTATCAATGTAAGTATATGAGTCATGGTAACTTGACAAAAATGATATTAGTTTTCATTATTATGTCTGCAATCGGATACCGTGATAAACGTTGGTTTGCAATTCATCCAATATCAATAGGTCATGGTCCGAGGCATTATTATCTTACTTACATTGACGTCACTTAGTTTGAAATTAAAACGTAACGTTTGTCCTTATGCCGGTAAAACTGTTAGTATTATGTTAGTTTATTGTAGTCTATTAACTTTATATTCCTATTGTATATATAAGGATATATCTAAGGTTTTAATTTTTGGAATTGCACACCCCCGTCTTATTTAGTTAATTATATTCCTCTCCATCCAAAGGTTGCCTGGTAGAGATCACTTTTAGTGATAAGGCCGCCCATTGTAACACTTTTGTTTTTCTTTTGGTTATGTTATTTTTTTATATATATTTTCTGTGGTGTGACAATAAATCATTATCTATGTATCTATCTATCTACTGTTGGTACCAAATTACCAATATCTTGAATAATTATGTTTGTTAGAACCATTACCTATAATACCATAGAATAATTAATATACTCCGTACAACCTATACCTAATTATTATTATGACAAGAATGACGGACTAGCGGTTTTTAGATCTATTTTTCAATTATATATCACCACTGGAATAGGTTTCAAAATTCTGTGAAAAATAAAACATTTTTCTTGACGTAAAGTCACTCTACTGCTTTCGAATCTATTACATATTACAACCTGTGACATAACATAGAATACTTTATTGTTATACGGTCCGCAGTCATCTAATTAAATACATATTTAATAGAAAAGCTTGAGTGACATCACCGCGGTTTCACTCGTGGTCACCTTAACCACTTTAGGGGGGAATTTTCAAAACTGCTTTCATAGCAGATGCCTACTATATAATAGCTGTCTATGCCAAATTTCAGCCCGATCCATCCAGTGATTTGAACTGTGCGTTCATACTACCAGTTAGTTAGTTACGTTTTCCTTACATTTGTGGTCCTAACGTATAAAGTGAGGTCTGTGTGACTTTGCCTAAACTTTGTCTTTGAGTAATCGGAAAACATACAGAAAAGCAATTCCGACGAATTGCTTCTTCTTTTTGTGATTTACTAAATAATAAAATAATAATAATTTAATAGAAAAAAATGGATAATGTTGGTCTCTTATTACTATGATCTCTGTTCTTTTACCGGAATTGGCGTATCCACGTGGATATGATGTTGCATATGCATGTACCATCAACAAAGTTGAAGCATGATGATCAGTTTTGAACCTTTTTCGCTTACAGTCAGTTATCATAGTTCGCCCATCCATTGTTGACAATAAAAACCGTCTCTTGTAAAATAATTTGTTATGACAAGCGCTTTGTCTGGTTATATATATTGTATGGGGCATAGGTAGTCACTGCACACAAAATACACCCTATTTTGGAGTAAACAGTACAGTACAGTTGGAACAGTAAGGTTCATGCGTCAACTTTGTTCATTGTAGGCAGGTATACTTTTATAATTTCAAGGTACCAGTTGCACCATGCCTGATGTCGGTTAAAGACTAGGTATATTTCATTGTAAATAATTAAGGGAGATATATTTAACGAAAAGCCATATATGTCCATGTATCAACAGCATGCAGTAAACTATTAACGACAATCTCAACAATTGAATAGAAATAAAACCAGTGGACACAAATAGCACACAGAATTAGAGAATGTGAATAACTGGCACACATTCGGGAGAGCTGTCTCAACGCGGATTATTTTTAATGAGAACGTCGGTTCGCTGCGCAGGCGCCCTTAGAGTTGCATAGAGTAATCCAGAGTAAAAATATTGGCGTGGTAGTCCACAAAGAAGATGTCGTCATCGGGCCTGATGGAAAAAGGCGGTATACGGAGTTCGCCGGTCTCGAATAGGTAGGACATAGCCAGTTCTATTCATTCGTTAAATCCAGCCCGTCAGTCTCCAAGGCTGGGCTATCCTAATGATTGACCCGATCGAAACCTTACCTGAATAATAAAACATAAAACAATAAAGATTTCGAATCGACAACATATATCCTCAAAATTCGGATTGTCGAGTATTTTGTTAAATTCTAATGGTGCTGACTGTTGACAGACAAATTACAGTCGCCATATTGACAACTCTAGCGAAACGTCACTGACACCGGATGACATATAAAAATAATATACCTAACCTATTTTGGACTTTTTGGTGGGAACTTGCGAAGTGACGTAACGTTTTCATTTTATTTTGATGAAATTGTGTATTTTGGGTTTTATTGAATACTATCGGTAGTATTTTGTCCAATAAAAATCAATACAAGTGCACCAGTGAAGTGAAATGATTCCGTGTATAATAGTAAGTAGGCTTTTCAAAATGTCTCAAAAAGACCGTGAAATTTTTTAGTAGAGCGACCACGATTGTACTAAAACCCTAACATCTAATGAGACCGAACATAAACTGACTAACTACATGACTGACTATGACTTGAAAATGATTCATTATCATTAATTCAAATTGACATGAAATAAAAATACATGAAGAATATAAAATATTATGCTCAACTTGACACTGGCAAAATACACAAAAAGTGATGCCAAAACGAAAGTCGAAAGAAATGTACATTTTTCTTTCAGTGTTCATTTAGTTTTGAATAGTGATCACAGAGTACTTTTTATATACGGAATATAGTATTTATTTAACAATGAACGATGTATACAAATCAATGCCTTGCTTTGCCTTTAATATTCCTTGAGACCGATTACTACAGAAATATCTATCAACATTTTGTACCTACATGTGTATTATGAGTCATATTTCACCTGAGCGAAGCCGGGTTTTCATCTAGTAAAATTATATTTTCTCACGAACTCAAAATAGGTTTGCAATAAAAAACTAACAATAAAAATAATATGCAATATCAAGTTGTTCTGCATTTTTATTCGAAATCTTCTAAATCCATCAACTTGAGCAATATTCCATGTGTAGCTTGATCTGTGGCCGTGTGTACATATTATAGTTCAATGGAAAATTAAAGATAAGGCATTTATTAAAAAAAAACTTTAATTGCGACTGCGCTGCGGTAACCTACGAAAAAAAGTTCGGGATATTTTTTTATATTTTCTCATTCTAATTTTTAAAACCCTTCATTATGATAAATTTACTCCACTCGATAGTTTTGGTTTTTTTCCTTTAAAAAGATCATTTGGCACCATAAAACCGCCATTTAGTTTTTTTATAATTTTAAATTGCTATTGACACTCGTACAGTTAAGACGAGTCTAACGACATATCATTCATCGTTATTGGTTCGGCCGTTTAGTAGTTACGAAGGAAAATAGGGACGGGCATACATTTATACGCAGTCGTGTAAAATAGTCGAGATTATAGCATACATTTAGAAAACAAATACAAGTACAGTGTGTTTAATTATTAGTGTTTTAAGCTATGCATTATTATAATATAGGTACCTACTTACAACAAAGTGAATTTGTAAATGGCCAACCTACAATACAATGAACTCAAAACTCAATATAGCTTGTTCTATCCAGTTGGCAGTACCATCCAATTACGGGTTGATTCGGTCAGTTCGCTCATTTTGTTGGTATTCTTATATCAAGAATACCAATAAAATGAGTTTATTCAAGTAAAGCAAGAAAAACTATTTTGAGTAGAAATATTCCTGGAATCTGGCGAGTTTTTAATCAAATCATGTCTTCAAAATATCGTGCAATAGCCGTCGAAATGCAGTACATATTAGCGATGATTAGATTACTTATTATTGAGAGCGAGAGCTGATTAAAAATTACAGTTTTGTACCTTTGTAATTGCAGTTTTCAGCGGTACCCATATGGCATTCGAATGACGGCAGATAGCGCTCTACATAATGACTTTTGCTTTGATACGAGTATTTCATTAGTTACCTACACTAGTTAGAAGGAATAATGTCTTAAAAATTGATAAAAACTCAATTTTAATCAAACACAATGTTAATCTAGTAGCCATTCATATTTTGGTAACAACATTATCATAATAAAGTAGGTATCACTCGTGACCTACCTAAAATGTGAATCATGTGATTTGGCACCAACATTGGTTCCAATATACGTCAACATATTACTAGCAGTTATTTCTGACACGCATTGTGCGCTTGGCAACAATAACCATTCATGTTTGCTTTTTTTAACGTAGGCCTATGTTGACATCGAATTGTGTTTTTGAATGCAATGCGGGGGATTCACAAGGTTCGTGAAGCAAGCAATTGGTAGGACGAGAGATAAAATGTAGTTATGTATAGTTGGGCACGTGACGACCAATAACAATAAGTAGAAGGGTTAAGTAGCTAGTTAATGATTTGTGGTACTGGCTCTAGGTACTCGTTTCAGTTCTGTTATTCTCTACAATTCTATAAAAGGAGGTCGCCCTCTGCGTCTCTCTATCTGTTTATCCGGTAACTTCTCTAAACCACGCAACGGATTTTGAAACGATTTTCACCACCTTCTTTTTTACGCTTTTATATGTCAATTCAAAAGTTGATTTTAATTATGAATATTTAGATTTTCAAAACCCTTGCTATAAGCAAGTAAAATCTACTGTCTGCAAAGCAACATAGCTATTTTATCCTGGTAAAACGTAGTAGGTAGCTTAGTGTACACACGGCAACAGATCAAGCTACACATTTTTGTTGCAAAATAGCGCCTATTACAACCGCATAAGGTGCCGCAGTGTGTAGCTTGATCTGTGGCCGTGTGTACAATGTACATTAAATGCGCATCTATTGTTTAAAATTTTAAATGTTCAGCTATGAGATAAAGTGATCGACATTACGATGTTATATTTCGTTTTATGGTGTACAGAATAATATAGAATATGTAATGAAACTCAAAGTATCGTAATAGTTACATTAGGTACGATAATATTTGATGAGGACAGCGCGGTGTAATAGAATATTACTAGGTAATTTATGGTGCCATAAATCGATATTTACATGGCTTGCGTAACAACATAAAATAAAATTGTGAAACATACTTTTATATTATAAAAAACTTTAAAAATCATATAGAAACATTACTAACAACTCGACATAAATTGCCTAGTAGTCCTTCTAAATAGACTAAGGACGTATCTAGTAGGTATATTATCTACATATTAATCTAGATGAGAAGGTTATCATGCATGCTATCAGTCTTATTACCGTGAACTGTACCCCGGTCGGTGACAGTTACCTAAGGATAAGAACGACCACTCCTATCAGTAAATAAACACTATATCACTATCACTACTACCGCTCTGCTCTCGTCTTATGGTTTTCATAGGTACATTGGTACACCAAAGCAACATTGTACCTTGAAAATATCGCATCCTACTAATACTATGAATGCGAAAGTTTGTGAGTATGGATGGATGGATGTTTGTTGCTCTTTCACGCAAACCTACAGAACGGATTTGGATAAAATTTGAAACACAGATAGTTTATAACCTAGATTAACACATAGGATACTTTTTATCCCGGGAAAACATAAGATCCCTCGGGAACGCGGGTGAAACCGCGGTTAGTAAAAAATAAATACCAAAAATAATAACAACACGGGCTGATACTAATTTGGTGGGTATAAAAGCCGAAAAGGTTTACCTACTAGTGGTTATAATAGGCATAATTGGCTGAGTCCAAGAAACATACTAACCGTTTTTAAAACCCACGAAGGAAGGATACACTTCGCAATTGTTGGAGTTGATAAGCGTTAAGTGGATTATGCACGATACTAATCATTGTGAACTGCACGTTCAGGCTCTGTTTGTGAATGGCTGCTAGTGACTATATATTTTAACTCTATCGCACTTACTTTAGGAGCCATCGGGCTGACGGAACTGAGTAATACTATTTAAAACAAAAACTGTAATTACATAAATTCAAAAGAAAGATCCACTAAAAAAGAAGCCTTGCTGAGTTTCTTGCCGGAGTCTTCTCAGTTTAAGTGTATTCTGAACCGGTGGTAGAGTCTATTGTAAATGTTGACATTCATAAGTGTCTTATTAGGCCCTAAACTGAATAAATGAGTTTGAGTTTACTGACAGATAGAAAACCGTCGTTTTTACGAAGATTTTTTTATGACGAAGTGGCTTGCTAGTGAATTGACCGGCTGAAGATGCTGAAGATAGCGGTAAAGAGAAGGATGATGTTTACCAAGTGAACAATCCAGTAGATATATAGGTCGGTAGGTAGTATAATACAATACATTCACTACCTAAAGACACATAATAACTAATAAAATATGCAGTACATAGATATTGCGGCATTATGTTAAATTATAATAATTTGATATCGAAAGTGTCTGGGCGCCGTTAATATAACCCTTAATAAGACCTTGCACGGTTTAGTTACATAAACACTCTAACGTATTGCATGTCCAGGATGATTGATCTTAATAGGTTGATTACCACTTTGATACAGTGGTCTGTTTTACAAATGCATGAAATATATTTACCTTTTTTAACCGACGTCAAAAAGGAGGAGGTTATCAAGTCATGATCTGATGATGGGATACTGGAGAAATCGGGAGAATTCATCAAATTTTATACATAGGCACTTTCAATGTTTTTCACATATTTTCTAAAACTATTCAGATACTTGCGTCTGGTAGTCATCATCTTATGTTGCTGAGCTGATGATGGACGGTACAACTCCTTAACGTTTAGGAGTTTGGGGATAATTCTTTAAATATTACGGTTAGTTGTATTCTTTGAAGTAGGTATAAAGCTAATATGCTTGCTTATACTAGGTCAGTGATAAAACAAGAAACAAAACATTTTTATAATAAAAAACTTTTAATAAAAATGTATCCGTATCTCTCCATTAATCCGCATTCATGCGATAAAATTTACACACTGGGATAATGTAGGTTCTTAATAAAATTATGCAAGGATTGTCAGAATCAGACCAGTAGTGGTTCCGAAGATTATTTCGTCATTCAAATAAACTTTACCTCTTTAATGTTAGCATACATGGAAAAATTATAAAAGCAAATTGCCAGATGAGAGAGAGAGAGAGAGACAAAGTATACATACCTAATTAGAAATGTGAAAACCCTTCGAAAGAGCAGTTCTAAATCCCCATGGGAAATACTGCCGAGTACCTACCTACCTATGCATCGTAGTGTCGAGGTCGCATTATGCTGTGAATTTACCTACTTCATCGTATCGTCTGGAGAAAATTAAAAAATAAAGTAAGGAATTTAACCTTCAGGTCTGGTTTGTTAGGAGGAAAGATCCTAATGATGTTAAACTGGATAGTTTAGTTTCAATGGCCAGCTAATGGCAGAAACCACATTGATTAAATCAACATCTAAAAGTTTATGCGTCAAGAAACTTTTACGAAATGAACTTGATTGCCCCATCTTATCATCTAAAGTCAACTTCCGAGCTCCTGCCCGATATAAATGCTCGTAACAAGATAACACCATTTTCACCACATTCTTTCCAATATATCATGTAAAATTATAATTATGTAATATTTTATGGTATTAAACTTTGTGAAGCCTTGCTGAGTTTCTTGCCGGAATCTTCTCAGTTCAAGTGTATTGAAATTGAATCGGTGGAAAAAAATTGGCCGACAAAGCAAAATAAAAACTTTTTCAATAATTTCCTGTCGTAGCAACTAAATATTTTGCAACCGTCACAGAAAGAATTTAGTAACATTAGCTATTTTTTGATTGTTGGAAGTATATTGACCTAGGAACAATTTTGCATTTGACTCTAAAACAAAGTTTTAAATATTTGGCTACGGTGACAATGGAACATTGTAGGTATATTCAAGTTTTATCGTTAATAATCTTAGCAAAGTAAGAATAGTTGTAGTGATTACCTTTTGTCAAATTAACAACGCAAATAATTTAGCAATAAAAAAGTTGTTACATTGACAATGTTGCTTGGATGAAATGATAAAGGCAATGGTAGCGGGGAAGGGTCGGTGAAAGAGGGCGACTCGCGCGCCTCGCCATTCTGTGTCGTCACTGCGCTCCGTCAGTCGCAATTTTTGGGAATTTTGAAACATCATATTATTGTGTTGTTGCTGTGCGAAATCTTTATAAAATAAAGAAGAATAATTATGGAACAAAAATTGATATTATTTTTAAATGACGCCAAGTTGAGTCATCTTGCCGAAAACATGATAGGTAAGTGTTTTCTTGATATTACTTACCTAGCTAACCTGAAGTTTTAATTATGATATTTTTATGTACGTCCACTAAAGTTATTGAGGCAATTTTTTAATTCACTGGGTGAAGAATAAAAGACCTTTCAATGTTATTATTTTATCTTAACACTTTTATTGACTATTATTATGTAATTTATTTAATTACTAACATTATTATGTTATAGTAGTATTTTTAACAAAATCTATGCATTTTTCAGTTAATATATATATATAAGTTAGTTTTCTAAAATAATGTTTATAATAATTATTTTATTTTTCAGGAATGGGATGGGATACACAATTCGATCACGAACTAGAAATATTGGGGCCATTCGATTTTAAATCAATAGAATAGGAGGACGGTATATAAGTTTTTAGCACTTTGAGATTGGTATATCTCAAAATCTTGACATCCTAGAGCAATTATTTGGCCGGATTTAGATTTAGCGTCAAAAAATCTACAAGAAATGATATGAGACACATCATTTTCAAAACAATAATAAAATTTTGTAAACCAGTGATAAGTAATTTTCTAAATTTAAAATAATCATTATTACTAAGATTTATTTTATATTTGTTCCATTTATGAGTCAAATATATGCTTAAATATTATAAAATTGTGTTTTTGTTATAAATTCATCACTACATTATGAAACCTGTAAACTATCGTTTTGGAAACCCTAACAAAGATAGTTTGTCTCTCTCATTTTTTTTGTTGCTAGGCATGATCTAGCAATAATTAAACAGCGTGTAGACTCATGAAACTGAAAAAATCTAGAAATAATGGATTCTTTTCATTTCAATCATGCCTAGCAACAAAAAATTGAGAGAGACAAATTATCTTTGTTAGGGTAGCAAAGCGATACTTTGTTAGAACAACTAAAGGGCAATAAACTATATAACAAAGCTACTATGCTGGGGAAGCAAAGTAGAGTAGTTACTGGTACTTAATAAATTTGCTGCAGGAGCAAAACGAGATTAGCCAAATACTGAAATAACTTTGTTATGGTAACAAAGCATTAGTAGTGGTTACTATGGCAGAATAGTTAATTTTGCAAAAAAAGTTGTTACTACCACAAAGTAAGTTACTGTCATTAGTTCTATTGACAATATTAAATAAGCAAGGCATACTGTTGTTAAAAATCTTGTTCCCTGGACAACTTACTACGTGACAATAAAAACATTGCGTTACAGACTATTCTCTATCCTCAGCTCCCCCCTATTAAAGTTTTATTGTCGGGTGCGACAATATTTTTTTCTCAGTGTAGAGTCTATTGTAATGATTGTAACTATCGACGTTCATAAGTGCCTTACCAGGGCCTAAACTGAATAAATAAGATTTTGATTTTGTATCTTGTTCATTGTAGCCAATAAACTATCTATACTTATTCCCTATTATATACACACGCTGCGAGCGACGAAACTTGTGGTCGACGAGTGGCACAATAGTATCAAAATCCGCTGGGGGTGTGAGTGTCGCTTCTTTTCATAGTATAGTTAGTGTTATTTGGCATAGTGGTGCCAGTTCAGGATGTAGGTGGGGGGCATTACCCCTCAGGGCACGGACGCCGCTGTGGAGGCGCGCAGGGCGGACGCGGAGCGGGCTCCAAGCGAGACGTCTCGCGGGCGATGCCGTCGCCGCCGCCTGCCGCCGACAGAACTTCCGCACTCGCACACATTGTTATTCACCAAACTATTATGTCCGCGAGAACCGAGAGATATTTTAAAAGATAGATAACGAGGAAAACTTTTAACAATATTATTTAATTAAATTTGAGTTCGTATTTATTTAACGTTAAGGAATAATTGTTGAAGAATTGGATTTTAAATATAGTGTATAAGAGAGGAAAGTCTTACCACAAAAGATAATGACAAGAACGAAGTACTATAGGAATTATTAAAAAGCATGAAATTCAACTTGGTACTTACTAGTAGGGCACCTACAAGTAATAAGAGTTTACATAGCTCATGTACATTAGTACAATCAAGTACAGCTACAAGGCATTCGTGAATTATGTACACCAGTGAGAACAACATACAATATAAATAAATACCTTGATGATGTTGATGCTTATAGCCTTAGCTATAAGCGCTTAGTATACTTACGTAAATAAGTACTCCTAAAAAATAAACAATTCATGCAACATTATAAAGCAAAGGTCAAACTCGAGCTACACAAGAACGTCACATAACGTGACATAACTATACAATATAAATACTGTCTTTATTGCCGCACGCTAGACGTCCGGCTACTACGCTGATACGGCTACAAATAATGCAGTTCTCAGAAAAGCCCCTAGGCTGCGGCTGATAATCAAACATTCAACTACATATCGGATCGGGGCGGGGCAACTTTAATAGACTCTTGAGTACCTAACCCATGGACTATGTTACATGAGGCTTCATAAAGCCTATTGATTATTTACCTGGCTATACTTAGAGAATATATATGTCTATGTATCTGGTTGTTTTCTTTTGCTCAAACTTATATCATTGTAGAATAAGTTTAAGATTAGTATCTACAAACATGTAAAAGTCAATAAATACTTTTAGATATTTTGATTTGTTTTTTTTTTATTATTGCATCCAAACAAAATTCACCAAATCATGCTAGATTTGGTGAATTTTGGTGAACAACACAAGTGATGTATTCTTTATCTGCATAAAATAAAATGATAAAATGAATCAAACCCTGCATTCGAAGAACCAATGAGCAACTTGTTCTTATCAAGTGTCGGATAAAATGATGTTTCGGAAGGGTCGTGTGACGATTGTTCAGGTCAGTTAGTCAGTAAGGTGATATATACCTGTGCGGTAGCTGGCTATAGACAATATAGAGCACGCGTGCGGTAACATTAGACTCAAATCGGTCGTTAATGTTTTACGATCGTTTGTGGGGGGCCCAATGCTACTGTAGTAACACTGAATTGTGCAACTACTATACTGCAGGTCAAAATCTTGCTCAAAATGATGCTTTCAGTGTACATGTCGAGAAAATGACGAGTAAAGATAATCGTTTGTACGAAAGAATCTCATAACTATTTCACTAGGGATGCAGCTGTGATGATACGGTCGTAATCTAGTAGATGTATGTAATGTACCTAAAGTAATGTAATGTAATAATTATGCTATTGTAAATATATTATTTAAAATATATATACATACAGTCGAACATAGAACATCCTCCTTTTTGAAAATTGGTTAAAAATAAAACAACACTAGATTTTTCATCTATGGACTAAATTATAACACAAAATGTGTTTTGTTATCATAGAGCTATATAGCAAATTAAAAAAAAACATATTCGTACAGCGTACTGGGATAAATAAGCATCTTCCTCTTCACCTTCAAGATGGATCGTTTACGTTAGACGTGGTTTACACTTACTACAATTATTTAACTAAATGAATATACTCATAGTAATATAATTACCTACTAGATTTAGCAGTTGATAAAGTAATATTCATAGCAAATAATATAGTCCATAATGAAATGGTTTCGTACAGCTAACATTCGGCCATAAAATTACTTTTTTAACTATTTTACTAAGACATATTATTATAAATGGTGTTTCGTATCCAGGGTGTAAGTATACAAATCCTGATTTACGGATGAAGAGTTTCTCGCCCTCGGCTAACACTTAGTGGGGAATTGAGGGGATTTTCACGAGTTATGACTTTGGGGATCGACGAAACTGGGTGGGGCACACGGTCGTCGCGAAGATTCAAGCCAGCCGTGGCGGCGAGGATAATATTGGAGGACCTATTCATTCAGTTTAGTGACGTAACTTAAGTTTGTGTGTAGTATCGTATACATCATCACTGACCACAAAATACAGGCATATACCTACAGAATAAAAATAAACAGGAGTTGTCATGTTGTTTGTCATGGCTTGTGTAGGATTTAGCTTAGTTCTTACCTTCTTCTCATAGGATACTTCAAATTTACAGTTTGTGTCAAAGTTTTCGTCGATTGGGAACTTACGCCTTAGAGGTAATTATTTGTAGTTTAAATCTCAATCTTCCCATTGACATTGCTTAGGCTCATTTCGGTTTTCGCTCTTATACATCTCTTTCAAGGGCAGACCTGCAGTATAAAATATTTCACTGTCATTATTCATTGAATGACGTAGGCAACTGGTAAGTAAATTTTACAAGTCACATTCAATAATATCGTTTCTAAATACTGATGGTATGGCAGTAAAGTAAGCACATAAATAGCCACTTACCCGACGGATGCAATGTTTGTTTGCTCGTAATTATTACGTCAAGCTATAAATTGTTAGTCAGACATGCAGCGTGGTGGGCTGCTACAACCGTGCCGGCCGCCTTATCTGTTATTTTTCACCTACTTTTAGTATCTCATAATAGATATTGTGTATTTAAAATTATTTTATCATAATATCTTCATGATACGTCAGATTTGTTATAGTGATATTTTAAATACGTTATCATTATTACAAAGAGAATGCTGTCGCACCAGTAGTAACTCGGCACACATTATGACAATGCAAATAAAATTATTTAGATATAGATAAGGTATACATAGGTACTTAGGTATACTACTAGTTATAGTTTTTACATCGTCGCTATTTTTAACTCTTCATAGGAAAAATAAATCGTAATTGCTTTTGAACTTACAAAAAGAGGTACGGTAGGTACTAGCTACCTAAGTACTCGTATTTTGTACACCGTGTGTTTATTTATTTTTTATGTTGTAACAATTGAGAGCCTGTTGTCTAGGTTTTATAAAAGTGACCAACATTGGCGATTTCGCTTGTACAGTTTGTATATACCAAACCAAACTGAAATGGCGAACCAAAGTAACTGACATAGCTCGACGAATTGGGGGTCGCACGAAACCGCTGTATGCGGGTAGCGCAAGACCGGCCATCGTGGCGATCCTTGGGGAGCAGTCTTGGCCTTTGTCCAGCAGTGGACGTCTTTCGGCTGATATGATGATGATGATAGTTTGGAAGGAAAAAAAACTTCCTAATTTGGAATTGAAATTGTAACTCATAAATGAACCGCAAAAAATATGTAGGCAAAAAAACTTGGATTTTAATTATCATAATTAAGTTATTAAAAGGCAAATTATACAGAAATTGTTAGTAAAACTACGTAAATAATACAAGTAATGGCTAAAAACTACTTAGATTACGGTTTACTTGGTAATGGAATACAAAAAAAAATTACAATGAGAGCAACTTTTTCCTTATTTTTGTTATTACACTATTCTTAGACTAGAAAAAGTCAAGGACTGTTTAAAAATGAAAAGATTGTTCATATTCACCCGATAAAACACTGGCTTTATTAGAATCCTTAGGTTGTCGAAGTGGCAATATTGAAACCTAAGGGAGTCTGCAAATGAAAATGGTTCTGAGTTGTATCCTATTATAAAGTAAAATTAGCTAAATTGAATTGTTACCCAGCGAAGGAGGACATAACTATTACTGAAGACGGGGCTTACTATTTTTCTATTAAACCGTAAGGTTTACTCAACTCGACTTTTGGTCTTGACTTAGACTCTACAACTACAACACACTTACAGCTTACAAGCAAGTGGGGCTTTGTTGGAGCTTCTGTTCAAAGCAATGACAAACAAAAATTCGATGATTCTAGTCTAGTCTTCATGGCCATTCTGGTTTTGGTTGATGAAACAGCTGTTTGGGAGAACGGCGCCCATCCTCAACATTTTATTGTAGTCCTATTATGTGTAACGGCGTAGGTATTTAGTAAGCTGACCGCTTCCCCCGGGGTAGAGTCCTATGAGGATTTCCCACGAAACATTTCTAGCTCTATATGCTTTGTGCAACTAGAACAAAAAATAATAGTGATTATTATCTATTATTTTGTTGATAACTTTTCAACACTTATATACTTTTTGCATGGAGTGTGTTAGTTTTAGAACTAATGTTACTATTGTTTTCATACAAAAAAGTCTTGTGTTTTGATGAACAATGAGCAGTTGAAAATCTTGTAGGAATTACCACAGACTTGTAAAAATACAGGTACCTACAATCACTTATTTTTACTTGTAAATAATAGTATTGTGCACTGAAACATACTTCGGTGTCATAGAAGACTACGGTTAAAATATTTGGCACTGGTTCAATGATTGATCGCGACGTTCCGACCAAATGAAACTATGCTTCATTTTAACCAAGCACCTATGTAAATAGACTGTTATTTTTAGTAGTTTAGCTGGCACATTTCTTTTATTGTTTGTTTATACGTAAAATTTTATAATGCCTTTAATGCATGACATGTTATATTTCGCGACATTTATCTCTATTTCATTGTCATTGGCTAAAAAAACTGTAAACTCTTGTCTGGCTCATGATAATTATTGTTTTACGTATCAAGTTAGAGCTGTTCGATATTATTTGGTGTTCGTTACATATGTACCATATGTATGTACATTATGAAAGTACTATTGTTAATTCGTATGCTTTTATGAAGATGATATGCATCCTAATTGTTTGACCATTAAAGACAGGAGCAACGTTTTACTTAGATGATGTCAGATCAATCACATGTTTCGTACTTACCTACTTAGATATTTCCTCATCAAACTAAAATGACGTTTAGTTAGTGCTTGTCATCATGATGAACTTTTATGAAAAATACCTACTGTGTTTGTCAATTTAGTTATGTTTTAAAATTAGAATTCAGTTTCTGAACTTTGTACTACCCTAACTCTTAGGTTCGGTTGCATCGAACCACTGCTGCACTGGTAATAGGTAATAGTAAAACCATTAGTTTCATTTTGAAGTTCTTTATTCAAAAATGTCCATAGCAACCCACCTGACAAACTGTTAGTTATAATAATAGTTATATCATTTTATAACTGTTCAAAAATACATATAATTAGCTTAAACATAAATACAATTCTAAATATTTTAAATACTAAGCATAATCGTTAGTAATAAATGCATGCAGATAAGTATGGTTGGTGTAATGTGTGACTGTGACGAAATATGCCCATTGAGATGTTTGCGCAATCTTGTAGGTTACGCTGTTAACAATAAGTGACATTATGCGGTGAGGAATAAATATAAAACTGAACAGTAGCCACAGCAGTGAATATTTTAACATTTGCAATTTTAGATTTTCTAAACTAGAACTTAGAGACAATAGAACTTAACTATAAGCTAAAAAATGTTTTAATTCATTTTTTTATTATTTGTAATGTAATATAATAGTAATCTAAAGCTTTTGAATTTATGGATCATACGACAATCTACCTACTGATGAAACGATGACAAAGAATGCGATCAATAGATGTCCCTTGATAATTGCATAAAATTAAATGTAGGTTAAAGACATATAATTTTTTTTGTATGTTTCTTTGACTCGTGTTCGGTTATGTGTGGCTCACTCAACGCTCGTGTTCATACGGTCAGGCTGTACTTCCTGCACCGATGGCAATGCATCTCCCGCACAAGGCTCTGTTATCGTAACACCTAGTGCTTCGTAACTTCGATCTTAGCTAATCACCATATTTACGCCTAACTATTCCATTTGTTTCAACATGATAGGAGTACCTATACTCTATTGACCTATACCGCTTCTCCGCAGATATTCTGTAACGGAAGTATGTTTGTTATTAGCTCATAATGATGCACTTGATATAAACGTGCTTTTTCTCAAATTTCCCGAACGTTAGGTTTCAAGAGATCAAAAGTTGTGAGCACATTTCTTCCAAATATCAATTCAAGCGTAGTACGTTTCATTAAATGTCTTGGAGTGTAAGCGACAAGCCTTTAAAATTTTTTTTAGACATTCTTGTACTTTGTGGGTTCCATCAGCTGCTGCCATTCTTTCTTTAAAATTAGGTAGGTACGTACTGCGCGCTCTGCGAGTCCGATTGACCTTGGATGATAAGGCGTTGTTTTGTTTATGTTAAATAGCTAATTGTTTGCAGTAAATTTCAAATTAAATAATTTGGGTAAGTTTCGATGTATGTTACTGATTTATTGATTCTATTGATATTGACTTCAGCTTGATACCTCCAAGCGTTAAAATAAAAACTGTAATTACATAAATTCAAAAGAAAGGTCCACAAAAGAAAGAAGCCTTTCTTGCCGGAGTCTGTGTAATCCGAACCGGTGGTGAAGTCTATTGTAATAATTGTAACTATCGACATTCATAAGTGTCTTATCGAGGCTTAAACGGAATAAATTAGTTTTGAGTTTGATTGCTGCCCTGTCGCATATGTAGGTAGGTACCTATTTTATAAAATTGTGAAAGTGCAATTTTTCCTACAAGGGAGAAAGGCGTTCGAAGCCTAGTTCAGATCAGTGAAACAATAGGCCATTTGCGTTCAAATCCTATGATTCTATTTATTGGATTGGAGAATTTGAAAACTTCCTTTGAGCCTTTGTACAAAAATGTTTAATACAATTTCGCACCAGCGACATATTGTCAATTTCCAATCAGATAGTAGGTAGTTAAATTACTGAACATCAAATTCCATTCGTACAAAGCTACAGAGTAGACAAAGAAAAAATATGCTACGAAATGCTGTAGTGTAGCGTGGAGTACCTTCAAAATAAAAGTACCTTGTGACTGACATACGCTCCTTTGACGAAATACCAATGTATGTAGATGACTCTCCTGTATCGACGAGTCATTGATTTCCTTTGACAGTTGACCACCCAAACTGATTACTGGTAACTGGCCTGAAAGTTTCACACTTCTCAAGGATTCGTGAAATTCGATGGAACTAGCTTAGTACTGCACTCACTTAGAATTGAAATAAAATCATAAATATTAGGGTATACCAATTTCTATTATTAATAAATACATAATTTAAATGTATTATTTGGATATTATTTCCTATTTTTTATTTTTTACATACTTACTTGAGTAATTTCTATAGCTGATGTAGTAATGAGCTTCCTACATTCACGTTTATTCAAATAACTAAGTATTATGATTGGAAGTTACGATTCAATTTAATTAAAATACTGATGATGCGTATTATTTTATTATTCAGACTTTATACTCAGTCATTATTAATCGCGATCGTAGTCCGAAGATCCGATCGATTGCATTTTATTCCGAATGGAAGTCTAAACTTGAAAATATGAGACATTCAGGGTCAGATTTCAAATTTAGCTATTGTCCTATTTGTGGATTAACTGTTGGTGGTTGATAAGGTGCAGTGCGGGGTTCAAGGGAAGGCTTCCAAAATATCACTCCAAATAGTTACTAATCATTTTGAAGACCATGGAGCCTGATGAAAATAAAATCCGGTATCCAACTAAATAGGTCGTTCAGAATGACATACAAAATTAGTCTTTAATGTTTTAGACTCCAAATATTTTTAATCTGGTATAACATTCGTTTGATCTATACGCCTACGCATTTTAATTAATACGATTCAATCAACCGATGCAGATTCTGGGATTTTGATTTGTATTCACATTTGAGGGCAAAAAAAACGTGTTTTTTACCTTTCAGAAAAAAGGAGGAGGCTGTATGTTCTTTTTTTATATGCGTTCACTCATAAATTGGTTGCTTATGAACCGTTTTTAATAATTCTCATAGTCATATTAATTTTGGAGGTTTTACTCTTTTTTAAAGTTGATTATAGAAATGCGCAATTTGGTCAGTAACTACAGTGCTACCAATTTATTTGTGAACTGCAAGGTGCAATGGCACTGATGGTCACTAAAATGAACTATAAGTATGTCTGCCGAATGAAGTTTAGTAGTATATTATTAACTCTGTGCATGGCAGTAGGTATGTAGAGGCGAAGTTCCTTTTTTTGTAGCGGCGCGTTGTGCCAATGTAGTCCACTTCCTACTTATATTATAAATGCGAAAGATTGTGAGTGTGTATGTTTGTTATTTCTTCACGCTCAAACGGCTGGACCAATTTTGATGAAATTTGGTATGGAGTTAGCTCATCATCCTGGATTAATACATAGCTTACTTTTTATCCCTCGGGATTAAGGGTGAAATCGCGGGGCAGAAGCTAGTGATACTTACCAATAGAAGGGCAGGGGGTAACTTTCGACTTTCTTAAGTACCTTATGAGGGCCTAAATTGAATACCTAAATGAGTTTTGAGTTTGAGATTCATCGTTGGTATTAGGTACTACAGTACCTACAGTAGGCTCACTATCTAACTAAAGTAAATAATAAAATCTGTTTAAGAACTGTGTACGAAACCAAAGGTAGGTACTAGGTATACCTACTTAGAAATCGCTTTCGAATACTGCACTGGTCTAATAGTGCGAATACATCTTTTGCTGTTATTTTTGTGTAAGTTTTGCAATAATTGATTCTGTTTCATGTATAATTAAGAAGTACCTAAGTACATAGTACGTACCTTTTTTGCCGTAATCACACTCGAGGCAGGCGTACTGATGATCTTATAACCCAGCTCTTTCTCACCGGTATCGTGCTGAAACTGAAGCCGGTGGGTCCTTTACCATATCTTATGTTAACATAACCATAAACAAGCATATTATTTGGTAGCATAATATAATAAACATAATATATGAACTATGTAAAACAAACATGTTCGCGGCGGGTGGTTGAAGGCCGCCTACTGTCAGGCCTATTATTCCTATCTTATAGTATGCACAATACTAATTTTGTAATATTAATAATATATGAAATGAAATGAAATGAAATGAAATGAAATGAAATGAAATGAAATATTATTTATTCAAATAGACCTTCACAGGCACTTATGAATAGTCAGACTCTAATGCACGGTTCGGAAGGTAGCTTTTGCTGAGAAGAGCCGGCAATAAACTCAGCAATTACTCTAAAATTAAAAGTATTATGTCATTAAAAGTTATGACTTTTAATGACATAATACTTTTAATATTTAATACATAATACTTTTAATATGCATACCTAACTCAAGAAATAACTGGAAAATATTGTAATCATAGATTGACAATAATATTATTTTTTGGGTTCAAATTGGATAATTTGATTACACTAAAGCTAATTAGAACGGAAAACAATATTTGGTGAACATTTATCCATTTTGGCAACCAAAAAGAATATATAATACAAAATGTACAATTATTCTGATGTGTATCTATATTTATATTGGAACCTAAAACGTTATAGAGTGGGTTTAATTTAGGAGTTAATTTATTTTACTCTTACACTTAGGAAAGGATGTAAAAAAATATTTTGGTCAGCATTTAAATTGTACCTAAAAATAAATGTTACCGACTTCTGCCAGTAGGCAGCGCTGAGGAAAGTCAGTGGCGAAAGTTCATCGAGAAATTTAAAGATGCCGCTGTCATTGATAGTACAAGCTCTGCTTTGTTTGGTATCAAATAACACGTGTTTGAAGAATGTGCCAGAATATTATTATTATTGATTTATCATTTTCTGAATATCTAAGCTTGAAATTCCAATATTAGTAATTAGATTTTCGCGAGTTTTCCTACAAAACTAATCAAGTAACACAAAATCGATGTTAATGTAAAAAAAGTAGAGACCAGAATTCTTTGATGTAGCTAGAAATTTCTTCTAGCTAGAAGAGTTTTTTTTTACGTATCTTCTCTTTCAGTATTATTTTGAATGTTATGTATGTCCCTGTACAGCTTTTAATACTCGTACAACTGTAACCATAATTAAAAAGTCGTAAATATCTACTGCTCTATGTATTATAACGACCATTGGTATAGTTATGAGGGAGTTTTAAAGCTGCAGTGTATCTCCGATACAGACACCTACTTATTTAAAAAAAAAAAAAAATATTCGTCTTTGAGTAATCGGACATCGCTTTTTAGAGCTCGTTGAGTAGTTGAATATATAGATTATTTATTGTTTTGAAAAATATAGGAATACTAAGATAAACAGATTTTATTTATATTCTACTCATTGATATATTAATTGATCGAAGATTCTACATTTGGTACTCTTAAACATTTTTTTATTTGGCTTGCGCGCTATTTATTTTATCATACAGCCTGTTTTGTTCATAACATATTTGTGATTGTTCTCTTTGTTGAATGGATTTTTTTGTAACAATATCAGTATTCTAAAATCAAATTACTTTTAATCCCATGTTAATCTGTAGGGCTTAAAGTGCTATTTAAGTATCTGTTTATGAAGAATAAACTAACTCTTTTCAAATAGATGCAAAGATTATGCACGCAGGATAAAGCAGTGTTGGTGGCATATTGGATCCTGAGCACACGAGGGACTCTAGAGTCAACTCTAGGATATAATGTAGAGTCTTGAGTGAAGAAGAGTAAGTGAGTAAGTGACTGTTTCACTATGAAAATTTTCAACTCGTATAGGTACCTACTTACAGAATGCCACTGATTTGAGCTCAAGGTCATTTAGTTAAAAGTGTTCAACCCAATAGGTACCCTCTATCTAGCTATGTAAGAAGCATCGATTTCATAAAAGAGGTACGTACCTACATATATATTACGGAAAAGCTATTAAGGTACCTATAAATCTCCCGACCGGTTGCTCACATTGTTATTGTGGCACGTCGCTTAGTGTCTATAGAACAGACGGCTATTACGTTACCTTGTACGTATATTATGGAATTATGTCATACTGTTGTTGTAATATAGAATGTTGTAAACAATCAGTTTTGTAGCGCCATCTATAAATTAACCGAGTCAAATGTGTAGCCCTCCAGCGCCCCCATCACTTCACGTCACGTGCAGTGGTTCTCGCCAGCTTTACCGACATTCTTATCAACAGCCAATAGAAACGTGCGCTACTATGCAAATCTCGTTTCGTATACCAATCACAGCAAAGTTCACATTGGTAGCAGTGCGCACTTTGCACATGTGATCGGTCACGTCTGAAACATAAAAAGTTGTTTACTGTAGTTATTGACTTGTTATTCCTTATTAATTTGTGTTAGTCTTAAGTTATTTATAGCAGATTTTCATTTTATTATTTTGTAAATTTATGTAGCAATGAGTCGAAGAGGTGAGTGTACACCTATTTACTTTGCCTTTTTAGTAGGTATCGTTTTGAGCGCCATCGGTGGCAATGGACGAAAATACACCTTCCTTATTACTCACTCACCCTACTCACCTTCAAAACGCTTTTCATGTTTCCGTATAAAATATATAGATGGCGCTACGAAATAAAGTTGGTATACATACAATTTATAACATGTCAGAATTTTCAAGTCAATCCTATAATTTACACAGTTTGCGGAAATGCATAAAAGTACAATAATAAAAATAGCGTAGGTACATCTAGCTTAATTGCTAAGATAATATAAAATATTCGACAAGTGCATATCGGACCATGCTACCGCCTAGGCACTACCACGACAGGTTTGCATGGCAGGTACATTTATTTGTAAATGAGAAATTTTGATCGTATTAGCTATGCTATCATTTATTAAGGTATAGTTTATATTCAAACCTATCACCTACTCATTTTGGGCGACTATAACTTGTGAACAAAAGAAAACTCTCTTTATTCCAAGGAACATAATACTCTCTACCGAGAGCTTTAGTCGTGATAGTTTTTCTTGTAATTCCAGTCCTTGATCATATGTTATGCAAAATTATAGTTTTAGTGCACCTCTAGGGGTTACGTAGCATGTAAGTAGCTCTTACAAAATGGATCTAGTCCTATATATTTGATAAAAAATGTGTTACAACGAGTTTGACTCGCGTGCTGAGGGTAACGTATAGATATAATTCGGGTTGAATGACAATCTCTAATTAATGATCTTAATCAGCAAAATATGAAAATTTGTATTCGTATTTTTTGTGATATTTTATGGTAGAAGACACACCACTATAAGTATAACTACAAATTAGCAAGTTTAGGATTTATTCCTTTACTTATATACTGGATTACGGATCTACGTGATCTAAGTAATAAGATCGAGTAATCTACGTAAGTATTTGTAGGTAAATATACCTACAAAAAACTTACAATATAGGTACTTATTATACCGCGGAGGACAAGGGCTTTACCGCGTCTCTTTGGTGGTAATCGTGACGAATACGATTATTGAAAATCATCCAATGAGTGCTCACAACGCTCATAAAATGGTATTCGTAGTAGCGCGTCATTGGATCAAATCGTTAAGGGTGTTCACTACGATTACCACTAACAGATATGCGATATTCCGGCAGCTTGATATTTTTATTTTATAATAGAATTTCAGTCATCATGACGAACTTAACACTGATAGGTGCCTAGTAGTGCCTACTAATAGCAAAAAAAGTCGGTTAAAAGACATGAAATTACGCCTTGGGGCGCATAAGTTTAAGTTAGGATTAAGCACGTAAATATTTACAATAATAAGCCATTGCTCATCATATATCTATTTAATATTTATTATGTAATTGTAATGTTATTATTTTGATGTGTATATTGTGTTATTGGTATATTCTTTATTTTCTGGGTGTTTTTGGTGTAGGATATTCTTTATTTGTTTATAATTTATATTTTATTAGGTATAATGGTATAGATGGATAAGGCAACACTATCGCATTCGGATCTCCTGTAATGGTAGTTTGTAAGAAATAAATAAAAATAAAATTTATTTTTATAAATCAAATATTATTTTCTAACACTGTTACACACATAACAAAATTAATCGAAGATTATGCACCAAGGGGATGACGCAGTGTCTTATGTCACGGGCGGCATATTGAATCCTGAGCGAACGAAGGACTCTAGAATTAGATAATAATGTAGAGTCCTGAGTGAAGCGAGGGGTTCATGCCGCCCAAGACGAAGACAGCTTATAATCGAGGTGCATACTCTACTTTTCACACCGTGTTTTGTTTCATATTATTTACAATCGCACACTACTGTCACAAAGTAAGGACCATATTTATACTGTGTTATTCAGTGCTGGTGGCCGGTTCGAATTTCGAATAAAGTCTTTTCATAATGTCCGTACCTCTACATTTTTTACATAAAACATCCAAATTCAAATTACATTAAGAAATTCAGTACAATATTATTGCCCTACTAGACCTCAGGGCTCCTACTTTAGGTTAGGTTCACATTAATATTATAATTTGTCGGTGTCGAGCAGGTAGTATGAAAATAATCTAATATGGTAATAACTTCAAAATAAAAGGAGGGGGTTCTCAATGCGGTTCTTAATTTATTATGGTTTTTTTTGTTAGTAATGTGTTATTAACTTTTAGATATTTTCATACTACCTGCTCGACACCGACAAATTATAATATTATGTGAACCTAACCTAAAGTAGGAGCCCTGAGGTCTAGCAGGGCATTAGGTGCAGTTGTTTTATCTCATGTTAATTTTGTTTACTAATAAAGAGAGTTTTACATTTATCCCGGAATTCTTGTACCTAAGGAAGCCTAATATAATATCCGGTAAGCTTATGATAATTGAACTTATTTTTTGTTTTCAGATTTCCTGAGTCACGGGGCTAGTTTCAACAAAAAATACGGTTAGTATTATATTGAAATGACGAGCTTGAGCGAACGAATGAGCTTTCCTTTTATTTCTTTTATTTATTTTCATATTCATAACAGTTACGTTCCTAATAGTAATCATTCTGACCAGCGTGAACGATCAGCTCAAGGTCGTCTAATGTCAATGACTAATTTCCATGTATTTTACTCTAATACCTTAGGTGGTAGTGTGATTGACAACACACAAATATAAAAAATATAGTTTACCACTCGCGCTTTGGTGCCAAAATAATGACATTGAGCAGCACTGAGCCTACGAAATAAATGCATGCTTGCTTAGTTTACTTACAGTATATTTGAATGAATTTCATTAAACTTGAAGCTATGCAAATTGTGGTTTATAAATACGCATTGTGAGCGGAACTATTAATTTGAGTGAATAAACTTAAGATTATTTAACGATTTTAAATCAAAAATATTTTATAATTTGCATGATTAGAGGATGACTCACGCTAGACCGTGTCAGGTCCGAGCCGAGCGTCGACCGTAGCACGGTCCGACTAAAGAAAGAGGCGGGGACGGCTGTGCCGTCACTCGGTATAGCGTGTGTCCCTACAAAATATATGTAATATTAGTTGACGTGCTACGGCCGACGCTCGGCTTGGACCCGACACGGTCTAGCGTGAGTCAAGGATGACAACAGAGAGAGTATATATATAGCCCAATTGAAGAACTTTTTTGGTCCTAAAGAGTCCTAAAAAACAACCTTATATTTACATTTAATCTCCTAATATAACATTTAAATCATACGATATTAAAAGAACCTAAATCTTTGTTTAACACAAATACTTGTTACTATTTCAAACCACCACCGTGCTGTGGTTACCTCACGATGTTTTCCTTCGCCGAAAGCTCAAGCTCATTAGGATTCATAACCGTCATCTTTGTACTTAAATAATAATTAGTAATGACATTCGACGTCTCTACCATTGATGTATCATCGCCTTACTCTTATTTGAATGTTTTTCACATAGATTTAAATTGTTTTTCATCATGATGCGAGGTACCTACCTAGTTACCTATGTATCCTTCTAAAAAACAGCAGAATTTCGTTTCATTCATAAAGATGAATCTAAATTAACTAATTAGTGGAGAGAAATGAATGTGTTTATCGGGACTTTTTAAGTTGTCTGAAAGAAGTCCATTAATATTTTCATAACTCGAGATTGATCAAGAAAATTCTTATAAGTACCTGCACAAATAGTGTGTATCAACTAATTCTTGTGTATATATATTATATATACACAAGAATTGCTCGTTTAAAGGTATTAGATTAGATTAAGCTGTCGGTTATACGGAAAAGAGTGAACTCTCAGTTGAAAATATATAGGTAAACCAACGCTAATTTTACTAAAACAAAGTAAGTAATTTTGTATCGTTAGCGTTATGAGTATGTATATAAGCTATACCTTATATAGGCCAGTCTTAGCTACCTTAATAAATAATGTAGGTACCTAACTTTAGAACAAAGAGTGACATAGTACACAAATTTTAATACATTCGAGATCGTAAAGACAAATGGTCTTATTCATAAAAAGTTACAACTCATCTAAAGGCTTCTTAAAGTTTGTTTTAGAAAAAGTGGTAGGTATTCATAACAGCATTTTAGATCTAAACAGTTCTTTAAACCTATTTTAAGTTACGGAGGCCAGAACCCTACTTTAAAAGCGTTTTAAGGTAAAAGATGGCCGAATGTCTACAGCTGATCAGTAAGAAAATGACATTTAACGTAGGTCATTTATGTCAGTTTTATAAATAATCACACATAAACATTCACAGCAACCACTATGCTATTGATTTGTAATTTGTAATTGTTTATAATATTGCTGATATTGCTTACCCAAACATAAATATTGTCAATGAAACATTTAAAAAAAAATTTTTATATTATTTGCAAAAAAAAAAGTATAAGATATGTAAATATAATGAAAGAATTATTTTGTACATTCCAAAATAGATTTTTATTTTGTTTTATAAGTCGTAGTTTTTAAGTTATGACGATAAGTAAAAATAAAAATACAGTTGCCCTCCTTCCCTATCTCGCAATAATCGCAAATCAAAAAATCTGAAATAATTACAGTTGATTGACATTGATGTAAATATTACAGGAAAAATAGAACGAAATTTCTAAGTTTTTTAACATCATCAAAATTTCTTCATAAACAAACATAGTTATGCGGTCTGGTTTTTTTACTACATACATACGAACATCGGAACCCTCGGTGCCGAATCGGACTCGCACTTAGCCAGCTTTCTTTTATTTTATTGTATTAACTGTAATAATATCTATGGTCACACTTATTTGGTGTATTTTTTGTAGAGGATTGGGTGTGTTTGGTCAATTTGATGCCCAACTTCACTATAATGGCAACATTTTGATTTATAACGCCGTTTTAGTTGTAGAAGGTTTACGAAACGTTTATGAATACGAAATGTTAAAGAACTGCATTTTAATAAATACATAAAGAGCATTTTAACTAATGAGTGTTTAAAACCTTCAGTACCTAAGCTAAGAAATTCTTATGTTATTTTATTGGTCGACTATTATTCGTTAAGTTATAAATCCTATAGTTTATAGATAGTTTTCCTTTTAACTTTGTTATAGGTATACCTATATCTACAACTGCCGTGTTTTTTTTCGCATACCCAAATATTCATTTCACTTGACTCTCACTAATATATACACATGCCAATGTACAGCTTTCTAGTATTAAGAGACTCTGAGTGATGGACAAGGTAAAACAAAACTATTAATTCCTTGTTGACTACAGAACCGTTTGGATAATATAGCAGGGCTCTTCCAACAATGAAAATTGCATTTATATAAAACAAATTACGCAATAGGTTTAATCAAAGTATGAAATAATACCTACATTGATTTTCAAATCCAAAGAAGTGCAAATTCATGAATAATAAATGAGTGAATTGAGTCTGCGTGTTACGTAGATATTGTTGTTTTAATTTCGTTCTTTTATTTCCACAATGGCTTAGCAAAACTTTCCTTTTATTTTCAAAGTTTAGGAAACCTTTACAAATCAAGCAGTCACATTTTTAGTACACATAATATCTGCAATTTCTTAACAAGACCAAGCCTTAATATCATTGACGTCAAAGTTTAAAATGCGTCATGTAACCACTCCAATGAAAATAACAAAGGGTAAAGGATTGGTCTTTTTAAGTTTTGTAATTATTACACAATTTCATTTAACATAATCATTATGTCAGCCGTTGGACCTACCAAGTTCAATGGTTCGTTTTAAGTAAATGTAGTCGTCTACAACTTCGAGTGCAGAGTTTCCAACCTTTACTTGAGTGTGTGCAACATGGACGTACGACATGATTTTTGTCTTATCCATGTTCATTTTTATACCCCCTTATTGAAAGACTCTGTCGAATCTCAATTAATATCAAAGAGTACTAATCTTTATGAAAATATATGTGCAAAATGTAATAATCCGACGAAACAGTAAAGCGAAAGCTCCTAAACTAATTTAAGTAATATATTTTAGGATTAACAATCTGGTGCTTAACGCTTCTAAAACTATGTTTTTAAGGTTTTCTCTCCCCAATATTGCTAGAGTGACGGCCATCCTAGTCGCTGATGTTATAAGTTATAGCATAACATTAAATAGTAAAATACAATGGGGTCCTTACTTATAAATTGAGTTCCGCCGCTTTCACAGTTAGTACATTTTTGACCAATAACAGATGTGGCTACAGCTAGGATGGCTTACTTTTCGTACTCATGTCTATAGTAGGTACAATGTCTAATGTTAAGTGTTCGTAGGCGACTTCATGTAGACTTGGTTCTTTTCGTGGCTAACACGTCGTCTGCATAGAAATCTATATATATAAAAGAAAATCGTTTTTTTTTTCTCCGAAAATCGGCGAGCCTACAGGGCAACATTTAAGAAAAAGTCGGGTTATTCACACCATTTAACTATAACTCAAGAACGACTGGACTGATTTTCATGATTTTGTTGGATTTGTCTCCGCCCCGAATAACAGATATAAATAAAAAATCACAAAAAGTATTTTTATTCTCTGGGCTGGACAACGTCTGGCGGGCCAACTAGTAGTTACATAGAAACCCAGTAGTGTCGCGGGGTCACGTCGCCTGCAGTTGCTATGTGAAATTAGCTTCGAACTTGTACCTTTGCAGTCTTCTGCTATTGGGATCGGCTATGGACTTGGAATATATCGTTAGGTATCTTGCAGAAAAGGCCAATCTATTGCTTGGGTCCTCTCGATTCCCTACTAAATGGGATAATTACGGTCGCTATAATTTTTTGTTAATGTTATATTTGTTCGTAAAAAAATTAATCTATTTGACATAAACAGTAACCGCCATAGCTTAAAGACAAGAAACAAAATTATGTTTTTTCGAAACCTGCACTCGTTTTTCTATAATATAATCCCCTAAGAAGTAACTAAGATAGAGTCTGTTTAGAAAGTGGAATAAGAGGGCGCTGCTGTGCTTTATCACCTTTTTTGTTTAGCGGGTACTAGAATATCTAATTATGTTTGTAATATAAAACGGAACATTCGTTCACACTTTGGCTACGACTATATTGGTAGATATAGAGTGATAGTAATTTTATATACAAATAACTAATAAGAGTAATCCTTGAGAATTTCGAATCGCGATGAAATGAGATGTCATAATACTAATGTACGTAAGTGCGAGAGAGACAATATTAGAAGTTTTTGTGTTGCTTGGAATATGGGATTTTGGTTTGTTTAGCCTTGCCGGTCGAGGCTACGTACGTAGACCTACGCATCCGTAGAGATCGTAGCAATAAAGTCCCGCTACGCAGCTTTGCTGCTACGCTAGTGCTACGAAGCACGTAACCACAGCTTAAATATTACTACAAGTTGGGTATCGAATGTACCTACTTGCGCAGAGCAACGGCGGGGTTCTTACGTGGATGCGGACGGCACGGATCGCTGCCTGCAAACATGGTACCGTACCATACCGAAATCTAATGACCTATTAATTTAAGGTCCTGTCAGAATTGATCACATAAGAGTTCACCTCTGGAAAATTAATAAGAAGTACTTTCTGATTCATGTATTACTGAAAAAATATTTATTAATAACCTCTAAGAAAAACCAGTAGTTATTACGTAACAACCTACGGTTGAGAAGATTGCGAGTAAAAAGTTCATAATCAGCAAAGGGTGAATAAAAATGTTACAAACCTACAGAGGCACACATTTATTTATTTGTATATCTCGAAGCTTATTTATTCAGCTCTTGACTCTACTACAGAATCAGTATACATTTGTAGTTACACGTATGCATAAAGTACAGGATTTGAATGATATTTACACTTACACATGAACAAATAATAAAACACAATTAAACAAGGAAAGATCACGTAAAGCAAGCAAGCGTTCCTGTTTAGATCATAGGTTTCCAACCTTTTATGGACTAGCACCCTATACCCTTTGATACGCCGCGACCTTAACTATCATTACGCGCCCCATTTGCCTTTGGATCCGCTACCGCCCCCGCGAAAAGCTGCAGCTCCCACCAGGGAGCGGTACCGCCCACGTTGGCATCCTATGGTTTACATGTTTGTTTATGACTCAATCAACAGCTGAATGAAATTATATAAGACTTGACAGATCGATAAATTAAGCACTAGAATAATATATATAAAATAGTAGTTTATGATACTGTTGCATAATAGGGGATATTAAATACGAGTGTGAGTTTAAGTACCGAGCCGTAGGCGAGGTTCTTAATAGTATCACACGAGTTTTTAATACCTAATTATGTGCAGTATCATACAGTACTTTATCTAAACTCATCTAATAATGTAATTTAAAGGTAAAAAATCGATAATATTTTGTCATAGGTTTTCATGACTTACGGGTATCGATTAATCGTCATTTCCACTGCCGCCTCCACAATTTCAGATCCAAGCTTATTTCACCTTAGTATCGCTGCAATTTTTCCAAAATAAAATATGTATGCTAAAAAAATCAATAAAATAAACAAACATTAATCATCATGGCGCCCAAATCCTTGTAGGGAAAAACTCGTAAGTTGAGATCTCTATCGCATACGCGACCACAGACAAAGTTAATTTGCATCTAAAATTATAACTTTACGATATGAGAGTAGGTAAAATATATAATAAATTAATAAATTAAATAAAATTTAATTTGCCTCGAGGAAATTTTTTATATATAGTTTGTATATTTGTTGTAAATAATTGTAAATATTGTATATTTATAGAATAAAGTATTTTAAGTTAATGTTATTTATAATATATTCGTAGGATACTTTTAATCAGGGTAAAATATATCCCAAGTAATACGGGTGGAACTATGGCGCGGAAACTATATAGTCAACTAGACGAGTTTTGTTTCTCTTTACTTTAGCATCTTTTACAGCTTTACATAATATTATTATTAACACTCTATCTTGGCTTTGTCTGTGACAGATGGACTGAGTTATTATGGCTGTAGGCTTTCATTCGGACTTCAATAACATTAAAAATTTAATTCAAATTAGCAGCAGGACAAAAGTAAAGTAAAATCAAAAGTGCATTAACTAAGTACCTAATGTTTGGAAATCAATAAGAATCTATTTTAAGTCAAATCTAAACATGGTGTAACTAAAACTTTAAGTTGGCCATTTCCAGACCTATGTTGGCTTTTAAAGATTTTTCATGAACCATCCGTAATAAATGTATTTCAACATAACAAATTGTATATTTTAATTCGTATTTTGATATAAATAATTGGAATTAAAGTTGAATTTGACAAACTCAATTATTTCTCTGTTTAAGTAAGTACAAAACGTTGTAGAAATTTAACAGCCACTTATATACAAATTAATTATTTTTAAAATAAAGTTATTATCATTCATTAAATTGTTCAATAAATTATCAATAATGATGTACATTATCCGCAGTATTCAGCCTAATAAACCCAACGGAAATCAGACGGTATTTATATGAATTGAGAATCTCAGTTTGATTATTTGATAAAATTATAAAAGCGGAACGACGCATTTTGTTGCATATTTTAGCTTAAAATTAGCATAAGTTGTGATATAGTTTCAATAACTAAATATTACTTCGTTCAATAAGTTAGTTACCTAATATTAAACAATGTTTTTTATGCAAAAGTATTTTTAGGTTTACTAATTCTATTCATTGTGCAAGTAAAAACAAAGTAGCGGGTGAAATAAACCTCCCCATTCGTGGGGGTGGGAACAAGAGCGAAAGACTAGCTCTCGGCTGTCGTTATATGTGTGAGGCTTGAGCGCAGAAAACAGGGAGGGGAAGGCACGTGCAGGCCGGCGTGCACGTTGACCGCCAGCGTGCTATAGCGCACGTGTCACAGAGCGTGCGCGGCGCGAAAACTCGTCGACTCCTTCAATCCTGCCGCACGCCTCACCGGGAACGGTTGTGTATACGTTTTCCGCGATCGCAGCAACGATTGAGTACGCAAAATCTGAAAGAAGCGGCGCGTGCTCGCGTTGCAAGCCCGCGCGCCGCTTAGACAGACACGGATATATAGACATGGGCACCGACTCAACTGGCCCAGCACCGATGCCGCCGGCTCCCTCAGCATGGTGCTCGCAAGAGGCCAGGATACATTTTGATAAATGTTTTCTACCTCCGCCACCACCACCGCCGGCACCCGTACAGTTGTCCCCGCAGCTATACCAACGCCGGCTATCCACATCTCTTTTTATACCAGGTACGCCTGTGCCTCAATATAATAGTTTATGAAAAATGCAACTTTTGAACATACGATACGAAGCTCATAATTGTGAGTTTTAGAAGTAAATGATCACTTAGTGTGGATTAAACAACAATTACTTAGTTCATAAATACAATTATTTTGTTCTGTTTATTGGCGTCTCGTTGCGGTGGCACGTGAACATTGAATAGCTAATTATTTGCACGCTACGACCACTTGTATGGGCTTATCGGCATGAGAACTAAGGTTTTTAAAATCTTTTGTGATTAACTGCTCATCTACGGTTTTTGAATGTTAAGAAAACTTTTTTGTCAATGTGGTTAAAGATATGGTTCTTGCTTGGGGTCTCGTTACTACGATTACCACTTAGTTTCAATGTAATTTTTGTTGCCGGTTAAAAGCGATAATTTCTTTGAAGGTTCTACATTTGGAAAAACAATAGATATTTATTTTTCAATAGTTAAATAACGATTGTACCTATTACTTGTCTTGAAAATGAACATTTTGGATATTAACAACCTGTCATCTTAGTAGTTTGTGAATGGACACGCATATAACGTCAGTTTATTTGAGAGATATGTAGATTTTAATCTAACATCAACTATTTCAAATTGCAATTATTTCAATTACATAAAATACATAAACAGTCCGTAACTTATAAATAACTTATATCATGCAAAAGCTTTGAGTTGAAACTGGTTACTAGGTCAACAAATTGTTGTAGCTCGTGTATAATATTTAAACTCATATAAAAGCTCCTCAAATAAAAAAAAACGTTTATAATATAATTGTAAAAAAATAATATTTAGCTATAAAAATAGATGTTTTTCTTTGTTGTGAGCTTATGAAGCTACTCCAGACAATTTCTTGATAAACATTAAAATGTTCAATTATTTTATTTAGTTAATCCTACTTTGATTGGCTTAGTAGACTATCTTTGTTTTTCTCCATATAAAAACAGATTTCTTGTTAAATCTATTTTTATAGTTCCGTAGTTCACTACTGGAACCCTTATAGTTTCGTAATGTCTGTTCGTCCATCCTCGGCTTAACTATAAACGATTAGTGTTAGAAAGAAGATCGCACGCGACCGGAATGTGTCAGCGTTGACAATAATAGCGAGAGCGTTTCCCGGCTGAGAGCCCTCTGCGCTCGCCGATGTCCGGTATGGTTGGTGCAGCCATCAGAGGCTACCAACTTTAGACCTTTCCAAAAAAAAATAGCGGGAGCTATAAGAAATGAAAATGAAGTTATTTCCAAAATACCGGTATCATCATCATCATATCAACTGAAAGACGTCCACAGCTGGACAAAAGCCTCCCCCAAGGATCACGACTATGCCCGGTCTTGCACTACCCGCGTCCACTACGTAATTATTTTAGTATACCTACGATTGTATTATACCATTTATTCCTGTGGTTACGTTTACCCGCGTTTCTTTTTGGGCGAAAAAGAATCATACATAGGTACCTACTTCCGTTATTAAAGGCAGCCCCAGAACACTATCTAAATCGGCGGGGATGGCATATATTTCCACATCTACTGGTTATAAATTAAAATTAATTACCTAATAATCTTTGTTACGTTAAAAAAAACAGTCAAAGTTTCAGAGTTATATTTTCTTCTATCATGGTAATTCTTTGTGTTCGATATTTTATCTTTTTATATGTTTCGGATGGCATGCAAGAAAAGGTTAATTTTTAAAGGGAATTTTCTTTAACGTTCAATCAAACAGTGTTTGATGAAGATTGGCAGAGGGGCAGGGCAGAGCTTGGACCTATGAGATAAGTAGGTTGGCATTTCTATTCCAGGACTTGTGAGAAACTAAGGACAGCTCCTAAAATTATTGTCTCATACAATACAGATTGATGAAAAATTGACCAAAACTACCAACATAAACTTATCCATGATTAATTATTTTATATACCTAGACTAAATGTTAAAATTTTTGATCTCTTGTTTGATAAATTGAAGAATAATAAAAGCTTTGTTACATTATTTTGGCATGAAAGTTGAGCAACACTGTGAGTGGAAGGTTCTTAGTTTGTTAATATTCCACCCTCTATAACTTTGCATTTTGATTCTTAAATAAATAGGAAGTAAACGGCTTTACACAGATGATAAAAAAGTCATACAATTGTCTATGATTAAAAATATAAATATATTGATATGCATTTTGTTACATGGTCTGTATTCAAGGAATTGAAGAATATTAAAGGGCAAACATACATTCAACTCTATAACATTTCATTGCTAAATATTATTGCAATATGTTATAGAATAGTATAGTTATAGTGCTTGCTATGAGTAGCTTATCCTTAAAAAATCATGCTTCTTAGTTGAATACTACTACTATACTACTACTATTCGACTAATTGATACAAATTTTAAAAACACTGTATAATACTAGTCCAATTGTATTGAATACTCTATATTCAAAACTTGAGGTCCCTAGCTCGAGCTATTAAAAAACTAAGTATTTAAACTATTAAAGTGTAAAAAAAAAATATGAAATCCTTTATAACGCATGAAAAGTTTGAGAAATGTAATAGTACATTTCTAAATAAATACTATAAGAAAGCTTATATTTTAATAATCAAGATTCTGCTATGAATATTAGCTGAGAAAAACAGGTTACTAAAAATAAATAGCCAATTAGTTCACGAATTATTATATTTGTTTTATGATGCCAACAAAATCGAGAAATAAATCCTTCCCAGCTTATCAAAGAAAATAGAGGTAATTTTCAATTGGGATCTTATGAAGCTAGCATGGCAACACCGCAAGTGTCATGGGTACCATGCCAAATTTTGGAGCAGGTTAATAATTATTTGGTTTAGTTTTTATTTATTTATAAGTCCTCAGTTATTGTACATAAATATACATTGTTAAACAAAATACAATTAATTAGATAGCGTACCTCATAGAAGTGTAGGTAGTATATTTTTAAAATGACATATTTAAAAAATCTAATAGGGGCTTTAGAATGCGTATGTTTTTGTAACGTATAATATGCCTAATGAGATATTATGAGGATCGTACCTATAACAGTTATAAATTTATCATTAAGAAATCAATAAAAATAATTCACTAACCAGCTATCGGTAATACAATATTGTTTCAATTTTTACAGTATATATTAACCAACTTCAAAAAAGAGGAGGTCAACAATTCGTCGAAATCTTTATTTTTGATGTATCTTCCCGGTTACTCGAAGACTCTACTCGAGTCTAGACTGATTTGGGAAATTCTTTTTTTGTTTGGATCTTCACAGATGGTCCCATGGTCTTCAGGTCAGGATCTGATGATGGGATCCTGGAGAGATCAAGGGAACTCTTCAAATTTTATAGGCAGTTATATAAGGTTTTTTTATATACATTCTAAAGCTCCCTATTCAGATATTTGCGTCTGGTAGTCGTTATCTTATGTTGCTGAGCTGATGATGGAAGATACAAATCCTTAACGGTTAGGAGTTAGGGGATATTTTTTTAAATATTATAGGTAAGACCATTAGTTGTATTCTTTGATGTGACAATGGAAGGTACAACACTAATATATAGTCAGATTACCTATATTATATTCCTTCCAACATACTAGGGGCGGCTGATAACACCGCGGCCTAAGGTACTTAATGAAAGAAAATATATGGTTTCTATTTTTTATTTTTCAATATAATCTCTCTCAAGTGAAATACATTTCTCACATCTCGCATACAATGCCTTTAACCCACCCAAAAAATATTCTGTATCTTTGTCTTCAAAATGACGATCAACCGCAGCTTTCATTTCGTTGTTATCTGCAAATCTCCGGCCCCGTAAGTCCTTTTTCAAATTGGAAAACAGGAAAAAATTGCTAGGTGCTAGGTCGGGGCTATATAGAGGTTGGTAATTTTTTGAAAACCCCGTGTCTTTCAGAGCTTCCCTCGCAACATGCGCGAGCACGTTGTCTTGCAGAATGAGCACTCCGCGCGACAGTTTAACACGTCGTTTCTGTACAATAGCCTCGCGAACCTGAGTCAATAAATTGGCATAATATTGGCCATTCATCGTAATTCCCCTGGGTAGGTAGTCGATAAGCAAAATTCCCTCGCTATCCCAGAAAACTTCGGTTAGTACCGTGACAGAGCGGCCCGGGCGAGGGTCCTCTTCACAGCTCTCTCGTCCTTGTTGAAATAGGTGGACCCATTTTATCACCATTGTATATGAAGGCGCAGAATCCTGAAGAACCGATGACATCTCTTCTCATCTCAAAAATGTATTTTAGAGTATTTCCCTTCTTTACTAGGAATTGTATCACGGCGCACGGTGTACAAAATTTCGAGAATTTCCAGATTTGGCTGACATAGTGATGTTTGTTGTTCGATAAATAATTGAACTGTGAGTGCAAACTTAATTTGTGATTACTTTTATAATACTACTGACTGTCGCAACTGGTGACATGAGTAACAAGCTAATTACTCATCGTTAAGTACCCTAGGCCGCGAACTTTTCAGCCGCCCTGGTAGTTATTTTACGCTCTTCTTTGAAGGCGGTTCTATTTTTTGTTTATTCGTCAATAGATACATACAAATATCGCGCGCGATGAATTATTGATAAATTATATCAAAATCATGAAAGTATCAAAACTTACGTTGTCAAATGAATAGGTACCTAAATCTCAATCAAATAAAACCAGTGTACCTATCGATTTAAAAAACCTATAATACCTACTTATATTATTCGTAAAAATAACTTTAGCTTACAATCAAAAAACTCAAAAAAATCAATTGAGTGATTTACTAGGTATCGGTTCACACGAGCTCATACAACGCATATGATAGCTAAGCGGATCTCGGCGATTGTCCCTGCAATGAGTTCCCGCATGTGCCAATTAGTAGTTGATGCATTGTCACCGGAACGAACTACTGCGTGTCACTAACTGAATGGAAATAAGACATGCTATCTCTACACAGTATAAATCAAAATCGCTTTTCGCGTCTGTCAGTCTGTATATCCGCTAACTCCTTCTAAACCATGCGACGGATTTTGTTGCGGTTTATAATTTTTATGTATTATATATAATAGTATATAATATTAAAGCTGAATAGTTTGTTTGCTTGTTTGAACGCGGTAATCTCCTGGTCTGAATTGAAAATTCTTTCACTAATAGGAAGTTACAGGGATACTGTGAAGGTTATAAGTTACTTTTTAGCCCGGGAATGCGAATGAAGTCACGGGGAACAGCTAGTATATAATAAAACCAAATTAAACTTATCTAATTTTTTAAATTTACATGACTTATGTAGGTATAAATATATAGTAGTATGTATGTAGTAGAGAACTGTAGTTATTCCAAATCCCAAAGAAAACTCCGTGATGACATATTTCTACCTGTTACGGTTGACTCACAGTAACCATTTCTTTCATTAAAACTTAAATAAAAAAGCGTTGCGTTTGCATTATTTGCGACGCTATTTACCTTCTACGTTTAGTATTAATCATTAAATGTAAATAGTAATTATCGTTTACAACATATCATTCTAATGAATACTTGCGACCGAAAAAAATAAATCACGGGGGAGTCGCTCGGTGGCTACAGCCGGGCGAGTGTTGAGTGCTGTGCTGAGCATAGGTTCGTAGCCTTTTCGCGCGTCACTTCCAAACTTTTTTTTGTATTGTGTAACGAACAGTTGGCTGTAAACATTGCTTACAAAGAAGTTCTCTAATCAAAGGTGGTTATATAACATTTTTTTCTAAATTACACCCCCGCAAATCATCACTAACTACATAATGCTATAATCTATCTACTGTTTTTATAAGGTACCTGTCTCATATTTTGCACATCAATGCCTTAAATTTTCTTGTTATTTTGTTTCAATTTACCTCTATTTCGATTACAGATAACAATGACTAATCGTAATTTATAATAATAAGTCATTTATGTGTGTAAATTATTTTTTTCGTATTTTTCTACCTTTATGTGAAAATATTTATGAAAGACATACATGGTTAGCAAGAGGTTATGCAGCATTATGTTTTTCTCGAGTACGAATCGAACTCGTTACTTATCGCATGGCAGTCAAAGTATTCAACCTCCACACCACGACCCCGTCATGTTAAATATATATTTTGTGTTAAAATTACCTGTACCCCGAGTGTAAAGAAATTAAGTTAGTAAATGCTTACTATCACCTGTGCTTCACGTAGGCGTTTATTACCATTTCATAAGGCAGAAATTAGTTCCACGAGTACTCCGCGAGAGGCGCTGTATCAAATCGTATAGAGAAAAGTCGTAAACGCAAACGCGGTAGCGTCAATTCTTTAGTTATAATTAATTATTATTTTATTTACATTTATAAGTAAGTAGTTTGTTTTATTTTAGGAAGCAAGTAGGTTAGTGTTAAATACATTATTTCTTGAAAAACTTATGATGGGGTCAACTTTGAAATGAAAAATTCTAATATTCCGATTGAATATCTCGTTTAGGGCATTTTGTATGAAACAATTGTTTTTTTTTTATAACCAGTTGAACCACTGAGTAGGTGAATTGATGCTGTAAAATAATGACGTTCATTCAGGCGTGATCGTGTGACGAAGCGAAATCTAAATATGTTAAATTTAAATAATATGATTCTATTTGGCTTTGCTGTGAATCTTATCTTAAAATTAATAATAATAAAATAAAAATAGGGATTCATTTTACATAGTTATTTAACGCTGTTTAGTGCGGTTTTATTTTTAGTTGAATTTTTTTTATATAACTCATATAAATAATATTTCATATAGTTAATTTCATTTCATACCTATAGTTATTTTATGCTGTTTAGTGCGGTTTTATTTTTTGTTGAAAGTTTTTAACAAAAAATAAAACATAGAACTCATAAGTATATCACTCCGCTTGGTATTTTTTTTAAAGGACTAAAGTTGGTTGATGGCTTCCGCAACCTTGCAGGACAAATTTTGGTATTTTCTGCATCATTATCACAGATACTCACTTGGAGGACATAAATGTGTCGAATATTTTTATATTCGCAAAGAACATTTTGTTCGTAACAAAAGTCACGGAGACAATTGACCAGTTCTGACTATTGAATAGTCAGAACTGGTCAATTTTATGTAAGCGAGTTTGATCTATGTCAGCTATATATCCACGTAGGTTATTGTCTCGCGTACAGATGGCGCTGCTTTCCATTTGTATATTATGATTTGCGCACGAGTGTCACGAGTTGTTGTAGCCGAGTATACAAATATTCATAGCTATACCTACTTATCTACAAAACTAAGTAAATTCATATATTGATAAAAAAAACACCTCGAAAATATATTCCTATTAGTGGAAAAAGATTTTGATTCGTATCTGTAAGTAATTTTGGAGATAACTCCTACACCCGAATTTATTTATTTTTTAGGATTAGGATTTATTTATTAGGAAAATAACATTAAGATATTTCCTTAAAATTTTCAACAATCTAGGCTAGCTAGCATTTAAACACGCTTCAACGTAAGTCTAACTGAGTATTTATTAGATTACTCGAGTACTAAAATAACTATCTTGCCCCATCATTAGTCAGATCATCATCGTTTCAGAGTGTGAGTAAAGTTTTCATGAGAGATTTAAACTAACTTCAAATTGTCATAACTTCGTAATGCTCAGGCTTCTGAATTCTTGAAGATGTACGGATACTATCCGCAGTATTCGGCCTAATATACCCACCTGTATTAATGTAACTACTATGGTTATTTCGCCGGTGGAGGTTGTAGGATTCGAATTGCGTAAATTTAAGGTCAAAGGGTGGGCAGAGGGTGGCAAGAGTCACGTGTCCAAAAGTCCGGATTGGTAGGTATCTTTCCTCGTACCAATTATCAACTTTAATTTTGTTTTTTTGCATATTTTGATCGACTAGGCTATCTTACCTTACTTCTGACGTTGTGGTGTGTTGATTTATACTTAAGATAGTCGGTAAACGGCTTTGTCTCAATTCTTCAAAAATATGTTACTAGTATCGCCATCAAGTTATAATCTTATTACCTACTAAACACCTACCAGTAATCTAACACCAGCTCTCTTCTATATTTAATAGCTTAGCTCTTGTCGGTGTAGCTTCTTCCATTCCTCTGTTGTTTACTGCTTCCTGCACCTCCTTATACGACACGACGTCCAATTTTGCCTTCAATTGGTCTATATAGTTCAATCTAGGTGTTCCTAACCTCTAAAACCAGTACACTTGTAAAATTTCATTAAATTGGAGATTGTTTTTTTTCTAACTCAGTCAGCCGAAAGACGTCCACTGCTAGACAGACAAAGGCCTCCCCCAAGGATCTCCACGATGGTCGGAAATTAAATTATCATAATTTTGGACAGAATTATATAAATACGAGTGAAAGAATAGGTTCAGCCTCCGCTCAAACATTTCCAAGAATTGCAGCGAAATGAGTAGGTACTATGATATCGATGTTTTAACAATCAATCGGTAGATATGCGTGCCAGGTGTAATAAGTGTAGTATAAACAGTGATGTTATTGTAGCGTGGTGTGCGGCTGCACACAATGAGTCGATAACACAACTAGCGATAACATGCAGCCAGCTGACAACCCTGACATTGAACCACTCATGCACTGTACCTTGCCGCTATTCAAAGTTCATGCTGAATTATCGTTACACCTCAGAAAATTAAATAAGAACGCCAGTAGATTTTCCATTTACTAAGGTTTATTTAGAATTCTCATGTCCTGCTTTGTACTTCTCCTTTATAACAATTAATTAGATATCAAATAAAGAATAATAAGGATATAATGTAATGTAATTATAATGTAACATCAACAACAAGTGCATTCACATAAGCATTCTAAAGAAAACCAATTATGAAGAGTGTTTGGCAGTTGGTTGAACATACAAAAATAGTGGATAGATGGGGGGGGGGGGTTCCGGCTACGTGTTCAAACCCATTTTTAATTAAGCCGAAATTTGTCACTTAAGCCCCAACAATTTTGTTCCAAATGGATAAAACGGTAATACTCATTACTATTCTATTATAAAGAAACTAATTTTAATATACTATTTTTCTTTCCTTCTTTATAGTCATGGTAAACTCTTAAATATCGTTAAATCATTATCATTAAATTCATTCTGATATTTGTTATAAACTTTAATCCAACAATTAATAATAATAATTACTGTGGGACCTAGGTCCAATTATTTGGGCTGAGCACGTAGCAGAAGACCCCACCTACCCGCTAATTTTGTTTGACAGCCCTTTCCACCTATGCTTATGAGTACTGCTATGGGAAAATAGAGATGTGTGTAGTATTTGTTAATAGGTCTGGTATACAAATAAATAAGTTATAAAAACATAACGAGTATAATGGACCGTTACAAATTTAATTTTGAAGGATCTGAGTATACTGCACAAGAGACAAGTATTCTGGAAATTTATCAGTTTTCTAAAAAAATAAACAAGATTTAATTCATACAAAAATACTAATAATAACTACGACTGCTGTAAAAAGAAAACAATAATGACACATTTTATCGTTTGCTGTCTATTATAAATGACAGAGTTGAGGATGATTGAGGTAAGTAGCCTACGCCATCCGAGATGAAGGATTCTAATAACACCACGCATTTGAAATCAGTTCAAGTTTTTATAAATTATGATGGAATATTGAAACGGACGAATATTGTATGTTAAATTTGGGTTTGAAGCGTAATAAATGCACGTTTTGTAAAAAAAAACGTTATTTAAATTTACTAATATCTACAGTAACTACATAATTATTAAAATCTTGTTACAGTATTTCAGATGAAATTAACAATAAAAATAATGCATGCTTCGTAGCAATATCAAATATAGTAATAACTCTGCAAATACAATCAATTTTCAATACTTCCGATTGGTTTTCTTATCGCCTACATATTTCAATGGCGTTTACAACAATAGTGTTTATCACACATGACCTTAACTCTCGGGACGAAGCCGAATAACTTTCTAAGTTGTTGCTTAGTGTTCGGGTGACTACCTACTTATTTCAGATGATATTTTACCACTATTTATACTAATGTTTATTAATAAGTATTCGATATTACGAGAATCAGTTTCATTTTCTCAAATTCCATAATTTCGAGAGAAAATGAAAATTATATAGGGTTGATTCCATAGAAAATGGGTGAATGGAGAAATGCTATCATCAGATCAAAAAATGCCTAACCCGATTTCAGTAACACTGACTGAAGTCTTTTTACGAAGAACGATTGATCTGGATTTTCTGAAATTCAGAAAGTTGAGTCCAAATAAATGTCTTTGTAACTTTTTTGTAACTAGCAAAATCTCAACACAAAAATCATAAAAATAAACTGTTTGCTGTCGGATGATTTTGTACACTTGTACGTATTTTTATGCTATCAAGAGTAACATTTTATTTCAGGCAAAATGGAAAAAGGCGTGACTTATTTAAAATAATATGATTATTATCGCAAAGTTTTTATGTATTATTAAAACAAAGATTTAGATTTTGCAATGGTTCATCTCGCAATACCTACAACGTGTTACATTTGCTTACAAGATTATACCAATAAATAAAAACAGTGTATCCAATGCGACCTATTTTATAACAGCGCATAGGTACACGTATAGACAAACCAGTTACATAAATCTGTTCATCATCCGTCAACAACAAGCGAGCAAAGCTCACCGATAGTGAAATCCGAATATGAATTAATGCGCATTAAACATAGCAAAGCGGTAATTTCTCGCAGGTTTCGGCAGCGGCGGTGAAAGTGTTCGTATTTTTGAGAAAGGAAAAGTTGCTTATTTTTTTTGTGGTAAGAGGCTATGCGCGGGCGCGAACGGCTAGTCGTCGTCGACGTCCCCCCCCTTCTACCTCAGTCCCCCATGAAAGTGAAACCTGCCGCTCACCCAGCTTTTGGCAGCAGCTCTTAGCATTCCAATGTCAATGTAGTCGCGAAACAATATTAGATGGCGTTTGAACTTGCTATTTTTTGCGTCAATCGCAATGGCGTGACCTGTATTTTGCTTTCTCTTCGCGGCTGAGACAGTTTACTCCTGTAAAACTAGTATATATATTTCAAATGGCCTTATTAAAATTGATTAATATTCATTTTGAGAATATCATAAATGTTTTTTAAAATTAAGTAATAAAATCCAGTTAAATATTAGTTTCAGTTGTACTTGGAGGGTCCTGGTAGCTCTGTAGTTCAAACTTGCTAAGAAATTGTAACTTACAATACACCTACCTACATAAATATTTATTTATTCCAAGAGCCAGAAATTATTTAATATTTTTTTTTATATTTCTTTAACATTTATGTATTCACCTCTCGTAATTTTCTTTTTTTGTATATAATTTCTTGGGGCAGCGATTTGGCACAAATTTTCTATTTATAGTTAGGTAGTTTTGTTTGTTGTTATTTATCGTTAAATAAAATGTTGTAAATTTTTTTTAATAATAAAAATCGTTAAATTATTTCTTTACTATTTTCAGATTTCACTATTAATATTATTTGTATACACAGGGCAGTGATCTGGGACAATGTAGAAATGAACCATTTAACATTTACCGTAAAATGCTGTGACGTAGCACCCGCGTGCTTGCACGAGAGTCTTCATCATCTCCTGTTCCCAATAATTTCGTGTAGGCGCATTATTATGTACTCTTCTTCTATCCGTCATATCGGTCTTCACTCGTTTCTTACTCATATCATCTTTCACACAATCCATCCGTATATTTAGTGGTCTTCCTCTTCCCGTATATATTCATTCACTTATATGTTCATAACTACATACATGCACACATGGCATTCATCCCTCTTCATACAATTTCCATGCCATGACAATGCTTGCACGAGAGTAAATTTTTTTTTTTTACTCTTTTTATTTTTATGCTTTGCAATACATTATTTAATTTATTTCAAATATACATCCACATTATGTTAGTAATCACATATAAGCTATGTAAGTGGTACAGAATCATCCTAAATAATATTATTGTAGATTGATAAGAGAGACCCAAAACCTTATATGCATGTAGTTCCAGTGCCGCACAATCGGAGAATCATTTTATTATTTTCTCTAATTTTCTTATTTTTATCAATCATGAAAAGTTTTGTATTTTTGGTCATATTGTACCAAAACTGTTATCTTAATACTATTAGGAAACTGGTATTTCGTTTGGGCATCATCGGTAGAGTTCAAGTTCGCATCGCATTTGAGACAGTAGCGATAAACTTGGGTTATCAGACATTAAAAATATACTGTAATAGGTATTAAATGATATACAATAACATATCTGTTGCTTATTAGAGCTGTCTTCATAAACTATGGGAAATAATTAATTAACATTAGGTATTAAAAAAAATATACATAGTTGAAATCTATAACAAAAACAAATAATACTTTCATGAACATGTCCCTGTTAGATCTTTTACTAAGGGCCTATTTCAGCTACCCTTTCGGTAGAACCATTTTCTTTCTAGACTTTTTTTAACTTTTCATTTGTAACGTATGGATTCCAGTATATATTAATCTGAATGTTTTATACATCATTTTCATAATGCACAATCTTTTTATTTTCTTTGGCCTTTACCTCTTTTACGATGATGATCTGGAGTTATCCAAAAATGATTTATAAAATTGTTTTAACTCAAAGGAAAGATTTTGATTGCATTATTAAATGAATTAATAATAATACCTAAAACCACGAGATAAATTTACCACAGCTTTTAAAAGCTTCAAAAGAATTAGACTTTAGTAATGCATTGGATAACACACGATCGTGATTTGAAGCCATGTCCTTGCATATATACTAGAATACATAAAGAGTAAACCTACTTATATGACCTGCAAATTATCATAATAACGTAGTATATTTTTGTTTCAAGTGCTTAGATTTTATTGTTTTTGTATAGGTGTGTTAATTAATTAACAATAATAATAAACAACATTTAGAACTTGAAAACTGTGCTGCGAGTTTGCCTTTACTGTATCAAATAGCGCGTATCAAACGTATTTACTTACCATTGGTTCCTACTTATATTTATAATAGAGATAAAAAAGATCATAGCTAGAAGAGCCAATTGATAAACATGATCGTCTGAGTGTTTATATTAAAAATCCCCCCTCTCTTTCTCCCACTTGCCTCGAGTTACCTACATTCTAGTGCATGTTATCGCGTGCCAGGCTGTCATTATAGCTTATTATCTATTTTAAACACGTGGACAGAACTTCTTGATATGATTTTATTATGTAAAATAAATATTGAGTAGAGATATTTGCATTTTGTATTTAATTTGTCACATAAAATCGTAGTTACTATTGGTTGTTACTCTTAACTACTAGATACTCCCACTAATTAAAATTAGATTTTTCATAACTTTTCATCAGGGGGCCAATTCCGCTAAATTACAACGGTTGTCATCCAATTTCGATTCCGTTCCAATCCAATTGTAATTTTACTACGAAACAGTATTCCTCTAAATAAACGAAAAAGAACCACGATTGGATTACGATTAGATTGTAATTGTGGTTGCCCTTAGTAACCGAAACAATTCTAATCCAATCAAATGTGTCAAATGTTTAGTGGAATACCACTTGATCGAACGTCATCTTTAACTCAACTATGATTGGATCTCGATAGTTGTCTAATTATTAGTGGAATACGAAAACGTGCAAAAGTCGTCATTCAGCTGCGATCCAATTGTAATCTAATCATAATTAATTAGTGGAACTGGCCCCCTGTTCTTGTTGAAGATTTTGAACTGCTTAACAATGATGAAACGAGCAAGGCTCAGTCTACCAGGTACTTTATTTAATTGGTGGTAGTATTGGTCCATACTTATAATTTATTATATAAATATATTATATTTATTAGCCATTATTAAAATATTATATTTTTTTCATCATCCTCTTCATAACAGCCTTAAGTTATCCATTCTTGGATATAGGCCTCTTCCTGTCTTCCATTTGACCCATCGTTGTGGCGGCCTGTCACGCGCTCTGGTATGCACTGGCCCAGGGCCCCTGGGTCTCCACTCAAGCACTCCGTGTCCAATGGCTCACTTCCATCCGGGCGATATGTCCTGTCCATACCCATTTCTTCCTGGCTATATTAGCAATGACATCATTTACACCGGTTTTGCTGCGTATCCACTAATTGCGCTTATGGTCTCGCAGAGTGATCCCAAGCATTACTCTTTCCATGCCTCTTTACTCTAAACTTTTCGGCTGATTTCTTGGGGATGATGTAGCTGTCTATTTGTGAATGATGTAGCTTTCTTGGGGATGATGGATCTGTAGCTCCAAATAATTTACTTATAATGTTAGTATAGATTTATTCAATGAATTCATATACTGTCTTTTTAATTTTTGTTTACTCTTTAGTAAATGTTTTTTGGTCATAAAATAAGCTTCTCATCCCCCCACCTCGGAAAGAGTATTTTTGCTCTTCGATATCTGAGTGCAAAAGTCGTTTTTATCCTCTAGAGGTTAAAGTATATTTACTGCTTAATAACAAAAGAAATCATCAACATATTCCTCCAAGGTATATTACTGACATATACGACTATTTCATGAAAATGTTACTTACTAATATACCTTGGAGGAATATGTTGATGATTTCTTTTGTTATTAATCAGTAAATATATTACTATTCTTCTCGCAAATAACATGTTGATAACTTACGACCTATAACTGAGCTGCAATTTACAAAAAAACGTGATAAAATTTGAATTTCGCGCTCCAACCGAAGCCTCCCCCTTAAACCTATTTATTTCATCCTCCATGGTGCCGAATTTATCATACAATTTTTTTTTATTTGCTTTGCGCGCGCAATTTTCTTTTTACGTCATATTGTTAAAACCTTAGGTTATAAACAAGAAACTAGAAAACAAGTGAAAAACCTAAAATTAGTGATTCTAGCGACGACGAAGAAGTTTATTTAATGCCAACAGAATTGACTGAAACTGATAATAATGCGCAAATGAGCTTTCTCCCTCAACAATCACGCGAGAAGTATTTGATATTTACGTAGCAACGTTAGGTACTTTAAATTTTTCTTAATTATACGTAAGTATTATTTGTTATAATTTAAAGATTATTCTATAATACTTATCTATCATAATGCATGCATTTTTTTTGCATTTAGTCATTTCCTCGGTGAGGTGGGATGAAAAATTACGTGTTGCAATTTTAGAATACTTCGCTTGCTCGGTCATCAAAATTGAGCATACGGTTAAAAAGCAACTTTGCACTCTTGTATAACAAATAACTATTATAAACCCTTTTCATAAAAACTATGACATATTTGTCTATGGTTTTATGGTCAATCAGTGTAGTGTTTTGATATTGTGATATAGTAGTTTAGAATTTCAATGCGTCATGTTGCACCTGGTGGCGGCAATGGAGGTAAACACCATTGTTGTCACTATCGCATGCCCACCCTCCCTCTTTCTTTTACCTTCCCCCCTCCAAATAGCCATATAGTCCATATAAACGCTTAGCACTGACGTAAAATGTTTTTTTTTGCAGCGTGTTAACTCTCTCGCCTTAATTACGGAAACGGCTACCGTCCTTAATATTTTCAGGACACCTGCATTTCCATTGTGGGCACATGTATAGGATTATTTAGAAGTTCATTTTGATACGTAGGTATTTCCACTATATAAAAAATTATAGGAGAATCACAAATATCCTACAGGATGATTTGCTACTTGTCATACTGAATATACGTTACAGATCTATATCAACATCTCGAATGGATCGAATCGTTGGAACAAATGTTAGACACACTTAACCACACTTCTTTTTTATTTTAAAAAGAAAAAATTGAGGAAATATTTTCCTATATATCGATATACGTGACGGTCTATCCTCCAACTTCAAATGTAAAAAAGTGATATTACTGCAAATTAGCAAATATTAATTTCATGATTCTAGGTCAACGGCAAATAAGCATAAGTTGTAAATCAAAACTTATTTTGAACAAAATGTATCTACAGCATAAGTGGCCGAATTTATAAAGCTCTAAAATGTCCTTTAGAGGGATTTAGAAGGTGTACACCTTAAGTATTTGATATTAATTTCAACTTGATACCTTCACACATTCCTGAGAAAAAAGTGCCTGAAACAGGCACATACTCGTACTCATCGATGAACATTACAGGCGGGCGGACGGACGGACAGATTTTTTTTGGACCTAATATTAAAGATCTTTAAAAAACTAAGATAGGACGATTCACAGCAAGTATGTTTTAATATAATTTTAATTATTAGAAATGGGAAGTGAGGTTATTCAAACCGCCTTGCGAATCGAACATTCTTCACAATTTGTAATTCACTGTTTGTGTATTCAGGTGTTATTCCTCGTAAAGCGTACCAAAAAAACTAAACCTGTGCTATTGTTAGTCACACCACACAACGTATGTTTGTAAACAAAATAATCTAGACCTCAAAATGTAAATTTTCTGAAAGTATTCTGCTTGACATAATAACCCTACAATTGTTGCTTACAATTAAATTATTTCAAACTAATCGTTTTTTCTTTAGTTATTGTGTCTTGGTAATCTTAACATTAAGTAAACATAAATATTAGTTTAGGTACTCCATAAATAAAGTCAAAACAAAATATACAAGCAGAATACACAAGAATAAGCAACTTTTTAAAATGAATTCCTGTATCATATACAAAAGACTTCAACGCGCGTACCTTCTTAAAATAACTTTTCACTGTGTCCGCGTCTCAATAGCAAGGAAGCATAATAAAACGAATGCAGTTGGTATTGGCTGAGTATTTTTATTGACTCGTGATAAATTCAATTAATCAAGTATACTAAACTTGTCAAAATATGAATGAACATAGCCATTGCATAAATATAAACATTACGATATTTGTGTACAGTTGCGAAATTATTACGTGATGGGTAGACGCGCTCTTGTAGCCTAGTTGTTGGCTTTGTTTACATGCGGCGGGCGACACGTGCACTCGCATGTACACATAACATGCGCCGCGAGTTCCACCAGTAATCAGTTATCGGTGCGGCCGGCGAGAGTGATCGCGCATCGCGGCTATTATGTCACCGCAATTAAAAACTGTGTCGTGCGTGCAAGGAAATGACGGAAGGGGGTAGTGGGGTTGAGTGGGGTCTGACGCGTAGTGGGGGGGCGCGCGGGAGGGCGCCGGAGTGTGCGTCGCGACGCGTTCGACAGTCGCGCGCCGCACGCCGTCGCGCACGCACGTCGCGTGCACACACCGCGCCTGCGCCGCGATGAGTGATCACTGAGCGAGCGCGTCCCCGAGCGCCTCGACTCTACCCCATGGAGTACCAGCACCAACCAATCCAGCCGCTCGGCCCGCCGGCGCCGCCGCCACAACTGCTGCCCCCTGCGCCTCCGCCGCCCCTGCCTTCGCTCCCCCAGCTGCAGCACGGACACGTTCAGGACGACGACCGCTGGAGCCAGTACCACATCTGGAGGCAGCACGTCTTCGTCAACGGTCAGTGGCCCGCCCTTGTCTTGTCGGCTTGCGGCCAGGAAGCGCACGCGCACTTTCTCCGCGTCGCTCGCTAGGTACTCGTCCGCCTCAGTTTCGTGATTGATGCTGCCACGGGGCCCGAGAGAGAGCCGTGAAAAAAAAGAGAAAGTGTGCGAGCACACCGGTATCACACCAAACTTTTTGGTCAGTTGAGAGTTCTTTGTTTCGGCAATTTGGGACTTTCACCCGTAACCGCGCACCTACCCTCATGTCTGCCCGCCCTCGCAGCTTGGATGTTATGAAAAAATATTTCACAGCGTTCATGAGTCGTATACTCCCGATACTGTACCGATGAAATTTGAGCAAATATGGCAACAGAATATTAATAACAGGTATAACTCGATCCAAAAACGGATCTATGATATATTTACCTATTACCTATTATATTTTCCAAACACGTAACGTTCTAATGTTCAGACTCTAAAGTCACATTACCTATATTTCTATAGTAACAAAACAAACGGCTCTGCTATACTGGCTCGTATTTGCGGAATTTCACTTTCCCTCGTATAAATTCACTTCCGGGGGTAAAACGGCAATCGGTTTTATGTTTTCAACGTCGACTTAAGGGTCGAGCTCTGAAGGCAGTTCGGACGCAAAACCGATTAGTTCGAAAGGAAGCCTTAGCACTTGCTGAGACACAATATTATTTATACATATACAACACGTGAAGTCGAGCTATTGTAATTCAAATAAGAATGAGACGATAGTATTGTACTTTAAATTATATTCTTATTAAACAATGTTGGTTTTCTGTTACCATTGTTTTGCACTACTCGTATATCACGTTATGTTTATAATAAATCTCGGAAAAAACGTTGCTTTTTGCACAAAAATACAATATTTATCGGTACTGAAATCAGCCAACTTATGTCAGTGTATTTTCGTAGTGAGAGAGCAATTGAAAACCGAAAAATAATTGGGCGAAAATTTTCCATTACTTTATTTATCTTTACTATTGATTTTACCAATAATAATTATTACCAAAATGAAGAACGTTTCTCGTCTTTTTTATACTCTGTAAACCTACATATTTTAATAATACTTAACTTAAAAATGTGTTTTTTCCAGCGTTCTTTTTTTAAGAATGTTTGTGAAATTTCCTTATGGTTTTACAAAATTAACAGGTACTTCTTTTAAATTTTTGCGATCTTATCTTTTAACAAAAAGCTGTTGCAAAATTTAAGTATCCGTTAATCACTGAGGTCGGAATAGTGTCACCACCGATAAGACCCGGATCACATTAAGACCGCAAAAGTGATGTTAAACAAAATAACATAAATTTAAATCGACAGCCTAAAGTGCTAAACGAACTAAGAAAAGCAGGTCAACCTGCAGAAAGAAATAGACTATAACTAACGGTTCAGATTTTGTGACTAAGAGAAAGTTTTTGTAGTTGATGCTTACGCCAAATTGGGACATAAGGATATGTCTTTGTTTGTATTGATTTATGGCTAATTTACCCATGAACAAGACAATGCATGAACGATATGATAATAAGGTATAAAAAAAATTACAATGATTTTATTTTTTTAAGAGTATGTATAAAAATAAATGTATATTCAACTTGAAATCATGAAAAAATCCATCGCGCTATCTGAGGTAACTAATTCATAATTAATTGTTATAAATTCAATGTGTTGAGATAAAAATAGTAGGTAATCAAACCTGATTACAAGCTGCTTTGAATAGTTTCCTAGGTATACGGTATACATTATTGGTGGCCGATTCCATGTTTGGTTTTACGACGATAATGATCAATGTTAGCATAAATTATAGCTGGATTTGTATTTAAACATAATTTAAATGAAACAAGCATAATCCTAGTACTTTGTCTTCCTTATTTCTCCAATACTCTCACTCTCTTTAAGGAAGGGTGTGATGAATCACTGAGTGAAACATTAATATCTGGTTAGTCTAAATAAATTGACATTGTACCACAGCGTAGTTAACAAATTCATGTACCTTTTAGTGCATATTAATTAACAAGTTGACCCTTCATTGACAACCTTTAAGCCTCGACAGCGACCTACATGGTGGGACATAGTGACCACTACTAATAAATTATGTTCCATAGCTAATAATTTGACAATAATTTTATAAGGAGAGTATTTTAGAAAATCCCTTTCATTGTGGATGCCTACACTGCACAGGGTACATGTTCTCTAGATTACACGTTTCTAGGACCAGCGAAGAGACTACATATAGCTATTCCTAAATGTAGTTTATACCAATCGAAAATAATGTAGCTTCCTATTTGTATTTTTAGAATCGGATCAGTACTAACATTAGTATTATCCTACTCCTAGTATATTGAAACGAATACCTCTTCATAATATTAGTTAAGACTAGCTGTCTCACGTGTCTACCCGCGTTCTCGTTTTTAAAGGCTAAGTTTTTCTATGTGTTCTGAGTCAGAAAGGCTTCTATACCTAATATTGTACGTGAAAATATAACAATAAACAAATGAACGCATTCATTGCCGCTTTGTATGTATCCTACCTACTATTAGAAAGTTGTGTGTATGTTTGTTACCATTCAGATCCGTAACGGCTGAACGAACTGATATAAAAGGTATAAAAAGATAAGAAATTATATAAGTCTTGGAATTAGTAGAATTAGTTAATTAACTTTACATTTCTACTGCGATTTTTAATCTTAAAACCGGTTCCTAAGCTGGTTTGGATGGTATATCACCCCAACATCTAAAAGACCTAATATCCTATAAATTAGTTCTTTTCTGAGATATTTTGACGATGGAACCCTAGGAGGTAATGTTGCTCTATTTGCAAGTATTGCAGCTCTATTGACATAAAAACAAAGTTTGCTTGTTTGGCACCTAACATGAAAATAGTAAACATAAGTTCCCCATAGCTCCTAGGATGCCCTATTTTTAAAGATTCTTTTCTATTATATTTCAAAATTTCAAAACTACGCAAACCGCTTTCTTGAAATAAGCCCTCATTTTGCACATTGCATTCTTAAATTCTGCATTTTAATTCCATGTATTGCGTTGTTGCCCCATCTGGAAATTCCAAAATCTTACGTCAACATTGGATGACCTTATTAAATCAAATCTGGAGTCTATCCCTCCCCATTCGTTATGGTGGTTTAGGGATTCAGATTTACCAGCTTTTTTGTCCTCCGCCTATAGCTCGGAAGGGCTTTCTCCTCACTATGAGACTGCTGGCTTGGAGGAGGCCAAAAACGCTTGGTCAAGATTAGATGTCTCTGAGCACCCAAGTTCCCAAAGGAACTGGGACGAGATAACATCTAAAATTACATTTAATTCTATCCTAAGCTGTAGCGTAGGGCCGGATTGGGCCAGATTACTGGCGTCCGCCACCAGGGAAGCTAGTGATTAGTTACATACCCACCCACCCCTCAACAAACAGCACTTTCTTGGTGCTCGTAACCCTTCACCTGGCAACATGTCTGCGGCTTGGTGTTCGTATCTACATTCCACATAGATGCCCCTGCGGCAGCGAAGTCGACCCACTGGGACACCACGGTCCTTGTCGTGCCAGAAAAGTGCCGGTTGCTTCTTTAGGCATGCCGCGCTCAACGACATCATTTGACGCTCACTTGCCACCGTCAAGGTGCCAGATCTACACTTGAATACATGTGTCCGCATTAAATTAATACCAGATACATAAATATACACTCTATAATTAATTATGGCAGGCTGGATAGCGTAGGTCCGATTAGCACTCGAGTTAGACATATGGAGCATCCATGAACACACGAGTATCTTATTACTCTATTTCTGGATTTATTTGTAGCCATAAATGGAGAGCTCCTTCACTAACTAATTTAAGCGTCCTAGAAAAGTATAAAACCCTCGGTTTATGAACTTATAACTTTTTATGTTTTGTTTTTCACTCTTTGTGAACGTATTCAGGAGCACAATAACGACTGTGTGCGCAATACGCTGAGAAAGATTCGGTATGTCTATACCGCAGCCTCGTATCAGATCTAGGGGGGTCAAATCGGGGCACCTGCCTCGGATGGCAGTTTCAGGGGGCGTAAAAATCATAATGTAATAAAAATCTTTGAAAAAAAAAAACTTGTTTCTCAGTGTCTTGTATCCAGCGCATGTTGTCCTATCGATTTTATTATTTTGATTTTTAAAATATTTATTTGCGAGTTTTGTAACAATTTATCTGAAACACTGGAACTGGAGGCGCCACTATGAAACTTCTACCCCGGTTCGAAAAAATCGTAGATCCGTGGCAGACCGACCATTCGGACTGAAATTGACACTACTAAATGCTACTAAGGTGAATTGGACCCATCTGGGTAGAATCACGAAGTCAATTAACAACGCACTAAACCACTATCATAGAACTGTCAGTCACAAACATTGTGAAAAATCAAAAAAACCAATAAAAATACTATAGCATAGCTGGTCTCTGATAGACTCTTATAACCAAATGAAGAGTACCAGAGAATAAGTTACTCGCTTCACTTCATATTGAAAATACTGGCAAAGTTTATTTATTAAAGATATATTTAATTTGATGGCAGGGTTAATTTTGTCACATTTGCAGCTTCATAGTATGTTTTGGATAGTATTTCATCAACATCTGTTTCGTCTAAAATTGGGCTATATTACAAAACTCCATACAAAACTGTCAAATTAGATGAAACAAAAGATAGTTGACAGGTTGATGAAATGCAATCCAAAACATATTATGATGCTGCAAATGTGATAAAATTGAACCCCCTAGGTTATCTCTATACAATTTGTTACTTAAAAATTATATAATTATATTCTAGTGTCTTCTTTATATTTAATCAAAGTATTAACTTTGGATTCTTCAAAACCGCTTGGAAAATACCAATGACCACTCTTCTTTAGACACTTATCCAACTATTAGCCAGCTCTGGCTGCTTAGCGGGGCGTTTTCTTTGCCTTTTAAAAATCACAAGATCAGGGAAATATGGCGAGTGAGGTAATTGTAGATACGGATCGATTGAGTCAAAACTGTTCTGACAGAAGTAAGTGGAGCAGCGATGCTATGGTGCCAGTGAAGCTGCCAGATTCTTGTCTTCAGCCGCTTGTCACACACTTTTGGGGCACAAACTGTCTCTAGCATCGCAGTAGCAATGTATGATCTTGAAAAATGAAGCAACCATTTATTTCTGTATACTTAGTGCATATCGTTCGAATTGGCGCGTCTTCAAAGCTCCTTATTATCGACTGTCACATTATTTCCGAATAGTCATAGAATTAGTTTTGTCAAGTTTATCATATATACGTTTTTTCCCGCCGGAGCCGGCGTCAAATTTATACATCGTAAAGTTGCATGCATAAATTGTTCCGTCTTTCGTTACGTTACTGTGGCAACTATCTCGAGCAACGTTTACGTAAAAAAAATAACAAATATTTCTAGCATTTAAATTATTACGTCAATTACAATCGCTTATGAGTCATAAGGCGTGTCGCTATATTATTTATCTATGTATTCAACTTACATTGAAAATATTTTATAACTTTTTTTTATTTATTGTTAAGGAATCAATGTTTGAATTGAAATCGTTTTAAAACCACTTGGCATACCTACATCTCATGCGCTAATCACAAAATTTATTGGATGGATTTAAATGCTCATTGATTAATAATAAATTAAAACGCAAAATAATATCCATTATAAATTCAAAATACGGTCACACCATATAGTGCTGCTGATCCAAAGGCTGCTCCAAGGTATATAGCATATTGGATGCTGATACATACCTAGTATAAAAAGGGTTCGATGAAGATGTGTAGCAACTTTTGACTTATTGCCCTGATAGCACGCTAGCAAAATAATGCTACACATCATAAACGAGTTATCTGTCCAGAGAAATAGGGGTAGAACAAGGCGGATTTGTGAAAAAAATCGAGAAAAGGCTCGAGAATCCAACTAGCCGACATACATAATATGCTTTGTTGATTTATCCAATGCGTTCGACTCGGTGAAATGGCAACGCTATAGAAAACACTATTGGACATGGGCACACTACAACACTTTGTGCACCTGTTCAGGGAGCTCTGCAAAGGGGGAACAGCTTCAGTGCGGACTCTCAGATAGTTTCCATCCAAGTGAGGGTGTGCGTCAGGGATACATATCACATTTACTATTTAACATCTGCATCGAGCTTGCAATGCGAATCACTCTGTTACGACTGGACACTCTTGTGATTGGTGTTTACAAAATCGCGAACTTGCGGTATGCAGATAACACCACCTTATTTGCGAGTTATGCTAGCCTTATGAAGGAATTACTTCTCAGAATAGAGCCTTGCGTTTAGACTGAAGATATACCAATCTAAGACCAACATTATGATCGTGGATCGCGTGAACAACAATTCGCCCGAAGTGACACAGATTGCGAACTACGACGTAGTCCAGGCCTAAGTATATCTCGGGGCCTTAATCTCAAACAACGGCGGCTGCGTAGACATGCCATAACCAGAACTGTGATAGAGGATTTGAGGACAGTATGGAGGAATCGCAACAGTACGAAAGCCACCAAAGTTACGGGGCAGAGACATGGACAGGGCGCGGGTTGGAAAAGGGGAAAATAAACGCTCCAGAAATGTGGTGTTGGAGGAAAATGCTCGGAATTTCATAGACGAAGTTCCGCACTAATAATGTGCCCATAGTCCAAGAGCTCGGCATCACGCAGCGTTTGTCGGCCGTAGTACAGTCGCGCATACTTCTTTGGACATGTCTCTAAGCGGGATAACGACTCCATGGAACGGCTGGTCATACAAAGAAAAGTGGAATGAGTCAGATCACACAGTAGGTCTATGCGCTGGACTGACTAAGTGAATAGGTATGAATAGGCGTATCTGACTGATTACACAAGACAGTCTGCCAACAGCTAGAGATGACGGGAGATTGTGCGAAGAGCCGTAGCCGCCTCTACCACCGATGTGGACGCTTCAACGAGACCACGGCCGCTCTACCTACCTATTCTTTTTTTTTCACAAATATTTTTTCATCAGCTTTAACATTTCTTAGATTAACCGACAAGGCTTCCCCGACCTATTTCAGATTCCAGCAAACCAATTTAAATTTATTATTCGTTAAACTTACAGAAGTTATTGGTGAAAGTTGAAAACATTCATACGGCTGCAAAAAGAATGTCGAGTAAACTCCATTGTTGCTAATAGTTTCAGCCAGTTTTTTTTTTAAAAAGAAGCAATTATTGTTTTTTTTTATAATAAAACGTTAAACTAAGTTACTTTTTCAAATGCTATTTATAATTTTCCAGTGCTTAACAAATGAGTAAAGAAAAAATCTAAATATTTTTGGCTGGACCTTGGTAAGTGGAAAGTGTTGGGTTGGGAGGTTAAAACAAGGGAGTTTGTCAATTTGGCATTATGCTTTGCGTTATTGCTTTACTTTGAATACTATGCAATCATATAAATATATAAATAAATGAAAACGTCACTGACTGACAGCTCAAACGAAGGGATGTACCTATTAGGCTGAAATTAGGCACAGATAGCTACTGCTATTTGCTTAGTTTGGGATCAGATAACAGTGTGTCAAAAATGCCCTAGGTTATTTTATTTGTTATGTCGAAGGCATACGCTAAGAAAGGATTTTTGATAATACAATTTTTTTGGAGTTAAATAGGGGATCGCGAGTTAAACTGCGGGGTGAAAATTTAATTGAATGAATAAAATAGTAGAAAAAATCTTAAAAAGGGGCATTTCACGATTATTTTTGACGGTACGTAACTAATGGTATTTTTTTTAACGAAATAGTTCCTCGACATATATTCACTTGTTTAACATATATTTTAGAAATATATCTTGCAATAAAAAATGAAGAAGAGAAAACTTTAATTCAAAATCATCATATCTCATGTATCGTCTCGGTAGTACAATCGTACGGAATGTTGAAGAACAAGGCAGTGTGGATTTGTAATCTGTGGGGAACTAGTTTTTCAGTAACATTTTTAGTAGTTTGACTCCAAAAGATTTCTCATATAGGTACACGTTAGCATTGAATAACGCAAACTAAATTTCGTACTTTGACTAAGAAACGTTATAAATAATCCAGACAGCTGTTCACACTTATTCTAATTACATCGTTCTGAAACGACATTATAAGGATCTATCTCCTTTATGGAGCATTGTTCTCAATGTCGTGACGAGACCGACCCACTTGGTGATGATATGATGACCGCAGTCACCGGGTATAACATACGGCATCAGATGCAAGCAGATCATACTCGTTTACCTTGCAGAGCAAAAAAATAGATTGAATTAAAGAAAGCTTTTAAATTAAAAGCTTAGTCACATCGCAAGTTCTGTGCATGAGGTATAGGTACCTCTGCGTGTGTGTGCATTTGCTCAGGCTGTAGCCGCTGTAGGCTCTCGTGTAGAGTGGGGACATCGCGTCATCGCGTATCTTTTTTTGATCAACTCGAGCATGGCGGCACCGGACTTTCACTTAGAATATTTGGGAAAAAGTTGCAACCTTTTTGCAACTTTCTCGTTGCCCCGCGCCTCTCGCTCCTTATGCCCCTTCCCCTTCTTCTACGCTATGAGCACGTGCTTTGTTCCGCATGCACACTAACCACTTTTACTTTTTAAAACTTACCAGATTTCTTGAGATTTATCGGTTGTTTTTTTATTTCCATGTAATTGTAGGTACGTACTATTTTAACAAGCTCTTGTAAATTATTATGTCGACCATTATTAGAACATAGTATAATGAATGATTTTGGCAAATCAGACTCGCTTTTGTATAATATTATTGCTTTCCAATGTATAAGTAATTTAATATTTTAGAACTGGTTTTTGTCAATCACGTATCTATAACCATATCTTACAGAATGTACAATATCTTTTAAAGTTTTATTCTATTTATTTAGATACTTAAATATGCTTAATATACTATTGTACCTAATCAAAGGTATATTATTATTAATATTACTATGTGCATCGTAACAAGTGCCATGCAAACGATTTCGTAGCGTCTGTACCTAACCTATAGAGAAACTAAACTAGGGAAAGTGTACTAAAAAACTAAGTGTCCAACACAAATATTAATTAAACGTTATAAAATATTTCTGTATACTATATTGTATACCAAGTTTAACCAACTGCTACCGCCGATACCTAGGTGTAGCCGGCTACAACTAGGTGTAACAGTACTTCGCCTTTTAGCCGTATACATAGTATTTATTATGAAGAATCTTTAAAAGTACATAATACATTAAATAAATTGATACAAAATTATGCAATAATAATTTTATTGTACGCCTTCAAGTTCAAGGAAACAAAAATACAAAGTATATGAACGTGAATGCGCTGACTGATGCACATAACATCACACGACGTAAAGTGCATCAATATCTATCGATAATATTATGATGGTGGTATGTACGCGTGCGTAGGCTGTATGGCTCCGTGGTGAGAGTAAAAGTAATCTTCCGCTAATGTTTCCGCATGCCCCCCTCCTCGCGCTTCCCTCCCCTCCTCCTACTCCACCTTCCGACTTTTACTTTTATGATGACGTGCTTATGCGCAGGCCTTACTTGAGTTGCTAACTGATCGATTGCGATGTGATTACCAGTTCTTTGTTTATGTACTGCAAATTGTTAGCGATGTCCGAGTCGTGAGTTGTTTAATAAGCTCGCTTTCTTTTTTGATTATTTTTATTGTGTCACTTGTAGAAATATTTCAACACTACGACTTTTATTTTGAAATGAATTGATAGGTTTGAGTCTTATATTCGCCGAAAATAATTTTATAAAACGTGGTTTCGCATTATGGGTTTCATAAAACATTATAATATTTTCTATATGTATTTCCATTTAGGCTAGTTTTACAAAAAACTAATGTCGTCCCACCTTTCTGATAGAATGCGTCTTTATTTCGTTAGTAGTGATGCAACGGAAGTGTTATAACGGAAACAGAAACGAAAACAGATTTCAAAACTAATTTTTTGCGTTCATGGAAACGAATGCAGATGCGGAAGCGGAAGTGTAAATAATATGAAAACAACTAAAAAGAGTTTTTTTTTGCTGCGCCAGCGCCCGTGCCTCTCTCCCTCAAGTGTCGTCAAATTCTGATTTTATTTCCTTCTAAAAGTTGCGGAAACAGAAGCAGAAAAGGATGTCAAAAATCGTGCAGAACTTCCGCAGTCTACACATCCGACGATGTCAAAAATTCTTTCACCAATATTTAAAATGGACCTCATCATCATCATCATGTCAGCTGAGAGGCTTGAAAATATTGAATATTGAACATAGATCATGTAATGTTATGCCGTAAAAATTAAATTAATTTTCGTGGCGACCGATTTTGCAACAAAAGTCAACGAAAATACGTCGAGTCAATACGGTTTTTTCCTTATGCTGCTGAGATATATAAATGCTTTCCATATAAAAGCTGTACAACTCAAAAAGGTGTAGGATAGAAATGTCCGCGACGGTATACAACTATATAGATTACAAAGACATTATTTAATCTGTCAAGAGTAATATACATATTAAGTAGGTAATAATAAATTCCTATCGAAATAAATATGCTTTACTATAATATAATATTTAATAAAAAGAAATGTAAGTATACAACAATTTACACAACATTATTTGAACTACTTCAGATTTTACGATCGTGTTTTTGCAAAAACAAAATAAATTTGGTAGTACAATTAGCTCGATGGCGCGGAGAGTGAGGAACAAAGTGCATAAGGCCTACGAGATTTGTTTATACCACTGCACTGAGATATATTACTAAGTAGTAGCCGCGAGGCGCAATCATGTGGTCGGCCGCGTCTGGAATTGTATTAACATCATAGATCATACACTATATAGGTACTAGAGATAGCATTAATTAAAAACGAAGTTATTTCCAAAATATAATTAACTAGATACCGCCCCGCAGTTTCATCCGCATTCTCGAGGGATCTTATGTTTTCCCGGGATAAAAAGTATTATATGTGTTAATGTAGGTTATAAACTATCTGTTTTCCAAATTTCATCCAAATCCGTTCAGTAGTTTTTGCGTGAAAGAGTAACAAACATCCATCCATCCATACTCACAAACTTTCGCATTTAAAATATTTGTAGGATTTACAATGCCACACTAATACCTATAGATACCTGGGCGAAGCCGGCGAGGATGGGTAGCTTTTTATAAATACCTAGTTTGATTACAAATTTTATATTGCGGGACCGGAACGTGAATTCGTTAATTCCATAGAATGAATAGCGAATCGCGGATCGATACCGCGTGCATCACTAATTCGCCTGTATCTACATTATGTCTGTGTGTTGCTTACTGAAATAACGTGTGTATAGGTACTTACCTATTAGTGATTAGAGAGAAACGGTGCATTTTGAGAGAGTAAATCTGAAGATGAATGAAGTCCTATGTAGTTAGTTATAAATAGGTAAGTACAATGGAGCATGTAAAAATGGAAATAATTATGTAAAATATACACATTTGTGCATCCCTGCGCGTCTCGAACGAATTGGCTACTTGCATTTTCATATAGGAAATATCTATCGACCTATCACAGTCAAGTGGCTAAATTGTTTCAGCATTGAAAGAAGCATATACTTTAAACATTTAGCATCCTAAATAGTAGTATTATAATAATACATCCAATAGAAATAAAAAGAATCGCCACTGTAGTGCTACGTGTAACTAATACCTACGCAGTCGTACGTAGTTAACTACCTACTATAACAATGCAACGTCAGTAAACGTCGAGCGGGCTGGACAACGTGACAACAACACAGGCACGTGACACCCCCCTTCGCCCATCCTCTCGTTAGAGAGCTTCCTTTATAATCCCAATTTTAACTATGCTAAACGTGAAAGCGTTTATTTATTTGCAACTATTGAAGGAAGAAACATAATATATAACAAAAGGATAGGCTTTTAAAAATAGTTCAGACTTGTAACGATTATGAATGTTTTAAAGCATAAGTAGGCATGGAGAGTTTTCTGGTAGTAAGCCCCATGAGGTGGCAGCACTGTAGCGAAGGTTTATATTTTTTTTCATCCACAGAGCAGTATTCTTATATAAAATATTGTATTATAGATAGAATTATTATTGTGAAAAAAAAATCTCTATCTTTGTCCGTAATCTATATTTATATTGTAAAAATTGGCCAAGTGAGAATCGGAATCGCACACGAAGGGTTACGTACCATTATTTTATTTTCATAATTTGTTGTTATAGCGAAAAACATAAATACACATTCTGTAAAAAAAACAACTGTTTACCTTTTACGGTTCATTTGACAGCCCGCTGACAGAAGAACGGACGGACGGACGTACGGACGGGCGAACGGGCAGCAGAGGTTTAGCAATAGCACCTTTTAGGTACGAAACCCTAAAAATATGAAAATACAATGAATTTTGTTTTTTTTTTCAAATTTTCAGTACATTTTGACAGTTGTTTAGACCCCACGCTTACCTAGTGACATTTGGTGTCAGAAAAATAATTGAAAACACTCATTGATGACGCATAGATATTAATGTATTTATTTCCTCTGGTAGGTAGGTATATTTTTATTCCAATGATTATATTTATTATATCATAGGCAGTCGTGACGTCTCACTTCGATTATTTATTTCTAGAGTAATGTTTCCAAAATAAGGTCAGTGTCAAAACTATTCTCGTATTCAGAAGTAGGTGTTCACGTAAACGCGCGAATATACTTTCTCGTTCACTTTCGCTCAATTCACACGTTAACGAAAATAATCGCGCGTCGCCGGAAAACGCTTGCTTTCTCCGTTGCGCAAGAGTCACTTCCCGCTCGCCCCTCCACGCGGACCTAGTCGCACCGCCCCCCTCCCCCGCCACCCCTTTGTGCGGCTGACGGCACTCCTCACCTATATTTCTCAAGTAGGAAGCAAACTGTTACGCAACATCAGCTTTCCACTAACATCGACACTGCATTCCAATAGCGACACAACACCAACAAGCATACGCTTAACATTTTACTTAATATCCTGGTTAGTATCTTATCGTCCAATATAACGAAATTTAATTAAACATAATTAATAAGAGTATACCATCACCAACTCGATAACTCCAAGTCTAATCCGATAAAAAATGCAGTAATCGTTAACTGTTGTTTAGATTGTTATGTAGTAAGTAGATGAGAATTGGAGTAATTCAGAGTCGCGTCACTTTCTAGCGGTCGTCGTATCAGATGAAAGTGTAAGTGGTCGCCGTGCTTGGAACTGGCCGCCGCGATTCGGACTTTCTCCGATAGGCCCAGGAAGAGAACTTGAGACATTATAATGTCCGAATTTTAAAAGTTTTGTTGCCACACAGTGTTGGAATAACCCGTGGACTTTCTCCGATGAAAGTGAGATCGGTGCGAACGACGATCGGGCACGTGTGTTTAAGCCCGTGCGTCGATCGCCCACGGTAGGTAGGTATGTCGATGCGCAGAATCTGGTCGCTTGAAAAAACGCCGTTGCATAAACGAGGATGTTCAATATTGCGCAATTGCTAGCATTGGTTTCATTGCATCTTATTAAATTGTCAATAAGCGAGCAAATATTATTGTAGGTACTCGGAGATTGTGCAACTCGTAAGAGGGTGCGCTGTGCATGCATGTTGCGATGATGTTGCACATGCGCGGAACTGCGCGAGGAAAGCGGCGCAGCGTGCCGAGGCGGCGCGGGCGCGTGCGCGCGCACGTAACATTGACAAGTGGGTTACTTCCCGCTTCCTGTAGCACTTGCACACCCCCCGCCGGCACCGCTGCGGCACTAGCGGCAACAGCGACGTACACCCTTCTAACGCGTTTTTCACGAGGAAACTTACAATGCTAGTGTCGATCGCGTGTCTTTCCCACGTTCGTTATTGTGTCATTAGATTCCGAGCTCAGTATTTTGTTGTTACACGCATGTATTCAAAGATGCCGCTGAATCTTAACATCATTACAAACAAAAAAATATCGAATTCGTAATGTATGTGAATGAATTTATATTAATGAAAGAAAAATTAAACGATAGTAGGTTACTTACCATCGTTTATTTTTTCTTTTATGTATTTAATTTACTTATGAGTGAAAGCATTGCATAAGTAGATGATGACTTACAAAATCTATTCTTCTTATTATTTTTTAAAACACGACACGACTCTTATTAACTTGATATTGTCTAAATCAGAGCGGTTGGCAACACGCGGCCGCATGCTTAGAGCTTATCATACAAATAATATTATGTACTTAAATAAAAAACTAAACTTCCATTCAGCCCCTCTCGAAGGCCTTTAGGTATACTTAAAATATAAATATCATAAATTGCCAACTCTATTTTTCTGTTCACTAGCGTGCTTGTAACTCGATCACACAATTGTAGGTATACGGGTTTTGATGTTATAGGATCACTTCGTTGTCAATTCCACACCATCAATAAATGTGGCCATTTGTTCGCATATTTTACCACTCGCTAGTTAATCAAAACCTATAGGGTACCTACCTATTGTACTTCCCGCTGACCTAGCTAGAGTCATGAAATTTAAGTAGTAGGAAGCTATCATGGAAAAATATTCAGAAACGTTTGTATCCGTTTATATTTAAAAATAGTTCATGGGATCTGAAGATTATTAAAAACGCACTTATCAAATAAAACCCAAAATACAGATGTAGTCGTGGCCAAATAGGTACATGACATAATCTTTGCATTTGCCAAATTTCGCACCCGTGAGTTCAACAGGTACTTAGGTAGTTAAAGCAGTGCGATAATATGGCGATAATTATCCAAAAACGGTTTCACTTTTAAAGATATCCATTGAATAAAAATAATAAGTATTAGCTTATTTTAAAATAACTTTTCAAGATACTCATTATGGTAATAATATATAGTGGCTTGCCTTGACTGGTACCTACGTATTGTGATGTCAAGTCGTGCCGCATCATTGACCTTAGAGAGTGACCATTGTTTGGCATGTGTCAGACTTATGCTTAAAATTACTATAGGCATGCTACCTCACCTACCCCTAGACACGAATTAGACTTGATAAAATGACTGGCCAAATTTACGATAAATGGAATCAACACCGCAATGAGTTTAACAGTACTTTAGGACTTCAATTATCTATTGATTTTGATTGATAGTAGGCACTTAACTGTCTGAAAACTCCAAAATTTTGAGAATATTTGAAAATCTTAAACTCATCAACTTAATTGTTACTCGGTGGTAATACAACGTGTTTACTTACTTTTTGTACAATGCGCTGATTTTTCGAAGCCCGTCGGAAATTTTATAGGACTTACAGTTTAGGTATATAGGTACAAAGTAGTGTATTTATAATATACACGTACAAAAGAATAATTGGTTCCGATGCAAGTCAATTAGAGTTCCGTTTTCAAAACGCACCTAATTATTTTAATGACCGGCCATCCGAATGAAATCACTGTCCACTGTCAGTCGTCATTCGTAATCTCAGTGGTCACGTGTTGCGGCGCGAGTGGCATGTGCGCCCTGGCCCCTTCGCCCCTGCGCCCCTTCGCCCCTTCGCCCTGACGCCACGTGCGTGAGGTACTAAGGCGCAACGTGACTACCCCCTGATGGTCACTAGTCACTGCTTCTCGTCCCAAGCCATAGCTGCCATTTTCACTTGGACAATTTATTACACGGAGAGCGAATATTTTGCGACTGTAATCGAACGTCAGAATTAATTAATTACCTACATAATAATGATTATGTACGAATTTAATTAATTTGTAATTAGTAGTGGTAGGTATACCTACAACTACCATGAGATATGTAATAGGTGATGATTTATTTTAATGAGAATGACAACAATAAATTTTCGAATCAATCAGATTTTGAGTAAAACGAAGTAGGTACTACCTATCAATATTTCCAATAAGTAAAGCTATAATTTTCTCTTCCACTGTCGTAGGTAGGTAGGTACCTTAGTTATTGACCAAATAAATTAATGAATTGAAGGCAAAGATTGAAGGCCTTTTTATGTAGGCATTCTGCACCCATTAATATTAAAACTAAGATTACAACGTTATTAAATGTTTAAAATTAAATTAAAATAATCCCATAACTTTGTACATGTTTTGAAAGTGTTTGTACCTATTTCATAAAAAAAACTATTATACTTATATATAAGAATAATGTTCTAAAATATTACAATATTATATTATTATCATGATTCTTGATTTTTATTCGCGCGTTCGCGTCTTGTGGAGAGTTCCACAAAATATTTTTGCACATACGTACTTAGGTACCTAGTTCTTACGAACTTTTTGAAGCATGCTAGAAATGTGTATTGATGAATAAAGTGCTTTGGTATCATTATTATCTTCAAACTTAAACTAAAACTACCTTTATGAACCTCCGTGTGGTATAACGGCAGGTCAAAGTAAAAACAATATTTTTAAATTCCCATGTTGACATTATGGTAAGCCTCCTAGATATTTAATTGTCGTGTCAAAAACAATACTATGTTTCATTCTTATGGCAATTATTCGAGTAGGTATTTCAATTACAATTGTTTAGACTTATGGAGATTTTATCAATTTATTACTGAAATTTAATTCAGTTTTATTGTTTAAGCTGTCGCGAATATCATAATGTTGATACTGTGCGTATAAGAGCTCTGCGAATGCACGTTGCATAATTTCAGTATTAACATAATTTTTGTCCCATTATACCTAAACACATTAAGCTATATTTAATGTGCTTTTTAGCCTGACTCAGGATAAAATTGACAATCGTGCTCACTACTCTTGAATAAAGTAAAAATATCACTAAAATGAACAATCACATTTCTGAATGATTCTCATTTGGTTATTGAAAATTCTTCTTTAGGTACAATAATTAACATGATTGAGTTAAGTGAGAGACGACTTGTCAAATATTTTCCTGTAGCCGGTGGGTGCCGCACGCGTCGCGGTCGGCTCTCGCCAGTGACCGGGCTGACGCCCTTGTTGTCATTGTTACAGGCAAGTCGGTGAACAGTAAGGACGCCCTCGAGGACAAGAAAGATGACAACGATCTGTGGGAGGCGCAGGCCGCATTCCTTGGCCCTAACCTCTGGGATAAGACGCTGCCCTACGACCCCGATCTTAAGGTACAAGAAGTCAGTAATCGCAACTTTATTACCTTCTGCGTGTTGCGTGTAGTGTGCGTTTTTTACCGGCTTTTTAACCGCCGCCGCTCGCACTAGGTAATAGAGTAGCTTACACGCTTTATATACCACCCTTATTTTTCCTGATGCTCCTATGCTTCCACAAAAGGATATTTATCGCACTAAAGTAAAATTAATATATAATTAATTATTATTAAGTAATGTTATTTACATGCCTAGCGAATTTGCAAACAGCGATTGTTAATTTTATTCCGTGCAACGACTTGTGCCAGGTCTGTATTTTTTATTGACATGGTAACACGTCGATTTGAACACTGAATTTGAGTATGTCCATGCGTGCATAAGTAGGACATATACAGTGCATGGCACACAAGCGCGGTGTGTGACGCGTGATTCTGTGATGTTGCAGTATGTGGACTTAGACGAGTTCCTGTCGGAGAATGGCATGCCGGGGGAGGGCTTGGGCGGCGCGCATCTGGGCGGCACCGCCTTCGCGCCTTCTCTGGGCTTGCAGGCACCCATCACCAAACGGGAAAGATCACCTTCACCATCCGACTGCATGAGCCCAGATACCATCAACCCCCCGCTATCACCCGCAGACTCAAGTGAGTATATTTATTTCAAGGCTATTATAATATTTACAATTTAATTTAGCTACCAGGTTTTTTTTTTAATATTATTATGCTATTTTTGTGGCGTATTAAATCGGTCCCTTAATTATTTCTAAGTAAGTAGATACCTACCTACCGAATGCAGACTGTTTTCATCATGAAAAGTTTTCATAAACATCTGAAATTAATTGTCATCTGTATTGTTATTCCAGCATTTTCAATGGCATCATCGGGGCGTGACTTTGACCCACGAACACGCGCCTTTTCTGATGAGGAGCTGAAGCCACAACCCATGATTAAGAAGTCCCGGAAACAGGTAAATGAAGTTAGTGCGCTGATCATTCCTAGCGGCATGCAGCAAATAGCCTGCGGAGAGCGGCGTCACTCACACTCACCAACACTACAAAATTACTGAACATAGGTCCGCCATGACCACACGCATCTAACAAACAGTTATATACCTAACCGCAGTTAGCTTTGCTTTATAACTTAAAGTTTGCATGCTTCCATTATTATAGTCTATCGGCCGATTCTATTGAACAGGCATTATAATGAGACCAATGATATTTAGTTTGTACAAATTGCATGTACCTAAGTTACCAAGTTATCAGATTTATGGTAGTGAGTTTAGTTATAAAGAAATTGATGAGATTATTGAGGTTATTTGGATCAGTATGCACAAAAGCTTCAATATAGGAATAAGTAGGATACGTGTTTTTAACTTGTTACCTGTGAAAAGTCTCTATATCGTAGAGAGATTGTAGTAAACCCATACCTATTTATTATAAGAATGAGGCATATACAAAAGATTAATTGAGATGGGTGTCAGTTCATGGTTCAGTCAAATTATTGGTAATTTAATCGTATTCGACAAGATATTGTATTGGTAACATTTTAAAATACCATATGTTAGAATGCAAAGACGACATAATGTCCAAAAACATGAATGTAAAATGTAGGAAAAATAAATAAATAAGTAAATTTATTAAAAAACAATAAATATTCGCATTCAAATTATTAAAATTTCCAACATATTAGTCTATTATTAAAATACGCTTCAACGTAAATCTAACTAACAATACGTATCTATTAAATTACCAAAAACTAAAATAGCTATTTCAACCCATCACTGCGTTTTAGGCTGAGATCTATAGCGCGTGCTTAGACTTTGCTCAGACTTTACTTAGGGTATAAACCTACGTAATAAAGTAAATGTTTGTGTATTTTAATTTGTAGCCAAGTTTTGGTACGTCGTCGATTAGGTGCACTTAGACTTTGCTTAGCACACGCTCAGAGAGATTCGAAGATTGCATTTTGTACGGTAAAGTCTGAGCAAAGTCTATGTAGGTACGCTCTACAGATCTCAGCCTTAGAGTGCGAGTAAATTCTTTAACCTATATGCTAAGCTTCATCTTTCGGCGTTACCAACGCCGAAGCTCTTAAAATTTTGCGGGATTAGACTGATCCGTCCAGTGATTTGATTGAGCTGTGCGTTGATAGATCAAACAGTCACGCTTTCCTTTTATATATTTAGATGATGTAAATATATAAAAGGAAATATCTGCAGCATACCCAACCAAAATATAAATAAATAAACCTGTGACATTTTTCACGCACGGTTATCTGATCCCAAACTAAGCCTAACAAAATCATATCAAAAGTATATATACAGTATATCCTCTCCAGTACCACGCATCTACCGCAGGCACATGGGTTTTTGGAATTTCTTATAAATATTGTCATTATGAAATCTGTTGACTTGGTAATTTATTTTTAGATTTAACTTAATAAGTACTCTTGATTTGCCTAAATTTTCTCACTTAATTCACGCTTAATTTTTACATTATCTAATTTATACAAATTCAATTTCAATCGAAGCTAATTGATTCACAATTTTACACATACCTGTATTATATTCAAGAAGACCGCATTTTTAAAAATAAGAAACCTACATGCAAGAACAATTTGTAATTTCATTCATAAGTGAGGATAAAATAATGATTTTATATTGAAGAACATACGATGCGGTCTCTGCTCGTACCGTGTACCTTTATAGGCATGTAGACTCCCCCTAGATTATTAAATTATAAGTATAGTTTGTTGTAAGTTTTCACGTTGCGGTTTTTTCCCGCAGATAGCGCGGTTGTTCGCGCCCGCAACCGTGTCGGACCCGGACAGAAATTGCGTCGTAAGTTCCTACCCTTAGACGCTAAATTGCGTCCATCAGTGACTAGACAAAGCAAGCGCGAGCATTTGGTTATTTAAGGATTAATAGCCTTAGAATTAGGAGAGACTACTATTGATTCAAGGAAACCTCTTATCATAGCAATAGATGGCATCGAAAAAAAAATCTTGTTCCGGAACATTCAGTTACTTATACTTATAAGGACAGTATTAAAAAAAATTAAGAATATTTTAACTCTTGAATGTCCGCATGTTAAAAAAAATACTAGTTAGATTTAGTTTTGTGCATGCCAGTCAGTAGGCACTATGATGATTGATGATAGCTATTTTATTTTATCACAATATAATTATTATTAGCACATATTTTATCTAGTATTGCAGTTTTTTTACACATTGTGCAAAAATAGAAATATTTTCAAAGACATAAAACAAAGCATTAGTAGGTACTTGACACTCAACAAACAGTGTAACACCCAAAAAGTGTGTCAAAAGAACGTAGACATTGAATTTTCTCTAAGTTACAACTGGTTTTAAATCCCGTATATTTTTCTCGCATAGGAGGTTTCAGTAATTATAAGTCCAAAAACTATAGCAAAAATAAAATCGTTTAAAATAGTTTAGCATACATTGGATTTATGTCTGATTTTGAAGCTCTCGTGGAAGGCCTTAAGACAACTAATAATATTATTTGTCTTCATATTGTGGCGAATAAGATTTAGTCTTTCATTTAAAAATAAACAAACACAATAAACATATACCACACCAGCTTTATTAACGCTTTAACAACAAATTTTAACTAACAAGGTAAAGGTGTTTAACGATAGGTTATAAAAAAAATACTTAGGTACTATAATAAAAAAAAAAAAACTTTTACACCTTATGCCGACTACATAGAGTACAAGTGTGTCTGTTCATAAGATAACTACTAATGAAGCAATCATTTTAAACTCAACTGCATCACAGTCATTTAATTTTTATCGATGTTTAATAGTGAAAAGCTATAAAAAAAACTATAATAAAATATATAAGTTTTTTATTATCAATATGTGTTAGTCAATGTCATACTTAGATGGTGTACATAGATAAACTTATTTTATTTTGAGGCATAAGGTTTGTAATATTATTTATTTAGGCCGGAGATCTGATATTATGAATCTTGAATAACATTTTAAGATAAATTATTAAAAAAAATAATTAACCAGGATATTTATAAAATGTAAGCATCAAAATCTGAATTGGTTATATAAAGAGTTCCATTTTGTCATGTCTCCGGCCACGCAGCTTCTTGTCTAAGGTTGAGTTGGAAAATTATTTAAAATTGGGCGAAGGTATAGATTGGTAATAATGCGGCGTGCTAAACCCATATCGTCGTCACCAACAGTTCGTGCCCGAGGATCTCAAGGATGACAAGTACTGGGCTCGCCGACGGAAGAACAATATGGCGGCGAAGCGTTCACGTGACGCACGTCGAATGAAGGAAAACCAGATCGCACTGAGAGCTGGATACCTTGAGAAAGAGGTGGGTGCTAGATAGATTTTAATAACACTTGAATTTTGGTTCAAACTTCATCTTTATCCTATGTAAAAGCTGGACTAGCTCCTTATTCAGACCTACTTGGTACCGATTCCGATCGGTAGAAAAAATCAATTTTGTAGTTTGAGTAAGCGTATGTGCTTTTACTGTGTATAATTTTGTAGTCTTCATTTCGCAATTGTGTACCGATCGACTGGTTCGTTATCCAAATGGTTTTCATGGGACCCTTGATAGGTTTTTTATTTTCAAAAATTATAATACGAGTTTTAATAGGTACCTAATACTTACATTATCAGTAATAATAGTATCTTATTAATTGTAGATAATTGTGTTTTTATAATATTTCTATGTTTGCTGATTGTGCAAATTAAAATGCTTTCAGAATATGGGGCTGAGACAAGAGGTAGAGCTGCTAAAGAAAGAGAATCACATTCTACGCGAGAAGCTGTCAAAGTACGCGGATGTATAGGTGGCTGCTGCCTCCCATTAACGTAATCCCGCATAGCACAAACACGCCACACGACATGTAAGTTACAAGTTACTAAATAGGTATCTTATCAACCTTCATTTTATCATATTGTGGACACTTAGGAAATATTTCGTCCGGCAAACAGTTATTAATCTTCCCATCCAATAATGAGATGTCTGATGTACATACTTAAGTTTTATTATGAGGATATTTCTAGATTTATATAAACGATTATAAGCATTATGTTATGTATGTTTCAGGTCGCGGGCGCACTGACAGCGTACGCACGCTCCGTTGCGCTGCTTGCTCTGGGCACACTTTTCTACTTACTTCATTACTTGTCAACTGTACTTTACTGACTAATCTTATTGTTAGTCGTAAGAATAGCTGGATTCCTCAAAGGATACATTTCTACCTTGTCGACCCTTTTCTTTGTGTTCTGAGGTCATGGGATAGTAATACCTTGGGTGGACACCCATGACCTTAATAAAGCATTGTTAAATATTGTTATACTTTAGTTACCGTAATAGCAAACGTAGACTTATCGATTCGCTTAGCTCTCAAAGACTCTCAACGATCAAAGTCGAAGTCAAAAATTTAGATCGAAGAACATGTAAATCGTAAGTTCGGCTAATCGATAAGTTTACCGAATAAGTTGTGTGACATGTTCTGATAGTGTTAATGAATAATTCAGTTACCGTAAGTTTTACTGATTAGTTTAATAGGTGAATCTTAACCAAAGTTCCGTTCGAGCTGTTCTATCGTCGTGTCTGATACCTTCTTTCGAAATCAGTTCGACACTCAACAGGGTTAGTCAACGACGTACGGACCAAAATTTTATTGACAAAAATATAAATAAGCGTTTCAATTGCATGGCGTTTGTCGTGTCATGTGCCGAGCGTGCGTCGCGTCATAGTCACGCCGTGTCACCCGCGGCGACTGTCCGATCGGAGTGCGGATATACCTATTGTAATAAGTTAATGTTGTTGAATATTTATATTGATACCGGCACCGGTCGCGCTCGCCGGCAGCTACGCACGCCCTACCGCGCGAGCTCGCCGTGCGTCGCGCCGCACGCAAGTTTGCTCAAGTGGCTCGCGAACGCATGCGCATCTGTAGTGGCTGCGTCTGTATATAGATAGTTTTAATATGGCCTTGAGCCGGCCCCGGGCACTCAAACCTACTCGAAATCTGTATAATAAACATTGCTGTTGTAAACTCTGACCTCGTCCGTCCCACTTTTCCAGAAGAATGTACAATCTGTTAATGCGCGACGTGTCGTCGCCGCGGCTCGCTTCCCGCGAGACGTGTCCGGGGCCCGCGCACCCTCCTCTCCCGCCCCGCGCGCCCGCACTTTTCCCGAGGGTAAAATGCGGGTGCGCTCGAGCTCGCTGGTCTCTCATTCTTGCTCGCTTCGTAGGACTGCTCCGTAAGAGATTAGATCCTAAATGGGGACGTAGGCGGCGACCCTAAGGTCCCGCGTCCTCGGCATACCCTCTGTCGTTTCCGTAGTAATCGAACACTAGTTTCGTTTCAAATTGACTTAGTGGATAGTTTAAGTAGTTCGTAGATTCCGTAGCGTAGTCGTTATTAGTATATTTTTGTTATGGCTGTAGATGTTAACGTTTTTAAAAGTTTATATTATTTTTTTTTAGTTTAAAGAGACTCGCGTTATTGTGTCGATATGGGTAGGACCCAAGGATAAGAGATGATTCGGCGCTCCGCGCCTCACACCGCTCCCCCTCCGGCGAGAGGCCGCGGCGATCGCGCCCGAGCGCCGCCGCGTCCCTGCGCATGAGGACGTCATCCGACGTTCCCTCCTCACTATATTTGACTCGTGCTAATGTTATAATATATTTTTGTAGGTTTTTGTCGTTGAGAAATGAGTCAATTGAATGTTTATTGAATTGAAAAAAATTAATGTTTATAACTAAGACTAAGAAGTTGTTGCATTTGAAAGTATATTATGGATACAAAGCGAGAACAATAAAAAAATGTTTTTTCTATAAAGGTTTACATGAGAGGGATTCTATAGGTGTGACGGTTGAACTTTGAAATGCACTGTTTCATATCAAACGATATTACTTATATTATGTAATAAAAATAAACTTAATGTTAATCAGCCACCCAGTGCGGCATTTGATATTTCATCTTGTTTGTTAAAAAAATATACATTGATTATCCAATATTATGTAAAATGGTACCTATACATACACAATAATATGTTTAAATTGTTTCTCTGAGAAATGAAATGTAACATGGGTAAAATAATTTAATAATATTAAGGTATCGTGATAAGAAGGAGTCGTATGTAAGAACATTGCATGATTAGGTGTACCTACCTATACTTGTACTTGACGTGGCCGTGGCGGCGAATGGGATCTTCGGCCCTGGGCCAGCGATACCCACCTCGTCCGTAGCCCCCTACAACACACCCCGACCCGACTTTACCTAGCGCACTGCCCTTGATCACAAATATACACCACCGACGCTCCTGACCTACCTTCCCTTCGATTCCTCCTAGCCCCAGCACCCAGCCCCATCCCCCTGTTCCCGTCCTACTCGCACCCCCTATGCTTCATTATTTATTTGATTATTGAGCGCGCCCTCCTCGCGAGGCCAATTTGTGTAGTATGCATCTCAGCATTGCAACAACATAAAACCATATTGATTTACATGTACGAGTAGTATTTTGTTTGACTTTAATTTATATGGTTCTATGGATTGAAATAAACGTTAATTGTTGTATTTATATTTAGTTTTTTTTATGTGTGTATGTGATGCCCTGAGCCGCATGGCTGATGTCCGACGGCTGGCGTGGACGGCCGTTGGACGGTGGCATCGGCGGTCAGGCAGACTGAGTGTCGCCAGAACGAGTCGGCTCATTATTTTATTCGCTACATGTAGCAACTATAGCGACTACACAGCCTCTAGTTATCTATAAATAAACCGCTGATACGTCTTCTCGTTCGGTGTTTTATGTAATAAAACGTGGTAAAATTACCTTGCACATAAAACGAGTTTTCATTATTTTATTATTACCACTCCTCAAAAATTAAATAAGTAGGTTTAGTTTCCTCTAAATATTATTTGATAAACACTGATATATTATGTGCACCATTTATAATATTAATAATTAATTTATTTAGCACATGATTATGGAGTTACAAAGATTACAAAGAGAGAAAGTGCAATGGCTGGAAGACACCGATTTTCAATTTGAGGGTAGCCAGGCAGACGAGTACTACAAAGTACCCTACCACCGTGCTATGGTTTCCTCACGATGTTTTCTTTCACCGAAAGCCCAAGCTTATTGTAGGATTCGAACCCACGACCTTCGTCGCGGCATCCAACGTAGTGTCGTGACCTTCCTAGTAATCATTATTATCAATTAGCATACCAATACCATTGGATAACATAGAAAAACTAATTAGCTAAGTACCATAAGCATACCTTCTTACTTCATATTGAAGTGAAAATATAGTAGGTAGAAATTTGAAAAAACTCGCTTATATTCATTACATAATATCATTTTCGGCTCAAAGCTCTCAATCTAATCTGTACTAGGTAATATATAAATCTGTATATAGGCTCTATCTCTGTATGTCCTCTTATAACTCATGAACGGCTTGACCGATCTTGATGATAATAGGTGTGTAGTAAGAACATGTGATTGCGCACATGGTAGGCTATGTATGATTTTGGTACATATTTTGGTAATAATTACCCACTATAAAATCTTATTCATAAATTTACCAGTGAAGCGGGCGGGTAAGGTTTAGTATTTAATAATGAACGTAAATTATTTGATTAATTTATTTAGACTATGAATAAGTAAATAAAATTAGCAATTAATCGAGTAATAAATACCTAATTCTAGGATATTCAGAGCTTTTGATCCGCAGTGAGATTAATAAAATTAAAGATCTCGAAATATCGTAGTCTACGAGTAGGTACATACATGCAAATATTATAGGTACTACTCAATTAAAAAGTATAATTTAACAATATTTAATTACCTACTACCAGCTTTCGCTACGTGGTTTTGAAGAATCTGAACGATACCAGGATAAAAGTATCCAGTGTTTTATTCCAGAATATGGTAAGATACAATGACTGTCTCAGATCGTAGGGTCGATAGTCGATACCCACACACATACGATGGCCATTTGTGTTGGCAAATCTGGGATGGTATATATTACTATCAACAGTTATCCGGTTTCTATATTTGATTAGTTTGGAATCAGTCGCGTGTGAAGAATATCCAAGTTTCAAATCCTAATTTACTAATCATTGTTAACTATCTTTTTATGAATTTTACTAGTATTTCCTGCGAAAGCAAATGGGTGACAATATCTACCTATCTCAAGAATATTATCAAAACAAAAATAAATGGCAGGGATACCTACTGACTGACTTCGTATTACTCGTACCTTTATCGTACCTATTCATGTTGATACACATGGATTGTTACGATAATGGTTATATTGTAATTCAACAGTGCTTTAGGTAGGTATATGATGGACAAAATCATGAAAATATATAATATATGTATTACAAATAACCACGTGTATAAAAACTGGTATTTTAAAGCATTGTTCGTCTGTATTTTCGTTTTCGAAAAATTTTGACACTTAGCAAGGTTAAAATACCTACCTAACTTATTTAATTCACAAAAGAGAAGGTACCTTGAAACATTATGATAATACCTAGTACCTATCTAGTTTGATATAGAGGATGTTATGCAAAATTTGGAAAACTGTAGGGTATTTGGAGGTGACATGTAATTATTAAGGTTGACAGTTTCATTAAGATTTTATTTCATCAGATTTGTGAACCTAGTACTCAAGCCCCAATTTATTTCTTTCTACTTAATTTTTTATTCTTCTATATAACTTCCATAGCTTCTATAAAATCTGACGGAATAGTACGTAAAACGGGACGGCACATTAGCAAAATATAGAATACAATTTCGAATTTTAAATTTTTTGCTCATCTTGAACATTCTATAAACTTGAAAAATTGGAAAGAATTAAACTTTATAAACTATACAGACTATATCATCAATAATTTTACCAAAATGCATCCAAATTCGTTTGATCATACCTAGGAGCTATAGTGTTTTTATTAATTAATTCAGAAAAATGCTATTTTTATATAAAAGGTTTTAGACTTACTAAATTATGAGGCACCGTGAAAAATATAGTATTCAACATTTTTAAATTATTGGGAATCTTTATTTACAAAAATTTAGGCGTTTATAATATTTTATACCTTAAATATTATTTTTAAATAAATAAAACATAGCCAGGGTTCGAAATTGTAATAGGTTGCAAATCTTTCAAAATGCATTGCATTGGGCATTAAACTGCCTCAAAGATTTGCAAATATACATATCTAGTTTGCAGTTTAAAATTCATATCTTTGCTATAAATGCATACACTGATTATTAAACGAAATGTTAATTCTTATTTGCTTATAATTCGCCGCTATAGCTTTTGAAAGCGCCAACTAAAGGAGTTTAATACTGTTTAGGAATTTATAAAAAGTAGCAAGAAACTCGTATTCTTACCTATGAAGAATCACAAAGATCCAATGAAGAATCACAAAGATCCATGAACACGTGAAATTTTAATAATTTAATAGGTATTCGATTTTTGACATTTTAATATACTTATCTAATAGGTATATTGGTAAATTCGTCAATATACTAAGGTCAAAACAAGGCTGTTATCTGAGGTTATACCGATTTGATCACAGTCATAGTCGATGTTACTATAAAGCGTACTTTTTTGGTCTGAGCTATACTTGAGTGGATTCATAAAAATCGTACCTACTCCTAAATTATTACTATAAAAAATATGACCTATTGCATAATAAACACCTATTATAACTAACAGTCACAAAAAAGTATTCTGTATTACAGTCGACTGATGAACTATCATTTTTCAGCACTTAGCAAGCAATCTGACGCTAAAACTAATACTTATTGACTGTACGGAGTACCGAAATATATTAAGCGTGTGACTGACTTTCTGGCTGAAATGACTTAACAATACTGAGCAATGCTGTATAAGTGCCAGCAATAAGACCTATCACTCCTATCACGAATAGAATGATATCTTTGATAAGCCGCACACGACCCGGGCCGAATTTATCCGGGAACGATACACACATTTCCATAAGGGCTGGGAAACAGATGCCGAGTGCAGACAGGCAGAGAGCACCAAACAAAGAAATGAACAATCCGAGACGTGGCACAGCTACGGCAAGCACAACTGAAAAAAGAAACAATTATATTATGTAGACATCAAAACTACACTAATATTATAAAGAGAAAGGATTTTATTTTTTGTATAGTAAACTAAGTAACTCATTTTTTTTATTATGCATGAATATTATTACACAAAAGACAAAGGTGATTCAACTAGGTACTAGCTGTTATTATGTGCTACGGGATCCGCTACGGCAAAAAATTATATCGTAGTACCTCTACCGCAGGTCGTAGCATTCTACGTGAATGACAGACTTCTCAATCTACATGTTTGTATTGTATAATGTGCACAAATAATAACTAATTATTAAAAAATGGACGAAACAAAAATGCGCAGCCCAAAGGAATTAATTTACATATTGAAAGAAAAACGTACGTTTTGTTTTTAAAGGTTTTTTTTGTTGGAAATGTACTTGTCTGTAATTTTCTCAATTTTTCGCAAAGGGTTAAATATCAGCTTACATGTGATCAGACAGAGAGTCACCCGTAGAGCGTACTCCCAGAATAGCAAGCGACGAGGACTAGCACTGGACCCTTGTAACCATGGCAACAGATATCCGCGCCACACAACCTCCACCGGCACGTAGCAGTGAAGACCATAGCTAATGAAGATCGCCACCGCAAACATTATGATAACGCTAGACGCCAGCCTGGTAAGGATAATTTTATCATATTTCAACTTTGTTTACAAACAAGAACAATTTTATAATCCTTACTAATATTATTATATTACTAGCTGTCCCCTGCGGTTTCGCCTGCGTTCCCAGAATAAAAGTAGCCTATGTTTTTTTACATGTCTGTGTTTAGAATTTCCTATACACATGATCAGTTCTTATTATTACATACTAGCTGTTCCCCGCGGCTTCACTCGCGTTTCCGGGATAAAAAGTAGCTTATAACCTTTGGAGATAATGTAGCTTCCTATTAGTGAATGAATTTTTCAAATCGGACCAGTAACTCCGCATTTGCGCGATAAATAAAAAAAATCTATTTTTTCTATACAAAGTAATAAGTTACGTTTGTAATCATTAAGAACGAATATTGTTCATTTCAATAGATGCATGACACCGCTCTGGGGTATTTATTTAATCATGAGGTATGAATACTGACGGTTCCTGAGGCAGGTCCAGGGTGATAGAGTCACTGCACTCTGACACGCAGTAGACGTATCCGACCGCTCCCACCACGACATACAGCAGCACTATGATGACCATGCCGGAGTTCAGCACGCCACATGGTGATCCGAAAGCTTTTGGCGTTTTCATATTGTTCTCAAGGGCAATCACCTGTAAAACACAAAATATTTTTAAAAGCTTTATTTTCATTTAATTTTGGAATACACAAACAAAACAATAAATGAATATTGATTATATAATCCAAGAATTGTTTAATTTTTCAAAATAGTCTTTGTCTATTTTTTCATCCAAATATAATTCGCATGGCATTTATTTATTGCTATAATATGTTATGCAAGATGGCTGATAATAATACATATTTCTCATATAGTACAACGATATGAATAAATGAATGAAGTCAAAGAATATTTAATTGTATTCATCTAATGCAATGCTCAGATTTGATATAGATTAAACATACATAATTAATGATTAATTAAAATTATAAGTAAAAATAATTATCTTGCTTGTATATTGATTGGTAGCAAAGTCTAAAAGTAAATTAGTTATCCTGAAATATTTTCAACAACAAGTACAATTTGATCAGTGCACATCAATTCATTAGATTGATAATTATTTTGCATTTATAATATTAGAATTATGCGCAAGCAATGAATAATACATGATATAACCATCCTAAGATTGAACTCACCACTCCAACGGCAGTCAAGGCAAAAAGAATAGTTCCAAAGAACAAGGGGAAAGTTTCAATTGAGCCCCACAGGTCCAACGGCTCTTGTGACTTTTTTCCACTGAGCAGGTAATATACTACAATTCCCAGACCGATGAATGTCAGCACATTGGCCAGTGCTGAGAATGGAGCTAGCAGCTTCAAACTCGGTATCAGGTTGAAGGCAATGAGTGGCACGAGGATTATCAGCATATGTACTTCAACTGGCAGTTCATAATGGGGATCGCATATCTGTAATTACAAAAATAATGTATTTTTATTTAAAATGATAATCTACTCTAACTGAGCAGTGATTCGTGGTTGCACATTTACTTACAAAATATTATCAGATTAGGATATGTATACTAACAAGAAAAAATAACACTCGTTAATTCATTTCTCTATAGCTAGAGGTTTTAAAATGCTATGTTTGCGCCTGGGATAAGTATAGAATACAGCGAAATAAGATAAACATATTAAAGTTATTCGATGCGACCTCTTCTTCCATTCAAATCATGTTATTATTGTTCAATTTCTAAATTTTAACATATGGAACATGTCTTCAAATTATTCCGCCACTCTTGACTTTTGTCAATATTGAGAGATCCATAACCAGAACATAATACCTATATGAAATTAAAAAATACATTTTATCTGATCTTCTGATCTGATTATTTGAGTGGTATGCAGACCTGAGAATCACATTGCGATAAATTACGATAAGAACCCTTTTGGTTCCATTTCGGTTCTTTTTATGTAATAACTATGTAGGAACTCTAATCTGACACTGTTTAGAAGTCAGCAAAAGCGTAGCTCATGTTCCATCGAAAATATCATAGTACCGCAGATTAATAACAATGATCATGTTACTGTCGTTCATCGGTCGTTTATAGAACAGGCATTGCGTGTCGAGTTTAATGTTAGTTGCATACTTCAAATAGGTACCTATTAAAAAGCCGATAACCACGGAGGACAATTAGTGTAAGATAAATTAAAGATCATTGCTATGCCTTCCCTATTGGATAGTGTGGGCGCACGTATAATGTAAATTGATGTAAGTAGCTAGGTAGTGAAGAGCCAGATTGTCGGTCGACGCCGAACCACTTAACCAATTGCATCTGTAGGTTTGCGTGGCCCACAATCAGAACATCACCACACCAGCATTCCACCCATTTGACCTAGTTTAGTACAAATAATAGGACAAAGGTTTACAAATATTTAACGATATTGCAACAGCGCAGCGTCTGCAGTGCTATCAATTTGGTAAACGAATCTTTGATTTTTGGTCAAAAATGCATTTAATATTAAATAAATCGGACAAATGCGAGCTAAACTCGCGTGGAGAGGGTTCCGTACATGTTTAACTAAGTTCCATAAATATTATTAAACCTGACCCAAATTTGTTGATGGTAACTATAAAAAGATGTTTTTTTTTGGAAATCATCTTTTCTAAAAATGAAATCTAGCTACATCGATTTATCGCCCTCGAAACCCCCCGCATACCAAATTTCATGAAAATCGTTGGAGTCGTTTCCGAGATTCAGATTATATATATATATATCCATGAATTGCAGGTTTAAAGGTATTAGATAGACTTCTCATAGGTTTTCCTGTAATCTTTAGGTAAAGAACTATTATCTGATTTTTGTTCAAAATGTTTGGCCCAGTAGTTTCGGAAATAAGGGGGGGGGAATGGTCAATTTTCGCAAATTTTTCGCCTATTTTCTTAAATAACTTCAAAACTATTTATATTAAAATTCTAAAAAAAATATATTTGACATTCTGATAAAAAGCCCTTTCATTTGATATTGTCTGCAAAAGTTTTTTTTTTAATTTTCTAATTTACCCTCCAAAATTAGCCCCCATGTTTGAAATTCATTTATTTACGTAACACGTCCATGTTTGGGTCATCGACTTACATATGTGTACCAACTTTCAACTCAATCCAGTCCAATATTTTCGGACAGACAGACAGGCGCACGAGTGATCCTATAAGGGTTCCGTTTTTTTCTTTTTTTTTCGGAACCCTAAAATACTTGTAACACCTAGGTACTCTATTTTTTCTTCTCTTCTCGTCTGTTCTTGTTGTTCTGAACTTAAGGCACAATTCATTATTTTATTTTTTAAATTAATTTATCACCTTTGGTTTTTTTTTGTGTCTTACTGTACTGAGAAAATAGAGACTTTATTGAACTATACAACTAGTTTTCAAAGACTTTTAGGGCGTGTTCAGACGACACGCGTAGGTACGCCACGCGCGACAGCACCTCGCTTTTATATAGTTCAACCGCACACAAGGACGGGACGGAAGGTGTCAAGGGACAGTAAATCGTAATTTATTCAACAAACCTTCTTAATATTATCAGCAATAAACACAATGTAAACGCAGCATATGCCCAGCTGGTAGACCACGAGGAAAATATCCACGGTAATTGCCGCGGAGCGAGAAAACCGGTGCAGTGGCTGAGGGCCAGCTTCTAGGGCCGCACTCATTGAAGCCGGGTATGAGAGCAGAGGCACTCGGAGACGCTTGCAGGCTGCGTACTGTGATCTTACCTGTTCGAATCAAACATACGTACTCTTAAGTGGCCTTACATGTAATATTGTTACAGTCTTATAAAAATCTGTTATTTTGTATAAAAATAGGGCATCGTGGAGATCATTGGGGACCTTTGTGTACAGTGGATGGCTGACATGATTATGATGATAAGGATGAGGGCATCCACTCCTGTTTTTGCCAAGATCAATGCCAAAGTTATGGCGAAATGGATGGCAAATCTACATGGTATCCTCGTTAGGTATACGTACAAGAACATGTAGACAGTGCGTCACCAGGGCTCCCACGAGAACAGTTGCAATAATGGCTGTGACAAGACCAGCACGGGCAAAAGCCTGCGGCATCGCTAAAATACCTGTGCCCAGGCTGCATTTCAGGAGATGCACCAGTGTTTCAAAGTTACTGAAATAAACAACAAATGGTTTTCATTTTTAAATTTTATAAATATTATTAAACTTATTCAACGCACTATTTTACATTAGGTAAAATGTACCTACAATCGTTTTTTTTTAATAAAAATTAATGCTGAAAGTTGGTACCTAGTATACGATTCCGTACAATCTTTCCAATTAGTAAATTTATATATAACCTAATCCAATTCCAATTTCTTGTTTATGGCTCCATCGAGTTATATAACCTAGCTTTCACCCTACTTAACGGAAACCTACGTCATCTATATTAATAATTTCGTCAAGGGGTACGGTAGACTCGATCGAAACCTTACCTGAAGAATAAAACATAAAAAAGAAAGATTTCGAGTCGACAACATATATCCGCAAAATTCGGATTGTCGAGTATTTTATTAAATTCTAATGGTGCTGACTGTTGACGGAGAAATTACAGTCTCCATATTAACCATTCTAGAGAAACGTCACCGGTTAACATTTAAAAATAATATATGTACCTAACCTATTTTGGACTTTTTGGTGGGAACTTGCGAAGTGACGTTACGTTTTCATTTTATTTTCATGAAATTGTGTATTTTGGGTTTTATTAAATATTATCGGTAGTATTTTGTCCAATAAAAATCAATACAAGTGCACCAGTGAAGTGAAATGAAATGATTACGTGTATAATAGTAAGAAGGCTTTTCAACTTGTCTCAAAAAGTCCGTGAAATTTTTTAGTAGAGCGACCACCATTGTACTAAAACCCTAACACCTAATGAGACATAACATAAACTGACTAACTACGTGACTGACTATGACTTGAAAATGATTTATTAACTTTAATTCAACTTGACAAAAAATAAAAATACATTAAGAATATAAAATACAATGCTCAACTTGACACTGGCAAAATACACAAAGTCGAAAGAAATGTATATTTTTCAGTGTTCATTTAGTTTTGCATAGTGATCACAGAGTACTTTTTATATACGGAAAATAGTATTTATTAAAAACAATGAACGATGCTATACGAATCTATGCCTTGCTTTGCCTTTAATATTTCTTGAGAACCGATAACTACAGAAATATCTATCAACATTTTGTACCTACATGTGTATGGAGTCATATTTCACCCGAGCGAAGCCGGGTTTTCGTCTAGTAATATATTATTTGTATGCCAAATTTCAGCCCGATCGTTCAGTGGCTTGAGTTGTGCGTTGATAGATCAGCCAGTCACCTTTTCTTTTTATATATTTAGAAGATGGATGAGGTAGAATGTAATGCGTGAGATATTGCGTACACTCTTACTCTTATTTCGATCGGTTCCGATCGTTGGGAACGATTTTATTTCATTATTTTTATGCCGATTGTTTTTATAAATGTAGTCTCTTTTTCCTACCGCGAATGTTCCGATTATCCGCCGCAATCAAAATGGAAATTTAAAATTTTAAAATATAGCCGGTAATGGCTAATAGCCCCCTTTATGTTTAAACTAGCTTCCACCCACGGTTTCACCCGCGTTCTCGAATAATCTTGTGTTTTCCCGGGATAAAAAATAGCATATATGTTTTTCCAGAGTACCTATGATCTATCTATGTGCCAGATTCATCTAAATTCGTACAGTGGGTTTTACGTGAAAGAGTAACATACATACATCCTCACAATCTTTCACATTTATAATATTAGAATGATAGTAGGAGTAAACCGATTAATGAACTACTTACTTTGTCGCTTTCGGTAGTTGCCGATGCAAATGTGGGTCGTAATCGGCAGATGTACCATCTCTGAAAATAGTCATAAACCCGAATCACAAATAGAATTAGAATTTCCTGAATCAAATCTAGGTTAGGTTTGATTCAGGAAATGGGTCAAGGTAATCCATTTTATTTTAACTTCCGCTGTCTCCTGGACTTTTTTTTCTTTTATTTACAAACGATGTATTTTTGTATTACAAATGTTGAACATTATTATTACTCATTGTCAGTTAGATCTTTCCAATGGTGTATATGAACGGTTAAAACTTTTGTTTTCATATTATTTTATACATTATTTTTATAATATCAGAATTTATTTACTTGGATTGTTCTTCATGGCCATTTTCATTCAAGGGTTTCAGGTGCATCGTATCTGCCTTCAAGTCCTCCATAATGATGGATCTTCTGAAAAACAACATTATTTTATGAAGTTATGACTGTAAATAAAGACTTCGATGTAACCAAACCATGCACATCACTTTTTATCGATTTCGATTGCAATCGTTCATAAGGCACTTTATACTGACTGACTTACTATTACCAAACTATTACCTACTTGTCACTTTATATTTACCTAAAATACGTAAAATCGTTATTATCGTTTGAAAAATTTAGCATTCACTTTGCGAATTTACATTATAATTTTAATTGGCTTTCATAAAAACCTGTTTTGGATTTATTATATATTATATACAATTTATTATAGAAATAGCTGTGTGTAATGTGTCTAAAAGGACTTCCAATGTCGATTTTAAATTAATTTACAGTTTAAATTTATCGTAAAATCAATTGCTCAAGCTGTTCTTAGCCTATATTAATTTGGTACCTAATATATTTTTATAATTTTTAGTAGCAAATATAAACCAATGGAAAGACCATCAATTATAGATAGAGAAAAAAATATACCTGATTGAATTTCATTCAAATTTGTTACTAAACACAATTTATGTAAATTTGTGCAGAAATGTAATTAAAACTTACATTAAATAAATCCAAATTACTTTATTATCACAAATCCACAGAGAACTTTAAAGAGACTTGTATCACTCAGTGGATAGTTATCACAAGAAGAGCTCGCCATGAATGAATCTACTGCATAGCGCAGCGTGAGGTTGTCACAAATTATGATGAGCGTGGGTAACAAAGGATGTGACCCATCAGCTACATCTGTGGTTCTCAAACATCTTCTTCACTGAACACAGAATACTTAGTTTCAATAATTTTATCATATTTACTTTATTTCAAATCGGTATCATGGCTTTTTTTAATTTGCTACCGGCTAAAACTTGCTGACGTTCAACAAACATAATAGGTACTTTGGTAGTACATACGATAAACGTGTACTCACAAATTTGATAAAAGATTTGTTTATATACCTACACGTTATATAGAGGAAATATTTTATAACAATGATAAACATTACTCACACGATTAAAACATAAACTAATAAAATTATGAACTGGTATACAAAAAATATTATTTATAGTCGTTCCCCGCAGCTTCACTCGAGTTCCGGGATAAAAAGTAGGCTATAACCTTCGAAGGTAATGTGATTGTGTGTAATAGCTTCCTATCAGTGTAAGAATTTTTCAATTCGGACTAGTAACTCTGGAGATTAGCGCTTTCAACCAAAAAATCATTTAACAAAAACTGTGAAAAAAATGTGCTTTATGTACTTAAATAGAGTTTTTGGAATTCTATTTTATTCATTTGTAGTCAGACGCGCGTATGGTACGTACCATACACCCGCGAGCCATACACCAAAGGCATAGAATACATATCTACATATGCCTATGCATCCAAATGCGGCTAAAGTTTTTGTAATTTCTTAAAGTTTTTTTGAAATGGTATATCCATCTTAACAGATCACACAAAGAATATTGAGGTGCATGTGGGTGTGACGAGGAATTTCATAAATGATTTTTAGTAAAATAGTATCATTAAAAACTTTAGGGTTATCTGTTCGGTGAAAGCATTCAATGAGAAGAACCATCCATCCACACATGACTAAACTCTAGAAGAAAGCCATATAAACGTGAAAGGTAAGGATTTTTATTTATAAAGGTATTTATACTTACCGTCGAAAAAACATGATTTATTCATCCAAAGCACAGTCCAAAGTAAGTAAGTGCCTACTTACCAAACGAAAATAAAGTAACTGAACTTTTTACGAGTACGAGTAGGTAAGCTAATCTTTCACGAAATAAATCATGAATGAATTCATAAAAACAGTGATGTTCGTTTTTTTACTGATTGACAGGTTTCCTTTATCTTGGACTTCCTTCATGTAATAGAAGTGATGCGACTCATAAACGCAATACGCAGTACGGGGAGCAGGTGCGGGGTAGTTTAAACATGCAGTATAATTATTTAACAGTAAACATACTCGACAATCGACATACATAATAAACACCACGAAGTAGCTGTTAGAATCTTTATAAATTACGTGGAACTTAAAACCTTTGTTGGCTTCTTTTTAATATGGGACCAACTTGGAAATCACAACGTCGTCGTGGCTTATCAACTCAAGTCGAGAAACTTGAAACTTTGCGGACGTTATAAATTCAAATTAATTATTTTTGACTGAAAGGCCATACAATGTTAGTGGCAATATATTTATACCCTATTTAATTAAACTCTGGAACCCATGTGTAAGGAGTTCCAGAGTCTCGGGACTGAGGAATTTATTTGATTCTGAGTGCTTGGAGTCAGCTCAGGTGCTTGCTTGGCGACAGATTTTCAACACGAGGGTGGTAGCCAGCCAGGTGGTACTACAAAGTACCCTACCACCGTGCTATGGTTTCCTCACGATGTTTTCCATTACCGAAAGCTCATACTCACTGTAGGATTCGAACCCACGACCTTCATCGCGGCATCTGACGTCACTACCACTGAGCTATCATCGCCTTTAAGATTTTTTAGATTTACGTGTATTTGTATTATTTCCATTAAAACACTGTTAAATATATGCACTGTGGCTTACCCTGTTGTTAGTGAGACTTGTTCGACGATAATTGCTATAACAATTCTACAGACTGCGATTGTTACATTACATTCATACCGTTTTCATCAACACAATTGCTTTCAGGTAACTAACTACTTTCTTCTTGTAATTCTCTCAAATATTTCCTATTGTTCAGGATTTTTTATAATTTAATAAATGTATATAGGCTCTAGATATAATATAAACATATATATTTCTGTGTGTGATAAAGGGCCAATTATGGGCACAGAGAGGAACAGTATTTTAGGACGCCACCAGCACTAGTACGTGGAAATGTTGGGTATTAGACACGCAAACATGCTACATATACCATAAGAAAATTGTGGGTTTTCCCAGTGCACCCCTCTTCTTGCAATGTTTTCCTTTACGTTTTAATAATAGAATGAGGAATAACAACAAAAAAATCTAATTAGTCCGTCAGTTAGATTATCAAAAAATATTGGATGCGTATTTTTTATTTTGATCCGAAAACAAAAAATAACGAAGATAAAGTGCGTTAAAATTTTCCAGTCTGCAAAAAGTGTACTAAAAAGTAGTTGTATCCCCAATCCTGCACTTTGGTGGGACTTATCTTTGTAATTTCTTATTGATTTGATAAAATAAAAAATACGTATCCAATATTTTTTGATAATCTAACTGACGGACTAATTAGATTTTTTTGTTGTTATTCCTCATTGCCATTATAACAGCAAAACTAAGTTCCATAATGCAGTATTTTTATTGATGGGGGAGGTTAGTAGGAAATACAGAAATCCCAGAAAAAATATTACACTACAATGTTCTGCCCGTTGTTCGTTCTGAAGCCTCGTCTTGCTTACACTCAGCACACGTAACGTTTCTCTTAGTTTCCAATCCAAATTGTGATTTGTTTGCAGATATATGGATGAATATTTTGCCGGATGTGCCTGTACTGTGAGAGACTTATTAGATTACTTGAGTCCTAAAATCCCTATCTCACCTTATCACTATGTTTCAGAGCGCCAGGCCTAATATATTACCAGAAATTGATTCCGAACTTCTAACTGTCATAACTTCTTAGAAATATTCAGGAATTCTCCTGATTTTTTGTAGGATTATTAACAATAATGTACACTATCCACAGCGCAGCCTTATATACCCTACCAAAATCATCCTGTACATAACAGGTAGGTAATGTACATTTTGAATTAATGCAGTTTATATAGATTTTTTTTTAGAAAGGATTTAGTATTGATGTAACAATTTTTCAAAATGCAAAATGGTCCCCTAACTGCGTTGGATAGAGAAATTAGAAAAAATACTACGTTGAACACAACATCGTGTAAATAGGCACATTATAGGTAAATAGAATGTTTTTCCAAAATTCAAACCTTTTTGAGCCCTTACGAAGTTCGTTTTCACGGCCGAAACTATTATGATGAATTTTGACTTTAATTGCATACATAGTGGCTTCTGCCCCGCGATTTCACAGGTGTTCCCAAAGGATTTTATGTTTTCCCGGGATAAAAAGAAGCCTATGTGTTAATTCATGACATGATCTATCTATGTGCCATGTTTCATTCAAATCCGTTCAGTAGTTTTAATGTGAAAAAGTAACAAACATCCATACATCCACACAAACTTTCGCATTTATAATATTAGTAGGACTTTAATTAAACAAATAGCTAAGTAGTGTTATCATAATTTGACGTGGAATCCCGAGTCGAATTTTGGGGTTTTAAATCCTACAAAAAGCTAGAGCTTTCGCTGAAGAAAACTATGGTTTTCTAAACAGTAGTACGGTACTTTGTAGTATCCGCCTGGCTGGCACCCAAGTTCCAAGTTATTCTCGTGGCGGTAACGACTCACTAGGTGGACCAGGCCAACCGTTAAACAAAAAAAGTTGACAAACGATGTATTCCCAGTTCCCACAGCTGCACATGACATTTTCCCATATGGTAAAAAAAAGAAAAGAATGTCAAGAACAGTAAACTTTTGAATCATACATACCTACTTACAGTATGCATGAAATATGTAAGTACCTAACTGGTGACAAATTAAGTACACTATATATTTATAAGCCCCCGAGGCTTCTGTGGTAGCTGTATAAACATTCAGGTATTTTCTTTATTAGTCATAAACAAATGATATTATAAAATCTACTATTGATGGTAATATGGAAGATATTGAAGGCACCTATTTACATTCAATTTAGCAACTAATAGGTACAACTAGTGGATCCGGATCTATGGATCCAAGATCTGGACGCTCACAATACAAATAATCCACAAACTCCAAATAACATGGAGCGTGCTATTTTACGTGACCGTGTCAGAAACACAGAAATTCGAAGAAAAACCAAACTGTCTTACCTAGCCTAAATAATCGATGATCTGGTCAAGGTGGTAGGAAGGGACTGGAAGAGGAAGGCTCAAGACCGCGAGAAATTAAGTGCACTGGAAGGAACCTACTCTCAGCATTCATTGGTTGGTACTTAATAGGTTGAAGTAGAGAAGAGAGAGACAACTTAGTGGACTCGTCCTACACTACAAAAGCTAATAACTAACACGTCATAAACCCTATAGGCATATATAACCGCCAGTATTTATAAGTCACTTGTGCATATATCTGTCAGATACACATACAGCATGTTTTTTAAAAATATTCATAGTGACACTTGAATGGCTAATTACCTATTGTAGCAGTGATATATTTTATATTGGATGAGGATAACAATATGCATAAAGTGGCAAAATAGCTTTTGTTTTGTATTACCACAGTGTAAATCCGTGGATACTGCCAAATTGGCAGAGAAATTGGCGTACGGTGACGTCAGAGTAGATATCCTGTATTGGTTGAATAATACTTTTACGTAACTAAACATGATTATTCATTAAGGAGATAAAATAGGTTATACGGCATAACCTACATTTAGTATGCACATGTAAAATAATAAGTGTTTATCATTATATAATTGGAAATAAATTATACCACGTCGAGAAAAGTATCAAAATCCACTTACATGTAAAATTAGACCACTTATTTTCAATGGAAATTGACATTTTATTATATCTTATATAAGACGCCTAACATTACGCAACATACTTGAGTCACTTGAATTCACGACACTACTTGAAGTAAAAGAATAGAAACAAGTTGTATGTTACCTATAAATAGAGGTTGTTTATCAAATAGAGAGGGCGATGCGATGGGCGGGCGGAAAGACGGGCCGGAGCTCGTCGCGTGGCCGCGTCGCCCGGCGGACTGCAGGGCGAGGGTGCGACTACTTATATCGTACATATATCGAGGCAAAGCTTGCGCGGTTTGTCTTTAGGGTGTTTGCATATAATAACAGTTTTCCTATTTCCGACTTGTCGGTGCAGTCGTTATTGATCGATGCAGGTCAACCTACAACAAGGATTATGTCGGTCGGTTATGATGATCATGGCGTTCAAGTTGTCATGCCATGACGATGATTTTATTAAGAACGTAGTTTTACATTGTCAATCCAGGTCGCTAGTTTCAAACAGTTTCAATAAGCCTTCTATAAGGTGGCTCTACATTTGCATGGCCCTGACTAACTCATAATCAAAAATAAATGCCTCGCACTTAACCGTTGGTAGAGTCGATTGTAACGTCTAGGCCTAAATTGAATGAGATTTTTAAATTGAGTTTGGGTTTTTGAGCTTATGTGCATATGATAAATAACATACGGCTATTTTATTTACTCCCACCGATCGATGAATACCAACTATATTATATAACGGGGGACTACTTAGAATTCTAGTTTAATTCTTAAAATAAAAATCGTCGATAGGTCCACGTAGTAACGCGTGGACAGCGGACATTTCTAATATTTTTTTTGCTTAGCTTAATTATCTTTGAGCGGGCTGGGTCTATGCCCCAGCTGCAAGAATTTTATTAAGTATAGCCAAAAGCCACTTTAAATAGCAATCTTTCAATTAGAATATTTAAACGACTGTATCAGCAAAAGTTGAAGTGGTGAGTCATCGAATGTTTAGTAATGCTACTTTATATTAAACTCTATTACTACTATTACTCGTTGATTACTCTATTTGTTGCTCTTTTACACAAAAACTACTGAACGAATTTGGAAACTTGGCACATAGATAAATCATACCCTGGAATAATATATAGGCTACATTTTATCCCGGGAACGCGGGTGAAACCGCGGGGGACAGCTAGTCTGCTATAAATTAAAAGCATGAAGTTGTTCTTTCATTTCAAACTCCTTAACATCAAACATTTAGATGATAAGAATGTCACAGTGACGTTATAGTTCTTTCAATGTACTGACACTAACATAGCTGATTTTTTGAAAAACTTATTTTATTTTATGTACCCTACATAATCATGATGATCAAATATTTCTAACTTACTATTTCTTATTTGATTAGCGTATCTTCATATATATATTATAATATTAGGAGACTGTGAAATAAATAAAAAAATGTTTATTTTCTCATTTATGTCGGGCATGGTCGAGACCATGACCGGAGGTAAGCGTGATTGGTTCAATCATTAATTATTATCATTCAGACACCTCCATTTAACAGGATTATTAGGCTTTCAACATTTGCCGTGTGACCTCTGGTATCGAATCGACTATGATCATACTATAGAAGACGACCTGCAGTATGCACTTGAGAAAATGTATTGTTTGGTGGTGATTTAGGTATCGCTCTGTGTAAGCACACAAACTATTACGTAACTATTAACCGTGACATCCAGTTCTTTACGCTAGGCTTAAAATTATAAGATTTTGAAGAGGACCAGAAAATGTTAAATTATTTGTACAATTTTTTAGGTGAAAACGAGGACAATTTCGACCCTCACAAGCACCGAGTAATAAAAAAACCAACATCGTAAGTCACCTTAGATTTTTAGAGATAAAAGTAGCATTACTAAACATTCGATGACTCACCACTTCAACTTTTGCTGATACAGTCGTTTAAATATTCTAATTGAAAGATTGCTATTGAAAGTGGCTTTTGGCTATACTTAATAAAATTCTTGCAGCTGGGGCATAGACCCAGCCCGCTCAAAGCTAATTAAGCTAAGCAAAAAAATTATTAACTAAGCAGTTAAGCCCATAAGAGTATACTTATGAGGGACAAACAAACTTTAGTTAAGTTATCACAGACAGACTGCAATCTCTTCCATGATAATGATGGAGACTAAAAGATCATCTAATGTTAAATAATAATATCTGGCTATCTCTAGAAATGCAGACACCATGATTCATTTACTGAAAGGTAGTATTGGCGCTGGTATCCTCGCGATGCCTGATGCTGTTCGTCGGATGGGTGTCATAGCCAGCATCATTGGCATTATCTTCATTGGGACATTTGCAACTTACTGTATTCAGTTGTTGGTTTGTATTATGATAATAACGAAAAAGGTATAATATGATATTGTTAAGATATTTTCACAATTAATTGAGCTTAAGTTAATGGGCAGATCGCAGCACAGTATGAACTCTGTAAGCGCTGGAAGAAAGGCTATATGGCATATCCAAAGTCAATGCTGCTTGCCATCAGTGATGGGCCGCCCTGTTTTCGCTGGTCTGCTACCTTTGCATACTACTTCGCAGATATAGTACTAGTCATGTGGCAACTCGGCTTATGTGTGATTTACCTAATTTTCGTCGCTCAAAATATCAAACAGGTGAGTTGAATAGCAGTTTCTGGTTTTTTTTTTTCATATTATGTAGTTTAGATCTAATGTAGTAGTACGTTCCACCTGCGAGCCAACGGATTTAAGTGCAAAACGTAAAAGTGATTTATTATACTCTGATACTTACTTAGGTAAACGCCACTCACATTTAAGTTATGCTTAATCGTCATTTGTCAGTTCGATTGTATGGGACAGGGGCTTCTAAGACACTCCTAAATTTTAAGTGGCGTTTCAGTATTTGTTCCTTAGTTATTGAGTTGACAAACAGGCAGATGTTTATATCAGAAAGCCAACTAGAGACGACATGATAGTAAGTGATCACCCTAGCCTATCCGATGTCTGATGTGTTGCCAAACTAGACTGCACTGTTACAACCTTTTAGTAATAACTTCATTAATAAATTATAGTGCATAAATAGCTGTACTGTTTCTTTTTTCATACCATTAAGGTTGCAACATACCGCTTAATACAACTTGATGCCTCCTGATGATAAGCGATTACCGTTGCCCATAGATGCTTGCAACGCAAAACCCATGGTTTTATAATTCCTCAGAACACATCCATTGTACAAGTTATACAAACGGTAGAATATACTAGGAGATGAATGAAGCCTCTCCATAGACTTGGGGGCTCTGAGCCGCTTATGAGCTCGTAATCGTAATATATAATTCTAATGGAACACCTTTCTGAGTAATAAAATCGAAGCTACAATACCTATCCAAGTTGTAAATCCCTATATTACCGGACTTACTACATCAATTTTAAAACAAGTTATTTGTCTGTATTCAGGTGTGTGATTTTTATGGATTAGCAATCACATTGAGGATTCATATCTGTTACCTTCTCCTGCCATTTATACTTCTCAATCTGGTGAAAGACCTGAAACTGATGACCCCTTTTTCTACAATCTCTAATGTGGTTACAATATTTGGACTGATCCTTGTGTTCTTTTACCTGGCGGAAGACGATTTGGTCATACAAGATGAGATGTTACAGATTAAAGAGATCAGCGAGATACCCGTGTTTATTGGTATCACACTGTTCGCGCTCGAAGCTGTTGGTGTGGTATGCTATTGACTGACCACTTTATCTTAATTATTGTACAATTCTGAAAGATTAAAACTATATTTGTCATCTTTATCATTTTGTGACGTCATTGATAATGAGAAGCAGAGACACTATTTCCGGTCGGAAAGGATAACTTACTTTATTTGAAACTAGCAGTTTATCCGCGGTTCATCTAAGTTCCTGGGATAAAAAGTAGCCTATAACACTCGGAGACAACGTAACTTCCTATTAGTGAAATAATTTTTAGAATCTCCGGAGGTTACAATATGATAATGAGCTTACAATTATATTATCTTCGTTTTAGGTACTTGCACTGGAATATAACATGGAAAATCCAAAAGACTTTGTTGGTTTGTTTGGTATCTTTGACATCGGTATGTTCTTCATTATGTCCTTATATCTGTTGGTGGGTATATTTGGATACCTTAAATATGGCGACACCATCAGACCTTCAATAACACTTAATTTGCCTTCTGAAGAAAAGTAAGAGTTTACTTGTTTTAATAGTCGATGATTTCTATCGAAATGGAAAACTTCATTCATTCTTCAAAACATTACTTTTAGTTACCAAGTTATTTCAAACCTGAAATATTGATATTGCATCCTGGTAGATATATGTACCTTCCTACCTAAATTGCTAATAAATAATTGTTTGTTTAGCGCTCTGGTCCAATCCAAGTCTACTGAGTGGAGTTGATCACAGTGACTATGTAATAATGATTTTGTCGCATTGTTACAGAAAAGCTCAGGTGGCGAAAATAATGTTTTCTATCGCAATAACTCTCAGCTTCCCACTTCAGAATTTTGTTGCATACAGTATAATCTGGCGCAAGCTAAAAAAGAAGATTTCACCAAACAATCAAATGATACCAGATTACTTGCTACGCATAATGCTTGTTGTCATACCGTGTAAGTATATTCAATAATTTTACGTAAGTAGTATTTATTGGTCCCAGGGGAGGCTAGCTTTTTGATAGAGCATTGATGGATCTGGATCCATTTTCATTTTAAAAGATTGCACTGATAGGCAATTTCATCTCGACTTTTATTATACATGTTATTTTTATAATCAAATATTTAATTTGATGATCTCAATCTCAAATCTTTCCTTACATGTCATAAAACGGTTGGAAGAGAATTATTAAAATTAATATTTAATTACAGGGTCATTAGCGGTAGCTATACCACAGCTGGGACCGTTCATTGCATTCTTCGGTGCATTTTGCCTTTCTCTTCTGGCTATTGTATTTCCCGGAATAATGGATTACTGTCTTTGGTATCCGGATAAATATGGAAGTTGTAAATATAAAATGTTACGAGATTTCTGCATTATATTGATTGGCATATTTTGTCTGACCTCAGGCTGTTATACAAGCATACTAGATATTATTGCAGATTTTTAAAATGAATCTAAGCGAGCTGAATATTAGAACCTGAAGAAGTCAAAAAAGGGATTTATTGACTTATTCCAGTAAAATGTGAATATCGTTATAATGTACTAACATACCTATACTATACTTATTTGGTTTCTAAAATTGTTACCTACTTAATGGTAGGCTTCGGAGGATCGCAGCCGACGGATGTCACTTCCATTGTCAACCTATGAAAATGTATGGCGTTGGCCGGGCGCGTCAGTCGCAAGGCTCTGAACACTCTGAAGTGGCTCCATACATTCCCATAGGCTGACTATGACCGCACGCGTCAGCCGCAACGGCCGCGACCCTCAGACGTCTAGGATACCTTAAGTGCTTGCATGTTACCATAGGATTGAAAGCTTGAATAAAGTCGTTTTATTAAAATATTACATTTAATTTATAGCTACCTACCGTGACAATTTTTAATCACCGTCCATTGTTGTACGCATTAGGTAAGTACCATATTTTTGAGATGCCATTTTTCTATGAAAGTCTCCATAAAAAGGCAGCTCTAGGAACAAAAGGAACCAGTATAAAGAAACAGCAGACAGAGAAAATAAATGGGATGAAATTAGGTTTAATCATCAGGTTCTTTATTACGAAAAATCAACTGTTATTAAATTACATTATTGTTATTTACATTTATTAAGCTAAGCTTAAAACTATGGCATAGCATTTCAGTCCTTAAAACGAGTTTTTAGTTTGATTTTTGATCCAAGACTCGTACCTGAATTACTTTTTTTCGGTAATCCCGCATTCTCCAGTAATTTTAGCAGAAATTAGGGGTCAACAAAGATTTAAATACAAATCCATAAAATTTAAAACTAATGTATGGCTGAGCGCTGCGCATTCTCCGCCCTTCGTCTCAAAAACGGTTGAGCGCATGAAAAAATTTTGCGAACAACATTTTTTTTTCTAATGCTCTGCTATTTTTACAAAGATCTAAACATCATTGGATGAACCGATTTTTGTGACATCTTAACTTGAATAACTTACGACGCAGACACGAGATTTTATGAGACTTTTGAGACAACTTTTAGAATAAGTACCAAAATGAAGGTGTATTGTGTATATACGAGTTATCTCTCATTCCAAGGTGAAATGATATTTGACTGGACTAGTCAAGGCCAGACCTTTTAGATATTTTTTGTTTCTAAACTATCTTGGCGCGCTTAAGTTAATGAGGTTAGTCATAAAAAGTATTTTCCTTTCTTTTGTTAAAAATGCCTTCAGGGTTTCCCTACTCTCATACAGCCCAATAGTGAACTTTTTTACGATTTACTTGCGTTGTGTGTACATAAATTAATAAATAGTTCAGTAGTGGATGGACTTAGAAAACTAAATCATCCTCTCACAGAACAATCCAAGAACTACCTACCTAACCTTTTTTCATTAGATTTTTCTTTTCGATTTTGACATTTCCAAAGAGAATAATCTACTTTGACATTTCATTTGCCACGAATTTATCAGTTGCAAAATGTTGTAAACGAGTTGTAAATTTACCAGAGTACCTTCATTGACATCGATTTTTTTATGTAGTCAGTTTTATCAGGCAAGAGGAATCATTTAAGAAAATATTATGTTGTAAGTTATTTAATTAATTATTAGGTTCTAAATTATAATATGGGTTATGCTATGGTAAAAAAATATTGGGTATTATTAAAATGCTGACCAAAATATCTATTTACACCCACTCTATACGGAGGTCCCTAAAGTAAAACGTTTTAAGTTCCAAAATAAATATTCACACATTAGAATAATAATTGTACGTTTTGTAAGGCTTTGTCCCGTTTTGCGTTTTGTATTATATTCTCTTTGGTTGCCAAAATGGAAAAACATTCTGGCTGAAACATCTCTGTAACTGAAAATGTTCCATACTGAGGAATAAGTAGGCGAGTCAGTTTCTAGTTAGTTTGATAATCTGATCTTTACTTTAGATGTTTATCGGGTATCGGCGACACGATGTTGTCTTCAAAAATTGATGATCCATGGAGTACATACAATAAATTCGTTAAAACTGGTCAGTGTAACTTAACACTTTACTAATTGTAGGTACCTACATTAGCTGCTAAGTGCATTTGTCTGTAAGGAATTAATAAACTAGTAATAATTTTTCAAGATAAACTAATAAAAACAACATATATAAAAACCCGGACAAGTGCGAGTCTGTCTCGCATAACGAGGGTTCCGTACACATAATTCTAATTGAAGATAATCAACCTGTAAATGTAAATTTGCAAACGTATTTTTTATGTAATCCACCTCACTACAAATTATCACATATAATTATATTATAAAGTTTTGGATTGATTCCTTTACTTGTGCTCTCAATCCTAGCTTCCTGCCAAATTTTATGATTCTATGTCTACCTACAGGTTTTGGTTTACTAGAGCGTGTAGTATTCAGCATACAAATAATGTGTTTACCCAACTAGTTGATAAGAGGTTGTAATGAGTAATGATCAATCTACAGACAAATACGGTCGGTGTCGCCCGCGATCATCTTTTATCCGGTGAGCATACATAGTCCTCTTGTTCTATTAATTATTTACACCAATATTAAATCTTTTGAGATTATCGGGCAGTGCAATATTCTTTTTCATACAAGCATGAAATACTGACTTACCTATTTCATCTAGGTAGTTAACTACCTATAGAGGGAAATATTGCTAAACATTATGCCTTTAATTAACCTTAATTTTATTTGTGTGATCTGAATAATAAAATTAAATAAATAAAGAAGCTTCGTATTTCAATTTCCAAATTTTTAAACGATGAATGTTTTAACAAGTACCTATTTGGTTAATCTAAGTTTATTTAAGTCTTGAGTAAAAACATACAAATGAATAAATGTTATGCTAGTTCATGTCCCTAAGCACAGTATTATAATATTATTGTAAAACTGTGCTCTAGGGTTCGGATATAAATACTGCTTATTCGAACATAAACATATACCTACAGCTTAAAGTGTGCATACAGGTCTAAAATAGATGGCGACGGCGACCTCGAATGTCAAGCTAAAAGACATTCAGCATCAAGAATTCAACAGAGGAACACGCCTTCAGAACCATCTATCGCGGGACCTGTGTGCCCTGAAGTCAGCCAACCGTAATGTCAATATTATGGATCTTTTTAAAGCTTAGATTTGAGATGGGATTTTAGTATTTGGCCATAATAGATTAGTATAAATGTGTCGTATATAAGAAAATAATAGGATAATAATGGTAGATTTTAAATAAAGATGTAAATGGGTTTTATTGAGTGTGAAAATCTGACAAGATAACTGGCGGAGGGCTTGGACTAAGAGATTTTTGTACTTACTCCACAAGGACCTCTTGCGTGTAATAACGCGTTGCGTAGGTATTTTTTTATACACGACTAATATAATTCAGGGGGTTATTACATAATAATTAATACGCTCGCATTGGGAGAATGTAGAAGAAATAAATTACGCAAAGTTGACATACCTAGGTATACTTACTACTTATTCAATTATTTTATACTTTTTAGTGTACAGAACGGAACAATGTAAGGATTTGGTTTAAATTTTGATAATAAAACTTATAATTCTACACATACCTACCTATGGTACACCTAATTTTATTTTCAGTTCGAACTCATCCAAGTCCGCATACTTTTCTATTCAACCACCATGGATGCCGATGCAACTCATTCCATATACATCTTCGACTGAATTAACATCACAGAACCTTTCTCCTCCACCGATTGTCTCATTCCCGCATTTGACGTCAAAACCATCCAAACAAGTTGTGTTAATTTGTTCTTCACGTTCACCATCGCCAAGGCGAGTATAGGCTTTTCATTATATCTCAAGTAGTCTAGATTTTATTACCGGTTTCTAGTGTTTATATAAATTTAAATTCCTGACTGAGTCCTACTGAGTTTATTCCAAAAAAAGTCCCCCTGTGTTCCCCTGTGTCATGGGAGACACGATCTTCCTCCTATGAATAGTTACATAAAATACTGGAAAATTAAACATTATATTACCTATATTAAAAGAAAAGAACTTATTAAAAATAGGATTATGGAAGTGTGTGGGTTGTATGTGAGGTGTCTCCCACACCTTGTGGGCTGTGCCTTCAGGGCTTTACAACCTCATAATTTTAATTGATGTACCTATTTTTAATAAAAACATTGGCACTCGCAGTTAATCATAAATGGTAAAATGATATAGGTACCTATTCACATTACAGTGGGTGTGTTGCGTTAACGCCTAATCCGATCAATTCATCCAACCATCATTCAAGCATGGAAAAGGTTAAGGATAACTTTTTCAACAACCAAAATAATCTGAATATTAAAACAGTTAGCCGAAGTCGGAACGCGGTTCAAGCTCAAGAACTTCCGTAAGCTGCTATGGCCGCGAATTTAAATTTTCTACGTTTTTTGCTAATAAGGAATAACAACAAAAAAATGTAATTAGTCCGTCAGTTAGATTATCAAAAAATATTGGATACGTATTTTTTATTTTAACAAATCAATAAGAAATTACAAAGATAAGTCCCATCAAAGTGCAGGATTGGGGCTTGTGACGTCATTGTACAACTACTTTTTAGTACACCTTTTGCAGACCGGAAATTTTTAACGCACTGTATCTTCGTTATTTTTTGTTTTCGGATTAAAATAAAAAATACGTATCCAATATTTTTTGATAATCTAACTGACGGACTAATTACATTTTTTTGTTGTTATTCCTCATTGCAGCTCAGATGTAAGTTTGTCAACATGTGACAGTGACAAGAATGGTAGTATATTTACTGAACAGAAGAAATCATCAAAATATTAGTAAAATGTCACGTTTAATTTGTATATCCTACAAAGGTATCTTGGAGAAATATATTGATGATTTCTTTTGTTATTAATCGGTAAGTATACTACCATTCTTGTCGCGAATCACATGTTGATAAAAATAAGTCCTATTACTGAGCTGCAATTAGCAAAAAAACGTAGAAAATTTACGCGGCTAACTTGAAGCATTCACGTAAAAATGCTTTCTTTACGAACATAATCTTGTAATTTCTACACAGAGCGAGTGGAGCAGAAGACGTCGATACATCGGTGAAATCTTTTGGTAAATAAAATTATTTACTATAGTAAAATTTATTAATTCGTTTCTACGTTAGATTTTTATATCTTTAACTAATTCTAATTTGTAAGTATAGTTGTAAGGTCGCGTTTTCATCTGCAAGAAGTGTCTGACAGTAGCTTGTAGGTGTGGATTACGTACTAAGTGAACTAAAATAGCAAGCGATAGTTTGTGAATCGTTTTCGGTGAGAGGAAGCCTTCTCGAGTGTTCTTGCAGATGGAAACGCGGTCTATGTCGCCGCCAAGTACCGTATTTGTGATTTATTTTTAACTAGCTTTTCCCCGCGGTTTCACTCGCGTTCCCGGTATAAAAAGTACCCTATAACCTTCGGGGATAATGTAGCTACCTATTAGTGAATTTTTTTCAAATTGGACCAGTAACTCCGGAGATTAGTGCGTTCAAACAAATAAACAAACTCTTCAGCTTTATTATAAGTATAGAAGATAGACACAGATATGCTGGGAGACATAATACATTCTGCAACTACTTTTTATTTAGGAGCTTAATGGGTAGGTAGTAAGTAGGAACCTAGTTTTATTATGTATTGTTTTGAGAGTATGTAGAACATATTCCTATAATTATTATCATAATCGTCATATTATTTTCATTGAGGACATGCATACAATTTCAAATGATTGGGCGACATTTTTGTAATCACACAATTAGCGGGTACGTAGGATTGTAAAATTGTAAGATGTGATATTTCTGAAAGTTAGCTACACAATTTGCAACCAATCTGGAAAAGTTCAGTACAGTATGGCACAACTTAAATGAAGCATCGGCAAAATACGTAAAATCGATCATTTCCGAAAGAGTGCGCCTACAACATTACCCATGTTTATTAGTACTGTAGGCGAAAATGATCTTGTTGAACGTTGAATGGCGCGATAATGAATGGTCTTTATTAGTTGTGTGAATCGGAAGTGAAGTGTAGTTATACGATTTGCCGATGCTACGATAAGTTGTGTCATACTGTACTTACTTATCATTTCAGAACGGAGTCAGTGGATGGGTGGAGTGCGGGCTCTACGGGACTCTTACGTGCGGCTGGTCTTGCGACAGTTGCGGCACGTTGAGCGACTGAACCACGCGATCGACCGTATCGCGCAGCCCTGCTTGTTACATGATTGACGATCATTTTAATCATGATGACCTTTACGACGTTTAAGGATTACTGCAATTAATCGAAATTTACACGTAAAAATATTTTGACATCCTATAAAGTCATAAAGGACTCCTAAACGTTATATAACTGCTGTGTGGGAGCACCTTTAAAATGAAGAATATTTTATTAATTTTTCATCATACTTTTGTTAGTATCAGGTCCAAGGATATTTTTGATCGAAAAATGCGTAGTTTTTACCCGTGTAATTTTGAAAATGAAATTTACAGTACCTACAAGATGTTGAGTTTTATTCCTTGATATCCATATATATGATACCTCGTATAATTTTAAACGCATAAATATAAATTTGAGGCAAGTAGATTAATGAATTACATAGCATAAATAAAAATATTTATTTGAACTAAAAATCATTCATAAAAAAATAAATAAATTACAGGAATTACTATTAATTAAGTAGGAATTTAAAAGAATAATTATCGAAACCGACAACCTCAAGTCTTAATCTATTACATTTAGGGCTGAATTTTCAATCACTAGATAAGCGGTTTTTTGCCGGTAAAATTTTGAACTTACTTTGACTTATGAAATTCTTATCCGAGATTAATTTTGCGATTGGATAATCGGACCTAAATAAAAAAAATCTTCCTAAATATTAGAACTATTGAAGATAATATTTTATTATTGACATTGGCAGCTACGAAACTAGGTAATTGCTTATTACAAACAAAGTTTTATAAAGTCTATCTAAAAAGAGAGGAAGCTAAATACAGAATTTGCTTCATGACAAAAAAATTGCTAGACCAGGGGTTCCCAAACATGTCCCAGGGATGCCCGGGCGTGAATCGGTATACACGTCACGATCACGTTCTAAAGCTACACACACACCTTCTTTTACAAGAGAGCCGCAAAAAATTACAACATGTAAAGGGAGTTGCCCTGAGCTAGAGGTTACAATTTTTGCTAAATTATAAATAGTTTATTAGATATAATCACAATATTTACAAATTACATCATTTGTACAAATTTAAAATAACTTAAATATTTACTATTAAAAGGCAAATAAAAGACACATAAATAAAGATAAGAGATCAGCCGTTTTCGCTGATAGCTCATCTAAATCCCTGCCCGTTGTTGGTGCCTTAAATGCAGACGGTATTACCGCCACAAAATACCATCAGTATAGAAGGTTCACCTCGGCCGTCTTAGATTGTAATAATCTATGCCCAGACGCAGTCCTCTGCAGGGCTACCGCGTACGAAAACGGTAATGAACTTCGTTGAAATTAGCGACCATTATTTGGAATTCAATACTATTTAGAACACACAAGACAACGAACGAGTCGATTGATAGATAGTTTACTGGTGTCCGTCGCTTGAGCATCTTCAGGTTCTCAATTCGGTAATATTTTTTTAAGAACTAACGCTATTCATTTTTACGGAATATGATATGGCTTATCTAAAAATAGCTAGACCTATAGTCACGCTATTGTTGTTTATTTTATTTAACTCTGTTTGTTATTGTACTACCAAAGAAAGATTTTTTTATCGATACATATTAAGAGCGGCTCTATTTATAGAGCTGAAATATTTTTATGTTCATTTTCAGCGCCATTTACTCACTATTTTTTAACGAATTAACGGAGAAGTTTGCTGCTTCACTCACGCCGTCGTGAGTTGAAAGCGTAGCTTTTTCAGTTGGAAATAACCGCTCTCTGCAGCAGACTTAAGACTGCAATGTGTATGATGCACCACTTATCACCATAGTTGCTTAGTTACCATTCATTTGATGCTATACAATTCCAGAGTTAAACTACGACGTATTAATTTTATTTCATCTTATATACCTACCTGTAATACTGCATGTAATAAACTAACATTAAAAGAAATCATCAAGGAATATGTTGATAATTTCTTTTGTTATTCATCAGTAACTATACTACCATTTTTGGCGCAAATAACATGTTGATAACTTACGACCTATAACTGAGCTGCAATTTGCAAAAAACGTTATAAAATTTTAATTTCGCGCTCCAACCGAAGCCTCCACCTTAAAATAGGGCCAAGCAGACCCAATATAGTTAGAGGACCATGTAATCCAATACTGGAATCTTTTAACCGTTATTACCGCAGTTTTATCAGATGTTATCCGACCAGTTTTAGAACTTGAGTGTCGCTTTTATTGCACGAGTGTCGCTGGGTATATTAAAAGGCAATTTTTTGGCGCCAAAATGTATGTTTAAAAGAAAATCTCCCAACCTATCGAGTATCATCGGGGAGTCAAAGGTAATAAGTTTTATTAAAAAAACAGATACCCGCAGATTTAAGCCCAAATTTTGTTTTACTGCAGTCGGGTTTTTTAGTTTTTTCAACTACCTACTACTAACTACCTTGTTGATATATATAACGGCCGCAGTGTAATATTTTTTCCATGTAAATTCAACCATACTGAACCACGTGGTTTCGTGGTGGTATGGTTTCAGAAAACGTCCATCTATTCGTAATTAAGAGTTTTTAAAAACGTATAAATGGAAGATCTAACATTAAACATGGAACTGTGCAGCGAGCTCTTCACAACCACTCCCTAGCTAGACCGTCCAGAGAAAACAGTTTGTAAACGAACGCCTCTAATTTTGATATGGTAGTAACATTCACATCCCCGACAAAAATTATTCTAGAGAATTTTGCCTATAATAATAATGTTATTATAGTCAATAAAGACGAGAATCACCTGCGAAAAGGAGTGCTTTTTACGATTTTCACTCTTATTTTCTCTTTAATTGTATCTACATCGACGCACCAATGGTTTAAGAAGACGAGAGTATTGATGAAACCAAATTCCAAACTATGTTCGATCATCTAATAATACTTTTTATAGTAATTAAAATAATGTAAACTCTGTTAAGCTTTTTAAATTGAACTTGTAGGAATTTAAAAAAATATCTCAAAGAAAATAGCATGGCGTTACACGACGGAAACAATAGTTATAGCCTGGCCAGAAAAAAAAGACTCGCCTCTAGGGTATACATATGCTTTTATGAACAACACTAATGTGTGGTACGACATACGCCAAAAGCGCAAATATCTCTCAAAGATGGGTCCCGAATGAGTGAGCGCACACACGACAGAAGGCCATGGACTCAAATACTTAGGCTGCATTCCAAAACATGCCATAATCGCACATAGCGCACTCATCAATCATCTATAGGAGCCGAGAACTGCCAATGATACGGAACGCTTGTGAACTAAAGCATTAGAACTAAAACATTCAAGTGAGAGATTAAAAAATGAATGATCAACGCGTTGGGCCTACTTGGAACTACTATATTATTGGACTCACTAACTTGAATACTCTATATTTTACTTGTTATTCTCTTAAAAAACTTAATAATACCTTTAGTTTTCAAAAAACACAACATCAGTGTAATTTTTTACCGTCACGCTCATGGTGAAATCAGATTGGCCTATGGTCGTCGTAATCGCAATATGGCGCATGTAATGACGATTCACGAGGCATCGTTATCGCGCTAACGGTAATTCGGTAGGCGTTTTAACACGCTCACATCGATATTAGCGTGATTCTGAATGCAGCTCTAGAGATCTTGCTCCTACGTGAAATTACTGTGACAAAACGGCATACAAAAAAATCCAATCATAAGACTGAGGATATATTGTTGTTGTTGTGTAACATTACTCCAATCATCAAACATATAGAGGGGCCTATTTATGTTTTGATTGACTATCACGCTGACAGCGTTATGACAAGTAATATTGTGATTCGGACCGTACCCTTGTCAAAGTAAGTATTCATTCCAGTAGAAAGAAGTTCCATTCATTTTCCGCATCATGGCGATTTTTTTAAATTTTGTGGTTAGGCTATACATGGTTTACGTATACTTAGTTCTCTCTCTTAGTTTATGTCTAGTGTTTATCTGATTGAGGAGCTGGCGAACAAAACGGTATAATTACACATCAGGTCAAAATACTTTAGTTTTTACAGTAGGTTTGCCGATAAAAACCACCTAAAACAGTGTTAAAATTGCATCCTAAGTTCATGGTTTCGATCATAACGTACTTATAACATATATGTCATTCGGTTTTTTACTTCTCCTGTAAAATTTAATTTTATGTAATTATACCGTTTCGTTCGCCAGCTCCTCGTTCAAAATAATGTTCAATATGCAATACCATGATACAACGTATTTTGAATATAAATTTAAAAGCTAATCATTTCGAGTTCACTTATTATAACTTATGTACTGTATACATAAAGATATACCTAGTCAGGTCATAAGTATTGTCACACAGTAAAAACTTTTTTTTAGAATGCTAGCCACAAAAAAGTTTATTGAATTCGAATTTCGAATTATTCATGAAAATAAAAATGTATACTTTTTAGAATTTTACTCATTTTTAAATATGGAGTGGACGCTTAAAGACTGCAACACGGTCTGTGTTGCAGTTATTGCGTAGCATCGTTCCGGTTACGCGCCAATTAAATTTTTTGACATACTGAAAAATTTGAATATAACCAAAAGATTCGTTTATCGTACCATCAAACGATACAATGAAGACTCTAGTGTAGTCAAGAAGTGGTCACCCTCGGTCTGTTAGGACTCCAGCAGTGATAAAAGCTGTGAAGGCGCGAATTCAAAGAAATCCCAAACGTAAGCAGAAACTGTTGGCCCTTCAGATGGGGTTAAGCAGAACCACGGTGAAAAGGGTGTTAAATGAAGACTTAGAGCTTCGGGCATATCGAAGAAAAACAGGACATCGTTTGAATGCTCGTCTAATGGACCTGAGACTGAAGAGATGCCGCGCTTTGTTGAAGCGGTACGCGGGAAAAAAAAAACGGGAATTTTTTTTTTCGGATGAAAAAAATTTTACCGTAGAAGAGAGCTACAACAAACAAAATGATAAGGTGTACGCACACAGTAGTGAAGAAGCGAGCAACCATTCCGCGTGTCCAATGAGGTAATTTTCCATCTTCGCTCATGGTATGGTTGGGAGTTTCTTATTGGGGCTTAACAGAGGTAAATTTTTGTGAGAAAGGTGTAAAAACGAATGCAGTTGTGTATCAAAATACAGTCCTGACGAACCTTGTGGAACCTGTTTCTCATACCATGTTCAATAACAGGCACTGGGTATTCCAACAAGATTCGGCGCCAGCTCATAGAGCGAAGAGCACACAAGACTGGATGGCGGCGCGTGAAATCGACTTCATCCGGCACGAAGACTGGCCCTCCTCCAGTCCAGATTTGAATCCGATAGATTACAAGATATGGCAACATTTGGAGGAAAAGGCGTGCTCAAAGCCTCATCCCAATTTGGAGTCTCTCAAGACATCCTTGATTAAGGCAGCCGCCGATATTGACATGGACCTCGATAGTGCTGCGATAGACGACTGGCCGCGCAGATTGAAGGCCTGTATTCAAAATCACGGAGGTCATTTTGAATAAACTTTAGTGTCATAAGAATCTATGTTTTGTTAAGTTCATTTTGGTATATAAATGGTTACATAATGAATAAACTTGTTTCAATTATTTTATATTAAACATGTGACAGAATTTATGACCTGATTAGGTATAATACAAAAATACACACATAAAAATTGTAATATTCAATCATAGTAATTATTATATAAATAGCGGACTTTCACTTCTAATAGCAAATAATAATTTATTAAAAAAAATTAAGTATTCACGTCACAATATCACAATCATTTCTCACATTTGTAAACTGTATTAATGGAAGAACTGTTCTTTGTTCCTACCTCCATATAATGGCAACATTGGGATCATCTTCGATAACCTGATCAAGGGTCGGTAGATCAATGCGGGCGAGGCAACATATCTCGTCAGCGCAGTGTCTGCCTGTGAATAGGCGCCTGATGCCTAGGACTGCGTCGGTACGACTGTTGAAGCCATTCGGCCGACCAGCGTTGCATATATACACTGGGTATCTAGAAAGTAAATTCTAATTAATTATGTATGATATGTGGCTGTAATCCGTATATTATGTAGTAATAATACAAGGATATACTTCGCACACGGCTATCTGATCCCAAACTAAGCAGAGCTTGTACTATGGGATGGGTAACTAATAGAATACATAATTATACCATTTCTTTATAATTGTAAATACATAGATGATGACACAAATGATCTGGCTCTGATGATATATCTTTACCTATTTACTTCTCTTTAGTGCTCGCCTACATTACAATAAGAAGGCTTTTCAACACTTTTTCTCACGTTTCTCTGCTTGCTATTCCTAAAAATCTGAAAATTGAAACTAGATTGAATAATAATACCACTCACCTTTTAAGGCATTTAATCAGACCGTGTAGCTGCGCGAAGACTACTAAACGACGAATGTCGAAGGAGGCACTTTGTGTGGTCGAGAACCTCTCACAGACTGCGCGCAGAGTGGTGCCTTGTTGAAGAGCGCACAAGATCTCCAGCGCGTCTGATAATGTTGGCTGGAAATAATAAATTAATCTAAGAAATAAGTTTAGGGTTTGAAGAGCATTTTGCAAGATACGCGAAGAGTAACCCTGATGCTTCAAGCGTCTACAGTAACCGCATACCATCAGGCGGACCGTATGCTTGTTTTCTACCTTAGTTGTAGGTACTAAAAAATAAACTATTGCAATTACGCTTTTTTTTTTAAATACTTCCCAACCCTTATTTTAGCCACATCATCACATTTTTAATAGTCCATAAAATAATATTTAATAAATGTATCATCATCATATTATTATTATGGCAGCCGAAAGAAGTCCACTGCTGGACAAAGGCCTCCCCCAAAGAGATCGTCGTTCCACTTTGTGGGGGGCCTGCCCACTTTGTCTTCCGGTTCGTGGTCAAATGTAAATGTATGTATCATATCCATTGTTGACACATGCTCCCAAACCAAGCAAGCTTGTATTATGGACGCCAGTTAACTGATACCTGCACTAAAAATTTTACACTTGTAAATATATTTATTTAATATTAATTTAAATTTTTACACTCAAACTCAGAACGAACAGTTATGTATATCCTCGTCGGGAATCGAACCAACGACCTGCAGCGTAGCAAGCAACTTGTCAAAAACCTTAATTTCTTCGTTCTCCTTTTAGTGTATGGGCTGATTTTCAATGAGCAGTTTTTGTATAACTTATCAGAAGAATAGCTTACCGAAGGTTTCTGGTTTTTACCCAAGGAAAATTAAGGCCTAAGATTCTTAAGGACCTTGTTCCATTGCGCACGATAAAGCGACTATCTATAGACTATTTCATCGTTCAAGAAACGTACAATAGATATAGGTCTCATGTCTTTAAAGAGATACATAATATATTAATAGCTGATCACTGACTATTCGCACTGCCATAATTGCCGGCGAGAACTCTCTCTGCACTAGTTTGTCGCAGTAACAAGAGCAATCATCAATTCTCGTTTAGCAGATATAACACTCACTACTCGTTGCTTGCTAACTCGTTTCTAGTTGCTAACTCGTATTTCGCTAATCGTCGGTGGTTGGACAGGTGCATAATAAATAAGTGTACCTTTTCCTTTGTCTCGCATCCTTTGGTGATGAAAGTTAAACATGACTTCTGCAGTTCAATGTCACTAAACAAGCGGTTCAGGTTTGGTGTGGCTCGGTACATATTGCTGAACTTGAGTACGGGGATCAACATCACCTGTTATAGAATCATAAAATGTATTTACAATATGAAAATAAATGTACACACGGCCACAGATCAAGCTACACATTTTTGTTGCAAAATAGCGCCTATTACAACCGCATAAGGTGCCGCAGTATGTAGCTTGATCTGTGACCGTGTGTACACGTCAGATTGAGAACCTTATTTTAAAAAATGTCTAAATTTTATAATGAATCTGCCATTTTATTTTTATTTATCTCCAAAAAACAATGACTACTGACATGCTGATTGACATACCTAAGAGGTTGCATAGCTGCTTAAATATTGTGATTATCGGGTATTTTGATTTAGATATTTTTTATTCATCATGTTAAAGTAAGGTAAACTTTAATTACTAACCACTCCATAGTAAGCCAAGTTTTGTATGCATGATTTGACAAGGGTTTTTTCCACATTGGTGTCAACAGCTATCTTAGACACGTGGTTGTAGCCATTGATGTGCGGCAACAGCTGTAATAGTGGCATATATTTATTAAACTATGTTAGTTTATAAAACTGTTGCATAACACGAGTGAGCCTTGCAAAAAAAGTTCCTAGTCTTATAGTTTGGGTTATGCACTACCCTATTCCCGTAATATGTCTTCAACTGTCATTCAATTATAATATAAAGACGCAAAGGCAGTCTGTAAACGGGCCGTAAGGCCTGCTTTATTATATGGCAGTAAAACCTGGACTATATAACTCATGTACACAAGGGAAATGCGAATGCTGCGGTTGGCGGGAGGAGTTACATTAAAAGACAAAATGCACAACGAACACGTGAGGGGAAAAATTAAGCTTCAAGGAAGAAAACTGTCCATATTTTTATCTAAAAATTTTAATGAACAATAATACAATACCTGTCTTGTAGTTAAATCCCAATCAGCATCTACATTAATTTGGAAAGCTTGTTCATCATCAACATCCAGATGTTCCTGACTTTGCTCCGATCCTTCAGCTGGGGTAGTCCTTCTAGGTCGTCCAGGCCGCGGGAGGCCAACTGACGCGACCAATACTGGGACGTCATAATCATGCACTGGAATGGGGTCTTTGCGGACTTCGAGGACCTTCAGGTGCATTACTGTTTCACCCTCTGCCAAACAAGATGACTACTATGTATCTTCAATCATGCTGAATTCAATTCTAAATATAGCTGCTTTTCACTTGGTGCACACATGGTCATAAATCATAGTAAAGCTAGAGCGGTGAGCATGTTGCGCGAGCGCAACGACGTTATCGGTAAAAATCATAATGGCACCACACTGCACGTACTCGTTCCAGTGCGGTGTGTACACCGCAGGGTACCCTTAGGGTACAGGTACAAATAGTAAGTACCAAAATATACACTATCGATACAGGAACGGTATCCTCCAAGGTATATTATTGGCATATACAACAATTTTATGAAAACTTTTTACAACAAATTTAACTCCGTGACATTATGTTGATGATTTATTTTGTTATAGGTAAATCAGTAAATATACTAACATTCTTGTCGCAAAACACATGTTGACAAACTTATGACCTATAAACTGAGCTGCAATTAGCAAATAACGTACCTAATAAACTTTTAATTTCGTGGCCCAACCCAAGGAACCTTAAAGGCTTGGCGCGATGATTTTTTCACTAGCGATGCGCGCGCTGTTGTAAATAAAAGTACTGGCAAAACCATCAAACAGCTTATATAAAAAATATAATAAACACGAAATAATGTTTTGAGTACGCAAATTAAGGTACCTATTAACCTTATGTAGTGAATAATATATAATTTCTTGACAAGAAGATAATTTTGATGATTGATTTGAACCAAAATAGTTTATATTTAATCACAAAAAAAACATTGTTTTTAAAAATAAACTCTTAATTGGGATTGAAAAAAAATGTAAAGTAATAAGCACGCGTGCGTTAATGTAACGTAAAAAGCACACGCGCGCAATAAGCTGTACGTATTATGAACCTAAAAGCGGTGCAAAAAGAGTCGCTTTACGAGCGAGTGTGTTGAAAAAAATATAATAAACACAAATAATGTTTTGCATACGCAAATAAAGAAAATATATAATTTGATGAAATGAGGATAATTTTGATGATTGAGAATATTCATTGTTCTTAGACATTAAACTCTTTGTGGATTGAAAAAAGTTTGTAAAGTATAAAGCACGCGTGAGTAATAAGCTGCATTATGAACTTAAAAGTGGTGCGATAAAAGCCACTTTATGAGCAAGTGTTGAAAATAACATTACTTTTAACAATTTTATTTTTTAAGATTCAGATTCGCAAGAATGGTACATTGCATAAAAGATAGGTCATCATAATAAGTACATAGCATATATGTATTTCGCCATTTAATATAGAATGCAAAAATTATAACTGTGGTATGCAAATTGTACAGTACAAATAAATATATCACTAATTATACAACAGTTAGGTAAAAATTTACACAACTTTCAATATGTCATTGCCTAAAAGTAACCGAATAAATACACACAATAAAAATCAAATAAATTTAGATAGATATATATATATATATTTATAACCATGCTAATTACTCAAACAAATAATAGCAATCACAATTTTGTCATTAATTGAGGATTGTATGCAAAAAAAAATACAATTCAATATATACAATATAGAATTCACCAGCAGTACAAAAAACATTGTTAGTTTGTTACTTACCTACTAGGGTAGCTTTGCGATATGTGTTTAAGTCATGTAGTAAGTGTGCAAGCAAAGTAGGGAGCTTGCTTGAGTTGCTTGACACAAATCCTGTTTCTTCCTCCATTAAAGTCTGGAACATATTTATTTCACTTACAACTAGCAAGTTGATAAAATCTATTTGGTATAACACTCTAGCCTAGCAGAAATACAGTATACAAAACAACATCAAATTTATAAGTTAAAGTAAAAAATATAATGAGCATGCCCTTTATATAAAAAATATATTGAACAAGTGCTAGACAGAGTAGGTCTACTCTGAAAAACTATACAGAATATACTTAACCATAGTTTTAAACATTAGGAAAAGAATACCACACATATAAATTTGAATTTGGTACAGTTGTTATGTTTTTACTCCAAGAATGTACAATCTATTTTATGTTCTATTGAAAGTTTGTTTAAATATATTAAGCTTACCAGATGCTCCCCTAATTTTTTAACAACAGGTTCATATTGTACTGTTTTAGACCAACTGTCACATACAAAGCACAAATTGAAGAGATACACATTGCGTTCATACCGAGAACTGTCTATCCTTATAGGATAACCAACTATCTTGTGGCCAAGAGCATTTCTGAAAAAAATATATTTTTTTTTAACACAATGATACATCAAGAAAATAATTTTATCTCAGAGAAGAACCCATAAATTTTTTTTTGCTAATCTAAAACTTTGTTAGAATGAAATATGTAGGTACTAGAAATCATTATTTTTTTCACTATTTATATCAGGATATACATACACTGTCATAGTACATTTCTGTAATTGGGGCTTTGGAATAATGAAAGCACTGATTGAATCAAACACTTCTTTGGATATGTAGTCTTCGGGAAACTGCAAAAAATGTATATCTAAATTAATTAAATACAAAATAGACATCACAGTAGTGATACACACTAGAACACCATGTGACAATTTAAGTAAAAAATTAAAATAGATATTAATATTTATATGAATTCTATCATGCTCTACATGACTAAAGTAAGTAGGGTAAAATGAAGGGGCAAATCATCCACTGTTTGTCCAATACCCCATTTATAACCACAGTAAGGACTTTTCAATGTAAAAGTATATTCGATGATACTTATTAATTAATTTCATGGGAGTCACACTGCCAATCAGGTCTCACTCAAAATAAGAAATAGGGAGCTTACTTGACATGATATTTTTGGCCCAGCCACTGGATGAAACTCTCCTAGGAATATGCATCGAATCGGGCCCTCCTGTCCACAACCCTCGTAGTAACGAGTTTCCATTATTTTGCCGGACATGAAGTCAAATTGAGCCTTTTTATGGATTGCATTTGCAATAATTTGCATTTGCAAATTAATTAACTCGTGATCCACAGATATATTCAAATTAAATAAGTGGTTTAGAGTTGCCAGATGCAGAGAACGTAGTGTTTATATTCTCTTTGGATGCAGGAATTATGATGCCTGGTAGTGATGGAAATTATTGCGATTTCAAAATAATTTCATGACTATGTGAATTCCTAAGCCATAGCATGCTACTTGCTTTTGCTATGCTATTTACGATTACAATATAAAATGACGATAATTGCACATAATAACAAATGCACATATCTATCACTATAGTTAAAGTAAAGTATATTTCACCCTCAGATTCCTATTGTTTATAAATCTGTGATTTCGCCATTGTAAAGTTTATCAACAAAACAACCCACATTATCATTTAGCTATTACACAACAAAAATGGTATATATTCGATTCGGCTCTAAGTTCTGGCTCTAAATGACTAATCAGGTGATGTTCGCGACTGTCGCAAGACAGTATGCGCCAATAGCGAGAGTGAAGGAGTTTTTAGAGCATTGATTACAGTTAGCAATTTTATTTCCTTCAGCAACGTTCGAAAAATAATCCCATATAGGATTAGTTCGTTGAGACATTTTCACGTTCAACAGTTTATTTGCTGAATTTGTTTCGCATTTCGTAGAAAATAGCAACTACTTTTAATTTGTTAAATGCTACTGAAGCAGTAGCATGCTAAAATGACTGCGACTGCGAATTATTCCATCACTAATAGACAGACACACAAATACACACTAAAAACTTATAACACCTTTTTTCATCGGGGTTTAAAAAATACACTAATATTTGAGAGCGCAGTATCACGGAGAGCACGTAAAAATCTATAAGGTATAAATATGTGATTTCTCGTTTGAAAAAATAATGAAACTTGTAATGCTGCCAAACTAAGAAATTAACGTCGTCGTTAAAAAATACCTAAGCATAAAGAATAGAAGCAGATAACGTGGTATTTTACTGTGATTGTGTCATTTATTCTGCTACGTTAAGGGGAAGGCTTCGGTTGGAGCGCGAAATTCAAATTTTATCACGTTTTTTGTAAATTGCAGCTCAGTTATAGGTCGTAAGTTATCAACATGTTATTTGCGAGAAGAATGGTAGTATATTTACTGATTAATAACAAAAGAAATCATCAACATATTCCTCCAAGGTATATAAGTAACATTTTCATGAAATAGTCGTATATGTCAGTAAAACAAAACGTGATAAAATTTGAATTTCGCGCACCAACCGACGGCAGATTATTATAATTTAATCAACAGAATGCAAAGAAATTTTAAGCTACGTACAGTATAACACAACATAGATGAAGCATCGGCAAAATTCGTAAAATCGATCATTCCCGAAACGAGTGCGCCTGCAAAATTACCCATGTTTATTACTACTTTAGGCGAAAATTATCTTTCTGCCAACGCAATAACTTGTAAATTTAAATAATCAAATACATTCGTAAAATTGATGCGTAGATGTTTATACACTTATTTGCAAAATAAGTGATCACGTTTATAAAGTATGTATTATTTGTTTTTATATTTTTTTGATACATTTGATATGGAGGGCACACGGCTAGAACGATGATTGTCACAAATCAAAATTAACGCCTTCGACATCCATACTTATATCCCCAGTCTCAACAGCGCCTCTTGTCGTCAAACGATTCGTCGCTGTCTGATGATGATGAGTCATTTAAATTTAGGACAGTAAAGAAGTTGCTTTCGCAGTTCACTCTTGAAGGTTTTGAAAGTGATATTTCTCAAAAACTATATTTTTACACTCCGTGGCCTCTTGACTCATAAATTGATAAACATTAAAAATAATTTCACGACTTTGACTATTATATACGGCTTACCACGTTTTAACGAAGTCATAGTGAAAATAAAATAAATAGCTGTACCATTAAATTGTCCTGAAGTGTAGGGAATAAATAACTCACGTGCAATCCCAACGCTGACTTGAGTCGAACTAACGCGGGAATATATTGTACCAATAGCGTTGATTGCCGCGATAATGAATGATTTTTATTAGCTGAGTAAATCGGAAGTGATCGGAAATACGAGTTTTGCCGATGCGACATCTCAGTTGTGTTCTACTGTACCATATTATGTAGTATAAAATATCTTTGACAGAATGTGAAAAATTTGTAGCCAGTGCTAATCTATATCCCAAATCAGTATACATTCTGGGAAATCTCCCAATTAGTCGTAATATCCCAATTAGTCGTAACTCGTACAAAGTCCTCCCCCTCCCCCGGTAACGCCCTGAGCCGAGGTTCGTACCTCATTCGGGGGTGCCCTCAGGCGTTGTTACCTAAATATTACCTGGCTGAAAGCCCTCTGCGCTCGCCGATTTGTCCGGTAAGGTTGTTGCAGCCATCTGAGGCTACCAACTAAGTCCTTTAAAAAAAAAACTGGGAAACCTGAATATATGGCAACACTGGTGGTTTGTTATATTCTCCCTGAATGGCAATGCGGTTAGCCGCGAAATTCAAATATTATACGTTTCAGTACTTTCAGAAGTTTGTCAACATGTGATTTGCGACAAGAATAGTAGTATATTTACTGATTATTTATCAAAAGAAATCATCAACATATTCCTCTAGACAAGTGTTCGCGCCAACTTATTACATAGATAGGAGTAGCGTAGTGGCATGTTCCCATTCCTATTTCCTATCCTTACGCACTCAGTGCAATCCGAATATCCCTCTCCCTTTTCCTCTACCAATAACGCTCTGGCTCGGCGCGAGTTGCGCGACCCTAGCGCCACCTAGGACTGGAAGAAAAAAAAGTAGTTAGTCGGAGGAATTTCATTGTCTGACGCTCGATATGGATTAAAATAAATCAATAAAATATAAATAATGGTTTATACGTAATAAAAGAAAGTGATAGTGAAGTGTTATTGACGGCGGCCGCCAAAACTATGGATTTGTGAATATTTGTGCACTTTGCGAGAAAAAATACCTATTCAAGAGAAACCGAGGTGAGCTTCCTTTCTATCTAATACCTAATTCCCTTTTTCAATGTCACTGCGTTACAAATAATAAAAATATTGAATTTGGGTTGTTCTTGAGACAAAATTAGAATCAGCGCGTAAACATATTGGTCCTTCGAGCCGGATTAATTAGGATTGATTGTGATTTTTTTCTCGTGTGAAATCTCGGTAGCCATTTTTGTTCAAAATGCCTTCCAATCCACCTCCGTCAAATTCTGATGAACGCCGTTTGCAAAAATTGCAAAATAAATTAGCGGCTTTGTTTGGACGGGTACAGACAATTTACGATTCAATTTCTAACTTAAATAATGATCCGATTAAAATTGAGGATTTCTTGGCGGATAGTTTTACGATTGATACATTGCGTAATGACTTTATGATTGCCATTGAAGAAAGAAATGATTATCAATTGTCTGTACCGGAGGGCCCGGTGCCGTCGTACAGTTCGGTTATTGCATTCGAGCAGCTATATACGAAAATAAAATATAAATCTCATCAATTGTCGCAAATGGCTGAAAATACTAGTCGCGAGAAGCAGAGTCCCATAGTTAAATGCGAAAAACGTTTTTTAAAATTACCGCGATTGGAACTCTGTGCATTTGATGGTGATTATGAGTCGTGGCCCATTTTCTATGAGACTTTTAAATCGGTTATTCATGAGAACCCGGACCTTACTGACAGTGAACGTATTCAATACCTAACTGGTAAATTAAAAGGCAAAGCGCTTAGTGTTTGTCAAGGTATTTTACCCACTGCGGAAAATTATAGTGTTATGTGGAATGCTTTATTGACTAAATACAATGATAAAAGATTATTGGCCGCTTCGTACTTGGACAAATTGTTGAATTTGCAAAATGTAAGTGATAATTCTCCAACACAATTAGAGGAATTTATTGATAAATTTTCTTCTCTTTATTCAGCTTTAAAACAATTAAAATTAAATAGCTTAGAAGACTTTTTGTTTATTCATATTGGATGCAAAAAAGTAGGCTTAGAAACGGTAAAATCCTTTGAGATTAAATTCAATGATACAGATACAAGTTGTTTGGAATTCATTACTTTCGTTAGAAATCAATCTCACATTTTGCAACGTGCACATAATGTTTCGAAAATAACATCGACAAGTTGCAAAGCGGGCAGTACTCAGGCGCGTAAAAATAATAATACGTCATTATCGCAGTCAGTAGGTTCCGGAGCGCGAGCGTCTCACACTAATGTGAAATCATTTATTAATCTGCAGGAACACGGTAACTGTTTGTGTTGTGGGAAGAGTGATCATTTCCAGTTAGGTCAATGTCCCAAATTCTTGTCAATGATCCCTAATGATCGCTTTAAATTTGTAAAGATAAATAAATGTTGCGTAAATTGTTTAAATAATAAACATGTGATCAATAATTGCAAAGATACCAAACGATGTAGCGAATGTAGTCGTAGTCATCATAGTTTGTTGCATTTCCCTAAATCGGCATCAAGTAGTAACACCAGCGAGCGCGATGCGAAGTCGATAGGAAAGAGTAGCGCGATCTGTACGTCCGAGTCCGGCCCTGCCTCGTCCGCCGCGAGTTCTGCCGCTGCGGCCGGTAGCGGAGCTGTGTCGCTCTGCGCCGTTGGCGAGTGCCCCGCTGCCTTTCCGAGCGTTTCTAGTACATTGCATGCGTCTACCGTCTTACTCGGTACTGCTCAGTGTCATGCGGTTGATAATGAGGGAAACATTTTTGTATTGCGTGCGTTAGTAGATAGTGCGTCTCAAAAAGATTTGATTACTACTGAATGTTGTAAGCGATTAAATTTGAAAGTGCATGAACCGCAGAGTAAATATGTGTCAGGTGTAGGTGACGTCATTAATCCCGTGGAAGGAGTTACCTGCCTTACTATTAGGTCTCGCTTCGATGATTCGGTTAGGTTTAATATTCAACCAGTAGTCGTAAATCGTATTACCAATGAATTACCTACCGCGAAGATAGACACGGCGCGCTTGGATTATTTAAATAATATTCCTATGGCGGATTGTAATTACTACACTCCCGCGAATATTGACCTAATTTTAGGGACGGATTTATTTGCCCGAATTCTGGGTCCGAATACGATATCTCGCGATACCGGTGAGCCTGTAGCGATCGAAACCTTGTTAGGTTATGTAATTATCGGTGAGGCCCCGGTGATTAAACCCATATGCAGTATTGTGCGTTCGTTTTGTACGCTGGATGAAACTCTGGAAAGTTGCGTTAATCGATTTTTCGAGTTGGAAGAGGTACCTAATGTATCTAACTGCCTTACGTCAGACGAACAAGCTTGCGAAAAATATTATTGCGATACCACTCGCCGCGAACCGAACGGGCGTTACATTGTCTCGCTGCCGTTTAAATACGATCCCTCCGCTTTAGGAGACTCTATGCGTACGGCCGAGCGTAGGTATTTATCATTGGAACGTAAATTGTTATTAAATCCGGAAGTAAAGGTAGAATATGACAAAGTTTTTAAAGAATACCTACAGAAAAATTACATGCACCCCGTCGGCATTATTGATGAATTAGACAATTCTAATGATCAATATGTAATACCACATCACGCGGTGGTTAGGCAAGATAAAAGTACGACTAAATTGCGTGTTGTATTAAACGCGAGTAGTAAAACGACTACCGGAAAATCATTAAATGATTTATTATATACTGGTCCGAATTTACAAAATGATTTGTTTCAAATAATATTAAAATTTCGTTTGTTACCAGTTGCAATAAGTGCTGACATTCGTCAAATGTACTTGCGCGTTTTGATGGATGAAAATGACACGAAATTCCTAAGGTTATTATATAGATTCGATAGTAATGAGCCGATTACCGTATTTGAGATGTCTCGCGTAGCGTTTGGTTTGTGTTGTAGTACATACCTAGCTATTCGTACCATACGTCAGGTCGCTGCTGAGGAGAGTGATCGCTTTCCAACTGCGGCTTTAATTGCCTCGAAAGATATATTTATGGATGACATAGCCTCGAGTTGTTCGTCTGTGCGAGATGGGGTTGATATTTCTAATCAGTTGATTGAGTTGTTTGCAACCGGAGGGTTTGATTTAGTAAAATTTTCAAGCAATTCTTCCGAAGTAATGGCTAGCATTCCGGCATCTCACCGTGTTACAGAGGCAGTCGAGTTCAGTCCCGAAGATTACCTTAAAATACTTGGTCTCTTTTGGCTACCGGCTGAGGATATACTCACGTTCAGTGTCAATGTACAGTCGCGCGATTGTACCAAACGAAATATCCTTTCAACTATTGCTCGATTATGGGATATAATGGGGTTCGTGGCTCCGGTAACTTTACTATCGAAATTAATAATTAAATCTTTGTGGGAAAATAATGTAGGATGGGATGACATTCCCCCTCCAAATATTGTGTCTTTGTGGCGGCAAATTGAGTCGGAGTTGCCATTATTTCAAAATATTAAATTGCCCCGACATGTAGGCGTGATTGGTGACTGTGTTGTTACCGTAGTAGGGTTCGCTGACGCGTCCGAGCGTGCCTATGGCGGTGTAGTGTACCTACATGTTTATATTCCGAGCGAGAACCGTGCGGTAATTAATTTGGTTTGCGCTAAATCTAGAGTCGCACCTTCTAAAACCGTAATTACGCTGGCTAGAATGGAGTTGTGTGCTAATTTAATATTAGCAAAATTAATGCGTATTGTTATCAACACTTATTCTGATCGCTGTCAAATATCGCATGTGTACGCGTTCACAGATAGCACGGTAGCGCTTGCGTGGATTCACTCTTGCCCTACTCGTTGGCAGACCTTTGTTGCGAATAGGATCTCCAAAATTCAGAATGAATTGGATCCTCGACACTTCCATCATATTAGTGGCAAAGAGAATCCCGCGGATTGCCTCTCCCGTGGACTAACACCAGCTCAGTTATTGGAGCACCCCTTATGGTTCCATGGACCTCCATTCGTCAGAGTACCGGTATCCGAGTGGCCTGTGCGCGAATTCGATCCCAACACCGTAGCAGGTGAAGCGACTGAAGTAAAGGTTAATGTTTTGGCTACTACAACTGTTACACCTTTGCCCCCTGCTCCCGTGTTATATGAGCTCGCTGCTAGAGTGTCCTCTTGGGCTAGACTACTACGGATAACCGTATATGTTCTTCGGTTTTTGAGAAAACTGCCTAGAAAGTTTGTAATTTCAGATTATGATCAAGCCGAAAAGTATATTATCCGTGATTTGCAAAAGGTGCACTTTACTAGCGAAATTAAGAGTGCTCAAGTGGGAAAGAAATTACCTCCTGCTTTTGTAAAGCTTAATGCTTTCTTACAGGACGGAATTTTCAGAGTAGGCGGACGTCTGGTCAATGCTGACTTAAATTTTGACAGTCAACATCCAATTTTATTACCCCGAAATGATCATATAGTAAACATTATTATTGATCATTTTCATCAAAAATACCTTCATACGGGTCCTCAACTGTTAATGTCTTTATTAAGACAAAAGTTTTGGATATTATCTGCCCGTAACATTGTACGAAAGCGAGTGCAACAGTGTAATGTTTGTTTTAAGGCTAATCCAACTAATACTGTGCCTTTTATGGCTGACTTACCGGCGTGTAGGGTCCAAGAAGCCAAAGCGTTCTGTCATACTGGCATGGATTACGCTGGCCCTTTGCACATAGTGCCTTACCGTCGTCGTGGAGTGCATAGTATTAAGGCATACTTATGTTTATTTGTTTGCCTCGTGACTAAGGCGGTGCATCTTGAATTGGCATCCGACCTCAGTACCGAAGCCTTTTTAAATGCATTAAAAAGATTTTTATCTCGACGCGGTCCCGTGGCGGTTCTGTATTCTGATAACGGCACAAACTTTGTCGGTGCAAAGTCGAATCTCAATGCAACATATCAGTTATTAGAATCTGCAGATTACAAAGATAAATTCGCTAACATGACGCGTGATAATCGTATTGAAATTAAATTTTACCCGCCTCTCAGTCCTCACTTTAATGGGATGTCGGAGAGTAATGTTAAAAGTGTCAAAAACCATCTCACAAAGGTAGTTGGGAATCAGCTGTTGACGTTTGAGGAAATGCTAACAGTACTCGCTCAAATCGAGGCTATTTTGAACTCGCGTCCGCTTTCGGTGTTAAGTAGTGATCCTTCTGAGCCACTGGCTCTAACACCCGCTCATTTTCTCGTTATGACTCCTTTAAAATCTCTTCCTGTTGAGGATTTGACTAACGAAAATGTCACTCTTCTACAGAGAAAACGGTTAGTAGATCATGTTATACAGTCGTTTTGGAAAAGATGGAAGGTTGAATACCTACACACATTGCAAGTACGTAGCAAATGGCTGACTCATAGTGAACCAATTCTAGTAGGAACTGTTGTTATTCTGAAGTCAGAAAACAGTAATCCTATGGACTGGCCTATCGGTATTATCGAACGTACTTTTCCCGGTAAGAATGATAATATTGTCCGCGTCGTTGACGTAAGAACAAAATACGGAATTTATCGGAGGTCGATTGGAAAGGTTTTTAAATTACCAAACCAATAAATTAAATTTATACAGTCCACTTAATAGTATCAATTAATTAGTATTACAAAATTAGCTTATTAAATATTAAAATTAACTTGAAACTTGTTTAATAAAATAAATATTACATTAAAATATAAATATATAAAGTAAATAAATGCTTAATTAAAATAATGTAATATAGCTTTGAAGGATTTTCATCCTGTCAAGCCCGGGGGGATGTTCGCGCCAACTTATTACATAGATAGGAGTAGCGTAGTGGCATGTTCCCATTCCTATTTCCTATCCTTACGCACTCAGTGCAATCCGAATATCCCTCTCCCTTTTCCTCTACCAATAACGCTCTGGCTCGGCGCGAGTTGCGCGACCCTAGCGCCACCTAGGACTGGAAGAAAAAAAAGTAGTTAGTCGGAGGAATTTCATTGTCTGACGCTCGATATGGATTAAAATAAATCAATAAAATATAAATAATGGTTTATACGTAATAAAAGAAAGTGATAGTGAAGTGTTATTGACGGCGGCCGCCAAAACTATGGATTTGTGAATATTTGTGCACTTTGCGAGAAAAAATACCTATTCAAGAGAAACCGAGGTGAGCTTCCTTTCTATCTAATACCTAATTCCCTTTTTCAATGTCACTGCGTTACAAATAATAAAAATATTGAATTTGGGTTGTTCTTGAGACAAAATTAGAATCAGCGCGTAAACACAAGAGATGTACCAATTTTTTTTTAAATTACTTTTTATTCAACTCAAAGTCAAGAGATCAATATAATATCATAATCATTTGTTGCAATCTTTGTTGACGATTATTGCATTCTCATTAATATGCTGATATAAATGAAATACCTATTTAAAAATAATATTAAACAATTTTTTAAGGTCAAAGATTTAGGAAATTTATAACATTTCTTAGTACCTACCTAATGAGAATTATAAAAGAGGAAAATGGATAGAAAGCTTAAATATGTTGGAGGTAGGGACTCAACAAGGTCCTAACTAATACTATAGGTAAATGCAAAAGTGTGCGAGTTTTTATGTCTGATCGCACACGCTTGCTAGCTGTCTCCTATATGGCTGTCTCTGAACGGGACTCGAGCAAGGACTCAGGTCCACTGGTTGCAAGTCATTCTATCCACAAATATCGGGCGGGACTATGTTCGATGTTTTTCACTTTCTCGCTTCGAGCCGCCTTCGTCTTCGTCTTGGTTCTAGGATCAATTTATCCTCATCGCTGGTGATCACTTCGGCGAGCTTGGGCACCGTGGCCTTTGGTACTCTCTAACGCCGGCCGATTCTAAGGCTTGAAGCTTGCTGATTTGCTCGAACACTTAAAAACTTATTGAGGTTTCGGGGGACCGGCGGGCGGGGAGCTTTTTCCGCCAACGTGTTAGCTTGGTTATTCAAAGAGGAAACGCTGCCAGCCTTCTGTTGATCGGCAGCAGCGGCCGTCTCGAGGATTTTTTTTATGTAGTTTGTATATTTGTTGTAGGTAAATGTAAATAACTTATGTTTAACATTATGGCACATGATTTAATAAATCAAAATACCTGAAACTATGTATTATTATCAGTATTTACAATTTAAATTAGAAAGCAATTCAGTTTTGACAAGAGAATAGTAACTTTTTTTGGTTCGCTTATATTGACACTTGAACGGTCCAAAGTAGGTTGACATCTCACCTCATGGTACGAAAGATGAATGAACGAAAAGAGTTTACGTATCAATTGCGAACCAACTACGATCATAATATTACTGGATCGCTTTAATGATGTCATGGTATGAAATAGCGAAGCAACTCAGTTTAGGTTTGCATTTGGATCGCAATAAGAGTTGATGGTAAGCCCCCAGCAGGGGGCTACTTGTTACTTCTTCACGCTCAAACGGCTGACCCAATTTTGATGAAATTTGGAGGTAGCTGACACCCTGGATTATCAGGCTACTTTTTATCCCACAGGATGAAATGTCCTCTTTCACGGGTGAAACCGCTAATATTATAAATGCGAAAGTAACTCTGATTGTTTGTTACCTTTTCACGTAAAAACCACTGAACCGATCGCGATTAAATTAGGCACGCAGATAGTCTATGATATGGGGAAGGAAATAATCTACTTTTTATTCCGGGAACGCGCGTGAAACTGCGAGGGGGGAACCTATTAAAGCAATCCCTTGCTTGCATTATTGTCTTGGTAGAGTAGGCAAAACGATCGCCGCGTTCTATGTGCGAGCCTTGAATGAATTGCGTAGTTGACTGACTTATCAAATCAGTTACTTTTTAATAAATGTAAAAACTATACTTTATATTATGGAATTATATGAAATATTACAATATGACGTCATAGTTTCACAGCATCAAATGATCTACTCTTTGTGGTTCTACTGGTAATTAATAGTAGTTTATGATACTGTTGCATAATAGGGGTTATTAAATACGAGGGTGAGTTTAAGTACCGAGCCGTAGGCGAGGTTCTTAATAGTATCACACGAGTTTTTAATACCTAATTATGTGCAGTATCATACAGTACTTTATCTAAACTCATATAAGTAATGTAATTTAAAGGTAAAAAATCGATATTATTTTGTCATAGGTTTTCATGACTTACGGGTATCGATTATTCGTCATTTCCACTGCCGCCTACACAATTTCAGATCCAAGTTTATTTTTCTATATATCACACAGTCAGGTCATGAAAGTGTCATTGTCTAAGAAAGGATTTTTGAAAATTTTATAATTTTAATTTAATTCCCTAAATTTCCTTAGACATTGAGTTGGTCCGGAACTCTTTAGTGGCTAGGCACCTATGTACTAATAAAGTTATTTGACTCTACTTCTCTTTACGAGTTGTACCTAACGTGACTTGGCAAATATGACATGATTCTTGAAAATAAATATTAAGTTTAACTTGGGATAATTAAGTTTACCTATTTACCTACCCACAGTAACATTTTGTTTCAACGCATCCATATTATAACTAAAATATAATAACTGTAGGTATTTAATACACTTATTAAAAAAAATATTGTTTCACTTCATAGATGCCTACAGGAGTACGGTAGGATTATCTATGGAAGTTCTCTCAGATTCTTTCTCTGCTCTAAAAAAACGATTAAGTAATCTCTGCTTAGACCTATGATATACCTATAGACACATTGACCTAGAAGTCAGGTGACAGCGACGCAATCCTCTGTCCGTGAACCAGGAAGTATGCCCAAGGTTATTTTGGCGCATGCGCCCTTGCCATATTAGGCGGGCAGGGTGACTTTGCTTGGAGGAACATTTATTACGAAACAAATATTTCATCAACGCTCAGCCTAAACTACAATTCTTAGAGACATGCAATATAATGGGTGTATGTTCCATGTGAAGGGTAGGCATCCACAACACATTTTTTTCGTTAATCCACTCCTAAGGAAGTAAAATTTGGGATCAGGGGTGAAACTGCAGGGGAAGTTATGATAGGTACCTACCTATATATATAGATTATTTTGATTACTAAATTATACCGTTTTATTATACATATTCTTTGTGTCTCATAGTTTTAGGTCTACTATCTACGATACGATAGATAGACAAATTGTATATCTACCTTTAACTTATTTGCTCATCGTGGATCGATTAATCGCTTATAATATCAGTATATATTTACAGTTACAAAAAAGTCCTGACACACATCAATGTCCTGCCCAAGCCCATGATCATAGAAAGTTGAAATTTTACACAGAGAGTATGAAATGTCGACAAGAAATAAGCTCGGTTTTACAAAATTAAACTTCTAAAGGGAGTTTTCTAACTTATTACGATGTCCACGTCATACCTATTGATTTCCCTCATCAAATTATTCAACTTTAGTAAAAAGAAAAGAAAAGCTACACGGTAAGTTAATATCGAGTTGGTAATATACTTCCTCTTATCAACACAAATAAGAGTTCCCCAACTTATGTAGGTACCTAACAATAAAAAACGAAGTTTTAAGGTTGCCTTAAAATTTTGTTTTCGAAAATCAATTTTTGTAAACATCGTTTTCACTGGAAACACACAAAAGTCATGGAACAAAACCTTTTAATTGAAAAAAACAAAATGTCAACACGTAATAGAAACACTTCTATAAAATAAAATATTTTGCTATATACCTAATACCATTGATTTAGTACTGAATATTGAATAACCTTCGAGTAGTTATCCCAAGTGCAAGGTCGGTTCACACAAATAAGCCCTCTGTGACAACTAACACAGCTTTTCGTTACCAAATTGAGTATTGCTTTTCATTGATAAATTCTTGACTTCCGCTTACTTCGACAATGATAATCATCACGTTTTTCTATCACATTAAAACCTCACTGAGTGTCATTAAGAGGAATGATGCCTAAATAAAGTACCTATATCCTAAAGAAAACAGTGATTAACTCGTGTCGTGAGCATGAACTGCACCGTGTTGATAGAAGCTACCAGTTCTTCGAACATCAAGGAGGACTTGTACGAGTAAGTATAAAATTATGTCTTCATATCGTGTTTTCTTTGGTAGGGAAATCACTCTTCCGGTTACTTGACCTTGAAATGTAAATTGACATTTTTTTTTAAATATATACAATATGTACATGTACGTACATAGGTTTTACTAATTAAGGTATTAATTATAGAAAACTGAGTGAAAAACTAAAGTGATATCAGCTGGTAGGCCTTATTTGCCTGAAAAGTCTGCCTACTTGCTGTAGATATATGTACTACTGGGTGATTTACTTCTGGATTACACCAACGCATACCTAAAATATACAGTAGGTAAACACTTTGAATGACAATGGTAAGTAATTAAAAAACTGGTTGAGGTATTTTATTTGGAAAATTATACATCGATTATTTTCAGGTAAGTGTGTAAAGTCTACGGTAGGTATATTTATTTTATAGTTTAGCATATTTTATACAACTGATTTCAACATTTTGGATTGCCAAGCAAAGTTCTAAAGTTTTACCCGTGAAGGCATGATGACATAAAGTAGGCATAATAGCTTTAATTCATTACAAATTATAAAAATAAAACGTATGATATTTTAATATAAAATCGCTTCATGTACCTAATGTTCCAAATATTATCGGTATTTTTTTTTTGTATTTTCAAACACGAATAGCAGCCATAATGGTTATATTAGAAAAAACGATCAAGATGCTATTTTTCATAAGAAAACAATTTATTTTTTGGTCGGCATATAAATTTTTGGGTACCTACTTAAAAATTGTTCGAGACTTGAATGATCTCCTTTGTAAACAAAATATTTTCTTCATAATAATCGGTTCGCATTTTTTAAAACCTAAATTGCACTCGTGCACAGCCGTGGTGGGTCGTTAGTTAATGAATATAGGATAAATTCACTAAAAAGTCCATCAATTTGCACTTAATTCGTATCAAAAGTGAATAAAACAATAAATGATCGACGTCACACCGTATTCACATTTTTATTCGATTATTCTTTGCTTCGGACAAAATTTGTTAATATAATATGGTTCCCCCGCCCGTGACACCATCGACACGTAATGCATATGTGATTTCAGTCAATTTGTTTTAAAATTCAGATTGTAACGCTCTAGGCCCTCCTTGTTGCTATAAAAATAAAATAAAGCATGTGACCACATTTGGCACACATCCGTATTTGTATTTTATTTTATTAAACGCTTTTTGACATGATGTGGCCTAGAATTCTATGTTGTTCGATATTTTTTAACAGCATGCTTATGTGATGATTTATGCATAAATATCTACTAGTTATTTTCAAGATAACTAAACTGAATCTTACTAGTAGTTTAGTCTAGATCCTAGGCATAGGTGTTTTTTTAATGACCGTCCAAATCAGGGATTATTGTAATCATTATGAACAACAGGGCAATAATATTGTACCGAATTTCATGATGACCCCCTGGTGCATAAGATTAGAATTTGGAACGTTTTTTCAAACAAAATTGTATGAAAGCTCTTTAATTACGGACTGGCCACCAACACTACAGAAAACTTAGAGCGATTGTAAATAACATGAAACAAACGACGGTGTTTGGTTGGTGTTATTTTGATAGTTCCGTATTTTATTTTTCTTATGTGTTCGAGGTGCATACTAAACTTTTGTATAGTATGCACCTCGAAGATAAAGCTGTCTACGTCTTGGGCGGCTTGAGCCCTTCGTTTCACTCAGGAGCAGGACTCTACATTAGTAAGAGTAAACTCTAGAATCCCTCGTTCGCTCAGGATCCAATATGCCATCCGTGACATAAGACACTGCTTTATCCTCATGGTGCATAATCTACTATTTAGGTTTAAATTGACGAGCATTTGGCGTGGTTGGTAAGATACAATACCCTACATTACGTCGTGCGATTTCTATATAGGACAAACATTTGTGTGTCTGAACAGGTCATTGACCTTCTTTTAACAATAATTTGTACAGAATTTAACAATACCTACTAAAATTACTCTAGACATATTAAATATATTTTTTTAATACGTGGCTCATTCACTTCTACAAACTTTCACCCTTGATCGACATCGTCGAAAATGGACCTTAAACCAACAAATATGGGACCATAATTATTTATATATTTTATATATTTTATTGTATCAAACGGACAAACTACTATACATAATCGAGAATACGTCCCTAATTTTTACACCACTAGGGATGGTGATTCTTCCCCAAAAAGAACGATTTTTAAACCGATTACAAAAAAATATTATATTATATACCTTTTAGTCATATTTTATCAATTTAGAACGTAATATAGGATATAGCCATCGCGGTCCTTTTTATAGACCTGTTTAAGTTCTACAACTTTTCTACCTATAGAGAGTAAATGTAGAGTTCGTTAAAAAACTTCATTCTCTCGATGTCTTTATGTGTTGACTTTTGTTACAAAATTAGTCACCACGAAAAGCCCTTTTAAATTACCGGGATAACATACCTAATAACATAGAGTAAAATAATATACTACGTAAAACTAATAGTTTATTTTCAAACTGAAAGACCGTTAAAAATAATAGTGAAAAATATTTTTACATCGGAAGAGTACTTCCGGAGTTTACCTGTGACATCCTTACCAACTTACAAACATTACTTACTTACCTCTTTCTATATATTATTATTATACCTATTATTAGTGTAGACAAAAAACTCAAGTATTTAAAAACAACTTTTATAAATTAAATTAATTTGCAAAAGTTGAGAAAAGTCAGACGTTCAAATTCTTTGGGAGTTCCGACGTTTAATATAGTAATCATAATGTTTTACCTAATATTCCATCACAAAGCTGAAGTTATTATTTTTCAATCACATAAATAATTTATGTTATTTTCCATTGCCCACAGGTTTAAGGACGAACCGTGTTCTCCGGTATCGATTAGGTCTCCAGGTAAGCTTTGTTCGCAATGCAATATAAAATAGCCATAGCCTTTAACTATATCCCTTTAGTTACATGTGTAATGGACGTTATCATAGTCAAATTGTTTTCATTATTTATCCCTTGTGTAATACCTGGCTGCATTACAAAAATTACAACATTTTGAGAATTACTTTCAATTATATTTTTATTAGATCACGTTGGGCCACATTTCTTTTAGTGTAGGTATAGCGCACATTACATAAACGCCTTGTTGAAACACTTGTTAGCAAGGGAATGATCCAGATACGATAAAAGGCAAAGAAAATTTTTTTTTATGTGGTATAGTTTGGTGTATTTTGTCTTAAAATTAGGTAGTTTATTTAATATAGTCATTCTTCTTTTAGTTTTAATGTAGATGTAAATTACTGGACGAGTAGGTACTGTTTAATTATTAAGTAAACTTTGTAAATTCGCAGTTCTTTTGAGAAAATAAAGATTATTTGAGCCTTTAAATTCAGATCGGGCTGAAATCCAAATAGCTATTATGACATAGGCACCCGCTAAGAAAGCTAGTCTAACTATACGAAATAATTTCTAGCGGAGACCTTCTATGATATTTCCAAGTGTGTTGAAAAAATAATTACATATCTAGTGGACAATACTATGCGAGCATTCCAGGATACATCGGCATACATCGTTCCGACCGTTCCTGTTTACCTGGAGTTTCAGCTGACTTTAGTTTCAATCATTTTCTGCCCTGAGTTTTTATAAATAATAATATTTTTTGTAATATTGTATTCCAGGATATGATTTATCTACGAGTACCTACATAATTAATATTATATGCTAAGTTTTATCCAAATCGTTAATCGTTGATGCGTGATTAAGTCACTAACATTAAAACATATTTTTTTTTTAAATTAGTGACTTACTCCGATGATGACGTACTATTATACCTACTTATCTAGTCTTTTATTGACATTTTCTTAAAAAAAATGCCATTTTCTTTTTCTCCGGTGGATTTACCAAAAAAAACATATAATTTAAGTCGAGCAGTGTAATTTGCAAACGCAACATTTAAATAAAAAAAAACAGAATAGGGAATTTTATTTTTTAGGTCGTTGGTAGGTACTATTTTTGTGTGTGCGTCCAGAGCTGAAGATAGCTTCAAAAGAGTTGAAAGACCAAGTTTCTGAGGTCCAGTACTAATGGAATTAAAATGGGACCACTTTGGATTTATTACTGAACCTAACGTAAAAATAATCAATCACTAAAATCGGTTCAAATCATTAAAAGTGTATTCCGAACCGATGGTAGAGTCAGTTATAATTAATGTACGACGTTCATAAGTGCCTTACCAGAGCCTAAACTGAATAAATGATTTTTGAGTAGGTATGAGTTCACTTTTTAATTTCGCATTAATTTGCCAAATTGATCGACCAGGGTTTCAAAATAAAGGGTTTTAAAAGGTGATAAAAATAAAATACAAGCACTGATCTAGTATCTTTGCAATATACAAGTTATATTATATGTTTAAATGTAATTTAAAATGAGAAACAATAAAAAATCAATCCCGAACTATTGGAGTGAGTATAAGTAGAAATTTACCTACAATAAAATACAAACATTATTTATTGTTTACACCATACGCATACTGAAAAATGTTGCAATATGAACAAAAACAGGCCTAAGTATACGTATTTATAGAAAACTTAATTTTATTTTAGCAGGCGGGACCCATTTTACTTTCACTGTCACCTTCTTCCTTCAAATGGAACTGGGTAGTTCCAATTTTATTTGGTAAGGGGTCCCGAGTGCACCCAATTTTTTTGTAAATGTCTAGATTAGTTTCAGATTATTTACTTGTTTCTTGCTTTTCAGTGTATATCAAACACACACAGGTCCTATTAATTTGACTTGGAAAGATTTCAGCTTTTTACAGTATACCTAAGTACATACCGATGAATTGTAAACATTTTACTTTTTTGAATTCGATGAAAAAGATAAAATAAATAGACAATACGGATTGTCTGTTGTCTGCGAAGGGTATTTGTAACCATAGTAACCAGTTGGCTCAACAAGTTTTTGAATCACCCGTAACCGTAGCACAGACCGTAGGGTGGCACTGTGCTACCACCCTATACGGTTACGGGGATCACTAAGTAGAGATTTAGCCAAATTAACACCTTATATGGAACCATTATATGTTATAGTCTATGTAAAGGGAGTCTATTTCATACGTTGTCAAGTTTTATTATAGAAAATAAAATTTTGACAGTTTTATTAATTTTAAACAAAGTTATTGAGATTTAGTAGAGTCTTAGCCAGTTTAACACCTTATTTGGAACCATTGTATGTTATAGTCTATGTAAAGGGAGTCTATTTCGTACGTTGTCAAGTTTTCTGTACATAATCGAAGTTATCAGCAAATCGTATGAAACAGAACAGGGTATGCCCTAATGGCACTGCTTTTGCAAGACTCCTTATCACAACGCGTCATCTTAAAAACGACTTTATTACATAACAGTAAGGATTTAATTTTATAATTTTGCTTTGCAACACGTTTAATTAGATGCAAACATACATAGATGCAGGTTATATCTTGTTTTAAATTTAAAGGCATAAGATTTAAGGTTTAAAATTGGTTGTGTAGTTATTTCTAACAGCAATACCTGGTGGTTCAGCGACCCGTGCAAAGGTTTGCTTGCCCTGCGCCCGTGAAGGTATTTATGTTTAGTGATGTGTGTAAGGAACAATTAATCAATTATTATTGAATTGTTTAACAATACAATCAAGATTTGACACTCAGCGTCAAAAGTAGTAGCCTAGTAGGTATGTCACTTTAGTAGAACTACCTACCTACCAACCCTTCCTATAACTCTATATGGTTCTATGAAAAATGTGAATTGCATTGACTCTGACTTTACCTTCTTATACTCTCTTCACTACCAAAAACACTCTTGTTAATTTGAGAAGAAATAGATTTGCAATGTTTCATAAATTACTCTACTGTTCTCAAGTCTCTAAATAATAGATAGATTCAAAAGAAAATATTTTAAAATATTTTTGGCATTTGGGGTAGAAACTCTAGGGCCTTGGGGACCGAAGGCTCATCTTCTGTTCAAAGAAGTCTCCTATCGACTCATTCAGGCCTCTCATGACAAGAAGGCTGGCACGTATTTTGCACAAAGAATTTTATTAGCATTGCTATTCAGCGTGGCAATGCGGCCAGCCTTCTTGGCACGCTACCGCTAGGCAGCGATTTGGGACAATTTTTTTACTTATAGTAAGAAGTTTTTATTTATTTTTTATGTACATAGTTAATGTTAGTTTAGTTTAGATTATATAGTTTTAATTCTAGTTTAATTATTGCATTATAATCTATTGTAGAAGATTAAGTTTCTAATAAAGAAAATATTTATTATATCAAAAAAAAATGGACTATGATCGACCTGTAGGTATTCGATGGGCCGCAGATCGTGGGTTCGATTTCCATCCGGGACATAAAATTGTATGCATGAACACATGTGTGTTTGTTCTGAGTCTGGGTGTAAATATTATAAAAGTATGTGTTTACAAAAAACAGTTGTATACGTATAATACTTATCAGTTATTGTGAAGAATGCGCCTATTATTATTATTATTAAACGATTTGTGATAGAATTCGATCCAATTTACAAAAAGAGGTCCCATCTCTATCATTGAACCAAGCAGCTTTCTACACGCCCGAGAGCGTGCGCGCAAGTTTGCTTTTATTATTCTCCTCTTATAAGATTTTACGACAACTAATCCTAGAAAAAGATAAGTAATAGATAAGTCTCACGACTTACAAAGCGAAAAGACAAAGTACTGTCGCCGTCTAATACCAGATTTATGGGTCACGTCAAAATGACGGGATCACTAATTTACTGGTAGGAATGCCCCGAGTGTGTATAGTTTTTACCTATTACGCCGAATAGTCTAATTATTTTCTATATTTATTCTACATCATAACAATAGCCCGCGCTGGCAGGATAATTCTTATACCGATGCGACGCAACAACAGCGATGTGAATAAAATTTTGATCATGATTTTATACTGTCCGTGTGAAATGTTTCACCTAATCCTAAAAGGTCATGGATTGCGAAGATTTTACGAAGATCCTACACTGTGACACCCAATGAAATATCAACCTCATTTGCTTTTGTGACGAAGTACTAGGTACTCACTATGTCAGAAATCACAAAAAAACATATGTTTCATTGGGGCAAGGCAGTTTAGGTAATTTATACTTGGATAACTCTTTATCGTACACCAGAAAGAAAATAAAAACAAACAAAAAAAATTAGAAATTTATATTAAATAAAAACTTATTTCATATGAAAACTTTGTTTCAATTAATTTGAATCAATATTGCATAAAATATTTCGTCTATCATTTGAGATAAAAAAAACGTACATGTTTAACTAAGTTCCATAAATATTTTTAAATCTGACCCAAATTTGTTGATGGTAACTATAAAAAGTTTTTTTTTTTGGAAATCGTGTTTTCTAAAAATGAAGCCGATTTATCGCCCCCGAAACCACCTGCATACCAAATTTCATGAAAATCGTTGGAGCCGTTTCCGAGATTCAGATTATATATCCATGAATTGCAGGTTTAAAGGTATTAGATAGACTACCTAAAGATTACAGGAAAACCTATATCCTGTAATCTTTAGGTAAATAACGAATATCTTATTTTTTTTTTCAAAATGTTTGGCCCAGTAGTTTCGGAAATAAGGGGGGGATGGTCAATTTTCGCCAATATTTCGCCTATTTTCTTAAATAACTTCAAAACTATTTATATTAAAATTCTAAAAAATATATATTTGAGATCCTTATAACAAGCTCTTCATTTGATATGTTACAGAATATTGTCTGCAAAACATTTTTTTATAATTTTCTAATATACCCCCCAAAATTAGCCCCCATGTTTTAAATTCATTTATATACGTAACACGTCCATGTTTGGGTCACCGACTTACATATGTGTACCAACTTTCAACTCAATCCAGTCCAATATTTTCGGACAGATAGACGCACGAGTGATCCTATAAGGGTTCCGTTTTTATTTTTTCGGAACCCTAAAAGGAGTAAAACCACCTTCGAAGACAATAAAATGGGACCACCTTGGAGCTATACAGAACCCAACGCAAAAATAATTGATGTTTGTGTATGTATCACTTGCGCACACACTTATTAACCCCTTTCGCAGTTAAGCATCTGACAAAGCATACCATACAACTGGCATAGTGTTTTAGTCTTCCTATTCCCGGTTCAGGAAAAATCAATCAGTTAGACTTTTGCAGTTTTAATGTGTTTTAATAGATAGACATTATTATTATGTAAGATATTCCCAATACAGCGAACGGAAGCCGACGAAAAAAATCAAAATGAATTCGTGGTAACAAAAAATGTATAACTGTTGAATTACAATGAGCTGTATAAGTTTATAATACTTACCCAAGAAAATGATCTGAGAAATCGGTCAAGAACAATGTTATAGAAAGAAGTTTTCTGGTTTTCAGGAATCAGCTGGAATGTTAAATTTAGTTTTTATATGTCGTCGTTTTGTGCTCTTATGAAAGTATTATAATATGTACCTACATGAAACCAATTGAGACTGGCAAATGTGTTGAGAGATATAAATATATATAGTATAGTTAGGTAGCAATACTTTTAAAAACTCCCCAGGCAAACAACTTCTCAACGATCCTCTTTATTATTATTTTGTCCTTCTGGTTACAGTTCATTTGACTGCACTTAATAAAGGAAATATGTACGCTTTATATAATAATTATGTACTGAATATCTATAGGGTGTCTGCAACACAGGTCTCTCCCGTTTTCATAATAATTTAATTACTGATATTCGAGATACCGATAATTAAGTCCGCGCGTCCGGGAAACTAACCCACACACCAATTTCAGTGTCGGTCCCAGAGTTATAGTTGCCTGTACTGAACCCCTGCCCTGAAAGTTGTGCTAGTAATTGAATATAATTGTATACTTAGTAACGTGTATATACAAGCAAACAATATCCTTTTTGGTCAATAGGTAGGTATATCCTATCTCCTACTGAATTTAATAAAACCCTTTTGATTTTATTGAACAAAATCGTGTAGGTACACAAAAAGGTAACGCAAAATATTATCATTGCAAATATTTGCTATGTCGACAGGCATAAATGATTCAAAAATGAAGTATTGGTGAATATCACTGCAGTGCCAATAAAATTAGGGTACCGCGTCAGCTTAATTTTATACTGTCATAAAGGTCTGAACGGAAATTCGTCAGGAGGTCCGAGACCTACCTATACGACATGATAAACAGAAATATGCTCTAGGTATTTAGTCATAGGTATGGAATGCGCTAGAAACCACGGTGAGGGAAATAATTTATGCTTTAAGTACTAAATAGGTTAATTCAATAGTTCCATATTATATCGTATACCTTTGTTATGATGTAGAGAAAGAAAGTCATGCATTTTATCAGGGGCAAATTTTGATGCCTTATGAAGATTGTAGTTTGAAAGAATACGAAGCAGATATATTGCAACTATTATTTATTTCTTCACCTATACCTAAATGGTTACATAAATAAGCATTATTAAAACTAATATGACTACAATTCTTTACTACATTATTTTGATGTACCTACTAGTGTCTTATGGCTTAGCCTACGTAAGCCATGTACGTAAGTATTTTTTTTGCGACTTGGTTTCAAAATATTGTCTTAATTTACAAATACAAAATTTGAATTGAGATGTACATATACATTTAAACAGATATAAACCATCCAGAAAAAAAAATTACATGGTGGTATAGTGATGATGGTGGTGGTATTTATTATGCAACATACGTACCTACTGTAAATTTAAGCGAAATTAGTTGCTAACCAACTTTAAATCGCAAAATAAAACATGATAAGTGCTTAGATTAAATAATATAGGATAAGAGAAACCTAAAGATCATTTTCAAATAATCTATTCTATTAAATTTTAAGTTTAAGAAGAAACCTCATTTTCAAATAATCTATTCTATTAAATTTTAGGTACTTGATACCTACTTGCCATAGATGAAAGATTTAAATTTCTTTATTTTTCATGACTGTTTTTTGTCTGAGGGCCTACTCCGAAAAACGATAGGTACTTATACAAATCACGAGAGTCTAATCATCGTTGTCAACATATAACCAATAGAATTGCAGCAAACTGACGAGACGTATTTTTTTGCAATTCTATTGGTTAATAGGTAATTTGACAACGATCCTACTATCGTATATCGTTTTTCGAAGTAGGCCCCTGGTTCTAGTAACACTCGCAAGATTAAGACAAATCGATTGACGTAAGTATCATCAAAATCGGCCCACGCATTTGGTCCCTAGAGCACCACAACACACATGGATACATAAGCTCATTAACACATTACCCTTCCTTTGCGTGACACAGGCGGGTAAATGTACCAATTATTTAGTAGGTATGAACTTTTCATAGCTTATATAATCTTACTCCTTAACTTTTAGCTCCTGTTATTATTTCAATTAAATAAACGCCTCAAGGAACCCGTTACTTTTGGTAATGTGGTTTGTTTGTGTGGACGGTACGCAGTCTCCAACACAGCGTCACCAATGCGCATACAAATACCGAATTACTAAAATAAAAGCGAACCCACACTGATTTCGATAACTCTCACTGCTCCGTCTGTGCGCGCGGTGCGCGGGCGCCGGTAACCAGCACTTTTTAGAGTTCACAGTCAAGCTTGGGAAAGCTCATTCAGTGCAGAGTAGGTTGCGAAGGCCGCTGGACGCGACGACAGCCGGCGCGGCGGTCATGTACGGAATATGGACGTGTGGAGCGGACGACCGCCCACCACATGCGTGCATGCAACCTCACCCTTAGCTCTGGAGACGAGCAAAGACTTCGCGCTCACATTTTACAAGAACAAAGAGGTACCACCGCCTCCTCAACAGAAACAAGGTGTGTTGTGCTTGTCAATATTACGGTTTACCAGTTACGAAGTCGTCCACTGAGGGTGCCCTTTGTTTCAAGAAATATCTCCTGGTGAATTTTGCGAATATTCGGTGATGTGCAATTTGTTTATATTTTTTTTAATAATATAGGAGCTATTTGGGCGTAAGTTACGTTTGACGTAGCTGATTCATTGGAGTAATAATTTGGTAAAGTATACATTGTTGATTGTCAGCATGCCTTATTCAGGTAATAGAAGACGTTTCATTCATCTTAGGATGATACATGTAGGTACACTTTTAACGCATATATATCTACTATAATATTATATTACCTACTGTTGTACGGTTTACACGATCTTGAGTTCAGAAGTAGCGAAATAAATATTTACACATTTCCAAAGGTTAAAATTATATTTTTAATGAAAATCTTCTTACTAAAACAGTTATTTTTTTACCTCGACCTGAAATGGAAATATCTTCACATTTATTGGCATTGGACGGGGATATTTTTTTGATTTAGCGCCCCTAATTACACAGCACTAGACTGTAGTTCTTTATGAGCTTTACGACGCACGAGCTAAGCGACAGTTTCACATCAATAATTTAAGTTGAACATCCTGTATCATACTCGTACGCTACACTGATATGATGTTGTGCGAGGATTATTTCCTTTCATGATGTCTGCGCATGGGCTTCATCTTGTTATAGCATAACAGTCGAAAAATATACCTTTATACTTTTAGGCAAAATTATCTGATACTTGGAGGTGGAACATCACTATAATAAAATAAACATCATATCAATTCACATTAATTCACAAAAATCAACTAACCACAGTTTGTACTTTATTGTAATTTATTTATATCAGATAAATAGAAAAACAGTCAAGTGTGAGTCAGGCTCACGTCTCCTTTTACATTCGTTTAATATTTTTTTTCATCGTAGGTACCTGTACTTACTTTTTCACTTCAATAATTCGTGATAATTTGATAAAGTCGAATAATATAAATAGCAGTATTTTCGCGATCGGATTTTTTCCACAAAGGTTTCTTTTTCTTTTTTATCCACACATTAGCCAATATGGTTTAAAATTCACAATTTTGTATTATTTTATTACAAAAGCAAACAATAATAAATTACTTCCTATCATTTTGAGTGCACGAAATTGCTAAGCCTCCCGCCGCCGCGCCGGCCGGCATGTAGCATAGGTAGGTACTACAACTATTTTCATGCATGAGAATCAGCATAACAATTTTATAATAGTAGTTGATGAAACTTTTGCATAACTTTTGTATAGCGGTTATTTAAACAATATTAATTTTCGAATCAATGAAATATTAATTTAATTTTATAATTCTGTTATATATAGTTTAGTTTACCTTCTTTTATGTCATGAATTAAATTGATATCATTAGATAGATCACAGACATTATTATATAAATGTCTGTGATCGCATGTAGGGCGCATGTGCGGTGTTAGATTTGGGCGCCATAATTATTGTGTTTGTTTACTTTTATGAGTTTAGATAAAGTTAAGTAGTGTATGAAACTGCACATAAATAAAAACTTTTTGTACCTATATATAAAAATTAAACTAACTACATAATGTATCCGTAGGTATGGAATTTCCCATTTATACCTACATATAAAAAACAAAGTTTCCGAAACGCAGTAATTCTGGCACATTTCGACTCTTAGTCTAGATTACGTGTATGTAATATTTTATACTACTAACCATTCGATGGTATAACCACAACTTATTTAAAGACGGGCCATACAAAATTTACCCAGTGCCTGCGCAAATGAAACATCTCAGTTTTTTTTAATTTCCTGTACCAACATCAATTATCAGTTATTTTTTTCTTTTACGTTGGTCAACTTAGATTGCCTTCATAAAGCAATCGTAGATTGTTATACAAGGGTCGAAAGGAATCAATTCCCTAGGTATTTAGAGGCTATACCTAGTCTGAGTAGTGATGACTTTCAGCTGTGCACCATACTTTAAATTTCGAATATAAGGAAAGTAAAAAATAGTACGTAAATAAAAAATAGCACATATTATATTACATATTATATACGGTTTGATAGAATATCAAAGAAAATTCTATTAGGAGATATATTCCGAAAGATTTTTAGCCATATAATACGTACGAGAGACGTTTACGCAATTTAAAGAAAAATATTTTAAAAGCACATAGGTTGATGCCTTTTGCCCTGTTATTTTTGTTTATCTTAAATATAATTTTATTGTTTCATTTTTTCTATTGAAAAACATATGTAAATACTGTCAAATTAGTCCGAACACTCATTTCAATGTACAACAAAACATTAAATTAAACTAAAATAATAAACTGTAAACTAAAGAAACTTTAAATCTAAACTAACATTAACTATGTGCATAAAAAAATTAAGTTATTATAAATATATATTTTTTATTGGAAAATTTAGGTACCTATTTGTTTAATAATTATTTGACCGCTCATCTGCCCGTGCATCACCCATGGCTTAATTCAGCCGAAAATCAGCGCTGCACTAACTTGCAGCACATTCTGAGCTGGGGACTGCTTCATTTATTTTATTCTGTGCAGTATTTGGTTTTAATAGTTTTATTTAGTGTACTAATTTGAAGTAATAAATATATCTTTCTTTCTTTTCTTTTTAAATACTATTATTTATTAACATTCTGTGATTTATTCCGCTAAAAGTAGTTTTGACTAAGAGCTTTTAACCGCGCAGTCAAAAGTTCTGAGAAAACTACTTTTGACCAACCTGTTCAATCAAAATTACTTTCGTCTTCTTTTATCAGTTAAAAGTAGGTAGTTTTGACTTGTTAAAAGTTTTGACTGCAAGATATACCTACATAGAACTCAAAATGCGATACTATTTCCGCCAGGTTCAGAAAATATTTCAAGTTTAATGTACCGAAAAAAGCTATGCATATTCGTTTGAAATTGCAAAATTGGTAAAATATCTCATTAATTCAGGAATGCGATAGGACAATACGTTTTATTGTCTCAAATTAATTACGGCCGTATATTTAAAAAACTGTGTTCAGTGTTTTTTTTTGCAATAACAATATCTAGTAGATATTTAAAATAAAATAATAGACTACACATTATATACGTAGAATATCATCTATTAAAGAAGTTATTTTGCAAAACGGTACATTATTGCTACCTTCAATTACCTATGTGCTCATTCGTAGGATCAAATTATTGCGTTCTCTCCTATGGTATCGTCATATCAAATCTAATATAACTTTTCAGGCAGTTTTAATGCAACTCCAACAAAGCAATACAACTTTTTTACCCCTTTTTCGCAGTTATTGCTTTCTATGGTATTTGATTATTTCGAGGTAGGAAGCACATGCTAGTCTACTCATGTGGTAGGAAGTATGAATACTTACCTCACATGTTTGATGTGTCGTCTCGTTCCTTATTCAAATTTGACCCCAAAAGTAACAATAGATACGGCTATCTATGACGGTTACTTGTTGATTTGCTGTCTATTTTAATCATTGTTATTTTACAAGTGGCGGAGGGTAGAAAAGGGCAAAATAATGTTCAATACTCAATTGGATATTGGTAACAACATTGTATCAAAGACAACGGAGCAATTGGCTACGTACGTAGCTTGTATTCAAGTGTAGAATGTAGACGTACGTAGTGTTGTGTAAATACCAGGAATATTGCACCTAATATTATTTTGATGATTTTATAGGACAGCATGCTGATTCCATAGACAAGACAACAGAGTGAGCTTGATAATTCATTGTAATTATAAAAAAATGTTCTTGGTTTTACAAAATATTACGCCATTTTTTAGATTCTTCAATTTTATATAAATTTTAAATTAGAAGGTTTTTTTTTGTTACAAAAAGTTATGTGGTTTCTAACATTATTGCAGATTTGGATTAATTATTGTTATAGTTACCTACTAGGTATTAAGTACTATTAGAAATACTTGCTGCTGCATTTGCCTGATTCCTATCAGAAACTGCCACAGACAGTTATTTATACATTGACAATGGTAAAATAAAGAATTTACTTCTAACTCAATAAAACTTTGATCGATACAAAATTTAACAACTTTATGAAAAAACGCAATTAGGTACGTTTCCAATGTTTCCTCTTTAAATACAGGTAGTATAGTCATTTGCAGAGTCGGAAGTAATTCTTAGTGGATCTAAGACCTTCTAATACTTACTAGATCGTAGTGAAGGCATAGTGGGAGATCACGAACCGGTGAGCGGGGGACAGCCGCCTAGGCGTAGGGGAGCAAGCAGGGGGTCGTCGACCGCTAATGTTATGCAATGCCCGTAAGACTGTGATAAAGACCATCGACCATCCGCGTTGTTGCACCTCCTGTTTACTTCGTCGATTACCTACCTTATTTGATTGGCTTAGTTCCACAAATTCACAGTATAATTGATAGTTTCATCTGTAGTTGCGTTGAGTTTATATAGTACTGTGATTTATTGACGAGGCAAGCAGTATTTATGGTATAGATGAAATCAGGGTATATGGTATAGATGAATCATAGATACGCTAAACATAAGAAATACAAAAACTTTTGTATAAATAGTTGACGCCTTTAACTGAGAAGAGCCGGCAAGAAACTCAGCAAGGCTACATTTTCTAAATATGTATATTATTATATATTTTATTTTTATTAATCTCGACTTTGTATATTTTTTTCAACTGTTCGTTTTTGAACCATACCTACTTGTAACTTGTTGTGGGCTTCCATTTTCTGCAAATAAACCGCTAACCATACCTATAAATACAAGTGGACCGTTAGCCTACTTGTCAAAGAAAACTTTCAACACTTTAATGGGATTCTATAAACGACAAAGTTACTGTTCCGAACATTGCTTTGCTTGTAAAGAGAAATAATTATTTGCTCAAATTTAGTTAGAGTTGACAGTGCAGGCCACATCATGAAGAAATCAATTCTAAGGTCAGGCCACGACATACAGGTACATCGTGTAATGTCTGACCAGCTACGGTTGTCCAAGAAAAAAGGAGGCAATTTTAAAAAATCAAGAGCTTTCAACCCTGGCTATATACTGTTTAAACGGAGTTGATAATATTTATTATTCAAACTCAAAACTCATTTATTTAGTTTAGGCCCTGATAAGACACTTATGAATGTCGATAGTTGCAACTTATTGCACTATAGACTCTACCACCGGTTCGGAATACACTTAAACTGAAAAGACTCCGGCAAAAAACTGTATTGTACCTGTACCTACTTAGATACATTCAAAATTAATGTTATTTCAGTTTTTGTTATAAATATTCATAAACTTCATACAATTGTCACTTGGCCAGGCCATTCAAGAAATACTATTTCATAGTTATACAATAACTAACTTTTCCCCGCGTTTTCATTCGCGTTTCCGGGATAAAAAAGTAGCCTATAACCTTCAGGGATAATGTTATATAGTATAGTAATAATAAGCTTCCTATTAGTGAAAGAATTTTTCAAATCGGTCCAGTGACCCCGGAGATTAGCGCATTCAAACAAACTCTTCAGCTTTATTATTAGTATAGATTAGTATATAGGTATAGATATATAGATATAGATTATACATGTAATTATACTAAGAAGTAAAATAAAACAGATGTATGATAAATTCTTTAGACTATATATCCTTATTACCCCTGGTATTAGTAGTAGGTACTTAGGTCTGATTAACTGCCGCAGCTGAAACAGAAAACTAAATCTGGCTCTTTGTCCAAAAAGTTTGCCGTCCCCTGGGCCGTAATGCAATGGTAGGTAAGCAAATTAGCGTGACAATATTTCGTCTTGACGATGGTCATAACCAGTACGTACCATAAGATTTGGCGATCACTTCCTAGGTGAATTAATTTTATAACAAAAATTGTATGACCATATTTGTATTTTGTCCAATAAAGATCAATACGAGTGAACTAGTGAAGTGAAATGAAATAATTACGTGTCTTTTCAAGTTGTCTCTAAAAGTCTTGGAAAAGTTTTAGTAGAACGGCTACCAATGTACTAAAACCTAACTTTTACTGACGAACTATGACTTGCAGATGATTTAACATGACTTGAACTTAACTAAGTAATTATGATACCGGATTTAAATAAGTGGCGGTGGATCATGATAACTTATATTTTCTAGTTCGACTTCCCTTTCCGGTAATCATAGAGCTTTATCGGTGTTAGACTGTGCCTTAGTGAAAACGCGAATCGGATTGCAAAGGGGTATATAACGTTAAAACAATCTCCCGGAAACTGTAAGGGATTTGATAGCACACATTTTATATGTGTTATGTATTAATATGATATAAAGTATACATTAACAATTTCAATTAGATACACATTGCTTAAATATACGAGTAGGTATGTACTACACTATAGGTATTTGTTATTGATTCAGGAAATGTGTTTAGACCTATTATTTGTTTTTTATTCTCAATACACTGATTTGGGATAAAAAGTTGGGACTAACGCGTTGTTGCGTTTTTGAAAATCTGAATAAGTAGGTACCTACTGATTTTTATATAAAATACCTATTTGCGATTTTTACGCTTTGCTTGTTGCTTGTTTGATGCCTTGCGAATGTTGCATAAATATATCATTCTGGTTTTGAAAAAGCTGTGCTGTAGATAATTATTTTTACAAAATAAAATACACTTTAACCTTTTAATACTCGCGAAACTATTTCTTAGTGAATTAATGTAAATATAACACTCTTATTATGTTACTACTGAAGTTTTATAAATCTAATTACCCATTTATACTTGTAAAAAACAATAAGCATTAATTAATATCCCGGGATATAATAATAATTATAGACATTACGTAGTTACTTGACAAGTGTGAATAAAATATACCTACACATGAGAAAATTAAAGAAAATTCATAATTAATTTCATAATTAAATAATATCAAGGAATGTTGATGTTACGTCATTCCAAAACAGAGCAGAAACAAAACAAAACTTTACAGTGAAAGAGAAGGCGATGCTAGTTCCGAGGTAGTGACGTCGATTTCCGTGGCGAAAGTCGTAGGCATGAATTTTACAATGAGCTTGAGCTTTTGGCAAAGGAAAACGTCGTGAGAAAACGCTTTGCACGATGTTAGCGTATTTTAGTTATATTTAGTTACTCCCTCAAAATCTATCGCCAAGCACGTAACAATGTGTTCCGGCAGATGCACCACCTTCGTGGTGGTGCATCACCACCTTCGGCTACATAATCACTTACCACTTAGTCGTATTCATACACAAGCCTATTTATTCATCTTCAAATATGAATGAGTGTAAATGAAAAACAAACGAATTTCATAATTATCTTACTTGAGAAAATCTTTGGTAAGTAGGTACCTTAAGTTAAGGTAGGTATTGTTGTACTCTTCGATAATCAGTATTGTTTTCAAGGTGCGTATTGCATCTCTAATGTGGTAAAATACATTTTTATTGCTATTGGTAGGTACGTATGATATGCATAAGAAACCTTTTCAATTTAATTTTATGTATTTATTTACCTAATAATTGATAAGATACCTACATGATAAGTAATTTTTTATATTGCTTATTATTAATACTTATCAGTTTAAAACTGCAAATATATTTATGTTGTAGAAAAAGCTTACCAATATGAAACAATCAAAGGACTAAGAGCATCACTTAGATAGAAGATAAATAATCTTCATATAGATAGAAGAAGAAAGAATCCCCAAAAAAACATAAATTAAGGTCCAATCATGAAAGTAAAGAGAATGGCATGGCAAGTAACGCTAGATCACGTTATAGTTAAATATGTACATTGTCGGCTCACAATGCCATATCAGCGATTCCCATACAACAATACCTGCAATGGAGAAGGTATATTATATGTGAGTGAGATGGATACCTATTGAGCACCACGAGAGAGGGAGACGGAGTAACGGTTAGTGTAGGTTCAACGATCGACTCACGAGCAGTTTGTTGAACTGTAATCATTGCTTTGGAAAATTGTTAGGGTTGACAAAACAATAATTAATTGCTGATGTTGATGACTACTTTCAGAAAAACATGATTTTGACGAACGACTTTTTACAGAACTTTTACAGATTATTTTTATTAACGTCTACTTGCTGTGTGCGGCAAATAACGGCGTTGGAACTAGATTTAATATATTTTTTATTATAGTACAATCAATAATGCAGAGTCAAAATAATATATTTATGGCAATTATTAATGAATCATATAAATTTGTAGGTATTCAATTATTAATTTATTCCGCAAAATTTCGAGTGTTTCTTTACCGGCGTTTCTGTCTTCAGTTCACAGTACACGTGACCTCATTGGTAAAATTCTTGATCCGTCACTTGGTGACTTTGAGGTCTCGTTGCTGCCTGAGGCCAGAAACGCCTGGCTCATGACCTGTACAAACACAGATGCTCCGTCACAAAAAAAATCACAGAGGCAGTGGGACGAGCCACTCAGCAGGCAAATTCATAATTCTCTTTTGGAGTCTGCTAATAATACTGCTGAGCGAGCTCGTCTCCTTGCTTCCACCAAATGGGAGTCAGGGCTCTAGCTCCATGCTTTACCATCCCCCAACATTGGCACGATGCTCGACAATGCGACATTTAAAATTAGCAGTTGCCTGCGATTAGGAGCCAAATGTATTGTGCCACATCGCTGCCTTTGTGGAGACAGTGTTGGGCACCTTGGTCATCATGGCCTCTCTTGTTGTAGGAGCGCTGGGCGTATGTCACGGCATGCGGCCATAAATGACCTAATCCGCCGATCTCTTGTCACCGCTGGCGTACCAGCCGTTTTAGAACCAAGTGGCTTGGTGCGCGACGATGGCAAGAGACCGGACGGAATGACTTTAGTGCCCTGGAAGTTGGGACGACCATTGGTTTGGGATGCTACATGCGTCGATACCTTGGCTCCGTCTCACCTTCCAGACACTTCAGTCATGGCTGGTGCTGCTGCCGCCCAGCAAGAATGCCTTAAGCGCCGCAAATATGCATCTATAGGCAATGGATGCATTTTTGTGGCGTTTGGTGTTGAAACACTGGGGCCGTGGGGCCTAGATGCCCTTCTTTTGTTTAAAGAGGTCTCCCGGCGCCTTATTGAGACCTCCCGTGACAGGAAGGCTGGTGTCTATCTAGCACAGCGGATCAGCATTGCCATTCAACGTGGCAATGCCGCCAGCCTTCTTGGCACGTTCACTCAGGGCAGTGATCTGGCACAACTTTTCTACTTGTAAATATTTTGTATTTTGTAAATTTAGTGTTAGTTATATTAGTAGTTATATTAATTTTTTGTTGTAAATATTTAATGTAATAAAATTCTACAGGATACTTAACCATACTTAACTCAAAAATAATATAAATATCACCTATTAGGTTTACATTTCGGTGAGCGCCCAGGGCGCCAGATGTAAAGGAGCGCCTGAGACGCCCTTTATTTCCGCTCACTCATATGAGTCAGTCCTACTTTTGTGACACAATCCTATGATGTTAACACTATTGTGTTCAATAAACAAAACAAATCTATCTCTATTTATTATTAACTTTGTTACCTATAATATAATTTAGCTGACGGGTAGGGAATACCCCTCGCCAGGGTAGTAGGCTTCGTATCTTCCTTACAAAAAGAACAGATTTATTTGGCATAATGTTTCGAGCGACTATGTTGCTCATGCACTGTGTAAGGCTCGAGAACGAATAAAGTAATTTTAACGCTAAATAATTTCCAATTCCCCTTAATCTGTAAGGCAAGGCAACGTTTCACGACCTCATTTTATCAGTAGGATGCATTTAAGAATTAGTCAATTACATATAGCGAGAGTTTCTAAACTTAAAGAGACTACCCGTCCAATGTTAGGCACTCAGTGACTAACTAGGTGCCTAGGTAATTTAATGCTTATTATCTTGTAAGGCTTTGATTAGTGATGCAACAGACGTCTGCTTCTGTTTCCGCAACTGCGGAAGTTCTGCACGATTTTTGACATCTGTTTCTGCAACTTTTATAACGGAAATTAGATCGGATCTTTATGAAACCTGAGGATTCAATCCAATATATTATTAGTATAGATATAGATTTGTTTTCTCGCCCAGATCAAATGTATAAAGGCAATCTTGTATGAAAATTATAGCAATATGATTTTATTTACGAATATAGGATTTTCAACTAAATTTTAATGAGCTTTTAATATTGCACGTGTATTTATATATCAAAAGAATTGACTAACTTTATTTAAGTGTAAGTATTATTTAATACGCTGTTTAGTTATGCTGTTATCGGGCTCTAATACTTAATATCTTTGTTTCGTATGATATTATCGTTTCGATGGATTTAATAAAAAATCGCAAATGGATAAAACGTAGAATATTTTTTATCCCAGAAAATGTTTGAACTAATGTCAAAATTACTTAGATAAAATCATAGAGACAACCCTAATCACGAGCAGTCTCCGCAAGGCATCTAGCATCTTCTTCATACTAACCGGTTAGAATGAGACAGAAAGTTCGCGGAAGAAAGCAAAGCGACTTGTTACGTAAGTAGTTGTTTTATCGCCAATGGGCGCTTCTTCATTGCACGGCCCGGCCCGACGACGACGACGACACCGTCAAACACTGGTCCCATTTGGACATCAAAGGTAGCATCAAAGTACATATTTTGTCCTGTTTTTTATATACAACTAGCTGTCCCCCGCGATTTCACCCGCGTTCCCGAGGTTCATGATTTCCCGGGATAAAATGTAGCCTATGTTCATCTCCATAACATATACTATCTGCGTGCCAAATTTAATCGCGATCGGTTGAGAGGTTTAAGCGGGAAAGCGTAACAGACAGACAGACAGAGTTCGCATTTATAATATTAGTAGGGATTATGCCTTGACAATTAAAAACCACTTTTATTCAATACATTTGTATGAAAAATCAGTTTATTCCAGAGAAAAATAAGATGTTTATTTTTATGTAATCATGTTTATTATTATGTGAAAGTAATAATCTAATTTGTATTGAATTATTATATAGAAGGCGTTAATCTTCATATTTAATGCTAAAACAGCTACTGTCTACCTCTGCCGCAATCCCTACGGTATAGATAGGCCATTATCATAATTTTCTATATTGTTGCTGTACGCGTAGTAATTGTTGCTATTAGCAGTTTCCCGCGGTTTCTTCTTCGTTTCCGGGATAAAAAATCCTAAAAACGCAGACACATTTACCTCCTTACAGTATTACTATCTATCTGCTCCGCGGTTTCACCTGCAATCCCCTATTGAATCATGGATTCAGTAATAGACTGGACGGAGTCGCCCCTTGTCAAAAATGACGCACAATATTATTGTACATGGAATGTGTGTCCTGAGTGCTACCATATAAAACATAATACTACGCGATGACAAAAATCGGCAACATTTTGGTGTGTGTGTGTCCGTAATATATTAAAATATAAACAAAAACACGGAAATATAATGCACTTTGATGCCTATGTCCTGCAGTATTGGCGACATGTCGCTCTCGGGCCGGGCCAGTGAGACAGCGCGAAGCGTGGCGTACAATTGCATAGTATGATTATGCGTCCACTAAAGTCGAGGCCGTTGTCGTTGTCGGGCCGTGCAATGAAGAAGCGCCCAATCACTGAGTTTGTACTTGTACTCGGACGATTGTCAATTTATTCCTATTTATAAATAAATAACTTTTAGTTAATATTTTCGCAATTAAAACTAAAGTACCTACCTACATTTTTCATTTATTAATACGTTTTTAATATAAGTAACAACCTAATAGTTTTTCACACGTTTCACCCGCGTTTCTGATATAAAAAATTGCCGTTATTCCAGGGTATGATTGGTAACATAAGTAGTATCATTGGTATCTTTTATGTTTTTTATTTTTGTTTTTTTGTACATATTAGTTAGTTTTACATAAGTGGGAAATTGGAAGGAAGTATGACCCCACTTGCTTTACGACAGATTTTCAATTTGAGGGTGGGAGGACAGGTTTCAATAGCCAGTCAGGCGGGTACTACAAAGTACCCTACCACACACGGTGCTAGGTTTCCTCACTATGTTTTTCTTCACCGAAAGCTAAAGCTCATTGTTGGATTCGAACCCGTGACCTTCATCTCGGCTTTCGACGTGAATGAGCTGCTTGAGAACAGCTTTTTTTGGTTGTGTTCGCAAATGTCAGAACAAGGTTTGTTTGAAAGGAAAATTTAAGACAATGTACCGGGAAGTCGGAAATTTGGATGGTATTTTTGTATGAAAATATCAATAAAAATCACCCGGGCGACGCCGAGCATGAATAGCTAGTAACGTTTAAAATTATATCACCTAAATGACGAAAGAATCACCTAATTCAAAATAATATATTATACCTATGCAACGCAGTTTATACAGATACCTACTAATCAAAATCAATAAATATTCAGACTCTAGTACATACCTAAGTTTATTTTTGTGGAGAGAAGAAGTGGCTATAAAGTCAATAATAACTCTTCACTTAGATTTGTTACACAATATTTATATTCTTGTACTCACTGACAATAAGCGGCCTATCATGTATTCATTCATGTAATACTGATTTGCTAAAGTTTCTCATGCGTATCACTCATGCTAACACCTCTACAGCGGGTGTTTCATCTAAACTTGCCTATGGCCTATGGGACACCTAGTTACAATAGGCTAATGTTTCGTAGTGTGCTGTGCAGAGCAAAACAAGCACGGTTGACCCGGTCTAAGTAAGTTACTGATTCGCCCGGCCAAAAGCTGCGTACGCCCTTGGTTGTCACTCAAATTACTAATTTGACGAGTATAAAGTTCTTGTTTTATTTGAAAAAAAGATAGTAAGAATATATTAATTTTGTTTGTAAACAGAATTAGCAGTGCCTCAATTATTTTCTGTTATAAGATTATAGGTATACTTAGAATTTTGCAGTACTTAAGAAACTAATTTCATAACTACATAGTTTTAGGGACCTCAGATTTATGACCTCGGACCTGAGATAGGTAAGTATGTTATGATCTATCTCATTACATTCAGATCCGTTTAGTCGTTGACGCATTGCGTGACAAACTTCCAAATATCAAAACATCCAAACTTTCACATTTATAAAATTACTTAGTATGATTGAGTGCAATTTATGTAATTATACCAAGATGATTATATGCTGCTCATAATGTGAGAACACCTTTACATGAAGACATTTATTGATTAATAGAAAACGCTTTCAAAGAGCCCATATTATTTATTATCAACGATTACTTCAAGACCTAGTACCTAATCTATAATCGATACTTGAAGCATGACCTAGTTTAAGTCAATTAAATACTATAAATGTCTTTTTTATGCCTTAGGCCACTTTGTATTAGTCAAATGGATTCAAATGTTACCAAAGCATATAGATAACATAATTTAGTTGAACATCTTTTTTACCTAGTCGATTATGAAGAAAGTCTCACTTAGTGAGTCACCATGTATCCTAGCTGAGCCCAGCAATTTCTACTGTCTTCAGGATAAATGTAATCTCTCCCTTCGAGCTATGAACTTTATTTGTCAAATTTCTGTAAGGTTTCGCTATGAAATTGTAGCAATAGACAGGTACGTAGGTACTTATCATTCCTACTAGCTGTCGCCCCGTGGTTACACTCGCATTAGATCTCATCAACACCCCGTTGTTTATAAAATCCTCCAAATAACTAGGACTATTTGTGTGTTTGTAGGGTACATTATCAGCATTCTCATAACTCATGAAAATGTTATTGTAGTAATTAAAGATAGGTTGCTTTTGCTATTGCAAAATAAAAAATAAACTTTTGTTTCAAAGTTTGTGCAACATTCTGTGCGGAAGGGATCCTTGTTTACCAGGGCATAGGTTAAATCTATACATATCGTTAAAAAAAATTGTACTTACCTATTTGATTAGCTTTAAACAGACTGATGATTTATTTTGTGATAAAAAATAGATAAGTATTTCACCTTTATAACTTTATGCGGCATGAAAACATTGAGAAACTTTATAGTACCTACCTACATTTCGAAACAAATAGGTCCTGTAAAAAGCCCAAATCCTTTTACGGTTAATATATTTTTTTTTATTTAATTTATTTTTTATTGTCAAAATTTTGACAAACTTGTATAAGACATTTTTTATATTTCTACCCTTAGCCGTTGAAATACCCATTATTTTCATCAGTAGTAATTTCCTCGAAGAACAAAAGTTTTTTCTCAAATTTCCCGAATTCATATTTTAAGAATATTATTAACTATGCTACCTATTCTACGAATTTTGATATGGTAGCATTTGAACTTACAAAGTTATGAAGGTTTATCAGAAACAAAGTAAAACCTTCTTTTTTAAAAAGCTTTTATTTAACTTATAACGTATGTATGTATGAGAAACACTTAGACCCGTATGTTTACTGAGAAAGCTACATTAAAAATTTCAGAGATTTAAAGGGATTAAAATTCCTTAAAGGGTCATAAGCTTATCCAGTTTATGACCCTCGCACTAGGCTAAGCCTGCATGTATCGCGAGAGCCGCAACTTGCAAAAGTCGGTCTTGTCGATGGGTGGTTATGCACTTCCCGTCTGCGTACCTATCTTTCAGCCACTTCAGCAGTAGCACGATAACGTGACCATAACCATGATATCACGTTTTGTTTAGTTCTAATCTCCTCAGCAATGCTCCGTTAAGCTTTCCTTGGAGCATGCCCTCTTTTAATTGTGCCGCTGCATGATGCAGACCATGGCATAAATTCAAAAATAACAACAAACTTTTTGAAGTGAAAACTTCTACCGGGGTTGTGCACTTTTGGGATGGGTAAAAAATTTTAAACTCGCGTCAGGACACGTGATCTGATCGAAAATTCGTAAAACAGAGGGAGAGTAGACCGCCGGCGGCGGCGCCGGTGCGGCGTAGGAGAGGAAGTAATATCTCTCGAACGTACTCATTCTTATATCACAAAAATTGTTCTGACGAAAAACTCATCATCCCGTTTCATAAGTTATCTATTTAGATGTAGCGTTTGGAAATTGCACTGCTGTTACAATTTTATGAAAACCAACCAATTATACTAAAACTTGACATAAACTGACTGACTCTAACTTGAAAGCATCTTGAAAGTGATTTTACATCACTTCAACTTTAATATAACTTGACACTGGCATAAACAAGTCCTACACAGGATTTGGTGGAAATGTGTCTTTTTTGTTTTCAACAAAGAAAGAAGACGAATAAAACCTATGAATAACATGCATTACTACATCATGTCTAGGACACTTTTATTCAGGGGACACGACTGTGATACAGAGAGAGCCATCTAGTGGTCACTAAACCTTACTCAATGAACAACTTATAGAATCTTGAGTTGCAGATCAATGGATTTTACGGATATTGGTTATCTCTAATTATTATAGAAGGAGGTCGCCCGCCGTATATTATTCGATGACTCCTTCTAAACTAAACCACGCACCCGATTTTGAAACAGTTTTCGAATATTTACTTATATTTATGTGTTAAAATTTTTTGGACATATATAAAGGTATATGGAAATAAAGACAATATTTAGGAAACAAGTCGCCAAAAAATTTACTTTCATGGGCAATTCATTAAATCTAAATCGATGTACCCGTGCGAAGACTGGGGCGGGTCGCCCGATAAAATATACCTATATCTTTTTTTATGATTTCGCCTTCACCAAAGTTTTCTCCTTTGGGTACGCTGCGCCGGCCGTCTGTTCGTCTATCAGTAACCGCAGGACTGTAATTTGAAATTGCAGAACAAAATACGTTTTACTATGGCCGTATAAAAGTTAAAACAAATCTATGTTTTTTGTTCCCACAATATTACTTCGATCTTCTAGAATCAAACCGAAGCAGTGCTCGGTCTGATTCTAGTGCAACTCTATGTAGGTAGAGTAGTAAGTAATATTTAGTTCAAGAACCACTCAAAACTAAACGCTCTTTCATATGTATTTAATATTATGTAGGTACGTGTTACTTGAAATGCAGTTATTGTTTGTGTAAAACTGTGGTTTTATTGTAGGTGTCGCAGATCCAGTAGTTTTTGCGTAATGTTTCGTAAAAAAAAATCGGGGCGATGGTAGTGACGTAAAATGCCGCGGCGGCGTAGGGAAACTACAACTTATACTTATGACTATTTAGCCTATATAATAAAAATATTATAAGAAACTAAAATAATGGATTTGTTTGAAACCTATAAAAATATACTCTACCTTCATGTTTTAAACCGATAAATTCTAACCAAAGATATTTTAATTACGAAAAATAATTACACACGCAAAGATGTATGACAAGACAGGCTAACAATACGTACATATATCTGATTGATTCCACCTAGAACCAACTACGCCGAAAGAAATATAATGTTCAAGGGAGCAAAATTGCGTAATAAATTACCAAGAGACATACAAATGGAAGCTCTTTTGGTATTTTTTATTACATATTGTTAGAGGAACTAATTAATCAACAGGGCTAATTTTTCAATGGCGAGGTAGGTATATATACCTAAGCGGTATCTGGCTGTTAACTTGAAATAAGAAAGTTTTGTATAAAGCTTATTTAGCAGAGAGGTTTATCTTTTCATTTATTATAGGTATCTTTATTTTATATTGATTAACATACCTACTATGAACCGATCTGTGAAATCAAGTTGCATTCGTGCTTGTTTTAAAATATACAGTAGCGAAGATTCGACGTTGCACTCTTCAAATCCTAATAAATCGACCATATCGAAATATAAAAAATTAAAAAAATTAACCTTAAAAAGTGTTGATTAATCAACTGAATTGAATACGCTTTGAATAGCATACGTACAATGTAATTTATGTCCAGTGTTTACTACAAAAAAAAAAAAAAAAAAAATTGTTGGGTTTATTAGGCCGAATACTAGCGTGTATCGCTACCAATAATTTTAGGACTATCATTACAAACAGTTTAGCGTGGGCTAGACAGCTATTTTAGCACTCGAGTAGGTAATCTAGTACACTACTACAATTAAAAGACCTACCGTGTTTTTATTGTAAACTAATTTGTGTGACATATTTTAGTGTTTTGTGTTCCAAAAATATTTTTAAGTTATTCGACTTTTTTTCTTCAATGCCTTTTCGGTATAACTTTATTAGTATTAATTGTAACTATATCTGAGTACCTATATATTATTCGAGTACTAAAATCACGATTTCGCTCCATTACTACGTTTCCAAGTGCGACTTAGAGGTCTCCCACACTAGGCCGAAATTCCGTCGCGGATTATTCGTCATGGAACGTATTGCATACAAATCGGAGCGAACGATCTTCTGCGTGTGCCCGCTATGTTAATAATTTATAATGCAATATAATGTATTGACGGTCTGTGACCGAAGATCCGCGACGGAATTTCGGCGTAGTGTGGCGCTGGGCTTAGAGTTTTCATTAGAGGTTTTACAAAACGTTAGATTTTTTGCTAGAAATTACAGTTTATTAAATATTCTGAAGCAATTTTAGTGCAAATTTTTAAATAAATAATGTCTGTTAATTTACAATGGTAGTTTACAATTTCATTTGTTCCATCCCCTTGTTTGTAATTTTATGTAATAAGGTTTGGATTCACAAAACGACATTACACTCAGCCAGTCACATCACTCACATCCTGTCATCATTATCTCAATTATTATGTAGAGACGACACAATACCTACCGCCGCATTAGTGTCCCTATTATTATGCGAGGGTCTTAAGTCCTTGAATTGAACCCAGTTCACGAATACCTATGTGTTGTTGACAGAACAATACACCGCGGACAGCGTGTCGTCGGTCAACGTGATAGGTAAAGCAGCGGCGCCGTGCAAAGTTTGCGGTGACAAAGCCTCCGGCTATCATTACGGAGTCACCTCCTGTGAGGGGTGTAAGGTAATCTACTATCATCTAAAAATAATTATTTAGTCAACTACCTTATCACTATCCGTTTTTTTTTAAACTTGTTGAAAGTGTAAACTTGCACCAATGACGCATGGCAAAGTTAGGTAATGCAAATGTTAGGTTCTACTTCAATTTTACCTCTATAAAATTTTTCATCAATGCTTTCAGTGCTATAGTCTGTATTTTGTTGAGTATTGTCATTCAGTGTGCCAGTCTCAACGATTTAACATGAAAAACCCATAACTTCAAATAAAACATAAAAGATTCCGACGAATTGAGAACCTCCTCCTTTTTTTAAGTCGATTAAAAAAAACAGTTCAGTAATCGAAACCTCGTTCAATAAATTAGTATTATAAGTACTACGTTCTTAAATTAGGTTATACCTATGTACTGTATATTAACTAGTTATATATTACATTGACGGGTCAGTTGGCGTGGTTAATACCACGCCGCAGGTCGTAGGTTTGATTCCCTCAAACATTGATCTGCATGGACATTTTTGTTTGTCTGAAATACAGACTATGTAATTGTCTATATAACTATGTATTTACCAAAAAACGAAGAAATAGTTGTAGTATATAAGCTATGTGGTTTCCATAGTAGGTATAGTGCTTGCTAAGTTTGGTTTCAGATAGGTACATAATATTGTAGAATTTATTAATTTCAATATATTGTAATATTGTAAAAAAAGTTTAAATTGACAATATGGTCATGATAAGCACTCGGTCTGGAAAAAGTTGAGATGACGTGTCTGCGAACGTAAATTGCACAAATAATAAATAGTCAAAGCGCAGAAAGTGCTCTCATGACGTAAACAAAGGATTTTTTTATAATAAGCTTCCGAGGAGGGTGCAAATTGTATGGGGATATAGACGCACATTGAATAGAAACAAAAGGCTTTATAAGAGTGTAAAGTAGGTAATGGATATGGAAGTTACTTGAATACCAAATTTAAAGGTTAGTTTAAAGTACCTGTACGAGAATATACTTATTTGCGTGGATGTTTGTCAGTCCATCACGTCGTAATGGCTTAACGGATTTAAGTCGATGTTCACCGACTAGAAAACGGTCCGACATATTATTATCGGGCGTTATATTCGTAGAAAAAAGTCCTTAAAAATGTACCGCATTCAAATAGAAAAAATAATGATGATTAATACGCAGAAGTGCCTTTTTAGTTAATTCCCTTACTAGACATTTCTGTCATATCAACGCATAGGAAAGCTTTAGACATAGCTTAGGATTACATGAAATTAAATCTAAGCTTTTAGTGAAGTAAAATATCGTGAGGAAACTAAACTATAGCTTTTGATAATCTGTTCCCAAGCACCGACCTGAATGTTCCGGAACCAGTACCACCTTCAGACACATCTTCATTTACTTTGGTGAAATCTATCTATCTAATATTAATTCCTTTAAATGAGCAATTCTTGTATATAAATAATCTGAATTTCGGAAACGGCTCCAACGATTTGCATAAAATTTAGTATGCAGGGGGTTACGGGGGAGAAAAAACGATATAGCTAGGTTTCATTTTTAAATAACCTATCTAATCTAATTTAAAGGTATTAGATTAGATAGGTTATTTATAGGTATATATAGGGTTGCCATCTCTCCAGGTTTCCCCGGATTTGTCCTAGTTTAGAGGGCGTCCGCGGAACGTCCGGGTGGGGTTTCATTTGTAGTCCGGGTTTTAAAGTTTACCGGTCGCCAAAATAAATACAAAAGATTATGCAAGCGGTAGAGCACGCCGAGTGAGCCTATGTCTCTTCGGAGGCTAAGAGGCTCTAAACCGCGAGTAAGTTCGGGATCGTCGACAATACGAGTAGGTATATATGATATTTCCGGGTATAAAGCTCCAAAATCCGGGGTTTTCACACTTGTTGTCCTGGTTAGCGGATTTTAGAGATGGTAACCCTATTTATATAATAGATTTGAATAACTCTCTCAAATGGACGGTGTCAAAAAGTCATTGCTTGAATGATTCGAATCTTGTACTATGTACTACAATTTCAGTTTTTAATAAATTTCAGCAGAAATACACGTAAAAATCTTGTATCATTATCTACGAGCTCGCCCACGGCTTCCTCCGATAAATAGGTACTCGTACCTATGTCATGGAAAATAAAAAATCCAGAAGCACGTACCTACCTCCCACCCCTTACACCGCTCCTATCAGTCTATGGTTGTAAAGCGCGCAGGTTATTTTATTAGTTCCGAGTTTACCCATAGCCCTATATCGGCTTGCACTTCGTTAGACTTTTGTGAGTTATGTTGCAAGCGGGTCGCGCTTCTGTATTTTACAACGCATCAGTAATTGACTAACTCGTGTGAAGGGTGTCCGCTCTCAAGTAGGCATTTTTTTTATATGTGAAATATCTTAAATCATAATCTTAAAATTCAATTTGAATGAATTGAAACGGTTGGCTAATTTACTCATATCAAAACAAATCAAATTCATCGAAGTTTAATTATTAATTAAGAAACCAAATAAAATTGTTTGCGCCATTTGTTTCGACAATATCAAAAGTTTTTTATTGTTTTCCGAAAGTTAAAAAAGTATTACCTAAAAATTCTGCGTTAACATGTGCCTTGTTGACGGAATAACTTTTTTTACAATGTATTTCCGGGCCCCGTGACTCGGTTGCGACACGAGTATAACCACTCTCTTACTTGCAGGGCTTCTTCCGCAGAAGTATTCAGAAACAGATCGAGTACCGCTGCCTCCGTGAGGGCAAGTGTCTAGTCATCCGCCTGAACCGGAACCGGTGCCAGTTCTGCAGATTCAAGAAGTGTTTAGCAGTCGGAATGAGTCGTGACTGTAAGTATTTTTATTTAGCTTTGCTATAGTTAAATATTTGAATTTTTATTATTCTTACAATTTGTATTTTTTCAATTATCTGGAAATCTGTGAAAAATCTGTGATATTCTGAAATTCCATCCGGTATATAAAAGAGAATCTGTTTTTAACTGACTTTAAAAAAGTAGGTTCTTGATTCGTGAAATCTTTATTTTTGGATGTGTTCCACGAGTACTCGAAGATGCCTCAACCGATTTAGATAATTCTTTGCTTTGATGTGATGATGGAAGGTACAACACTAATTTATGCCTATCCTGTACAGGGTGGAAATTTGAGACGAGTCAGTAAGGGCAGCTACCTTGAGGGTTGAAGCCACGCGAATATAGTCTTAAGAAACATCCCTTATTTTTTGAGTTATTGCTATATAAGCATTCTCGAAAAAAAAGTTACAGTCAGCGAGAAATCGGCGATTTTTCAAAATATATTTTATTAGCTTAATCAATCCTATCTCCGACAAGGATCAACAGGCTCTATGGTACCAAGTTAGATAAGGATATCAGAAACGTCACAAACCGAAAAAAACTATTCTATTCAATCAAGTTCAGTTCATTTTATTGGAGCAAAAAGGTAAATTTTAATATATATTAATTAATTTAGCGGTCTCTCTTAAGACCTCTCGCTTGCATAAGGCAAGTCGTTAAGTCCATAATAATGTCCTGTCATCATCTAATTCCTCCAAGTTACTTAAATTAGGTCATCTGTTCTGGTGGAAAGCCTTACAGATCAGCGTTTCCGGTACTTCTTTGATATACAGACTCTTGCTGCTTAGTAGATACATACAATAAACACATTAGCTTAGCTCACTGATTCTGCGACCTTCGTGGCTCCATAACCCTTTTAGGGTACCGTACCGCATGCAAAGAACTTGTCATATAATTTGTCTCCCTCAAAGGTCAAATGCGCCAAATAATGAGGCCCGACAAACAATTCCTTAAAATAGACTATTGACTACTTTTTGTACTGACCCACACTTGACCAGTTTTTCTTTTTCGAATATCCATATTTTTCACATTATTTTATTTTACTTTTTTGCTATTTAAGATTTTAGTACTTATGTAGGAAAGTACCTAGTTTACATCGTCGTTTCTAGTAAAAAATACATAATAAAGAAGATTATTTGTATGGGATTCACCTGCAGCTCTTTATAGGGTAGAAGTACCTATTTCTAGGTACCTACCTACTATCAAGAAGAACAACGTTTACTATACAATTTTTCATTTCAACGACAACTTTTTTCGATCAAAATGCAGAGTTTTCCGCTATTTCAGAGTACTTAGTTCCTGACGTACAGTAATTTTTATGAGTAGTAGATACTTCCATCACATAAAGCGCTGCAGATGAATTAAAAACAAGCTTATATAGTCAGACCGCTGTAGTATAGTCACGCTGACCAGCTGAGTTGCATTCTTGGATTGACCTCTTTCCTGAAGTTAGACATACTATAGTTACAGAAACAAAACGACCTAGCTAAACAAGCTCGAGTACAATTCGAACACAATTTGTGACGCGTCACGGATATTAGTTTATGTGTATTCATATTTTTAATTATTGTATTGTTTATTTCATATTATTTCGTAATACATAGTTAACTTCTAAGTTGGTAGACAATTAAAATTTATTGATTTCTTCTTTCTTCATAAAATTATAACACTTGCCACACACGCCATTTTATTACTATCAGGAGGCCATCGAGCGGAATAAAGGATATCATGGCAGTATGTTGTGCAGAGCCAACTGACAAAGCTGAAGACTGATGATGGTAGAATCATCACGTCAAAACCTGAGCTAGGAGAGGTCGAAAAGTTCTACGGACAGCTGGACACGACAATATAGTCACCCGTTAGTCAGTAGTCATGCTTCAGATCCCAGACAAGCAAGACTAACTTGACACTACACTAAAGATATCCCGGAGGACAGCCTGTACGAGATTAGAATGGCTCTTAAGCAACTCAAGAACAATAAAGCGCTGTAAAGTAATGATGGAGTTACAGCTGAGCTTCTGAAGGCGGTTGGTACACCGATCCTTAGGGCTCTTTAGAAGCTATTTCATTCCGTCATACTCAAAGGTCAAACGCTACAAGCATGGCACAGAGTTAGCGTGATACTCTTCTTCAAAGAAGTAGATAAAAAAACCCTTTTAAAGAATTACAGACCCATCATGCTGAGCCATGTTGTTCTCGAGAGTAATTACGAACCGTCTCGCGCGCAGGTTTGTCAACTTCCAGCCCCTGGAACAAGCTGGTTGTCGAAAAGGCTTTAGCATAGACCACACATTCTATACCCTGCGGCTAGATATATAAAAGACCGAGGAGTATAACCCGCCATTTCTGGTTGATGGTTAGCGTTTGTGGACTATGAGAAAGCTTTCGATTCGATTGAAACCTGGGCCGTGTTGAGGTCTCTTCAATGGTGCCAAATCGACTATCGGTATATCGAGGTGCTAAAGTGTCTGTGTATGCGAACGCCGCCATGGGTCCGTCCGGTTGTAAATACTAATTAGGTAATATTACTTAGGGCCTGTTATCCTGGTTACCAAAATATTCTTCATAATTTTTCTGGTAGATATCGTTACAGTTAAATTTGAATTTGAACAAATTCGAAAAAATTTAATATCTATGCATCCTTTCTGCTCGTAAGCTTTAATCATTTTTACCTTCCAAAATATGAAAAATTATCATACTTCCTTGTTTGCGCTTGGAACTCTAATATTTATGAAAATAATAGCCAAATATTGTAAAGAGTGTTGTGAGTTTAACTATTAAGCGGATTCGTTATAATCAAATGGATATTATCATCATTTCACACATTATTAATGAGGTATTATCCCTCAGCTGTAAGGTATGGCAGAGTGCCAAAGCGTCCCCGAGACATCGTGACTGCAGACAACATGCCAGACCTGACCAGGAACTCTGTGGCAACCACAGTCGCACCCTACGCAGCGGTTGAGGAAGTAAACGAGGCCATCGTGACAAACGGAGTAGTAAAAGAGCTCGTGAAACTGGTGACTGAAGCTCATAAATCAAACAATGCCTATACTGAAGCACTGCGCTGCACAATGCAGCGCCAGATTATTATATTAAATGTCAACGATTTCGATACTGAAGGTACGTCTATTTATTAGTAAGTGTCTCAGTTAGTGATAGGTTGCCGATCCGATGGATACGAATTCAATTCCCCACATTGAAAGGGGAGGGGCTCGCGTTTCCGCATGATGGCACAAAATATGAGCTGTTGAGTTGAAGAGTGATGGTCATATCCATGGAACGTTTATCATAGGGATATTCATCAGGTAGATAATCGTTTAATTGATATCAATTTCGGCTGGTGTTGTAAATATTACATATTATTAAGATGTTATACGGAATATTTATCAACTAGTATTGTAATCAATATATTTTTTTATTGACAGGCCAGTTGTAAGACACCACCATTCACGCCGCTTTTGTGTGCATGAACTTGTCTTTTTGAGTTTGAACTTGTTTGTAGCAAAATAGTTAAAGCTTTACAATGTCAATGATCTTTAAGACCTTATAAAAAAGTACCTAAGCAATAATGACAAGGGAATGGCGAACAAAATAAATACTACGATATAAGTTTTTTTTGTCAGTACCGAAATATAATAGATTAGTATTTAAAATAATAAATAGTAGGTATATCGAGCAGTATACAGTCATATTATAACTACCGCAAAATCTGTGAGGGGTAATATTGTCTGATAATGTTATTTTAAGCATAACAACATGGCAATTCGTTCAGTCGTTGAGTTGTATATGAACTCAATCACTCAATCAAACAAACAATCCAGTCAAGTTGAGTCAATAAAACATATATACATTGTTAAATGAGTAAGAGTATGCAGTGGTGCGAGTGCCAATAACTGCATTTGTAGAATAATCGATTTAGCCTTGAAAGTAAAAAATAAAACTAGAAAATTTGTTTCGTCACATGTTTCGTTTTGTCACACAGATCTTATTTCAGATATTCAGATGTCAGAGTCGGTTACATAGTAAAAAAAACCTATTGATGCAGGAACTTCCACCCAATAAAGTACTACATGTGAAACACAAATAACCTTTATTAATGTCAAATAATAAAGAATAATAGTTTGTTATTGATTGTTTACAAAATGGTTTGGGACACATCCATCCAGCGGCTCCCAACAAGCAATTCTGGCCAGGTTATAAGTCCAACTAAGTACATTGAATTTACATGGTATCTATCTCTCTGTCTATTAATTTGTACAAGCTTTCACCTTGTTAATTAATTTTGACGGAAGTCCTGTACCGCGACATATTCACGGCGAGCAGACCTTAGCACACCGTTCACGTTCTTCCTATCGCACCAAAGGGCGCTACGACCAACGCGGGCTCTTATTTTATAATGTTGTTTAAAGGTGTATTTGTAAATAATCTTTATAAAACTTGAAGTTGCTTCAATTCATACATTCATGAAATTACTCTATTTTGTATTCCGCTAGCTGGTTCTTTATTCATGCATTTTCTGTTGATCATTCTGTTATAAAACAGATTATATTATGATTATATCGATTCGTTCTCTGTTAGGTAACTGGGTTCTTATAAGTTATTCATATGAATTTAGGTTAGAATACATGTCTGGCCTAAATTGATTCCAATTATTAATTATAAAATCCAGCCTAAATTGTTTCATTATTTTATCAGTGAATGTTAATAATTTTGCCTATTTGACTTAAGTATATAGGTACTACGTATGCCTTTACCAACGTATAAATTCTAGGTGAGTATTTTGAGACGGCATCTCATAATAACAACCTAGGTTTTTTTCATGATTAACGAATTGGCCCAAACAATTTTTGCTCAGTACGACACACCCAACATTAGTTTCGAATAGATTCCATAAAAAAATATTCACCCCATTATATATACGCGACTATAGGTACAGTCGGTAGCCACCAACAGTTCAGAACCAATGTATCGGGTACACGTTTCTAAAACCACTTCACTGACCATAACAACAGCTCATCCTACGGTCGCCACTTCTAAGTACCCACTATTAGGTAGGGTACGCATGAGACCCTTACAATCATAGAGCTCACAGTCCTCCAAGCGTACTCATTCCTTATAGAGTTCATATATGGTTCATATGCTTTTAAATTCTACTTGTAGGTTTTCCTCACAACGTTTTTGGCAACGGATACCTAATTCTCAAGGGATTGTTTCTTTGAACCACCTCGCCGATAAAACCTTTCATTTACAATAAGGCAGGTTTTTTAAAAAGATAAATAGGGTTTCCTTGATAGCGTTGGAACTGGCAACATATCAATAACTTAAATGATTTTATTAAATAAAAATTACTATAAAGCGAATGGCGGTGACGAAGCTGCTAGCTCGACGACGGACCGCGTATCGGACATGCGTTCTGTACTATGGTACAACGTGGCTCTACGCATGACTCCCGCTGTGCAGCAAGTTGTCGAATTTGCTAAGTGCCTGCCCGGCTTCCAGGCTCTTCCCCAAGATGACCAACTCATCCTGATCAAGGTAAGGTAAAATATTTCCCAAAGTTGAATTGCATTGTTTTTCTGTGATAATAATATTGCATAGAAATTATTGTTCATTAAAACTGAATCTTTAATGTGTCTTATATACCTTAAACTCCTGTACCAAAACTTAAAGCTTGAATAAAATCTTGTGTATATTATTATATGTTTTAATCAATAATTTGTTATTATGCATATGCGATTGTTTCAATTTATAACGAGCATTGGCAATGCCTCAGCGATTTCATCATCATTCACTCTCATCAAGCTGTGCCATTATAAATCGGATCCTGTCACTTTGCGTAATGTTTACAGCTAGGATTTTTCGAAGTGTGGCTGACTAGAGTCACCAGGCTGTCTACTGCAGACTCGATCGTCTTTGAAGATGGTACTGCTATCTCACAGAACCAACTTTTTATAATTTATGATGTAAGTAAATTTTTATCATAATTTATTTTCCGTAAGTACAGCATAAATTATTGCCGATTATATTCATCCTTACTTCGATTACTTACTGCCCCCAAAATCTTGAATATTGAAATTTCCATAACTGTGCGTCTGGTTATGAAGGTAAACGTGCAAAATTAAATACAATCTTTATTAAAATTAATGGTCACCTTTTACTAAAATACGTCCTAATCAAGAACTTATTATAGTAACTCAAAGGTTTGTAAATTCCAACGCAACAACTTCTCAAATCCAAAGGTTCAATTCGCATCTGGCATGCTGTCGTACATACAGACATTGATGAAGTTGCAAATGACTGAGGAGGAAATGGCCTTGTACACGAGCGCCCTGCTCATGTACCCCCACCGTGCGGGGCTCAGCGAGACTGAGCGCATCAACGGCCTGCACCAGTCCATTAACATTGCTTTTCAAAGCGTAGTAAGTTTTAGATATTTATGATTCCATATCTACCTTTAATGCTGCTGATTTCCAGCCATGTATCGGCATGGAACAAGTTTGTGAAAATTATAAAAAACGCGACGCGCCAGACGTTTACCCATAATGTATTATAACTCCGCTATCGACATTCCTATCCAATCACGCTTCGTGAACTGAAAGAAGCACTCGGAGGAAAGGGAGAATAGTCCTCACCATCGATCGGCTCAGAAATCTGGTGGAAAGCATGCCAAACCGTATATCAGCCATATTACGTGTTTGTATTAGCCAATGGTGGCAATACAAAATACAAAAATTGGACAAGTGCGAGTTAAACTCGCGTGGAGAGGGTTCCGTACATCTGACCCAAAATTGTTGGTGGTAACTACCTATGTAAAATTTTTTTTTTGGTAAATCTTGTTTTCTTATAATTAAACCTAGCTAGATCGATCGGCTATTTTCGACCATTAGAAGCCTAAATTTTCAGTGACCAAGAAGGCATTACATAGCTATATATATTTCCAAATTACATTTATTTTGAACCCGTAGTTTATATATTAGAATTATTGCAAGTCAAAGTTCCATAATTTTGTCACTGACTCACCGCTCTACTTCCTAAAGTTTTAGAAAGTAGAAATTTGGTATGTAAGCTAGTATTAGTACCTACCTATATACATAAACAACAAAAAAACTTACCTCCCAACCCCTTAAACTAGGGGATGGAAGTTTGTATGAGACTTCCGCAATTTTTTATGTTAGAAGTCTGACTCCTTGTTTTAAATAATAAAATAGTACATAATTCAGGTTTTTTAGTAAATCACCCCCTTTAAATAAGAGGATAGAAGTTTGTATGGATTTTCCCATACAGACTACAAAAAGTCTATTTAAAAGGGCTTTCGTCAGGTTTCAGAATATTACTAAATATTACTAATATACCTACTTACCTATATTAGGTATACGAATAGTTTACTATACTTATGAACTACTTCTCTACACAAAAAAGTGAAATCCCACCAAAAACATTTTCATATAAAATGTTGCCAAGCCGGGATATATAGCTCGCACTGACAAAAAGTTATCAGAACTCATCAGTAGAACCAAGCCTTTTAACTCTAAACGCCCTAACGAGCCCCAACTTCATAAACTCTACACCTTAGTCAAAATATGTGGCTTGGCCGTTTCGCTACCGTCACATAGGCGTAAAGGTAAAGGTATGGTTTCCTCCAAAAGCGGTGCCGTCTTTAAACGAACGCAATATGATGGCCGCAAAAAGACGGCCGTAGGCACGTGGAATGTTCGCGAGTTCGACGACCATCTTTCACACATCAACGTTGTCTTTAACCAAATGGCGCGGTTTCCTAGAGAACGGTAATAGACACCGTAAAGTCAAAAAGCGGTGCCGCCATCTGCATGACGGCCGTCTCGACGGTTTCGAATGGTGTGTGAAAGATGGCCGTCGAACTCCCGAACATTCCACGTGCCTACGGCCGTCTTTTTGCGGCCATCATATTGCGTTCGTTTAAAAACGGCACCGCTTTTGGAGGAAACCATACCTTAAGGTGAAAAATTTAATCACTGTTCATTACTTTTCTGTTATACAGTTCTTGTAGTAACGAAACGGCCAAGCTATTCAAATCAACTTATGAACAAAATATATGCAGGCAATGAACAACGGGTCTGCAAACGCAGCGGCGCGTCTGGATGCGCTTGTTGCAGCTGCACTGAAGGTCCGCGCCCTGGGATCCCGCCACAATGACCTGCTGACCTGGTGCCGCGAGCACTGGCCGCGCCTGGTACTACCGGCGCTCTTTTCAGAAATCTTTGATATACCGAAGACTGAGGAAGATGACGTCTCCATCCCCTCCACCCCCTCCACCTCCGATAAGCCTGCACCACAACTGGGCTAAATTATCCGCTTATTCTAGATGCCTTAACGTTTTAGTATCATACAATAACTCGATGTCCCTTTTTGAACAAATTGATAAACATTCCAACTTAAAAACCACTGTAGTCTATCTCTTTAAAATTAATCTTCATTTAATTTTTAACCCTGATGATGAATAACGAGAATGTTAGATTTTTTCAACTAATATTATGTTGATGGACTTGATTCTGCCTGTATATATTATCTTGACTTGATTTTGTTAATATTATTTGTTGGGAAATAATATGTGTAATTCTTTTAAAATCTGAATATAGATTTTAATGGCATTCACTCGCGTGCAGAACACTTTGAGCAAAAATACTCGGCCAGTGTCATAGGCACACGCAGTTTTTTAAACTGCGATTGTCATTGTCACTGTCAGGTATGATTTGATCTTATTAGCATAGTAGAGCACTTAGCGGAGATTAACATTGGTGTTTATTCTGTTTTTATACTAATTTCATATTACTATCTCTTTCTACACATTATTATTGTTTTAATAAAAGTTAAATTGCTTGTTTCATTCGCAATCAAAATTAGTCACGACTATTTACCATTAAGTACCTCAGCTATTAACCCGTAAATGACAATGGCATAGACTTTTGACAGCTTTAAATATTTCCTATCTTTTTTCAAATGTGTCTATAAGAAAGAGATGTGATATGATTAAAATTAGTTTTGTGCAATTTATATCAGATTCAGCACCAATAAATATGTGTATTTGAACATAATGTGCTCCTTTTTGATCCAATAACTATTGTTCTCAAAACCGGAGTACTCTATGTTTCATTCAATACATATACATATCTATCTATATCTATACATATAATAAAGCTGAAGAGTTTGTTTGTTTGAACGCGCTAATCTCTGGAGTTACTGGTCCGATTTGAAACAATCTTTCACTTATAGGAAGCTACATTATCCCCAAAGGTTATAGGCTACTTTTTATCCCGGGAACGCAAGTGAAATCGCGGGGAACATCTAGCATTATATAAAATCAAAGTGAAGTGTAAGTACTTCTGGAACCAAAAGTTATCTTCTTCCATGCTTATTTCAATAATTATAATAATTTAATTAAATGTTTGCAAATCTAAAAACTTCCAATGAACTAGTTTCATTTTAAAAGTAATTATTAATAAATTATTATTATGTTGAGTATGCCATGAGAGTAGGTATTTTCCATCGCCAGTGGCCAACGCCAGGAGAAAAAAAAACTGTGACAGTGTTTTTTTTATCAAATTTGTCTTTAAAAAATCCAGAATATTGTTTAGGATTCCCATGTCTTCGGAAATTAATAGAAAAGAAAACAAAATGGATGAAGAGACTTTTTGGTTTCAGGCATATTTAAATAATAATTTAATTTGTCGGAAAATTTCGTCACCTTTATGTGTCTAAAATATTATCGATTTTTTACCTTTAAATTACATAACCCCTATTATGCAACAGTATCATAAAATACTATTATTTCTATATTTTGTCGCTAGAATACGGTTTGTTAAAGACACAATAAAACGTATTCAAAAAAATAAAGGGACAACTTATATACAAACATAGCAGGTTATTAATAAAGTTTTGTAAAGGTGCCTACTTTTCCGACTTTTTATTATACGACTGTTTTAGATTATTCATTAGGTAAGCTTCCCTTTTTCTCACAAACATGGTTTTCATACAAAAAATTTAATAGCGAATTAAGTGGAAACCGTGTTTGTGTAAAAAGTATCTTCTTAATAGTTTTTTCTGGACTTTACATATATTTTACCACGAAGCAGATGGTTTTTTACACTCTTAGGCGGACTTTCTTTGATTTTGTCTTTATAGCTGTTCTATCTAAAATTAGCCGCGACTCATAAGGATTAGGTAAGAGTTAGTTAATTAGTACTTCTCAAATAATATAGTTTTACATTTAGAATCTTTTTCTTAAATACTTGTCTGAGTCCATAATTCTGTCACTAAGTACTTACCTACTTAGTGACAGATTTTCAAGTTCAGGTCCAGGTCGGCATGTTTTCTTTTACCAAAAGCTCATTGTAAATTTCGAACTTACGACTAGCTGTTAGCTATCATCCCCATGTCTTGATATACCTTAGACATTTATTTGACTTACATATAGATTCTAGATAATTATAGATTTGTTTAATTAAGTTATGAAGGCTAAGAACTTAAACCCATTTGGTGGCCAAGTCCCAAATGTACCTTGTATTTCAGTCCATGACCTAATTATATTGAAGTAGATATGAAAAAAAGATGTCAACTTGGTCTCAACACAAACATTTTAGTGATTATACGAACTTATTAGGTAGTTTATCTCTCTTAATTTTGATCCAACCTGTATTAACAATTAAAAAAATACACTGTTTTAATTTTAGGCAATACCTTAAATTTTTAAGACTTGAATTTATGTGTGACCGTAACTGGGCGCGGTATCACTAAGTTTTAAGTTCTTAGCCTAACGGTCTACCGACAGCCACTTGGGTATGTGACACAGAACATGTACTTACAACGAATGGTAAAAAATAATCTACAGAAGTTTTTCATAAACATGTACTTGTTATTTCTGCATAGTAAGAAAGACAATGCCTATGTATGTATTGATGGATGTTCTTTATGGAAGTGGGGAATATCTATATTTCCTTGTAACAACCGGGAACTAAGTAACTCACTATGCTTAGCCGATTGCTTGCTGAAATGAGGATGTAATCTCAGCACATCGATTTAAAAATGCTAAGGCATGAAATTGAGGAAGTTTGAATAGCATTAGAGACAAATACTGAGGTTAAACGTTTTTCGTGGGATAAATAATATGATTTGATTAAAAGCGTGATAAATATGTAGGTGGATTAACATACGGAAGAGGATGTCCAAAGGGAACAAGCATGGGAAAAGAATTAACACGCAGGTACGAGATTACGAGATTCGGGTATCTAGGTAAATAAAGCTCTATTTATTCCAAATATATGTCTGTGTCAAACCGGTAGAAAAGTCAAATTATTAACAATTAAATTGTTATAAAATATAATATGGTAGTTTTTGTCATATTTATAACAGTTTAATATGGTTAAAGAGTTTATTGAAGTCGTTAAAAGAGTTTATAAGCTTGTAAGTAGAAGTTGTTTCAATATGAGTATAGTTTATCACGTTATGCCTTGTGCAATTTAATTTTTATGTATAAGTACGCAAATTATTTCCCAACCTGACCACAGTGTATCTATATGTACACTTAAATTATGTATTAAGGTTATTGTGAATGAACCAAATACTTAACTACTGGATTATCATTATTCGTTGAAACCGGTCATCAATATCGGCTATACTGAGCGGTTCATTAAAGTTTTAACTTAGATTTTCATAACAGTTACCAGTAGTGACAAACACAGAAAAAAGTAAGTAGCTGTTATAATACAATGTGAACAAAGGTCGTATAGTAATTAATTATCAAGTCTACTATAAGCAGGCAGTTTTTAGACAAATCCTATTTCACTGATTTTAATTTGGTTCTCAGAGTTAAATTTGAGCAACAAATTATGATGGGGATCACACTTTAGGGATCCCCCTTTCAGCGGAACTGTTATGTGAAAATATAGCTCTTCAGCGTTACTCAGCATAATTATCAATGATGTCTAGAGCACTTATAACTTTTTATCTAACCCTATTACATTTATTACTATCCTTTCTTGTTTGTTTTACGAAACTCAACATTTCAAATGTAGATTTTTGTCACATTCACTCACAGAAAACCCATTTATTTTGTCTTAGTACCGTACTTACTTTCTACAGTGATTTTATTTTACATAGCTCTTGTATACTTATAGGGTATTATTACATAATCAATATTATTATGAAAATTTGAAATGGATGTATTTTCCTTTTCTATGTATTACCCACTTGGGTAAATATATTTTAAGGTGATTCTGTCGTGAAACCCGCCAACTTACGAGTCCCCTTTAGGAAAGTTATATGTTTTTCACGTTCTGGGGAATTGGACATTTAACAATTTCAGTTGAAAGTAGAGGAAATTAAATATTTTTGCAGAATCAAAACAAAACTATTTTATTTGTTTGAATATCACTTTTTAAACTGAATTTATTTTATTGAAACACGCATTCTATAGTAACATGAGGTCAATCGTCACATTTCAAATCTAAAAATCGATGAAGACGACTCGATTCTCCATTACAGTGTCAAAACTTACTTTAAAATACTTAGACAACTTTTATCCAGAAAGTGCAATCCAATATGGGACATTTCGCAAATAACTACTTATGTCCAGTGCCAAGCAAGACACTTGAAAATAGCTAATTTCGGTGAATTAAAAACTACAGACAAAATTCCAATCACAACAACAATCAGAAACCTCTCTATATTTATTAGTTTTTCTACCGAGCTAAGCTCGGGCATCCAGGTACTTATATTATATTCTATACATGACTATAATCTTTAATAAATTAATAATTATCTTGGTGTTGTGTTACTATATAATGCTACAGTTGTAGGTATTACATCTAAGAAAATACATATCACGGTGTCTATTTGCTTTTGCTAAAGAATAATTATCATTTTTAGCTCAACTTGCATAAGGCACATGATGGTGGCGGGTAGACGCACATTATTATAAGTACCTACAGTTTTAATTCAATTCATTGCCATGCACGATCTGGATGGAATTATGATTTCTGGGTAATTTATGTAAGTTTTAATTTTTTTACTCAGATTGGTTTTATTCAAACTATAGAGTTAGCTGGTATTATGTGTCTGCATTTATTAGAATTATTCAATACTGATTAGGTAGTCTGAAAGAAAATAACAAAAACACACAACCTACCTACTAGCGTTTTCAAGTTTATGTCATTTTGGATAAAAAATACCCAGTCGACAAGGAACATCAAATATCGAACAAAAACAGAAGCATAATATGTTATAGGTACCATGTTCGTCAGTGTACCTAAGATGCTGCAGCGCTCGTGATCAAGTTAGTTCATTGATGTTGATTGTCGATGATGACTTGTTAGTTTATAATTATGTACAGCAATATCTAATCACATATTACTTAAAGAGAAGGCCTTTTCCTCTAATAACGTAGAAGAGGAATCAAGTATTTATTCTAGTGACCCAAAAATCATTCGTTGTTGCCATGTACGAATGTTATGTTGAGTTGTTTCCGGTGCAACGATTGTCACCATTATTACAATTATTAGCTGGTTCTTTTTACTGAATTTGATTGTTATTTTATGACACCCTTAAAAATGACAGATTATAACAAATATATATCTAACTCTTTTATTAAATATGTTAAGTTTCTTGTTTTTTGTTGATCTTTATCAGGTATCCTTTTATAATTTTGTTAATTATTTTAAGACCGCATTTATTAAATTTTGCATTAATGGTATATTATAAGAAACAATTTTAATTTTATTGATTGTTCTAATTTTGTTCATATTATGAGGGCCAGTTCCTTTTTCGACTTGTGTATGACTTGAACCAATATGATATTGGTGATGATATAGCTGAAGGATGGTTATACCGCTACCCTGAAAGGAACTGGACGTGTGAAGAAATTAAATAGCTATTAGTTCCCATTATGTTACTTTACAGAACTATATTAGTTATAAGTTGCTGCACTGTGAGTCTGATAAAACACTCAATCTTTATAATTCTCTACGAGATAGTAAGAATGTATCTTAGTTTGTATTAATTTAGTATTTTTGTAGTTCAAAAGGTTCGTTCGGAAAGTAAAATGGATTTTGTTGACTATGAATTGTCTACTAACGATCTCAAATCTCATTTATAGTTAAATGCAATGAAGGATACATGTTAATAGTCGTATTAAATTAGATAAGTCGTTTACAAAACTTAATGGCCCGATACGGTTGTTTAAAAACTACACTGGTGCCGATTCTGTTGTTTACGAACTAAAATAAATTTAATCTCACTATATCTCTTTCTAATAGTAAATATAAAAAAAAAAAAAAATTAAATTAAAATATTTTAGTCCTGTCAGTTTAATCCGATCACACATTTCAACGTGAATTTAAGCGCGATCTTTATTGGTCACGACTATTTACCCGTACATTACGACGGTATGGATTAAACTGACAGCATTAAAAATGTTCTATCTTTTTTCAATAAGGTTAAAATGAAAGAGAGATGTCTTGTCTAATATTAGTTAAGTTCGTAAACAACAGAATCGGCACCATTATCTTACTAAAAAAAAAAAAAAAGGGCTAAAAGAAATTTTAGTCCTGTCAAATTGGTCCGATTGCTTATTTCAACGTGAGTTTAATCGCCACTTTTATTATATAGTCACGACTAAAAAAAACCCGTAAATTAAGTCGGACGGCATGGACTAATTTGACAGTATTAAAAATAGTCTATATTTTTTCAATAAAGTTCTTAAGAAAGAGAGGTGACTAATATTTATTTAGTTTGTAAACAACTGAATCGGCACCAATATCTTTTATTTTAAGTTGCTCTATTATGACCCAGCTTGTGAACAGGTAGGGGTACCTATATACAAGGTGGCTACTTAAACAACTCTCGCGCCAAGCATGAACATCGCTTGAGCAGATGCAGGGTGATTCAGGACTTGTTACGAAATTGGTAAAAAAAATTTTTTGCCAGTAATTATATATTACTTGAGTGTATAATCCATGTTTACTGTATGTATTTACACAGGACTCACACTAATTAATAAAATGATTAGGTATGTTAGCCACATATTGTTGTCATTTAGAAAGGTTGTTTTTTTCTTTTACAGGATCTATTCAATGTTTATTCTTGCATCTGTTTTCCTTTTTATAGGTAATTTGATATAACAATAGGTACTATGTCATGTTATTTTTGCAACAATGTTCACTATTTAAGACACTAGGTACATAATAAGTATCTACATAGATGTAAGCAAAGTTCACTAAATACATGTATGTATAATATGTACTTGCGTATGATAGTAGATATTAAAAAAATAAATATGCATTAAATACTTCAAAAAAAAGTATTATTTTGTGCCAAGCAAATACCTACCTATCTCATTTTATAAAATCAATGCATTTCTGTAGACTACAGATAAACAGCAGAGAATACTGATACGAATCATTATTTTGACCTATATTTTTGCAATTACTGGAGAAAGAAATCAAATTTTTTGAAAACTATGTAACACAAACACAAATGTAACAATATCGAAATATATTTTCATTATTATATAGGCTTTATGAATATGTTTAGTAAAAACGTATATATTCCTACATGATACATACCTACATAATAAAACGATTTTCCTTGGTTTTAAATCCGATGGCTTCGCTGTCACCGACCTCAAAAAATGTAGGTATTTAATTTATAATTAAAAAAATATTATTTCATAATTGTTGAATCTGTCTTTTTGAAGTCGATTTAATTCATTTCATTCAACCTGGAATAAAAGTACTTACCCATCTCACAGTTCCACGCCCAATCCCTGACACCCTGAAACAGACTACTTGACATACCTTCGGCTCATAATAAGCATAATAATAATAATTTATACAGCATTATTTAGTCCCAACTATACATAGCATAAAACCTTCCTCTAAGAGGGTAGGGAACCTATATACCTATCCTTGAAAGCGGAGACAAATCCAACAAATCAGTGATCATAAAAATCGGTCCAGCCGTTCTTGAGCTATAAATTGCTAAGTTAATCCGACTTTGTTTATACATACATATAGATAACTAGGTTTGTTTCTGTCATAAGGTAGGTATTAATTTACCATCAGTACTGCTTTGTAGTGTAAAATGGATATTTTTTATCGATATGTTTTATTATAGGCGCTCCTCACCACTAGAAGTTACTGAACCGTAGGTGCTCTAAATGGAATAAAATCGAATTTAATTTTTAAATAAGAGTCTTTTATGCGGCGAGACGGGGCTCTAAAAATGGGTGCGCAAAGTGGAACATCTCTCATCAGCGCGATAGCTAGCACATAAAAGAAAATCCACAATAAATTTTCATATCACTTTATTTAATGTTTCATAATATTGCCACTTTCTTAAATCACATGGAAGAAACTAAAAAGTACCAAACACAATACTTTGCAAAACTTACATTTAAGAAATTAAATAATTCATATTTTATTATTATTTTAATAACAATAACAAAGCAAATGGATAAGAATAATTTCAAAAACACCTCAATCGTCTGTCATACACTTTCACAATTAAAGAAACATGTACCTATATAAACAACACGTTAAAAATGAAGTGATTAAAAAATTTGAACCCGTAATGAAAAACTCATTCGAAACTAGAAATGAGATTTGGACTATGTAGAGATAAACTACGATAACATGGCGCGCCCCTACAAATTACTGTTTCAATGTGTGTAGTCACATCCTTTTCCGAAAATGTTTGTATAGGCCGTCTTCAGTGTCTCACTTATTACACCAGATTTGTTGGTCAACCAATCATAACTAGTCGACCGTGCAATACAACAGACGTCATTTTCATAGAGTCAGTGCAGCGCCATACTTATAATAATGAGCGATTAATGACGCCGCTAGTCGAGCAACAAATCCTTGAATTTATTTTTGTTTGACGGCCGTCGGCCGTATCAGTACGCAGACGCACACCGGCATTATGAATCTGCAAAATCTTTTTTTTTTTTGAAAGAACTAAAGTTGTTTTTTTCTGATGGCTGCATCAACCTTACCGGACAAATCAGCGAGCTCGGAGGACTCTCAACCCTGTAAATTCTTTCACAAATACTTTTAAACGTTTTGAACTTTGGAGGGACGCGCCACGTTATCGTAGTTAAACTTCTACTAGAGGGTAGTTTCCTGACATATCAAATCAGCAACTTTTTAATAAATGTCAAAACGATCGGTTACATGGAATATTGTATGAAATACTAAGCTATGACGTCATCGTTTCACAGCATCAAATGATCTACTCTTAGTGGTTCTACTGGTAATTAAAAATCATAGAAAGCATTAAATGTACAACATATTTGATGTTTCCGCGTGTTTTCAGATGTTTTATGCATTGGTTAGTGTTTGGTCATTTATTTTTGACACTGTCATCTAGCCTTTCACAAGTGTTTTATGAAAATCCAAACTGGTCAAAATTTGCAGGACACATACAAAGTACATGTTGATGTATTAAGCGTTAATATAGCGCTGCCGTTCTTGATACAAGCAGTTCCCTACAAATACGTATTAAATTTGCATTAATTTAATCGTAACTAAATATTTGACTCAAAATCATCAACTTGTTTTACAGTACCACAACTATCATAAAAACAAGAAAAAAAACTGACATTATATTCAGGGTTCCATTTTACCGTTTTATTTTTTCGTAATGTGCGTCTGTATGTCACAGCCATTTAATTTTTGTAAGCATAATAAAAAGAGAAAAGTAGGTATAAAAATTTATACCAGCGACTGATTTTACTTGCGCTTTTTACTCATAATCATTATTAATCCTTATCCAAATAAATATAAGAAATAGTATTCTTGGGCGGTAAGCGCTGATTATAATAATATGTCTTTTAAAGTATATCGTGTAACTAATGAATACTTTAGAAGATATCAAAGGTTTAAAGCAGCCAAAAATAATTCTCGGGCTGGAGTCGCTCTGCTGCCACTGCCACAGGCGCCACGCACTACCGCTCTCCCCGCACCACCGCGCTTTTCAGCGTGACGTACATAACACTTGATTTGTGGTAGTGTTGAAGTTTTTTCATCTTATTTAAACGTTATTTCTTGTGTAACCCGTGCGAAGCCGTGGCGGGTCGCTAGTACCATATAATTGCTAGGAAAGAAAATGTACCCCCGCCCTTTTTTATATTAAAAACTATACTAAACACAGTAGAGTTCCTGGCGCCCCCTAAGCGTAAAACTACGCGATAACTACGTTATTTTACGAATGATGCTCGAGTTAATTAAATACTTTTCTCTTTTTACTTACACTATCGGGTAGATTATCAAAATTATTTTTATTTTTCGTTCATGTTGTTCACCTCATATTCATAAATACGCGAAATCACTTCTAGTTTCTCATGAAAACATCAGTTGTGATACTCTTTATGGCTTAAAATAACCATGAATTCAAAATTATGCGATTAATTTAATGAGAAAGACAGAGCTAAAATTAACATTTAAAATATTACATCACTAAAGGACTTTCCGAACGACCACAGCGAACTACGAGTATTTATAATCTGATGTACAGAATTTAGTATAGGTTATTTGGTGGCTAAAGGCAAGAGGCCACATGCCTACGATGGGTGCATGGATGCAGCAATCGGATTCCCGTCGCCACTTTCATTCGGATTTTCGTAGGGAGCAGACGAGCGGAATGAGTTTGTGAGATAATTAAAGAAAGCGAAGAACAATATGTCGTATTTGCTTGTTTATTATAAGACATATTAAAGATGTGATCGCAGCAATGTGGACGCTTACCGTAAGTCACCAACAGGTGACGTAATTTCACGCGATATTAGGCCCCACGTAAGGCAGTTAACGACTGAAAGGATTGCTTAGTTGATTTGTTTGTGGTAGTTACCAATCAGCTCTATAAACGCTGAGCGGTTCCATAATGAAATTTTATTTATAGTACTTTAGGTCTTAGCTTGACATCTTAGCTTTTCAGTCCAGAAAGGCGGGTAAAACCGCGGGGCGGAAGCTTATAATTCCATAATCCAGAATTTGGGATTCGTTATTGGCGAAGCTTATAGCAATTTCCTTATGCGGTACCTAGAGCCGCAGCTGAACAGTCAAATTTGTGACATATCTGTAGGAGCCACTAGCTGGATGCAAGACTCTAGACTCTTTGTTATGAAAATTCAGGCACAGATCCGACGGTAAATATAGTAAAAAAAAAGTATTAGCGGATTCCCTAGTTACTTTTTCTTATACAACATGACATGACTAATACAGAAAATATAAGAATGATTTTATTTAAAATGGGTTGTTTGTGCTGTTGATTGCCTGAAACTTTTCCTAGCGTCAATGAACACAAAAACAAGTAAACATAAGTTGTTTTTAATTTGAGTGTAATTATATTGATACGTTTTCACAACATGTTAAGAGTTAAGTTAATATTAGTTGCATCAATTCATTAATTAAATATTACATCATCAGAACACTGCGTCCGCCTGAAGAGTCCATAATAATTTACCTAACATAACATTGATTCTATTTCTAAATAATGAATTAAAATAATACAAAATACGGAAAACAAAAAGTTCATAAATTACATGTATGTTTAACACCATTACTTTATTAGTAAAAAATACTAAGCGCTTGGTGCAAATCTATAATGGTGTACTGATTTTTTAAACTCAACAACACAATACACAGGAGAGAACATGTCAGTTTGCACACGATTAATATTTACGTAATATATATATTTGTGTGGATTCTAGTTTAGTGCAAAAATATTTTTGTATGTTTTCTTAGCTTAGTATATATTATTTGTGTAACATATACATTTCTGGTTATTTGACGTTTCGTATTCGAACCGTGAGATTATTTTAACTACAAGGTAAATGTCCATTGCTTTTTTCAGTATATATCTGAGAAACTAATCCATTTGTTCTGATGGGGCTGTTGGCAGTGAGGTACCATTACATCACACCATCATAAAACAACAAGCCAGATTTTAGGATGGAGTTCGATGTAAAATATTTACGCTATGGTTTTAAAGAACCGTGAAGCAAAATTTTCTCGACATCTAATAATAATAAACACCAAACGCACGGCCTGACGATAATGTAAAGAGGTGATTGTGTGTGACCGACGTCGCGAATTATCAATTTGTTTGCGTGTGACAAAATGCTATATGTCCGTTTCTTTGGTAATTCCTCGCCTTACAGAGCATAATTTGAATAACATAATTATAAATTTATTTTGAATTCATTTTATTTGTCAATATTACATCCCTTTTGGACAGCGTCCAGGGTACGTGCGTAGCTGCTCCATCCTAGGCACGCCACTGGCCCTTTGTAAAACAAAAAAAATACCAACTACATAAACTACGTAGTGTCAAAGTAATTTGCATAGCGTTACGAGTTCAAAATGTAATTTCGCGTGCATTAATCACGCAAGGAGAAAGGGCAGACAATTAAGTATAAATTCAGCAATTCCATTGAATTCAAAATGTTTGTAATAAGTTCAACTTATACAATTTATCGCACGAAAACTTATTCGTTATTTAAAAAAAACCTATACCTCATAGACTTATGAATAATTTTCGAACTCTACCTAATTTAACAATTAAATTAACTCAAAATTCAATTAGATTAAATTTTTGTGTTAAGTGGCATAAACTCAAGAGGTCTGAAGTTCTACATGACAGAATGGAAGGAGCCTTAATTTAAATCTGATTATAATCAAATGACTGATTACAAAAACAGGACAAATAAAAATCGAATACCGCTGCTTTGTTGAAATGTAGGGGGTGATTTATAGAATTGGGCAACGTGTACTATGAATTCAACACTTATTTACTTTACTACACAATAATCGTTTGTACTTTAAGTACCGGCAAGACTAACCGCTGCAGGAATTTTGGACCTACACGAGTCCTTGTTCAGTTCTGCTTAAACTCCATATGCAAACAAAATCTACAAAGAGTTGTATTTACTTTTTATTTGTGGTGTAGATTTTGAAAATTTTAAAGAGGCGAATTGGTCGAGAACAAAATACATTTTGTATTTTCGAACGGCTCGAACCATCGGTGGGCGGGGACTAATAAACATGATATATCATTTTAAAATGGTGTTAAGGTGAGACGCCCAATTAATTGTGCGACTAAATTAACGAGCAAAGAGTTATGAATCGACCTTTAGATCTGTAGTGTTGTATACATGAAATACTGATTGAATTTATTCAAACAATTTTCAGAACTTTTTACTTATTAAACTTTGCCTCTTTATAAACTGTTTTTCAGTTTTATGCAATTTATTTTCGTCCAAAGTAAAATTGAAAAATAAATAAAAATGCTATATTGCTAAATAAATGTTTCATCGCTCATAACTTTCAAGTCAAATATCATGGTACTGTTGTGTTAAAATTCAATCCTAGATAATGTAAGATAAATCCATAGGCTCTATTTATTTATTTAAAATAGGTACATCAACAGTACATGCATTATAAATAGGCATGCATGCATTATTAGGCTCTATCAAAAAAATTGGATTTTTTATTATGATAAAGTGATAGGCTTGCGTTCGGTCACAGACCTGCCTATTAAATGGATGATGCCGAAGCCTATGATTGGGCACGCTTGCCCAGAAGAGACCTATTCACTCGATCGACTTAACTTTTAAAAGGATGTTTTTTGGTACTTGAACATTGAATTCGTGTGGGCCCAAATAAAAACAAAATTACGATACTACACATTCGTGGAGCCACGTCGAGGATTTATTGATAACAGCTTTAGCAGCAGCTTAGTACCAGGTGTTTTATAATAATGGTAGCAATGTTTGTCATCAACGCAAGTGGCTTACTCACTAGGGATTCGTAAGCAACCAATGCATTTTAAGAGTGAACCCTAAGTGTATGTACCACAAGGTTACAATTCTTACGTAAATTATGTTTTGTTGTAGCTTATCTAAGAGGAGTCAAACGTTTCTACGTGATCTCTACGTATATGTGTGTGTATAATAAGAAACCTATTTTTATTAACTTCATAACAGATTGTTTCTTGAGTCTAAATAGTTATTAGACACGTTCATACAGGGTCAATAAGTCGCTAACTAGATGATTATTTCATTAGCAGCCCAGTAAAGCGTGATTCCGGTCACAGAGGCCTCCCTCATAAATTGCGACCAATTTAGAATTAATGTCAACCTTAATTTCAGTTGAACATTAGAAAATAAACGCACACATACATTGCATAATACTACAACTCTCTCACACTGAAGTCAAATGGCTTTTTGGCCTCTTGTAAATATACTCTTCCAGAACTAAGATTTATCTAAGCAATAGAATAAGTTTTTTTATCAATAAAACTGACTGCTAGGCGTGCAAAATATATGTTATAGGTATGTAAAAGTGCACGTTCAGGGTGCATGCAAGTAATACTTGAGTGAGTGTTTGGCACCTCATTTGGTTACAAGCTTATATAGTAATTGGTTCAGAAACACTTGTCCTCTTCTAATATCAATTAATTATGTTTTACATATATTCATATGCGGTTACTATGACATTAAAATTTATAAATATTACTAACGAGTAAGTAGGTAATAAATATAATGCAAACTTACATAATAATAGGTATGTAATCTTTGAGCTTTAATAAATTGTATTTTTTTTTTATATAGCCTCTAAAGATCCATTTTATTTTCGATGCCATGGGTTTGACGTTCATAAGTGCAAGTTAGCACAGTGGCGAATAGATGATATTAGTGATATTGTCTTGTCTGTATTTCCAGAGTAGGTAAGTAAGTAAACCGAGACAACATTGAGACGATGTAATATCGAATCGAAATAGATTTTATCATTCACATAAAGTCACATAAGAAGTTATAGTTCTATGCAAGCACTAAAATAAGTTTGGACGGATTGATTAAAAATCATTTACTCATAAAATATGTATGATATTAAATTTACATTTAAATGTGTATAGGTGATACATAGAATATTATATAATTGAAATACAGACTCTGGACATGAACTGGAAAATTTAATAGTAGAAGAACAAGTATTTCTGATAAAGACGGAAGCGTGACATTAAAACATGTCTAGTAAAATTATTCAAGAAATGTTTGGGGTGAAGTGCAGGACCGACTGTTAGAGAGCGCTTCCATTACCCGTGTAGATATTATTCAGTGTAACTTTTACCCATTATGTAACCTAAACATTGTTTACAAAATTTGGATCAAGTTATCCTTCTTTTTATACCTTTTTAATATTTTTTTTTACTTGGAGCAGAATATAATCAAATTTATTTGAAAATAATAGTGAAATCTTATTTTTATTTAATATGTTTGTTATTTGTTATCAGTTATCAGTATTTTAAGAATAAGAGAAAAAAAAGCCCTTTTTTAAATTAAAGACTTTATGCTTTTTTATTACTGTAATTACAAAGCCTTACAAAGTACATATAGGTACAGTGTTAAGGCTTGGAATATTTGTCAGTCATGTTTTGTAAAATTCGGCGTATTACAATGCTCCAAGCGATATAATATACGTTTCTTATAGTAAAGGTATCTTATCGGATTATACATACAATATTATATATACAGAATCGAAAATATAACTGGAACGAAAAATGTGTGAATTTTTGCCAACCCTATTAATTTGTATGGGACAGATCAAATGGTCACAAAGAATTGGGACCTAACGGACTATTAAACACAGAAGTATCGAGATGGAGACAAACGAAAGGCTCAACATCAAGGTTTTCTGATTGTTTAGATTTTAATAACATGGAGCGAAATCTGCCAGTTTTTTTATGGCTTTAGTAACATTTCTACGTTGTGACATGCATGTATATAATTCTACACATTTCTGTACTGACTCAAGTTAGTTTACTACTTTCAAGAGCTTGTAGGTACAGTGCAATCATATTTTACAGATAAATATTACATTCTAATAAACCCTTAAATTTTGGCAAGTAATTAACTCTTGTTAGGGTAAATCTACAAAAATAATTACCGGCATATCAAGTTGTCATTACCATGATTTCAATTTTATAATTTTGCACTCCGCTACGACGTGTGTTGATTATTTTTCTATAAATACAATTGATTGACAAGTACATTCAATGCTTTAAAAAGTGTGATAGATAAACCAATAAAAATTCCAACTTCTTCATAGAAATAATAAAAATTAAATCCATTTAAATATATTTATCTTATCACAGACTTCAGAAGTGTCCTAATAAATACGTTTTAATTTTATGTTTGATCAAAAATTATCATTTCATTAACAAAGTCAAGATCCCTAAGTGTTGGTTATAACCAAAAGTAAAATTAAATTATAGAATTTTATTAGTGACTTGCTAACTATTACGTTACGTTGGTCAAGTCAGCGGCTTTGATGACAGAGATTTCACTTATCAATTCTTGTCTGTGAGAACATGGGCCTGGTAGTATGGGCTCTGCGCTAAGGTCACCAATAAGGCAGAGCTTACAAAATATACAGTGGTTAAAGCCACATTCATTAAAAATATATAAAATGTAATGTTATGGGTCGGATGTAAGCTACATTTTTAATGTAACTACAGCATATGGCAAAAACATTTCAAATAAAAACTAGGTTATCAAGGTGTATGACAATTAATTTTGATTAAAAAGATGTAAGCAGACTGATAACTAACGCTTTACCTCTTAAAATTGATTTAGGTTCATCAAGACTAACAACTTTTGTTCTATGAATTTAGTCAAAACGTAATAAATCCCAAGAAAAAAATATTTTTATTTTTAGTAGGGATTTCTATCAATCGTTGTGTAAATCGTACTTGCATGTGCGTATTATAGCATAATCTGTGACTGCCTAGCGAGAGTTTATGCGGAGTCAAGAAGATTAGAACTGCAAATATGACAAACTAAAAACTGAGAAGTCGCAAAAGTTGTCAGTCTTGATAAACCATTACGCCAGTGACCAAATAATTTATTCTATACATCTTTTTGTGGCTCCATAGATTACAAATTAATCTATGGAGCCACAAAAAGATGTATAAAAAAAAATATTTCATTCAAATTAAACATTTCATCAAAATATTTGAAAAACAATCCAAATATTTGTAAAGATCAATTTTGAATTGCTAGCTAAATAAAAGACGTGATCATAGAAAAAAAATCTAGTTGAATGCCTGACAAGGGCACACTGTCTAGATTACATACGACCCATAAAAAAAAACGGATCCATATATATTTCATTGGTGCGTGGCTCGGTCAAAAACAGACTTTTAAATATTAATGCATAGTAACAGCAGTGAAGAGCAGATATAATTAGTGCTATAATGTAATCTTTACTTCTTGGTTGGCGTCCCGCGCTGTGTGAGTCCCTCGAATCTTTTGAAGGTATAATTAATAAATACCCAGTCTTTGTACGCGACTTCCCCATCTTGTGTAATTGGTGCAGCGGCTGAAATATAAACAAAACTTAGTACTACCTTTTAACACTCAAGGGATATGACGGAAACAAAGATTTTTCAACTTTGTATCTCCTAAACCCAAATTCACCTAGCTTCAGCCCTTAAAAGTAGTTGCCCTTACTGACCCATTTCCCTCTGTAGGTAGGAAGCAGGAGCCTCTACCCACGATTATAAAATACACGAAGAAACCTCGCAGTGAAATGGTTACCTTCACATACCACTGAAGTGGATTTCTCAGGCATGGTTTTTACCAAAAACCTAGTTATTATTTTATGAATCCATAAATGTTTCAATCTTTGTTTTTGACAAGCCAGTTGGCGCAGTTGGTTAAGACACCACCTATCACGCCGCTGGTCATGGGTTCGATTCCCATTCTGGACAAACATTTGTGTGCATGAACACGTCCTTTTGCCCTGTGTCTGGGTGTAATTATCTATATAAAAATGTTTTTACAAAAAAAAAACGTAGTATATCAGTTATCTGGTTTCCATAGTATAAGCTCTGCTTAGTTTGGGATCATAACCGTGTGTGAAGAATGTCCCAGAATATTTATTTATTTTATTTATCTTATTCGGATTTGACCAGCAGCACCGAACCACAGCCTTTTTGTAAAGAGTATCCTAAGATAAGTAAATGCATGCTTCTAAGCATTAGGCATCTCTCAATAAAGTCAATGTGAATTGAAGTCACTCACGTATTTCAAGCTTGACATCAGGGAAATCATCGAAGTTGGAGGTGTCGTCGATGGAACGAACCTCTACCGTGATAGCGGCGGGACGCTCGCGCACGTGGCTCCAGTCTACCCCACGGAAGAACGACACGGACTTCACGTCCTCGATGCCACGCTGAGCACCCAACCTGGCACAATCAATCAATTACGATAAGCCAGACACATTGTCACCTTAAAAAACCGGACAGATACAAGTCTGTCTAGTGCATCGAGGGTTTTATACAGATATTTGGGATTGAAGGGCACTTTTTAATTGAGGATATCCAACTGCAAATGTTAATCGAGATTTTTTAATGTTGGATTTTTTTACGTTGACTAAAGAAGCTTGATTTTTATACAGCTCCAAGGGACTGTAGATTTCAGTATTTTATATTAATTTCAATTTTATTACTCCACGTGCTGCTAAGAAAAAGGGTGCAAATGTAAATTTGTAATCGCATTTTTTAAACAGATGAACGGACTTTTTAATAAATGTCAAAACGATTGTTTATATGGACTATAACGTCATAGTTTCACAGCATCAAATGATCTACTCTTTGTGGTTCTAATGGCAATTAAAAATCATAAAAAGTTAACAATACATGTCTGTTTTTACCCCCCGACAAAAAAATGGGTGTTATAAGTTTGTAATGTGTCTGTCTGTGGCATCATAACTCGTGAATGGATAAACCGGTTATACTACAATAAATACAGAAAACGACGTACACAGAAAATGACCTACTAAGAATGTGACTTCCTCCGCCTAAACGTATATTTATTGCACTACTTTTGTTCTATGTTTAAGCAAACTTTATAGGACTTGAAAACGACAAATTTCGTCGGGTAGTCCCTTCAGTATTTTTCGTTTGATCGAGTGTTCTTAGCTATATTTCAAGACAATCCGCTCAGCCGTTTCTCTTCTAGTATGCTTCGAGGGTTCATTTATATTTTAGTTATTACTTACGTGTTCGAGGAATCTTTAATTGTCATAATTCTACTGTCCAAAATTAAACCCCTTTTAAATAAGGGATGCTCCTACTACGACTGATTGTATATCGTACCTGCGATCAGGTTCTGAACAGAAGCGTAGTATAGTTTCCCTTGCGTCCTCGCTAATAGGTATCTCGGGAGGAAAGGTGAGTGACTCCCTCCACGACATGACTTTCCTGTACGTCTCTTGGGGTGACTCTGAACAGAACGGCGGATATCCTATCAGCATCTCGTACCTGCAAATGTTAATATCATTATAGAAACATACTGCCATCTCAAACCAGATCAATACAGAAACGTTATTTTTGCTATGGCCCTGTGTTTGACTCCAATCTCACCGTTGGGTCTGAGAAGATTTGGACGGAGGTCATTAATATACAATGCCTCTAAACTTGCTCTCAAGTACAGTAGTCAGAAATACAAAGGCGGATACTACAAAGTACCTTACCACCGTACTATGGTTTTCACACAAAGTTTTAGCTCACTATAGAATTGGAATCTACGACCATTGTCACGAAATTCGAAGCTAACCTATGAAGCTATCATACCATGTTTATTCTGAATAAGAATCACATCCGAATCAGATATACGCAATACCAATGAAAGTTAATTGGTATTGCGTATATCTAGTATCTAATAACTTTAAACGAGAAACATTTTTTTTTGGTGTATACCATGAAACAGCTGTAACGCATTGAAAGAAATGTTGTATTTAGATAAGCTTTTGCTTTTTAACTTTGTATAGGCATCATTCCTGAAAACTGTAAAACCGAAATACAGTTTGCGACAGAACAGTCCTCGTTTTTAGGGTTCCGAAGTAACAAGGAAACCTTATAGTTTCGCTATGTCCGTCCGTCTGACCATTTGTCCGCGGCATAGCTCAGAGATTCTTAGTACTAGCTGTAATTTGGCATAGGTATGTTATTTACGCCGACAAAATTATAAAATAAAATATGGAAAAATAACTATTTAATATACTTTGGATATAACTATGTGAAAGAAATCTTGTGGCAATTCATTCAATAAAGTTGGTGTTAAAGCGCCCCATTCATTCACCATACTAGTTATACCCTAAAGGTAAGGTTTCCTCCAAAAACCGGCGGCACCGCTTGTTGACGTTACGGTGTCAATTACCGTTCTCTAGGAAACCCGGCCATTTGGTTAACATAGACAACGTTCTAGTGACGTCATTCATCGCCGTATTACGGTCGCTACATGATAGCACCGCTTTTGGAGGAAACCTTACCTTAAATGATCTACGGGCTAGAAAGCACAATTTTAATTGATATGACGCAAACAGCATGGTTGCAAAATAGCGCTAAATAATCAGCTTGCCACGCTGTCAATTATCCACTTTTCAATATATAATACTAGCTTTCGCCCGGCGGTTTTCACCCGCATTCCCGGGTTATATCCTTCTATATCATAGGCTATCTGCGTGCTAAATTTCATCGCGTTCGGTTCAGTGGTTTAGGCGTGAACAAACTCACTTTCGCATTGTAATGTTAGTGACTAGCTGTCCCCCGCGGTTTCACCCGCGTTCCCGGGATAAAAGTAGCCTATATGTTATTCCAGGGTATGATCTATGTGCCAAGTTTCATCCAAATCCATTCAGTAGTTTTTTGCGTGAAAGAGCAACAAACATAAATACATACAAACTTTCACGTTTATAATATTAATAGGATGACTGTGATACATTTCATCCCCGTTTTTTTGAGATAGGTAAAATGCAATTCTTATTTTTCTTAATTTATTTAAAAAATCGCATTTGCTAAAATAGCTTTGGCTTTTACATTTTTAGATACAATCGCTTTAGTACTATATTTCTATAAGTTATACCTTTGCTACTGTTAGTAAATCGCGTATATAAAGGCAGGACACCCCAAATCGCATCGCAAATAAAAAAACATTAATACATTTGATAAAGAAATTGAAATAATAGATTGACTATGCAATCGTCCGCACTGGGGTGTTTCAATCCAATAGGTTTTGAGATTTAAAAAAAAAAATAACAAATATAATAATAATACCTGCAGACTAGTCCGGAAGTTTTTATCTATTACATATCATTTAGTTACATAGTACACATCGTTTTTGTTCAGGCCAAAAGCCCGCAAAATCAATAGAAGCGCCAGCAATGGTAGACATTTAACAAATAAACAATAATAATTAAATAACACTAATAACAATGGTGGTAGGGTATTTAGTAGTACCCGTCTGGCTGGCTACCACCCTCAAGTTGAAAATTTGTCGCCAAGCAGTTGTAGTGTGTTCTGGCAATTGCACTTGAGAGCCAGTTGCCTTCTCGGTATTGTAACAGGTCGGCAACACATTGGCAATACCTCTGGTATTGGAAATGGCGATAGGCAACGGTAACCACTTACCATCAGGTGGACCGCCTTCCTGCTTGTCGCCAACCTTCTGACCATAAAAAAAAAACACTACAACCACAGTGGGATAAAATACAAAAGTGTAATCCATGACAAATTTATTGGTGATCGTTCTGGACATTGTTATTTACTTTAGCAATATATTAGAATTACGTAATAAATTAAAACGAAAGACGTCCACTGCTGGAAAATAAAAGCAAGCCCCGAGGATCTCCAAAGGTATGATCGAAAGGCTATAAAGCAAATCAAATATGTATAAAATTTATATAAAATGTTACAGTCGCAATGCACGTAATACAAAAATAAAAATAAGTTAGTAATAATCCCTAAGTATCACATTCCCAATGTATAAGTAAATGAACAGAAAACTATATAGCATATCCCGACATTAGCATACAAAATAAGTAAACAATGATGATGGTACTAACATTATGACACCTAGACTCCACCAATCGGCTTGCGGTCCATATCCAGTCTGAAGGAACACTTCTGGTGCGATGTAGTCTGGCGTCCCGACCGTCGAGTATGCTAGTGCTCGTCTGTTGCGCTTCCACGACTCGGCACGCCGTTTTGAATCCATTGCCGACGATGACGTCGAAACTGGAATCGTGACTTCAATAAAGAACCGTCATTAGCGAGTAACTACATCGAGCATTATGTGTATTTATACTTAAATATACATTGGATAATGCATGAATATTATACTACATAGTTAGAAAACTTGCGATTTCAGCAATCCCCTATTTCCCCGAAACAAAAAAAAATAAAACCGATTGATCGAGAATAAAACGTAATACTTATAGTTAATTGCATTCTCTGACTCTTAAAATACAAGCTCTGCTGATCTTGGGAGTTGCTGTTAAACTATTTTGTTGTAAGGAAACTTACTGAAGTCAGAGGGTGTTGCGCGGGAGAGGTCTCGATAGAAATCTGTACGGTGACTCTTCTTTAGTCCAGTGCAGAGACCAAAATCGCTTAACTTGATGTGACCGCGAGCGTCCAATAGCAGGTTATCGGGCTTTATGTCCCTGGTGATAGAAACAATAAATTCAAAATGAATACATAGATAAATCTGTAGCCATATTCCTGAGTAGCTAATAAATAACAAAATTACGTTTCATCATTTCTCATGCGCTTCGTCGTTTTATTTTATTTATTAAAAAATAAAAACCGTTTTACATTATGTCTTCTTTTTGTAGAGATGTGCTCGATAATCATTTACTAATCGAAAAAATAATGTGTAGGAGTACTATGAAAACTAAAAGATGTCACTTTTTACTACAATATTAGTTAACAACAACAGTTTGAATGTAACATAAATTAACAATAAGAACAAACCTGTGTATAAAACCAAGTTTATGAATGCTATCGATTGCGAGCGCAGTCTCTGCCACATAGAACTGTGCACACTCTTCACTCAGGGTGTCTTTCTTCATGAGCAAGGTCATCATATCGCCGCCAGGGAGGAACTCCATGATCAGGTACAGGTTCATGGGGTCTTGGAAGCTGTAGTACATCTTAACCACCCACTGGTGGTCGGCCTCCACCAAGATATCGCGCTCTGCACGCACGTGAGCCACCTGTAAATGACCGATTCTATCTTTAGTAGTTATATTATAAAAATATTGTTTTCTCCATATAACTCATATAAATTCCTATTATATAACTATTGAAAAAAACATACAGTCCTATCCCAATAAATCTTACTATAAAGTAATCTAAATTACAGATATTTCTACTACTGTAATCAATTACTAATACAAAAGTAATGAAATACCAACTCAATGGTGACATATACAAATGATAATAAATATCAAGAATCCATGCTTACCTGTTCTTTTTCAAGCATGTCAGCTTTTCTGAGTATTTTCATTGCATATATATGTCCCGTGTCTTTTTTCTGTACTAAACGAACCTCTCCAAAAGCACCTCGACCTATTACCTGAATAATTCAATACAATATTGTCAGCACCCATCAAAGTTTCATATAATCGTATAAATTATGCTTGCCTGTAATTAGTCAATAAGACAGCATATTATACTTCTGTTACTTTTCTTATTGACTTACTTCAGACTGTTTTCACGCATATAAAAATATTTTTTTTATTTGAAAAGCTATAGTAAGTATATATATTTTTATTTATTCTCCAAGTATTTCAATTTTATTTTGCAACAACATAATTGTTATTAAGGTACCTTGAGTGGTTCAAAGTCTTCCACACCAAGTCTAGAGCGCTTGAGCCTTAGGAACTCTGTTTCCTTCTGAGCATGTTGTTGCCTCTTTTCTTGCTTTTGGCTCTCCGTAAGGCTTTCATCTTTGAGAGACTCTTCAAGCTTCTCCAGTCTGAAAACAATATTATTGCAGGTAAAACAATTAAAGTAAAAGTAGTTGTATAATAGCCATATCAATCTCTGACTATTACAAATCAACGACTAGAACTAGGAATGCTCATATGAACTTAGTAAACCTCAAAATAAGTATATTTCAACACTGATGTGGTAGCTGTTATTTTATATCACACCTTGTACTAAACTAAAGCAATATAACAGACGTTTAATGGTTTTGCATACCTTTGTTTCCTCTCATAATGTTGTGAGATAAGGTTGGTATAGAAGTTCTCTAGGGTGACTTTCGCCTTTGTGGCTTTGTCGAGCGTGTGCCCACTGAAACGGATGTTGTCCGTCCCAGTCATCTCCAGCACCCCTGTAACATTCAATTGTATCCTTTAGTTTACAAGTTATTATCGTTTATAACTTTTAAAATAATTGTAATAGGTGTGTATCTATCTATATCTATACTAATAATAAAGCTGAAGAGTTTGTTTGTTGTAACGAGCTAATCTCCGGAGTTACTAGGCCGATTCGAAAAATTATTTTACTAATAGGAAGCTACATTATCCTCGAAGGTTATAGGCTACTTTTTAACCCGGGAACGCGAGTGAAGCCGCGGGGAACTGCTAGTACAATATAAAGACGTCAAAAAACCAATGATTAAATTAAGTAAATGTAGAGACAAATTGGGTAAATGAAAATATTTTAATGCCCTATCTCAAATATAATTTTTGACACTTTCTTGGAGTATTTTATCGAATGTCGTAAATAAAATTGGGGATAATTAAATGTGATTTATAGATATTATTTTTGATGTAAAAATATATCAATTCAGTATTTTTTTTCCTACTAAAATCCAGAATAGTTACAGCATGTCGTTATAATATGGCGATGGCTTCAAACGATCTAACGAGACAGAGGACAGGTTATATTATAATTGAACAGCTAATATTAGCCAGACATGAAATCAACCTCACTCGAGTTCGTCAAAAAGGGATGACAAAACATCCAATAAACAAGGCACTCGTAAACAATCGGTAAGTAGGTAGTGAATGAAAACAATAACCGTGAAATAGTAACGTCACCCGTTAATTGGGTAACCGTCAGGGGCGTTTTTTAAATCATACCTACTGGTACAGTATAACACAACTGAGATGTCGCATCGGCAAAACTCGTATTTCCGACCACTTCCGATTTACTCAGCTAATAAAAATCATTCATTATCGCGCCATTCAACGCTATTGGCACAATATATTCCCGCGTTAGTTCGACTCAAGTCAGCGTTGGGAATGCACGTGAGTTATTTATTCCCTACACTTCAGGACAATTTAATGGTACAGCTATTTATTTTATTTTCACTATGACTTCGTTAAAATGTGGTAAGCCGTATAATAGTCAAAGTCGTGAAATTATTTTTAATGTTTATCAATTTATGAGTCAAGAGGCCACGGAGTGTAAAAATATATTTTTTGGGAAAGATCACTTTCAAAACCTTCAAGAGCGAACTGCGAAAGCAACTTCTTTACTGTCCTAAATTTAAATGACTCATCATCATCAGACAGCGACGAATCGTTTGACGACAAGAGGCGCTGTTGAGACTGGGGAAGTATGGATGTCGAAGGCGTTAATTTTGATTTGTGACATTCATCGTTCTAGCCGTGTACCCTCCATATCGAATGTATAAAAAAATAAGTGTATAAGCATCTACGCATCAATTTTACGAATGTATTTGATTATTTAAATTTACAAGTTATTGCGTTGGCAGAAAGATAATTTTCGCCTAAAGTACTAATAAACATGGGTAATTTTGTAGGCTCACTCGTTTCGGGAATGATCGATATTACGAATTTTGCCGATGCTTCATCTATGTTGTGTATTACTGTAGATAAGTAGGTACGAAGTAAAAATATTATACAAGATAGTATTTATTGTCCTTTATAGAAAAAAATCAACATCACCTCATTCCTCCGAGGCCAAACGAATTATTTAGGTATTGTTAAATTTTACTTGTAAAATATAAAAGAAAAACACCTAATTAACAAAAATAACTACATTACAAGTTTTACAGTATTTTTACTGTAAAAAGAGCAAACGTTTTTTTGCTCTCACACACCTCTCCTGGGCTTGGGTTCCCAGGATAAAAAGTAGCCTATAACCTTCGGGAATAATGTAGCTTCGAAGTAGTGAAATAATTTTTAAAATCGGACCAGTAACTCCAGAGATTACCGCGTTCAAAGAAACTAACAAACAAACTCTTCAGCTCTATTATTAGTATACATATATAATATAGATTAGTATAGATATAGATTGAAAAATATTATCTGTTATTATTGCAACCTTAAGTTTCCTCGGTTTCTTGTTCAAAGCTATAATACATATTACAATATCACGATTATGGGCCGTAAAACGTAGTATAAAACCCAACAACGACCAGTACCTACAGTCAACTTGCCCTATCGATTAACGGCTTTGTGTCTGACAATCAATAAGTACGCTGCAGGTACTAATATATGGTTATTAGATTCTTTATGATGCTTGCTAGGGTTGTAGAGGGTACGAATGAAATGGGTTATGATTAGCGCCTTAGTCGTATCAAAAAGGGTGTTTATAGTCTGAAAGTGCCCGAATGGCAGATAGAATACGAAACCCTAAGTTCGGGAGGTTCGTCCCAAGCCTTCTTACAATTACCTACACATAAAAAAGTGACGGTAAGCTCTACTGCCATAAATGTGACCGGGTGTTTAAGAGGTTTGGTTTTGCAAGTCACAGTAGAGCTCATGCTCGAAATAAGCGGGGGTCGCAATCACCGAAATCGGTGTGGACGACTATTTAGTGGTACTACAAAGGATTTATTTTTATAATCTAAACCAAAGAATAAATAAACTAAACAAGATTATTCAAAAACAAATAATCGACTGTATTGTGACAATAATTGTTAGTGAATCTAAAGACAAACCTTGCAAAAAAAATGACAATGCAAAAGGCCTATTTATTCAGATTTATATTTACTTTAAATCTTTTACTAGACTAACAAAGAGTGTATTAGTACTATTCGGTTATACGGCTGATGCTTACATGACTTCTTAGGTCGTTGTTCACCGACTAGAAAACGGTCCGATACATTATAATCGGGTATTTTCCATGAATTTTCGTAGGAAAAAGTAATTATAAACCATCATCGACATTAGAAAGAGAATAAACTTAAATGTTGAAACATATTTGCAAGGAGTCGATGATGATTGGTTGTTATGGCATAGCATATATGCGATAAATATTTCGTCAATTATGATGTCATTGTTTTTCAGATCGTCGAATATTTAAACATCTGTACTAACAAGAAGTTTCTCAATATAAATCACTGACCTTGCAGTCGGTGCGCTTGCTACAAAACTCATCGACGAAAGTACGTCACGATGTAACGTATCTCATGAAAGCATAAATTATTCCAGAATCGTTACAAACACTAAAATATGCATATTTGTAAACCTTGTAGAACAACTCCTATTTTACGTTAGATTATAGACTATACTAGTCGGTGGAACGTTACAATATCTCAACTAATCTCAATTGATTTTAATCTCTTCCAATCTCTTTTTCTTCTTCTTCCGATTTCTTCCAATATTCTGAATATTAAAATAGAGTTCCTACATATTTATTTAATGCTTTGTAGTGCCTTTGAAGGCGGTTCTATTTTTTGTTAAAAGAATTAATTTTTTCAATTTTTATTTTCTTTTGTTTTATCACTGACCTAGTATAAGAATATTAGCGTTGTACCTTTCATCATCACATCAAAGAATACAACTAACGGTCTAAACGGTCCTATAATATTTGAATTATACCCTAACTCCTAACCGTTCAGGAGTTGTACCTTCCATCATCAGCTCAGCAATATAAGGTGATGACTACCAGACGTAAATATCTAAATAACTTTAGAGAGTATATGAAAAACATTGCTAGTGCCTATAAAATTTAAAGAGTTCTCCCGATTTCTCCAGGATCCCATCATCAGATCCTGACTGGTCACCAAGTCAGGATCTGACTTGGTGACTTGGTGACCAGTCATGGATGGTCAGGATGGTGGTCCTGTGAAGTATAGCCTTTCATACAAAAAAATAATTTTCCAAATCGGTCCAGGCGTCTTCGAGTAACTGGGGAACAAAAATAAAAGGTTGTACAATTTAAGAAATCCTTGATATTTTTTTCCAAGAAATAGCGATAACCTTGCCAATGGGACACGTCTAAAAATGATAATTTACAAAGTATTTTCTCAAAATTTGTTTTTTTGGAAGATCAAAAGAAACTCGATTGCTTCTTCTTTATTTATTTAGAAAATAGAATGTTTGATTCCGATATTCTCTATCATTGAAGAGTATTATGCTAAGACATCAATTTTGCCTATGAAATATACACCCAATAATATTAAATAGTTTTGCCTAGTCTTACCACAAAAAAGTTCTCCGACTTTTTAGTTTGAACAGGAAAATAATACTAAGGTGTTCGGCAAACTATTGAATCAAAGTGTTTGGTAGCCACTCGTGCGTAAAAATTTTCTTGGTTTAGTAATTTAAATTCAATCATGTTTTGATTCCACCAAGACCAGACCAGTGCAGTGTCTAGAAATTACACTTATCACATTTTTCAGTTTAACATTTAAGAGGATTGCGATACCACGTTACTATCAGAGTATCTGAATTGCATTATGAACATATAATTACTTCTATTTTTAATAAACTTTTAACAAAAACAGAACCGCCTTCACTAAAAAGCATAAAATAACAATGTAGGAACTCTAATCTGACAGTTTTGAAGTCAACGAAAATACGGAACCCTAAAAATCATCAAGAACACCACGAGACGTCTTCTAGTAATCGGGGAACATACATAAATAAAAAAACCGACGAATTGTTGACCTCCTCCTTTTTGAAGTCGGTTAAAAAGTTCCAGAAACTAAACATTAAGAAAATATAGACATCCTACTTCTAATATTACAAATGCGAAAGTTTGAGAGTGAGTATATTTGTTACTTCTTTACGCTCAAACGGCACAATGTTGATGAAATTTGGTATGTAAGCATCTGACACCCTGGATTAATACATAGGCTACTTTTTACCCTCGGACATACACGGGTGAAATCGCGGGGTAGAAAGCTAGTACTATCTTTCTATTTTATATTATAATTGCGAAAGTTTGTTATATAGTATGTTCCTCACTTCTTCACGCTCAAACGGCTAGACCAATTTTGATGAAATTTGGTATGGAGATAGCTGCGTAACCCTGGATTAACACATAGGCTACTTTTTATCCATCGGGAACGCGGGTGAAACCGCGGGGCAAAAGCTAGTTCAGATATAAGGTAGAATATCCAGGTATTACAGTATTCTGCAAATAATCTCTCAAAATTATTTAAAATCTCTTAAACTAGGATAACCTGTATCTTAAGTTAAAAGACTGTTCAGCAATAAGGTTATTTCGCTATTCGATTTAAATAACGACTAAACTGTGTCAAATTAACATTTAGATCAAGAATAGAAAATAAAATGTTAGTCATGCACACTCGTGAACAAAGAATACGGGTCAGTACGAAAAACTAAAATGACTCCTTATAGTCGGCTAGCGCTAGAGCTTAGCGGCATGAATAAAACTGTATTTTGTAGATAATTTAACAGTTCATAAAATCATAAAATAACACCAATATTGGAGATGGAGACATCATTGGTTTAATTGTTAAAATTACATAAAACACCAAATTTTCAATTATTTTTACGTTGAAAAATAATGGTCGGTCGGTACCTGTCCTGTCATAACACAAAAACGAACTCTTCTCACAGCTACTAGTCGATTGGGCAGAATGCTGTTTATTAAGTTTATTGTCGTCAGATAATTAAAAGTACCTAATCTAATTATCAATCACTGAGTGAAAATTACAGTAACAACTTATCAAAACTTTATTTTGCAAACCCAATAGTCCCGTAATGACAAACAGACACTATTTGTGATTTTTATTTTAACTACATAGAAACATAGCTACCCATATGAAAACTTCTTGTTCCTATGTCGTTTGTTTATTTGTAACAATTATATTGATGGGCATATCCAATGGCTTTGCTATTATTTGATGGGACTGCACTTCTGGGAGACAAAGACCCCTAATGGGACAATGTCAACTGGGAATACTCCAATGCTACCTTAATCTGTTGTCATTCTATTGCTAATAAATGCCATCTATTAATATGGTTATAAACAAATACTTTGATTTTACAATAGATTTTGAATCAACTACTACAATATAAGTTCTTGTCACAAATGACATTTTGACCGACATACAACCTATTCTATTACTGAGATCCAGTTAACAAAAAGCGTAATAACATTTGAATTGACAATCTTCTTTTATCCAAAAATGATTGTGGAATACAGTGGAATGAATAAAATAAAATACAACAAGTCTGGCATAGCTTGGCTTAATAAATATTTTGATATCTTACCCAGAGGCTGGGGTGCTGGCGCCGGTGTATCTGGGGCCACCGTAGTGCCCGGGGTGCTTTTCCCCCAAGACACGGCTCACTCTGGATATAAAATTATTTAAACAATTTATAAATGAGACATTCACGCAATTGATCTACATTTTAAAGTTAGAAAAGAAGTGCATGAGTGCAAATTGCTGTTACATCTTATATATTTTGTAGCATCATATATGATAATAATACAGGGTTTAACTACAGGATATTTCAATCACAATGTACAAACCACACCAGTAACTCTAGGACATTTATGAGATCAATTTTATTCAAGTTTAAAATATATTGTGTTATAGTGCAATGATGGTATTTAGAAGAGAATAGAATTTATAAATATATAAAATTTCAATTAACAATAAAAAATAGAACCTTCAAAAGCACTAAAAAGCATAAAATAATGATTTTAGTTAAGGAGTTATACCTTCCATCATCAGCTCAGCAACAAGATGATGACTACCAAATACAATGAAAAGATTTAGAAATGGAAGATAGAAGATACAACTCCTTAAAGGTTAGGAGTTAGGGGATAATTCTTTAAATATTAGGGAATGTTTACACTGTTTGTTGTATTCTTGATGTGACAATGGAAAGTACAAAGCTAATATGTTTATCAGTGACAAATATTGAGAGTCATTTAATTATTCAAGTCAATTGAAATTACCACTACACACACAACCTACAAAACACTAAAAAGCATAAAATAACTATGTTGGAACTCTAAGCAGACAGTTTTGAAGTCAGCAAAAGTGTAGTTAGTACTGTAATGAAATAAGATGCAAGTATATTCAGATTGACTGAAAATATAGTTCAGACACAGTTGAGATACATTTTTCAAGGTTACCATGCAATTTTAACATAACCAAGTACCTACATTGTGTAACAAAACTTAATACCCATAGCTCATTATATTACAAGGGTTAATTCTATAATACCTATTATGCCAAGTACCTGTCTGTTGACATAGAATCACCCAGGTAATACAGTATACCTACTAAGATAAAATGTTGTTGTTGGAGAGAAAGTGCTAAATATGTATTATGTCTTCTGTGGTAACAAACAAATAGGTGACATATGAAACTGATAATATTATTGTTTACTAATTGAATTAATTTCATCTAAATATCAATATGAAATCACATTGAAATGTAATAGGTATACATTATTAGTAGACAAAAACATGATCCTCAACCCAGCCTTGCCAATGTATTGTTATTTTAAACTGTGCTGTAAGACTATATATGTACATTCATTTGGTTGCCATAGAAAAAGAAGAATCAGCTCTAGCACGACAGAAATCAAAATATATTTATTTAAGTCTAGTCACAGGCAGAGATACATTATTCAAGGGCAAAGACTGGTCAATTTGATTGTCATTCACCAGTTGTCTCAACAATCTTACATCAATCATTAACTTCAACATTTTATGAATGATGATTTACAATTTGGCAGTTTTAGCACGAAACCTTCAAAATATGATTTGCGTCCAATAAGCAAAACACATGTATAGTGTCATCTATCAAGGAAAATTATCAAAGTTATAAATAGATTAGTGATTGATTAACATAGAACTAGCAGAGCGTAAGATGGGACTCGCGTAGATTTGCGTCACGGACACAAAGGAATCATTCTTTAGCGGGCCATCGGCCTCTCACCAATTATAGGTACATACCTTGAGTTGGACTGTGACCCAAAAATTGTTGCTCGCTGGCCACTCACCCGCCACCACTAATAAATAAACAGCATAAAAAACAATATATCCTTCACACGATGACTAAAATCGATAATTTTTAACGAAAATAGCTACGTATCACAATGACACAAGTCGTTTAGTTTTTTATTAGTTCCTTCTTTAACTGCGGTCGGCACTTGCAAACAGTTAATACCTTTGATATAATTACAATAGCGAAATAACGGGATTCTTCATGAGCAACCGCACCAAACCGCACATAAATTAGTGCACAAAGAAATATGTCAGCATGTCAGGCAGCAGAAACCACAGATGATTCGGTTAGAGTACTATCATAGCGATCATAGCTTATATTCAACATAATATGTGCTATAGTAAAGGCAGGGACTTGAATACCGGTATTTTTGCCGTGATGACGTTACAGGCATTATAGCACAGACCAATAAAAGGGATACTACAGCGCCGTATCGTAACTGTCTGGAGTAACGATTCTCCAATTTCGATTCTCGAAAGCGTAACATTTTTCTAACGTTACTAATTTCGTTACGTTTCGTATCGGAATTTGTATCGGTATTTATAAATGTAACGTTATATATTTTTTGTCTCTTTTACGCAGTCGAGTTCTCTCTTCTCTTTTTGTTACCTCTAATCACTGTTGCCACTGATTTTAGACTTTTGACCCACTCAGGTGAATTATTGGCGTTTAGCAAGTTTAATTTTTTTGCGAGTTCTAGCCTAATCTGTTGATGTAAAATATGGTTGTTGTTGATAGAGATTTGTCGGCAGCTACTGTAATACCTTCACCCATTGAAGAGTATTAAATCTTTCCCTTTGACCCTCAGGATTTCCCCGCATGTTTTAAAACGTTTACTTTGAAAAAACTTATATTATTTATTAGGATTTGTAGGGAAGTAAGGATAGAAGAATAGTTAATTTATTGCCAAACAAGGTACATCAAGATATTTTGAATTCATCAAAAATTTAAAAAGATCAAAACATAAATATCTCTTAAAAATTTAAGGGTGATATAAAAGTAAAATTCACTTAAGGTGGAGGCGTCGGTTTTAAAGGTTTAAGGTTTACCCAGATTTTTCTTTCAGACCTATTTTAAAAACTCATCCATTTCATCAGCTTTTTTCCCTGTACATTTCATCCAGTTATTTTTACGGCATCGTACTAAAAATTTGATTCAAAATACACAATATTGAAAATTTTAATTTAAATGGGTGAGCGAAAAATTGCATAAAACTGGAAAAGAAATAACTAACTAATAAGTAAACATAATGATGATTTATTGTTACACTCACAATTTGTTCTTTTGTTACAAAAGGTCTAATTGTCTATTAATCAATAAATCAATCAGAAAAAATAAACAAGATTATTATTAGTTACCACATATGATTACTTTCTTGATTAACTGACTGACTGCGTGACTATATAGCTTGAATGTGATTTATTAACATTTGAAATACAACTTGATACTGGCAAAATACAAAAATGAATCGTAGGTGATTTGTGGTGACTTTTTGTTTGGTTTGGGCAAGTTTGGGTATTGATTTACCGACTTTTATTTTTGCGAGGAGACAACACTGCCTCCAAAGACCACGACACCAGTTGACAACATTATCGTTACAGTAACGTTACTTGTCGTTATTTATCGTTATAGTAACGTTACTTGTCGTTATTTTTTTGATACAATTTTCGTTCTGGTACTCGAGTACCGGTACAATACAGGTACGTATTTCGGTAATCTGTACCGGTACAAGTTCCTGCACGTCACCCACAACTGACATGAATGAATCATGATATTTCTTTTCCTTATTCAATGACCTTATAATACTCGATATTCTTTTACCCACATCTGTCCCTATCCTTCTTATGTCTAATATCCCGCCAATAAAGCTCTTGGTATGTTTATTATTCAAAGTAATATCAAAATTTATATTGCAACATATTATCGTATTATTTCCCTGTAGTATGTTATACCTTACATTACTGTTGATCCTTTCCAAATTCCCATTAAGGGTATACCTTCGGTTGGAGCGCGAAATTCAAATTTTATCACGTTTTTTGCAAATTGCAGCTCAGTTATAGGTCGTAAGTTATCAACATGTTATTTGCGAGAAGAACGGTAGTATATTTACTGATTAATAACATAAGAAATCATCAACATATTCCTCCAAGGTATATTAGTAACATTTTCATGAAATAGTCGTATATGTCAGTACGTACTAAACTGACTGACAATGACTCGACGAAGATTTAACATGACTTGAACTTTGAATCTTGACCATTGACGAGAATTTAGTATGTATATAAAGAATATAAAAATAATTACATTCCTCAACTTGACACTGGCAAAATACACTAAGTGTGATGCCAAAAAAAAACAAAAAAAAGAATGAAGTGAAACAATCAATATGGCTGCTAGTGCGATACTAGCGCTTATCGAATGCAATGGAACTAAAGTTGACAGGCAGGCGGGGCAGGGGCAGAGGGCCTGTCAAATCAAGTGTCAAAGCAAAGATAGTTTATGAATTTATGATGGTCTGGGTCCTGTAAGAGATTAGTTAGCGTAGATCATGTTTGCGTAGATCTCGCTTGGATGATTTTCTTACTATTTATATCAGTATCCGGTCGCTAGTAAAATATTCTTGTCAATATAAGTCATTAGTATTCATTAAAAACTGTGCAAATAAATAGTGAGTTAAATTTATAGGTTAGCACCGTTAGCAGCGCATGTATATTACGATATAACTTAGAACCACAGCTTAGAACTTAGCTGAGAGTGAGCGCTGAACTGAATTTCAATGTGATAGAGGATCTGGTTTTACCGTTGTGTTAAAAGCAACAGTAGGTACTACTTAGTTTATCATTCTTGTTACTGTTCGAGGAGAGGATTCATAACCTTCGTTTTGTACGAACATCTACAAAATGAGTGGCGAGAAGGTGAAAATGCGAAAGCAGTTAGGTTTGCTCGAAGGGGTAGCGATAATACTAGGAATAATTTTTGGTAGTGGTATTTTTATTTCTCCGAGAGAAGTTATTGAGAAGACTGGGTCTGTTTGGGGCGCACTATTAGTGTGGGCCGCCTGCGGAATCTTGGCTACACTTGGAGCAATGTCATACGCTGAACTAGGCAAGTAATTATAAATTTACAGAAGAATTTATCTAAAAGTACTTAGGTACTTAATGGTCATTTTAATATATGTTTTATGTTAACTTTTACTTCTTTTTTTAAAATCCTATTATAAAATTATGAAAAATATTTCAGTGAATCCAATTTTAAAACTTGCACTTCTGCTTTCTTCATAATTTCTGCTTTACATGCCAGCTCACATGGCATGGTATAGCCTTAACAAAAAAATATTAAAAAATCCCAATCAACCAGGTGATACAGTTACAGTCACATGCAAAATATGTTAAATCATTAAAAAAAATATACTAGTTGGCCCAGCAGACATCTTCCTTCCATTTTTGTGTTGCAATAGATAATAAATTTCCTCATTCCAAAGGGTAGTCTGAATCTCCCCATTAAATATGTAATGCTAGAAATTATAAAATAAAAAATAATTAAGTGTTGTGTCTAGTTATCAACTTGTGACATCAAATTGCATACAGGATTTGGATGAAACTTGGCACATAGATAGATTATACACTGGAATAAGATATAGACTATATAGTGTTACATAAATATTAATGTCATTTGTGTTCCTTTATTTTCTTGAACCCTTCCCCCCACTAAAACTTGGCTATGCCACTGCCAAAAAACTCTCAAACATCCCGAGGCGAGGCGATTAGTGTGCGTTGCAGTAGGGAGTTTCATTTAAATAATACTAAACGGCACTAGTTGATACCTTAGCAATCTCTTTTTGAGTTGACATGTGTGACTACAACCTTAAACCATTATTTTTATGCAGATTTTATTATTTTCAGGTACAACTTTGGCACAGAGTGGTGGTGACTATCATTACATAAATGAAGCTTATGGGCAGCTGCCAGCTTTCTTATACTTGTGGGATGCCAATTTAGTGTTTGTGTAAGTTGTAATATTAAGTTTTTACCTTCTAGCTAACAAAAGTTGTTATTGGATTTACCTATTTGCAAATTTATTAAATGGCAGCATGTTAATATTACATGTTAGTTAATATATTGGGTTAGTATGTTAATATTATTTTGATAGGTACTTTGTTCGAGTATGTAATATTTTCTTTTTACCAAAAGATTAATATTAATTCTATAATGGTGCTGATTCTGTTGTTTACGAATTTAACTAATATTAGTCAAGTCATCTCTCTTTCAAGTTAACCTTAAAAGCGCTAAAAAGCGCTAAAAAAGAGATAGAACTTTTTTAACGCTATCAGTTTAGTTCATGCCGTCGTAATATACGGGTAAATAGTCGTGACCAATAAAGGTCGCACTTAAATTCACGTTGAAATAAGTGATCAGGCTAAACTGACAGGACTAAAATATCATGCATCCCTTTCTTATATTTCTTATTAGAAAGAGATATAGTGAGATTAAATTTGTTTAGTTCGTAAACAACAGAATCGGCACCAATACCTACAACTTAGTAATAAATCATCTTCCTATTGTGTACAAATCAATTATGGTCATTCGTTCTGCAGTCATCTTTTACACAGAGTACACCTATAGTCCGTTCACCATAATATGTCCCCTGCCGTCAGTAATATTGTTCCCAAGCCAGGGGACATCTTACAGTGAACAGTCTGTACATTATTACCTAGGGGCAGCACCCTTTTTATTAAATGATCAATACATATCATATACATACTTGAAACTTCGTGAGTGGCTTTCTTTTAGCGACTCTACTAAAATTTCTCTCTCTACTACTTAATGGCAACATTGCTTGGGTTACATTGGGCGACCGCTGTCATCTATTGTCGCATTGCTGACCCGTGTAATACATGTTTCCCGCTTAGCTTTATTTTAATTATTACTCGGCTCCTAAGGTTCGCAGCGTGATGTTATATAGCCTATTACCTTCCTTAATAATTGAGCTTTCAATTGCAAAAAGATTTTTCCAAATCCGACTGATAGATCCAGATATTAGCGCGTTCAAACAAATAAACAAACTCTTCAGCTTTATTATTAGTATAGATACCTATAAGTAGATAAATAGTATAGATACCTATAGGTAGATAGATAGTATAGATAACTACGGCTATAACTATCTCACTGCGACATATTCATCGAGAAAAAAAACTTATGTAGGTATTTAGCATATTTCGATCATGCTCATTTGAAAAAACAGCACTTTCTAAAAAATCGTAGAGAGAAAGTTTGGTAGAGTCGCCAAAAGGAAGCCATCCACGAAGTTCCAAGTATGTATTAATCATTTAACCTATGTAATTATAATAATATATAATAATAATAATAATAATTGTTTATTGTATACAAGTTTTTTTTAAACTAGTTAACATACATAATATTGTTGTTTCTTAAATTGTACACAAAGGAAGCCCTTGGAATTATGCATAATATTGGGCTATAGATACTTAAAGATCTGTTCCTTTCAGGCCAAGTACAAATGCAATAATGGCTCTAACATTTGCCAATAATATGTTACAATCAATATTTCCCAACTGCCCAATTGATCCACTATGTCAAAAATTAATAGCAGCTGCTACTATATGTGAGTATTATTATTACGTAGTTGTTTTTTACTATGTTTGTTGTACTAGACCTGTGTTCGACTACAATCTCACTGTGGTCAGTGATGATGTAGCCAGTGGTGGTAAGCACACAGAGTCTAGAAGGGAATTGGCTCTCGGAAAAGTTCAGATTATGTCTAAAAGTAACATAAAATATTTAACATTGAAAATTTCCTTTATTTTGGTGCACAAATTACCAAGAAAAACAATAAACTTTATTCTTGGTCAGAGAAAAGGTCTGAGATATGAATTTAATGAATAATCCCAGCAATGGTATCCTTAAATTCGCCTGATAGATTAGGAGGAACCAGAAAAAAATATGTCTATGGATACAGCTATATCCCGAATTATTATTGATTGATTAACTGTTGTCTATTCAAAGCAATAATTATGTTGACGAATACATAAAGCATTTGTAGTTGACTTATTTTTCTGGCCTCCTTTTAGAAACTACCTACCTAATTTGTATTCATACAATATGTAGAAATTAACAGTTATATTGTAAAATAGCTTTCAAGTGGTCATTATAACTGTGATATAATGACAAACCAACATTGTTTAAAATAAAAATAGAATATTAGGTACGCAATTACTAACTTGTCAGGGTATTTTCTAATCCCATAATTTGATCGTGGCTGTGGATAAATTTGCTATGTCCATATAATAGTCATGACCCATGTAGGTATAGCTGTCGCCATTGTTGTGATTCCGTGATGTTTTACGAATTTAGTTTGTTAAGATCATAATATTACCTCGGCCAGTGATGATGTTACCGATGGTGCTTAGCACGAAATGCCTAGAAAAGAACTAGATTTCATGTCTAACACATCGTTGTCTTACGGTTGACACACAGTAAGGGTTTGGCCACAGATTTTCAACTTTAGGGTAGTCAGGCAAGCAGGAAGTATGAAGTACCCTATGCTATGCGGTTTCCTCACGATATTTTTCTTTATCGAAAGCTCATTCTCACTGTAAAATTCTAAACCGCAATATTCGATGTCACTGAGCTATCATGACATTTATGTATTTTAATTTCATCATTTTCGTCAAAATTTAAAAAGCATACTAAAATATTACATTGTCACTCATTAGATGAATCTCCTTCATCTTCTTGTAGTGCCTCTCCAACTAGTGAAGGTTGGCTACTAGCTTTTAGAATTAGGTCCTGAAGTTGCAGGAGTTGATATCTTTCATGCCTGAGCACGTGGCCGAGATATAATATTTTCCGAGCATTTATGATGGACAAATGTTTCCGTTTCTGATTGGCTTGTCGCAGTACCTCTTCGTTTGTGAATTTTTGCGTCCAACTTATTCTCAGCATATGACTGAATCCCTTTCAATACGTTTCCTGAGGTCCTCCTTTATGGTCTACGACTCGCATTCGTATTGAATTATGGACCAGATACAAAAATGCAAGAGACGAGTACGCAAGTTGATGTTCAGGTTTCGACTGCATAATAGAACCTACTTATAAACAACTTATAGCATTGAAAGCGGCACGGAATTTCTACACGGGTTTTGATCTCTAGATCGCTGTACTAGTCTTCATGTATCTCCTAGGATTCGTCATTATCGGCAACACCACATTTTTTTTAATATTTTCGAAGATTGTTGGATTGGAGCGCCTTTATAATGCGCCTAATAACAGCATTATCTTACAATAATCGTTTATTGTTCAAATTAGTCAATTAGAATACAGTTAAAATCGAATAATGAATGAACTTAAAAACTACTGGAACCATTTTAATAATCTTTCACTTTAGAAAACTACTTTATCTGCGAGTAACATAGGCTATATTTTATCAAAGAAATTAGGGGTCCGTACGAAAACTCCAATAATGTTATACTAATATTATAAATGGTAATGCAACTAAACCGCTGAACCAAACACATTTAAATTTGGCATGCAGATAGCCCATGATATGGAGAAGGTTACGGGATTCTATTTGTCTAAGGAACAAATAGTTCTTAATAAAAATGTCTTCTGCTGCAGGTTTCCTGACATTCATAAATGCATATGATGTAAAATTCACGACTCGTGTCCAAAACGTGATTATGTTCACCAAAATATCAGCACTGGTTATGATCATTATTGGTGGGATTGTGTGGATGGGAAGAGGTATGTAAAATCCCGATATTTTGAAGTCCAGATTATTTTTATAATTTAAGTTTAGTTTGAAAGTTATTTAAGAAAATAGGCAAAAAATTACCATTTCCCCCTTATCTGCTAAACTACTGGACCAACATTTTTAAAAAAATACAGAAAATAAATCTTAGTTCTTTACCTACAGATTACAGGAAAACCTATGGTACTTAAACTAACAGTAACAGTAATTTTTTATTATTTAATCACCCATATGTAGGTATGTTCAGCAGTCGCAATAAAAAAATATTATTATTAATTGATTTCTTAAGGTGAAGTTGAGTATTTCCAAAATGGATGGGCGGGCACTAAAACATCCGTGAGTGATTGGTCGATTGCGTTCTACTCCGGAACATTTTCATATTCGGGATGGTAAGTAAAAATCTTATCTAAAATCTAATTATTTTCTGCTCGCGGTTTTATCCCCAATCCTCTATTTTACCCTTTCAGTCATTGTCAAAAGCTTTTTTAGTTTTACCTCTACATCTAAAAAAAACTTGACTACGTTACACGGTAAGTATACTCATGTTTGCAAAAATTCAAGTTACCCAGAGCTCGGTTTCCTTGTTTACCGACAAACCACTGAATTAACCGTAGGCGTAGAATTTCAGCTGATGACTCACTGGGCTTTCTGACATGTAATTGCAATCGCGTCATCACAACTAATTTTACTTTTATATTTATAGGAACTACTTAAATTTCATGACGGAAGAACTAAAGGATCCCTTTGTGAACTTACCACGAGCCATATATATATCCCTGCCGATGGTGACTGCTATATATCTGCTTGCAAATGTCTCGTATTTGGCTGTACTTGGGCCTGTAGGGGTGATGGCCACTGAAGCTATTGCTGTTGTAAGTACCAAGTAAGAATAAGAGTTAACATATTGTTATTTATTGTAGTGTAGTGGGTTTGTATCCATTAGGTAACTTTGATATTTAGTTATAATAACGAAATTATGAATGCGCTAAATTAGTCGACTCTAGAAAAACAACGAATCAGAAGCTTATTCATGTTTAGAAGCTTATTGCCTACAATGTGGTTTTCCTTATTTTAACAAGAATTTACTTCATTATGTTATTTCTAAGAATAAAAGTGATGGTTTGTATATATACTGTTATTGAAAATAGTCCCGATTACGTTTAATGTCGGATTGTAAAGTTTTTTCATTGAACACATTTCAACCATATTATACATATTTTATATGGAATCTCACATGTACCTATAATATTTCTTATAATAAGTGACTATCATTCAATAATGTAACTAATTATTATATCATAAGGATTGTGATGATAAATCATTACCATAGCCTATACCTATAGAATGCTTGCAATACCTACCTCTACTGACATTACATGTCACATCTTCACATTCTATTGTATAATTTATAGTTTTTTATTTATTTCAGGATTTTGCAGTTTCGGCTTTGGGCTGGCTTAAATGGGCTATGCCTACTCTAGTTGCAATAGCTGTACTGGGCGGTTTAACTGTGCATATAATGACATCATCAAGGATGTGCTTTGCGGGTGCGCGAAATGGACACATGCCTGAACTACTCGCTCACATCAATATGAAGTGTATGTCTCCTGTTCCCTCCCTTGTATTCTTGGTAAGTTCGTTACTTAATGGGTTAAAAATCTCACATGACGTACAAAAGCTGTCTGGTCTAACAAGTCGGATTTGGCATTCAACTGGGTATTTTACTAAGCTGGCATTTAGCTAAATCCAGCTATTCATAAAGACTTGGTTATAGATTGACAGCTCGTGAACCCTCTGAGCTAGAGTAAAGCTAGAAATTCTTTCAGTGACGAATTATAGCCTGTAAGTAGGTACGGTAACCACGACTTGGTATAGACATCAGCTCTTATATTTTTAACCTACTTCAAAAAAGTAGGAGGTTCTCAATTCGTCTGTATGTATAATATTTTTTAAAGTGTAAAAAATAGCTGGTCGCTGTAAGCTTGAAATTTTGATATACTTTACAAGAAGACCGTTACTCAGAGAATTCACGAGCTTTTGGACCAAATAGCCTATTTAAAAATCATACAACTCGCCGTCGTTACTGTTGACAGGCAGGAGAATCTATTCTCAGATAATTAATTATAATGTATCTCCTGCTTCGATAATTCAGCTAGATAGCTGAATAAAAGAATTACAGATGTAAACAAGAAATCTATAAAACTTTTTCACACTTACAGATGTTGATATCCCTCTTTATGCTGATACCGAATAACCTGACGTCTCTCATCGTTTACTGCACAGTAGTTGAATCTTTCTTCACCACGCTAAGCTGCAGTGCTGTTCTATGGCTTAGACTCAAGAAACCCGAGCTGCCTAGACCTATTAAAGTATGTTTTGAGTTAATATTGATTTTGTAGCTATTTACTAGTGTTCATTGTCGTCATTAGACAACTTATTTTAACTAGCGATGCCCAATGGCCAGAGGTTAAAAGTCGATTGTTTCGAGTCGATGATAGCGAGTTAGTCGTAGATGCTTCGCGATGCGCAGGCCCATTTGTGGCTGAAGAGATGAATCACGTCGCATCGGGCTAGTCGCCAGCGCACCATTCGGTTTCAGTTGGCTAAATTTGCCGCAGCTCCCGACTAGTCAGATTTGTAAAAATCGAAAAACTTCTCGATTGTTTCGAATTGTTGCGATTCGACATTTGTTGACTCAATTGAATTGAAACATCTCTCAATCGCCCATCGTTAAATCTAACCAATATTATAAATGTGAAAAAGAGTTTGTTACCTCTTTGTGCCTCAGCGGGACAACCAATCGGGATGAAATTTGGTACGCAAGTGAACCGACATTTATACTTTTATCCCGAGAAAACATAAGATCCTCGAAAATACCATGGGTCAAATGCTAGTAATTAATCAATATTATACAAATACTTGTTACTTACTATAAAAAATTTGAAAGTTTTTAGGATGTGAAGATATTTGTTTTGTTAGCTCTTTCAAGCAAATACTATGAACGGATTTCGATGAATCTTGGTATATAGATAGATCATACCCTGGAATAACATGCACATTGGTTACTTTTTATCCCGGGAACGCGGAGGACTGCTATTATTTAATTTAGTATTTCTAGATTTATTTACTGTTTTTTTAATATCATTTGATTTTTTTTTAACCAGGTTCAATTATGGATTCCGATATGTTTCGTAGCAGTATGCTCCTTACTACTAGTGGTGCCAATAGTGAGCGAGCCTGTCGCAGTTTTGACCGGTGCAGCAATAACCTTAGCCGGAGTACCAGTCTATTACGTGTTAATAAAACATGAACCACAATGCGTTAAAGATGCCTCCGGTAAGTTCTTTAAGTGCTTACTTTAAAAACACTTTTTTTTTAATTTCAGTTTAAGTTGGAAATCTGTCCACAAGCACGTACGTAATATGTTCCGACAGCTGCATTTAAGAGCCCTTCTAGGCTTTGTGGCATCAATTAGCCATCACTGACCATGGTGAGATTGTAATCAAACGACTTGTGTTTATGTATCGTAAAAAAATACGGCGAGCAGTCCAGTATGATAAAACTCGATTATCTGAACATGATATTAGATTGACATTATAGTATATCGATCGAAAAAATCATAATTTCAACCTCAATATTTTATTGCAGTAAAATTCACCCACATCTGCCAAAAGCTGTTCATGTCCGCAGTAGAAGAAAAAGAAGAATGAACTGAAATAACCGGTAAATTAGGATAATTTGAAACCTTTGAATCTCAGCCCTGTCTCACAATTTATTTTCTTTTTTTTATAGTTTTAATACTTTTTTTTGTAAGGTTGTGTTTAATTTTAGGGACTTACTTACAGATATACTGTTACTTAACTACCTTACTAAGAGACTATTTCTTAATATTTATAAGGCGTCAATTCAATACGATGAACAGACGCACTACTCGAGTGATTACTTAAAATAAAATGTGTTGTTTTAAATGGCAAAGTGGTTCGTTGCGCAAAGAGAAGCTCTTTGCTGCAGTAACATCTAAGTCTAGGGTCGGTTCAAACATCTTTACATTTTTTTTACGCTCGGGATCTAAACGGGTTCCTATTGCTATAAGATAAGCATACGTCTGTCACAGAGCTGATCATCAGTATTTTGTTTAGGCGGTTTGGAAAGTGACTTTAATATTGGAAGCTCTCATTAGAATATAATAAGCCCCTGTTATTTAACAACTAAATAGGCATATGAATTTGTAACAACATTAACATTTTCCTAAAGGTATTATTAGTCATTTTATACGCGCTACTCTTTTGTTTCTCGCATCGATACTATTTGAGTAAATGTTATTTTTTTTAACCTACAATAAATGCAACCGTTTGGTTTTAATTTACCCTTTTAATTTTTAGTACCTAGGAAAATTATAAAAATATCAAAAATAGGTTGATAGATAAGTCATGCTTTTCTTTTTTTATAATGATTTATATGTTAAGAAATACTTTTTTTGTTAATCATACACGACATTATTAGTCGTCTAGACTGTACTAGTTAATTTTTATAGGAATCATTATAGCACTTACGGTTCGAATATAAATAATGTGAATTAAAATATTAAATAAATAATACGACTCCTGTTTAAATATATTGTATAATAACTTACAATATACATTATTTTGTATGCTTTTAGAGGCTTTGCTTATAACTGAGTATGATGTAAGAAAACGTATAATCTTTGATACTAATAAATTTTAATTATAATTTATAACAGTATAATAATTGGATGGCAAATATTTATCTACATTTTCGAAATGTGCCTTAAAACTAAATTATTGATAGATGCTACATTACAAACTGATAAATAATTAATTAGACTTTGTAAAACCTTTTTGATGATTATTGAATTATTACGATGTAAATGTGATATGACATTAACATAGCCGAGGGACGTTATAGTTAGTCGTTTACTTCATCGGTTACTTAATACATGTATGTATTATTATTTTATCACCAACTATAAAATACCTCTTTTCATGGAAATTATAGTTTAGGTAAATAATATGTCATATAACAAACAACGCATCTGTAACGTTTTTTTATGTCTAAGACCTATACTCTATCATCATCAATCAGTAATTTAGGCCCAGTTTCTGCTGAATTTAATGGAAAATGGTCATGTGGCTGCCTTATTTTTGGAAAATTTTCTTAAAGCACTTCTAAGGGGCATGTCTCATGTTAGAGGGATTTAATCCAGTGAAAGTCAGGGCCGCTTCAGACTGAAATATGCAGTCAGTTTATTAACGCCGTTGCTATATGTGATGTTGAGCTTAAAATGTTACCAATTTTTATTCAGTGTATAGTTTATTGCTGTATTTTTTACAACCATGGCACCAATTACCGCCCATACCTACATACAATACGCTCATTAATTACAATAGAACTAGCTTTCGTCCAGCGGATTTACTTACGTTTTCGTGGGATCTTAATATCATATTTTCAGGGTAAAACGTATCCTTCATTTCATTCATGAATAAAGGTGACGTTACCGCACGATTCATAATGGCCCAATATGTTTTCATATATTCATACATTCAGTTTATATATTGTATGAATTAGAGTTGTTTAAATAATGTCAAAGACATGTAAATTGTATTAAAATTGAATAGGGTGAAATATGATTTACGTCAGCGTAACTTTGTAGTTGGCTGTATCAAATAAGTACTAACAAATGAGATTTACTCTCTATCTCTCTCTCTTATTATTTATTAGTTAGATTAAGAAGTTTGGTTTCATCCAAGAAACATGGTCATGAGCTTCAGGATTATTTTTACTGCTCGGATATATTTATGTCCAACTATGATCTGCCACTGAGTCTATGCAGCACCTACTTACGATCTTGTAAAATTTTAATGACCATAGGTATACTTTAGTATTATTATATGAAAAGTAACAACAGCGATCAAAATATTGGAATATAAGTTTAGACGAGATTTAGAGATGGGCTGTTTATTATTTAAATTCTACTTATGTTGGTGAATGATTATTTATTATTTTTGTTCTGTCCAGTTATGTACCTGCCTAAAAATAACATTTCGTTTGGTGCCAAATAACGTTTGATGTGATTTCTGATTTTTAACGCTTTTTACGACTGTAAATTTATTAATATACAATTTTCGGTGTTAAATGTGTTTGTTATTTCATATTAGTGCCTGAGCGAGCTTCGCTCGGAGTTGTTTTTTTTATTATAACTTTATTGCATTATATACCTATTACAAAATAAAACTAACATCAAAGTGTATACCTGCCCACCCACTACTATACCACTACCTCATAATGCTTACTGGCCGGATAAGTTACATAGCTCTTAGAACTGAAAATAGTATTTTGACACTAAAAACCGACAAATTCTAATATTTTGCGACATTTTTAGCAAATTAGGGACTATTCCTTTAATTATATTGTTTTAATTTATTTTTAATATAGGTATTCTATGCACTATTCCACGCACTGATGTTTTTATTCGAACCTGGTTGTTATCAAGAAATCGGTCTTATGCTCGTCACTACTACTTGTTCTGTTGACTTGACTTTATCAGAATTGTTAGTAAATTGGCTATTAAGTTTTACGTTTTACCAATTTCTTATTGTTTCACACCGATAGGCACTCTCGTTCATATCCATTTACTTGTAGTTCGACAAACAAATTGACTCAAGATGGGACTCTTTATCGCTGTTTTAGTAATAACGTTTTTGCGACCGGTAATTATTAAATTTTATAGCTATTAATGACAGTAAGATCAGAATATATTATCAAGTTTCTTGGCGAATTTGAATTTATTGTGTATTCAAAATATTTTGACTATTTAGAGTGTTTTCAGAGCTCATCATTGCGCGGCCATTACACAAACTCATCGCACGAGTTCACGACACCTATCGATGAGATCGGGCCCATGATGCCTGATGAGGGATTCCAACAGTCTACCGTGATAGCGGGCCTCATGCCCGATTCCTTCGGAGAAATGTTCAACTTTCTAGATGGAGACAGCTTTGGGATAGGTAAATATAGGTACAAGTTCCTAATCCAAATCTCAGATTTAAATAACAGTTCAATTAGGTAGGCAGGTATATTGTGTTTCCAGCTATTGTTAAATAAATACTTGTTTAAAATACCTACCTACCTATATATATTTTTAAATCAGGACCTATGCATGAATTCGTATACGGCTGGCAGGCGATAGTGAATACTATGAGTATGAAGAATAACGTGGAAGTTCGTAAGCGTGCCGGCCTTCAGCGCTTCGCGCTAGCTGGTATTAACGGGATCACGCTGATTTCCCACATAGGAGTGACAGAGATCATGATAAATGCCACGAGAAGTTACTGCTTCGGTGGTGTATCACGTCCTCCTGGCAGGCGGAGTGTCATCTGTAAGGTTTGTTTACAAAAAGTTTGTTAACTCATATTCTTCATCAGCAAATAGGTGAGTTCTGTCGGTCAAAACAAAAAATATCAATTTATAATTCGTAGCAAAGAACAAATTAAATTTCAAATAAAAATTGTCTGACAAGTCTGGAAAAATATTTACAGGAGATTATTCACATTAATTTCAGGGCGCAATGTATCAAGAGGGTCGATTCACATGCAAGGTTCCATATTTACGGTTCCCCACAGTTCTTGGCTATCGATACTGCATCGATAAGTACGCTGCTGTGAATAGTCTTGATGGAACCCAAAAAAGTATGTATTTACATTTTGAATAGAGGGTGGGAATCATATATAGCTAGTAATCATAAAGTAAACTTATGATCGTGTTATTATTTTCGCACCACACGTTTGCTTTATTTGACTCTATCCAAAGAAATTAAAGCATACTTTAATTTCTCTTACTATCTTACTGTCAAACTGATATTAGGCACAAACCTCCAAACATTGTTACATTTTTTACATAGATTGTTAATGGCTTTGTTACAGCAACATACTGTGCAAGAGGAGAATCAGTTCCAAAGTTTCATTACGATTATATATGTGAGAGAAGAGACATTAAAATAAAACGAATCAATCTAACAGATCCTAATGAAAGATTCAATATTCGAAACCCTGTTGTACGAAGAGCAGAATATTATAGAGCACCATACGACATTTTGAAAGCATGTCCAGATTGGTATGAAAATGGAAATCTAATAATCTCTACTCGCTTTTGTAGTAGCTAAATTTACATAAGTTAATCTTAACTCATGTTTGCGTTAATCTGATCAAAGATGTACCATTGTTAAATTAGAAGTGATCAGTTTTAAAACCTTTTTGCTTGTAGCCAGTTATCATAGCTCGCTATGTCCAGCCCTTTGTAAAATCATTTTGTTTGAGTATTTCTGTGACAGACAAGAGAATTGTCTGCTTATATTGTCTTAGGTACAGATAGGCGCTGCGCTGGCCGCTGCACACTAAATGTAGCATTAAAGTGGTCATGCTTAAAGTTTTGTTGGTTGCGCACAAGTAGCTACTTTTAAATGGCACGTCAGCGCGTGCTAAAACATTATAAAAACTGTGTTTGGAATGTGACCAAAGAAGGTGTTTAGCATCAGGGAATACTTTTTTGAAAGGTTATAAATAATTTTAGCATTTCCTTACAAAATGTTTCTAATAAGGTATGGTTGCAACCTTCGAATTGCTCCTGAGTTACTGCACCAAGACCTACCAGCAGCTCTAATGGATGCAAATGAAACGGCTTTTGTTGGACACGGTGGGAAATATTGGCTTGCATTGTATTACACTCAGGTATTTATTATTATATTATTTTTATAATAATTCATAGTTATGCATATGTTATGCATTCGCTAAATAAATATGCCTTACTAAGAGTGAGGCATATTTATTATATCCTGTATATACCGCGGTTAGCATACTCGGGCCAACATTATTTATATTATTATACATTAACGACATCCATGACTTTCAAATCGAAAATGCAGAAATTATATGTTGTTTCATGGATCTTTATGGCCGGAGTATTTGTCTTATGCTGAGCTGGGTATAAATCAAGTTTCGAGCTGGTTGCAAAGGAATATTTTAACATTGAATACACGAAAGACTGTTCACCTATGTTTTATCGCATCGTTACAAATGGCCCGTTTTGACTGGAGAGCGTCTCTTCTTGTCGCGTTTAGTTTTTGGCATCTAGACGTATCATGTATTTGTGCTATCTAATGGCATCACTACGTTTGAGTGCGAATAAAGACTTACCAGAGATATATTATGCTACACTTTTCACAACTATCATAATTTCGTAATGGTAATACTAAGGCAATATAATTTTTATTTCAGCTGTCGACGTATGCAATATATTTCCAAGCTCATGGAGAGTACCCGTGGCAATCTAATAGACCTATCGTATCTATCGATAAAGGTAAAATAAAATAAATATTATTGCTTGCTAGATTAATCGACCCGTTGAAGGAATATCTGAAGTTCTTTATTATAATGACATCTGACTCTTGTTATTTGAAAACCAACTTACGGCAGTTAAATGATGACATCCTTTTTTCTAGGTGGAATTTGGGAACAGTTGCTCAAAGCAAATATTGGTCCAGATATGAACTTACATTATAACCTCAATGGTATTTACAATAGATATCCAAGTGGATCTTCATTCCCTGATCTCATGAGAAATGATGGCCAGGTAATTCATATATATGTATTTAAAAAAAATGAATATTATATTAACCAGAAGGGCGTCGAGAGACCGGCACCCGGACAGTAAAAAAGACCGGCGAATGTCGGTAGCCAGTTTCAATTTTCAAAGAATATGTATAAGTGTTGCCGTTATGACAACAAATAAAAATAAAATAAAGATAAAAATTAAAGGTGGTCCCCATACAAAAATACTCTCATGAACCGTAATAGGTAGACAGACAGTTAAAATACGCGTAATATTTCTGTTGTAGTACCATGGTGCGGAGGAACCCTTTGTGTGCGAGTCCGACTCACACTTGGCCAAATTTTTGGTGTGTATGTATGATGATACTATTATAATGTGTATATACCATTTTTATAATATTTCAGGTTCAAGCAGCAAACTTCAGGACCGAAACTCGAGATGGAGCTCCTGAGGAATTATTAATTGGGAATAATCATATATCAGCTGATGCAGCAGGTACATAATATGTCGCCTTTGTGTACCCTATTTTTATCCTATTATTTTTAGATTTATTTTTTATATCTAATTTTGAAGCAGTTGAACTTATGATACCTATTTACCTCCTTGTATTTTAGGTGGTGAACCCAACGTCGGTGGTTACAAATTCTTACACGACTCACAAATTCAACCAAGTTTTGATCATGGAAAAAATATATAAAACAAAGTAACTAGGTTTCGAGTTTAATTGTGTTATGTATATAACTAATTAAATATAAAATATACTTACCTTACATACAGAAAAAAGTGTTTTGTTGTTTAACTCAATCCTGCCTTAGTAGATACCTAAGTCAGCATTTATTTACCTACAGGCATGGACGTATAAAAAAAGACGGACAGAGTATGGGCTAAACATAAAGTGAAAATAGCAATGGCGGCGACGCATCCATGTGTGAGTCCCAGAGTTGCTCGCGACGTAATGGCGACCGACTGGCTTACTATGGTGAGAGTGTGTGCGTGTCGCATTGTATGTACAAAACGGCCGGCTTACTATGGTGCTTTAGTTTGCTGGTTCGTCGTGCCCTTACCAAGGACACGGTAGCACCCATGCCCCCACTAAATAGGCCCAATCTCCCTCCCGCTTTCGATGACGATGATAAAACAGAATGCCTCGCTGAAAGCTTAGAGCTTCAGTGCACGCCCAGTACCCTCCCGATAGACCCGAGTCATTTGGACGAAGTCAACTCTGAAGTTGAACGGAGAGCCGCCCTCCCATTGCCACCCCCCCCTCTCAGCGAAGAGGATGACCCCCTTCCTCCCGCGACCCCTGACGAGGTCAAATCGATCATCAGGAACTTACACCCGCGGAAGGCCCCGGGCTCGGACAAAATCACTAACAAAGTGATCAAACTCTTCCCCGCCCACCTTATAATACTGCTAACATCCATATTTAACGCTGCCCTCTCTTGTAATATTTTTCCACATCAGTGGAAAGAGGCCCATGTAATTGGAATCCATAAGCCCGGCAAACCCAGGTCCGAGCCCTCCAGTTACCGCCCCATAAGTCTATTAAATGTCTTGGGCAAGATATATGAGAGACTGATCTATATCCGCCTCAAAACATATGCCGACGCCAATAATCTCATCCCTGACGAACAATTTGGCTTCCGAGCCAAACATTCTTGTGTTCAACAAGTACATCGTATTGTTGAACACATCTCTTCCCAGTACCAAGAGCGTAACATGACAGGCGTCTTATTCTTCGATGTCGCGAAGGCATTTGACAAAGTGTGGCACAATGGCTTAATCTTTAAGCTATTCACCTTAGGTGTTCCACATAGACTCGTGCTTATCTTACGAGATTATTTGTCAAATCGCCACTTTCGATATCGCATTCTAGGCGTACTCTCCTCCCCTCACCCCATCGGTGCCGGTGTCCCTCAGGGCTCGGTACTGTCTCCCTTGCTATTCTCACTCTACACGAGTGATATGCCAAAGACCGACAAAGTGCAGTTAGCTCTTTTTGCGGACGACACCGCGGTCTACTGCTCTAGTAAGTCCCCCTCGGTCATTGTTAAGAACCTCCAAACCGCGGCTAACGCCCTAGGCGCCTGGTTTCGGAAATGGAGGATCGAAATCAACCCAGTCAAAAGCCAGGCGGTCCTATTCTACAGACCCTACCATCGAGGTACCCCCACCCCTCCAAAGGCAGTTACTCTATTCGGTGAACCAATCCCCTGGGAAAGGCAAGCCAAATATCTCGGAGTAATTCTCGATGATCGTTTGACCTTTGATGCCCACATTAAAGCGGTCCGCGCGCGCGCCGCCTTTGTGTTAGGGCGCCTCCACTTTTTATTGAATCATAAGTCTAAACTTGCCCTCAAAAGCAAGGTTAGACTATATACCACGTGTATCCGCCCCATTATGACCTATGCTAGTACTGTGTTCGCACATGCAGCTCCTGCACGGATCCATAGCCTTCAGGTGATTCAAAACCGTTTCATGCGCAAAGCCACGGGCGCTCCGTGGTACATGCGTAATGAAAACCTCCACATTGATTTAGGTCTCCCCACGTTAAAACAATTTATAAAACGCGCCTCACGCAGATTTTTCAATACCGCCGTTAATCACCGCAACCCTCTTATAGTGAAAGCCGCAACGTACACGCCCTCCCGTATACTCCGTATCCTTAGACCAAGGCAAGCCCTCAGCGAGCCGGATGACCCCATAACATTAGCTCAGATCGAAGCTGACGAAGCCCGTAAAAGTACACAACACACTACACAAAACCGATTACGCTACCGTCCTCGACGGCGAGGACCGCCGCGACGTCCCAGTCAGTCTCGTCCCGTTCAAGCGGCCCGAGCTGCCATTAGTAATCCGACCGCCCCCAATTAGTCGTAACTCGTACAAAGTCCTCCCCTTCCCCCGGTAACGCCCTGAGCCGAGGTTCGTACCCCACTCGGGGGTGCCCTCAGGCGTGGTTACCTAAATGTTACCCGGCTGAGAGCTGTCTGCGCTCGCCGATTGTCCGGTAAGGTTGGAGCAGCCATCAGAGGCTACCAACTTTAGTCCTTTCAAAAAAAATTGCTGGTTCGTAAAATGGCGTCCGTCTTTTTTTATACGTCCATGCCTACAGGAGTTTTTTATAAATACTAAATACTGGAGATAGCAAATTTGACTCAATGGAAACATTCCTTTATTTTAAAAAAAAAACATTTGTATTCAAAGATTTCTTATTGTCAGGAGATGGTTCTTACGTGCGCGGAAAATTAGAAAATTTGTAAAAGTCGATGACCATATTACGCGATTGATAGAATGCACGCTGAAAAATGCATCGTTCGGAATTATATTGATAAAATAAGTAATCTATCATTTCTTAGTGCACATTTCACAGTCGATTCAATCGAAAAATTTATGAAAATTTGTACAGCAAGTTTTTTGAGAAGTGTGTTCATCACGGTTAGTTCAGAGCAATCACCTAATTCTACTGCGGAACTACCAGGATAGCAAAGTTCTAGGTATGTAGGTCCCAGTTTTTAAGCTATTGCATAGCTTCTATCGCGGGCCTTGAGCGTATAGACCGAATCTAGAAATTCCGTAACGAAAATAACCTAACACCCCCCACTCCGGCCGGCAGAGCGGTGATATTTTTTAGTTTTGCCATCTATCCATGAATAGCAGAACTTTTAATGACTTTTTGAAATATCACGCTTGCCTCTTTAGTTAAGCAACTCGTCTCTAGGTGGCATTGGTTGTATCGGCGTTACTGTGCATGCGTAAACCCCCTCTTCGCCCCGCAATCTGGTGACTCATGCCTGCTTAGAGTTTCGGCGTTAGGGCACCTCCTCTTTGTATTTATACTTCATGGTACGACTCTACGAAGATCGCACGAATCGAGACGAGCTGCTCCGAAATCGGACGAATACGTAATCAGCTGTTTGTGAGAAATTATATAGGTGTATTAGGTATTTATCAATCTATGTACAACAGTGAATGTCTGTACTCGTATAATTTGTGTACAGTGTTTTAAATATGAATAAACAAAGTGCATTTATTAATGAAGAAAGTCACGAAAAAATATTTTCCAGATATTTAGAAGATATCAAGTCTAAAACTTATGTTTCTTATTTCAGTTACCATAAACCTATAGTTTCAATGATAAATACTCCTGAATAACCTACATATATTGTAAGATAATAAAAATATTTTGAACAATCTTAACTTCTCATTTATTAAACGAAAAAAAAATTGTTTTCTTATCGGTCACCACACTCAAAAATTGTAACTTGAATTAATATCTAAGAAAAAAAACAAAGGAAAAAAAATACTGCATAAATAAAATTAATAAATAATTATAATAGTATAAGTTGATAAAAACAGCTATGCAATAGCTTTACCGCGGCAGTCTCCGAGTGCCACACGTCTTTTTTTTTTATTATCAGTGCAGGACAACGTCTGCTGGACCAGCTAGTTAAATTATATTAATTAATGTTCTTTGCATCGACCAGCCATTGTAGAGATCCTTGGGGGAGGCCCTTGTCCAGCCGTGGACGTCTTTCGGCTGATAAAATGATGATATTATTTGCCTAAGTTTATAGGTATCTACCGTGCCATATTGTAGATAGGTAGTAGATAACGATGGTTAAAATATATTTCCGAGCGAAATTAGCGGTACTGGATGTTCTAGGGTATAAAATATGAATATTTTGTCAAAATATTATAATCATCGACCTTTGTCATGGCTTATCTTACTAAAGGTCGGTTTCTCGTACATTTTAGTTAAAGTTATAGTCAAAGTTACCTATATTTAAGCGCTGAAAGAAAGCAAATGGGGTTGCTCGTATCACTTTAACTAAAATTTTAACCGTAACCATAACCGACCGATGGAGATCGGTCATCGTCAAAGTGACTCTACGGCAAGGTATGGTAATAGTTACGTTAAACTTTGACTATAACTTTAACTAACATGTACGAGCAACGGACCCTTAGGCGTTTAAATTCTCTGTGGAGGCTTAGAAGAACCAGCGAGGGATCCCTTGTGTCTAGCCCTAGTTCAAGGGTCCGTGTTGCATTTATGCCTAGCCTTTGGATAGGTCCTACAAAATACAGGAAAAATAATCAAAACGGCTTGGGAACTTGAACTCAGTAGGTATAATTCAGTTTATTAGAATACTTTTGGTCTTATTTCGGGATCTGGATCTGGGTAATATTGTAGTAAATCTGCCACAGGTGCTTCTTGATCTTCGTAAAAGTCACAGGCTAGAAGATATTCCCTTTTCGAATAATCATCACCTTTGCAAAACATTTCACCTGAAACAATTACAAGAGTTTTAAAATGGAATAAACATTTATAAATAACAATTTTATTTTTTATAAATGTAATTTGTAGGTATATTTGTTGTAAATATTGTTAATAATAAAGCTACACATTAACAATTGTTTAGTGTGTTATTGTGTTCTAGTAAAAAAATATAATACTTAAATTGATTTTATTTTTATCAATAGTTTAATAAAAATCATCGACCTTTCTAAGAATGGGTTAGGTACAACGATAAATTAAAATGTAAGTACCTAATATTCCTATGATATTCTTACCTTCAATATCCATAATGTGAACTGCACTCTTCGATTCAAGGGCACCCACACAATAATGTTCCTCTGTTAGATCGGGATGCCAATACATAATAGCATCTCTGCAAGAACTTCCTGCGATGGGTAAGAGAATTCTGTCCTACAACAGAATTTAAAACATTAATCACATAGGTAATCCAAATATGAATATGTATGTAGGTAATTTAACTGTTTAATATAAATGAACGAATATAACAAAATAAAATCGGACAAGTGCGAGTCTGACTCGCGCACCGAGGGTTCCGTAATTTCCTATGTTACTCTAAATACCATAGACTTCTTATAGGTTTTCCTGTAATCTATAGGTAAAGAACTAGGTATTTTCTGTATTTTTTTTTCAATATTTTTGACAGACAGACACACGAGTGATCCTATAAGGGTCCAGTTTTTTCTTTAAGTTCCAGAACCCTAAACAATTGCATAGTAAGTAGGTTACCTCTGCAATTTTATCACAGTAGAAAATTTTATTCTTCTGACTGATCTCAATTCCATTCAGCAATAGGTATTGGTCGAGTAGATTAGTAATTATTTATTACTTACCTTGCAAATTATTTTATTATTAACAATTGGTTCTTTAACTTCACCAGTACAAAAGAATTTTCGTTTTTTCCTCATAATGAGAGTACTTATTTCCAAAACAGTTTTTATACTATTTCCTGAAGAAGAAAAATTTGTGGGTATAGATCGACCTACATATTTTGATGAAATAATGATAAATATTGACAATTCTTATTGAGTAGATATTTATACCCTTTTCGCCGTTTATTGCCTCGAGTTCTCGCATACCCCTTGCTTGTGTTTCTCTGCTATTTTGTTGTTTCATATAATTTGCTAATCTGTACATTGCGTCTACAAATTCATCGATTGGTCCTATAAAAAGGTTCAAGACTTTAGTACCTAATGACATATTATTAAATATTCATACAAAAAAATATGTTTGTCACATAACTACTTACCTGTGCCAAAACTACCACCATCCAAGTAGTTGAGAAACTGATAAAATCTAAGTGCTTCATCGGATTCTATTTCATCCATTACCGGTCTCTAAAGAAATATAAAAAAATCATTACACTGACTGAATCATGGTGTAAAAAATTAGGGTGATCGAACTGCATAAAAATTCTGTTTGATTATTGTTCAAGATGGCGAATCCAACAAGGGTTATATTTAAAAAAATATTACCCGTATGTTAAGCATTTAATAGATCAAAATTATTACAAATTTTCCACTCCATGCACCGACATCGGAATAGAGTGAATTAACTCGGCTTGGCATCCAATCCAAAGATGAACGAGCTATCAGAACAGGATGCTGAAACAAGCGAAAAAATAAGAATCAAATAAAGTCTGCGATTGCGTTAGCCTGCGGGTCCCATAACTACATAGTACCTAAATGAATAGTTCATACATAAAAAATAAATTGAGTTAAAGAGAATTTAAAGTAGGTAATATTAACCAATGAAGATAATTTTGATAATCCATTTTTTACAAAAAATGTAAGGATAACTGCCAAGAGTACCCACAAACACAACATTTTTCTCCAAACACTTCTAAAATACTATTTTGATAAAAATGTGATATATTTATCATGACTAGTTAGTTAGTTCGTTTAATTTTGCTTGTTAGGTGGAAATAACGATTACGATTAGATTGTAGGTATTTTTACCTACTACAACCTACTGTTTGCTACCCAGTTTTGCCACCATAATATCCAGTTTTATCTAGGTGTATATACAGTGTGTCTGGTCATGAACTACCGATATTTTAGGTACTTATATTTCAACACATTTTATACCTACAAATATACACGACACACTCGGGTCTAGCCTCCCCCCCTCTATGTGGCAGCCATTTGTGTTTCTTCTTGAGACATTCTCTACGTGTTACCTCTCTACCATTACTTTAAGAATTATTGTTGTTAGAACATAGCATATGCGCAAGCATAAAAGGGTGATATCCATTTAATAATGTAATTTATAGGTAAAAAATAACAATAATTCTGAAATTAATAGACATACAGCCATAAAATGAATGTTGTATTGTAGCTTAGCTCAAAATCTATCGAATAAGTATAAAAAATACATACTAAATATCTCGGGACATTTCTTCACACACGGTTATCTGATCCCAAACTAAGCAGAGCTTGTACTATGGAAACCAGATAACTGATATACTACAAATACTACTGTTTTTTTTTTGTAAATACATACTTATATAGATAATTACACCCAGACTCAGGACAAACAGACATGTTCATGCACACAAATGTTTGTCCTGGATGGGAATCGAACCCACGACCAGCGGCGAGATAGGTGGCGTCTTAACCAACTGCGCCAAAGGTTAGGTACGAATAAGAACAACGTTACTTCGTATTTTTAAATGATAGACAATATTGTTACCCTTTGATTATGCTTATTTTTATCTCAGTGGGATTAAAACTTTGATACATGTTTTTTTTTGTAAATAACGTAGAGAATATCTCAAGAAGAAATACAAATGGCTGCCACATAGAGGGGGAGAGGTTAGACCCGAGTGTGTCGTGTATTTTTGTATAAAAAGTGTTGATATATAAGTAACTAAAATATCGCTAGTTCATGAGCAAAAAACAAAAACGCTGTATAAAAATTAATTCCTATTTCCCATGGTCACGCGATCAGGCATTTAAGGCTGGGGCATTTAGGGCTGGACCGATTGGACGTTGGACGAAACACAAAAAAAAGAATTAAAGAATTCTTTTTTTTATGTTGTTATTGTCACTGTCAGGAGAAAGAAAGTTGCACAGAACAACAATATTTGGCGGTCCGAGGACCGATCATTCACAGTCCGGCCGGATCCGGACACGAACCGCGGTCCGTCTGTTGCCTATCCCTGATTGATCCCTGATCAACACTAATATATACTAGGTAATAATATCCCGGGAACAGCTTGTACCTAAATAATAAAGCTGAAGAGTTTGAACGCGCTAATCTCCAGAGTTGCTCGTCCAATTTGAAAAATTCTTTCACTAATACGAACCAGACGAAGCTACATAATCCCTGAAGGTTACTCCCACTCGACACGATGGCTGGCGCGATAAGATACGCTCACAAACTAAGTAGAGATACTGCTTTGCTTGCGATCAAGCTTGCGATAGATGTTTGTGTGTTAGGAAGGGAAGGATTTGCCATATATAATCTGGCAACGCTGATGGCACTGCCTGCTGTCCTGCGTTGCCAGAAGGTTACATTTCTTAAATTTTTCGTAACTTTTAACCCCCTCGCGTAACATGTAAGTAATTTTTATATATAAGGCATTTTTCGTAACTTTTGAGAACAACGAGATTTGTAAAAAAACGAACGCATTTCAATTCAACGCATCCAAATTGAACGCACCTAAAACTCACTTTATTCACTCCATATCACACTCAGAGATGGCTCTGAATGGAAAGTGGTACACTGGAATAAAGTGATCTGTGATGGAAAGCGCCAATACAAAATGAAACGTATTCTGGATGGATATATATTTTATATTAAAACTTGATTTTGCTTGAGCGAGTGCGCGCACGTTCCCTACTTCCCGAATCGCCGCCGTTCGCGGTGTCGTTCGTAGCTCTACAGAAATGCCTGATTGTGATTTGTTTTGTTTCGTTGCGGTAATGTTTGTTGTCGTACAACTCTGAAAAAGTGCGTGAGTGAAGTTCCGGTGATTTATATTCCACTATTTGGTTAACATCAATTTGCCTCCGACCCCAAAAACACATAATTTAAAAAAATAATCGGACAAGTGCGAGTTAAACTCGCGTGGAAATATGTACATATTTAACTAAGTTGTCATATTCATAAATATTTTTAAATCTGACCCAAATTTGTTGATGGTAACTATAAAAAGTTTTTTTTAGGTCAAACTTGTTTTCTAAAAATAAAACCTAGATATCTAGATCGATTTATCGCTCCCGAAACCAAATTTCATGAAAATAGTTGGAGCCATTTACGATATTCAGATTATATCCATGAATTGCTCGTTTAAAGGTATTATATATTAGATTATTCTTATAGGTTTTCCTGTAGTCTATAGATAAAAAACTATTATTTGTATTTTTTTCAAAATGTTTGGCCCAGTAGTTTCGGAGATAAGGGATGGACAATTTTCGCCAATTTTTCGACTATTTTCTTAAATAACTTCAAAACTATATATTAAAACTAAACAAAAATATATATTTGAGATCCTCACAACAAGCCCTTTCATTTGATATGTTACACAATATAGTCTGCAAAACTTTTTTTTTATTTTCTAATTTAACCCCATGTTTGAAATTAATTTATTTACGTAACACGTTCATGTTTGGTTCAGTGACATACATTATGTGTACCGACTTTCAACTCAACCCAGTGCAATATTTTCGGACAGACGGACAAACGCACGAGTAATCGTATAAGGGTTCCGATTTTTTTAAGTTCCGGAACCCTAATAATACAATAATGTAACTTTTGCAGCAAAAGTGTAACATTTCAGGAAACGAATCGTAACTTACGACTCAAGGGCCCTGGCAACACTGCTACTGTCACTTTGTAGGCCAAATTGGCGCCTTTTTATCTGTCTTTTGACTAGGTACCTACTTTGATCAGGCAACGCAATATCAATTCAATTCAATACCTACCACCAGTTAGTTAGTACATACATACTCTATTGCAATATTGCATCGTATGTAATCGATCAATAATTCATTAGTATTACGAGAGTCCCTGGGAATTTTTCCTGTCCTGTGAGGTCTCTTTCTGTTCTATGTAGGTACGTCGTCGCGGTCGACCAAGATAAAATATAAAAATGCATGTACGCGTTAGATTGTGTAGTAAATCAGATACAATAGTGGTCGTTGAATCAAAGTTGACGAAGATCGAGCAATTTCGCAGAATTATCCGAGACAAGTTGGGCATCGATCCGAATCTCCAACGGTTAGTCTATGGTGGAAAACTGGTAAGTTATGTTAAATACTGCTTCATCTTTGATTGTAGGTATATTCCGCCTTACAAACCGGAGAACTATTCTTATAATACATAAGATCCAGTAGTTTTGTAGAACATGGTTAACTAATGTGTTTTGCTTAACAGTTTAGGTACCTAACCAAGGCCAATTTGTAGTAAGTAGACACAAAATAATTTCATTTCTTAAAATATTGTTTCTTTAGGTTCTAGTCCACCAATATCCTTAAATACCGAATTTGGACTACCTATTTCTTTAGCATTAATATTAAAAATCTTTAAACTATAAATATTGATATATAATTATTTACACCTTTCTATAAATACAATTTATAAGATGATCCAACTAAGTTGAAGGCGTGGGCTACTGGGACACCCATGGCTTGTTATACAACACAGTTCAAATCAATAGCCATGGGCCACCTACGGCTTGTTATATACCAAGTAGGTAGGTACATAAATCAATAACTCTGTCTGGAGCCATTTTGTTTCCAGATATTACCTAGGATAGACATATCAGATCAAAGTGATGAAGTACCTACTGATATTGGCTCACAGTTACATTAAAATTATAACTTTTCTTTATATTTAATATTAATATCATAAAAAATCTTGATGAATGTAGAATAAAAATCAAAATGTAAGTGTTTATCAGTGCATATTTTTGATGCTCAACAGTAAGTAATATTTATCTTCAATTACCTTTGAAAAGTAATAGAATTCCAAGTATTCAATTAATAGATTAGCTACTGGCTTTATTTATTTGATGATTTACATGATTTTCTTATATATTAAACTAAAAAGCAACCCACCCCTAGATTTGCATGAGTGGGATATAGATTAAAAAATATAGGCTGTGGTGAGAGCGTCCGGTCAGTGACCATCCATTTTGTAGACCTGTTGATATTTCTGTCATTGTTGTAAATGTGTGAAATTTTTTAAATTTAATCTAAATGATATAGTGTAAAAAACAATTATAATCTACATTTAATGCCCAAGTTTACTAATATAAAGATAGGTATTATAGTACACAGTAAATTATTAATTTAATTGTTGTTTTTACTGTGAGTCTACCATAGCAGAACCACATGAAAATGTGTTGCGTGGTGTAGGAGACACAGAAAGTTACCTAGTTTTATTCTACCTAAAGAAGATTGGTAAACTAGACTGTTTTAATCCCACAGCTTGTCCTTGTATGTGTCCGTATATGTACTATTGTGAACGCCGTCAGTTCATAATATACATATATCGCGAAATTGTAAACTGTCGAAAAATTGTGAACTGTACCGTACTGCTTACAGTATAATGTACGATATATGTGTATAAAGGCTCAATATTGGGACCTATACTCTTTCTCATATTTACAAATGATTTGATATCTTCCTTAAACAATGCTATTCCTAGTGTTCCGCTTGTAGTTTTTGCTGATGACACTAATGCCGTTGTTGGAGCCAATAACATCGAAATGCTTAACACTAAAGTTAATTTCACTCTTAAACTATTTAACAGATGGTTCTCTGCTAATAAACTTAATATTAATACAAAGAAAACTAACGTTATGTTATTCAAATCAACTGCTAGAAATGATGATAAATTGGATATTGTTTTAAATGAGGATAAAATAGAACTTGTAGACGTGGTAAAATTCTTGGGTATAAATATAGATGTTTTATTAAACTGGAAAAATGAATTAACTGCAATTGAAAATTCAATAATGTCAGCTTGCTATGCTCTTAGAAGCCTGCGAGATATAGTTGATATTAAACATCTCAAAGCCGTTTATTATGCTTTGGTTGAATCAAAATTACGATATAGCATTCAGTTTTGGGGCAATAGTTATAACTACAATAGTGAAAGGGCATTCAAATTACAAAAAAGAGCTATACGTACAATCGTGCGTATTTCTCAAAGAGAGTCTTGCCATGAACATTTCAAGACCCTGGGGATATTAACTGTGCCTAGTCTTTATATATTAACTGTTATGAACAGCTTTGTTAAGCACTTGCCTGAATATGAAACTAAAGAAGAGAAAATTGAAAGAGTAAACACACGTAGAATGGACTTTAAAATCAAAATTATACCTAAACTTAACGTTGTTAAACACTGTCCGCGGTATCAAGCTGTACAAATATTCAATAAATTGCCACTTGAATTAAAGGGTATTGTTAACAAACCCAGCTTATTCAAAGCCAAGCTGAGGGCCTTCCTATTGGAAAAGTGTCTCTATTCTGTGAATGATTTTATGTGACATGTTGTTTTTATTATTTTTTTAGATTGTGAAAATGATTTAATTTATTTAGATTATTATTTGATTATTATTCGATTATTATTATATTTTGTAATGTACCTAGGATTAGGATTAGATAGGATTTCAGACACAATGTGAATTGTTATTGAATTAAATTGAATGCAAAATGATGAACTGGCATCATGCTTGAGTGCGACGTTGCATGCTGCAATTTATTTGCGTTGCGTTGATAAAATTTGGTATGGAGGCTGCTGATACCCTGGATTAACACATAGGCTACTTTTTATCCCTTGGGAATGCGGATGACACCGCTGGGCGGACGCTAGTTAGTTATATTGATAACTTGATATTTGATTTATTAATAAACCATGATTTATTAAATAGTCACTTGTATATAAGGTTGCCATCTGTCTGGGTTTCCCCGGATTTGTCCTAGTTTAGCGGGCGTCCTGGGCAAATTTGTCAGCACCCCAAGGCCACACTCCGCTACTTTAACTACTTATGGAGCTGCTACTGCTACTTTAAGGAGCTAGGATGGCATAGGTAAAGCTGGCAGGGGGGGATGCACTTATACACCCCAAGCGGGACATCAGTGCAGGCCTCATCACTCCCATACAGAATAAGATAAGAAGAATAAGAGGGCGTCCGGGGAGCGTCAGGGCGGGGTTTTATTTGTAGTCCGGGTTTTTACCGGTCGCCAAAATAAATACAAATGAAGATTTATAACAATTATTTATTTTACTGAGTAACTTTAAGAAATAGATGACAAGTCCGGGTATAAAGCTCCGAAATCCGGGGTTTTCACAATTATTGTCCTGGTTAGTGGACCGCCGCGACGTCCCACTCAGTCTCGTCCCGTTCAAGCGGCCCGAGCTGCCATTAGTAATCCCACCGCCCCCAATTAGTCGTAACTCGTACAAAGTCCTCCCCCTACCCCAGTAACGCCCTGAGCCGAGGTTCGTACCCCATTCGGGGGTGCCCTCAGGCGTTGTTACCTAAATATTACCCGGCTGAGAGCCCTCTGCGCTCGCCGATTTGTCCGGTAAGGTTGTTGCAGCCATCTGAGGCTACCAACTTAGTCCTTTCAAAAAAAAAAAAAACCTGGTTAGCGGATTTTAGAGATGGCAAACCAACTTGTAGGTATATAAAAAAAAGTTGGGTTATTTATAACTCAAGAACTTTCAGAGGATTTGTCTCCACCTCAAATAGAGATATACCTATATCAATAAAAATAACATTTCATTTGCTGACTGATTAAAAAATCTTTCTACATATAAATATCCTGGGACATTCTTCACATTTTCATAGTTATAAAGGTTGATAATTTGATATTATTTATATAATTTAATTAAAATATTGATTTGTGATGGGAATAAGCAATTTAATGTATTTTTTCTTTTTGAACCAAACTTCATTTTATCCTTTGTGGAACAAATATATAATAAACAGCTTACAAGCTACAATTTCTTATGTACATTTTACATTTCAGTTAGAAAATGGGTACACATTCCATGATTACAATATCAAACTGAATGATGTCATTCAACTTATGGTTAGAATACAACCACAGGAAAATTCCAACAGTTACCAAGATAAGACTGAAATAAAAACTAATTGTGATAATGACAGTAGTAAAGAAGAAGACAAAACAAAAAATGCTATCTACCAAGGTAAAGTATTTACTATTTTAAATTTCAGAGTATGGTAATTAAAGAATACAGAATTATTATTATATTAAGAATACAGTAAATGACTGAGAATCTCACCTTGAGGGCCTGCTCCAAAAAACGATACACAAATCATTGTCAAATTAATAACCAATAGAATCTCAGCCAACTGACAATTCATATAGTTGTTCTTAATGGCTAAAAGGTTTCTTTTTCAATTAATAGATGTTGCTTGGATGTACTAACAAAAGGTTTGATGTGTATGTAATACATCTTGTTTGTTTAACAGATTCAGAAAGTAATTTGTATGTTGTTGGAGACTTAGTTGATGTAAGAAATGCAGAACTAGGTGCGTGGTTTGAAGGAAAAATTGTCAGAATAGTATATGACCCAAACGCACAAAACTTGTCACTCATAAATAGCACATCAGATATACCGTCTGATAAAAATGAAAATACTAACAATTTTGACACTGAGAATGACTCAGAAAATAAACCACCAAGTGAGGTCACTACAGGAGAAACATCAAAACCTAAAAAAGGAATAGCAAAATATTTCAGTAATTCATCTAAGCCCGTTAAGAAGAAACAACCTGACAAAGAAACTAAAGAACAGAGTAACTTGGAAACAGATGCTAATTTACTATTTAAAGTTCAAATGGATTCTGAGTAAGTTTGAGAATATTTGTCAGTTTGTAAGAAACTCAAACTTTACTTTGCTAATCTTAAAATCCAATTGTTCCAAAAATGCCAGATCAGTAATGGTGTACTTTCTATGAAATATTGTTTTCATCTGTCACTCAGAAAGTAGGCCATTTCATATCTAAGATGCAGGTTGAAAGTGATAGCAGAAAAGCAATGGCATAAACCTTATACAGCCACACTTCGATAACGTTATAATAATTTAATTTTCTATATCATATTACCATTATAATATTATTAAATAATTGATTTCTTTTTACTTTCTTCATAGTCTAAATAAAAAGTAAACACTTTGCTTTTCCCTCTCACCCATTTCACACTCAAACTATTGTCTAAATATCTCGTGTGTCATATATTTTTCAATTTTAATTTACAGTGAAGAAGATTCCAATTTGTTTTGTAAATTGAAAGAATTAAGACCCAGAGCAAGATCAGTAATTAACATTGAAGATCTAAAAGTAGGACAAAAAGTTATGATAAACTATAATGTGGATGAACCGCTAGAAACAGGATATTGGTGAGTAGAAACAGGATAGTGGTAAATAAATTATTCATTAACAACAATCATAGATAAAATACAATCCAACTATCATTGATAATAACACCAAATCATTGATAATATGATACCAAATAGATACAATGTATACATACACTTTTGTTCCAAATGGGAATTAAGATTTAATAATAATTTACCCCACCCCTACCTTTGACCGCGTCGGTGGAAACGCACCTTAATACCTGTGTCAGTGGAAACGCACCTTAATACCTGTGTCAGTGGAAACGCACCCTAATGACCAAGACACCTCTCAATTTTTATTTTATTTTTTGTATGGAGAAAAACATTGGATTAGACAAAGACTGATGAGATTAGACGAGAGTCCATGTAGACATTCGCTCTCGGCATGTTTCGACGAGTTTGTACAGCCAGCATAAGGCTTTTAAATTCACAACATTTTATTCCCATTTAAAACCATACAACCTATAATTAGTACCTATTCTCACAATAGGTATGACTTCAAAGTAAGTGAAATAAAGAAATTAAGGGCAGCTTACGAGTTAACGGGGACCCTCTATCTTGGACCAGATGCTATACCTCAGGACGACACCAAAGTTAGAGTTCAAGATAAGATATTTGCAATAGAAGAACCAATTCCAGTATCGCAGCGAATTGAGAAGTACAAAACCGCGATTCTTACACCACCTGAGAAAAGTAATTACATAAAGTTATTGTTATCTGCTTACATTTTGACCCATCTTTAGTGTTCCATACCTCAAAGAAAGAATAATTTTATCTTTATAAGTTTAGTTTATCAGTCAGTAAGTTTATTAGTATATCTGTCAGTTTGTTACAATAAATTTTCTTGAAAACATTGCAACATAGGAAATTTCGCAAAATATCAGGCCTCGAGTTATAGCTGTGGTTACAGCACGTTACAGTTCCCTATATCTGTATTTCATTTTCTGAATCGCAGGCATTCCATGATTATTGGGTTCAAAAATAAATAAATAAATGATCCGACGAATTGAGATCCTTTACTGAAGTCGGTCAATGAGAACAAGATTAGTTTATTTTTTCAATATAAAATATTTTCTACTTCACCATGATATTTCTTCAGGATCGGTGCCATTAAATTGTCTTACGTGTCGAGACAACGAGGACGAACTGTGCAAAGACTGTGGCTGCTATCTATGTTCAGGAAAGGAGTTTCCAGAAAAGGTAATGTATTATTTGTTTATTTCAATAGGTTGACCACCACGCTTTTTTCACGCCCCTTTTGAAGAAAATCATGTCGTAGCGCTGAGACAAAACCATAATTAGTAGCTCATTCCATAATCCTAATGGTTCGCAATAGGAACGCCTAACTGAATTGTTTAGTGGATGAACGAGGCAGCGAGGATATGTGTGACGCTGGCACCAGGTTTAACATTTCTTCGGAATAATGTATAATGAGGAGGTGGTAGAGCACGCAGAGTTAGGTTCATAGCCGCGAATACAATATCGTCATTAATACGAATGGCCCGCCTTTGCACCGAGGCAAGTGGATTAAGCTGGTTAGCGGGTGCACCAGCCCAAAGGTCTGAGCTTTGCCTATTTTCTTCATTTCGAGAGGGTATTGACTGTACGTTTCCGACATCCACGCGAACGAAGTCGCGGGCACAGCTAGTAATTAAATAATTAATAAGCAATTACTAAAAGAATACCTACACGGTTTTAGTTATTAGTGTTATTACAATTACGATTTCGACATATTTGTAAAAACAACTTTTTATTATATTATATTATTTTTTATTATATTATTCGCGAGAGATAGCTGTACTCAAAATATTAGCATATTATGTCACTTCTTGTGAGCATTCCTTCTAGTAATAAATGTTGTCCGGTTTCCCTCACAAATCTATGGCGTAGTCGCCACTCAAATAATGGTTCTCTTGATACTTCGATATCATTGTCTACTGCCTGATCGTAAAATGTTGTTATTATTTTTTGTTCTACACAGATAGTGCTATGCGACGAATGCAACAAAGGTTACCACATGATTTGCTTGGAGCCTGCTCTTACAGAGCTGCCAGAAGAGGATTGGTACTGTCCGTCATGCAAGCGGGACCCTAACGACGTAATTGCTCCAGGTGCCGCCAAGCAAACAAAGAAAACTTCCGCAACAAAGAGCACACGAGACTGGGGCAGGGGCATGGCATGTGTTGGTACGTATTCCATCTACTACAGCTTTTTATATGTGCTCACCGTAATTACATAGTTGTAATTTAATAAAGAAACTTTTTTTTTTAATTTGAACTTTTTTTGAATTATTGAAGAGAAATATGCTTATGCGAATGGTATTAACTTTCTTCAACGTACTTAATCATGTGGTGAAACAAACGAATCGTTATTTCAATAACGTTTGTAAGAAACAGATGTGACCTGAACAAAATTAGTTTGTAAATAATAGAATCGGCACCAATATAAAGCCTATATATGTTTAATTTGTATGCCTGCGTTTCAGATGAGTAATGTAGGCAAGGCTGGTGAGAAATAGCGCTGGTACTGCTATTTCAAGTGTACCTATTTCTCGGACCACTAATGTGCACATGCTTCGCGATTAGTTTTAGAAGTGAGGGTCCACTGGACCGAAGTTCAAGATGATCAAGTTCGGATTCGATTTATGTAGTCTCAATTATTAATATAACACAGATATAAAAGTATTAGTGAAATAATAATGCTATTGCGAAATCCAGTATTTATCATTATTAATTTTAATTTTATGTGTGATTGTACGATTGCGATTTTTTGTTTTATCATAATATTTAGAAGATAAAGAACCTTTGCTGTTTATTCTTATTTATTTTAAATATGTTGCATATTTTTATAACCAAGTGAGCGAATAATCAAAGATTTTATTGTAAGATTCTAATAAAGCATGTATTAGAATTATTAAAATTCGAACTATGATGCATAATAAGCTGTATTATGAACCTAAAAGTGGTGCAATATCTATATTATTTAATAGCTTTACGAGCAAGTGTGGGGCCGTTCAAATATTACGTAAGCAAATTTATTACAATTATTTACCCCCCTATCCCCCTTGTCAACAAAAGTAAGCAAAGCTCTTACCCCCTCCCCCCAAGCATACGTAAACATTTTTCAATTAAAAATGTTTTTTTTTATATTATAATGTTATAATTATAATTTTAAGAATAAGAAAATAGATTTGAGATAGAGATTAGATTTTACTGATACAGTATTCAACATAGTGTAAGGGACAAAAATATTATAATCTTACGAACATAACAAACTTTTTTTTTTTTTGCGGGAATCCCCGAAAATGCCTTTCGTTTTCAAGCATAGACAATGTGAGGTTTGCCATTCGTGTAAAAAAGTAAATAACTAACGATGAAGTAATCATCATCTAGACTCCCTTACTCCCCATGTACAAAATAAGCAAAACAAAGACCCCCCCCACCCCCCCGTAGTGCTTACGTAATACTTGAACGGCCCCTGTGTTGAAAAACAATGATTGAATAAACCAAATAATGATTTCAAAATTTGCCTGTGTTATTTTGTCCTCTCAACCACAGAATAACATTGTCTCGACTTCAAATTGTGCCAATATAGCTATTATAAAATATATAATGTTGGTATTCTCTTTTTATTACAGGAAAGACGAAAACTTGTGCTATGCCAGCTAATCATTTTGGACCAATACCAGGCATCGAAGTGGGCATGTGTTGGAGGTTCAGAATACAGGTAAGATATAAATATTTATCTATAATAAATAATTTATTCATTTATTTTCTGACCGTAGACTACTATATTGGTAATAAATGTGTGGGTTCGTTTTGTTTTCAGCTGTCAGAGTCAGGTGTTCATCGGCCTCCGGTGTCTGGAATACACGGCCGCGACGTAGAGGGAGCTTACAGCATAGTACTCTCTGGTACTTTTTTTTATTGGTCCACTAGACTTGGGCATTACACAATAAGAACTTACATAAAATAAAAAAATATAATGTTGTTACATGATTCACCTTTACGTATTTTTTTAACCCCACCTGGTGAGAAAGTATTCTAAATATTATCATCAATCGACATCAAAAATTTACAAGGAAACATTCTTTTATTTTAAAAAGAAACAAAAATTTTTGAATACTCACTTGCCTTACTCTGAAATCGAACCGGCTAAAAACCGAACAAACAACATCCTGTACTTTTCTGGCATCAATCCATAGCTAACAATCTCTCTGACAAACATTAAATTAGTAAGTTTAGTTAGTCATCATCATATCAGCCGAAAGACGTCCATTGCTGGACAAAGGCCTCCCCAAGGATCTCCACGATGGCTGGTCTTGCGCTACCCGCATCCAGCGGTTTCCCGCGACCCTCACAAGGTCGTCGGTCCACCTTGTGGGGGGCCTGCCCACACTGCGTCTTCCGGTTCGTGGTCGCCACTCTAGAACCTTTCTGCCCCAGCGGCCGTCGGTTCTAGTTTAGTTAGTAGTAGTAGTAAATTAAATGAAAATAAAACCATGACATCTAAAGTTATAAATTCATTGTGACAAGATAGAGCACTTTTATTCAAAAGTTAATCATAAAAAAAAATATTTGAAAGCAAATTCGTTTACTTTTAAAAATAGAAATGTTTCCTGGAGTAAAATTTTCTATTTCCAGTATTTATAGTACTTTCCCTCCAGGTGCTGTTAAAAAAATCTCGAATATAGTCTGGATATTGTTGAAACATTGAAACTATCAAGTAAACCAAATTACAAGTGAATTATAATAACAGGTGGATATGAAGATGACGTGGACTACGGTAATGAATTCACGTATACTGGTAGCGGTGGCCGAGATCTCTCTGGGAACAAGCGCACAGCTGAACAGTCGTGTGATCAAACCCTCACCAGAGAAAATAAGTAATGAATATTCTGTATCTTATATTTAACCCTAAAAGTATAGCCTTATCTAAGTATAGCTTGCTACTTGTTAATATAATATGACGCCATAAAAAAAGACATCCCTAAGTGTATAAGTAATATTGAATTAGTTAATTAATACGCAAATTTCTTGTTGTTTAACGAATTGTCAGTACTTGTTTGAACTGACATAAAAAAAAGAGGAGGTTATCAATCTTGGGATCCTTGAGAAATCGATTGTTCGAGTGAACTTGGACCTAAGTTATTATGTAATCTCCATGTTTTACCTTTCCTGATACCGGCTATTTCGGTTCATGCAAACCTCGTGAGATTTTTCAAATCTTCGTGTGAGAGAAGCCAAGCATACTTTAAGCGATTTTGAATTTTAGGAATTAGCCGATTGTTTTTTAAAATTTTCCGAGGTCAAATTAGTATTGTATTTATAACAGGGCATTAGCACGTAACTGTGCGGTGAAACAGGTCAGCGAAGAGGGCGGCGACGCGGGTGACAACTGGCGCAACGGAAAACCCGTACGAGTTGTGCGCTCATACAAAATGTTGAAGCATTTCCCCAAGTACGCACCAAAGGAGGGCATTCGGTAAGTCTTAGCCATCTACTATGAGTTAAAGTGTCGAATCAAAATATATTGAAAACGATGGTAATCCATATTATGAACTAGCTTTTCGCCGTTATAAATTGGAGTCCTCCAAACCTTAGCAATGGAATGTGGTAGATAAGGCGTTGATATTAAATACGGCAAGTGTGTTTGAAATGACTGGCAGTGTGTGAACGTGCATTATCATGCATAAGCAGAAATGAAGCAACAAAGGGTCCGCAAGGGAATGACAACATCTGGTTCAGCATAAATCTATGCACAGATTTATTGCCGATATTGCCTCTGATATCAGTGCGGTTCTTCCGACGATCCAAATCTCATAATCATGATTGTTCCACCACTGTATGCAGTATTCCTGGTGATTTTAAACGTTCTTGGCTTCCAAAACCAATCTACCAACGCCCAGTTGAAAATTTATCAAGGCCGGTCGCATATTATAATGATTTTTCTGTTCGATAATTTCACCTCGCTCAGATCAGAAACTTCGCTCCGGTGACTCTGAGTTTAGTTCGCGGCTGGCCGCCAGCATAGTTGGTATACTCTTAGGTTTACAAAAGTAGTAGTAGTTAAGTAGGAAAAAAGTCGTAGAAGTTGTTAGTCTTGATGTAGGTACCCAAGTCACCTTTGTTAGGTACTAGTCACCATGTATAGTGTATTTTATATGTATTCAGTTATGATGGTATCTACAAAGTGGTGAAGTACTACCCAGAGAAAGGTTTATCCGGATACCGCGTGTGGAAGTATTTGTTGAGGCGCGACGACCCCAATCCGGCGCCATGGGAGCCCGGTGTAAAGGAATACCCAATTGTAGTAAGTATTACTATTAGGTCAAATGCAAGCTTATTTTTTAGACTCTTATTTTCTACTACGCGTTATTACCCGCGTACCCAATGTTTTTAGAATTAAAGTACACTACTAAGTATGTGTTATACCAAATCTTTCACCCAAATGTGTAGAGCCGTTTATAATGATCGTATCATATTATACATCCAACATTTCAGATTTATAATATTTGTGCGATTTTGAATAATTAAGAAATTCTACAAACTCGTTCCCTGTCCCACTTGATTGGCACGAGCCTCCTTAATCGACGAGGGGATTAAGGCCATAGTTGTCCAGACTCATAACTTCACATGCATGACTATCAATTTAAACTTCTTGAATATATTCTACGCCTGTTCTACGGTATGTGCCTTTTAATCGCCAATGAGTGAACTAGGTCCGACCGAAATAGCACAAGGTGGACCGACGATCTTGTGAGGGTCGCCTTTGTCCAGCAGTGGACGTCTTTCGGCTGACATGATGAGTGGACTAGGTAAATTCTTAGGGGAGGTTTTACTTATTTCATACTTTGTTTCACTTAGGTACTTTATTATTATATTTTACAATGAACCGTTGAAAGATTAAGTAACATTTATTTTATCAGTATCCAGACGGTTACTTAGAAGCGGAAGCCGAGAAAAAAGCGCTTAAGGAGAAAAATGTCAAGAATGCCAAAGGTAAAGGACCCAAAAAGCGGGCTTTGAGGGAGAGTAATCAGACCACAGAGTCAGAAAGCGAAGCCTCACCTCCGGTAAAGAAGCTCAAGACGACTCAAGAGCCAAAAACAAAGAAAAGGGGTAAATGTGAGTACTTTTTGTTACATTAAAATAAGGAATAAAAGATTTTCATTTCAAAAACATCAATGCTGATCATTATTTTTATTTGTTGTTAAAAATTATGATATTGTAATTTATTGTCCAAAACAGCATCAAAGACTTCCTTGTCAGGGTCTCCCAAAAGCAAGACAGGGAAGCTCTTCGGAGATAGTTCAGCCAAAGAAGAAAAGGAGGCGAAAGAAGTAATAAGCGAGACGAAGGGACTTGAGAGTGCACTCAATCCGGAGGAGAGAGAAGCTATTAATGCTGATACGCTTAACTCGAAGTTGTGGCAAGAGTGTCTTGTTGTTTGCGACACTCGTGGGAAAAAGGTTAGTTAATCACTATATTTAGTGTCCGTCCCATATCCTAGCGTCATCGTCTTCAGACTAAAACAAAACCAGTCTCAGTGGTGCCGACAGGCTGCTTATCATCAGCTAAGATATAGTTCCTCGATTTCCTACTTCTCCATTTCATGATTCTATGAAATTTTATTTGTCTGCAGGAATTCGTCGAGTATTTAAGTCAGATGTTCCTTTGCATCATATGTCAGGAGGTGGCTGTGAGTCCGGTCACGACACCCTGTTTACACAATTTCTGCATGGTCAGTACCTTTGAATTATTTTTATTTGTAAACAAATAATTTGGGCCCTGCCATTATGAAGTTATAAGAGTTAGAAGTTTAGTGTAAATTAAGTATAGCAACCAGCACTGATAGCGACACATCTGTTTAAGGTTCGGCGCGGAAAGTTTCGCTCGACTCGCTCACAGTGTTTTTAAGTTACCTATGGGACATTAGCCGAACGTAACGCACTTTAATATTACGACCGAAGGTTCAGCCGCATAAATTTCCCGCCGAACGGTGTGTCGCTACACTAAGGCTCACTCAAAAGCGTAGTGACGAGTAATTATTTTATTTTCTCGCAACCGTAGTGGAATGTAAAGTTGACATGTAATAAAAAGTAGCTAAATTGATATGTCAATCAATTGCCCCGTTCTGGGATACATCTACATTCTTGGTTTTCAGGCATGTATAAAGTTGGCATTCAAGTCAACGGGGACCCAGACCTGCCCTTGTTGTCGGTACAACCTCGCCAAATATGAACCTGAGACTAACGAACGGCTTAAGACCGCTTTACGCAGCGTTATGGCGGGCTACGACGCTGGCAAGAAGTAATCGCGTCTTACATAGAAGGTACACTGCATCCGTAATACTTGATGTAAACAGTAATTTGTTAATTTTATTAATTTGATTTTTAAACCGAAGATGGAAAGTGTGCCTGTTTCGATGCCGCTGTAGTCTAATTTAATGATCTGTTAGACAGACTCGAGTCTATGTGATTGGTATTGTAGATGGAACTATGGCTACCTCAAGGACGAAACCATTGTTTTTAAAATACATAAGTTTAATATTTAACTTTGGATGATTTGCAATCATGTACTATGTTAACATTTACATGATTTTGATTTTTGTGTAGTTTGGTACCTTTATTAATATTCCAATATATGAATGTTCTCGTTGTAATAATGTACATAATGGTTGATTTTATTATTTGCAGTTAAAGTTTATTTAATTTTGACATGACACAGTAAAGTATCCCCAAAATGTCTCTAAAGTGATGAGATACCTTGTGCCCAATTTGCAAGCATTAGTTACAATTTGCTACAAATAATGTACATCTATCAACTGCACATTGCAAACTTGTTGATTGATCAGTATCCATTCAAATGGGAACATGATAAGTGTATGAATAAATAGTAGCACAGAACACGATCATTTTTAAGATAAATTCACTTGAAACTATATGATATTCTTAAAACATTCCATTAATATCATGTGATAAAGATAGTGGATAAATAGGTTGCTGTTTATGCCATCTACCCTTGATTTGTACACTATACAGTGAGATTTTAAGAGGTATAATCCTCCTTGAACACTTCACTAGGCTATTCGTGTTTGCGTATTTGACAAAGTAGACGGTGTATTTGCCAAAATAATAAAACTCTTGTCTATTTGAATATTGCAATCAATAAACTGTTTGCATGGGAAACCAAATAGGCAAATAAACCATTTAGTAATAGTAGCTGCTTTCAAAATGTCAGCTGTTGTGTAAAAAACAGTGCTGCCAAAATAAAAATGACATTTCGGAACAATTTAACAAAAAATTATCGAAAATAGCTTACAATATAGCGGAAAATTCGTTCAATTGGCAGCACTGTTACACAATTATTTGCCTGTATTTGTATTTGCTTTTATATGTAAACGCATAGTTGGATTGATGTTTCTTTGTACTTCAAATATTTGCCAATTATACAATCATGACGCCACGCGACGGCTATCATTAAATAATTGTGGTACATTCAGTTACAATATGGAATAACAACAAAAAAATCTAATTAGTCCGTCAGTTAGATTATCAAAAAATATTGGATACGTAATTTTTATTTTGATCCGAAAACAAAAAATACCGATGATACAGTGCGTTAAAATTTTCCGGTCTGCAAAAAGTGTACTAAAAAGTAGTTGTACAATGACGTCACAAGCCCCAATCCTGCACTTTGATGGGACGTATCTTAGTAATTTCTTATTGATTTGATAAAATAAAAAATACGTAGGTATCCAATATTTTTTGATAATCTAACTGACGGACTAATTAGATTTTTTTGTTGTTATTCCTCATTACTTTTATTTTAATTAATTTTATATTCATCATTATGGTTTCCCATAGTAAAACGCACCTTAAATTGAATGTTAATTACTAGAGCACTTAAGAAGTCTTCATTCATTAAAAAGTCTTCATTACAAAACAATATTTTTTTGATATGATATTTAATAATATTATATTGAAATAATTTTAAGGTGCGTTAATAAATATTTGTTAATTTATCATTCTCATTTTATTCTTAGTTATGTATCGATAGAATGTATTATTATTGTAATGATCCCGTGTTCTACTTCAGTTTTACTTTTTATAGTAGAATAATATTAGTTGACGAGTTTTATTCCTACGATAATAAGTATTATCTGAGTATTCAGTGCAAGAACTTAAGCCTGGTGGTATTAATTGAAAAATTTACTAAATATGCGTATACAAAATACAGTTTTTAGTACGATAACTATTAACCCCTTTTTAGTTGATACGGTTTCATTCGATAAAATACAATTTAATTTGTGTTGATTTATTAAATAAACGAATCTGAATGTTAATTTAAGTATATTAATTAAGAATACATTTTAAACTTATGACATTGATTACAATTGTGACTTATCCTATAATATATTTTTTATAATTTTGATAAATAACCTGTCCGATAAACTAATCCTGTGAAGTGTCTTTCAGGAAATTGATTAATTGACATCATTTTGTTATGATAAGTATTCTATGATTTTGTTTTATGTTCCAATTGGTATAATTTTAATTTGGTTAATTTAAAAAAATACAGAGACTTGCTTAAGTAGTCAATTATGTTGATTTGATGAATAAGATTTTTTTAAACTTATTTGTTTTTTATTTTCTCTTTTTTGATACCTGCTAAATTGAAATACAACAAATATAGTTCAAACCCGATTTCAAGCAAGTTTCGGATTTTGTAGCTTTTTCAAACACCTAGCTAAGTACACTTGGGTTTTTAAAACGAATATCGAAATCCATCCAGCCGTTTGGAAGATACGAGGTAAAAAATAAACAAACATACCTAGGTAGGTACCTATACACATACAAGATATGCGGGAAAAAATAACCCTTATGAATAAATCTTAGTCATCTAGCGTGAGTTAAGTCCTTCTTTATCTATACACGTAGTATATTATTTATTCTATGTCTATACTAATATAAAGCTGAAGAGAATTTGTTTGTTTGGTTGAACGCGCTTATCTCCGGAGTTACTGTTTGTTCCTATTCAAAAAAATCCCTAATAGAATCGTAGAATCGAATTCAGCGGCGGCTATATGTGAGATTCGTGAGAATCCTTGACTCCATTGCAAAGTTATTAAATTAGTAGAATTAATGAGTTCAGTTAGTCAGGTGTCAGTGCCTGGTACAAAGTGAGGAAAGCATGATACAGTGGAAGAAGGATGGCGTAGGATCGAATTCAACGGGACGGCTATGTTGAGATTCGTAGGATTTCTAGACTCCATATTACGTAATTAATATAATTTCATCATATCAGCCGAAAGACACTCCAATGCTGGACAAAGGCCTCCCCCTAGGATCTCCACGATGGCCGGTCTTGCGCTACCCGCATCCAGCGGTTTCCCGCGACCCTAACACGATCGTCGGTCCACCTTGTGGGGGGCCTGCCCACGCTGCGTCTTCCGGTTCGTGGTCGCCTCTCGAGAACCTTTCTGCCTCAGCGGCCGTCGGTTCTACGAGCGATGTGCCCCGCCCACTGCCACTTAAGTTTGGCAATACTTCGGGCTATGTCGGTAACTTTGGTTCAAAATTTATATAATTAATGGTAATGAAATAAAAAAAAAGTATAATTCTAATAATATTATATTTTATTTACAGGGTCGAAACCCCGATATATTGCCATGAGCACAATATCACTGACGTGTGTTACAAATCTATAACAATAACCGAAACAAAAATAATATGTCCTAATAAATATTATCTTTTAAACTACTATCAAAATCACAGATTATATCAATAAAATTTATGACCGGATAACATCTTGGCGCGTTCCTTATATCTAATAATTTGTACATTTTTCCATCGTATTCGTTAAACATATTAGCCTTAATTAAATCCGAAATCACTTTTAGTGAAGTTTTCACTTGAAAAGAAAACCGGCCAAGTACGTGTCGGACTTCGCACATTTAGGGTTCCGTAAAACCTGTGTGACAGACAACGACGCATACAGACGGACACGTGAGTAAAAGCAATACGGCTCCGTTTGAAGTTTTGGACCCTTTGGGTACGGAACCATAAAATGCGTTTATGAATAATGCTCGTTTTAACATGTTGAAAAAATAAAATTATTGGTGCAACAAAAGTTTCAGTATCTACAACATAGCACGTGAGTGACAGCAACAGAGCTCCGTTTTGACCCTTTGGGTACGGAACCCTAAAAATGCGTTTTTGAATTATTTTCGTTAAAACATGATGAAAATTAAAATTAATGGTGCAACGAAAGTTTCAGTAACCAACTATCAAAATTATGGTTAGACAATCAAACTTCAGAATAGACCCCCAAAATTATGCAACTGGTATTTGAATTTACATATTTAGTTATTGATACGGGAGTTTGTATAAAAACAACCAATAAAATGTTTTAATCTAACAAAAGTAAAATCTAATATATAAAAACAACTTGTACGACACAACATACAAATATTTAAAGTCGGTAACAAAGTCCGCGAGGTCAATAAAAAGGAATTTCTCTTAATTAGACTTAATAAAATTAACGATTACTTTCGGTGATCTTACATCTAGGTACAGTTTTATATTATTAAAACCTACTCGTAGTTCTATTATCATATAAATTAAAAGTGTTCTTGCTGATATTATTGCATTAAAATAACTAGTTCAAACTTTGTGATTAGACTTTATTCATATTTCATACGAAAGTATAAAAATAAAAAAAACCATATTGATAAAAAAATATGATTCGAGTAATGCATGTCCAAAAATAAATAATAATATCAGTTCCGCACTTCTGTTAAAAACAACACTTGGGATTGAACTTACCGTTTATCTTACCCTAATGAAATGCCATGCTTCACTTGTTATCGATTCTCACTATCATTCATAGGATATTAATTAGTACCTATAGTTCGTCTTAAAACTAAACAACTATTTGTAACAACCAAAATACCTACTAGAGAATCTATAATAATTAAAAATATTTTGAAACAGGTTTTTATTGGGTCAATTTTTGTGTTGCGACTACAGCGTCACTTGTTGGGTCCATACCTTACATGAATTTCAGATAATCACGTGTATCATTATAACTATTTGACAGGGATAGTTAATATATAAAGGTGCACAATTACCTACTTTTGAATAGTACCTATCTAGTTATAAAGGGAAAGTTTGTCTTTGACATAGCGGCTGGGTCATTATTAATGTTTGACATTAAATAACTCTTAGTATCCTTACACACAATATATATAAATGAATGTGAAAAAAAGGAAAATACATATGATAGAAAATATATGAACAATAATATATTATTATAAGAATATCAAGAAAAAATGATAGCAATGAAAGATAAAATCGCAGACGGATTGGTAAGGATACAAGGAGAGGCCTATGATTTTGACGGAGCCGAGAAGTTCTATGAGGAAAATTGAGTAGGTACCTATGTGCATGATGAAGGGCATTAAAAATACACTTCGGATAATACTACCAAGAAGAAAAGCTCTACTTGGCTGCTTTATCGACATTTTGCCGACCAAAAGCTTGGATATTGATTGGTACACTCTAGAAAATAATGAATTCTCTATAAAATACCTACAAAAATATTAATCATCATTACTTAGATCTAAAATTTGTAGAATTACGAACTCGATATTAGCTATTTTGTATTAATGTTTTTAAAATAAATAAATTGAAAATGTGTGGAAAATAATATTTTTTTTTGGCCGGAACTTTAAAACTTGGTTTAATAATTAAATGCTCTTTGTATGAACTGCATATTTACGTACGTTACGTGTTTCAAAATTTAGGGCTCAAATAAATAAGACATAAATAAAGAAGAGGGAAACCAATTTTATTAAGTTATGGACACTTTATTTGAACGGATCGGGCAGAACTCAATTTAAAAAAATAATTTTTGATTATGTCTATTTATCTGAGTGAAGCCGCGTAACAAAGCCAGCAAAAGGGCCGTCTAGAAATAGGCAGATAATGACTATTTACACAATTAAATATATAATTTAATTAATAGATTAGTTTGTAAGGGTAAGATACCAATCAATAGGTGACGTGATGTTAAAAGAGGCCAATAACCTTGATGATTCGTCCAAAAAACTTATAAGAAAAGAAAGTACCTACTCAAAGCTTAGGCGCCCGCGGATGCGATTTAAGCTTTGCGATTATGAATTTTATATAAAATATGATTATTAAAATTATTTAACTAAGTAATTCCAATTCTAAAAAAAGCCATTTTCCTTGTTTATGGTGCAAAATCTACATAATTATATTATTTGATGAGCCGTTTCGTCAATAATGTCCGATTTAGGTTAAAATTACATTTTAAAACATACTTTTTTCGCAAAATTCGAGGATGTGTACCTACTTAAATTTTAATCAATACAATTTAAACATGATGAACTAAACATAATATTATATATTTTTTGTAGTACAAATAGACGAAAGGATTCGTCAAAACATGTGTAAAACAATCGTATCTTTGCGATTTGACCCCCTTTCCAGCCTTAAATGGTCCTATCTTCTACTTGATGGAGTGTACCTGTGTCCAGTGGGTACTTAGTCACTTAACTTTGCTGCAATCAGTTTCAATATTTTTTTTATTAAATTATTGCGGTTTTCCTATATTTTTTTTACGTTTTGGTAACTCTATATCCAAACAGTGGTTCATGGCTCATGGAAATATTTTCAACATTGTAAAATTTCTAACGATTCGAAAGATTAGTACCTATTGATTGAAACTCATTGCGACGAAATTACGTGATTGCTTTACAGGGAATGAATCTTTATGGAATCCGGAAAAAACAATTCATTTAAGGTGTCCCAAGAATAAAATACATTTTATAAGTTTTAACCCTGATCGAAAAACACGCGCTAATAATTTATAATAGTGGCTTTAACATTACACTGTTGCATGTATGTATGACGGTTTATTTGTTGCAACATGTAAGTAAATGTTTTTATCGAAAAAAAGTTTACGTTTAAGGTGGAGGCGTCGGTTGGAGCGCGAAATTCAAATTTTATCACGTTTTTTGCAAATTGCAGCTCAGTTATAGGTCGTAAGTTATCAACATGTTATTTGCGACAAGAATGGTAGTATATTTACTGATTAATAACAAAAGAAAACATCAACATAATCTTCCAAGGTATATTAGTAACATTTTCATGAAATAGTCGTATATGTCAGTAATCTACCTTGGAGGAATATGTTGATGAATTATTTTGTTATTAATCAGTAAATATACTACCATTCTTCTCGCAAATAACATGTTGATAACTTACGACCTATAACTGCGCTGCAATTGGCAAAAAACGTGATAAAATTTGAATTTCGCGCTCCATCCGAAGGTTTACCCTTAAGTTGCAATAGTGTTATATTATTCACAAACAAGTATTGCCAGCAAGTTGAATGATGGCACTATTAATTAATTATGCTATGTCAACAGTTATCTTATGCATGATATGTTTCATTTTGAACACTTATATCCGTACTGTTCGACGGTCCATGGTCTGCTACAAATTTATGGATGATCCCTTCCATTGATGTCCAGGTGCCGACAACGAGGCCTAAAATTCCGAAGACTACAACTATCACGTTCTTAATAATCATTCGGAGTCGTTCAGAGCGCGATACATAGTACCAATAGGTGCAGCTCTGGATGAAGGCAGGAAAGGCAAGTCCGAGTGCAGACAGGCAAAGAGCACCAAACAGGGAAATGAAGAGGTCTAATTGCGGCACGGCGGCAGCGATGCCAACTGTAGGTACAGAACAAAATTATTATAAAAAGCAGTTTGAGAAGAACGATACGAAGGTCGGTATATTTTGTGACCGGGTGAAAAGAAACAAACGTCAGCGGGCAAACTAAATCGATAAATTATAATAATAATAATAAAAGCATAATAATCTATGTCATGTCTTAGTGAATATCCAAAAAAACTGTGATCTATTAAAAAATATTAGTGTGACCATCTCAGTGTAGCACTAATAACGGATGTACTTAATTGTCACGTAGGAAACGATACTATTAATTAGTACCCAAATAAGTAATTTATTTACATAACCTGAAATAAAATAATTAAAATACTTACACGTGAGAATTACAATGGAAGTCCGGAGCATGTACTCCCAAATGAGCCTATGTTTGCTGTTCAGCAATCTAACTCCAATGTACTCATTCCACAAAATGTCAATCGCAACATAACACGCTAGACCGTGCGTTATGAAGATCGCAAACGCTAGAAGACATTGGACAGCGCTCGCCAATCTATGGAACAAACAAAACATTGTTCAAGATTTTTAATATCTTGTATATGTAGGTAGGTACATAATGTGAAGAAAGAAAGCCTAACGTGAATAGGTACTGACAGGATCAGAAAAAGGAATGTAGGTAGGGTAGGAAATAGGAAACATTAGATATATCAGGATCGACAGATGACGATGAATGATCAATATCTTGGCCGTAAATTAGTGCTATTATTAGGTTTCATGTCACGAAGCTTATAAATACAATAATTTCTTGGGAACTCACAAAACTATATATCTACTATATTCCAGTTTTAACCGGTCAACAAAATTGTTCGCGTAAAAAAGGCGTAAGTTGACTCACCCTTGTCCGGCAGGCAAGTTGAGCGTAATACTGCCAGCAGCCTCATTTCCATACTGCAGGTAGCCGAATAGACCCATGCCCACGTACAAGATAATGATGCTGATCATAGCACGATTCAGCACTCCGAATTTGCCTACGAAGTCTTTTGGAGTCTTCATTTCATTCTCCAGTGGTAGGATCTGTAACAAATTATATTACTTAGTTCCTACCTACCTAGGTTTTAAGGGTAGGTATCAGTGGCGAATGGTCCGTACAAGCCGATTCCCATCAGCTTACCTTTTAGAAATCCTTTTAGAATTTCACCCCTCGCCACTGGTAGGTATACTGTTTCAGAGTACAATATATACACAGAGGCTTTTTGTAATTCACCTACCAGCAGTGCTTTATGAGATGACCTGGTGGGATACCTTACCTACACATTAATATAAACAACTTTTACAAATTCTATCTTTTCATACAATACATTGAATTACTGACTTTTCTCGTTGTTAGTGACTTCGAATGACGAGACGAAGGTCGCGGTTTCGAATTCTACAATGAAATTAAGCTTTCGGTGAAGGAAAACATCATGAGGAAACCATAGCATGTTGGTAAGGTACTTTGTAGTAGGTACGCGCCTGATTGGCTACCACCCTCAAGCTGAAAATCTGTCGCCAAGCACTTTTCGGTGTGTTCCCGTAGCTGCACTTGAAAGCCATTTCCCTCCTAGGTTTTGTGTGCTTACCACCATCGGCCGTATCATGATCGCTGACCACGGTAAAATTGTGGTAAAACACAGGCCTATTCGTAGTCAAAAGAAACAAGGGATATCCGTCAAATTTTGGCCTGGTGTGAAAGAAATATTGTATACTTAATTCAGAGTAATATTAGTAGAAATATTGTAAAGTATCGCTATTGCCATATTGCAATTGCTATTGCTATTCGGTGGCAAACATAGATTTTTTGTCCGGTGAAGTTTCATAAGCGCTAAACGTAAAAATTACACTTTTAACGAAAATCTAACATTAACAACAAGTGTATGTATGTGGTGTATAAACCCTATATGATACATCCTATTTTGCAGTTATATTTTTTATAGAAAAAATAGCTTTCGCCCTGCGTTTTTACCTGTTTCCGGGGACAAGGGTAATGTTTGGACGAGATAAAATATAAACAAGATTAAGACAAATTGTCCTGATGTTACGGAACTAATAAGATAATTCAATAATATCTTCAACCTATAGGCATAAATAAAAAATAGTTGGTACTTACCACACCGATAGCTTCTAAAGCAAAGAGTACCGTACCGAAGAACAGAGGGAAGTGAGCTAGCGTCCCGACTGGTACCTTGCCTTCAATAGTGGGCGGTTTCCTGAAGATGTAATAGAGAATGATACCAAAGCTCACGATCGTCACCGCGTTAGCTATCGCTGAGAACGGAGCCAGGTATTTGAGGTCTCGCACCCAGTTGATTAAGATCAAGGGTAGTAGCACTGCCAACATCACTTGGTAGAATGTCACTTGTAGTTGAAATTGTTTTGTCAACACGTGGTGTATGTTCTCTGATACGAACACCACATATACACAACACGTTCCTATTTGATAGATTAATAAGAAAGCATTCACCACGTGCCTGAAACAAAGATAATAAATTTATTTTAAAACAAATAATATATTTTATTCTCGTAGTAAAAATAGTAAATATAGTAATAATAGGTACCTACTCAATATACTTATAATATAGGGATAAATATTATTAGAAACATTTACTTCTATCTGCTGCTTGTGCTTTTAGTGTTTGTTTGAGTTTAAACATAAATATTTTACCTACTTACATACCTCTTTATAATTTTGCAAGATTAATTGATGTATAACATGAATCCAAAATCGATATTTAGATTATTTTTTGTTTACTTACGCAGCATAAGGTGCGCAGGCCTTGCACCAGTCGGGCCCCTCCGAGAGAGCCGCTTCAGCTGCCGCTGTATAAGTTAAGGACGGCACTTTTCTCCGCTTGCACAACGCATAGCAAGAGTCCAGGAGGATGTGAATGCAGTACGTGCACAGGACTCCAATTATCACGGTACCAATAGACCCGACTACGTATCCGGAGTTGGAAAAGGCTTTGGGCATCGCCAGAATTCCTGTTCCTAAGCTGCCTTTCAGAAGGTGGAGCAAGGTTTCCGTGTTCCTGAAACATGTTCTTCAAGTAAGTAAATAAAAAGTACCTCCAGTAGATATAGGTACCTATCTACACTTGTCCAAAACTGGGACCTACCACCCCTACCTACTCCTGCCAATCCCTAACTACCTACCCCTACCTACTCCACCGGTACCTTTCAGCGGGCCGAACGTACATGCAATATCAACAAAAAAAAAATAGTTTATGATTCATAAATTGAATAATTTATTGTTTTTATGAAAATTCATTAATTACATGTTGTGTACATTGACCATTTACATTATAGCCGAGCATTATGTACATAGTTAATGTTAGTTTGGTTTAGATTATATAGTTTTAATTTGTATGTATATATATTTTATTTTAAGTAAGTTAATATATGTTAATGTTGTTAGTTATATAGTTCAATTTGGTTTGGTTTCGGAGCTTATTCAATGCAAACTTTACACATGAGTATTATGTAAGTATGCAAAATTTCAGCCGAGCATAAATTGAAGAAAAAGCAAGTGAACAAGAAGAAATAATGCTTATCGAGATCTAATTGACATTGTATAGATGACAATTTATCAATCTTGCTTCTAGACATTGTCAGTTTTATCTCTTTGATGCATGCAATATCAACAAAAAAAATGTTTATGATTCGTATATTAAATTATTTGTTTTAACGAAAAGTCATTAGTTACATGATGTGTACATTGACTTGACCATTTTCATTATAGCCGGGCATGAGCCGAAGAGAAAGCAAGTGAACCGGAGGAAGAAATGCGTATCGATATCTAATTGACATTGTAGAGATGTCAAGTTATCAATCTTGCTTCTAGACATTGTCAGTTTTATCTCTTTGATGCATGCAATTTCAACAAAAAAATTGTTTATGATTCATATATTCAATTATTTGTTTTAACGAAAAGTCATTAGTTACATGATGTGTACATTGACTTAACCATTTTCATTATAGCCGGGCATAAGTAGAAGAGAAAGCAAGTGAACCGGAAGAAGAAATGCTTATCGAGATCTAATTGACATTGTAGAGATGTCAAGTTATCAATCTTGCTTCTAGACATTGTCAGTTTTATCTCTTTGATGCATGCAATTTCAACAAAAAATTGTTAATGATTCGTATATTAAATTATTTGTTTTAACGAAAAGTCATTAATTACATGATGTGTACATTGACTTGACCATTTTCATTATAGCCGGGCATAAGTAGAAGAGAAAGCAAGTGAACCGGAAGAATAAATGCTTATCGAGATCTAATTGACATTGTAGAGATGTCAAGTTATCAATCTTGCTTCTAGATATTGTCAGTTTTATCTCTTTGATGCATGCAATTTCAACAAAGAAAATTGTTTAAGATTCGTATATTAAATTATTTGTTTTAACGAAAAGTCATTAATTACATGATGTGTACATTGACTTGACCATTTTCATTATAGCCGGGCATAAGTAGAAGAGAAAGCAAGTGAACCGGAAGAATAAATGCTTATCGAGATCTAATTGACATTGTAGAGATGTCAAGTTATCAATCTTGCTTCTAGATATTGTCAGTTTTATCTCTTTGATGCATGCAATTTCAACAAAGAAAATTGTTTAAGATTCTTACATCAAATTATTTATTGTTTTTATGAAAAATCATTAGGTACATGATGTGTATATTGACTTGACCATTTTCATTATAGCCGGACATGAGCCGAAGAGTAAGAAAGTAAACCAGAAGAAGAAATGCTTATCGAGATCTAATTGACTTTGTTAAGTATCATGTTACTAATCTTGCTTCTTGACATTGTCAGTTTTATCTCTTTGATGCATACAATATCAACATAAAAAAATGTTTAAGATTCTTACATCAAACTACCTATGTATTGTTTTTATGAAAAGTCTTTAGTTACATGATGATGTGTGCGTAAATTGACCATTTCCTTTATAGCCGAACATAAATTGAAGAAAAAGCAAGTGAACAAGAAGAAATAATGCTTATTGAGATCTAATTGACATTGTATAGATACCAAGTTATTAATCTTGCTTCTAGACATTGCCAGTTTTATCTCTTTGATGCATGCAATCACAACAGAGAAAATTATTTATGATTCGTAAATCAAACTATTTATTGTTTTTATGAAAGTCTTTAGTTATAAGATGATGTGTGTGTGTAAATTGACCATTTCCATTATAGCTGGGCACAAGTCGAAGAGAAAGCAAGTGAACCAGGAGAAGAAAATGCTTATCGAGATCTAATTGACATTGTTTAGATTTCAATTTAATAATCTCGATTCACGACGAATTTGTCAGTTTTATAACTTTGATGCATGCTATATCATCTAAGAGAAGAAAATTAGAATAAACAATAAAGACCATGATTGAAAATACAAACAAACAATAACCTACACCAAAGACACCCAGAAAATAAAAGAATACACAAATAACACAATATAAAAAAATCTACACAAGGAAAAAAGAAAATTGACATTGAAATTAAAACAAAGAAAAATGAAGAATAACAAATTATATTTAATAGGACTATTGCTAATTCACTAAAATGGCATGAAAATATATTCAACCTATCATTTACTTCATATAACTCTCACAAAAAAGTCTAGAATTTTCAGTGTGCACCCAACTTTCGCCAACTTGGTTAATAACACGTCATGTGGACGGTATCAAAGTTCATGTTATTTATTACCTACTTTATTTGCATAAAATCACGTAGTAAGTTAGTAACAAGTAGGAATAGGAACTAATCTGACAATGTTTTGAAACCAGGGAAAGTGTACTAGAGAACCCGTTTTCCATAGAAAATATCTTATTCTACCTAATGTATGTATCGTACCGCTATTTTTTTGTCACTGTCTTCAACATAGTGTCAGATTGAGTTCCTATATCGTTGTTTTATAGTTTTTAGTTTTTTTAAGGTCATTATAGTTTCTTATGCGTAATCAATTACTTAATCAAGATTTGTCACTGATCGAGGACTAAACCGGACGTAAAACACTTCCTAAAAATCCTGTAACCAAAACGCCGACCTTGTAACAGAACCTTCAACATTTGTACCTTTATGAATACTATCTTTTGTAACTACGCTTGAGTATGGTGATGAATCATAAGGCCGCTCACCGGAACGAATACAGATCATTTCCTCCTACATCTACCCGTTGCAATTTGTGGACGTTCAATGCCTTTTCCTTATTAATTTGAACGCATCTGTGACATGACAACTGTGAAGAAAAATTTATTTAAAAATAATACGAGATTGACGAGATATGTATTTTCTTCTACCGAGATATACGTACTGTAGCTAAGTCCTACTCTGTGTATGATATTATTGCCAACTCCACCTAAGAGTTATTTTGTGGCATTATTTCCAAACATTTAATTTAGATTGATAGTCAACGATCTCTTTTTAACCGACTTAATAAAAGGATGTTCGCCGATATCTCTGCCAATTGTCGACCGGTATGTTACTATTATATTACTCCTGAGGTGGTCCCATTGTCACCAAGTCAGGATCAGGATGATGATAGGATCCGAGGAGATTAAAAAAAAATAACAATAACTTACTTTTTCTAAAAAAGAGAACGACCTTCAAAACCACTAAAAAGTATAAAATATGTAGGGACTGTTTTGAACAGCGAAAGTGTAGCTGTATTCCATGGATCGTTTTAGCGTAGTACAGGTGCTTTATAAATTTGTATTTTTTTCGTTTATAAGTAAACGAATTGCTAACTTTATCTACCTACTATTATTCTCTCTAATTTTATTTGTAGAAATGCATAATATGGATATAAGTATTCGCCCATAAATCAACATAATCATTGTAGGGTATGTAGGTAGGTATTTAGTTCTACAAAAGCATTGTGAGTGACTAACCAAGTTGTAAGACCTTCATCAAATTATGTTCAAGGTAGCCGAGGTGTCAGTATTAAACACTACAGGCTAGCCGGAAACTACCGAAATTATGAATTCTCGTATTCTACACTGCGATTGAAGTCGCATTTCAAGTGTATAATTTTTTTATATTTCATAAAAATCTGCGGAATCAAACTTATTTCATCAGGAAACATTACACAAAAAATATTGTAAATTAAAAATACGTAAACAAACATTTAAAAATTTAACACATTCTTAAATGCCATAAATTACCAGTCTACTAGTTTTAAACCACTTTAGAGTAATGAGCATGAACTCCATAAGTTGTTTTTTACCCAAAGAGCCTAGTTTATTTAATTAGAGAGTCTACCCTACATAGCATAATTTATAGAGATAACTAGCTTCTGCCCCGCGGTTTCACCCGCGTTCTCAAGGTATCCTCTATTTTCCCGAGTTAAAAAGTATCCTATATGTTATTCCAGGGTATGATATACCTATCTACGTGTCAAAAGTCATCCAAATCCGATCAGTAGTTTTCGCGTGAAAGAGTAACATACATCTTCACATCCATACCAACTTTCACATTTATAATATTTAGTAGGATAGGATACGGAATTAATGGTCGGTCCTACAGAATAGATCTATTACTTCTTGATACTAAGATCTCAGACTCCCATCACAACGGCTTAGCAGTACCTATTCTTGTTGACAAACAAAAGCGTGATAAAGCACAGTCATGCAGCAATGGTTGCAGCTGGACATTTGTTAGTGTATTCTAACTTCTAAGACTAAGATGAAAGTTCACAAAAATATTTCTACGCCACTAATGGCCAACTAGTAAAACGTCACTTAAAATTTAGTAGCGTCTTAAAAACTTGAGAAGCTAAAATGTGAGTAGCGTTTCAGTATTTGGCGATAAGTCGCATATGCATGGTATGGCCTGCGTTGTGGTAAATGGTTAACGTATAGTTATTAAGCCTATGAACACTTCCAGCATCCGAAGTAGGTACCTATCTCAGAAGTCTAACCAATTGATAGAGCGATGATAGCTCAGTGGTAGTGACGTCGAATGCCGAGACGTTGAAAATCTGTCGCCAAGCACCTTCCGGAGTGTTCCGACAGCTGCACTTGAGAGCCAGTTCCCGTCTAAGCTTTGTGTGCTTACCACCATGGGCCACATCATCAACTGATCACGGTGAGATTATGGTCAAACACAGGCCTATATATAGTAAAAAAAGCTGGTATAGAATCATAGAACGTTTAACTTTGTAGCTATTTCAGTTTACTTTTGTCAACGTAGGTAGGTATAGTGCTAACGAAGAGTTTAGCAAGGTCTTTTCCGGCTCGCAATCGTCACTTGAGAATATTTTAGCATCGCTTATGTTCTACGAGCAATGTGGCTGACCCGCAGCTAATAGTACTCACGTGGTAGGATGGTCCACAACGCGGTTGTCATATGGTTCATAAGGTTCTTCCGTTTCCTGCAAGTTCTTCTCATTCATGTTAACCATGAAGATCCCCTTTTCCCTTGGCCTCTTCTTGTCATCCTTCACCGGTGATAGGCTGAAACATTTGTTAATTCAACTGATATAGTTTTTGCGTAACATTCAACGTTACCACAGTTTGAGATAGTGACCAAAATTCAAAAAACGATAACGAACGCTTTAGACTGCCGCATAATTTTCAGTGGTGCCACACTCCAGTAGTTCAACGTATAGCCTCGGTCTGTTTACATGAACTTGACCTAGCATTTGAAGTAACACGTAGTTAATTGGATTACTATTTCAATTTTAAAATCAATTAAGTATTTCATATTCGATGGTTATTTACTAGTTGATTAACATTAGTAGTTTATTAAATCTAAGACATGTTACCTCTCTTATGTGACACAATAAAAACAATACAAATCACATGTTTTAATAACACTCTTTTGATACTTTTAAACCAATAAGTAATTATATCTTGATGAATAATCTTAAAAACGGATAAAATGATTAACACATATTATGAGGTAATACCACTGCATTGGGTATTGCACTCACGAGAAAGAAAGGTATGCTTTTAACATTAATCTGTCTTTCATTCATATTTACGTAACAATTTTCAACACAAATTAAACGTAATTATACGGTTTTTTTTTGTCGATAAAGGTTATAAGTATAAAAGCACGTACCCGTCCATGCCTGCTACTGATTGCTAAGATACCACTACTGTTTGTAAAGCAAGATTATTGATTAACAGTTTCCATGAGGTAAATAATAATTTCACATAATTTTTCTTTTTGTAAAACCATGATCATTTTACGACTATTATGCAATGTGTAAGTTAAGAAAGCCTGAAGTGAAGAAGGCTAGGACCTCCTTTCGATGACCGAGTAAACAAAGAAACTGCACTTTACTTATAGCTAACAAGCTTATGAAATTTTCAACAAGACGTATGGATCGACTACAGGCAGTTTTCATTGCCTTGTAATTATAGCTAGCTGGCTCCAATGCAAATAATATCCGTAACAGTGAAATTATATCTAATATTATGTTTAAAAAACCTTGTCTTCATTATTTTAGTTCCCATTACGACCTCGTTTATGTTTATTGTAGGGTTATTGCCGAATCATGACAACATCTTTTATCTACTAAGGGACAATGTCGATGGGCTTGCGTAGTTGATGAACGTAACTGATGCTGCCCTTACAATGTTTATATAGGTAGATATCGTGGTCAGATCTTAGAATTGTTCAATTCTATTGACTTAGGTACTTCACGGGCTACGTTTGATTACATGCCTGAATTTAAGAATACCTACAAAACAACTTGTAAGCTAGGCTGTATTTATTTTAAGTTAAGTACTTACTTAAATTCTTATTTGTGATTGTTTTTAATAATAAATTTCCATAGAATGTTACCTGTCATCCAAGTCTAACACAATAACCATATAAAATATTTCCATCTAAAATAGTCCACAACTGTCAGTGTAGTTAACAACCTGCTGATTGTAAGTAGGTACTACACACGTTACCGATATTGTAGTGATTAAATATGTATATCAATTTACAAACTATTTTCAGTAACGTACCTACAGGTACTATTGTTGTGGAGATCCTTGGGAGGGCTTTGTCCGCAGTGGACATGTTTTGGCTGACATGATGATACTATTATATCTAGTACTACTCAAATCTTAAAGCATATTCCTACTAGTTTTTTTTTAAAGGACTAAAGTTGGTAGCCTCTGATGGCTGCAGCAATCTTACCGGACAAATCGGCGAGCGCAGAGGGCAATATATTACCCGGCTGAGAGCCGGGTAATATATTGAAGAAAATGCAAACCACAATTTAAATGTGACTAAAAATGTGTTTCATATTATAAGATACCACTCATTACATTAGGTACCCATACACATATATATACATGTTTTGTTATTCAGAGGGTACTGCAGCAATATTTTTTTTGACAATGGGTAATTAAGGATTGACGTCATGAATAGTGCGCTGGTTCTCCAGGGTCATCACATTGGAAAATATTATAAGAATAGTACCTATATTTCACCTAAGTACCCTTCCTTCCAATTTTTTTCGTAATTTCAGGGTTGGTCCTATTCCTATATTAAAAGTTGTTCATAATGATGAGTACAAATACCTAATCCTTGAAAATTTGGATGGCGATGAAAAAATCACCCAATATTAAACCCTGAGAGAATTTATTAGTAAAAAAATCTAACAAGTAGGTAGATACCCATATAATATTATGTATTACACTTTAATCGAGCATAGTTGAATGAACAACTTATAACTACATTTATTATGATGAGTATAAAGCTTTCAAGGTGAATTAGGTACAAATTCTCTTACCTTGCAGGTGCAAAATCGTCGGGTTCGAATGAAGGGTTCACCATGGGTCCGCTCGGCCTGCGTGCCCATTCCTCTGCCTCCTAGAACATAGTTAAATTGTTTGATCAAGAGAATGCTTTCCGCAAATGACTCCGTCCCTTACTAAACTGACGGAGACAAGCGAGACAGGAGAGGCGAACTTTTAGTAAAAAAATACTGTTTTATGTTATTAAAAAAAATCTAAGCCTGTTTAAATAATCGGGTAAGTGCGAGTTAAACTCGCATGGAGAGGGTTCCGTACATGTTTAACTAAGTTCCATAAATATTTTTTTATTTGAACCAAATTTGTTGATGTATGTAGGTATAGTGCTGGATTGTAGAGGGAAATTACTGAATACATTATCTATTGTTGAAATCTCAAAAAAAACATCTCTCGCAACTTAGCGAGCATCGCAATAGAGGCACTATCGCACAGCTGAGAGGTAACGTACGTGTGCCTAACTTCGCTTTACAAGAAATTGTATGTGATAATGTCCACTGCAACGCAACATATTTGTACTGTGCCAACACGCGTGGTTTGCTCGAATGTGGCGACCACGCAGTTCAACGCTATCAACGCTATGCACGCGGTACACGAAAACGTGCGTAGCTTCACTGCAAGAGGTGGGACCATATAGATTTATCGTCTGAAGAACTGTCTAGCAAAGTTCATGCCAATGCCATTCTATAAGTACAAAATATTTACGAGAAACACGAAACGTGTCTGTTCCACAAGGCGTATGATTCAAAAGTATGCTGCGTTATAGTTGTAATAGTCTAGTCTTCACTTATTTTGTCACCGTTGTTTCCGATCGTTACGTCTTATATTTTTAATAAGTCTATGCAGTTTAAATAAGTCTTCCAAATCAAGCGTCGCATAAAAAATATTTTTTTAGACCTTCACAGTAACCCCTTTTCGATTGATATGTGATACGGTACTTACAGTTTACAAAACTTTATTTTATGATCTAATTTTCTCCTTAAAAGGGCCTTACCTACTTAACACATCCATGTCAGGATCACAGAAATACATGTGTATTAAATTTAAACTCAAACGGTTAAGTATATTCGAAGCAAAATGGATGGTAACATTACAAGTGCAAATGAAGTTGATAGGTACAAGAATTGAGAAATTTCCTATGTTACTTTAAATACCAGTGTTAAGTGACGCCGAATGCCGAGACGAAGGTCACGGGTTACAATCCTACGATGAGCTTGAGCTTCCGGTGAAGGAAAACATCGTGAGGAAACCATAGCACGGTGGTAGGATACTTTGTAGTACCTACCCGCCTGGCTGGTTCCACCCTCAAGTTGAAAGTCTGTCGCCAAGCACCTTACGGTGTATCCCGACAGCTGCACTTGAGAGCCAGTTCTCTTCTAGGCTTTGTGTGCTTACCACCATCGGCCACATCATCACTGACCACGGTGAGATTGTGGTCAAACACAGGCCTTAGACATAGTAAAAAAAAAAACAGTGTACCTGGACCTGGTTTTTTTTTTGGTAAATCGTATAATGAAAGTAGCTAGATCGATTTATCGCCCCCGAAACACCCTGCATACCAAATTTCATGTAAATCGTTGGAGCCGTTTCAGAGATTCAGATTATAATCCATGAATTGCCGTTTAAAGATATTAGATATACTTCTTATAGGTTTTCCTGTAATCTATAGGTAAAGAACTATTATCTGTATTGTTTTTCAAAATTATTGGCCCAGTAGTTTCGGAAATAAGGGGAATGGTCATTTTTCGCCTATTTTCTTAAATAACTTCAAAACTATTTATATTACAATTATAAAAAAATATTTTTTAAATCCCTTTCATTTGATATGTCACACAATATAGTCTGCTAAACTTTTTTTTTAAATTTTCTAATTCACCCCCCAAAAGTAGCCCCCATGTTTGAAATTCATTTATTTACATAACACATCCATGTTTGGGTCAGCGACTTTCATATGTGCACCAAGTTTCAACTCAATCCAGTCCAATATTTTCGGACAGACAGACAGACGGACAGACAGACAGACGGACAGACGCCGTTTTTTTTTCTTTAGAGTTTCGGAACCCTAAAAAGTAAGTTTTCTTAGTTTTCTATTTTATTGGATCTCAGAATGTATGTTAATATTTTCAAATTATTTGGATGGACCAAAAACACCTAAGAGAAAAAATTATTCTTAGTTTTAAAAAGGGGTATATTCATGACTTTTTGATGACGTTCTCTTGCAACAAAGAATGTCGAGAACAACCATAATTTCTTGGATATCGTGAAAGTCTTTCTCGTCTTCAAGTGATGACACCAAACAACATCATCACTTTAAGAATGCTTCAAAACTCTATTGAGAAGGAAAACCTTCACGTTGCCCGATGTCTTGATTCACGACCATCGTCGTAATAGACTAAATGCCTAACAGGAAGTCTGGCAAAAAACTCTTTAGGGAACTAGTTAAATGTTCAAAAAGCGCTAAAAATTATTAAGAAACATCCAGCCTAAGCATTTAATTACACACGTTTCCATGAGCTAGATTCTAAATGATCGGATGACTTCGACGTTAGTCATGGTATGAATAGAAGATTCAAAATAGAAATACCTAATTTTAATAATGATTTCAGTTGACGAATCGCAAAATTTCACATTCTCGTCGTAGATTGAAAATAAGCTATCGATTCAAAAGCTGCATTATGAACCAAATACCGTTGCAATAAGTGCCACTTTATGAGCAAAAGTACGTCTTTTTACTGCGCTAGTGTTTTTTATGTAGGTATTTTCCTAGGTTGAAATATCTTTGATTTTCCTTCTTCCAAAAGATTTAATATCTAAAAATACAAAACATTTTTTGGGACTAAATAAACTGTGCTTAATTGATTATGTACCTATAGTTAATAATCTATATCTATATATACTAATAATAAAGCTGAAGAGTTTGTTTGTTTGTTTAAACGCGCTAATCTCCGGAGTTACTGGTCCGATTCGAAAAATTCGGAAGTTACATTAACCCTGACCTTTATAGGCTACATTTTATACCGGGAACGCAAGTGAAACTGCGGGAGACAGCTAGTAAAATACCTATAGGTACCTATACTACACATACTAATTTATCTAGGTTTCCCCGATGCACTGAGCAGTCGAGCACAGCCAGCCAGGCTAGAAACTATTTAATTGATTTATGTTATGAAAAACAATTGCTTCAGTACTTGTTTACAAATAATATTTCAATATACCTAAATGTCAATATTGTAAAATACACAAGTAGGCACCTACAAATCATAATACGGGTATCACGACTGCCAAAGTATCTAAACGTAAATTCTTAGTTTTGGCGCCTTGTGTATTTTGTCTAATTTTAAAACTATCAAACCACACGTCATGGTGGAAAACAACTAGTCGTAGGTACTTCTATGAGTCGGTCGGTATTGGAGTGGATTTTTTTTGTTGAGACCTGTGATAATGTCGCCGGAATGATCCGAGAACCTTAACTAATGACTTGAATAGCAGTTTTTGTAATTCTGAATGTATTTCTGCAAATAGATAAGTAGTAAATATAGCGAGTGAAAACGCAAAGTGTATAGTGATGACCCCGATGCTCGTATCTGGCAATAACTACCGCCATCCTGCCGGCGCCCCTGTGCTGTCCAGCTATTGTCACCCCACATCTTATTCCACTCTTCGGCACCGGCTATATACTTCACATCCTCCCGGTTGACAGGTCAACGATCTGTGACCTGATTGCGAACCGGTTTGCAAAGTTGTCAATTGTTTTATTACTCGCATTGTCTAGAATTTTTTCAACAGGTTACCAATATGGTGCTAGCTTCATTTTTGATAAGAAGAGGAAGCAAGCAAGCTAAATTAAACTAGTAGCAAGCAATATATTAATAAATAAATATCCTGGGATATTTTTTCACACACGGTTAACTGATCCCAAACTCAGCAGAGCTTGTTCTATGGAAACCAGATAACTGATATACTACATAATACTATTTTTTTTGTAAATACATAATTATATAGATAATTATACCCAGACTCAGGACAAACAGACATGTTGATGCACACAAATGTTTGTCCTGGATGGGAATCGAACCCACGACAAGCGGCGCAATAGGTGGTGTCTTAACCAACTGCGCCAACTGGCCTGTCGGTATTATTATGTTACTCAATAATTTAATTTACAAACGTGAGAAGTGTCTGTTACAAACATTGGTTGCAACGATGCATGCAGTCAAGATTGATTATGTTATAATACCTATATAGACACCTACATACTAAGTGAATAGATAGGTAGCCAGGGTCGGACTGGATCGAGAAAGCGTGGCTTCCTACAAACCCGGGGTCCGGGAAGGGATAATGGTAGATGGGATACCTACTATCGGAAAATAATGAAATATACCTAGATTCGCTGTTCAGTACTTTTCATATATATATGTCGCAAGAGCCGGGCCCCGAAAAGCAGCATTACGAAGTTAATGACAATTTAAAGTTTGGCATAAATCTCAGGTAAAAGCCTTTGAAATGTAGTGATACGGCTAGATATCTATTTTAGCACTCGAGTAATCAAATAGCGCAGCATTAGGTTCCAGTCAAATAAACTTGAGAAATGAAATTACCTCACTCTGAGAAAATTAAATCATACACAGATTGCTTTGTTTTTTAAATGCTAAAAATGATATACACTTATACCATAGTAATATAATATTACTATAAGTAAGTATATTAGACATCAATTCAACGGATTCAATTTATTACCCCCTAAATTCCAGCACGTTCTGTAAACACGAACGGATTGCTTGCGCCCACGCATGATCAGTATAATTTTTGCGATCGCTATCGTATCCAGCGACGGATTTGTGATTTTACGATCCATAAAAAATAGGAATAGGTACCAACTGTAATTCTTTTTACATTAGATAATAATATTAGTTCACGCTAAAAAGCATACTTAGAATATGCATTTTTTAGGCACTTTGGTTACCTACCTACCTACTAACTGTAAATAATCTCTAATTACAAATAATATTTCGATGATGCGTCTGATGAAAATATGAAATAAAAAAATATAGGTAGGTATGTGGCCTTATTTTTGGTAACTTGTCATTTTAGATAATGTCCTCACTACTCCAGACATTTTTTAGGATTACTGATAAGGCCTACTATACCTCCCCATTCAAAATCATCCTGTAGGTATATATAACATTAGTTTCTACTTATTGGCGCTGTTATTACCTAATGGCCTCATGTTGTATTTTAAATAAAGTTGAAACGAGTAAATACAGGCAAGTATTACGTACGAGACAGCGGAAAACTACTGTATGGACGGAGGTACTCGTACTTACGTACATAACAAAGTCAATGAATTTTTGAACATAGGTATTATTAAACAAACATAATCATGTTTATTTTGTCACAAGTTGGAATGTCGCAGGATGCAAACAGAACATTTCTGATGTATGGTAAAATAACCTTTATGTATGCTGTATGAGAGTTCTCGGAGAATAATGACATTGACGGGTTCAATAAAATGAAGTTTAAGTCCAAACACCCTACCTTTGGTCAGTTTTTACATCCGGCTCAAAGAATTGAACGAATTCACAATTATAATTGTGTTAAATGCAAATTATTATTGCAATTTCAATTACGTAATTCTCCTTTGCCTACTACACTAGTTACGCTGTTTTTTCTGAAAACCATTAGAACCGCACCACTTCTACTCCTGGAGCCAGCAGTCTTTCAACAAGTTTTAGTACCCTTTCCACTGTACCGGTACTTTTCAGAGGAATTATAAGGTGATGATTTTTGCTTTTTGACTTTTATGCGTCCGAATAACAAACGTTTAGTAAACAAACATAAGTAGGACGTAGTTGTCAGACATACCATCGCATTGATGACAGGGATGGTACTTAATTACAGTTTTACAATTCATAATATTATGTAGATGCAAGTGCAGCCGCGGTATTTATGATAATAATATGCAATTATAAACCCATTGCGACTATGCGATCATAATTATATTTAGTTAAGTGGGTACAACAGTAATCTTATGTAAGAGCCTTACCTATTTACTGTTGGGTTGAACAGTTTTTGTTTTAGTGTTTTATTCCGCTACCTATACTTAAGCTGAACCTATTTTCAATAGACACTGATTCGTTCCATACAACCATTTTGTTCACCAAATACTTAAACAATTTTTTTTTCTACTCTAATAACAAATGTATGTATGGCTAAGATCATTATAATATTTATTAAATCGAAACATAATTGAATAATTTTATAGTAAAACTTTGAGTAGGTACGTACCACTGACTTATTTTGACAGGAATCAAATGTTCTAGAATAAGTTCACACCTTTATCAGGAAAAATGGCGTACCCAAAATATTAGTCGCCGCGACTGGTTTTGACTGTATGGCTTTGCTCAGTTTGCTCATAAGAACTAATATATGTCATATCCGTCTGTCGCTCATTTACTGCGTGAAAGAAAGACAATCCAACAAACAACCTTTCGTAATTATAATACTAGTAAGTATTCCTTACTTATACATTCCTAAATAAGAAATTAGCAAGGAAGAATACGACTACTTACATCATACACTAGGGAATACTAGCGATACTATAATTAGATAAATAGCACAGAATACAGATGCAAATAGTTACCTGGTGTATCATATAGGTACATATTCAACAGATACTTCAAAATAGATTCCAATAATTAAAATTAGCATATTTTATTGAAATCCTACTAATAATATAAATGCGAAAGTTTGTGCGTATGGATGGATGGATGTTTGTTACTCTTTCACGCAAAAACTACTGAACGGATTTGGATGAAATTTAGAACACAGATTGTTTATAACCTAGATTAACACATAGGATACTTTTTATCCCGGGTTAAGATCTTTGGGGAACGCAGATGAAACCGCGATAAATGTCAGAGATAGGTATGAGTTAGTAGTTATCAATCAGTATCTTTTGAATCCCACATCTACCTGTCTATCTATATATATGTATAGTTGTATACCTTCACCAACGTTTTCGCAACAGGTTTGAGCCATGTGGTGTCTTCGACAGTTAGGGCTTTCACGCTTGTACACAAAAAAATAATACCTAATTTTATTAACCAATTATTGACAGGTTACTCTAATCTAAAATAAATAATACGAGGAGTTATTTATTGCGTGTGAGTAAAATTATTATTTTAATTAAATAACTTAAAATAAATAAGATTTATTTTGTATTTACTTACTAAGTACGATACTTTATCTTAGTTCTCGATAATTTAATGATTTGGATGTAGCAGGTAATCCAGAAGTAGTAATTTCTAAACTAATATTTGATATTAATTACTGTAATAAAACAAAATATCAACAACCCTATTGTGACTCATGTAATTAACTAACATTTTGGTGAGGTTGGCAACCCTATGGCTACCTAAGTGGGTAGGTACCAATGAGACCTGAATGGCAAGCTGTTTATCTGCACACGCACCATGGAAGGGCGTTAAAGGCGGTCTTCAATCAGACAATCCAGATTTAACTGGTAATTACAAAATGATTACGGTGCCGCTGCGCTGGCTGAAACTGACTAAACGTAAAACGATAATTCTCCGAATCAACAATATTTTTTCAATCGGATACTATTACTCAGGTAATAGGTAGGTACATGTTGAAGATGTGCCGTCGCCGAATTCTTTTAATGTTTTGCTGCCACAAACAAATAATGGTAGGTACATTATTTATTATGTGACAGGTGTTAAAGACATTTCAATAAACCATATCCACGCCATATCTGAGCTAAGATGTTTGGATTTATATCTACCTATTTTTCTTTTTATAATTATGATACCTATTTTAATTTAATCTTGGTAAACACATGTTTTATGATCCCCTATATACAAAAACAAAACTCCCGCCTCACTCTTTTAAACAATGTACCTATGTATAAGAAAGTGGTGGATAATTGAAACCTGAGGTTGACATCGTCTCTCGTAATAAGCCTCCAGTAGGTGCGATGCGCTTGCTAGTGCACTCCGGGTGCAATCATGTAACTTTGTTGGAATCAGTTTCAATCATTTTTTATTTTATCGGTTAAATATACTTAACTGTTTTCTGATAACTTTTTTACCTTTTGGTAACAATAGTGTCCTTGTTCATGGACATTTTCTACATTGTAAAATTTTAATTGAAAATGATTGCCCCACAGACCGCACATTTCCAAAATGGGTGGCAAAATTTCTCATTAATTAATAATGATATCTTATGAATATTTTATGATACGTTCATTTTGATCTATTGTAGGGGAAGGTTGCGTTGCGATCTTTGAACCAGTGCATACATCGGACCACTTAATTATTTCTAAAACTGAATACACTGGAGACAGACTATTATTAATATCATTCAAGGCCACGTTTGCGTTATAATTAATTTATGCAAGTGTGTTCACGATGTCCAAATTATAAAAATCATGCGAACAAAAAACTGATCGGTAAGTGTCATAATTTATTTTTTGTTTAGATGGTTTTTTATAAAATATTTAGGAATGTATTTGAGATTCAATCTGTGGTTATTAATACTCGTAATATTTTTTTGCTTTGTAGCAAAAATGATTACCTTGAAGTAGGTAGTAGGTAAGTACTTTCGAGTATCTAGAGGTTCCGAAAGAATAAAAATCATTGACTGGTTTTATTTTAACATTTAAGGTATTTTTATTCTATATTCTTTGACGAAACAGGTGAATAATCCCGTTTCTTTAAATTTATGTCATGCCGTCTTGCATGTGGTAGTGACTGGGCAGATCTTGCGGAAATGTTCTATAGGATTAGGTACCTACAATATATTTTAGAATCTTTCGAATTTAAAGACCTAAATAGGGCGGCGCGGCGGCGAAATATGCCTGCGCCCCGGGCGGTTGCAACCGACGCTACACCACTGTGCGCATACTATAATCACAGAAATATATTTTACCCTGTGCTACGTACACATAAGGTGAGAGGACGGGTAGGTACCCACGTCAGCAACCTGTTACAAAAATGAAGTTTTGCCAAAATAAGCAGGTTTTTGCGAATATGAGTGCAATCGGCCAGCGAAAGAACTCTCGAGAACTCGTGCGTGTGCCACTTAAACAGACGTTAGCGCCGTTAGTTAATAATTTGTGGATTGATCTATCATCAGATCATCTATTAATATTTTTATAACTAGCTTTAGCATTCTTCTTTTATAGACCTTTCAAGAATTTTGCACCGTTATTATTCGCGAACGCGGATGAAACCGCGAGGCGGAAGCTGATCATATATCTTAAAAAAATGTGTTTTAAGGTACTTACCATTAGGTATTATTCACATGTAATACCTACTCAAAACATATTTATCTAACAATAGTACCTATAGGATTCGTCTCCAAAAACCAAGAACTAAGTAGGTATGCGTGAGGAGTAGGTAAGGTCACATGAGTAAGAAATTCGTAAAATGGTATTGATATATTCTGTCCCATTGTAGATAATCCTTCTGTCCTATTCTAAGTAGGTACCTACCTACTTACTAATATTTTAAATGTTAATGTTTGTGACTCAATCACGCGTCAAGGTCTAAACGTATGTTGGTATTTAGATGAAACTTGATATAGAAAGATCATACCCCAGAATAACATAATAGGTATAGGATACTTTTCACCGCAAGAAATAATGCTAACTAACTGTATTCATTGTTATGATCATAACGATGTAAGGACACCTAATTTTATTTTCAGATCATTTTCCTATTATATAGAATCTATAAACGACCAATGACCTGGCATAGAAGGTTCTCGGGATTGCGGGACTTCAACTCAGTAAATTTATAAATTTAATTTATCTACCATCAGATGAGTAACTAACTTTTGTCTCCAATGAATAGTAAAGCGAGTCGAATTATTTACCCATAATTCAATTTGTAGCAAACAAATACGAACAAACATACTTACATCTGCGCAAATACACGCTTTAGTCATTTTCATTATAGTTTTTATAATGCTAACAAGTAATGATTCATAATATCACAAATGAATGTAAGTAAATATACCAAATATCTGGTTACTTAGCTACCTGCGTAAACGGATGTAAGATAAAAAAAAATTGCGTCTGAATATACAGTGCGGCCGCCTAATTTATAATTTATCAAAAGTTTCATTGAAATCGCATTAGCCATTTGACTCATTATTTAACAGAAACACCATTCTCTCGGCAACCGCACTATACTACATAATAAGCGTATTAGGTAGGTACGTAACGATGCGAATGCAACCCAAATTCTTCCATTCAAAACATGTTCTAATTATTGTTCCTGGTCTTATTATAATATATATATATATATTATATAGGTACTATTTTAAATTAAGGAACATTCGTTGTCTTCAAAAATGCCATCACTCTTTTCTCTTTTTCATTATTTACAATAAATTATTAAATTGGTATAGGCTGCCTAAATGGGCATGTAAACCACACGTCGCGCGTCGTCGTGACATAGTAAACATAGCTTAGCCTAAAACAAAAAGATTTTTACAGTTATGCGGCCATAGCAACAACATGGGACCGTGGGGTCCGGAGGCGCATAAATTATCCCCGGAGACCAAAGGGCTGGCTTGGCTGGCTCGTACCTAGAGTAAACCTAGCTATACAGCGAGGTAACGTCACTACGCTAGTGTTTTGGGCACCCTACCCATATGACTTATTATGTTTTATTTATAGAATTTTATTTGTAAGCTAGTTATAATTATAGTTTTATTGCCTATAGTTATGTTTTAATTCATAGTTTTGTATATATGAATATGAATATTCGCATTTTATTTCCTTACTACCTAATTCTATTCATGTTCCATATGTGAGTGCACTAAAGTCCAAGTCACGTGCACGACGCAGCTATTTGTGATGTTTGCAATCAATATTTCGGAATAATGTGTAGTTGGACAGGTGCCCTAACAACGTGCTCGGTAACCACGTGTTATTTGAGCAAAAGCAGTCCGAAATCGCCGCAAATACTTACCTGGACGTCCTTTAACAAATTGGGCACGTACGTACGTATAGCACGTACAAATAGCTTAGAGATCGTGGGGTGTTATGCGCAAGCCCATTGCACGTAAGTCCTATACATTACTCGAGCCTTACAAAATAACTATCTCGCTCTCAGCACTCCCCAGTATCAACTTGGAATTTTCTAAAACAGCTTTTCTGATTTGGAAACGGCCCCTTTCCTTTACTAAAAGGTTCAGATCAGATCTTCCGTTTCCGTGATTAGCCCATTACTATATTATACAGCCTTACAGGTGACAAATACGCATTCATTCGCAGCGATCCCAAGGTGGACAATAGGCCGTTGTGGTCATGATCCATCGTGCGATAGCACGGCAAGGGTGCTGGATCACACTTGCCCCGGGACGGGCTATCTAGCGCCGCGCGTGGAGGAGGAGTGAGTATGCGTTCTGCACGAGAACCCACCCCCCTTGATAACGTAGATGACGACCATCTGGGTAGCCTGGGAGGGTAGGTAGTTACATAGTAGCAATATTGGCAAAACAGAAAACGATATAATGACGTTAAAAATAAACAAATAGTACCAACACCATCGGCCAGCACCCCGCGCGAAACACTGGCTAGCGTAAAGCGTTATTGTGAGAGAAGCCCGCGCGTGCTGCCATTAAAAAACCAGGTTAGTAAAATTTTATATTTTTTGTAATATTGGTCTACAACCTGTTTTCCATAACAGCAGAGATGTGTTTGTTATGATATATATGCCATAATGCTTTCTTTTTGCGATGGATGAATCTACGATTTTACTTATTCATAAAAAGTCAGTTTTGATGTTAGGACTAAGAGCGACATTTGCTCGGGGGAGGTAGTGACAAATCATAACCAACGTAGTGCTTCTTGTCAACTGATATAATTTGAGCTAAATAATGTATTGGCTTTTTAGTTAGAATTAGGACATATAAAAGAATACAGGAGAGATAAATAAACAAGAAAATACCATTAAAAGAAGGAAAACAACTAAGGAAACAGGAAAACTTGATGTAAAGAGGAAGGTATTATGCCACTAACGAAGAAAGTGTAGAAGAAGATTATTTTTTCATTTAATCCTAGGAAAGTTGGTGAGGAACGATTAGAGTGTGTTGTTTGCAAGAATTGCTCACGTGTGAAATATGTTAGGGAAAAATATTGCTAAGTGATTGTGCAGACTAGAGTGGCTGAACTGATTTGTTTTCCTTTTAGGACCTGATTAATGTTTAAAAAGAAAAGCATTATTTATTTTTGTTGATGAGATGTACTTTTTAGGGTTCGGAAAAAAGAAAAACGAACCCCTTATAGGATCACTCGTGCGTCTGTCTATCTGTCCGAAAATATTGGACTGGATTGAGTTGAAAGTTGGTACACCTATGTAAGTGGGTGACCCAAATATGGACGTGTTACGTAAATAAATGAATTTCAAACATGGGGGCTAATTTTGGGGGGTAAATTAGTAAATTTTAAAAAAAGTTTTGCATACAATATTGTGTAACATATCAAATGAAAGGGCTTCTTGTGAGGATGTAAAATTTTTTTTTTTTAGAATTTTAATATATAGCCATTCCCCTTATTTCCGAAACTACTGGGCCAAACATTTTGAAAACAAAACAGATAATAGTTCTTTACCTAAAGATTACAGGAAAACCTATAAGAAGTCTATCTAATACCTTTAAATTAACCTGCAATTCATATATATATATAATCTGAATCTCGGAAACGGCTCCAACGATTTTCATGAAATTTGGTATGCAGGGGGTTTCAGGGGCGATAAATCGATTTTGTTTTTATGAGGCAAAATGTAAGTAATTTTGTTTAAAAATTATATATTACCATGTCTTTGATCTAATGAGGCAAAATAATTTGTAGTCAATTAATATATTAATATTATTATGTTATTAAAATTAAGAAACGGAACTTATTGTGACGATTGTTCCTAATAAAAAGTCTTGTACGTTTTTTTCTAGTAACAAGCCCCCGGCGCGGGGTTAAAAGTTACACGCCTCTTAACCCACAATTTATTCGTATAAGTTATTTATAAAAAACTAATGTACTTATAAAAATATTTTAAATCAAAATTCTAAATAGTTACTTATTTAAATAAACCTATACAAAAATAAAACAATTAAACATAATAAAAGTAGTATATAAATAAAAGTAGGTATGTCAATGGATGATGATTAGGCGACGGATATGCGGGAAAAACTAAACGATAGTTGTATAAATATTCATTGTATGCTCTACTTACCTGTGTTTATTATTTATAGTCATTTTTGTGTCTTCGTTGACCTTCGTCGAGACAAAAAATATTAGGTATTTTCTAAAAATTAAGCAGTCTCGGATTAACTTCTCTTGGCAGTGGTTTATTTAGCTCTAAACAAAAGCTTTATTTTCTTATCATCAAAATAGTGGGAATATTTAATTTAATAGTGAGGTAGGTCGACCGTAGGTTGCTATCATGTCGCTAATGTATTTTTTTATAATATCTCGAGGGATAATAAGTATAATAAGTAATCAATGCCCAAATTTTCAGGGATTATTTTATTCATCACTATGAACAACTTTTACTATGGGATCAACCCTGAAATCACGAAATTTCAAACTGTTCATAATAGGTACAGATTTCAGGGTTGGTCTCATAGTAAAAGTTGTTCATAATGAAGAGTACCTACAATAATCCCTTAGTACAATAGAACTACTCTTGGACGATGATTAAAATCTTGTATTTTAGGAATGAAAATAATGAAATTCTGATTAATATAACGAATATAAAATAAGGACGAAATACCTACTTTCATAATCTGATCTTGATTGCTAAGATCAGACGGCACATACCTAAATAATTCAATCGCAGATATTTTATTATTGCTTGGGTTTCTCAGAGTGTACGTTTGATTATAAGGATATCAGACGCTGATCGTGTTGCCAAGGTTGGTGATGAAATAGTCTCGACAAGGATGGTGTCGCGCTCAACTCAGCCGCACGTTAGGTACCTATTTATCTACTTATAAGTACCTGTGCAGTTACTTTTTCTAGCTGTATTTTTGCATTCTAGAAACAACAATTTATTATAAAGTAGGTACCTACTTGGTAGATTGTCTTTCTGGCTGCAATATCTCAGCATACCTTTTTATGTCTTTAATTTTGTTTAGTGGTACTTTTACGGCATACATCATTATTTGGATTTTCTGTACATTCAGACGTCAAAAGTAATAAAATAATAACCTCTCAAACATGTGTAAGTACTGATCGCGATGACCACATTTTAATTATAAATTATGAAACATATTCTATTTGTATTAATGTTTTATTTTTAGCACATAGATCGCCTTATGAAACGTAGTACATAAGTAAGTAGTTGCTTATGGTAGGTACTTATCGAGTTTATCTTATAACGCGGGTAGTAAGTACTGCGGGTACTAGTAAAAGTACCTACTCGTATATGTTCGTTCAGTGTGCTGTGTGCATCGTTCGTCATATGGAGACTAAATTTTCCGCAGGCGCCGGCGCATCGCGACTGTCGCGGGAGTTGGCACTGGTCTAGCACATATTTGCCCATTTATTTCAAATTCGTTTGGACCAAAATCTAAGCAATTCTAAATCTATCATCACATGCTTGCCAACGATTTACATGTACCTACATCATCGCTTATAAATACCTATTGCTTTCACAATAATAATTTTTTGACTTAATAATGAACTATTAAACTCCATTCTAGTAAAAAAAAGAAGTTTAAAGAACATTTTAATAAAAAAAAATACATCAGTGTAGGTAATCATGTAACTTAGTTGCAATCAGTTTCAATCAATTTCATCTTTAAATCGTTACAAATTTTACAATGTTCAAAAGTTTCCATGAGCAATGAAACTCTATAGGTATATAATAAACGTAAAAAGTTAACAGAAAACTGTAAAATTATACTGGTTTCAATTAAAAATGTATGGAAACAGATTGTAAAAAAGTTACGTAATTGCCACCCATGCCAATATAATGCTTCGGACGCTCCATAATACGAAATAGGTCGAGTACCTAAATGATTAAAACACTTCAAAAACTTGCTTGTTGCAAAATTATTTTATGTCCCTTGAAATATATGATACCTACTTGCGAAAATGGTAAGACCTGGCTCGGCTCAGTTACGGAGATTCATAGTGAATTAATCGCGGGCTCCCTTGAAGCACTTAAAGGCGAGCCGCGAGGAAAGCGTGGAAAATTCCCACTGGTTCAGATAAGACCGGTCCTGTGCGCCGACCGGTCTAGTCGCACCAGCCAACACGCATTTTCTACGTACTATAGGGCTGCTACCTGTCGTATTCATACTTATAGGTTCCAGCTATTGGAATACTGTCTACCTTAACAGCGGAGTGGGTTATTGTATTCTAATACTAGGTATATAGGTAGTTATGACTATTGTCCATGGACCCTGAAGGACCCTCTCCTCCACCTTCAAAGATCATGACTTCGACATTCTCAATAAATAACCACTTTACTTGTGTGTTATCCAAGCAAGATAATATATAATAGCAATCCTACAGCCCTTGAAGTTGAAAGTTGATTTATTGCTTCTTATTACTGCAATGGTAAAGGTTGTTTTTAAGTAACTCAGTCTGAATTATAGGTACTACTCAATGTACAGTTACAGTCAATAACATGTAGTTTATCAGATGCAATGCGAGTAAAACCGCAAGGCGAAAGCTAGTAGTTATGACGCAATATTTAGACAAAATATAGGTACCTAACCTAAAAGGCTTTTATCGAATATAAACAATCCGCTAACGCAAACAAACCTTCGGATAGCCAAAAACGGTAAACTGGTAGGTAATATTTGCGAAGGTTATATTCGCAAAGTGTAAGGATCTAAACCTGTAAGTCAATGACCTAGATTAAGCAGTTTTAAGATACCTATTGATATACCTACTTAACATAATGTACGATGTGTTACACTGTGACCATGGAAGCTTGTGCCGCTACAGATCAGTTGAAACACGGTAGAAATACATCTTTATTCTGTGGTTGAAAGGCGTACTTCCGAAAGAGAGGCGTTTGTACGTATATTTTCGTTTCTACCTAAATAAAGACTCCATAAGGGTATCCTTCCGTCTACTATTTTTTAACGACTTGAAGAAAAGGAAGGTTATCAATTCGATGCGTAGGTATGTATTAATATTGTTGGAACTGCAATATGTTCACATAATATGATAATCTATTAGGGCTTCCGAACAGATATATATTTTTTTGTAGGTGTATGTATGTTTGTCCACGCATAACTCCTAAACTATTAGCCCAATTTTGACCATTCTTACATGTACTTCAACTTAGGGAACAGTGTAAGTTTCATCAAAATCGGTTCAAAAAACTAAAAACTACGAGAACTAAAAATTGATAAGATTGGCAGGCCATCCAATACAAGCTACGTGAGTATAGAACCTAGCTACAACTAAAAATTACTACTACTTCAAAAAGTTAAAATCAAAATACAATAAACCTTTTGAAAAATTCTTGGTATTCTTGAAATTGATATTTTAACAAACATAATTGATATCCTATTATTTATTTAAAATTATTTCTAATTTTTTTTTTTTTTTTTTAGCAACATTAACATATATTAACTTACTTAAAATAAAATATATATACATACAAATTAAAACTATATAATCTAAACTAAACTAACATTAACTATGTACATAAAAAAAATAAAAATAAAAACTTCTTACTACCTAACTACTTATAAGTAAAAAATTTGTCCCAAATCGCTGCCTAGCGGTAGCGTGCCAAGAAGGCTGGCCGCATTGCCACGCTGAATAGCAATGCTAATTCTTTGTGCAAAATACGTGCCAGCCTTCTTGTCATGAGAGGCCTGAATGAGTCGATAGGAGACCTCTTTGAACAGAAGATGAGCCTCCGGTCCCCAAGGCCCTAGAGTTTCTACCCCAAATGCCAAAAATATGTTGGTCCTCTGTAGACCAGCATATTTGCGACGCTTGAGGCACTCTTGTTGTGCAGCCGCAGCGTCGGCAGCTACAGACGTGTCTGTAAGATGGGAAGGCGCAAGGGTGTCGACGCACGTAGCATCCCACACCAACGGCCTTCCCATCTTCCACGGCACCAATGACATTCCATCTGGTCTCTTGCCATCGTCGCGCACCAGGCCATTTGGTTCTAAAACTGCAGGTACACCAACGGTGACAAGAGCCCGACGGATTAAGTCATTGAGTGCTGCATGACGCGAAAGCCTCCCAGCACTCCTACTGCACGATAGGCCATGGTGACCAAGCTCATCCACATTGTCCCCGCAGGAGCAGCGATGAGGGACATTACATATAGTACCCAATCTTAGGCAAGTGCACAACCGGAATGTTGAGTTATCCAATACTGTGCCCGTATTGGTTGATGGAAGGGCATTTAGCCAGTGCCCTGACTCCCATTTAGCTACTGCTAAGAGACGAGCTCGCTCAGCAGTACTGTCAGATGACTGTAAAAGAGACGTATATGACAGTCTACTCAGCGGCTCGTCCCACAGTCTTTGTGAATGTGTAATAATTTGTATTTTTTTTTATTATTCTGTGATATGGATTGATGCTACATAATATAATACAGCATGATGTTCATGAAATTATGTTTTTTGTTTTGTCATATAAAAAATTCTGTTTTGGCACAAAAAGTGGAGTAAAAAACCCATGGGCATCGATTCTACTGGTAAAACTGGGCAAACTAATTTTCGAATATACATAGAAAGTATTAATGTAAATTTCCTTCTCTTACAGAATAAATAAGTGCCCAAGTATTTTAAGGAAACGGGTAAAGTTTTCATTCCTTTCAATCGATTAAGATTAAATGTTTAGTAAATTGGTTTCCTGTTAATATAATTACCGGCTGTTTCAACATAAGTAAGTTTATTAAAGGGTAGATAACCTGGTTCATAAATGAAACAGGTTATCTACACAACGTAATTTGCAATATTATGGCCTGAACCTATTGTTCCGAACAGACTAAGCTAGAAAATGGGGAGATACAAGAAGACTATCTGAATTATAATCAGACTAAGATCACATTTGGTGGGTTGCCACGTTATTGTGAAGTAAAAATAGCGTTCCATATTCGCGTGTATTGAATCCTTAAGGAAACATCCCTTACTGACCCGTCTCAAATTTCCTCCCTGGAATAATATAGGCTACTTTTTATACAAAATCTAGTAGGTAATATTTTAATAGACTAATCTACTTAGTGAAATAATTATAATTCATTGCTCGTTAGCTATAATAAAATTGACGAATAGTTAGGTAGCCTAGTAGCCTAATTCAAATGAGTAATGTACTGAAAACCACCGATTTCATAGATGAAGGACAATTTACCAAAATAATTAAATCTATTAAAGATTTAATTATTACGTAAAATTAATATTGTAATCCATCCATACTTCTATACAAAGATATTTTAACCTATCAATCAATACAAATAAATATAAATTAAGTAAGTATATTTTGTTTGTAATATCAAAATAATAGCTTTATACAAAATACCTATTTTTAAAATGATTGCCTGTCTGTCTGTTGCTCTATCTATCTGTTTGCTCCGGATAATCTCCGAAACAGCTGGACTGATTTTGATGGAATTTTTTAATGAAGTACTTACCTAATTTGGGCACCTACTTTTATTTTAGTGATACACGCAAAAGAAAAACCGGACGCGGGTGTAATGTAAACGCAGAGGACAGCTAGGAAGCTAATAATGTTTGTACACCTATCGTTTTATATAGGGAAACTTCTAATTGACATACATTAATGCATGGAAATCCCACTTGGTCGCTTGACTGTGGTAAGATTATGATCTTCTTAATCTAGTTTAGATTTGTACTGCCCCCGGAGCAACAACATTTTCCAAAATGTCCCTTTTCCGTAAGGTGACTCTTCAGAAATTACTCAGACTTAAAAGATACATTAATTTTAGACATTTCAGGGTGTCTAATTTAAGACTAGGTAAGCTATTTTGGAAAACATAAAAAGTCATCTTTCTGTAGAAAAGGTATAATGTACCTCCATACCTACTTAATATTATAAATAAAGTAACTCTGTCGTCTGATAGAAATAGACAGACAGACAGACAGAGTTACTACAAATTAGATATTAGTATGAATAATATTGTCTTGTAAATTTTCTATATCTCGCTTCATCAAATCATAGTATTGATTGAATAAGTATCGTCTTCATCGCAGAAAACCCTTCGATCTGCGGTCCTTATTGCTGACAATGACGTTGCCAAAAATGACGAATTCTAGAAAACTCCACGCTTAAAACATAGCATAATAAATTTGCATTACGCGGTATTAATTTCACGAATACTTCCTCGTCAAAATACTTTAACATTCATAAATAATTGAGATACGAATTATGTATAATTAAGATGACAAACTATGAATCTCATTCAACAAAGAAGTACTTTATGGTCGAAATGTATGGGATCAGTCCCTTCTGAAGCATGCCTGCTGATTGAAGAGTAGGATGGGAAATCGTCGCTTTAAAGAAATCCTTGATGTTTATCGTTGAAGAGTTTCAAGGTAAGTTCGTTTAATTCTTATAGATCTTGCTTGTCCAAATAATGTTATGTAAAAGACAATTTTTATCTACCTACATATTTTTTTTTACGATAAGCTAATTTATTTTGATAAGAATTTAACATTCCCTACATAAATTACTCTTGACAGATTAAAATTTGAAATGTATCTTTTAGTCATATTTTAGCTACCTTACTTATATCTTATGTACCTATAGGTAACCTTAACATTATACCTAGCTATCTAATAAAATTGATTCACATAATGTAGTTGTCGATTTGGCCTGCGTGGTAGGATAGGAACAATTCACCTTTATATGCTGTCGCGGACTTTTCTATAGAAATAGCCGACATAATTATAGGACACGAATTTCGCTATATGGTCTTTTTTACAACGCGTCATGGCGTTTTTATAAGAGCCATAGCGTTGTTCGCCATGAAAAATCCTTTTATTTTTTAAAGGGATAACATATTGCTTATGTCCTTTCCCACAACACGTTGTGGTCGTATAGGACACGAATTTAGGCTATGTAGTCTTTTTTTACAACGCGTCATGGCATTTTTATAAGAGCCATAGCGTTGTTCGCTCAATGAGTGTTTTCGATCTCCGAGTGTAACATATATAATTTTAACATCTTTTCCTGGCTTGAGGAACGCTAGCTTTTGGCAATGTTTTAATAAATAAATCACACGCACACATTTTATAGTCCATAATGTTGTTTACTGATCTAATAGGTAATACCTATAAGTAGGCACGTACAATACGTAGATACAATAGGTAGGTACATAGATGTAGCCGATGCCGATGTAGGATACAATGTGACTAAATAGGTACTTAAAATTTTGAGACTTTAGTATTTTTTTTGTATTTATGGGTAGGTACACACAACACACTGGAAACAGGTAAAATTTTGTAAAGATGAGTACCAACATGTATAATGTTGGTACTTATTTTTTTTCCTGCCATTACGGAATTAGATCTTTTTTTCTTCTTTTAGTACCTATACAATCTGATCTTGATGATATTTAATATACTTAGGTACATAAATTGACGCAATAAAAAACTAGGTTAAACTTTTATACGTGCAACGCTCAAGGAAAACGAATAAAAATACTATTTAGTGCACACTCACGTACTATCATATCATGTTTATATGTAGTTAAAATAACCGGTGTACTTAGAGTGTTACTTTGATAGCATCAAAAGGTCGACAAGGCCGTATTAGCTTGAAGCTGGGTAATTGAGTTCCTCTCGCCTACACTACTAGTAATCTAGTCTTCCCTAAGACATACGATGACGTTGTGTCTGCTCTTCAGTAACACGTTTATAATAAAGGTTAGTACCTATGCCGTTACTTTCCTAAGCATGTGATGACTTATTCGGAAAGCAAAATCCTAATATTTATAGAATCTTTAGACTAATGACAATATAAGACGTGTAGCAGTTGCAAAGCCTTGAAAGTAATTTTATTCGCGAGGTGAACCACATGTATCGTTATGCGTGGTATAGTAGGTAACTACAGGGTAATTTTAAATAGTATAATCAGTATAGTACGTACTTTTTTTGTAGTTCATTATTTATCAATATTTTTTTTAAATTTCTTTATCCGACTTGAAATCGGTAAAGTATGGACAGGATAATAAGCGGTCGGCGAGCGCACAACTAATAAGTAGGTACTCGTACTCGTACTCGCGGGCAGCGGTTAGTGACCCGCGTGGGTGACCTTCGTTGCAGTCGGCGAGCGAGCAAAAAAGAACGATCGCACAGCTGATAGGTAGTACTCGTACCATACAAGTGGTACACACGGCCACAGATCAAGCTACACACTGCGGCACCTTATGCGGTTGTAATAGGCGCTATTTTTCAACATAAATGAGTAGCTTGATCTGTGGCCGTGTGTACAAGCGAGCAGACGCGCCGCGCGCCGGTTGGTTACCATAAATTCAGTTTTAAAGTAGACATTTTTCGTACATGATAATATGATATTTTATTACTAACACTTATCAAAATAAACAATACATGTTCATTAAAATTAGCTCAAGTTGTCAAAATTTTATGTTATTGAATGTCAAAAATTTAAAAATGTTCAATCCAAAATGCAGGTCGACAAATATAAGATAGAAAACCTTTAGGTATATCATATCACCCAATACACCCAGTTTTTAATAGAATCTAAGTACCTAACCTGCCTATTTCGTTACTTGTAATGTATTTTCGTGAGGTTGGTAGGTATCAGTAAAAAAATGCATGTTCTAATTGGATAAATATTCTAGTAGAAAGACGTTTAACGAACATTTTTATCCGTGTGTTTTGGTACTGAACTTATAATTATATCTGTATGATTCATTCATCAGTTATAAAGTTTTTAAACTGTGTAAACTCGTATTGTAAGATCTTCAGGGATTTACCCAAAACAGGATTGGGTTAACTTAAAACAGGGGTCTCCAACATTTTTAGCCAAAGGCCACGCTACCTCCTCAAATGAGTCCCAATTAAGCCAAGGGCAAGATCTAGTCATATTTAGATATTCGTTAATATTGTAAGGGCCCCCGCGCACTAGGCAGCCATGGCTGCGCAGCCAGGCTGCGGCAGCCAGTCAAACATATGACGTTGTATGGGAGCCCGCGCACTAGGCAGCCACACAACGTCATATGTTTTACTGGCTGCCGCAGCCTGGCTAAGCAGCCAGGCTGCCTAGTGCACGGGGGGCCTAATAAGCCTTCTTTACTACAACGGTCTTAATATGTTCCATAAAAGTGGAAGAGAGATCTTATTATAAAAGCGAGTAGGTACGTACACAGAACTAAAAACGAACTATGCATTTTTTTGAGCCTAGCAGAATTTTCAAGTTTTATGCTTATTTCTAGTATAATTTGGAGACCTCTGGGTTTGATTTTTATTTTTTCTTTATTTAGACGGGTTTCGTAATAATAATGTTGTTTAAAATTACACACTACAGGACGAATTAGCATGTAACTGTTGTACTGACTTTAGTGAGGTTTAGTTGTTTGTTTGAATACGCTAATCTCCGAGTCGGATTCGAAAAATTCTTTCACTAATTGGAATTGGAAGCTATATTATCCCCGAAAGTTATACGTAGGTTATTTTTTCCCGGGAACGCGAGTGAACACCTAGTTTATTATAATTAGCTATCTTACTTTTTTACCATCTTGGTGATATAGGTAAGAAACGCGGAACCGAACCTGTTATCCTTCGTTCGAACATTGCTGCACCGTAAGTGCGTTTCCATAATATTAAGTCTTAGTTTGTTTACAAATAAAAGGAAACAAAATAACATTATATGACGGCACATAAATGTTGTATAACAATTAATTCTTTTTTACAACATTAAAAATTTACAACTACTATTTACACTTATTCATTCACATCCTGACCAAACTATCAACGTATAGGAAACAAATTTCAAAACTCACCACATAATAAAACCGTAGGGCTAGTGAAACATACGCTCATACCATATTCCTCCATTTTGCCTGATCTCCATCTATCTATAAATTATTCCTATCGATTAAATCAGAGTTCCTACTAGAACGCGAGTAAAATAAATAAGCATGGATTTTATGTATAATTTAAATAAATATACAATGGACACGTGTTCGAATTCACGTGCGAGACGCAAGCGCGTGTTTTTAATAGCTACTCAATGCCCTATTGCAATCCATCAATACTTCCTTAACAATAAATACCTACCAACCAACCAACACATATGTACTAGGTACCTACTATACCTATCTATCTATACTAATAATAAAGCTGAAAGGTTTGTTTCTTTGTTTGAACGCGCTAATCTCCGAAGTAACTGTTTGAAAAATTATTTCACTAAAAACCTTCGGAGATAATGTAGCTTCCACATTATACCCGAAGGTTATAGGCTAATTTTTATCCTTGGAACACGAGTGAAACCGCGAGGAACAGCCAGTAACAATACATAATATGTAGAGCTATTACATCACTTGAGAAAGGAATAGAGATTGTTATTCTAAAGCTAGAACTACCATATAGTGTGTTTGATTTCTGAGATCTAACATTGCATTGTATGTATTTAAAACTAGTTACCTAGTTACTAAACATAATGTAAGCTGTAGTTTTTGCACATACAAACACTTTTTATTTCAACCGAATAAAAAAAGGTAGTAACACACGGACTCGAGAGAGACGTAAGTAGGTAAGAAAATATGTTTTTTACAAGATTGAAGACTGGATTACTTTAACCAAGCTAAAAATGTCATGATTACGAGTTTAAACTTTATATATGTCCGTCCCTATGTTCCCTCCTAACTACTAAACTGCTGCACCGATTTTGATGAATTACTTAAATGTTGTTTTAAAATTATTAAAAAAAATGTATTTCGTACATCAGCGGGTGGTTAATTATATATTTTTTTAATAACTACCTTGTTATCCTTTGAGTTGAATCTTTTGACGCAAATCGATAACAGCAACCTACCTGTGGTTGCTGTTATCGATTTGCACGTATCTTTTTATAATTGAAAGGGCTATTCTCGAGTGTGTTTGCAATCAATTTGTCGAGACTGCGGCGTTTTGGGTTCAAGTAGATTGTTTATTGGCATTGAAAGTCAATGTTGGCACCTACTATACAATTAATTTTGGTTTTTGATATAAGACATGCTGACCAGTCTTCGCTAGTGGATTTATAGTGGTTTAAATTGCTTTATTACATAGGTAGTTCATTGATGATTGAGGATAAGATGATAGGGCACGCAATTGTGTCATGTCTCGCTGCGCAAACAATCTGAGATTCAATCCAGCCGGTCTCGATGGAATATTGCGTTTTTTTTCATATCAATAACTTCAATTATAAGTGTCCAACGAGACATGCATGACCATGAACAATCAACGTTATTATTAATAAGGGCTGTCTTGATCTTGAACAGTGGATCATGACAATATTGCGTTCATATATTTTCTCGGTTTTGTTGCCACTTTATTCTTCTGAATCATTTCGTTACGTTAAGATAACTTTCATCCTGCTTCGTTAGTTTTTATTTGTAGAAGTTGACATTATTTATAGTACCTTTGTTCAAGATAAATAAATAAACTGGGATCGATCATAGTAGGTATCTTGATATAGAGGACTTAACTACGGTGAACTTACATACAAACTTAGGCGTACCTACCACCTGCTGTTTTTAAGCTCAAGCCCTTTGAATCAATCACACGATGGAGCCATAAACAACAAATTGTAATTAGAAACACAGAAATTTTAAATCTGTAAAGCACTTGCCATGTTCTGTGGTGATAAGAATGTTATCTTACTCCAGTAGCGTACTATGTAACCAAGGGCCCGGGCAAAAATGAAATTGGGGCCCGATTTAAAGTAAACTCAGAAAAACCAGCTTTGCTTTAACTGGAAGTCGCAAAAAAATACTTAGGTACATAATGTAGCGCCAAAACTAAGACCTAACGTAATCTGAATATGAATAATGTTAAAAATTCTTTATTCAACTAGAACGTTCAACTAAAACTTTTTCGAACGTCTTTCATGGAGTCCCAGGGCTCGGGGCCCCGGGGCCCCGAGCTCAAGGAGCCGACTGCCCCGTCTAGCCTCGAGTCTTTGCAAATGTACCGTGAGTGTAAAGATTTTTTCAACGCGTTTGCGTTTACGGCTTTTGTCTATCTATCGCCTCTCGCGTAATAGGTACTGACTCATGGAACCATTGAAATATCAACATTGATATTTAAATACATGGAACTAATTTACCAACATATGAATGATTTTTTATATCGCATTTTGAACAAAATATGAAAATACCGTAAAAACACAATACTAGCTACTTACTTCAATTTGCATAACTTAGTTGAATTGTTTATTGAATATGGTTAGGTAGGCTACTTACCTACCTTAACTGTTACGCAAATTACTTGAAACCATTAATCGACACAAAAATATAAAAATAATAATAATTATAGATTATTACAGACTAGCTGTACCCCGCGGGTTCACTCGTGTTCCCGGGATAAAAAAAGTAGTCTATAATCTTCGGGGCTTGCTTTAAAGTGAAATAATTTTTCGAATCCGACTCGGAGATAAGCGCGTTCAAACAAACAAACTCTTAAGCTTTATTATTGTATAGACATTGATTTGCTTACAAAAAAATCAATCATCAAACATGTTCGCAAAAAGATTGCTTTGATTTTGAATTCTTCCATGGCTTTATACAGCACAGCAACTCCTAGTAAATTGCATCAGTTAAAGATATTAAAATTAATATGTAGTTATAATTGTTGTTGTAGGTATACTTAACTTGTTCTTAAGCGAATGAAATTAGATAGATATCATTCACATGAAAAAAAACTGTTAAATTATGAATATTGGACAAAGTTCATCTATGTTCGCTTGTACAGTGTATAGCAAGCAATAGACGCATGGCGCTGATGTTTATTGAAGTTGTGGCACACGCTGCGCCCGCGCCGCCTGCCAACTGCCAACGTCGCTTATAGACAAGATCAAGGACAGCGAAATGCAGCTGTTTGTTACTAAAGTCCCAGATCAAACGAGACATAATATTTATAAGGTAATATGACAACTAGACGATAGTGGCATTTATGGTCCTGCGTTCGCCTTTTAAATGCCTCATATTTTTCCGTTTCTGAAAATATTACGCGCAGCGACGATGTAACTAAAATGTAGCCGCTGAGTGAATACGTTTCTGACACATGCGGAAACTGATTATCTGATTTCGTTGGATCATTCACGAAAATGTTTGGTATTTTCTTAGATAAGTTTAGCGATGATCTCGTCGATATAGAATTAGTAGCCATTTATGATACAGTTACATATCAGAAATCTCTCAGCGGCCGCACTTTCACCAAAACAAGTTTTTTTTATCAACACATATACATACATAGGGAATATTATATATATATATATATATACAGGATAACATAAGGTATTTATTATTATTTTGTGTGTTTTTATAAAACTGAAGTCGAAGGGAATGTAGGTAGGTGTTAGGTACTTACCCAGAATAAATTATTCTAAGCATTCGCTAGGCAAGATTCGCAATGCAGACATTCGCTATATATTCAGAAAATAATATGTCCTTTGTAAGTAGAGGTTTAGACACTTTAGGCCGAGATAAGGTATAATTTTCATCATCTCATGGAAGATGGAAGGCTTGGATAGGATATGAACAAGATCACAGTAATTAACAGGATGATTTTGGTCGGTTAATAAATTAGGTATACTTTAAACAAGTCATAAGAAAAATATTTTGGAATCGAAAATAATGCTTGACTAAAACGTGATAAACTGTAACACAAAAATATTCTATATATCTATAATCTATCTATCCTGTGGTTCCTGAAATTTTGTAAGATTATTCATAATGATGTGTGTATACTATCCACAGAATTTAGCCAAATATAGTCAACCTGTATAGTTTAATTTAATTGACTAACTTTATATACTTACCAGGTAACGGGTAAAATATAGTTACCTACCTACGTATTCTACTCCCGTAACAGATAAATTTAATGCTCTCTCATAATAAGTAATAGTTAATTCGCGTGTTTACATGGGTAAATAATAGAGATTTACTTACATATTTTCCCTTGTTTGTATTCGACCAAATGTTGAGGTTAAATGCCGAATAATTATCTCATTAAAACCTTTTGTGTCGTTTTGCAGTTACGTCACAGAATTTACCATATTCGAGATAATTTTCGTCCACTTATTTACATAATTATCATACAACACTTTTTCATGTACCTACTTATTTAAATTACGTAACAATAGCATGGACGTAGAAAAAATCAGAGTGATTTCGAACAATTGAGTGACGCTACCCAAGTATGTATTGGGCATGGTAAGACAATGTTCCAAAAAGCTTTTTTATTAAAAATAATGCTTACATAACGCATTGTAAGAAGTTAAAGATGTGAAACTATTAAATAAGTACTAAGTATATTCTAAATCCAGAGTGATACACTAATCGTTAACAAATTAAATTTCCTACAAGTTTTAGACGAAGATGACAATTACTAAAAATCGGCTAGCTTTATAATAAGTAAGCATTATAAAAAATGATTGTTTTCAATTGAGCGCTGTCCATAGACGCGCGCCCGCAACTGTTAGGTATGTACTAGCACTGAGAATTTTCTTTGTTGCAGATTTATAATATAGTAGGTATACTCGTACGTAAATAAATACCAACGATGCAAGCTATAAGGATAACCGTACAATCTTCTGAGATAAATATTAATGTATTTACATATTAGGTAATTTGTATTTGAATGTTGTAGAAAAACCACGATTGAAAAAAAAGACGTGAGTTCCGTGTCAAATCTCTTGAAGTTTATTTGCGGAGACAGCTAGAGGCAACCATAAACATAGTTTTTAATCATACTCGGAATATTAAATCATCTTTTAAAATAAATAAAGTTTATTCCATACATTAGGTACCAGTATGTTTTTGCAAAAACAGACTATTTTAAAATACTTACCTACTAGATATAGTATAAGTATCTTTATATTTATGTAAAACGAGTCTGAAAACTGACAGACTGAAAGATCAACAAGCAATTTAGCTCACGGAATCTGAGTGAAAAATTTCAAATATATTTTAGACTAGCTGTCCCCCGCGGTTTCACCCGCGGATATAAATTAGCTGTAGCTTCGTATTAGTGAAAGCATTTTTCGAATCCGACTGGTAAGTTCCTGAGATTAGCGCGTTCAGCTTTATTATTATAGTATAGATGATAGATAACGTAGACATCCACTATGGAAGGGTTTTTCAGAATTCTCCCAATAATGTTGAATTCTAAAAATGTTGATGTTCCAAGTCGGAGACCGATGACTAACAGGCAAAGTAGACCGGAACTTTGTTTTCTACCTTATTACCAACCCAGCTAGTAGATATTAAGAAAAAATAGGATATCACGGGTTTAGATTTGGAAACAACCAAATTAGGTTAAGTTTTTTTTACATAATATAAGATATTTTGTCCGGACGACTTTGTCTTATGGCACTAAGTAGGTATGTACGTACCCGCTAAATATTACTATGACTCATTCATATTCGAAACGAAGTAGGAAGAATCGTTCTATGGACTCAGCCAACCTCGACAGGAATTTACATTCCTACGTCTGGTTGCAAAGCGTCTCAATCGTGACGTCATATCCTCAAGATGATTTTTAACACAATTTTAGGTGGATTCCGACTCAGTTCACTACGTAAGTACGACCTATCTAACTAGGCAGCGGTTGGCTACAAACGAAAACCTCAGTGGGTAAGTAAACTAATTTTATTATTGTTGTCATTGATATTATACTTATTAGATTGTTGTTAAAGGTTAGTTAAAAAAACAGTGAGAAGGTTAAAAATAATTTACGATGTTTACACTTCGGGTATGAACACAACATTATGCCGGTTCGTTTACCCTCCGATTTGTTATTGCAATGTTTGAAGAGTGGATTCCGATCATATGTAGTGATCGCAACTCTACAGAAACGATATCTCTAGTGCTCGGTGTAGATAGGCACTTCAAAAATTCCATGAACAAAGTTGACTTATCAAGCAGTCTACATTTTATAAGTGAAATTTAAAATTATTAAAATTAGTTCTATTGTCTAATTATTTATAACAAAGACTAACAGCCGTACCTACTCAGAGAAGTCAAATAGAATTTATTGACTGATTAAAGTATATCCATCTTTGTTTATCTATATAAAGGGACAAGTTTATAGACTATAGAGTGCTATAGAGATAATAATCAATCATTAAACTTTATTGATGATTCTGAGGGCGGGCGTAACATATTTTTTCCTAATTCCGAAAAAGTTTTGTGCTGTCTGTAACCCTTAGTATACAGGACCGTTCAAATTTTCAGGGATTATTGTACTCATCAAAACATCTATCTTGTTTGGTCTAAATCTATGAAAAATATTAAATTTATTTCGGCATTTCAGGGTTGGTTCCATAGTAAAAGTTGTTCGTAATGATTAATTAGTACCTACAATAATCCCTGAAAATTTGGCTAATAATCTCGGCTACTTCCTATCGGAAGAATATTGTATTCTTTAACTCTAAAGTGTATAGAAATAAATAGCCCAGAGATCCCCTGAGTGAATAGCTCTCGTAGTTATTTTTAGCGTTTTGTAAAGCGTTGTGTTATGTTGTATTTACTAGTATCAGAAGACAAGTCCATCTTTATTGTACCTACTTTTTAAAATATTTAAATCAGTTAATGCATAAATTGCATTTTAGCAATAAGTTACTAACCTGAAATAGGTACAATGAAAATTGGGTATATGAAATTATTGAGTCCATGCCGGTCGGCAGTGCCGAAAAGATCCGGTGGGTACCTACCATTGATTTTGCAACATCAACGAATTCATTCACTACATTTTGTTTATACAAATACAAATATATAATAAGTTCGAAAGGGGCATTTGGTTCACCGACTCTCATGAGAAATAAGTACGCTTTTTGACTAACATACTAACTATAACTACATAAAAGTTATTTTCTCGTAGGTACTCAGTAAAACCTAGACTCCTGAAACAAAACATTACGTCTCTTGTAACCCACTGACTAGAACAGGTAAGAATCCTTTGCTGCTCTCGGGTGGCTTATAACTAATTCCCTCGAAGGATATATTCATTTTCGAACTTCTTTTAGTATTATTTTTTAAGTTTAATGAAGTGTTACCAAAGTAGTATCGTCTTCTATCTACTTCTGTTCTGAATTATTTTTCTAATCTAATCTAAAGTTTTTAACCGACTTCCAAAAGGAGGAGATTAACAAATCGTCAGATTTGTTAGGTACTTGGACCGATTCGGAAAAATACTTTTTTTGTTTAGAAGGGTCTTCAAAGGTGGTCCCATGGTCAGCAAGTCAAAATCTGATGATGAGGAAATTCTTCATAATTTATAGGCAATGTTTTTCATATATATACCTACTTTCTAAAACAGTTCAGATATTGGCGTCTGGTAGACAACATCTTATGTTGCTGAGCTGATGATGGAAGTTACAACTCCTTAACGGTTAGGAGTTAGGGAATAATTCTTATAGACCGTTAGTTGTATTCTTTGATGTGATGATGGAAGGTATAAAGCTATATTAGGTCAGTGATAAGATAAAACATAAGAAACTAAAAAAATTTTTTTTTTTAAATAAACATGTCAGCCTTATAACCGCCATTCATTTTAGTGCCTTTGAAGGCGGTTCTATTTTTTGTTAAAACAAAGCCCACAGCAATGTCACCCCGAGTAAGAAATATTTAATGTGTATGTCAACACACACCGTTTACTATGTCTCGGGAGTTGTAAGATGTGGATTCATATTATTTTTGTAAACGATCTCTAAATTTTATTCTTTTCAATATTTGGCATAGAATTTTGGCTGAGTGCCGATTTACAGTCTAAAAGACAGCATCAGGTGGCATTATGATATTAATGTGGATCTGTTCTGGATCGATTGTAAAATGGCTAGTTATTATTTTAAACATAGAGCAACACGGCCCCCGCAGACCAGGGGGGAGAAGCCAATAGCGTTTTTGTTCAATACAGAACTAACTGTCAATTTTTGCAGGGGGAAATCTCTTCCACGCGAACTTTCTCAGGCTCAATCTTAACATTCCAATAAAAAAAAATCTCTTTTTTTTGCTATTTTAATATTGATGTAACTTAATGTGAGATTCTATAAAAATACGGCAATAGTTTAATCACACACGCAATACCTAGTGCCTATAGGTAGGTACGTACCTACTCATTATGGTTGAGGGTTGTGACGGTTTGTTTAGCACTACTGATCTCACATCAACGATGCTTCAGCTCTAATGCAATGCAATGTTTCACGTCTAATTAACATGCTCATTACCAACTACGTATACAAACGTTTCGTTAAGAATCTTCAGAACTGTAAACATATCTAAAAGTTACTCGGGTTTTATGTAGTTATATTATAAATTCAGTCACTGCTAATCGGCTATATCTTATTTTATATATCTATTCGGCCAAATATCATCTTAATCGGTTAAGCGGTTAAGGCGTGAAAAGGTAGGTAACAGACAGACAGACAGATCTTATTTCGCGTTTAAAATATTATCACATAGCATTTAACAGTATGGATTAGAATTTCTCGCACAAACTTAAACATATGTTCTGCTTTCCTTTTGGAAAAACTATGTTCCAGCAGAAAGGGTAGGTGAGTTGAAGGGGCAAATGCCAAAACGGAACCCCGTTAATGATTTATGAACATTCCATCTATGATTTAGAACGTCGAGCACATAACTACATCTATACCCGTATACTGTAGTGTAGTGTAGGCACAGGCAGTGGTCTTGGCGTCCGTGACCCAAAATCACGCTTAGGTATAGGCAGGGGACTTAAGTATAACGTTACCAAAACGAAATACGGTAACGATACTTATCATTATATTGGTAGCGCTACCGAAATAATTTTCAAACGGTAGTAGCATACTTATAACGTAACTCGAGTAACGGAACGAAATTATTAACACAAATAAATAACGTTAATAAAACAGAATTTTAATAAAACATTTTTGTTGCAAAATAGCGCCTATTACAACCGCATAAAGTGCCGCAGTGTGTAGCTTGATCTGTGGCCGTGTGTACATACCTACAATAGTACATAACACAAAATTTCAATGGACACATGAAATTGATCGAAAGTGTAACACATATTACCAAAATCAGTAGGTACACACAGTCACAGATCAAGCTACACATTTTTGTTGCAAAATAGCGCCTATTACAACCGCATAAGCTTGATCTTGACCGCAGTGTGTGTGTGTGTGTCATTCTAAATTGTAATAAAATATTATCTAGCTTTCCAATAGATTATTGAGACACCTAGAATATTAATTAGAACAGATTCTGATGTGCGCAGTGATGCTTGAAATGTTTAAGATAGGTAGGTATATTATTTACATTGTAAGACTATTTATTTTTACGGGGAATACAATTAGGATTACACTTTTGGATACCGTTAAGTGAAACGTAAATTAGTATCGTTATTAAAAAGTAACACTTTCGAGTTTCGGAGTCATTTTCATGCCTAAATAGGTAAAACGTCACTGTATAATTTTGTCTTTAAAAATATTGCCGTAAAACTATCGCCATAGAAATTGAAGATGAAATCAAACTACCGCAACTCGTAAAAAAAAAACGAATTTATGTACCTACAAAAAAATAATTTACTATTCATTAAAAATAAACCATCAATCTATGTGGTCTAGAATTTGAAATCTTGTGATACATTTTGTGAATCAAGCGGTAAGTATGTTTAAAGTTTTTTTAGTAGTATATCCAATAGTATAGTATATCCAAGTATATCCAAATATGTTTTGAGTTGTCAAAATCTGCCGAAAGGTCTTGAAGATGTTATATATTATTATTTTTTTAATTGAAAATAAGTATCTTTAAAGGAGATAATAATATGATAGCTTAAAAAAACCCTTTCGTAACAATAATAATACCTAGCATTCGAGTCCACGTGCGTGCCGGTGTTGTGTGTGACAATAATACAAATTTGTTGTACTTAGTAAGGGATAAGTCTTCGCTTATTAATAGAACACATAATTAGGCCTTTATAGAACTAAACTGAGAAAAATCAGCATAATAACCTATTAAGAATATTTTCGCAAGTTGCCTTAGTTCAATAAAAACCAATTCTAGATAAATAATAAACATTTTAGATTTATTAATAATTCATTGCATTTCCAGGAATCCTATTTTTTCATTACATATTTAGATGGGAAACACGCGCGCGTCAATCCATTACAGCTTAAAAATACATTTGGAAATTTCTTTATCTATTAGGTATAAGAAGATAGGTATACGGTATATATTGAAGCTTTGAACACTAAAATCTTGATAAACAAAATAAATCTATGACACAAATAAGCAAAATATACTTAGGTGTTCACTAAAACAGTGGAGTGGAAATTAATTTGATTGCTAATTAATTTAAAATTGAATTAGCAAAATAATACTTCACATATACGCAGAAGTGGTTATATAGTGGTGTAGGTTGTTATGTATTTTTCAGGTTTGTCTAAACCGATGATACCTAGTTTTAGCGGTAATGTAAAAATCATTGTCATTCCATATACATATATATATATTTTTTTTAGTTGAATTATTGCTCCTGTATCAAAGGGTAATTAATAAACATGCGATATTGACATTGTGCTATAGCATGACGTGTGGGTATGGAGGGACTATTTTCGTTTGACCGTGAGATTTGTCTAGCCATTCATACGGGTCGATGTGTATTTACCGAATGTCTGAAAATACCTTCAGAATGTACCCGCCATGATTAAACTTCGCTTTTATTTTAATATGTACGCTGGAAGAGATAAAAATATGGTTGTAATTTCAACAGTTAGCTGGTAATAAAATTACTAGCTACCTTATTTGTTTCAGTAATTTAGAATTACAAAAAAATATCTTAAACTATAATTTTATTTTAGCATTATGATACTAGATTTATGAAATGTGATAGGGTAAAAAAAATACCTTTTTATTTTGGCGGGCGGTCAAGCCCACTTGGGAGCCCATCTCCGCTAGTATATTCTTCGGCATTTTGCACTTTTTATTTCACACAATAAAAATCGCGGTTGTTGCAGTTGTTGCGAATCAGGTGACGCGAGGTGCGCGGCGTGCGCGCTAGCGACCGAATGAGCGAGCATTTTGCGCCCGCGCACTGTTATAATACGCGTGCGCAAGTGACGTCACCGCATAGCAACAATAGCCTGCGCCCTCAAAAACTACCCCAAAACTGATTAACAATTATGATGTCTTAATACCTATATTATGTACAGTAATAATATTTAAATTATTGTAACTTACTGAAAGCTACGAACAAACACATCGACATAGACTATGGAAAAATACTGGCTCCTTTAAAAAGGTTTTGTTAAAAGATTGATTTTTTTTTAAAGTTAGCTAGGGGTTTGATTTTAGAAATTGGCGCGTAGGATTGTCACTTCGGTAAAGATTATGTACTTATTAGTTAAATACGGTGTTAAATACCGAACTATTCATAAATTTGCATAGATTATCATGATTCGAATAACCAAATAGCCAGTCCGGTTTACCAAAGCTTTGTCAGTCATAATACGCATGTAAATTGGGCTCTCAGTTCTTACAGACAGTTAATCTCACTCAGGTGATCTCAGTGCGTATACTGAGCGCAAGAAATCGCTTTTGTGTTTACATTTCACGACTAAGTATGGCGATTACTTATCTGTTAAACCTCACAAAAATAAACCTATTATTATAATAGGTAGCTAGAATAAGTATCTCCGAGTCAGTAGTTGTAGGTAACCAGCCGCCCCTTTCAGAACTCCCATCATACAGTGTAATTTTAGTTTAATATATATATGGGATATTTCTTATTGCGGCGTACACTTTTGTAGCTTTCAAACATTTTATGTTGTCATGATTGGCCGCCCCTAATATCTGGTCCGGGCCTATCGTACCTTATGGCAAATCTGTCACTGCCTTGAGTGCTATACCTGGGACCGCAGGTAAAACTACAGGGAGAATAGTATAAATATAGAAGGACAGTACAGATTGGTATATATTATGACAAAAAAACAATACCTAGGTACTACCTAATTGATGTGAAAAGTCGTGACGACGCAAAACTATCTAGGTAGGTACTTGAATTTTACGAAAGGACTTGGATTAAACCTTTGATATCATGGAAACCCTATCATCACTTCATGATGTAGCCACATATATAGCCACACAGACACAATCTTGAAGACAAGTGATTGCTTTGAATGAACTGAATTCAAGATCTGGGCACGGCATAAAAATATTTTGGGAAGTGAAAAAACAATAGGGTTCCGAAATTCTATTCTATTCTATCCTATCCTATTGTATCACTGAGCATAGGTTATATTTTATTTTTAAAGAAATCAGGGGTCCCTACGAAAACTCCAATAATGAAACCCAAGGAGGTACCTATAGAAACATCAATACTAAGTAAGTAATATTATAAACGATAAAATTAGGCATACAAATAGCCAATGATATGGAGAAGGTTAAAGAGTACTTATCTACTATTATCTAAGGACGCGGGCGAAACCGCGCGGAACGGCTAGTATGTAAAATAAAAACTGGAACAGACATAATGACCTAGGTGCGAATTAGACTACGTGATAATTAATATAATGGATCATTTAAATAAATTGATCTTTTTAACCGACACTATGAGATGGAGCAATAATACAGACTGTGTTTTTTTCCAATTCAACGCCTTCCCAGTAAGCCTAATTTATTTTTTGAAAATTCAAGTACGAATACAGTTTTAGTTTTTATCAAAATTGGTATCGAGACTCCTTTCAGTAATTTTCGATATACTTTTTAGTTAGGATTTGGTGATGGAATCAGCATTTGATTTTTCCACTCAATTACAAAAATGTTTTTATTACTCTTGCTAAAAAAGACCATCATTATAGTGTACAAGAACGGGGCTAAACTAGCTTTTCCCTAGGGAATAAAGTATTTTTGCGCGCCATCCGACACATCCTACTAAAGGTATTATAAATGCGAAACTTTGTGAGTATGTTTGTTACTTCTTCACGCTCGCAACGCCGAAACGTTTGAGCGTGAAGCCGCGGGGCGAAAGCTAGTAGGTAATATAGCCTGAAAAAAATATAATATTTATACCCTTAAACCTACTTAGTAAAAATTAAGATTATGTAAGAAACAATAATAAATTAAATTAAAGGCTTTCTTTTCTATATCTAAAGACTAATTATAATAAATAGTAACTTCACACTGTCAAAAAAGGCATCAGTTATATTATTTGTTGGTAGCTTGTTAATTAACCGAGAGTCGTGTACCTAAAGCCGACCGCCCTTGTGTATACAGAATGTTCAATTTTTTTTAAGTTTTTCCATATTCACTTTTTTGTCTAATTCTGTCTCACGCAGATTATAAATATTGATAAAAAATATTTAGTTTATGATAATAATAACAAAATGATTATATCTAATGTTATCGAAGTGTTATAGGTTTCTAAAATTGCTCGGTATAGACTTCGTTTTTTTTATTACTTTTCCGCCCTAGAGCTGAAAAGTACCTATCACTTTCAACCTACAATTTAGTCTGTTCAATAGAGTTATTTTCTAGGTACCTACTACTAAGGCTATAATAGGTGGTACTAATTATGCGACTAGGCAAGGTGCCTAACGGTAACCGTACCGAAGGAGTATTTTTAAAAAACCTATTGCATTTTCAACTTTCTATGATTGTTGATTGAAAGGCAACTAAATAAAGAAACAGTACCTAAATGTAGAAGATTTAGTTTTATTTTAATTGCACTGAATATTACAGTATTATTTCTTTTACGACTTGAGCAACCTTACCCTAAGTACCTAATAGGCTATCTATAGTAAGTACCTATCTTTCAGTTTCCTGTAAGGTTGCTGCAGCCATCAGAGGACAACTTTAGTCCTTAAAAAGAAAACTTTTAGAAATCACAGGATATGCAATCTGGCAACACTTGCGCTATGCTTCGTCGCGTGGCTGATAATTGAATAGATATACAGAGACAAGAATAACTCGAGCCAGCGTCGGTCAGTTTGAAGCGGTTCATCATTTAATAGAGGGCTGGCGGGCCAACGAATAAACGCGTGGCTCACTCATGGCGGAGGGCAGGTGCTACGAGAAATAATAAAAGAACCTACTTATACGACTGAATTATGACGATTAATTACTCCGTATACAATGACTTGTAAATCGCAAATAATTTCATAAAATACATGACATACTCCACTTGACATTGGCAAAATACACAAAAATGTAATGCCAAAAGGAAAAAAAAATATCCATTGACTTTACGTGGTAGGTAATGTACCTGACTGAAACTAGTCAAATATTATGATGGTTAAACCGTGGTTTAGGTGTTAGCGGATAAAAAGACAGACAGACGCGGAGATCGAAATACTTTTATACTATGTAGAAATAATTACAATGGTAAAAAAGTAATTATGTAGGAGGTACCAATCTGACTATCCAGTTTTGCTGCTGCATCTGCCTCGCTAACAGTGGCACCCATCCTTATTGTATATTGTTAATTGATTTTGTTGGAGTCATATTGATTGATCATGATGAAATGCTGCCGAATTATTACAGATGTCCCTTTCGTTCGATACATTTTAGTGGGAGGTAGACCGTTCATTGGGCAGTCAGGAGGATCTGGGTACCGATCGTAACTTTATTTATTTTTAACTAGCTTTTCCCTTAAATTCATTCGTTTCGATATCTATATCTATCTATCTATATACTAATAATAAAGCAAAAGAGTTACTGGTCCGATTTGAAAAATACTTTCACTAATAGGAAGCTACATTATCTCCGAAGGTTATAGGCTACTTTTTATCCCAGAAACGCGAGTGAAACCGCGGGAAACAGCTATTATACATAAATAGCTTTAAAGGTCTAAGATTGGTAGTAGGAAGTTGGTTATACCTATTCATCTGAATGCTGTCAATCTGCTGCAGTGATTTGTACCAAGGTGACGTTCTATTTCAGATATAGAACATCAACAGGATGATCACCATTTGTAGATGGTTAAGGGGTTAACCAATAAGGAAATATAGGCTTCTGTAGTTACTTTCGATTGCGAGTAAAATACTTGTCTAAATATAAGAACACCTAGTAGGTATTAGTGATAGTACCTAAATATAAATCTTGTATTTTTCATAGAATTTTAATAATGATTTTTGATTTATACTCATCATTAGCAACCTTTATTAAGGGAAATCACTGAAATTACGAATATTTTCAAACATCCCATACAATATATCTTTTTCGGTCAAAATGTATGAAAAGTTTGAAAAAATATTCGTGTTTTCTGGATTTAGAATAATCGTTAATGAGGAATAACAACAAAAAAATCTAATTAGTCCGTCAGTTAGATTATCAAAAAATATTGGATACGTATTTTTTATTTTATAAAATCAATTAGAAAATACAAAGATAAGTCCCATCAAAGTGCAGGATTGGGGCTTGTGACGTCATTGTACAACTACTTTTTAGTACCTACACTTTTTGCAGACCGGAAAATTTTAACGCACTGATCTTCGTTATTTTTGTTTTCGGATCAAAATAAAAAATACGTATCCAATATTTATTGATAATCTAACTGACGGACTAATTAGATTTTTTTGTTGTTATTCCTCATTATACCAATTTCATATGAAACTGGGACCTACCTACCTACACCTACGTACCTATTACTCAAAGCTTAGGCGCCCGGGCTTAGGCGGGTGGGATCTAGAGGGGAGTCTTGGATTTAACTAATACAAATTGGATAAATAATCCATTTCCTTTTTTTTGGTGTAACATTCATTTACATCGGATAAGCCGTTTTGTCAACAATTTCCCATATAGGTTAAAATTGCATGTGATAGGATATTTTGTTCCAAATTCAGGGATGTTTACTTCAATTTTATGATGAACTAAACCATAACATATATTCGTAGGACTAATAGATGAAAAGATTCGTCAACAAAACTGTCTAAATACAGCATAAGTTTGACGTGACGATGATTTGACGTGTTCCAGCCTTAATCTCCGCTCCGGTAGTTCTGTAATTGCAATGGACTAGAGCTGAAATCGCCGATAATTTAGCCAACAACCATTGAAGAGTACCAACTCGACAGTGAATACCTTTATACATAAGGTAAGATTGTACGTTAGTATTATTTAAGGAAGTGCCATACACGATAGTCAGAATCCAAATCCGTAAAGGCGCCCCTGACAGGAAGTCACACGCACTTACCCGAGATGAGATTCAATGTTATTTTAATTTATTATGTTTTTAGGGCTCCGTAACTCAAAAGGAACCCTTATAGGATCACTTCGTTGTCCATAATCTGCCTGTTAAGGTCCTTTTTATCCTGATATATTAAGTTGGCTTAGAAATGTAAAAAAATCAAGCGTCTAAGTCAACGCAATAAAAAAATACGGCCATTCATGTCGCGTATTTATATGAATATTTTGCGAGTAATTAAATCTTACGAAACAAAAAAAAAGTAGTTTATGACATTCTCGATATCAAAGGCTATTTGCGTGCCAAATTACAACGCGATCGGTTCAGCGGCCTAGGCGTGAAAAAGTAATAAAACATCTGTTTTAGCGGCCTAGGCGTGGAAAGGTAAAAAAATAACAATTTTCGATATCAATTACTGTTTTACCCGGCTGACCCAGTAGGTTAAGGAGGAGGAGGTCTAAGGTACACTTGGCCAATTATTTCCAACTACCATCACTTCACAACTTTATCTATTTATTATTATCAATAGGATTAACCAACCAACCTACCAAAAATATACTGTGTTATAATTTTTTTATTTATGAAATTTCATAAAAAATAACCCTACGAATTAATTAAAAATAATACTCGGTGGCATTTTCCGAGAATAGATTCATTACCATAGAAAGGCGTAAGTATCCTAAAACAATGAAAAATAAAACATATTTTTAAAACATTGTATTAACACATAATTCTATAAACATATACAATTTATTAAATAATATACATGACTGTAATTGTAAATTTGATTGCTTTCAAGTAACTATTACGGAGGTGTAGGTATCTAATGCTGATAACATTTTAAAATAAATTGAATAAATACTACCAATTTAATAATTAACACCATTCAAAAACCACATATATTTACTACATTTATTTATTTATGATCAGATACATTATGATATAATCCGTGGAACCATGTCCGCACACATAGTTACTGTGACTGAATATTTTAGTGCGATTTTAATACGGTAGGTAGTAGTGGTAGAGTCAATTGTAAGTTTCGACGTTCATAAGTACCTTATCAGGGTCTAAACTGAACAAATGTTTTTGAGTTTGACTAGATATTCGAATCACACTAATATACGCAGTCACACAAGTCTATTAGCCGTCATATTGTATACATTACAGTTATGTTAAGCAAACCAAGTTCTAATACATTATATCAATTATTAAATTACCTGTATAACAAATATATTTATAATACGACCGAATTTGAGTTGCGTGGAGCATAGACTTACGTACAACATCTATTAAAATTAACATTGAAGTACAACCGTATTTTTTTATTAACGCATCCGTTCTGTTAGATTAGAAATGATTTAAAACAATTAGAGCCGTGGACATCTTATCATAATCTTGAAAGAACATAATCCTGCTTCTAATATTATCTACTATTTTATGGGAATAATCTTTGTTTTGAATAACGTAAAACTTACAGCCCGAGGCCAAAAATACTATAGAACCATCATTCGATCATTATATACAAAAACAAGTATTTATATTATTTAAAGGAACTCGATTTGCGTTTTCACATTTGCTTGTCTAGTCCCGAAATAATAACAATAACACAAATTTAGTCAATCAATAATTATAGTAAAGATAGTGTAGAATAGTTGTTGTGACACTGATGTAACATTGAGTCCAAAATTTCTTTAGGTATTCCATAATAATTATAATTAATTTCATATCAGGCCTCTCATAAGATACATAATTATATAAAAGAGCCGTTCAACTTATTGAATTTTAAATAAAAAGGGCCTATGTCATGATAACTATATAGCAACAAATATTTAGCAACAAAATATCACTGACATAATTGTGATTAAATACGTACAAAAATACATTCTTCAGATGAAAGGAAGACTTACTTCAAAATATTACCATCAAAAATACTTAGTTCGGTAATAATACCACATACTTCAAATATTACATTTACCCATACTATAACGAAGGGAGGGCTAGAAGACGAAGACTGCGCTAGAAATGATCAAAAATGTCATAAGTGAATCTAAACGAAGTTAAAAACTATACTTATTCGATGTCGCATGTCGGTAGTAAACATACAATTATAAATTTCAGTATATTGGAATTATAAGGCTTTTTAATTTTGAGCGGGTTACACTTTTGAGATATTTTGTTTATATCCAGCCCTTTTAATCGCTAACTTCTAACACCTATCGCTCTCGCTTTGAGTCAACAGTGAATTATATACTTTGGGATAAAGTAAGACAAAGTATTTGGGATAGAGTAAAGTTCACTTTCTGATCACACCGATAGCCAATTAATAGGAACCTAAACAGAGATTATACCTTTATTATAAAGTGTAAAATCTACTGTTTATTTATTGAAAATTAAAGTTAGACATAAGCTCCCCAGCCGCAGTTATGAAACAATATGTAGGAATCATAGGCGGCCGCAACGTGGAGCTGTTGATGGTGCAAGGTTTACAATTTTTCTGATAACTTATTTTACAATTCTGTTGTTTGACTGTACATCGATAATTTAAGTTCCTATTTTTAAGTAGAAGAAAAAACTTTGTATTCAATAATTAAATTTTATCCATGAAATAACATCAATTAAGTCATAATTACATTGCATTATTAACAAACATCACTCATATTTAAATTTACATTTGGCACAGAGTGCATTTACACTTTCACTTTATGATGGTCATTTTAAAGTACTCAGTTTTTTTAAAGAGTTTTTGTAGAATATTGTTAATGCACTGAACAAGTACGCCAAAGGATTAAAATCTTAAAAACGGAATTAAACTCCAAAAATTTGTTATATACCCACCAAGAATAATATTAAATATTTGTACCGATATAAATTTTCGTATTATTAACATCATCAATTAGTTACAAAGTCCACCTATCTAATAAACGCAAACAAAGCTCATCAGCTTGCATTGATGATGTTTATTTTGCATTTATCAACAGGTACTTAGCGGAAAAAGAGCAATATCCAAAATACTTAATTTATCAGTCAATCATATCACTTTTGCTTTTGAATGTCTATCCTTGCGTAGCATTTAAAAAATCACTTCAGAGGGTTAATTTTACCACCATCACCTTTCTCTATAAGTCCACATTTTGAAGTTCTGATTTCAAACTGAGCTGCAGTTCCAACCTGCAAATTTTAATAGTAGTTTATGAAATTGTTGCATAATAGGCGCTATTAAAACACTCGTGTTTTATTACATGAGTGTTTTAATACCTAATAGGCTAGTTGACAGTGTCATAAATAAATGACCAAACACTAAACAATGCTTAAACCATCTAAAAACACGCGGAAACATCAAATATGTTGTACATTTAAGGTTTTTTAATTACCTGTAGAACCACTAAGAGTAGATCATTTGATGCTGTGAAACGACGACGTCATAGTGTAGTATTTCAGACAAAATTCCATATAAACTATCGTTTTGACATTTATTAAAAAATATCTGTTTGATATGTCAGGAAACTAACCTATTATGTGCAGTATCATACAGTACTAATAACTAAACTCATATAATAATGTAACTTAAGGTGAAACCCTCGGTTTGAGCGCGAAATTCAACATTTTCATGAAATAGTCCTCACTAATATACCTTGGACGAATATGTTGATGATTTATTTATTAATCAGTAAATATAAGGGCTCTCAGCCGGGTAACATTTAGGTAACCACGCCTGAGGGCACCCCCGAGTGGGGTACGAACCTCGGCTCAGGGCGTTACCGGGGGAAGGGGAGGACTTAGTACGAGTTACGACTAATTGGGGGCGGTCAGATTACTAATGGCAGCTCGGGCCGCTGAACGGGACGAGACTGAGTGGGACGTCGCGGCGGTCCTCGCCGTCGAGGACGGTAGCGTAATCGGTTTTGATTCCTATGCTTAACCTAAACGACCTAAGCTATAACTTAGTGCACTTGTCCGGTTTTTTTAAATTTTGTACTGCTTAAGATTTCATAATTAGAACATAACGAATTTTTTGGTCTTTTATTTGGTGAAATTTCTAGTTGGTTGTTGATTTTGTAGCCCGGAAAAGTATCGACTGATAGTCGTACACCAATCAGAACATAAACGTATGTATAACCATAAAACTATAGATAAACACAATAGTCCATGTACGCAAATGCGTGCACAGCAGATGTTAGGAATAGTTACCACAATGTGTGTCGTTCACTCGCTAGTCTATAGCAAGGAGAAGTGTGTGTCAGCGATGTGGTGTAGCGCAGCGGCGAGCGTGGCGTGGAGCGCGTGCGAGAGGCCGGGCGCCGGCAGCAGCGCCAGCACGCGCGCCTCGCCACCCGACGCCGCGCCCTCCGCGCCCGTATACCGGGCCACGCGAGCCATCGCCGCTACACTTATCTGACATCACACCACACCACATATATAAATGATTCTGACTAAATTATGACTAAATACCATGCACGTTATCAATTTGCATTCCGATTATACCTAAACTAAAATATGCCTTTTGATCTTAAAACAATCTATTCCACTGATTATACAGTGTGTCCGGTCCGGTGTTTATGACCGGATATACTGTATATAATTTGTGTCTTCCGACATTAGTAAAACGTTTGCAAATGCACTAATGTCAGAAATCGCGCCGGTTTTTAGGGTTCCGTTAACAAACCAGGAATTTTTTTAATTAATTAAAAATTGTTTTTTTTTTTCATTTAGCATCTCAAGTGGGATAGGATATACCTAGTTGGATAAATTTTTAAAACCATAGTTACCGAAAATAAGCAGTATACTTATGTCTCCACCTACAGCTGATTCTAATAAATCAGACAAAAATAAGAGCACCTATGACAAAAACTATAAAGTATGAATGTGTTTTAATATATGAATGATTGTTTTTTTATTTAGTAAGCAAATGTAATATTACAACAATTAATATTATACATTTTACCTGATATTCATCATCTTCATCCACAGCTCTAGACTCGCTTGCTTTTGGCTGTCTCTTTTGCTTCACACACAACTGCAATAAACACATCGGATTAGAAAACTAAAACATACTTAAGAGCATTTCAATACTAACAGTCATAATCATCACCTATCATCATCATTAATAACTATCTACTCTACTTACTTCAATAATTTGTCCTTGTAAAGGACTCAATGTACAGAATCGCAGGTCAATCATTTCTACAATCCGCTCCGTCTCCGGTTCTGCCACCACTAAAAACTGTAAATATAAAAATATGTATATTTAGATAAAAGATAATATAGAAACCAATGCATGTACTTGCTACAAAAGTGATCATCACCAAATATAACCAATAAAAAAAAGCTAATTTCCCCCCCAAAAGTGGACCCATGTATAAAAATCTTTGGGCCACCGACATATATATGTATACCAAATTTCAACTCAATTAGTACTTTTAAAGCAAATTGGCTGTGACAGACAAACGGAGAGAATCAGAAGAAAATCAGAGGAAAAAGATTCCATATTCACTAACCGTTTATTAATTTTTTTAATCGAAAAATGCTTATGTAATTTGAATGAGTTTTTCTCACTAAAATAGATCGGCGCTCTCCTACCTATAGTACTATTATAACTAAATAGATTGCCATACCCAATCAGGGTCATATGTTACTTACTAGCTTACTACTACGAACCTACTAACCCTAACACCTTTCACATAATTATGTATGTACATATGATGCAATAAATTATTGAGTATTGAGATAGACAGTGATGAGAGAGGCACGGCAGAGGATTCAAAATGAAAAAAATATCATTAAATATGATGAATAATGACATTCGGAACCAAGTCGCCACAAAAAAAATCTTTCATGGGCAATTTTTTTAATTAAACTTAGGGTGGAATTTTGATTCAATTTTTTTTAAGGTTGCTAGTTGAAATAAAATTGACCGTTCATAAATCACGTATCTCGCCCCATCACTACGTTTCTGAGAGCAAGTTAAGGCTTTTACCAGAGATTTACGAGGATTCAGCCTACCATACCTTGTGTGTGAGCAGCAGCTGCAGCGGCGCGTTATCGAGCATCACCTCGAAGCCGGAGAGCGCGGTGAGGTCCGCTAGCCGGAACGTCCAGCGCACGCAGTCGCGTCGCCATCCCCCCGCCTTGCGCGCCTCGCTACCTGGCCACGCCTTGCGGGGCTACCACATACATTACACGATTATTTACTAATCAACTGCTACATCAGTTTCTTCTTGATGGGCCAATTGGCGTAGTTGGTTAAGACACCACATATTACGCCACAGGTCGAAGGTTCAATTGTCATGCAGGATAAACATTACACAAGATTTACCTACATAATATCTTTGTCGCGCGCCCTAGTGCGCATGCGCAGTGAAGGATTTGAGCACCATAATTATTGTGGTTGTTTACTTTAAATAAAGTTATTTTTTATGCTATGCCTTATTCTGGCCAAAAATGTCTGTCAAATAGTGATACCTACTTAGGTTTAATAACTCCACCTGACCGCCACCTCCGTTCTGGCAACGATGGAAATACGAATAATCGATTTCTGCAAAGAAAAATCTGCATAATGGAATATTAAGTTACTAACCTGTGGCACAGGATCCCACCCGGTCTGAGTTAACAATCCATGTCCTGCATAAGCCACTAAGTCCGCAGTAGCACTGAGTGGCTTAGTCAAGGCGCCGATCAGTCCTCTACGTAAGGCTGCAGCACCGCTTTCCGTTTCACCAACAGCTACCCCAACTAAAGGATGGTGAGCCAAACCACCGACTGCGCCTATGAATATGAAAAGTTTATATTAGGATTATGTCCGGCATTGACATGACCCATAAAATAATAATAAATAATAACTTGTCCGATGATAAAAAACTAAAATGTAAGTCTCCTATTATTTGGCTACTGCCATAACACGCGTACGCGGGAGTGGGCGGAGAGGGAGGTGCAATCCCTCTCTACGAGGTACGCCAGGCCATCCCGTCCGCAGCGCCGCAAGCAGACCGCCGTCGTCGGCCAGTTCGGTCGGCCACCCTTCAGTTGTGTGCGTCTCTCGAGTCTCGAACGCACGTCACGGTGACTCTGTACTCAAACTCCCCGCGCTACGCTCGCTCGCCGTTCACGATTACGTAAAGAATAAGCGCGCTTACTGACAATACCTATTCAAGTGAAATTAATAACAAGATCATACCTTTCTTCCTCTTTCGGCAATTAAAAAAATTACAACTTGACTTTGGATTGTCTACTTCTACTATATGGATGAATAGCCGGGTCACTGCACAAATATTACGTACCATTTTAAAATTTCGCGAATGCTTACGTGTCCTCCGTGCTGGCGGCTCTCTATCGCTTGCACGCCCGGGTGTGCAATCAGCGGTGGACATTTATAGCGTGGCCTTGGGAGAGTGACAGAGCCCGGTCTCGAGCTCAAATATAGTCACGAGTGTTATGGCCATCTTAATAGTAAAATAATGTATAGAACTATTTAACTATTAAGACTTTGTAAACCCTCAAACTTACCAAGAATGTTAATAGCAAAATTAGTGATGCCAGTTACTAAACCAGCCACTAAGCTCGGCGGCGGGCGTCTCCTGGCCGCTGCAGCTCTCCTTGCGTGCTCCTCATCGCCAGCCAAGAGGTCAAGATTCCTGGCTAACGACCCTGCCCATGCACTAAGGGACCTGAGCAGGGCTGCTGCAGCAGCAGAGGCTACGCCTCTCACACCACCTGTCGCACCACCCACACGCGCTGCGAGGGCTCCCGGAGCACCCAATAGCTCTAGACCGCCGACCACCCAACCTAAAAAAAAAAGGGAGGGAAGTCATTGGGTAAGGGGAAAAGGTTGGGACTAAGATGAAGACAGTAGAAGAGAGAGTAGAAGGATGGTGTCCGAATTGTGGCAGAGATAGCTGGCAGTGATTATTGTAGTAACGACACTAGTGGCAGTGCAGTTGCAATGGCAGTGGCAAAACCAACGTCGTAGCCGTAGCCGAGACCTTGAGTATGGCCGAGGTAGTGACAATGACATTGGCCATAATTTTGGCCGAGGTAGGAACCAAGGCTGGGACCGTAGCGGTGGCCTAGGCAGTGGCCTTATTAGATGGCCTAGGCAGTGGCCTTTGCTACGGTCATATTTTTGTTGATTTTAGCTGAGGTAGTGTCAGAGGCAATAACCAAAGCATAAGTCATGGCAGTGGCGTTGGCAGTAACAGTGGCAGTGCCAATAGCATTGGCAGTGGCAATAGCAGCACCAGTGTAGTACGAGTGTAAATAAGTTCATTTCATTGCTTAAAAATATTATAAAAATATATTTACCGCCTTTCTCTGACCACAGTCCGGATAAAGAATTGACCGTAAGTTTACACTTACCTGCACCCAAAATGGCGGCGGATAGGTAGTGTACTGTGAGAGCATGAGTGAGTCGTTCCGCTGACGTCATCATGTCTTGTAACTTGAATGCGCTCAATCGCAACGGACTCTGATCCAAAGCAATATACATACGGACCTAGAAAAACAGACTCGCATGTCATTATTTATTTTTAATTTTACTTAGCTTACTATAATCGTTTATGTTACAATGCTTATAAAGCACTACGTCAGGTGTGGCTCAGGTAAAATGAATTAAAATAAATAGATAAAAGGAAAAGGTGACTGACTGATCTATCAACGCACAGCTCAAACCACTGGACGCATCGGGCTGCAATTTGGTATACAGAATAGCTATTAGGACTAGCTATTAGGATTTTTGCCCTTAGGGGAAAAATATGGGATCGCGAGTAATAAAATAGTAAGCTAAACTTACAGCTGTATGCAAAGTGAGTGTCAAGTCCAAGGGGTGAACGTGCAACACCCTCAGCCGCAGCGGCGACTGCAGGGATCGTTCGTCGGCGAGCACGTGCGCGGCATCCCCGGCCGGCATGGTCGGCACCGCCTGCCGGAACAGTTCCACCAGCGCCTTCACATACGCGTCCTCCAAGTACAGCGCTAGCGGACCCACGCTCACTTCCACCTCCGAAAGCTCTGGTACGTAAAAAGTGCCAAGAAATAACAAGGTGTATTGTGTGCCCCCAACCAGTTCCATAAAATTGTGGAACAACGAAAAACACCACGAACATAGCGTTTGAAATAGTTTTATCAATAACCGGCGTGCATAGAATCGATCATGAATCTTGAGGTTTTTAAAACACAAAGAAAATCAGAATTTAAAAATGAAATTTACTTAACATTTATAGGTGCCGATTCTGTTGTTTACTAACTAAAATAAATTTAATCTCACTATATCTCTTTCTAATAGTAAATATAAGAAAGGGATTCAAGATATTTTAGTCCTGTCAGTTTAATCCGATCACACATTTCAACGTGAATTTAAGCGCGATCTTTATTGGTCACGACTATTTACCCCTACATTACGACGGTATGGATTAAACTGACAGCATTAAAAATGTTCTATCTTTTTTCAATAAGGTTAAAATGAAAGAGAGGTGACTTGTCTAATATTAGTTAAGTTCGTAAACAACAGAATCAACACCATAACCCGACTAAAAAGTTGGTTTACACTAACACGGAAATATGTCCAAACAAGGGACATCCCATAATGTTTCCGTTTGGGTTTAATCAACCCGTTCAGTTATTGTAAGCGCCTATATATTTAATTAAGGAATAACATTGATCAGGGTTTTGACTCAACTAGATCTTAAAATGTACATAGCAATGCAGCCTCAGTAAACTCACCTTTGTGCCTATATTGGACAACAGTCCATTTGTCATGTTGCAACCTGAGCAGCAGCCTAGCGTTGTCTTGGCGCGTAGCAAAGGCTGTCCGCTCGGCAAACATGTTCCAAAACGGAGGCCAAGGCTCGCTGGCCAGAGGCTCCGCCCTAGTAGTTGCTACTACTGCAAAGTCGTATTGGCCATCTTCGTATTGTAGGTTGTCAATTTGAACATCCGCTACCGATACTATTGTCTTTATTTTCTGTTTCAATGAAATATACATTTAACGTGAGTACAAAAGATAGATTGATTAAACAATAGTTTAATGCAAAACAATTTATTGGAATATTTAGTATTTTAACTATAAGTAGTTTCATAGATCAATTCACTTTACAACACCAATGATTATTTAGTAGATTAAAAATACTTCCACTCTCGTGTATATTATGGAAATATATTTATTTGTAAAAATATATCCAAAAGATAACTTGTGTAGTAGATTGAGAACTATATGAATAAATATGACTGAAATAATATTTTATTCACTAAATGATTTCATAAATAACATTCAAAATTCCTCAAAAAAACTATTTTCATCAAAAGTAATAACACATAACGAAATTCTTTTTTATATAATAATGCGTCATTAAACTTTAGATTTAATGACTCATGATAATGAATTTGTGACAAATTTATTTCTTTCTTTCTATCAACGAGTAAAATAACAAAAAGTCAAACGACATCTAGAGTTTTCTTACCAAACATACCGATCACACCATTAACACCTAATAATATAGTTTTAGAACCTTGGCATCAGCTATCACGAGTATGGCGGCACGGTCCACATGCAGCGCCAACAACGGCACTGAGTCCGTTGAGGAAGCCATCTCGATCACTATGCTGGCGATAACGCATCGTAGTCGCTCCGACGTCATCCATGTCATCGCGTTCACTTCGCCCAATTCTACAAAATTTATATTGTCATACATCTACTATAGTACGAATACGAAGAAGGTGAACAACACCTTGGATAAGCTACAAGTAAAAGGTCCAAACATAATAAGAAGATACAGATCATTCAACTTAAAATGAACGCACCTCCACTGAACTTAGTTATTTCAATGTGTGAGAGGAAATTCTTATTGCAACACTTTACTATATTGTTTTATTTTGTTCCACTGACACTACCAAGTTGTCTTGTCATGTCTTAGAAACTTTACTTTGCTTAACTCTAGATAAGGTGATATAAATTCGGACGGGCTATGTACTGAACAAGTTTAGTAAAGTCTACGCGAATCCGTGGGCGGAAAGCTGGTAAGTAGTCGGTACTTAAAAATAAAAATGGTTTTATACACTCACGATTATCAGCAGGCGCTGAGAAAGCTAACGTAGAGTCGTTCTTTACAGCCTTTTGCTTTTGTTCATCATCAATATCATCTATAAAAAAATAATGAGTAGTTACTCGTTACATCGATTTAGAGACAATTTTAATATTGAAATATAATACGTGATCAATTTTAAATGCAATTTATAATTCGGTAGAGTATGCAGCTTCTATTTCAAGCAACGGCAAAAACCTTGCCATAAAATACATCCTATTTTGCGCATCATATTACCTATATACATTTAATACCTTGCATCCTTCTAGTAGCCGTATGTAATTAAAAAACAATTTAATCATATTTTGCACGGTGGTAGGGTACTTTGCAGTACCCGCCTGGCTGGCTACCACCCTCAAGTTGAAAATTTGTCGCCAAGCACCTACCGGTGTGTTCCGGCAATTGCACTTGAGAGCCAGTTTGCCTTCTGGGCATTTTAACAGGTCAGTAACACATTGGCAATATCTCTGGTATTGCAAATGACAATAAGCGACGGTAACCACTTACCATCAGGTGGGCCGTATGCTTGCATGCTACCTTAGTAGTATAAAAAAATATATCATTTTTGTATGCTAAGACAAATTGCTGTCGTTGAAAGGAAATTGTCGTTGAGAAAAAACCTTTATTGACTCTAAGGCTGAGAATTCAACAGAAATGTACCTTTACGTATGTATTGTATTTTTACGTTTTTTACGCACCAATAGAATCACGATGCGCAGCGCCAATAGGTATCGTTCAGAAAGTGGGTTCAGAAAATAGCTGTCTGTGTATGATCAATGTACTGCGGTGATACATAGCGTTTCGTGGTACCAATTATGAAATACGTTTACTATGTTATACGTTATCAATACTATTACGTTGAAGCATCCACGTAATTAAATTGGCACCTTGTATATTATAAACATAGAAATAATCTACAATTTAGGACTTGGCTAAGACTTACACATTGGAGATAAATCTTCGTTGTATATAACAAAAGTGGAGCCATCACACCTTGAGGGTTGAATACTAGCGTGCGACAGTTTGTCCTCAGCAATTGAGGAATTTCGTGTCTTCAGTTTTGATACCGACATATCTTCTATGGACGAATCATTGGTCCGCAAAATTGACTCTACCTGACTTGATTTTTGAATAACTGCAACTGACAGCATATTTTTTTAACATGCTATATTTTTCTAAATTACATTTACATGAAAATAGGATAATCCAAAGAACACTCGCACTTTTATTTTTTTCGAAGAATATATTTGTTTTAGAATTTTGACCCAACAATTCACAGAATTTCACTATCACTGAGGGGTTCAGAATCATAAGCTGAATCTATGTCGGTATGGTTGCATAGAGCGAAGACAACTATGTTATCCTTGAAAATTATCGCTATGAGAATCTTAGTTAGTGTGACCAATATTGACACAAAAAAGCTAATTACGTTTAAAAAAACATTCAGGTACGTAACCCTAAAAACAATGTGAATCAACTCAGGATAGAAAAAATATTAAGTATGGACTTACGGTGTTCATGAGCACCGAGTCGCTCCAAAATTCCACAAGAGTTCTTTGATTTCTGTAAATAAATAACTTGATGGATGAAAGGCTATGATAGCTACAGTCCGCGCGCGAGCTCCGTGGAATCAGGGGATGAGGAAGAGGTCTGATATACCACATACTATATTCATAGAATTGTTTCATAATTTATGAAATGCACTTCCGCGAAGGCTAAAGACGTATGTATTGCTATCGATAACGTAATGTCGACTGAATCTCAATTCTAGCTCATTACATCAATATTCCTTAAGATTATTCGGAGCTCGCGCGTTGTCTGTAAGTGGTACTGAATTCAAGTTCAAAATCTGTTGCCATGCACCCAACGGTGTTGCGACAGCTGCACTTGAGAGCCAATTCTTTTCAAGGTTTTGTGTGCATACCTTTGGCTACATCATCACTGATCTGATCACGGTGAGAATGTAACACTTATTTGCATCTCTAAACCAGAGACAGAGATAGATAGACCTTAACAAAATAATGAAAAATAAATTATATTTCAGTAGATACTCATTTATATCATACGTACGCCATCCATAATTACATCGGAGGAAATTGAAACATCTGAGATCCCAATCAAACGTCTTCGGATGTCACTTGCAGAGATATCGTTCTGTGAAAGACTTTATGGTTAGAACTGTAACATTGGCCTCAATCTGTTGTTTACAAACTAAAGAAATTTCTTCTCACTATGTCTCATTCTGCAAAAAAACTAAGGAAAGAATAAAATAAATTTTAGTTCTGTTAAATTTGCCCGATTGCATAATTCAACGTGAATTTAAGCGCGATCTTTATTGGTCACGACTATTTCCAGCTTTAAATAATTCCTATAATTTTTCAACAACTTTTAAAAGAAAAAGATATGACGTGACTAATATTAGTTTAGTTCGTAAACAACAGAATCGGCACCATTACCGTACTCTATTTAATGTTAATATTAGTGTTAAAAACTAGGATTTTGCGGAACTTCGATTACAGCTCTAATTCGGATAAAACCACCTTCGTTCATATAAATCAAATATGAACCGAGGTTGATAAATTGGTAAGTACCTGATTAACATCTTGCAGTTCCAGGTGCGTTGAATGTGGATAAGTGCGTACACGCAACTTGACTGTCACACCGTTAGAAATTTGTAACAGTTGCTCACCATCTGCCACTGCTACTGGGGGACACCATTGCGGCTCGCCATCATCTGTAAATACATTGCCACTTACAACGCCTGCGCAGAAAACTCATAAAAAATTCTACTCCATCTCCGAACCTTATTCGGTGACATAACATAACTAAGAAACAGTTAAAATAAATTGGCAAATATGTCACGTACCTTTAACCTTTGCGAAGGTAAGGAAGGGAATAGTCAGATGCGACACCATAGACTGGGGCGGCGGGTAGCGTTCACAATATGCAGGGCTTGAGTAATGCGTCATACAATCTGGGTACACGGCGCACCACCACTTGGCTCTATCACATTCTTGTTTAACCTGACATTCAAAAAATATAATAACCAGCTATTTATTATTTAAATATTCAAGTAAACTATTTGAACAATATTTCATCAACAACTTGGCAAGAACTAGTCATGATCAGAGCTCTCTCTATGCTTGGCCTTAAATTGCGTGGAGACATGTGCGAAAGCCAAATAAAACGTGGTAAGCACAAAATGCTGACCCAAAATAAGGCAGGTAAAACTTACAGTAACTGTAGAAGTAGACGGTTCATCGGTTTGGTGGACAGGCTGGGCGATATTGAGGGGAATCCGAGTGTGGTTGCTCACTAAGAACTGCGGACAAGGATCGTGCGCAATAACGATCATCCACCTGCTTTCTTGTTTCATTTGCATCACAACTACCGGAACCTGAAAAATAAAAATTAATATGAGCGCAGAAAGAACCAGTGAATTCTAGGAAGAAATTCAGAATTAAAAACTATTAAATAGAAAGTAAGTTACATATGAGTCAAGTGTTTTTTTAATATAACGAAATGTTATATTTCTGATGTTAGTGTGAAGAAAGCTTTTTGATATCTAAAACTCAAGGGAAACTTTCTATTGAGACCTTAATGTTGATTACATTGTTTAACATGTATTCCATAGCATTTGGAAATCAAAACGCGGTAGCAGTAAACTTACCGATTGTCTATTGTGATCAATGAGCGCAAGCGCGCGGCGTACTGGCGCGTTACCAAGAAGCACAGGCACGGGCACCTGCGGCGGGTGAGTGCCGCTCGGCAACGCTACGCAGAGGAACGCCCGCAACTCACTGGGGTTGCTACCCCGCCACCGACCGCGCAGTAAGAAATGACACAGCGGTGAGCCGTAAATACTGTAAACGATTGCTTATATTTACTCACTAATAGTCATTTTGGAGGATTATTCGGCTACTTACGTTGAAAAAGTAACGTCACTTAATCTAAAATTCATCTATATACGATGTTAGTGCGATCTATAACTATACCAAATTTCAAGTTTCTGTGTTACTTATAGATTGAGAACAAAAATTGTGACAGACTTTGAAGAGTTTTATTTAATACACTCGCCATTATTAAAGTTTCTACTAATTACATCATGTTTGCCACTGATAAACCAAGTTGTAAATATGCCTAAGTTATGAAAAATATAACAAAACGTAAGTGACATCATGTTACTTACGCCTCTTTCTTTGTGGGCGGTACTACTTTATAAGTCTTGGGCCGCAACAAAGACTCATTCTCGACTTCTAACGGCACTGCCATCGTAGACACCTGTCAAGTAAAACACAAGTTTAGTAAACTGTCTGAAACGAGGAAGTTATTAAAAAACTAAAACAAAAGACTGCGGTAACGAAAAAAAAAGTACGGGATTGTTTTTTTTTTTTAACATTTTATGTGTACGGTGCAACCGTACATTCTTGGAAGTCAGTACTTTTACGCGACACATGCGGTTCCATCAATAATTAATCCGCCATTTTAATTATTATATTATTTTTGTACGCAGTGACACTCGCACAATAAAGACGAATCTAGCGATATGTTCTCATTCATCGAAATCGGATCAGCCGTTTAGTAGTTTATGGGAACATAAATACATAATTATAGATCAAACACAACTCTCTATTTTTGGCTGCGCCGCAGTCGAGTAAAATGGCCAACCATCTAAACTAACGCGAATGTTTTAGTTAATAACAGCGAAGGTTAACCATAAAATATGTACCAGTAAATCGGTGTTGAGTCTGTTCACCACCACATACGTGGAGCTGATACCGATCACGTTGATCTCCTCCTTGATTTCATAGTACATAGTCAGCAACGCCACCTATCGAAATATTAATATAAGCTATTTCAGTTTTAATATAAACTACTGAGCACAGTGAGTGATTTAAAGACAAAATTGCTATCGTGTAAAACATACAACTTTTCACCACTATCAGCAAGAAATTTAATTTAAATTCAGCATTAGGAATTTGTTCTCTCAACTCTTTTGGAGCTAGACAACTATCAGGAGTTTTTTTCTTTCGTGCAGGAGAAGTGAAAAAGTTTTATAGAGGTATTAGTAAAAATCTGGTTTCCATCCATTCATTGATTTTTATTCCTGATTTTAGACAACATACTTAGGCACCTGGCAAATAAATTAAAGAAATACTTACTACAGTATTTTTCTTTTATCTAGAATTTAGATTCCCTTCGGGTCCGTGAAGTTTAACAATATTTACCATGTAATCAAATTTGTAATTGCGTTTTTTTTAATTGTACCAAAAGAGTTGAATATCTGATCGAGAGATGTAACGCACCTTCTGATTGCACTGTATAGCGAAGTTGGCAGCATGGTCGAGGGCGACTCGGCCGGGCGGTGGGGCGCCGTAGCGCCCAGGATCTACCTCACTCACCGCCAGCTCGCCACTCACAAATGTCTCCCGACCCTTCTCCACTGACATGAAGAACGGTTTCTATGTATAGGTAAAATAATAAATAAGTAACAATATTTTCACATTTCATGGGGTTTTCAAGACTAAAACTATCAGATTTTATTATTATTTTGTGGACGTAAGTATTTTAAAAAACGGTATAAGTTCAACATCAGAACTAATAATATTTCATTGAAATAACTATCGTAACCTTTTTGAAATGAATTACCTATTACATAAATAAATACAATAAAATGTAATGTTAATTTTACCTTCAGTACAGCAGATGGTGGGGAGATAGCAGTCCCTGGTTCCAACTTGCACAGTGGCGCAGCATCGTGAGCGCGCAATGTCAACGCAATCGGTGCTGCGTTGCATAGCAATACTATCGGGCATAGCTGCATCTCTAAGCAGCAACCGCCGCCAGCGCGAACTGCACGGTATCGGACCTACAAACGATATATTCAGTTATTTACGTTCTATTGTTGCAGTGATTTGTCCTCCAGTTCTCAAATGCTTCAATTGTTTTTGAGATTACGGTACATATAAAATCGTAGCAAAAGATTTTAATTACGGATAAGATAAAGTAAAATATTACCGAATTTAGATAATTTTAAAAACAACACTCACGGTGACATCACAACGTGGTTGCAAAAGTGCCGGTTGCCAGTTCCCATCCCAATGCTTAGCAACAACTGAATACGGCCAGTTTGAGACCGCGTTCCGACTTGATCTTTCCAACCTTAAACGTTAAGTAGAATAATAAACTTATTGTTACAAATCGTTTTAAAAGTCATAAGAATTGCTAGAAAAGAGCAAGTGAGCTTACCATGCAAAGATATCAGTGATAACTTCATCGATGTGTGTCACAGTCGAGCGTTTGTCAAACACTGAAGTATCCGTTACACCGTAGTGGAGAGGCACGGCCTCTTTGGTGACCGGACACTCGATGTTTCTACCAAAGTTACCAAATATGTGGGTGATGGTAATGATTGGGTGAATTATTAATTGAACAAAAAAAGAGAACCGAGAGAGACACTTCAAATAGTGTTAGATTAGAGTTCGTACATACTTATTAACTTTTTAGTGGTTTCAAGGCGGTTCTCTTTTTTATAAAAAGTAATTTATTTTTTAATTTTCAGTTTTTTGCGAATTTCCTGGGAACCCATCTTCAGGATCCTGACTTGGAGAAAATGGAACCAATTTTTTGAACTCTTTCGGAAGAATTTTTTTTTTTTAAATCAGTCGACAATTTGCAAATATCGGTGAACATACCTAAAAAAACAAATGGAAAGAAATATATAGCGTCGAACATAGAGCTCCTCCTTTTTTAAGTCAGTTAAAAATACCTTTCACTGAGAAATAAAATTTATATTCTTTTAAAAAGAACATAAAGTACCTATATTGAAAAGACAGATTGTGTCTGGCCGACGTGGTGCCAGGCGCAAGTAGGTGAGTGCTGGAACCGCGCCCGAGCGCCGTCTGTATTAGAGGCGGGGGCGCGTTCACTTGCGTCGATGCCTTTCCTAAATCCGGTACTGACATCTCTGACGTCCCTGTTTCTGTCAGAATTAATACCTGCCAAAGACATAGTAACGATTTGGAGTTATTTTTTTATGATATTAACTCAATTTCATAAAATTACAGAAACTCATCATGCTGGGAAATAAATTTTTAGCTTTCCGCATCGCAGTTTCATCCGTAATCCGTGTGATTTTATAGATATTTTTTATACCATGGCTTACCTACATTATTGGAGTTAACGTAGGGATCCTTATTTTTATACAAATAAAATATAGCTATATGCTATATAGTACAGCTCAGTGATAATATAGCATTTCACTGGCAAATTTATTAAATCTTTTCAGTAGTTATTGAGCATATTCCTACAAACAAAAATACAAATCCTTCCTCTTTATAATATTAGTGTAGTTATGTAATTTGAATTGTTTGTGCACAAAATATACTTACGTCAGTATCTAGAGGTAAATGCGAATGTAAGACGTACAAAGGCCATATTGTCGCTAATATGCGTCCATCACTGCGTGCGCGCACTACTCGACACCAAACTGAAACGTACGGCACTTCCCCATCGCTTGGTACTGATAAATATAAATTTCATCATAAAATACATTAACATTCATTTTTGGATAATAAAGAAAGTACCTACGAATTTCAGAACGATAAATTAGAGGGCCTACTCCGAAAAACGATACACAATAGGTCGATCATCGCTGTCATATAATTAAACATAAAATGTTTATTTTAAAATGGAAAGTTTAATACCAATTTCAGGAAATATAAAAATTAAAATATAATCTGTACTCGTATTTTACTGGGAAATTAAAAAATCTTGTGTTCTTACGTTCCCATAAAAAAAATGGTACTGATTAAAGTTCAGGTCGCAGCTCGATCAGTGTATTTATATGATAAAACAATGCAATGTGATTAACGCGCCGTAAATACCGTACGTTATTTCAACAAAATTAAACGGATATAAAGTTAACTAATCATTTGAAACAACGTTTTGGTAAGATTTTGGTTTACCTTTGACCAACCATGGTACATTCTCTTTAGGACATTCTCTCAACGGAATGTCTCCAGACCACCCAGTTTCGTGCGACATAAATTTTATCCTGAAAACATTATACATAACATTACTTATGCAAAAAAATCGAACACAATTGAATTTTGTATTAATTAAATGTTATACGCTAATGATATAAGAAAAAGAAAGACTGATATTCCATTTACTTGAGAACCATTTCGCACTCGGCGCCGCATACGACGCTCTGGCCGACGGTCTCGCGTTGCAACTCTCCTGAAGACACCGTTTTCCAATTGTTCGACTCCAAGCAGCGCACACGCACCTATTTTAGAATCAATAAAAATCCCCTTTCAGTTACTACTACAGTGCCTAGTCCTTCATTGACTTTTAACCTAAATTTTATTTAGCGGATTGCTTTATCTCTCCTATTTGGTGTACACTCATTCAAGAACATGTAATCATTTTACTTCGTAATAAAAACTTTCCTTATAATATAACAGAATCTCCTGTATTATCACACGAATACCAAACCTAAATACAATAAAACATTGACTCATTAATGGCTCTTTTAAAAATAAGCTGAGATTCATTAGGTACATAACAATTTACATCCTAGTCACCCTCTATAACTAAATAAAATTTAATTTCATTTAGTTTTAGGTTATTTTCACCGAAAACGATCTGATAAATTATAATCGGGCGTTTACGATGAATTTTTTACCCACAAAAGTGGCCCCATATTTGAAAATTCATTCATCTCGTCGTAAGTTGTACAAGGTTTGAAAGTTGCATAAATAGGTTTTTTGCGTTTATCTCGATTTCTATCTCTATTGATGTTAACATCTGTATAAAATTGTAGGGCATAAAATAGCAAAAAAAAACTAACATTCTAACATTATTTCATGCGCTTTGTTGAGTTTTTGAGAAAGAGGGCGAAGAGCGCGCAGCCCTCATACATATTGTAATACAAGATCACGTGAATCTCGGTGAATAATACCTTGTATAAAATTATTCCATCATCAACAATGAATGAATCAAAATCGTTAACAATGAATAATTTGTCCAAAGTCAAAGTATTCAAAAACCAAACTTTCGTCAAACTTAGGATAGACATGTTTACCGCAGTGACAGTATAAACATTGATATTAGAATATAATTTATGAAAACAAGAAAACTCACCTTGTAGAGTACGTTAAGCCTTAGCATATTGGCCAAAGCTAATCTCCCCGAAAGATGCATATATCGCCTTGAACCTGATTCTTCTACCTTTACGTAAAGGTATACTCCAGCTCCCGGGATATTCTTACTGCTGCCAAGGGATTCCGCATCTTCGAGACGTACGCGACTTATACCGGCGTTAAACGGAATACCTGAGTTTCAGAGATTTTATTAAAGACACTGAAATAATCTTGAGCTTTGAAACCCTTCACATTTTTACCAAATTGTATAAATGATTTTTAAATCTTTTATTTTTACACTAACCTCGCGGTTTCACCCGCCATAACCTATTTTACTTCCTTAGGAGACGAATTTTCAAAAATCCTTTCTTAATAAGTCTGAGAAAGCTACTATCCAAAATTTCATGTCTACGTCAGTAGTCTCAGCTGGGCGATGATGAATCGGTCAGCCAGGACATCTTATATTTTATATCTTATTTTCCCGGGATAAAAAGTAGCCCATGTGTTATTCCAGGGAATAAATAAATATCCTGGGACATTCTTCACAGATCCCAAACTAAGCAGAGCTTGCATGATCTATCTATGTGCCAAGTTTCATCCAAATACATTGGATAGTGAAAGAGTAATAAACATCTCCCCATACATCGAAATTTTCACAATGATATATTAATAGGATAGACTGGCTTTCCGGCCTAAGGAATTTTGCGCGATCTCCAATTTTACCCCCTTAGGAGATGGATTACGAAAAACCCTTTCTTAGTGGATGCCTACACTTTGCAAGGAACCTTCTCAATTTCTGCTGTTTAGGATCGGCGTAGGGTTTTGTAATTACTGATAAATCCTTCAATAAGCTTTTTAATGAACGAATGGAAGTTTAAATTTAATAAAGCTACGTGAAAATAATATGGATATACTAGCTTTAACCCACATTGTAAGTCCATGAACTCTTCGCTCCCAAAATTAGTTTTATAAAACCGTAAAACATATAAGTATGTCGGATATTTTGTACACGTAGCTAATAAGTCATATGTCCATCTCTTTTATGAACATTAGAACGCGCATTAAGCGGTATAAAAGCAAACGGATGAAGGTAACTTATATTACTTTTCATTACCAATTTCTATGTTATTTACAGCTCATCTATTCAAATTTAAAGTCTCATCAGACGCTCATTTATTATCCCGTGACCGCTCACTTCCGCCCTTAACGTTTCCCATAGTATCCCCGTTTAGGTTTCACCAGAGCCGTCTAGGTTGTAAAGCGAGCCACCTAGGGATCAATGAGGTCAATCTCTGCGTATCAATAAATTAGTTTATTTATTATTAGAGAATAACAATGAAATTAGTCTGCAATACATTTCCGTATACAACCATATTTATTTATTTTTGTCGATTCCTCGAACATTCTGATAATCACTTTATTAGCTACGGTATACTTAGTTACATAATTTCAAATCATTCCTTTTGAAAGTTCTTCATGGATTTCCAGTTTGGTTTTACAAAAGGGCGGCCTACGACTGACGCTAGAGCTAAATTAATCACTAGCTCTCAAGATGCAGTTGGCGTATTAAGTGATCTTTCCAAGGCACTTGATTGCGTAGATCATCACATCCTAATTTTAAAACTTCAACACTATGAAGTGGAGTGGCACTAGATCGTTTTCTATCACATTGACGGGCCAGTGGGCGCGGTTGGTTAAAATCACACAACAGCTTGTGTGAATCGACATGTCTGTTTCACGCCTGGGTGTAATTATCTAATAATAAGTATGTATGTATTTACAAAAAAAAAGTTTGGTTTTCGTTGTACAAGCTCTGCTTAGTTTGGGATCAAATAGCCATGCGTGAATAATGTTCCATAAATATTATGTTATTATTATATCTGTAAGAAAGCTTTTAAATTCCGATTTATTTTCTGTTGTGTTTAATTGTAAATAAATATTTCATGTCCCCTTTATTCTTTTCTTTGATAATATTGTAAGATACTTACTTTTAGACCAATGCCAATCAGTAGATGGCCCGGCAAACGCCATCCTTAGCTTTTTGTCGGAGGTCGGAGAGCGCCATCTGCAACAAGTCAGTTTAGTCAGGTCTATCTCACTCCCCGTGTAGGTATCGAAAACGAAAGAAAGCGCGGCGGCCACGCCACCGTGGGTAATCCGGTAAATTTAAATCAATGCATTGGTTTCTTATTATTAAATAACGGAAATTTGAAAAAAGGAACCAATAATAGTTCTATCGTATATTGAATGGAAAATGAATACATGAGATAAATCTGTAGCAATCCCGAAGCATAGACGCTTGGAATTTTACGTAATAAATTATAACGTACGAAATGTTCGCAAAAAAACGTTCCTGTTTTTTAAATTTGTAGTTTTTTGTATGTACATCAATGACTCAAGATGTGTCACTGACCTAGGATAAGCATAATAATGTTGTACCTTCAATTATCGTTATAGCATTTTTTAATGACTTACTTACCTATAAGCAAGTCTGGCGCCCGGACCCAAAGGTACGACCTCGTCAGTTCCATCCTGGCCGATTCTTAATGCGGCCGCGCAGGTATTGTGTATCCATAGCGACACGCGGCCTTCTAGTGCGATGGCCGTTGCTGCAGCCAATTCTCGCTTTGATTTTATTTTAGGAGGCACACTGGTGTCATCCTTCGACTCGCATTTACACTGCAAGTGATATTTTTTATCAGTGTGCTTTGATCAGATTAGCAAGCAATTTTTTCATTAGACCTGGTTGTGTAGCCACAATATAATAAAGAACATAAAAAATGGAAATGGAAACTTAAGTGGCAGTGGGAGGGGCACATCGCTCGTAGAACCGGTGACGACCACGAATTGGAAAACGCAGTGTGGGCAGGCCCCCCACAAGGTGGACCGACGATTTTATGAGGGACGCGGGAAACCGCTGGATGCGGGTAGCGCAAGACCGGCTATCGTGGAGATCCTTGGGGAGGCCTTTGTCCTGCAGTGGACGTCTTTCGGCTGACATGATGAAGTGTGACTGAATGTAGCAATACACTTCTCGTCGTTCATTACCGTGTACACCACTTTTCATCATAAATTATTTGTAGATATTTAACAGAACTAAATCGATCATCATCATCGTACCTGATTCATAGTAGTAAGCCAATCCATTGCGAGCGCGTGTAACGTACGTAGCCTCGGTACGTGTAACGTGACGTGAATACTTGAAGCCACCATTCTTGTTTTGAGGTTGTCTGTCGTTGCATCCGGTAACGATAATATGGCTTGAGTACGGAACTCATCCACTAGTTGCTCCATTGTGCCCATCGCGCAGTCTAAGATGTCACTCCTTAGAAATAAAAAATAATATGTGGTCAAATTTCTGCCTGATCCGTCCAGTGGTTTTAGATGTGCATTAGTAGATCAGTTTTCCTTTTATATATTTAGATAAACTCACGAAAGATTCGAATCCATAAGCAGCATAACACCGGCAGGGGAGCCAAGTTGCGCGTACACAGTAGTGTTGCGTGCCGATACACACAACACGCGGTGGCTTCGCATTAAAGGTTTGGACACGTAGTACCCTTCGAGGGCCGTTGCTTGACTGGAATATAATGGTAATTCTTACACAGAGATTGAAAGACTCTATTGATTAATCTAATCGAAGAAAATCGATCGAAGAATTCATGGTTTACATATTAAACAATAGGTACCTTGAGATAGCAGGCAGCGCATTATGGGCATGTATCTCGATCGCTGAAAATCGGATAGCTAGCCTAGTGTGCGGCAAAAGACGCGGCGCGAAGTACGAGTCCACACGAAGCACTCCCGACAGCTGTTCGGCTGTAACGCCGTGCGAACATACCGGCGATTGAAACTCGGGTTGCGGGTCAGGTGCCTGGGTAATATTATTGCCAAAGGTTATAAATTCCATGTTTTAGAATATTTTTACTCTGATAAAGTAATTTTATAACAATAATATTTTTATAATTATTAATTAAATACATACCAAAGGATCTAGTCTGGACATAAACTTCTGCATATCAAAAGCGTACGAAGGTATTTTCTCATCCGGGCAACACACGCGGAATCGCCACATTACAGCAAAAACAGCGTCTGCATTACATTAAATTACACATGTCACAAAGTAGCTATTCCATATATTAGTAATATAATCATCTTATTTTGGAAAGTGATAGCTGTACAAGCATTTATTGAGTACAACAGTACCTACCTGGTGGTGCAACATACAACTGCAACTCTCTCGGTTCTCCGACGGGTAATTTAAACTTTGTATGGGGCTCCCATCTAGACAGCATTGGGATATATACTTCCAAAACGCAATCTATCTCCGTATCCTATAAAATAAAAAATAGAAATGTATAAAACATGAGTTATTCACTTTGCTTGTACTTGATTGAAAGTCTTTGCAATCTAATATGCTCGTTACGACAATAGGTCTCTCAATTGTCGCACTATGTTTTTTTTTATTACCTGGATATATGTTGCCAAAACATGCCTAATAGATTGTGAAAGCTATAGAAACTTCAAGACGAAAAAAGTAGAGCTAATAATAACAGTATACACATACTTGTCCAGGTAAAGGAAAGGCGACGACTCTGGTGATAGATCGCGGGTGCGGATACTTCCAAGACACAGAGCTGCCGTAAAGCAACACCTGATACGCCATAGGCAGTTGACCGCCACTGACTATCTTGAATGCACCGCTCCTTGAATATATATTTATTTATTTCACCAAATCCAATGTTTTAAATCTATTTTCATTACATCCACTTGATAAAATAATCGATTAATTCTATGTTAGTGGTTTACCTCAAATCATCTCTATAAAAGTGATCTGATGATTCGGTTACATCGGCAGATGACGTAGAGGCCCGCCTTTCGAAGAACATTGGCTTCCAACCGGCCTGGTTGTGGACAATTGAATCCGAAATGTTGTCAGCCGTTGGTGCATTCTGTGACAATAATTTAATGAATCGAATGGCAGAATTATATAAATTCCGATAATGCCGTGTAAGAACCATCACAGAAATACTACTGCTAGCGTTGTGCTAGCGACTGGTAAGTGCTAAGTAAGTTCAAGTTACTAATTACTTTCATTTCTATAGTTAAAAAAAAATGAAATTTTAATATATATTAACTATACTAAACTTATGATTTTCGTAAAGTGTACAATTGAAGCCGTTGCAAAAATATCTCACCTTACTTATTCCAACGATTTCTTCAATTATTTGCAGAATCCTCGATAAAGTCAAGAGTTCTGCAGGCCGTAAGTCTATGGTAACCCTGTCCAGTTCGAGCGTCACCCGAATCGAGGGTTCACGGGCTGCAGGACCACCTTCCGCTCGACGCCACAATTCCCATGTCGCTTGCGATTCCAATCTGTCGTACGTAATATAACGTTACTCATAGCACGAAATAAAATAAAAAGAGACGGAAACTTTTATTGTTCAATAAAATCCAAGTTGTTACCCGAGCATCAGTGGCTGCAACAAAATTTGTCGCCGGTCGCCTGGCGGACCAGCGGCTACTAATAATGACGTCACCAAGCCGCGTACAATCAACCGATCAGGGCGAGAACCAGCCGCTATCTGCAACGACGCCCCGTCCCAGCCTATTGTGCCTTCCAAACCGCTTACGCCGATTTGACCCATTTGTATAGTCACACTCTCCATTTGTTGGTTAACTGTTACAAATATAAATTATGACATTGAAATAACCTAGTTATTATCTTAAGCAAGCAACTGATCGAAAAGCGTGGAAGGAAAGCTTCGAGATAAAGTTTAGTTTCAATATAACTGTTAACTTACCGAGCATACGACGTAATTTATAAAGTAGTGGCAACTTATTACCCGGACGATCGATTGTTTTTTTATCGGCATCGGAAAGCTTATTTTGTAGCTATAAAAAAACATTATAATTATTAGTAATAATGCCTGGGCAACCGAGCTTCAATCGGCGTTTTGTCGGAGAATATAGATTTGAGGAGCCTACCAGTAGGCTAACATCCAATAGTAGCAACGCAAGTACCTCCAAAATGTAAATGCTTTGAATTCGTAATCAAAAATAAAACCGGACAAGGGCGAGTCTGACTCGTGCACCGAGGGTTCCGGAATTTCCTATGGTACTTTCAATACTATCGACTTATAGGATTTCCTGTAATCCATAGTAAAGAATGGATAATGGAAAAATATATGATAAGAATTATAGCAAGTTGCTTCGCAACTGCAAGGCATTCGAGTTTCAATTAGTTTGTAGTTGCAAAGCAGCTTGAATAATAAATATCCTGGGAAATTCTTCACACACAACATAGCTTGTACTATGGAAAGCAGATAACTGATATACTACATAAACTATTTTTTTGTAAATACATACTTATAAAGATAAATACACCCAGACTCAGGACAAACAGACATGTTCATGCACACAAATGTTTGTCCTGGATGGGAATCGAACCCACGACCTGTGGTGCGATAGGTGGTCTCTTAACCAACTGCGCCAACCGGCCTGTCGAACCCGCTTGTGGCCTGAATAAATAAGACTCACCAATTCATAAATTCCCTTGAGTCTCGTTATTCTATCGCTGCATACTTCTATTAACACTGGACGTTCAACGTCTAGACGTATAGAGCCGCGAAATCCTATGACTGCCGTCGATGAGCCGTGGACCATACTTGCATCTGTATTTAAATGATTATTTTATGTTGCAACTTTGTAATAAAAAACAAGTTATTCAATTTCAAAGAGTTACTGCAGTCATAAATCAACAAAGCAATAGTTTGAGCAAGCACCTAGCCAATTTAATTCGTCATTTGAGCTTTATTGATGGAAAATGTATCTCATTCGTGCTAAACTTTGCGATATAGTGATCGCAGCTGAGTGGTAATGAAGTCGAATACCGAGAAGAAAATCGTGACATCGAATACTACAGTAAACTTGAGCTTTGATTGAAGGGAAATATTGTGCACCTAAGTGCCAGTTACTTATAGCTTTAGTAGGTTAACTACCTTCAGCAAACCAGCTTTATACAGGCCTATGTAACGCAAACGATCTGATCTCAGCAGTAGTCTGAAAGATAGTAGTCTATAGTCTCACTTGAAATAGGTACGACAAGTTTCATGGTAGCCAATGCAGGCGGTATATCAGTAACAGGATCTGGCACTCCACGTGCAGTAGACAGCAACGCCGCATGCCAATGACCTTCGAGCTGGCCCGCACCGAGACCCAACCATGCGTTGAACACCGACACCTGTCATTTATTGTTATTACCCGTAAATATGCGAACGCAATCATATTATGAAGATATATTCTCATATCAACGAGAGAACTGAAAATACCTGAATAGTTTTCTGATTTCTCCTCTTCCAATAATAAAAGTTAGGTTGATTGAATGTGACGTGGAGCAAAGGTATGCAACCTTCACTTCTTCTCGCTTGTGGGATTATTTTCTGTAATGTAGTATATTTTTTTATGAAATATAGGATTTTGAATGACAGATTAAAATAACTACGAAGATGTAAATTCCGAATTTAACTCTACGTCTTTGTGTAAAAGGTATTATGTTTTTATTTTAAACTAACAGCGTTAGTGTTGCATTGGTGTCAATTTTGTTGTTGAAATTATTAAACATACAATCGAACTAATTCGACAGGACTTAGGTAATTTCTGAAACCCTTATGTTTTTCGGTAGAAAGAGATAAAACGAAAACAAATTTAGTTTAGTTGTTAAACAATAATAGGGTACCTGACAATATTTTAAAATCGGTTTTATGATATTATGCATGTTATAAATTAAACATTGAGACATTTTTTTGTGTATTTATTATGTAATCTATATTTTTTTAACTTCATACAAATTTTCGCGCTAAAACGCGATTCAGTGGTTCTGTGACGTCACACTGCTATAAATAAACTAACATCACAGAAAATAAATCGTAAAAATATAAAAATATAACTGATGTAAAGTGACAATTTTGATAGCAGCTGTTTATAGCGGTATGACGTCACATATGATTAGTTTCAAAGTAAACAACTTTTGGAAACGATAACTTGATATTTTATAACTGACACATATCAAAATAAAAATCATGGCAAACTTATCTCACCACAAAGTCAAGGTTGGTTCTTCCTATGTCAGCATCCCGGTTAGTTTCCGTAAGGCTTCTGCTGCCAGCCATTGAGAGGTGTTCCTGTTGTTGTGATTCCTTTGCCGACAACTTTAACTCATTTGCCGCCTGTAAAGTAATTTTATCTACACTCATATCGTATGTCTAATTAGATCAATCAATGTGATCTTAGGCCAGCCATAGACGGACCGCATGTTGTAGTCGAGACCGACTGCTCTAGAGCGTTCGCGTTGAAGTCGTAAACGACTGCAACACGACCGTATAATGCAGTCGACTACGACTGCTTGGAGCAGTTGTGTTCGACCGCAAAATAATACTGATTCGAGTTCATTTACAAGATGGATTTCGATGAAGAAACACTGCTTCTTGTACTACTATTACGCAAGCATAGGCGTAGAAGACACCGTAGTATGTGGGTGCGTCCAATACTACAATCAAGAGAACAGCATGGAATATTTCATACTTTGTATCCCCAGCTGAGAGAAGACACTAAAAAGTTTTTCAACTACTTTAGAATGTCCGTGGTTTCATTTGATGAATTAATTAGTATTTTAAGCCATAGCGCGCGGTCGGCAGCAACCGCTTGTAGCGATCCGTGTATGGTGGGCCCGGCAGCTCTAAGCAGCGACCGCACGGCGACACTCGACCGCAGAGCGACTGCTCCGACCGCTCAGGAACTGCTCGAGCGGTCCGTGTATTGCGGATATAATAATAATAATTCATTTATTTACTCTTCACAAAGAAATTAAATGGAATAAACAGGTCCAATATAGGGAATAATAAAATCTTTGTGAGAGTCTGGAGTCTGAACTAGGTGGTAACCTGTACTACAGATCTCCAGGCCCTCCAATTAAACAAGGAGCAATATTATTTGTGATGATAGAAAGCCCATTAATAATAAAATTACAAGAAACATGTTTGGAAAAGAAAATAAGTCTAAAAGTTAAAGTTATGTAGGTATGACTAAATAAATGATAATCATCATCATCATCATGTCAGCCGAAAGACGTCCACTGCTGGACAAAGGCCTCCCCCAAGGATCTCCACAATGGCCGGTCTTGCGCTACCCGCATCCAGCGGTTTCCCGCAACCCTCACAAGGAAACCGTAGGGAAACCGCTGGAAATGATAATACTATGTAATAATTAATAATTTGCATAAACAATATAAGTAGTTTGAGATATGTTACAATATATGAGTAATAGGAGTTAATAAAATAAATAATAATAACAAAATATACAAGAAACTACAGAATATCTATATCAATAAATTTTTTAAGAAGTCAAAGAAACCAGTTATTCGACAGAATGGTTATAAATTTAGTAAGGAAACTGCAGATCGCCGTGTGGCGACCGCATGTTTCAGTCGGTCTCGACTGCAACATGCGGTCCGTCTATGGCCAGCCCTAGTAGGTTGCGTCGAATAGGGAGTAAGTTGGTATTTTTTTTTAAGGAATCATTATTTGAAACAATTCTTAGTCAGATACAAGTAAAAATAACTTCATCGCATCATCTAAGCCTTGACGTTCATCGCTGGATATATTCATGAACTGTTCAAAATCTTATTCAGTCAAAATTACTGGTATATAATAAATTATGGGTTCTCGGTTCATACCTGAACGACTGGACCTTTGCCCGGGTCCGGAGTTGATTCCTCTGTAACTTGGGGCGGCCTGAGCGCTACCAATTCCGGGCTGTTATCATCAATGATATACAAGGATAACTCGATGGTGCCCATTGTTAGGTATACTTCAAAATATTCTGATGCGTCAGTCCTGATATACCAAAAATATTTGTTATATTTCGTAATGAAATTAAGCAATAAATAAATTTCTGTATATGAGATCAATTGACACTTTTAGAAAAGGTCTGGACGGAATTCACGTCACACGAAAGTGAAACCAAGTAAGTATGCCGAGTTTTCTATTAAATAAAAGTCAGAATATTAATTAAGTGCCTGCAAAGGTGTAAGTATTTGAATAAAATATTATAGATTTTGTCACTTGTGTCAGCACTGACATTTGTGCTTCACTTTCAGACATGCCAGGCCAGGTGCGAGGTTCGATCCAGATATTTTCTATATGTCTGCGCGATGACATTGTTAGCGCGAAGTGAAATGGCTCATGACATGACTATGTACTTTTGTACTGGGATAAGATAAAACATTACGTTAATAAACTTACGTTTGTTCAACGAAAGCAACTGACAAGGACTTCTTGATATTCATTTCCTCTATGTTTCGAGTCAACTTGAAGGTAGAATGTGAAGTCACTGTCTCTACGCCGGAGTCTGCTGTGAAGTTTCGACGATTTGCACTTGGTAACTCGAACTCTACCGAAAAAAAAAAAACAATTATCACCTTAGGGACTAGACATACCTAGGTCTTTCAAGAGACGATGCTTGATTTATAATCCGTTTCAAATCAAACAAAACACGTTATCAGGTAGTCTTTGTTGGCGTCGAGAGGACCATCTTACAAGCAAGCAGATGGTCATTTCGGACAGGAAAAACAGAATGTTCTAAACTAAAAAACATACCTGATATTGACGTGAGAGCTAGCTAATTGCTACAATAAAGAACTTACCAATTCCGTTATACCGTAGGTACATTTCTTCTTCAATTTGAGGTAGTCTAATAGATGGTTAATCGACAAATGCATGAGGTTCTTCAAATCACAACCTCCCTACAAGTGTCAATTTTCCATTCATTAGAGAATCAATATAGTTTCTTCTTTTCTATCTTCTTTTTTGCTCCTTGTTTCTCAATGCGGATGATACTTAGTGTTATCTCAGTTATTAATTGGTGCTTTTGAGTCAGCTTAGAAATTTAACAGCATGCTTAATGTACCTATGTAATGTTATGTTCAAATTATGCCTTAAAATATTTCAAACTCACTTTTTCAGTTTAGGCACAGATAAGGCACTTATGAATTATCTTCATTACACATTGTGAACTAGAAAGATAAACAAACAAGTTGTTGAAGTCATTTAATATTATAATCTTCTATAATTGTATACAATGTGTATTTTATATTATATGTGTACTATGTCATGCCGGGTTTACCTGTATTTAGTTGAGCTTTTAAATATTATTTTATATTAATGTACTGTATAGTTAATTATATATGAAATAAGCCTTGCTGAGATTTTTGCCGGAGTGTTTTCAGTTTAATTGTATTCCTAACCAGCAGTAGAGTCAACTGTAACTTTCGACGTTCATAGGTGCCTCACCAGGAACATAACTGAATAAATCATTTTTGAGTTTGAGTTTATTATTGTAACACTTTTTATGAATTTGTTCCATGGTCCTATACTGAAAATAACGTTTTACACGTGTAAATGTAAACAAACACGAAGATCTAAAATAGTACATTCTAGAATCATTGGATACCTTCTATAAGCGTGGTATCACTGGGTACGTCGATTCTCGTAGACTCCATCAGCAGTGTTGCGTACGGACACACGCCATGCTTTTCTTCGTCGAAAAGTATACCAGACTCACTGAAACAGTGTACTTAGTTTTTAAATGTTTGTAGCAAACAGTACCAAGTCGGGCCGCAGACAATTGGAATGCCTCTGAATTCAGAGACGGAGTTTATAATAATCTACACAGCAACGTTTTGATTTGATTTCAATTTGATATTAGATACTCCACACAAATACTGACAAGCGTTTTCAGAGAGGTGCGAGGCAAAATATTTGTAATGTAGATTAGCTTTTATGATTATGGAAGTCCATTTGAAAGGTACCAGCTAACAATTTAAACCGCCGAGTTCAACTCTAGTCCGAACGATTGTCGGCATTAATTATCAGATGTCCAAAAAGAAGATGGTTCTTGAAACTCAAAATAGAAAAATTAACAGCAGCAGGGCTATTTTAAAACCGCGTAATCGACATCGGAACCAGATTCGAAAACATTCGAGACGAATTTCCGACACTGCTATTTTAATTTCCGAATTCGATATTTTTTTGACGTTTCTCGACGGAAATATCAATTCGATTCATCGAAAAGTTTCCGATAACTTTTACCTGGCGGAAATATTTCCGAATGTTAACGTTAAATAACATTCGGAAATATTAAGTTATAGCTATTAAGTTTTTGACCATTAATTATTATAAACAAATGTTATAAACTAATAATTAAAACATGTCAGGTTAGTCAATAACTAAGCGAAGTGAAATGAAAATTGTAATAAAAGATACGGAGTGTGTTTACCCCCAATTAAAGTTGTTTCATGTAGATTAGTAGATTCCGATGTCGAGTCCGAGGTTAAAAATAGCCCTGCAGGATTAAAATATAGATATTACTTGTCACCAATACATCCACTCAAGTCCGAAATCATACGACGCATGAGTTCAATTTGGTCGAAATTTACTTCTATGGCGCAGTCGGATAAAATGTTTAGTTCTATAGCAGGTCCATTCACTAGCGCTCCACTGATGTATAATGCAGGCGCCAACACGCAACCTACGTCCACCCTGCAAAAAAAATCTATATTCACGTACCATATGAAATAAAAAATGAATTAGCTAATACATCACGAACAAGCTACAACAAGATACTGTGAATACATCAATAACTCACGCATGAAGTATAGGAGTAATTACTGGCAAAACGGTAGGCTGAGTCCACTTAAGGGCCGGATTTTCGCTGCCAGTGCCGTTCATTATATCAGCTTCACTAGTCTACGTGTAAACAAAGAGATAATCATTTTAACTAATACATTTAAAGAAAGGACAATAACAAAGAATAGGGAAGATGACAATGAAAAGAAGTAGCTACGTCGCATACAGACAGCGGACGCTAGTTTACGTGGCGCGCTGGTTTTTATTTTTCGGTGCATTAAGACTAGTATTTATGAAATTTTCCAGACGGTTAGCATGGATCACGGAGATATTTAAGCATTGGACATTATTTATCCTAAGAACGTTAGTCACAGATAAATAAATATTATTGAATCGTAATAATAATAAAAAAAAACAGAAAATACACGAATATTTTTTATTAACATTCTAAAATTAATTCTCATTACACATCTTACCTCTTGAGATATCAGCTGTTCTAACTGCGCAGAGCGGATAGCAACATTTGATACTAGCACTTCATACTGCCGACCCTCAAAACCACCGCTGGTTGGCAGCCATGATGACTCCGTATTCACATTAACAACCCGCCTGTTAAAGATGTCATTTTTTAATCAGATAATTGAAACGAGGACGACGGAGTTCCTTATCGAAAGTTATTATTTGCGGGCTAGACCGTGTATCTTAAATCAATTGCCTAGCTAGCCATTGCTAGCCTGGATAAGACACAATGTCCGATCTCGCCTATACCCCGCTCGCCGCTATGAAGAAAATACTACAATAAAAAAAAATACTATAGTATTCCTGATCCGTTAGTCTTTTCTTTTAATATCATCACACCCGACACACCCCTGCTACAATATAGATAATCATTTTTGCGAGATAAACGAAAAGAACTTCGTTCTAATTGAGCCATAAGACGCCCCTATTTTTTTTGATACAAGGTGTTGGGACCGTGTACATACTACAAAAGAACTTACCTGAATATTGGGTTCTCTGGGTGCGGATTTACTGTAACCTTGCCAATCTGTAACAAAACAATTGAACACTATTTTTTTTTATCGTAATTATTTTCATGATTTTTTTAATTTCGGGAACGAGGATGGACCAGCAGTATAAAATTAGATTTGTCGACAATCCCGAACTCACAAGCGGCCTAGAACACCTCAGTCTGAGGTGAGACTTTGCCTCCTTATGTGTGTTCTACCGCATGTACAACAGACAGTGTTATGAGAAATTGTTTGACCTGATGCCCACGGCTACCTTTTACCAACGCACTTCTCGCCATCGACGGGGAGTCAATCACACACTGAAACTTAAATGGTTTGGAAATATGCCATCTCAAAGCATGTTGAAACAAGTTGAGTGGCAGTTAGTTAGGTTAAAAAAAAGTTAAGCAAAATAAAATATTAACACACTCCTTGGAATCAATGGGTATCATAGAAACCACTCACTAGAACTATCAAACTTACCGTGCCTTGGTGTATATGCTGTGTAAGATGGACAAACAGAACGATACATGAGTGAGTGATCCTATAAGGTTTCCTTTTTTCATGAGATGAACGAAACTTACATTTTCAAAAAATAAAGAAAGTATTATGTGGTTTATCACTTACAATAAGCATAAAAGTATCATCAGAGTCATGACGTTCCTCTTCAGTAGTGAGCAGTAGTCGTAGACCACCAGCAGTCATGTAGCAAAACGGCCACTGCCATGTGGAGGTACTGAAAACACAACCTATTTCAAGAACTGTTCTACCACACTCCACTTGTGTTATAGTTACATTTAAATGGTCATGGGAAAATGAAATAAATATATATTTGGTAATAGCTTTTATTCAGGAGAAATAGCAAATAAGAATAAAAGTTCAATTCACTATAAATTAGTTTTAATTTTGTTTTCTACATTTTCGTATAATCTTATCATTTTAACAGCCAATCCGTATAAAATATGTATATGTCGCAGTAACATGGTTGATACGAGTACGATATAGTATATATCCCATCAAAAACATGTTCATATAAAATGTTGCCAAGCCGAGACCATACGGCTCGTGCTGTCAAAAAGTTATCAGATCTCATGTAGAGCCAAGCTCTACACGCCTTAACTCTACGAGATCTAACTTCACAAACTCTACACCTTCTGTCATAATAATATGTAGCTTGGCCGTTTCGTTACTACAAGAACTGTATAATAACATTGTAACAAATTTGAAGACTTCCCACAATTTCGACTTTTTGAAGTCGGTTAAAAAGAAAACCAGTAGAGAAAAAACATTGGTTAGTAGTGTAAGGATATAATTCGCTTCAACCATCTTACTGCGACATGTACATTGCTTCATCACCATTCTTTTAAATAATTGCCTAGGCAACATTTTCCTATTAAATTATTTTATATACAGAAGATTTATTACAGATACCGCAGATATCGATAATCGAATAATAAATCGATCTAAATGTTGCACTCTGTCTCGGTCTTGATCTTATTCTTGTTCTAGAGTTCTCACGTTTATTACCTACTGTATTTAATATTGTTCATTAAACATTTCCATTAAAACGACGAATTAATTTATTTCAGCATACAATTTATGATTACCTATGTCTAGACACGTACCTACTGGGATTAAATAAAGTCAAAAAGATATGACTTTATAAAATACTAGCTGTTCCCCGTGGCTTCACTTGCGTTCACGGGATAGAAAGTAGCCTACAACCTTCGGGGATAATGTAGCTTCCTATTAGTGAAAGAATTTCGTATCGGACCATTTTCGTAACACCAGAAATTAGCGCGTACAAACAAACAAACTCTTCGTCTTTATTATTAGTATTGATATAGATATGATATATATTTATAATTATTCTTACTGACTAGAACAATTCATGGTTCGTACATAATACTACATACTTTACTGCTAAAATAGCTCACATAATCATATTATTATTTCTGAACACAATTAAATATCGTCATTGTCGCCTTCATGTTTGCTCGTAATTCCTAATATATTCTCCAGGTTCTTTCTGCTCGACAAACAGCGAGACAGATTAGACCGTCTCGTTTCTAGTCAAGTTTCTTCATTGAGCAGCTGCATGAACGAAATTGCCAGTGATTCATGTATATCTGAAATGCAAAAATAACTTGACGCTCCTGACAAACAATAGTTATATAGCTTTCTAAGAACTTCATGAAGCTACGCGCTGTCGACATATTATTTTTAAGCTTCCGAAACTCAAAAGAAAAACAACGGAACCCTTATAGAATCACTCGTGTGTCTGTCTAGTCTGTCTGTCCGAAAATACTGGACTGGATTGAGTTGAAATTTGGTACACAAAAAGTCGGAGACCAAAACATTTTTTTAATTTTGCATCGTGGGCTCCCCTATCATTAAGGTCGGCAACACCTTGGCAATCCCCCGTTATAACTAATGTCTACAAGTAACAATGGTCAATAACTAGATAGACCGAATGACTGATTGTTAGTCCTCGTAATTTATGAGGGTCATCTTTAAATGGCTGCTCAGAATTAGAACATTTAAACATGTCCCAGGGTAATTTATAAATCTTGTCCACACAACTTCTATAAATTTATGTTATACCTTTTGAGGTATAACATAAAATGTTAGTAAATGATACTTACACAACAATAATAATGTCCAAATGTATCTAGTTATGAATGCCTCCAGCCCTTCTGTATTAGATTAAGCGCTGGCTCAGCATTGCCAGCTGTGTGTGGTCCTGTTGCGTGGGCCGATTTCTGTATAAATGTTATGCAGGTCAGCAGTCGTTGCAACGGCTGGTGGCAACTGCTTCTTGTATTCTTAGACACAATAAATTCACCTCCGCATCGGTGTAGACGTTGTCTCTTAGTTTAATTTTAGTTTTTAAAAAACCTTTTAAACGTTCCCTAAATTTGACTGGCGCAGCCGGTAGGATTTGCTCAGGCTGCGTAGTTTCGTTATATATTTCGGGTGTCCAAATCCGCCTGGATAAGTGAAACGCGCGTGTAGCTGCAAGAGTGAATCCACGAACCAAATAAATTAGTCAATCGGGTAAACGTGAGTGAATATGGGAGTCGCGGTCGGTTGGTGAGTAAAACTTTTCGCCAATCCTTGTTCCCAAACTTCCTATATTCCAATTCTATTAATAGTTATTATTGAGATCGGAAATCTCTCATTATAACGTATCTGGTTACATAGTATGAAATTCTGCTAGTGCCTTAGTTGGAATGTTGATAAGAACAACCTTAGATTAATGATCGAATAGGGAATACACTTCTTCCTTTGTTCAATTAATTAATTAAACTGTAATTTGATCTTTGCATTGATCATTATAGTGTAGTTTTAGGAAAGCTAGAATATACAATTTTATTCAGTTTTATTTTTTTTAATTAAAATTTTTATTTTTACATTAGTATTAAATCAAACCCCCTTTACCTAACTTTAAGTTTGCTTTTATTACTGTTATATTTTGTGTGTTTTATATTTTGTGTGTTATATTTTATAGATTGTGTTTATTCTGTGTTTGTGTTAACTCTGATCTTACATTACTCTGTTTAAAATGGCTCAAGCTCAACTTATATCTATACCCAGTGAGATGCTAAAATTAATCCCTTTATATAATGGTGACAAGAAACAATTAAATTTATTCATTCGGAAAGCTGAGTATATCATAAGTAAATACAGAGGTAATGAGGAACAGAATTTATATGTGTATCATTCGATTACGAGTAGGCTCACTGATAGCGCCGCCTCGTTGTTATCGGAACGAGAGGATGTGGTCACGTGGACCGAATTAAAAGGGTTATTAGAACAACATTTTGGAGATCCACGTAGTGAAGAATGTATAAGCATAGAGTTAGAATCTACCAAAATTAAATCCGGTGAAAGTTATTTAGATTTCTGTAATCGTATTCAAGGAATTCGTTCACTGCTTATGTCAAAAGTTAACATGGGTCAAGATGCCGAATTAAAGCGAGCCAAAAAGGCTATATATGATCACACTTCGTTGAACGTATTTTTATACAATCTGCCTGAGAATATGGTACGCGTAGTGAGATTGAGTTCACCTTCAACATTAGAGGACGCCTTAAGTGTCGTATTAGAAGAGGTTAATTTCCATGACCAATATACAATGCGGAATCGAATCCATGGTAATCATAGTACGTTATCATCGCGGCCGTCCTTACCATCGAATGTGCCGAACCCATCCGTCAGTAAATTCGGTAACGCACCCCAACCAAACAGTTTTAGACCTTTCGTACCTCAGAACGTAACACCTAAATTTAATTTTGGGATCCCCGCACAGTTTAGGATACCCCAAACTACTCAAGGGCAACCCCAACAAATAGGTTACCGACCACCTCAGTTCGGTTATCGACCACCTCAATTCGGTTATCGCCCACAATTCGGTGCTCAACCGCCACAAACATTTGGCTATAAGCCACCTCAAAATTTAGGCTACAAACCACCTCAGAATTTCGGCTATAGGCCACCTCTACAATTCGGGTATAAGCCACCTCAAATAGGGTATACACCTCCACAAATACAAAAGCCCCAATTGCAGTCTAGTGACGTAACCATGAGGACAGCGCCTCTTGCGCATCAGCCACAGTCAGGGTTTAAATTAAATGAGCTTGCCGTAGACGAAAATAATGAACCGTACTATGAATACGAGTACGACCATAATGACGTCGACGGTATGTATGATTATGAGAATTACGATTACGTAACTGACGATAGCGGTGTCGTAGAACAAGCAGACTTACATCAAATTCAGGATTTTCAAATAGATGCCTCCATGCAAGACAGGAAGTCATAGAGTTAAACTGTGACCCCAATTTAAAACTTCCGTATATTTACATTCCTGAAATAGACGCAAAAATGATGATTGATACGGGCAGTACTAGATCGTTTATTAGTCCCCAGAAAGCATACGAATATTTCCCAGGTTATATTCGGCAGGAACTATTCCAAGTAGTTAGCACCCACGCGTCTAGCAAACATTATGAGGTTGTTGAAATCCCCCTTTTGCCAACATTTGAGAGTGACGACTGGCACAAATTTTATTTGTATGACGTTGATGCACGGTATGATGGACTTATTGGGAATGACCTTTTATTACAACTAGACGCTATAATTGATTTGAAAGACCAGCAACTTAGAACTAAAACGACAAACATACACATTACAAATAATAATTTAAATTATACAATTGAATTACCCGCGCGATCAGAGCAACGCGTTAAGTTACCTACTGACCAGTATTCCGGTGAAGCTTTACTTGATTTTAAAGAGTTTACTTCCGGAGTGCGAATGCCAAGTGCATTGGTGAACTGCACCAATGGATATTGTTCCACCGTTATACAGAACACCCTAGACAAACAAATGACATTGACTATAAGACAACCACTTAAGGTTATAAAATATGAGAGTAATGACTGTTATCTAAATTTCACTGACAACCAAACAGACCCACAGACTGACGCATTACTTGAATCAAATTTAAATAAATTAAGACTCGACCACACTAACGACGAGGAACGTAACAAAATATCCAAGCTCTGTAATGAATATAAGGACATATTTTACTGTGACCAAATACCTTTAACATTTACAAATCAAGTGAAACATAAAATTAGAACTAAGAACGAAGACCCAATTTATGTTAAACCATACAGACTAGCTCCGATTCAGACTGACGAAATAAACCGACAAGTTGAAAAGTTACTTGATGACAATGTTATACAAGAGTCTCATTCCCCCTGGAACGCACCTGTTCATCTGGTGCCTAAAAAGAAAGATGCGTCTGGAGAAATTAAACATAGAATGGTGATTGACTTTCGACGACTTAACGACATAACCATTGACGACAAATATCCCTTACCGAACATAACCGATTTATTTGACAAGTTAGGGAAAAGCGTTTACTTCAGTACGCTTGATTTGGCAAGTGGTTACCATCAAGTTGAAGTAGAGGAGCAGGATAGACAAAAGACAGCTTTTAGTACACAAAACGGTCACTTTGAGTTCCTTAGGATGCCGTTCGGCCTAAAGACAGCACCCGCCACGTTCCAAAGGACGATGGATAGTGTTCTAAGAGGGCTACAAGGACTACACTGCATGGTCTACCTTGATGACGTCATCATATTCTCTTCAAGTTTAGATGACCATATACAGAAATTAAGGAAAATTTTTGACAGACTTAGGGCGACCAACTTGAAAGTACAGTTAGACAAGTCGGAATTTTTACGCAAAGAGGTAATCTACCTCGGACATACAGTAACTGCAGACGGACTAAAACCTAATGACGATAAGATTGACGCTGTTTTAAATTATCCAATACCCAAGACAACTACTGAAATTAAAAGCTTCCTTGGACTTGTAGGATATTACCGACGATTTATTAAAGATTTTGCAAAGATTACACAACCGTTGACAGCTTGCCTGAAAAAGAGAAACAAAATTATTATTGACGAAAATTACACTAACGCTTTTAACAAATGTAAAGAACTACTGACAAATGCCCCACTTTTACAATACCCAGACTACGATAAAACATTTATACTGACGACAGACGCGTCTAACGTAGCGCTTGGCGCAGTACTATCCCAAGGTCAAATTGGCAGTGACAAACCCATTGCATACGCGAGCCGCACTCTCAGTGACACTGAATCACGTTATAGCACTATCGAACGTGAATTACTCGCGATTATTTGGGCAGTAAAACACTTCCGACCATACTTGTACGGCCGCAAGTTTTTAATATACACCGACCATAGGCCTTTAGCTTGGTTAAACTCTCTAAAGGATCCTAACAGCAAACTCACCCGGTGGCGATTACGCCTACAAGATTATGACTTTGAAATCGTGTACAAAAACGGGAAGCAAAACACTAACGCCGACGCTTTGTCCAGAATTAAAGTTAATGCTCTCAGTTCTGATGAGGAAAATGAATCAATGATAGTTAACGTTGACGATAAGGAACGAAAACTTGACAAACATCTAAAAAACTTTGTTGACAATATTGGACAATTAACGACAGACAAAAAGACTCGTAATGACTCATCAACAATAACTATATCAGACCAAAGTGGTACAGCTTCAATTAGCCCTATGAGCATTTCAGATACCTTATCAGTATCCAGTTCTGAGAAAATATCAGAATACCCAATTAGATCAGAATCAAGTAAATCTCAAACTATTCATTCAGGCATAGATTTAGAATCAACAGGAATACCAATTTTACATGAGGCTATTGACATGAAGCCCAATCAAATTTTAGTATACACATGGCATAAAAATTCGTTGCTTGTTAAAGATATTTCCAGAGAGAAACAAAAAGTTCTAGAAGTTTTTCTACCAATAGATAATTCAGAATTGGTAAAACAATTTCTGAAGACATACATAAAGCCAAAATTAAAATATTTCATTTATTTCGAAGATAATCAACATCGTAGACAGTTCAGTAATATTATCATACAGCTATTCAAGAAAGATATGGTTCACTTTTATGAATGCACAGAGCGAGTAGTGTTTGTTGAAGATGAAAAAGAACAAAAAGCGATTGTATTAAAACATCATGAAGGAAAGTCATGCCATCGTGGTATTAAGGAAACATTAGTAAGGTTACGCAGAAACTTTTGCTGGGATGCAATGCAGGAAACCGTTTCAGCAATCATTAACGCCTGTGAAGCTTGTCGTAAAATGAAATATGACCGTAAACCCATAAAGCCCGTTATACAATTAACTCAGACCCAAGATGCTCCGTTTCAAGAAATTTTTATAGATCTATTCAACATAGAAGGTAAATATTATTTGACACTTATAGACGCGTTCAGTAAATTAGGTCAGGCTATAGAAATTCCCAACAAATCAACGCCTGAAGTAGTCCGCGCCTTAATGAAATATTTCTCTTTTTACGGTATCCCCAAAAAGATTAGCTCAGATTCAGGAACTGAGTTCAATAACGAATTAATGAAGGAATTCTTACAATTACATAAAATTGAATTACATATCGGTACACCGAACAATCCGAACTCGCTGGGACTTATTGAGCGTTTTCACTCAACCATTATAGAGATCTATAGACTAGCTAAGTACGAAAGAAAGTGTACAGACGCAGCAAGCGTTATGACATATTCAGTCATGGCATACAATCACGCTATTCATTCAGTTACTAACCTAACTCCTTTTGAGGTAGTCTTCGGACACACAGATACAGGAAGCCCTTATGGTGTCGAATTAGAAAAACAGTATTTACAGCAACTTGTGAAAGATCATGCAAAAAGAACTAAATATTTGTATGAACATTTAGCAGATAAAATGGTAGCGAATAAAGAACGAATTATTGAAAGAAAAGGCGGTGAAAAAGAAATAGAATTCCCATCTGGTGATATCATCTTCGCGAAAGATGTTAATAAGCGTAAATCCAAAGATAAAGCAAGATACGTGAAAGCTAAGGTTATAGGTAAAGCTAAAAGAAACATAGTACCCATACAAGTAGGTGAAAGGAAAACAAAGGTCCCTATTAAAAATATAAAACGCCCTTCGCAGGTGGTGCGTCATGGCGGTAGTGACGCCGATGCTGGCCCTTCATCTGCGATCCCTTGAAAGAAATCCAGGAATAATTCCTATAAAAGAAGGTCAAGCCTACGTCCAAACTGGTCATTGGACTATAGTAAAGGTTTTGAATTTAGATAGAATTCATGATGATCTTAATTCCATTATTATCCAGTTTAAAGATTTTAGTAATTTAGTAAAAAGTGATAAACCATATTCACAGGAGTTTGATAGTATTAAAGTGCATACTGAATTTATTCGCGACTTAACTGTGCAAAAATACCAACAACTTGTACCACAACGCTTTAAGAGAGGTATTATCAATCCATTAGGATCTTTGATCAAACTCGTTACGGGAAATCTTGACCATGATGACGCCTTGAAATATGATAGGATTACTTCTGAATTGGGAAATGATCAAATTATAGTGTCTCAAAAACTTACCTTGGTTTCTAAAATGTTAGACAGCTTTATAAATGTAACTGAAACTATATCTAATAACTCTGTGATTTTAGAAACTCGATTAAAAAGAGTAGAAACAAAGGTCAATGATTTAGCAACCAAAGAAAATAATTGGATATTTTCAACATACATATTAGGATTATTTAACATTTTTATAAGTAGCTTCCGTACTATCTTTATTAAACTAAGTGAAATTGAAACAGCTCTAGCATTAAGTAAGGTGTCTATACTACACCAGTCTATTGTAAACTCTACAGAATTATTGTATCATTTAAAGATCATATCGAATACTGAAAACCTAGTTTATCCACCTAATGAATTGAACTTAGTAAAACTAGAGGAAACTATAAACTTAAAATCGTTTCTTAAGAAAAACCAGATCACGTTTATAATGGAAATTCCACTTATTGATAATTGTACTTACAACTATTATAAAATCTATTCCTTACCAATATTCCATCAACCTGAAAATAAAACCTTATCTATTTTCCCCAAATACCCCTACCTTTTGGCGAAAGGAATGAAATACTTACCGATCGTTAAACCATGCCGCCCGCTAGCTGCTGGCAACCATTTCCTGTGCGCTGACGACAATCGAGCTCTCTTAACCGAGCCAACTTGTATCGAAACTCTTATGAGATTCGCTACTAACCTTACCTATTGTGAACAACATTCAGTTCTAATTGAGGAGGTAAAGTTACAGCAAGTTAATGCTGATAATTGGATTTTGTATAGCAGATTACATACTACCATAACCAAGGTGTGTGACAATGAAATAAGCAAACATCCTGTCTTCGGGACTTACATCGTGACCATCAACGAACCATGTGATCTGGAGATCCATGGTATACGTATACGACACCATCGTGTCTATACTGAAGCAGACGTAGTGGAGCCAATCCCGCTAATCGACCTACCGCAATTACCGGCGAATACGAGTTTGTTTAGTACACGTGTACTGAACATCAAAGGTGTTAATTTAGACGAATTAAAATCGATGTCACATGCGATGAAGTATAGTGAAATAGTGGAAAGTGTTTATAAAGAGCAAGACTCTAAATTCGGTGTTTTAGGTTATTTAACATTAAGTTTGCTAGTTTTAACCATTCTTGTTTTTATCATTTACTTTTTTTATCATAAACTTATAAAATGTTTACTTTTTGGACGAAATTATCCGAATCATATTGAAAACAATAATTCCGGTAATTTCGCTCTTAGGGAGGGAGGAGTTATGAATGCCTCCAGCCCTTCTGTATTAGATTAAGCGCTGGCTCAGCATTGCCAGCTGTGTGTGGTCCTGTTGCGTGGGCCGATTTCTGTATAAATGTTATGCAGGTCAGCAGTCGTTGCAACGGCTGGTGGCAACTGCTTCTTGTATTCTTAGACACAATAAATTCACCTCCGCATCGGTGTAGACGTTGTCTCTTAGTTTAATTTTAGTTTTTAAAAAACCTTTTAAACGTTCCCTAAATTTGACTATCTTGTCAATCAACCATTTGTTTGTGTCACCTTTCTTGAATTTCTGTAATTTTCTCAGGTCACCACACATATATTGATCTATTTGTGTTTATAGGAGAATTTGCGCCACCTAAGCCGGTTTGTCCCGGCAGCTGCACTTCAGAGCCAGTTCCCTTTTAGGCTTTGTGTTCTTACTACCTTCGGACACATCTTAGTGACCACGGCGAGAATATTTTTGAAAATAAATATATTCAAGACCATAGATAAATACTAACCAAATCCGAATAATGGCATTCTTTGGTAGAATTATGCTCGCTTTCCAAATAATTTTGACTATACAAATATAGGCAATTCATTATCTGCAGGTTTTGTCACGAGAAATAATATTATGTACTGATATATAATGTACTATCAATACATTTATTTTTACGTACCTTGGACTAGCTTCTGTTTGCAAAGGACATAACGATCGTGGTGCCATCTCACGAACTAGAGACATGATATTGTCTACTACATTTGGTTGCAGCACCGCCTCTAGAGGTGCCAGTGTTGCGTATATCTCCCACATGCTGTCCACATTCTGTTCAAATTATTTATTCGATTATATACTGGATATAAAATACGGTGATTTTGTCACGCCTGTCCTATAAGTTACTACAGAAATTCATGTTCTATGTTGCTTAATTTTAAACTAAAACTGCTGTGTCAGATGGGCCCACGAACACCGTTGTGATCTTAACTAAAATTCAAACATAATCAGATAACCGTGTGTGAAAAATGTCCCAGGATATTTTTTTTATTATTTATTAAGGTCCGGTTCATTTTGACGTTAATTCTTAAAAAAATCCAAAGCAACCCACCTGACAAAAAACTGTTAGTAATAGTTATATCATTTTATAACTATTACACGATGTCAATGTCAGTCGATGCAACTGGACCTAAGGGTTCATTACTTACAATTGTAATTGGACTGCCAGCAGGTTAGGAGCTTACTTCGAAGCCTCTTGGTCGGCGTTTCTCACTAGCAGTCATTTTTTCGGCGATGCTGTTCGTGAAGGGCCGGAAATGTTCAGTACAAAAAGGGTAAACATGAACTTACGTCTTTATGTTCCAACACTTTAGGATGTAGTTCCTCCTTCCAACTCGTTGGCAAAGTGGATATTCTACAAAATTAATGTTTGTGTTAAATATCGAATGTCATATATTTTTAATTTGGCAATTTCATTAAAAACGTTTGCAAAACACTTACTGAGCTTGAGTTATAGTGACGGCCATGAAATTATTTTCCTCCTTGGCGTTTGCAGGTTCTCGTGCTTCTAATACTCGCCCGCCAAGAACACCAGGCGTCCAATCTTCGCTACTACTTCTGTGTTCAACAAAATAAAGAAAGTATATTACTTACAGCGGAATACAAAATAGTTTTTTTAACATAAAATGTTAATTTCTAAAAGTTGACTTACCGTTCATAATGCCTGACGGAAGCCGATGCCAGTTTGACCTTCAATTGATTGTAATGGGTCTGTATATCAATTGTGGAGATTATATCGTCTACGTCAAAGGCTAGCTTCACCTGATGGGTGGAGACTACGAGAGCAGCGTGGCTCACCACCCATTGAAACCAGAAGAATGTCTTCAATTTCACTTTTACTGAGGAAACCAAAGATAAATTGCATCAAAGTTTAGGAGTGAGGGCTTGTGACGTCATCTCTTTGTAAAAATTGTACTAAGACGTGACGTCACGCGAAATTTTAACGCACGATGTCCAATATTTTTTGATAATCTAACTGACGGACTAGTTGTATTTTTTTAGTCATCATCCTTATTGCATCGTAGCGAGAGTCCTTATATATTTAATTGATTTTGCAGAGTGAATCTTCTGTACCTGTACTATTATGTATTCTACTACCATTGATTAAAGGTAATATTTATATATTTCATTTGAGATTTGATGGTATTAAACTTATTTACATTATATGATAACTGATTGTAACACCGTGTTTACTATATCATTTCCGATTACTTTTATCCTAAGTACACTAATATAATACAAAAAAATACATTGTTCTTAGTTAAAATATTAGGTACATAATGCTTACACTCGTTTGCAGCGTGTGCATCGAATATAGATATAAGTTCGGATCGGGTCTCACTAGGTGATACCTCCGTCGGGGTATGTACCTCTTCCATTTCAGACACAGACCTGAAAATATCATCGTTGTAAAAAACCAAAAGATATATTTTTTTAAATGATTGACTAAATCAAGATTTCCCTACCTTATCAACGACCGATTTGATCCACCAGTCGTGAAGTGTCCATGCTTCGGTATGGTAAGCGAAGACCTTTTTAATAGAGTCAGGATATGCTTGAAGCAATGCAACGCCGCGGCTACCATGTGAATCTGTTTAATATAAACTACTATAGCTTATTGTAGTGTTAATACCCGTAGCTAGTCTCGGAATGATTTTCAATATAACAGCGGCATTACAACTCGGGCAGATATTAGTACTTGGATTGGAAAGTGGTAGTAATGGTATGGTAATACTGTTACTGATTTCTTAGTTCTAGTATCTACTCAAAAATAGTATACAGTACCTGATCCTGATCGAGCTTAATTATGACAGGTGGTGTATCTGCGTGCAAATTAACACCAAGCGACACCACCGGGCCAGCTATAATTTTGACCTTCAGCTCATGATCCGATTTCACGTCTGGCTGCTGTAAATTGTCATTACTCATTTTTAAAATGGCATTACTCATGTTTTTAAAACCCTAGATCGACCGCGCGATATTACCCGTGCTCTAATAATCGAATATCACAATCCGTTCCATTATTAAGACATGATTTAATAAGAAATAACCATGGGCTACTTTTAATTCTAGTAACGCGGGTAAAACCGCGGGTTGTAAGCTCATCAGAAAACAAACATACCTCTGTAACAGTTGTAGCATTACGCCTGTAAAATAAGTAATTCAATTTAAATTATCTTTATAATTCAAGAGTTTCATACAAAAATCACATAAAAAAGGTATTATATAATTACTTTGCCGGTCCGCGAACAAACTCTTTGAGAGTAGATGGTTTGAAGTCCGTGCCAGTCTTGAAATACTTACATTTCTGAAAAAGAAACTGTGTTCCAAATTAATGGATAAAAATACTTGTAATATGACACTCAATTAAAAGAATTAATATGTACCGAAAGTTTATTTGCAAATAGTTGAAATCAGTACCTCTTCTTTGACATTCTGTTGCGCGTGTTTTTTAGGTTCCTTTTTTTGTACAGTCTTAATTTGCAGCGACTTCGTGACTACAGAGATAGTGACTGATGTGGTAACCATTTCTAGCACTGTTCGTGGTATGGCCACACATGGTATCTTGAGTTGCGAACGTAACCCACTCCTGGACTTTTCCTCGCCGTAAGTTTCAGGGATGACTCGAACTTCTAGCGTGTAACAGGATACGTCTGCGAGACGCAACTTCCAGGGGAACGAGTCTATGTCTTCTACAATTTCAGAATGTTTCGATGAATTTCACAATAAATTTCGGGTTACAATGTTTTATTTAGGTTTTAATCTGATAGTCTATATAGTTGTTCTTTTTTTACGACTATAGTTACTAGGAGCTTTTTAAAGGTTCCGTATTAATGAATAAGTAGGAACTTATTATGCGTATTAAAACTCGCGCACCGAGGGTTCCGTAATTTCCTATGTTAATTTAAATGCCAAAGATTTCTTATAGGTTTTCCTGTAATCTATAGGTAAAGAACTATTTTTTGTAATTTTAGGATTCCAGAACTCAAAAGAAAAATTACGGTACCCTTAAAGGATCACTCCTGTGTCTGTCTGTCCGAAAATACTGGACTGGATTGAGTTGACATTTGGTACACATATGTAAGTCGGTGATACAAACGATAACGTGTAACGTAAATCAATGAATTTCAAACGTGAGGGCCACTTTTGGCATATGTCACACGATATAGTTTGAAAAACTTTTTAAAACTTTATAATTTACACCCTAAAAGTGGCCATGTTTAATAATCACGTCCTTGTTTGGGTCATATGTATGTCATGTGTGTAAAAATTTCAACTCAATCGATCCAGTAGTTTCAGAGCAAATTGACTGTGACAGACGTACAGACAGATATCCAGATCCAATAAGGAGGTTCGGCACCCTATAACGTAGGTTGGTAAACGTAGTGGTAGGTGTAAGCAAACCTCATCCTATTTTCCGCGGCCATTATAATACATACTTTCTGGTTTAGTTGTTAAGGTCGTGGGTCCGTCGTGTCGAATTTCATGCCACAAGTGTTGAGTTGCATTACTCGAATTCACTGTCAGCTGACCCAATCTATAAAAAAAATGAATCAACTTTATGGTATCTACGTTTGACTTATAAAGACAAACCATTTTAAAGGCTTTATTTAATTATTCTGCCTTTTCAGACTGATGGATTAATTTTATATTGAAATTAATATCAAATCACTTTCAAAATCCCCAAATGCATACATACATACCCGAATGCAATTACGCTTTGGGAAGCGCTAGCGTGCCTCTCCATTGCATCCCGTACAGTGGCGCAGTCAAGGGCAGAAGCAGTGGTCATAGTGACGTACACAAGCATCAGACCCACTTCCATGTTGATCAACATCGCTCGGACACGTTGGTGTATGGCAGAGAAATGCTCGTCAGTCCACCTTGTCGAGGAGGGCTTGGACTGTGGATATAGTAACGTAATAATCTATATCTATACTAATAATAAAGCTGAAGAGTTTGTTTGAACGCACTAATCTCCGGAGTTACTGGTCCGATTTGAAAAAATCTTTCATTAATATTCATTTTTATCCTGGGAATGCGAGTGGAACAGCTAGTTTAATAATAATGACAATAAATTCTGTAAAACGAATAAATTGTTTGCTTATTACCTTCCTCTCAACAGAATGTCTTATACAAATTACTTAAATTAACAGAGAATCAAATTATTAATGTATTTTTATGAAATTTCAAATTTAGATCACAGATTGTTACGCCTTATCTCAAGACATGTCTACAATTATCTATGTTCAGCACACGCGCGTAGGTGCGTCGACACGCAACTACGCGCGTATTGCTGTATGCTGCAGTGAGTGGCAGTCTGATAGTCTTAGGTGTTAAATTTATTAATTATATAACATAACTAGCTTCCGCCCCGCGAGCGACACGTAATTGATTTACAGATTTTACTATAACCGATTTGGAACGTACGGGTTGCGGAATCTGCTTCGGCTGCTTCTTCTCACTTGGCTCGCTGCTAGAACCAATGCTTCGCGTCCGCACGTGCACTAGCTCCGCTCCCGACGCTGATCCCGACCGGCTGACTCCTCGACCACTAGACGACTGTATATTCATAAACATAAAAATAAGGTTATTAAAACCGATTTCTCTTTCATATTTTTGTTGCCATAATAAGACCGAACTTATGTTAGCGATTATCTAACCTAAATTATATTTAAGTCTAAAAACGGAGGTGGCTCGATTTATTTACTCCCAAACTAATTCACCAATAATTCAAATTAGATACTCACAGGCGGAGTTGTGCGTCGTCTCATAAAATACTGCGTAGTCGATATACTTTTGGAGATCGGCAGGTGCGTTTGGGATTCTGTTTGACAATCAATACCTAATTATTTGCTCATTAGAATAACTATTTCTTTGCATTCAATAAATATTAGTAAAGAAAGTATTGTTCATTTAATCATTGTAAAGAAACGAAATACACCAGACAAGTGCGAGTCTGACTCGCGCACCGAGGGTTCAGTAAATTTATGGGACTCTAAATACCATAAACGACATATAGGTTTTCCTGTAATCTATTTGACGTGTCACATAATATAGTGCACAAAACCGTTTTTTTAATTTTCTAATTTAACCCCCAAAAGTCAGTGTTTAGGTCACCGACTTACATACAATGTGTACTAAATTTTAATTCAATCCAGTCCAGTATTTTGGGACATATCTTATCACCGAAAATACGAGGCCAAAAATTTGGAAAAAAATACAGATGATAGTTCTTTACCTATGTATCTATAAGAAGTTTATGGTATTTAAAGTACCATAGGAAATTCTGGAACCCTCGGTGCGCGAGTCAGACTCGCCCTTGTCCGATTTTATTTTTACAAGTTATAATTATGCTATAACATACCAATAGACCTTAATTGAGGGCGATAAGCTAGCCACGCAATAAATAGCGGGTCGACGCAGAGTGCCGTAGGCTCCATCCATATGCCCACGTAATCTAGAGAAGTGGGCAATGGGTTATTACACCATTGCACCGCCGAGCGCAGGTATGGGCTGCAAATAGTTATGAAAATACTGTTCAAAGCAGATCGTAATTGATGCCTATATAGGTGGAGTGGGAAGTTTCTCGTGTGGGAACATTTTTTTGCACTGTTTAGTCAATATACCTTGAAACATTATAGGTATGAATGATCATTTGTCATAAATGTACAAAGTATGCCTTTTGCCTCTAATATTGTGTCGTGCGTTCGAATCTTACAATGAGGTTAAGCTTTAGGTGAAGGAAAACATCATGAAGAAACAACAGCACGGCGGTAGGATACTTTGTAGTACCCACATGGCTGGCTACCACTCTCAAGTTGAAAATCTGTCGCCAAGCACCTTCCAGTATTCTGACAGCTGCACTTGAGAGCAAGTTCCGTTATAGGCTTTGTTTACTTACCACTATCGGCCACATCATCACTGACTACGGTGAGATTCTGGTCAAACACAGGCCTATACCTAGTAAGAACAATAAAAAATAAAATCAACAATCAACTTACGATGTCGTAGGTGTATCCGGACCCGAGAAAAGCCACGCTTGCTGTAGTTCTCCACCCTCTAAAACAATTTCTACATATTAGCATATTCTGTAGAACAAACGATCATAACCATTCTAATTAATGAAAAAAAAATCTGTTGAGATGATTGTCTGAGGTACCTTGTAGCTCCAAGCTAGACCGAATATTTTCCAAACCTTTGAATAAGCCTTGAGACTAATAAAAGCATGGACCCTAGAGATGGAAATAATAGCATGGTAAAGCTACCTATTTACCTATATTAATGTAAGTCAATCTTAGACGGTCGCTTACTTCGTGCTTGCGCTCACCCTCCTTTTATCCAACTTTTAAGGCCATGTGGTCGTGACGTCGAATGCCATGAAAAAGTTCATGAGTGAGAATCCTACAATAACCCATTGTCGAAATATAGAACGTTGTTCCCTATCTACCTGTCTAGCTACCACCCTCAAAATACCGATTTTAATCTTGAGGGAGCTGAGCACCTACAGATGTGTTACGGCAACTGCGGCTGCATGCCACCTTAGCCTAAATCTTCAGTGACTACAGTGATTTTTTTACGAAACAAGAATTAAAAATATCCTCTAGCCATTGTTGTATCCAGCTTGCCAGTGTTCCGATACCTATACGTGCATATGTTATTAGACATTAATTACTTGGTTCATGTAAAGCTGTAGCTCGCATCGAATGCAGAGTCATAATGTGTGTATTGATGTTATCGGTTAAATAGCCGCGGAGACTCAAGTCTTCGAAAGTGAAATCCACCGCGGCTGCTTCTGTGGGATGCAAATAACACATTATTATCACATAATTAAGGTATATTATGTACACATTCAGAAAATTACCTAAATCCTAAGGAATTTAATTTGCAGTTTACCTTCATCATTAAGAGCATCCTTTGCGAGCGTAGTATGGCGCAACAACAAAGGCATTTGATCTGTCCACAAGGAGACAAGCACATGATAAGCGGCTTGTAGACGAGCCATTGATCCACATATATTTCCCTCTCCTGTCCAATATAAAAAAAAAATATATATTTATTTATTGATCAAATGATTATAATAACACGATATGATTATTATAGTATTTAATTTGATATTCACGTATTTTAAGCGAATAACTGAAAACGACGCTCTCTCTCCTAGTGAAGTATTCCTTATGGAGTAGTATATGTATAACGAAGCGAAGATCGGCGCGGGCACACGGTCTTGGTTGTTCGTCGGATGGCGAACAGATCTTCGCCTCTATTGTCTTGATAGCCGCAGATACATGAAGGCGGGCTCCTTGCCATAGCGGGCCCACATCGTCAGGTATTTGACATGCAGCTGAACATACCCTGCGTAAAATTAAAATCACTAAAGGATCAAAGGAGATACTCCATACACCGTATCGTTCATAATAAATATACAACTATTTAAAGAGAGCCATCGCTATCGGAATCAAGTTACACAATTGCCCTACAGGACTAATTTGACAAACTATGAAGTTTTAAACATTCAGCTTTAATTTATGTACATGAACATAATAAATCTTACCGATGTGGATACAAAGGTCCGTTGATCAATAATGTCGTTTTGGGAAGTCCAAGGTCAAGAACCAGAGGCGGCTGAACGGGCCTGTCCCCCAACGAATGGTCCCATGGAATGAGACGCACACGAGTGCCCACAGCCTCGATACTAATCCGCCTCTGAGGAAGATTGTCTGACAACGCATCGCACTCTTCTACTGTTAGTACGCGCATTGCTTGATCTGTATAATTAATTGATTTGTTACGGTTTCGCCAGATTTTTATGACACTTTATTGCATTAAATCAATACAAAATATATGTAATAGCCAGCAATCCTACTAATATTATAAATACTTAAGTTTGTGAGTGTGTATGTTTGTTATGCAAAAGATAAATATTAAGTAACTTATTCCGTTGGATCTCCTTCTCTGCCGAGTGCCACACAAGGAATCTCGACCGAAAATCGACACGTGTTTCGCTTCTCCAACTAAGTACAGGCATTCCAAAGTCACCGTTATTGCGTATTTTTTCGCCAAGCGCGGCGTTCGGATCGGTAGATGGCGCAAGCCCCTTTGACCTCAATACTGCTGGACCAATTATGATGAAATTTGGTATGTAGGTAGCCGACACCTTGGATCAACATATAGGCTACTTTTTATCCCTCAGGAACACGGGTGTAGCCACGGGGCGGAAGTCGGTTAATTATAAATATGAAAAAAGTCTCACCTGGTTCTGGCACAGGTGGCAAGTCTTGGTAAATACTTTTAAGTGCTGCCAAGCGATGCAGCAGTCCCATACAAAATACCAATTCCATGGGAGCGAGATTGAACTTCAGATTGCATTCTTCGACCCAGTCGCTGTATTAATTCAAAATGATTTTAGTTTGTATACCCTCATTTACTCACACGAAGTTTAGTTATTTGGGGTTATCCATAGTATCTCGTAAGCGCATCCGGCAAAATCTGTACTGACTGTATAATATAAATTTATTTTCTTCGCGTTTGTGATAATACGATATCTGAGTTAAACAACAACTTAATTTAAACTATGAATACATATTTGTTATTTTTGCCAAAAACACTTCAATAAATACAACTATTACCTGTATTGAAAATCCTTGGGCGGATTATCATACGGGTTTGTAAACGCATTTGAAGGGGACCGTTCATGGTTGTACTCCATATAAATGAATGGCGCCATGTTATGCCACAGATCGTCTATGTCCTCGCAGGTTTCATTATGTTCTAGTGCTGCGCTTTCTTCCTTCTGGCCAGGGTAAGAAGTATTTGACTGTACGTTATCTTGAACCTGATGAAAATGTATCAAGTAAAAAGTAGGTAAGGTATGTTATGTAAAAAATAGGTATGTTATGGTTAGTATGTTGAAGGCTTGATTTAAGAGTCACTACTTTGTCCTTAGGTAAAGATAGGTACTTAGATAAATCCAATAATGGCATTAGAATTTAATCAACATGGGCTGTTGGTATATAGCGGTGATGTTTTAATTCCATCTTCTAAATAAAATGGAAAACTCACCGCACTATTTCCTGGCGATGACTTAAACTCTTCATCGACCACCTCAGCGGTCTCGACATTCACGACATTGAAGTCCTCCTCAGGCCACTTCCACGGCTCTTCAGAATCATCGTGTTCTGTTTTACGCAGATATACTGTAGGCTGGTCGTTGGCCTATTTTATAAAAATAACTATATTTCCTTAAATGTATACGTTTAGCGAATCTATCTATCTATCCAATACCTTTAAACGAACAATTCTTGTATGTATACCTATAATCTGAATCTCGGAAATGACACCAACGATTTTCATGAAATTTAGTATGCAGAGGGTTTCGGGGGAGATAAATCGGTCTAGCTAGGTATCATTTTTAGAAAAGGTCGTTTTAAAAAAAAAGCGAGCAAAGCTCCGTCCACCAGGTACTATTTATATTAAAAGAAACACAAAATAAAATTACTATTAGGCTATATAAAAGTTGCAGTCGCCTATGGTGAATTTCGAGCCAAAAAAAGCTCTTAAGCTGGGTACCCATGTAAGCAGTGGCGTAGCTAGGCGTGGGCGAAGCGCACCCTCACCCACGGCCTCGTACTTAAAGGGGTCTCGCACGAAGCCCCCTTGTGGATGACCGAACGCCATGAACTCAAAATTTTACTATTAGTATCCTAAAAGATCCTACTAAGTCTTTACTAAAAATATTCCAATTTAAAGCTTTACAGAGTCTTCACTACACATATTACAATTTAGAGCACACCCACTAAATATGGTAGAATCTCTACATTCATCTTGGGAATATGTAGGTAGATACTAACTGAACATTCTCTTGAAAGAAAAAGTCCTCGCTGAAGCGCCCTCGCCTACGTCTAGTTTAATCCACACCACGCTACGCCTCTGCACTTAATGGCCGCGAACCTTCGCGCTCAATAAACCTGTAACAGTTCGCCATAGTGTGTACATGCGCGAACCAGAGCTCCGCATTTTGCGATCCAGATTCTTGTCGGTTTTTGGTGCTTACACAAAGGCCGCAGTTCGGCGGTTCCTATAAAACTGCAGAGCAGACGAGTTGAAAGTAGAAGATCGCAATAGCGTCCACATTGGAGCATGTTGCAGGTTCGTGGAGCATGAGATTTGCGAACCTATGTGGGTACCCAGCTTTAGGTATACTCTTTTGATTGTTCGTGGGTTATCCGACTTAATATGCAGGATATTAAAACAAATACTAACAGCATTAATATTAAGGTGTCCGCACACGCACTTCCCTGTTGAACTGAGAGTCAATGATCGTACTCCAAAGCGTATACGCAAAGTAGTTGGCGAGCATACAGAGGTCTTAACCGCAGCGTGAGACGCGCTGAGTTCCAGAACACCTCGACCACGTTTTCTTCCAATACCTTCTAATTCCATTACCTAAAATAGTATGTTGAAGAATTAAGGGTGGAATAAATCCATTAGCCTATTTGTCTTACAAAAATAAATATGTTATAGGTTAGTTCATCAAGTTTAATATGCATTGATTAAAATTTAAGTAAACATCCCCCAATTTAGAAAAAAAATCTAAATAACTAACTGGCACTACTATGGCGCAAAAATATAATCTGCACCTTTTTTCTTGTTTCAACTGTGTACTATAAGAGGATCCTAACGCCAATGACATTGACGATTCAAATAGGTACTCAAAGCTTAGGCGACCGCGCGCGGGTGAAACTGTGAACTAGAGGGGAGCCTTGATTTTTATAAATTACTTTAAAATGATTGATATAAAAATAATTTCAAGTAATACAAATTCATCGAATATATGAACGATATCGGATAGGCCGTTTTGTCAAAAATTTGTCATTTAGGTTAAAATCGCATGTGATAGGACAATTGCAACATGATGAACATTTTCGTAGGACTACGAAACGATTCGTAAAAAAAAATGGTAAAAAAAACTGTATTATTTTCTTTTTACACAGCGTATTTTCGCAATTTGACCCGTATTCTACCCTTAACTATAATTTGTTTTCAAATTGCATGAGTTTGCTGACACTTGTGAATTGAAAGTTTTAGAGATATGGTAAATTCAAATCGATCATGAATAATTCGAGATGTGTACCTATTGTTAATCAATTTTACGTGTGATTATTTTAATAAATAAATATTAAGTACGTAAGGCGATGATAGCTCAGTGGTAATGACGTAGCATGACGCGACGAAGGTCGTGGGTTCGAAACCTACATTGCACGGTGGTAGGGTGCTTTGTAGTACCCGTCTGGCAGGCTACCACCCTCAAGTTGAAAATCTGTCGCCAAGCACCTACCGGTATGTTCCGGCGATTGCACTTGAGAGCCAGTTGCCTTCTTGGCATTGTAACAGGTCGGCAGCAACACATTGGCAATTACCTCTGGTATTGCAAATGGCGATAGGCGACGGTACCAACATGTGGACCGCCTGCCAAAAAGAAAAAGTAAATCATATGAATAAAAATTGGACAAAATGCCACCTACGGATGCACTTGAGAGCCAGTTCCCTTCTAAGCTTTGTGTGCTTACCACCTTCTGCTTTATCATCACTGATCAGGGTGAGATTGTGGTCAAACACAGAGACATGATATACGGGCAGACAGATAGACAGACGCACAACCAAGTAACACTAAAAAAGCCTGAAATAAATAAAGAAAGCCATAGATACTTCAGATTCTGGTTTCAGCATTGGGTAAACACGTCATGTCATTTTCCATTGAGGAGTTAGGTCCAAAAAAATCCCAGCAAATATGTACCTTGAAAACCAGCGACATGTAATCGAAATACGCAGTGAAGTAAATAGGTGTCGGTGTAGGAGGCATGGGCGCTTCCTCCACTCCCTCCCGGTCCATCCAGGTAGGCAACCACGACCAGGCCCATTCCGACCAGCTCTCTGAGCGTGCCGGCTCAGCGGAGTTAGCGGAAGACACATCTAATAACCATAAAAAGATATGCGTACTAGTATTTTTTAGCTTTTAGTTTCATACATAATATAGCTTATTAGTATGTATACTAACGTAGAGGAGTTGCTTGTAGAGAGCTGGCCACTTTTTGGATAGGTGGCGGCGTTTTCGTATAAAATGGGGGTCGCTCTCTCATTAAGCGCAGAAGCAGCGTTAATTGATCGCTGGTGACACCCCATGCTAATTTGGATGAGCGCAATTGAATGCTAAGATTGCTAGCGCGGCGGGTATTGGCAGATACGAGCCTTGTCAATACTCTGTTGGGATTACAAAAAATAATTATCTTTATTGTCAAAATAAAATAACAATTTATTTTATTCAAACATTACAAAGGTATCTATCTATCTATAGTAAGATATTCACCTGAAATCTAGTTGACATCTGTAGAGTAAAGGTTCCTGGTAGAAACGTATCTTGCCATCAGAGTCAGCTTTGTCTAAACACAGTGTCAGGTCATCGAGGCGAACTAATCGCCGGATCACTGGTAGACTTTGATCGATATCTAATGATGACACAATATTATTCAGTAATAATGACAAATCCTTAGTATGTTTTAAGTTATGTATTCAAATATCACCTGCAAAAGCTGGCTCCCAATTAATACCAGCACTATCGACTGCCAGGTGCTTCACATTGAGTGACATAACAATATCATCTTGCACGTATTTAACGATAAGGTGATGCACCCGAAGAGCTATATTACTCACTATGCGCCTAACCAGAGCTTGCATGTAGCCCGGTGGTGCCTCTACAACTTGCGTCTTCGGACTGAAATAAAAAGCAGCCGATGCATGGAGTTATTGTGTGAGTGAACTTCAATATAATATTGACGGTAATCCTGTAATCTATAGGTAAAGAACTGTATTTTTCAAAATTTTTGTCCCAGTAGTTTCAGAGATAAGGGAGGTAAATTTTCGTCTATTTTCTTGAATAACTTAAAAATTATTTATCTTAAAATTATAAAAATAGAATATTTGAGATCCTCACAACGAGCCTTTTCATTTGATATGACACACAATATAGTTTGCAAAACTTTTTAATTTTTTTTTTCTGCAAACCCTTTTTTCTTTGAAAATCGTTACAATCGCATGAATGTTTTTTTTATTATGTAAGGTATTTTAGGGTACTAATCGTATTATTTTGAGGTCATGGTATTCGGCCTTAAGTCATCCACAAGGGGGCTTCGCGCGAAGCCCCTTTAAGTGCGAGGCCACGCCTACCCTACTACATGTTTATGGCATATTTTGTTTTCACCTCGGTGATTCTGGCGACGATCCGTCATTTGGTGATGGTGTAGGAGGATGAAGACTTAGAACGCATTCTGAAATAATGAAGAATTCTTAGTAATTGTACTTTCTTCAAACATTACAACAAACACACCCGGTGTGCGCCACCGGCAGACAAAAACTAATACAAGTTAAATCTATGTATCAATTATATTACCAATAGTATCTATGGTGACGACGATGGGTTCTGACATAATTTTCGTCCATGGCACCTGAATCAGTAGCTCGTGGATGCGTCCCGATACGAGTGTGAACGGAAGCGCCACTTCTTGTTGCAACACATCGGCCTTGAGCACCAGGTTGTGTAAAGCGACGCCACCGCCCCATAACGACACCTAAAAACAAATATTGCTAACTTTTTTCAAATGCCTAAGTCCTAAGTCTTTCAATGCACATTCCGCACAATTTTTAGTTTTGAAAAAGTAATGTTACATTTTTGTCTCTTTCTGTTTAATTGTTAAACAACAAACTTGCCATATCTCATGGATTAATAAATTGTTTTTTTTTTTATTAGGTTCACAAAACTGGACGATACACAACTATATAGTAAAAAAAAAAGAAATGCCTAAAAATAATTCTTGTGTACGGCCTTCTCAAAGTGAACACAACATGCTTAAATAAGAGCTAAACCTATCTACAAAAAACTATAAAATATATATTAAATGAGTCTAAGCTAATTCGAAAAATACACAATGAATACCTAATCGACAAGGGACCAAGACAAGTAATTAATTGAACTTAAAAAATATATTCTTAATTCGTATATCTTGGGAAAATATTATAACTAGAACGTGGGAAAAAACGCGGGACAGAAGCTAGTGGAAAATATTTACCTGAGCATCGGCAGGCTTAAAGTCACGTACATATTTGTCAACATAGCTCAGTAGAATGGGTGTAACATACGACTCAATTTTGAACATTGTTCACACTGATTCAAAAATGTATTCACCATAGGACATACACATTTTGAGTATAAATGACAATCTGTAAAAGAGAGAAAAAGATATTAAGTAAAGTTTTATATTTAAAATCTTATTTTAGAATAGAAATTATTTTTAATATTTTTTATACTACATATCTTCATTATTTAGATTTCGTATTAAATTATAACGTCACATTATGACAAGATACAAAATACCTAAATATAAGATAAAATATATTTTAAACATATTAAACATCCTACAACTAGAATTTTATAAGCCCCAACAACTTAAAACTCAATTAAAATATTGAAAAAGCACGAAGAGCTCTAAAAATTCACAATCCGTAGTAGTTCTATGAAAAGCGCTTCAAAATCTGTACTATTACAAATTTTGAAGCGCTTTTCATAGATAGGTATCCTGTTTGGTTCAGGTTCCTAGAGGAGAGGATGGTATTAAGCTATGTCGACACATTTGACGGCGAGGCGAAAGGCAATACGGTGCCGATCCCTTTCCGAGTTGATATGTTATGACTATTACAGTTTAGGGTATAATTTTAAATTCGCATAATGTGTAATTCTCATACAGAGAATTAGCATAATATGTGCAATTCGCATAATGTGTAATTCGCATAAATTTTAATTCACATATAAAGCATAAGTCGCATTATCTAAGTGCAATTCGCAAAATGTGCAGTAATATAGATATGTATGTATAAATTGTACACTATTCCTGGTTCAAATTTGCTCTCAAGTTGAAAACTTGTCTCCATGTTCGTACCTACCTATGTAAGTACCTATTCATATGTTTTGAGAGCTTCACTTGAGAGCCAGTTTATTTTAGGCTTTGAATCGTTACCACTTATGACACCACCAAATTACTCATACCAAACAGTATAAGCACCATTAAAAGTATTAAGTTGAACTGAAATAACGACATTTATACATGAAAATATGATGAAAATGGTGCAAATCAGTATAAAATAGGGTTTGTAGTAAGGTAGTTTTTTTTTATAAACGCACGTTAAATAAGACGAGTTTAACTTGAATTATTACTATTTAAATATAAATATAATTATTATAGTCTGTTCAGAAAGAGACCCGTAGTGGTATCGCAGGGCGCTGCTGTTGTTAATAACTTTTTTGTTTAGCGGGCAATACAATAGCGATCTGTTCCGTTTTACTGTAACTACCTATTTCTTTAGTTTATGATTCAAAGACGACAATATAAAAACATAACGTTAGTTCACAATTTGGCCACGACGACTTTCTGTCTGAACAGACTATAGATTTTGTTATAGGTTTTGTAGAACTTTATAATTATTTTACATGCAAATTTCGGTTGGGCGCATAATGTCCAATTCGCAAAATGTCCAATTGTCCAGTTCGCAATTGGTGTTCGCGCGAGTTGCACATTATGCAAATTGCACTTTTCACGATTTTTAACAATGTGTCGAAAACATTTTACAACTATCAGAACTCTTAGTTTGACCTATAGTAACTTAGGTACTTACAAATATCTACTAAATAGCAGTCCATCGTCAATTTCTGTTCAAGGAACCATATATTTTTCACACTGTATAGTTCATCAACATTAAATAATAAATACAAATTAGCGTCCTTGGAATATTACACTCAAAATAGTTAATAACTCTTGAATGTCTTCACTGTGCCTACCAGTACAATTGGTAAATTAACACTATAATTTACGTAAAATTATTTCCCAGTCTTATCTATTTACTTTTTTGTAATATGAACACAATATTGTCTTTTGAATCATATTTTTATAGTCATAATAAGTTGCTTTAGATGCCTTTCAACATAGACAACATAGTTATTCAGATCCACGAGAAAACAACTTAGAACACCAACTAAATACAATACCAACTGTCGATGCTGGTCAATACCACATTGTTTTTAATTGTCAGACCTATCCTATCTCAACGGTGTGGGTAGTTCATTATTTCCTATTGCCTCGTGCATAAAGTAGCTGTATGTTTGAATTGTTATTATTCTCCATTATATGTTTTATAAAATGTCAGTTATTGTTTTTTAATTCACTGTTTATAATTTCACAAACGATTTATAGATTAGAATCTTCCTAATGGAATTATTATATTATTTTCTATCACAATACTTTCCACGAAATAGTTTCACTCTAGCCTTGTATATCGTTGCTCCAATTCTACAGCTCCTGCTTGTCCTTCTAGATTATTTTCCAAATGCATAATTATGATTCCTTTATTAAACCCTTTTTATCTTCTATATTTTGCCTTTACATATTAGCTACTCTTTTTAAGGTGGTTGTAGACTTCCATGTAAGTAACTAGCAAAAACTTGTATATTCATTTTTAACCCAAAAGCAGAGTATATTTTTCTAATGCGTAGCTTTCGAGCCAACTTACTCATTGTCAATAAAATTGCATTATTCCGTTGCTGAGATATTCTTACAAACTGCAGTAGCTTTTCACTCCTCCAGTAGATTAATGAATAAACTGGTTGGTTATAAATATATTCAAACTAGCCCCTGTGTTTCTTACTGGCCATTACTGGTGCACTTCGCAACAATTTGTCAGTTTTCTCAGTTGTTGTAGAGTATTTTATTTTGTAGTCGGTCCGCATCCAATTTAGCGATTGTCTCACAAGATTTGTTAATATAATGTAAATATTTGTTAATATAATATATATATAATCCTCACTCACTTCACATAGGTTTTGTTAATTTTTCCTAATTCATTAAAGTAGAAGAAGTAAGTACCAAATTATTTTTCAATTCCCATTCAGCAATTTTTTTATATTTAGCAATACAACAAAAAGCACTTTCCACTGTTTTTGTCATTTGACACTTAATTTTTATTTAATTATTATCTTTTCGTATGTTCAATATTATTAGAATCTTTTGCATATTTTGGCAATTTTTACATAAGAGCCGGAATCGAATTTAGCTTTCTTTCTAGACGAGACTTTCGTTCCACACCGTGTACGTAATGAGTGCTTGTAACTACGACTGTGAAAGAAGCCTGTTGCACTTATGAAAAACACTTTTGCACACAAGTCGTAAGAAAATGAGAAATTTGCTAGTTTTCTGCTGGTTTAGGACAATGGAGCCTTTTTGGAGGTTTTTTGTGATATATATATAAATGATTATTAATTAATATTTCACTTTCGCAACACCCCTGGACTCGGCATCTACTATATTCTCACTGTAATAATGTCCCATAGATAATCGTCCTTGTAAATACGTATTTTTATTGCAGTGAATCAAAGCTAGGAATGTTTCTGGAAGCTTTTATGTCCTGATTAAAAATGATCTTATTATGAAGGGATACGCGCTCACGAACTGAGAGACCGAATCGTACTAACGAATGCTGGCTAGATGAAGGTGCGCCAGACTCAATCAATACGCGGAGGATGTGTTAGAAGCCTGGAGACCGATGCGCGAAGCGAGATTACAAAGTGCGTTTCGCGCCGCGTCGAATCAATATCCGCCTGGTGCCTGGGATGCAGGGAGAGGATTCAAGTCCGCGCATGAGTAGAAAGGATATTTAATGCCAGGCTATAAGTTAATGCGTCTCACAGTTCTAGGAATAAAATACTGCATCGGGGCGTGTACCTACCTCGCCCAACCCGGCCGGCAATAAACGACTTATCCCTTCTAGGTTTTGTGTGCTTACCACCATCGGCCACATCTTTACTGAACTATGTGAGATTGTTGTCAAACACAGGCTTATACATACATGTAAAATAGCTATCAAATCAAGAACTGAGATCTCTTCGATCACGAACATGCAACGCTCATGACTGTGTTGTTTATATATTTTAATTCTGCCAACAGTGTTTAAAATTATAGGGCATACGTATAAATAAAAAAAACTTTCAACGAAAAATAGAACCGACTTCAAAAGCACTAAAAAGCATAAAATAATTATGTAGGAAGGAACTCTAATCTGACTTGAAAATAGTCAGATTTTCAATTTTTAGTTTATTATGTTTTATTACTGACCTAGTATAAGCACATTAGCTTTGTACCTTCCATCATCACATCAAAGAATACAACAACTAACGGTATAAACGGTCCTATAATATTTAAATAATTATAATCCTAAATTCTAATCATTCAGTTGTACCTTTCATCATCAGCGCAGCAACATAAAATGATGGCTACCAGACTCAAATGCCAATAAAACTTGAAGAGGTCCTTCGCTTTCTCCAGGATACCATCATCAGATCCTAACCTGATGGCCACGAGACTACCTGGGAAGAATCTTTTTAAACAAAAAAATAATTTTCCTAATCGATCCAGGCGTCTTCGAGTAATCGAGAAACATAAATAAAAAAAAAATTATTCCGAGGAATTGTTAACCTCCTCGTTTTTTGAAGTCGGTTAAAAATAACAACTAATAAAAGGCAAGTATATACTAAATTTCATACTAACGTATAACATACACCTTTGACGTACATGACATAAAAAGCAAAGAAAATTAAAAGTCAAAAACATTACGTAATCATACGAGTTTTTGTAAGAAAATTCACGGCTCCATCTAAATGTATATCTCTACTTCCCCTCTACATTCATCATAAAGTATTAAATAATCTACAGGTGAATTGGAGTTACTTTGAAATTCCAAACCCCCATCCGGTAGCAGCTACAAGTAGCATAAGCAAATAAATAAAATAATTTGTTTTATCTACTCTCATATCGTAATGTGCTAATTATGAAATCAAAACCAGTACTTCAATGACCAACTTTAGGCACACCCGTGAATAATGATTCATTATAGTACAGTTTTGTTCCCAAGATAATCCTATAAAATAACTTTTTTTCTATTAAAGTACACTTTGGACCTATCAATAGTATAATCAATCAGTATCAATTTAATTTGACGATGACAATGTGACAAATTTTTGTCTTGAACTTTAGAAGTAAGAATTTTTGGAAGTTGGCAACACGGATTTGATTAGGTATATGATTATTGTCTGTATATTTTATTGTTTTTGCCTACCTAAGTATATCATTTTGACCAAAAATGTCACAAAAATAGCATTTTTTTTTAAGTGCGTAGAAAAATACTATTTTTTTTTAAATTACATAATTTATATGAGTTTAGATAAAGTACAGTATGATACTGCACATAATTAGGTATTAAAAACTCATGTGATACTATTAAGAAAAATACTATTAAACTCACACTCGTATTTAATAACCCCTATTATGCAACAGTATCTATCATAAACTACTATTAATTTGCAATAAGGTTGGGTAAATAACACAGATATTCAAATTTCGAGTCAATTGTATTAGTAGTAGAATATGCCGCTGCGACAGGGCTTTTTTTACCTATTTGGTACCGAACTTCAAAAAGGTCTAAAAGCATCTCAACAAAGATTATCTAATCCCTAACGTCTGCTGTACCAGGTAGGCGGGGTTGCAGTTATTGATTTACTATAGGACGTGTCTAGAAACTAGACACCTACTGCATCTGCGCGGGGTACCTCACTGCCTTTACTCCTCTGTGGTACCTCACCTGAATTAAACTATTGATTTTCAGTCGGATAGTTCCAGAATTTTTTTACTGCATGAGCGTGGGTATGATAGTTATTATTATTTTTATACAGGCCACACCTTACTAAAGTAGCAAACAAGTACCTGTACGTTTCACCTAATGGTAAATATTTTTGTACTCACGTAATCGGATTTCAAACCAAGCAGAGCTTGTCCCTTGGATTTGGGATAAATAATCATACTACTTTGTCTGGTGAAACCTTACCATCAGAGGCTGCAGCCATCAGAGGCTACGAACTTTAGTCCTTTAAAAAAAAAACATTCTACTCTGACCCACGTATGGAGCGGTAACATATGGTTTAAACGCTAACATGGCATTTGCCACGAAACTCTACAGACACTTTCGGACAAATACAGCGTAATACCCAAGTGGACAAGAGCCCATGGCTCTAGAGTAGGGAATTGTATGGCTGATAGACTCGCCAAGGAAGGCACTAAGTAACAGGTAAGCGACGGCGTTAGATAGCTCAGCAAACCATCAATGATGGAAGTTAGAGACCCTAGAAGCTTATACGTTGCCATATAAAAGATGAACATCAAATACTGACTGTGGGAAGGTAGGCCGGATTGTAGACACATAAAGGCCACTTTCCCTGCACTTGATAGGAAAATCACAAACAACTTGCTAAAGCTAAAGAGGAAAAGATTTACGGCTGATTGTAGGCCTAATTACAGGTCCCTGCAATCTAAATTACCACTTGCATATTACCAATAGACAGCCCCCTGTGTCGGGCTGCATGCAGGAAGGTGAAACTGTGGAGAATGTGTTAGTGCACTGTGCATTCACAGGAGATATCGGAATCAAGATTACGAGAACCACAAACCGTGTTAACAGTTTCGAGAATGCTTACGCCATCTTTGACAACAGCTACACCCACATCAATGACCGTTAAAAAAAGGAGCTAGAATGGCTTAGGTAAAGCTGGTATGGGAGAATGCACAATACACCACAAGCGCACAAGAGTAGATAAGAAGGAACGTCAATGCAGGCCTTTTCGCCCCCACCCCATAATAAGAATAAGAAGACTATAACTTGAAATCGCTGCCCTTCAGGTTCATATATACAGCACACACAGCACTTCAAATTCTTCAAGCACTTGTTCCATAGAAAATATCAAACTCTACCATAGGTATGTATGATACTGCAGATTATGGTCATTGTCTTCAAAACTGTCACTAAGAGGACAGGCTGAAACAGTTGTTTGACAATTACTTTTGTTATGCCTGCAAGTTTGGTCCACTTTATGAAGGAAGACAAAACCGCAGATTCTGTCTCTGTGTACGATTTCTCTGTTCCCTTTACGAGGACGTCGAGGTTGACGAGTTACGAAGAAATAATATTACAAAATGTTTAAATTTTCAGTTTCTTATGTGTAACCAACCATTCACTAACATTATTTGTTACTTAAGGCACTTGTCTCACTGCCAACGATGAGCGAGAAGCGAGTAGAGATAGAAACTAGAAACCAACTTGCCAACTCAAGCAGCTAGAAGGGAGTGTGCGACCGCGCCTGGCGATTACTCGCACCACTCGCTCGGGGCGGCACTCAGATCTGCACACTAGGTAGAAATGACCGCTGCTAGCTCTTGTCGCTCGGCGACAAACTAGTGGACCGAGTCCTCGCCAGCAGTGTAAACAGTCAGCGATCAACTATTAATATATGCATCGCTTTTGTTTACCCGAAATGTATATTTTAGTGTACGTATCATGAGCGAGAAAATAGCCGATAGTTATTCGCTTCGCCAGCGGTGGGACAACTGCCTCACTGAAGATATGCATATTATTGATAAATTGTCGACAATATTGAAATCAATCGCAATATTCATGGTCTTTTCTTTTGAGGAATTCCGTTGTATGCCTTCATAGTCCAAGTCCAGACCAGCACATCTTTGACCATAGTTAGATAGGTACTACAGTGATTGTCATAAACCTAACAAATGCCTCAGTCAATCTACAGAAAAAAGTCATGAGTAGTTTCAGTGTCTAGAGCTATTGTAAATTTTGATTTGAAGAAAAACTTCATGCTGCTGACCGTAGTAGACTCCCCAAATTGCAGAGTATGTGGAGTTGTTGGAGACATACAACATTATATTGACTGAAAGTGCCCGAAACAAGGTGCAATGTCAGAAAATATTGTTCAAATTCTATGATGTGGGGAGCATGCAACTTTAGATGCTTGTCATCATGTATAATGGAAAGAACTCATAGCAACTAAACTAATGGGAAAAATTTGCCTTGCCATTTGCCATCAGGGAGTATTAGTTCCTAAATCTAAGTTCCATCATCTGATTAGCTTGATGGTATCATGATACCATGTTGTCACCAAACTTACATAAAAATTACAAATTTCAGATCAATCAACCAGCAAGTGTTAAACAACAACTTACATTTTGAACATAGAAAGTTAATAAAAAGCTTGTAAATTGTATTTGCTTGTGATTAATAGCCATCGGATTGTAATCAAACCATCATAAATTATGTAGGTAGAGCATAGGAAGTAAATGTAACAAAGTACTAGTAATGTTTTTGTAATATGGTTGGAGAGCTTCCTTAGTGCAATTTATGAATGTAGAGTAATCACAAATTTGTACCTATGTCGTAGCCAGATCTCAGAATTGATCACTTCATTATGTGGTCATTTGGTGCATTATTATTTGCTTTTTTGTTCATATTGTCAAATACTGATTATTCATTAATCTGATCAGACTATATCATAATATGGGCAGCGGGTATTTACAATTTCATGAAATACAACCATTTCTTGAAGATCAGCCACATTATGAAGTGATTATTCTAAGATCTGGCTATGACACATTCATAAAGTAAGCGAGCAATCATAATAATTTCGCAAAGCTATGTTTATAAATAAATCGCCACTATGCATGTATGTTGAAAATTATTTTAGCTGTTATTATATTTTAATTTAAGTTACTTACACATAACAACAATTATATACCTACGCCTTGAGGACATAGAAATGTGTTGATTTAAAGCTATGTTAGCTAGTGGGTGTAGTAACAAATAAAATAATATGAAAAGTAAAACTTTATTAGTTATTCAGCTCATAAAAATAGTAAATGTTTTCGAAAGTTTTACTCACGCATGGGTAATTCCAGGAGCTATGTTGTTTGTGATTATTCTCTTTGATTTTAAACATAAACTAGCATTGTCAATATTGATTACAAAATTGTATTGACAAAAATTTCACAAACAGTAAGTAACACAGTGCCTATCGTCATAAAAAATCCAAAAAATCATAAACAGTATACTAGACTAGTATCTCTACTTTTAAGTTAGTACCTAATAAATTATCTTTGGACTACTCGGCAAAGTCGGCAAAGCACAACGCTATGAAATCGGCCATACAATACAAGTCGGTGGAACGTCACAATATCTGAAACAAAAGTAGTGCCGTAGCTCAAAAGTTTTTTTAGTCTCTACCAATGATATTAATTAAATAAAGAGAAGCAGATATGATTATTCTAAGCAGATATGTTATAAGCGCGTACCTATGTTGTGAAGACTTATCGGCCCAATTGGGAAATCTTTTGATTAGCTGCGACGAGCGCAATCACGAGTGTGTCGCACTCACTAAAATATAGCTATCACTTTCATTTATGTGCTACTTCGTATCTTTTGTTTTATTTATTCGTAAAACTTGTCAATGTGTGCAGTTTTGTATTGCTTGAAACAGATTTAGAACGCAAATTACTATGAACGTAACATATCTAATAGTTTAATATATCATTGGTCTCTACTATTATATTTTATGAGTTTTATTTGTAATTAAAAACTCATAAGTAGACTGTGTCACGAGTAGTCACTACACTAGTTTTAGTAGATTTAATTCCACAGATAGTTTTAGTAGATCATAGATTACATTAATGTGTCAAACACAGAGAAAAAACAGCCATAAACATCTGTGACTTTACGAACCAGAAAAAAATCTAAAGTTATTTTCAATATTAAACTTGGATGTTTTATTTCGTTTACTTTATGTTGTTAAGGCAAAACTACAAAAGTAAATGGAAAAGGTGACCGAGTGACTGACTGACGGATCTATCAACGCAGCTCAAACCACTGGACGGATCGGGTTGAAAGGACAGGACAAAAGTGGGCCTTTATTCCGAAGAAAAGCATAGTATAGACAGAATGTGGTACAGATAGCTGTTATGACGTGCATTTTTGAAAATTCATAGTCACTCACGTAATCTCCAAAGAGTATGTAATGTATTATGTAACCGCTACGCTAGAGTATTCTCTATATTTTTAATTTGAGTCACAAAAGGTAAACAATCAAATGTCTGTCAATGTTAAATCATGATATTTCAGAAGGGTAAAACATTTTGATCTTAATTACCTACTAGTTTGTGTCATTTAATACATAAATAAGTTTAGGCAAATAGAAAAAATATATAGTCAGTAAATTAGTGAAACGCAGTTCCCTGCTCCGATGGGAAAACAAAACAAAACAACAAAACCCTGGAGTGTTCCCATGTGGGGCTGCGGGACATTCCTCGATGATCTTTCGTCGCCGAGGCGGGCCGCCCAACGCTGGAGGAGCACTTCACGAGCATCCTCCCTCCAGCGCTCGATCTCCCTCGGCCACCCTCGTCCCTCAGCCTCCTTTGTTCACCAGTACACCATGGCGCTTGTTATAATTGTCACCACCTAGTCTCAGCATGATAATATATCATGATCAGATCAGCTTTAAATACGCAAAGGTGTGATGTATATATATCTTGATTAATTATCATAAAGAATACCTGACCAGTACCAGCACAAGTGAAACCGCAAGCGAGTACTAGTATTATAGATCAAAATGTTTTGCTTTTCTGAGATGTCATGATTTGACACATTGACAAATTATATATGTAGGTATGTACATTTGTTTGTTTACCTTTTCAGTCTTGAAATAAAAACCAGAGTATAGTTAGTTAGCGTACATTAGGTTTTTGGGTTTTAGTACAAAGGTGGCTCTGTTGAACAGATTGATCTTTATTGGACAAATTCAAATAGCACCTTTAATAATATTCAATAAAACTCAAAATACACGATTTTATGAAAATAAATGAAAACGCAACGTCACTTTGCCAGTTCCCGCCAAAAAATCGACCTCTTTCTGAACTAAACCTACGATATTTAACTATTGATATTCATGTAAACAAAATATCGATATTTTTTTAGATACCTACATAATAATATATTACCATAGTATTATCGTTATTATTATAATATATTATCGATATCACCCTATTGACTTCCAGTCTGCTTCTCTGCTGAGTAAAAACCTGGCGGCCTTTGAAGAAAGATTTTCAGATATTTAAATGCTACATTGTATAACATTGGGAACTGTACTTTATAATCTACCCACACTTCTATTGTGTTTTCATTAAATCTCCGAACTGCTTCTTGTATTATAATTAAATAGTAGCAGTTTTTATAAATCGCTATACCTACACACCAACTGTAATTAAACAAAACGTTTGTACATACATACGTTATTTACGTTTTAGTTTCAAGCTGCCAACTGTAAATACAAGGAATCAATATAAAAAAGTGGAATTTGCTTTTAATTTCTCATCTCACAATATTTGGTATGTACCTATATCGGATGTAGTATATCGATTGTACATATCGATACTAGATGATTCGATAATATCGGGTTGAAGCAATATAATATACAGATTTTTATGATATATCGATTTATATCGTGCACCCCTAGTATTGGATATTTTTAATTATAATTCTTACATAAACACAACAATAGATAAATACTTTAATCACGCTAATCACATAATATTATTCGTACGAGAGGTCGGTGGGTCAGTAAAAATGTGCTAACGTTAATATTTTAGAATGCTCATCATGGTATTTGCTCTTTGTGTTTTAAAACTATAAATTATGGCTTTATTTTTATGCATGTAAGTGGTTCTATCGATTTATTTTATACATTTTCATTGTGAGGTTATTGTAAATGATAATTTGTTAATGTCTCAATGTAAAATCTTTGTGTATGATTGTATAATGCTGAAATCAGGCTGAAATAGATGCAGTACCTTCCTACAATGGACTCTATCTACCTACATTGTAATTTCGGTGAGAGAAATGATAAGACACGTCCAACCAATTACCTATCTACCTAAGGTAGGTTATTGGTTTAGTTTGATTGCCAGGTAGCCGGTAGGTACCATAAGCGAGTCGAGCGACCGTAGCAAGCGGGCCACAGCAGCGCTCAGCCACTCATAAATTTTGTCTAAACATATGATTCTATTAATATGATTTCCAAAATATGCCTATGCTCTGCTCTATGTGAGAGGATATAATGTACTACCAGCTGATATATTTCACTCTGGCCAAAAGTCACTTGAACTTATACAGGGTGACTGGTGAGACACCAAAGATATTTAAGGAGAGTACTCGGTACTTGATCCTCGTTCTATTTATGAAATAAAATTAAATTTCCCTATAAATAAATGAAGTGTGCTACATTCCCGACACTCATGCATTTTGGACTGTTACCCCGTTAGCACATGGCGAGATCTTGTGTTCTGTAGTATGCGTCCGCGCGGTGACCATGCGTTGCGTAATAAATTACTTAACTTTCGGTTAAGTTTACTAAGTAGTCAATAAATTTTTTTTTCTTCTTATATGATCGTCAAATATCACATCCTCGAATATTGTTGGTGAGTCACCAGTCAGCCTGTATACCTACTTACATAATATTGAAATTTTAAAGAGTTGAAAAAGTCAATGCGATATAGGTACCTACTCACTCAAGTTAATTTGCTGAAGAAATGCCCATTGAAAATTTAACAGGTATATTTAAGGGTTGCAGTTTGATTTGACACAATAAGGAAATATAGAAAACCTATTGGCAAGGGGAGCTGCTAATAGGTAAGTACTTTTTAGGGATCCAAACCTCAAAAGGGAAAAACTGAACCCTTATAGGATCTCTTGTGTGCCTGTCTGTCTGTTCATCTGTCACAGCCTATTTGATCTGAAACTACTGGACCAATTGAGTTGAAATTTGGTACACTTATGTAAGTCAGTGACCCAAACTCGGATGTGTAATGTAAATAAATGATTTTTAAACATGGCGGTCAAGTTAAATTATAAAATCTAAAAAATAGTTTTTCTAATTATATTGTAGGTATGACATAGGGCTTCATTGTGAGGATGTCAAATATATATTTTTTATAATTTAAGAAAATAGGCGAAAATTTACCTGCAGGGCCAAAAAATTTGAAAAAATACCGAATATAGTTTGCTACCCATGGATTACAGGAAAACCTATAAAAAGTCTACTATAGTATTTAAAGTAACATAGGAAATTATGAAACCCTTGGTGCACGAGTCAGACTCACACTTGTCCAGTTTTTTTTCTATTTGTCCCTGTGTCTAAACTATACACTGCTATAAGCTACTTTCCAGAACTATATACCTATACATATAAATTGATTATTTTAGGTCCAAAAGAATACAATTTAACATAAGAACATGTATTCTGCTAGTTAGCAAGTTTCAACAGTTAAAATAATACAATTGATGAGTTTTATTAGAAAAAAAATATCTCAACCTCTTGAATGTGTTTAAACTTTTCTATTATATTCCCAAAAGCCATTCTTATTTATTATGTTATAGGTTGTTTTATGTATTTGGCTGATTTTTTTGAGTATTAATGTTTGTCATTCATATTGTACTAAATTGAGTAAACCTAGTCTTATCTTTTATACTCCTAAACAAGGGTGGATCCAGGATTTTTTCCTGGGAGGGGCATAAGGGCCAGATGGGACTGTTTATACCTATATAAAGGTTTATTAAAGTATGAAAACAATAGCCAGAAAGACTCATGTTCTTTTTGTTATTTTATTCATATATTTTTACAACTCTACAAGTCTGATAATTTGATTTGCCTATAAGTATTTACTGTGATGGAAACTCCACAACCATCAGGGGGGTGGGCACATGCCCCTTTGAATCCATCCTTACTTTTAAAGTTCGAAACAAGCATATAGTTAGCTCTATGGTATGCAGTTACTATAGCTTATACATGCTTGTACTGCTAGGGATTACACCCGCATGCTGTTGACCCGTTAAAAATATCTTTTTTAAGAACCCGATTCTGTTATCTCTTAAGAAAATCATGTCAGGAACTTATTTCACAACCTGAGTGACCATAATAGGAACGTACGTACGTACGTACCAAATTTCGGATCTATTGAACACCGGGAAGTTAGTTAAAATTGACTTAAAAGAATTGACCTAAACATACCTACCATATATAATACATCAGTGGCGAGGGGTGAAATTATGGCGAGGGTAAGCCATTTAAAAAACACCTGTAATTTTATAATTACAGTGTATTTTAAGCATGATAAAAGTGGCTTTGAACTGTTGAAAATGTGGGACTGGGATTCCTAAAAGGTAAGCCGATGGGAATCGGCTTATATGGACCCTTCGCCACTGTAATACATACATAATGTTACAACCAAGTGAAGGGTCAAGTAATTTCTAGAGAGATCCTTCTATTTGTTTTCGTCGCGTCGGTCATAACAATGCCGAACATTTAAAACAAAGGAAAGATCCGCCTGTTGTTAGGTTTATGGCCCTATTGTTCTCCCGAGTTTTATTACTCTGTTTAGTTTCCCACGGTTTTATAACTTGTTTGTGTCGGGTGACGGTCGAAACATCCTCCAGAATATTCTGGAAATCAGGAGGCATGAATATAAAAGTCGAGCTCTGCATTCTTTGAGATTTGTAAAAAATATGTGTTAATCTAGAGAATATAATATGACGAGGAATAGTTTTGAAAATTTGAATTTTTCATTAGTAACGTCAGAAAATATCGTATGCCCCTTTTTATTAGGGTTCCATACCTCAAAAGGTAAAAACGGAACCCTTATAGGATCACTTTGTTGTCCGTCTGTCTGTTAAGACCCTTTTTTACTGGAACGCGTGGAGGTATCAAGCTGAAATTCATATCAAATATCAAAGGTCTACGGTCTTCTAATAATCCAACGCAATCAAAAGATAAAGCCGTTTATGCCACAAATTTTCGACACTTGCAAGGGAATCAAAACCTACAGGGTAACCCGTGAAAGGGAAAATTGCGAAAAGCATAAATTTTTTGTTACACTCAAATTCACTCAATTACAAAGTTAAGTTTGTACGGAACCCTCGGTGCGCGAGTCAGACTCGCACTTGTCCGGTTTTTTAAGTCACATAAAACCGTCTATTTTACTAAAAGTGGGCCTCGCCTGTCTCGCTTCTCCGCGTCAGTTTAGTAAGGGATGGAGATAATCGTGGAGAGAATCCTCATAATTATTTAAATGTGGATTACATACGGTGTAGTAAGTTTTCTAGTTTTTAATTTGTGTGCCTGACAAGAACACAACCTTTATTATTTATTAGTATAGTCTGAAAAGAAAGCTGTCTAAGAAAAAAATCAGCTTGAGAAAGCTACCCTACACTAAAATATTGCGTTAAAAAGTTTGCTCAAGCTATTACAGTGTGATTTAGTAACAAACATACACACAGACTTTGCATTCATAAATCATTAGGGCCCGGATTAATTATGTTAATACAATTTTTTTATGGATCATACTGTTTCCGATCATAATATTGTTTTCTTCATAGATTATAGTACTTTGATGGAGAAAATTTAGTTTTTGTTTTCCATCCATATTTTATATATAAATCCATAACAAAATTATAATAATTCATATTTTCAACACTGTACCTAAGTTGGACGGAGACGTTACATTACATTCGCGAAACCCTGTTGAACCCTGTTGGTAAGTGCAGGTCCGTTAACATTTTAACGGTTTGACGTGGATGTAGGTTTTGTGAACTATCGTAAATTAATACCTCATATTATGGGCGGTATGGTGCATTTCACAGTTTATCCCCAGTTTGCAATTTCGCGAGATATTTTTGATGTTTTGTAATAAAAAGTGATAATTTAACAATATTTCTATTTTTTTATAACATATTCATGCCATATTTTAGATTTTTCAGTCCCATGTGGACATATTTTATGATTTTTATTACATACTTATCCAGGCCCTAATAATCATTTCATTCTTTAGAATACGTAAGCTATCAGGTACATTGCCTCATGTATCAATTGTATCATTGCATGTTTTTGGGGCTCTTTCTCTCTGTGATTACTGTCTGTGAAAATGGGAGTACTTATTCTATTATAAGTTTATTATGTTTATAGGTACACATAAAGATCATTACTTTTTAGCATACATGTTGTAAGTTACACCGAAACGATAATTGTTAACATGGATTCGGTACATGAACCTTGACGCCTTAACTTTTTTACGAACTTTGCGTCTTTTAATTAATATGCTCAACGACATTTACAAAATATTTAAAACAATTGCCGTCACATCAAATATTAATGAAAAAATTTCAGTTAACTTCCGATCAACTGTTAAGTTCATGGGTATGGTCAGCAACGTAGGCATACGGGCGCGTACTTAAACGCGTGCTTAAAAATCATCAAATCATATTCCTCAAATACGAGTATGAAGAGGCAACGCTGAGTTCTACTCCGCAAAATGACATACAAAAGTACGTCCCGATGGACGAATAAATTTTAACCGATAAAATTGCAAAACTTCCACGACCTGTCATTTATTCTGCAAATCTGTAATAATTTTTAAAACGATGATCATTCTATCCCATAATGTTATTCGCCGTCGGCCCTCTGAATCCATAGTATGATCAATTTTTGTTATGATGTCACTTACAACTATAAAATATGTAAATTGTTATATTTCTATTCATTGATCTTATTGTAGAATATCATATCGTTTGATTTACAATTCAGTTTCTCTCAATATTTCTTTGATTTGTTTCAGGATACAAAATTCATCAATCTGAGAGCAAATTCCATGTCATTAACGTAACAAGGAGAGTCACAAAATTAGTAATGCATGCACACAACCTATGTTAGCTAGTAATGTTAATTAAGCTATGTTTCGTATATCTTTTACTAACTTATGGAAGCTATGCTGAAACTGACAAATAGTTTTTGCAGATACTTGAAATTCACTTGTGAAAGCATAAATTTTAAAGTACATGTGAGAGAATTTACACATTTGAGTTGTAGAAGAAAGAAATGCAGCGAGATTTTGTATGCGAAATATTCAGCACGAGTCCAGGAACAAGCACGACACCACGGAAGTTCAAGAAAGAGATTTCGCATAAAAATACCACCTTTAAATTCCAATGATATTGAAGGCAAGCAAATGAGTGAGTCGAGACCTACCGTAAACCATGTTAGCTATGGAGGACAATTTGACATGTAAGTTTGGCCTGTTACAAAACTGCTGTCAAGCATCAGCTGATATTACCGGTGTGTTACGGCAGCTGCTCTTGTGAGAATACCTCTTCTACTTATCACCTTTGGGTATATCAGTCAAAGAAGAAACAAATGTCAAGGACATTATAAAATATAAAATCATCGATCGAAGAAGAATGTTGCGTTCGGCACCAATCGTATTTATACGTTAATACTAGTTAAAACTTCAATTTATAAATATATTTTCTAACTGGTAGTTTTAACTAGTATTTTTTAGGGTTCCGAAATTCAAAAAAAAAAAAAAACGGTTTCCTTATAGGATCACTTGTGTGTCTGTCTGTCCCAAAATACTGGACTTGATTGAGTTGAAATTTGGCACACATTATGTATGTCGGTAACCCAAACATGGACGTGTAACTTTAGTAGGGAACTTAAATTAGAAAATTTAATTATTTTTTAAGTAAGTTACTTTTTAGTCTGTTTTAAAAATCGTGGTATATTTTATGATGATTCGATGTAAAACTATTAGCCTATTAGTTCGAAGTTCGATCATAGAGGATTGTTTGATTGGATGGAATGGCAAGGCTGAAAATGACTGATTAAAAGGTCAATCTGTTAACCAATTGCTTTGAAATTTCTGAAATATTATATATCACGGACATCAGAAATATAACATATCTACACATTGAAGCAACTTAATTTCACTAGAAATTAAGTTTTCCCACAGGTTTCACTCGGGATCCCCTATTTTACTCCCTACTCCCTTAGTCGTTTCTCAAAAATCCTTTCTTAGCGTTAGCCTATGTCAATTCAAGCCTTTCAGGGGATGAACTGCTAAAAAATATTTCTTAGAGGATGCCTATATACAGTACTAGCTTACGCCCCGCGATTTCACTCGCGTTAGAGTTCATGAGCACCCGTTCTCAATTTAACCAACCAAATAATATGTAGGTCAATTTGTCCGTTAGTATTCTCATACCTTGAAAACCACAGTACAGATTATGAAGCGCTTTTCAAAGATAGGTATCCTCTAGGTTCAGGTTCCTAGTTCCTTTAGGAAGTTTTAGGCTATATTAATATCCAGAGACATATATAGTTGTTCTGTGACGATTGAATGCTACATAAATAGGTATATTATGCATGTGGAGTATTTTGGAGTTCAGTTTTCACGTCTAAATACTGGTTAAAAATTACAATCCATGATGTACTTAAGTTTTTGTTATGTTAAATAAACAGTAAGGTTCAGAGCCATACAGCCTTCTTATATTTTTATTAAATTTGTATATTGAATTCTTTATGTCGCTTTATAAGCTTCGGGTGAGCTTCGGATGGTATGAAAGAGATAAAGTGTTTTTCTTTTTTTTTCTTTCTAAACGTTCATACAGTGTATAATGAAAACTGGCAGAGAGATAGACCCGGCTGGCTAGACCCGGAGATAAGTAGGTAGGTATCTTTATTTCAGGGCTTGTGAGAAACTAAGGACAGGTTCTAAAATGATTGTCTCATATACCTAATACAGATTGATGAAAAATTATCAAGAACTACCAACATAAACCTATCCATGATTAATCTATACTAATAATAATCTATCTATATATAGTAGGTATATCTATCTATCTATACTAATAATAAAGCTGAAGAGTTTGTTTGAAAGCGCTAATCACTGGATCTACCAGTCGGATTTGGAAAAATCTTTTTGCAATCGAAAGCTCAATTATTAAGAATGGTTATAAGCTATATAACATCACGCTACGATCCTTCAAAGCCGAGCAATAATAAAAAGAACGCTAAGCGGGAAGCATGTGCCATGAGATATAAGAGTTTGAAAAACACATAATTTCCATCGGTAATAACTTCATCGAAAAAAACAGTTTGGGAAACGCCGAAAATACATTTTAGCAATATTATTAAACTACCTACACTATACATTTTGAGTTTGTAGCATTAAAACTCACAAAGTTATCAAGGTTTATCGGAAACGAAGCAAAACCCTTCTTTTTTAAATATTTCGTTCCATAGACAAAAGACAATTTCCGCTGTGGAAAGGAATTTCCAAAAATCGCTTCTTAAATGGGGTCTACGTGACAAAATCTATGCACATGCTAAATTTCACATTAATCGGTTCAGCGGTGTGGGCAGGGGGATGTTTGTTTACCCAAAAACCGCTTCTCTTTTATATATATAGATAAAATCCATATACTCTCAAAATTTCAAACTTCTATTATTAGTGGTTTAGCCTGGGCGTGTCGGGACATTGCCTTTTCTATATACAGATTATCAATTTGCCAGTGCACCAAACGACGACACCGATGTTGGAGATTGGAAAGGACAGCCTGACGAAACAGCCACAGCAGACGATACGGATAATACACGATCGGTGCCGGTACCACCTGACTTTAGAGTCTGGGAGTCTGTGGGAATGAAAAGTGACGTAGCAGACGGTATGTCAGTTTTTTCTCCATTTTTAGGGTTCCGGAACTCAACAGAAAAAAAAACCGATCCTTTCCCTAAAATTTGAGAACGAAGTAGAGAATGTGTATGCGCCCTTCTGTTTAAAAAGTTTTAATTTCTAGAATAAATAAAATAGTTATCATTTCTTTTCACTACATACATAAACATGGGTGACTGGAAGCAGATGGACGCTTATACGTTTTAACACTAGAAGTTGGTGGTGGCAGTTAAGATTATGTAGAACAATCAACTTTTATTTTTCCAGGGAATACATTAATATTTAAGGTGATGTCATATAACGTTCTGGCACAATACTTGTTGGAATGTCACCCATATTTATATACAGATTGTTCGTCTCGTGACCTCAAATGGAAAGTGAGGGCGGCGCGACTTTATGACGAAATAATTAATTTGGCACCAGATGTATGTACCGTATTTTATTAAAAGTTAGTTACACTCGTTAAATAATCTTTTGTTGTTTACGAGCAAGTCCAGTAACACCTTACCACCTACTTGACTTCACTTTAGTGTTTGAAACTTGCATTTATTTTATGATAATAAATAAAATTACAGATATTATGTCTCCAAGAAGTGCAAGCGTCTCACATTGACAGTTTCTACGCAAAATTTCGAGAAATTGGTTACTGCGGAATTTTTAAACAAAAAACAGGACAAAGACACGATGGTTGTGCTATATATTATAAACGGTCACTTTTCAGATTAGAAGAGCATGTCAGCGTAAGTAAAATTTATTCTTTAGAATGATTAAGTACATCTGTAACATGGTATCGGCATTGTATTTGACGAGACTATATTATGAAAAAGCCACGAGGCAGATATGCATTCTACGTAGGTGATTTTGGTTGAATTTTGTAGAGTAAAACGGCATTGAAGTTCACCTTTTATAGGTCATAATAGTAGTTTATGATACTGTTGCATAATAGGGGTTATTAACTACGAGTGTGAGTTTAAGTACCGAGCCGTAGGCGAGGTTCTTAATAGTATCACACGAGTTTTTAATACCTAATTATGTGCAGTATCATACAGTACTTTATCTAAACTCATATAAATAATGTCATTTAAAAAAATTACCAACTTTGCAAAAAAAAAAAAAATTTTGGTCAAAATGATATGTGTAGGCAAAAACAATAAAATATAATCATATACTTAATCAAATCCGTGTTGCCAACTCCCAAAAATTCAGTTCAAGTTACAAAATTTGTGACATTGTCATCGTCAAATTGAATTGATACTGATTGATTATACTATTGATAGGTCCAAAGTGTACTTTAATAGAAAAAAAGTTATTTTATAGCATTATCTTGGGAACAACAACTGTACTATAATGAATCATTATACACGGGTGTGCCTAAAGTGGCTCATTAAAGTACTGATTTTGATTTCATAATAAGAACATTACGATATGAGAGTAGATAAATACCTTTAGTTACGGACGGGCATCCATAAACAAGCAAAGCAAAGCGTTATGTAATTTCTTAAAAAAGTTACATTTTACAAAAAAATCAATTGCCTTTAGTTTGATTTGTGTAGTTTTAAAGTAAGAAATAATGATGTAAGATCTAATCTATAATTAGGTACATTGATGTTTCGGAAGTTTTGTTTATTGTTAAGTGTAAATTTTATATAACGGTTAAAAATACATTCCCATTGCTTCAGGTTCCCCAGGGAAAATAATAACAAAAATCATATTTCCTCAACGTCGTAAATTTTTGACATCTCAAAATATTCTCCTTTATTGTACCCGTATACACACTGCAGTAGGTATACGCTAGGGATTCTACTAACCAGCAACCTCGTGCATGATAGGGACTCACTTATACTTATATACGGTGCTATTGTGACTATTAGATTGTTTACTATCAAGTTGTAACATCTTGGTTTCTATTTATGTGTTCAATAGTTGGCCTTCATAATTGATGGTTGGCGAAGATTCTTTAATATCTATAGTGCGCGTGTCAGAAGAACATGTAAGCTTTATGTCTAGGCATCATTCTGTATGCCAAGGTTATTTATACAATGACATTTATTTTCTTCTGTCAGTTTCTTCCGTTTTATAACTATTATTTCAACAATCAGTTCTGAAACTACTGGACCAAAAATTTTGAAAAAAAAACAGGAAATAGTTCTTTACCTATAGTTTACAGGAAAATCCATAAGAAGTCTGTGGTATTTAGAGTAACATTGATGATTACGGAACCCTTGTTGCACGAGTCAGACTCGGACATGTCCGGTTCTTTTTCGTCTAATGCTGCCTACTGAAGATTACTTATATAACAATTGCAATATTATAATTATTTATTTTTATTATTATTTTAGGTTGAGTTTTATCAACCAGAGCTGCCGATCCTTAACCGAGACAATATAGGGATAATAGTGAAGTTGGTGCCCAAGAACTTGCCTGGACCCCCTATAGTGGTAGCGACGACACACTTACTGTACAATCCCAAAAGGACAGATGTACGATTGGCTCAAATTCAAGTGTTTCTAGCTGAGATAGACCGATTTTCTTACTACTGTAATGGGAGAGAGTGAGTATTTACTTTAAATAGTGCATGTAAGCTATTTTGTATCGTAATGGTTGTCGAATGTTTGGGATCTAAATATTAGTCATCCGACTAACATTCGTTGGACCAATACTCGGGGAACGTGTTTTAAAATGAAATCAGCGCTTTTAAGAAGAGGATTAAATGAAGTAGGTGAAATAGATTCATATGCATCAAGAATCAGATATAGGTTTTTGCATGATGCAATTATAGTGCGTTACATTACATATAAATAACATAAATGGCAATGAGTTTACACCCGACAGGTTCGGTGAAGTCACCTTAATGTTTTTGCATTGGTACGAAAAGTCCAACAAGCTATCTGTTTAAGAAATAAAAAATAAAAATTAGGTATTGGTATTAAAACTATCGTGTTTTGATGACCTCTATTATGCAACAGTTTCATAAACTACTACGCCTATAGTTATTCAAGTAAGCCCCTTCTAAAACGAGTTGACGGCAACGCAACTTAAACTGAGGGGGCAATGCAACGCACCGGCGACCAGAGGGGCTTAGATGCAAAGGTAGTGGATACGGCAAATCGCCTATCAGTTTTGATTGAAACTGATTGCAACACGTAAAAATTACATAATATATACAGTGCTATAAGTCGCGCACAACTGTTGCCATTGAAAAGTTGCGCCGTGTCAGGACTACCATTATCATTACCAGGACATTATTATCAGAGATTAATTATTTAGGCATGAACAGTAGATATGCGGGGCTTCTACAGAAAAATGATCTGCTGTTACCCAATCTCCCCTATATATTTCGTGTACTATACCTGGAATATATTTTATTATTTTAATAATTATATAATTTCTTATTTTAAAGTTTCTCATGTCGTTGATATGTTAAGTATATTTTAGGTCTGGACACCTTCCAATTATACTTACGGGAGATTTTAATTCAATGCCTGAAAGTGCTGTAATAAAACTATTAGACAGAGGACATGTGCGGTAAGTATTTTACGGTTCCCCACACTTAATATAATAAATCTTATTATTATTGAAGGTTAACTTAAGTATAAGTAGTAACTTTAGTAGCATCTTAGGGCCTACACTGAATAAATGACTTTCAATTTGAACGATGCGTTGTCGAGTCCGACTTGCACTCGCCTGTTTTTAGGGTACCGTACCTCAAATGAAAAAAAACGAAACCCTTATAGGATCACTCGTGTGTCTGTCTGTCCAAAACTACTAGACTGGATTGAGTTGAAATTTGCAGCGGACATGATGCACTTTTGCAGCAAATACGTAGCGGACGCACAATGAGACACAGAGTTACATTGGAAATTACGGAATCCTCGGTGCGCGAGTCAGACTCGCATTTGTCCGGTTTTTTAATTATCCTACTAAAAATTATAATTTTGATAAAGAGTATAAAAATATGGAGTGGTGTGTAATGAAAATGTTGCGGGAAGTTTCCAATAAAATATTTTTACTGGCTATAAAGTTCTCATGAATCTCGAATATATTCCAGGGTCAGTTCTTTCCGGGATAGTTCTGATTGGAAGCGAATAGGTGTCACCGACAATTGCCAACATTTATCCGTCTACTTGAACCGGCAAGCGGGACGGAAGACGGATTTCAGTAATGTCAAGGTATTTTGATTTTACCTATACTCCAATAAATATTGTTTTACTTAATAAACATATTGATATCTTATACCTTAAAGGTATAACGCAAGATTAATCTGAAATATCAATCTCTAGATTTTATCTCACAGTTTTAACTGCGTTGATTTTCAAAATTATGCTTGTTTTTATTTTAAGGATAAACAAAGTATATATAATGTAAAGCTTTCCGTTAGCTATATCGGTAGAGTTGAACCTCGGCAGTTTTGGTAGAGAGTTTTATGAACACTAATATTTTCTCGATATCTGCTTGTCAACGCCGTCAGATATATAATTCGGATTATTCGTCGCCGGGGCAGCGATCTCAAGAGGAAGAGGCCGCAGGCCGTGCTTCTCCTAGTGGGGACTTTAGTGAACTATTCAACAGTGGAGACGTCGGACATTCACTTATGCTGACTTCTGTATACAACAAGTACAAGTCAGATGGACGATACGAGGCCTCTACCTTCCAAGACTATTGGGTTACAGTCGACTATATTTATTTTAGGTGAGCTTAAACTGATATTGAAAGTATTAATTTTATTTTTCAATTGAGTCCTAGTGTGTTACATACAACAAAATCTATAACAATAAAAAGTGCTTGATTCGCTCAAGATAAGTTGTGTTTTGTTAAATAATGTTATGTAGGTACCCCCATCTCAGCTCAGGCAGGCGCTGCTATAAAAATATCCCACACATTTTCTTTAAAAAATACAAAAAAAATTGTGATGCACATTAATTATTCTTTAGAATCAAGGCCAAGAGACTAACTACGATAATAACGATCATGGCGCACCCCTCTAAAGCTCTAAATGTTTGAAATGTAATTGTGAAAGTATTTACTGACTCCCAACGCATGTGTGCGTACTGATACGGCCGTCAAACAAAAGCAAGGATTTATTGCTCGACTAGTAGCGTTATTAATCGCTCGTTCATTATTATTAGTATGACGCTGTCTTTCACTTTGTGATAATTAAATTGTCCTCTAGTACCTAAACTTTGTGGAAACATTTAGAATGTGACGTAACAGGAAGCACTCCACCGCGGCGTTAGTGTATTTATATCCGCGATTTGGGGAATTAAATGCTTTAACAACTTCTTATCAAATAATAAAAGAAAACTATTACTATTTATTTCAGTCGCTGTAGTGCTTTACGTCTGGTCGAGCGTCTCCGATTGCCAACAGCTACGGAATGCGAGGACCTACTCGGACGGTTGCCCAATAAAGTGTACGCGTCAGATCACCTCGCTCTCGCCGCCGTCTTCGAGCTAAAGCCATACAAGTCCGCCTTATAACATTACTTAAGGTATCAGAAAATTTCAATAACGTCCTAGTTTCTTGATTCACTCTAGAATACAATTTTCCTCTCCACATTTTCGATATCTTTTATTGTAAAATTAAACATTACATAAAACCCCTCTCCACATAACTCATCGAAACTTCTCTTCATTCATAGTAACATACATTTTAGTTTGCAATTTTACTGTTTCTCGATGTACCTACTTGAGGACTTACATCGTGTGCCTTTAATTAAGATCATAAAGTAATATTTTTTAATTCATAGACCAATAAAATGTAATAAATGGTACAAAACAGTTGTCCATGTCCACTATGGCAAATTTCAAGGGAGTACACACATACTGGCACACTGGTACATATCAATAAATGAGACGATAAAAATAAATAATTCAGTTGTTAAGATGTTCTAAAATTCAGATTAAAATGTATTTTTTACAACGAAATAATTTCAAGTGCCTGCTATAAAGAGTGAGTAATTGTTCCCGCCGGTTTATACTGGGTGATTTTGGTTTGGTGTAGTAGACCGAAAGAGTATTGAAGTAGGTACATCTTGTACCTATAGGTCATAAAATATTGTTAAGTTAAAAGCAACTAAAACATATACATAAAATACACTTAAACTTCATGATGACTGAGTACTTACCAATAAATGACTTGTATATTTTTTTTGATAATGATGTACAACTACCCGCAGTATTTCATATTATACCCATATAAAATCACCCCGTACACATGTGTTTAGTCCCTTGCATAATGTGATACATACATAGGTATAATTGTTTGTTACAAAATAAACAGAATCGACGCATATAATAAAAGTTTATTTGGATTCATGCGATATTCGTTGCTACTCGGGGTCGCGTTTTAACTTTATAAGTTGCTATATGCAACATAAAAACTTACTTACTATTAAAAGGAAAGAAAGAGAAAACATTTATTTATGACAACATACAAAATTACAAATTAATAAAACATGCAAATATAGCAGGTATCTAAGTATACTTATAATGAATATTCGTAGAGATCAACTACGATAACACGGCGCGTCCCTCCAAAGGTCTAAACTATTAACCTACTACAGACTCACAACGCATGTGTGCGTAGGTACTGATATGGCTGTCAAACAAAAACAAATGCAAGTATTTGTTGCTCGACTAGCCGCGTCATTAATCATTATAATTAGTATGGCGCTGCAATAACGTACTCTATGACAATGACACATCTGTCTTGGACGGTCGGCTAGTTATGATTAGTTGACCAACAAATATGGTAATCATTTGAGATACTGAAGACGCGGCCTGCTACTGGACGAATACTTACACCTACTTACATCTTTATACAGGCTCTTTCGTAAGGATGTGACTACACACATTGAAACAATAATAATTTGGAGGGCGCGTCATGTTAGAATGTTTACCTATCTCTAATTTTATATAGGTAATTTTGTGCAAATCTAGACACAAATTAGTTTTTTTTATACTACTAAAGTGGCAAATAAGCGTAGTAAGTGGTAGTACCCTACTGACGCTGACCTAATATCAGGAGTACGTATAACTGGCGCGTTGCCTTCCCTGCCAAAATCTCTACACAACTTATCATTCCTTTAAAAGAGAAGCTTAGCAGGATTTGTAAAAAATATTATTTTGACGACGTTAAAATTGATCTTCTTCCCATGGATGGCCAAATCATAAAATATAGAGTGTAGTCCGTTGATTAATAAATATAAACATACTGTAGACTGTAGTCCTATAGGCTCGCTTATAATGACCAAATTCTATGTATATAATGATGCTGAAGACTTGAACATTGTGAGCGCCGTCAGTTCACGAAATATCTCGCGAAATTGCAAATTGGCGATAGCAAGATTGACATGGATAAATTTTAGACTATAGTAAATTAATACGTTATACTGTAAGCAGTATGGTACTTTTCACAATTCTTCGACAGTTTACAAATTCGCGATATATATTATGAACTGACGGCGTTCACTATGGTACGGTGACATATTTATATATTTTGTCAAACAGCATCCGTTTAGAGTAAAGAAATAACTATTGCATGTAAGAATAGCACTAGATACCTACTGGGTATTGACTTACTGGACCGCTTATTCATTGACCATCTGTGAGGCGAAACATTCTTTGATTCAAAGAATGTCACGGCCACAAATTATCAGAGGAATTGAATTTGTTAAAGTCAAAGGCGTTATTATAACAATATTTTAAAGTTTAGCAGCTTGTGGTTCGTACTTTAAAACGTTAGAGGGTTTCATAAGTAAACCCCATGTTAATATTAAGATAATGCTATATTAATGTACCTACTTCTATTCACAATTTGTTCGTAGTTTTTATTAGTTAAATGATTATTTATTCAAACTGTATAACTGGAATCTTGATGTTACAAAAATACCGATACATTACCATTAACAAACTTTAAGCATTACCAGTTTCGAATCCTTTTCGCTTGCAAGTCCTAATATAATCTTAGCCGAAATCTTTGGTAAAAGTTTGTGATAGTACCTAATGGTATTGGTAATAGGAAAATTTCTGACTTGTTCACTTATTACATCTATGTACCTACGTATTTCGTACATTACTACTTACTAATAACTACGCATTGAAATTAATCTTTTTGTTAATTATATAAGAGGAGAATTTATATTTTATAAATTATTACATGAATAAATGATTCTATATGAGGTGTTTTTTTTCTTCATATTAGAGATTGACTTATAATTCACCACAATTATTCCATGGTAGGTACCTAACTGTGGTATTATAATCTAAGCTGGTTGGTAGATACTACCACAATGTTACTAATCTCTAGTGATGAAAAGCATGACGCAACGCGATACAGAATTGCATCGATGGACGATATTGGTCAGATATCGCACAAACTTGCGACCTAAGAAAATGTATGGACAATCCCAAATGTTTCCTGACCACATTGCACGGTTTGACGATATTGCTCACAGATGTCCTCGATAACGAATTGCGTGTACGTCCTCATGACCAGCGTTCTTCATTCAAATGTATGGAGGACGCGAGCGTTCATTTTGCAATTCCCAGTTCAGTATACGATGAGTGGATATCAGTTGCGCAACCACAAATCTTTGTGTCGTAAATACTAAAAATTATAATAACATGGAACTAAAGTAACAAGCTATACAAAATTATTGCCTACTAAAATTATATACTCATAACATTATATTAATTTGAATCTATAAAATTACTGAGCAGAACACCATTTAGTTTGTACCTACAGTGATTCATTTAAATGACGCTCACTTGTCGTCCCTTAACGGTGCGCAAACTAAGCGTGTTTGGGGGCAGCGGCCCGCGTCGCCCTCTTTCCCGCAAGTGCCCCGCTGCCGTTGCTCTACGCGAGTACATTTGTTTCATCACTGTAGAGAATAGTAAGTAATACTACATAGTTCCTTTCACAGATGCACCATCGTCGTATAAAGGACATCCCACGGCACGGCACGGGGGTAAATTTGACAGATTCCCTATAGGTACACATTCTGTCACATAGCTTTAACTAATCCGTTGGTTAGTGCTATACATTGGTGCAAATGGGTCTTATAAAGGGTACCTACCTATTAGATTTAGTACTCGCAAAGTATCTATTTCTCCGTGTATCTATCTACGGGTGTAGTAGGCACCTCTGGCTATCATCTATTATGTTGTCATCTTTGAGTTATTTTCAAATGTATTGAACTATGCGACATAGGTACCTACATGCCTATGTTCTTTTTATTGCGCTCAATAGGGTACAATACGGTAAAATTAAATTAAAAATCATGAAATGTAGGTAGGTAGTTACAATATTTATACAGAAGGAGCTCTTTAGGGTCGATTGCATAAAGCTCGGTCATAGTAAGGATATAGTAAGGTTACGGTTATAGTTAACTTTAACCGCCGAAAGAAACTCAAACTGGGTTGCTTGTGTCACTTAACTAAATTTTTTACCGTATCGTAACCATAACCGACACAGGGAGCTCAATCATCTTCAAAGTTAACCTTACGGTCAAAGCATGGTAATGGTAGAGTATAGGTTAAAAAGTTAACGTTGACTATGACTTTAACTAAAAGTACGAGCAACCGACCCTTATAGTGAGGAATGGGGTGTAAAATAAAACATCAATCACTTTATTGAATCATTTATACAATTTTCGATTCACAACTTATGAAAAAGAAAATCCTTCAATTCAGCACAGCACTGATTGTTATTTAACAACTAAATTATAAAATTGGAAAAAGCTCCAAACATACCATTAAATTATCAAAATAGGTATTGGTAAGCGATTTGTTGGTTTAGAATCGTTTGGACGTGAGGGCTTCATAACGCTCTGTGGAGAGACAATTAAGAAATAGTAATAGGTACCTACTTAAACCAAAACTCTTTCCAATTTTTCTTTATTTTAATCAACTTCGCTTATCCAAGTATTTAATGTTCATTATACCAAAGATCTTCACATTAAAATAATTTGTTGTCTTAATTTTTATTTACCTCTCAATCAACCGTGTTCTGATATAGTCTTTCAAGTAGCAATGATTTAGGCCAGTGAACATCTACATATCATCAGTCAATGTTATGACAATCTTTCGAGTTAGAAGTATCTCGTTATTTAAACACCTGCTTACCAAATAGGACCGCAGCAATTGATTGGCTAGGATGTCAACTATGGCTTAGTATTGTTTCTCAAAAAATTGGGACTCATGCTCACTACCCATCATTTCATTAAGTATTTAATTCCTCATATGATTTTAGTTAACATATTCGTTACTGCATAATTAACTTATTTTTAGTGATGATAAGTAACAGTAACTGTGTTCTAAATAAAAAATACGTGGATTAATAAATAAATATAAGTACTAAGGACATTCTTCACAATAGTAAGCAGAGCTTATAGTAGGTAGGTACCTACAAGCTAAATAGGGAAACGAGATGACTGAATTACCTACCTACTACATAATACCTATTAGAAACTATTTTAACCGCGCACCGAACGGGAGCAGCTGCAGTCTTGAGGAATTTTTCTATTTTTATATAGAATGTGTTTTACAGTTACTTGTAAAAAATAATGACAGATACTGACTACTGATATAGATAAATTGCACCCAGGCAGTACCTACATGTCCTACGCTTCAATGTTTGTATGAATGAGATTCGAATTGATCATTATGAGTAATGATTTTGAGTAACGAACTATGAGAAAAAATAGGCATTCGTTTCCTATATCTGACGTTGGATCGGACGCTTAATTGCCAAAAGTTTATAGCATTCCTTATAGACTGAATATTATGGAATGTTACCGATTTTAAATTATAAATGCGAAGGAGCACTAAATGGATAGTGAAAGTAACTGACCTTTTAAATTTAGATATCATAAGTACCTTCTAAGTATTTCCTGTTAATGTTGGTACGATACATTTCCAAATCAAAACAAATACTTATTTTCGTCCACTTTCAATAGCAATTTTCAGCCAGTGTTCCATCCAGCATTCCGTTTTAGTGCGCCCCTAAGGTACCTACTCAAACAATACTTTTCCCAGGTTTCAAATCTACACTTCCAGCATAAGTTTAAACCGTGTGTTGTCTGTTAGTAAGTCAGTTACGGTACCTACTGTTTTATGGGTAGATAAAAATGACACCTAGTAAATAATTCCAATCAGAGGTTCAACAACAGCTTCTCTAATGGCTTCAACCTTAACCGTAACTGGTTGGTACGCAACAAGTTTAAAAACATAAAATTGGAAAATGCAAGTTTACATACCACTATTATTATTAGGTGGGTAAAAAAAATAAAGCGAGATTTCCACTAAGTACCTATCTATTATCAATGCATTTCATGTGGGGAAAGAGCTCTACATTTATACCTATTAAGTAGTAAAAACATTATAATAGAAGTTAAATCCATTTATACCCATTAATACAAGACTAGGGTCACGTAGGGTCACTTTGCGGTAACTACAACTTAGACCTAAACCTGCTGGTATGCCTATAAAACAAATATTTACGCTAAAACTCAGAGTCTTATGTAATACCTATCAATCTTCATGATTCATTTGTTACGCAAATAAAAATTGTATCCTATCCTTTAAACTTAGATAATATCAAGATGAAATAAAATACCTACCTAAGGTGATCTAAGTAAATATTACATTTTGAGATATTTCGAATATATTTATTCATGTCTTTATTATTATAATTTTTTGTCATTAATTGTAAAAAAAAATATTAAGGATATATTTCATTATTTGCTACGTGATATTTGGTGGTAGGTAGGGGGAAAAAGTTGTTTTGTGATTGATAAATTAAATTTAATTACAAGATTAGACCTAAACATACCTACTTAACATGGTACAGGTACTAACACGGCAAGTTAAATAAAAGCTTGTAAAAAGAAGACGATCTGACAGAATTTTAGTATCTAATACAAATAATTTTAAGGATCTTGGTTTTGAAGGTGAAGCTGTTAGTTAGCTTAGTAGGTATGAAACTGTATTGTCTATGGATAAAATTACGGTAAATAATAACCATGTTTTATAGGTAGGTACAGCTGTTTAAATATAAATTAAGGCAATGACATTAACACTATCGTCAATCGCGATATTAAAACAGCGCCTATGCTAATGAGCCTACAAAATCAAATGCAAAGCCTGACGTCCAAACTATTCAATTCATCCTTTGAAGTTATAATTTTTAGTGTAATTCAGAAATATTGTTCATGTCAACTCTCTCCATTGATAAGAAAAGTTTAGTTTTTCTGAGTAACGCAGGCAAAAAAACAACTCCTTAATAAAGTGCAAATATTTTTACAAAAAGTGATAGGTAATCTTCACGAGAAATAAACCAAAAAAAATATCGCTTGATCTAATGCTTCATTATGTGTCAGGTTGAACATAATTTATTGTGTAACATAAGTTATAGTGTTCATTATTAGCTGTAGGTAGGTACTCGGAGTATACGTTTCTGTGTGTATAGGTACCTACTATCAGCAATGAACAATGAAAATGATTGAGTAGGTACATATCTATCTACTCAATTACCTCACATAGTATTGTTATCACTTTTTTAATTGTAATTTCCCTGATTTTATAACCGATACTAAGTTTAATTCTTTTTGATTGCTTTTTAAATTGTTCCATGATAAAAAAAATATGTAATTATAAAATATAAGTAATAGACATAAAAACTAATATCTTCTCTCTGATTACAATACTACGGAGATAGGACACAAAAATGAGTGCATATTCTACAAAAAATAATATAGTATTTGCAAATTACATGAAAATATGTATATATATCGAATAGGCATTCTTTTACATGGTGAAATTGCTCTAATGCCGGCTTGGAAGGTTGCTTTGGATTAAAAACGTATTTCTACTTACAACTGAGCTACGAATGGTATTGTTTCCTACAAATGTACCCAGAGTCTATAGATAGGTTACTCCTTATTTAGGCGTTTGATTTGATGAATTCAGAAACCATATCGTGAATTAAACTAACCTTTTTATGTAAATAAATATTATTAAAATGGGAATTATTATACAAATGTAAAGCAGTTACAGCTGTGTTTTAGGTTGCATACTATAAAACTATATAAGTTTGATGTTAAATGTTCAACAAAGATAGATATTATGGTGACTAAACAATTTGTATTTATTCCTTTTTCTATAGAAGAACTACTATCGGTACAAATAGTAGACCATAGATGTGTTCTCAATCACAGAAAATAATTCTTAAATGGAATTGACGAATCATCATAATATCGAATCTTAAGTCGATGACAAAACAACTTCGAACAAATAAGAGGAGTGGCATTGAAATCGCGCCGCATGAATTTGGAGTCGCTGAGGGTTGGATCAGGTAAGGGAATGGCGTTCGCTCCATTCTGCCTCAGTGGCGTCGTAGTTTGTTAGCAATAGAGAGCGAGCGGAACTGGGGGTGTTCAGCAAGTAAGATACATTCTCCAAAGGACCAGAATCGAGACTTAAAACTGAGTTTGAGCAACTACTCTCTCTTTCGACTGCCGAGTCGTGCAGCCCGATTCAAATGCAAACTCCAATAGGTACAGTTCACGAGTGATGGGACCTAAAACTCCGAACGATATATCTTTTATATCTCAAATATTTGTACTTAATTAAGTATCTGTTGGCCAATAAGTGAACCTATATTTTACATTAACATACTATAGGAGCTAAAGAAAATGGCTTCTTTCCACCATTATACCTATTTATCTAATAATACTGGATGGATATTAAATATAATAAATTATCGCGAAAAATTCTGATTACTTCATAAGATTTCATCTTTTTTTGTAAGTATACTAGTCGAAAAGCTCTTAATATTATAAATTCTTAATGTTATGTATTTATTGTAAGAGGATAATTATGTACCTAGAGTCGCTCCTTTATTTATCCTTACATTACGTGAATGAATAAAATACAAGAAGTGTTATTAATAATATGAAAACAAATTTTAAGCTCGTAGCATAAGTAGTAGTAAGCATAACCAGAGTTATTGTATACAAAGATTTGATGACAACAAAATAAGTGAACACAAATAGGTATATACTAGGTAGGTATAATCGTAATTTAAATTTGAAACTTATATTCTCATAACATAAAATTAATTTAATTCTTTAGGATAGAATATTATTATTTTATTGACGCTAATTTAATATCAATCATTTGTGATTTTAATTCAATATATGAACACGCTTCGACCTGGACGGAGAGGGGGCAAGTGAATAAGGAAAATTATACCTACATGGGTACCTATTTTTTAATTTTAATTTATAATGTGTCGCATTGGCCCATTAATAATTTTTTTAAACATTCTATTTAAGTGGATAATGGAACAGGTTCTAATTTTTTTGTAATATTTTCAGCATTGGTTTGTATTTATATCGGAATATTAAGCGCAAAAACACGCGTAAAGGCTTTTAATAACAAGAAAACCTGGCACTTCATTATTTTTATAAAATTGCAAATCATAAAGGCGGGTCCCATCACAGGTTTCAGAATTCATACAAACTTTACGACCACGTTCGTCTTTGAGCCGAAACAATCCATGCAAATTATTTGATAATCATACAGGTATCTATAAATCTTTTTCTTTAGATACACCACACCGCATAAAGTTTTGCAGATATCACCTAACTATAAATCTTAAATCAAATCGAATTTACAGATAAAATTATCAATACAGTTGTTCTCCTAAAGACCATATTAAATACAGTCTGTCGTATCGGACATTTTCAGACTTCTTAATAAATTTAAAATTTTATTTTTTCCAACTCCATCCTAACTACGAGATTGATATTATACTCAAGTAAATAGAAAATTGTGATTTCTTCAGCGAAACCTATGTGGGTTTATCTATCTACGATAATTATTTTATATTTTATTAAAATTTTAATAATAGTTAAGTAAAATAGTGTTTGTAGTGTGATGTGGTAAGTGAAACCTTCATTTGCACCGGGCCCATGTCATTCCGTCTCATTACACTAATACAGTCATAATATATGTATATCAACTAATAATACTGTGCGAAAATCATAATACGCCTACGTGTATGGCGTTACTACAATTTTGGCCAACTTGAGTAATTCACAAATACCACAATTAATCTTATCCTGAATCTTTTCTATAGAAATTGACCATCGACAACATTCAATCATTTTTGCCAGTAGGTATATAAAGAAAATTACTAAAATTAGATTTCTCTTTCAATATTCAGTTGATTGCAAATCCTTTCTATTCACCTAAGGCAGAGATGCCTTAGCGCGTACATACTTACCTACTATAGGTATAGTAATAATAATTGTTACGAATAAGATTATGTATTAGTATTTTAATTGTCTGCACATTTGCATTTCGTCTTCCGATTTTGCGTTTCTTATACGACGCATTAAAGAACCTTATAATTCCAAGTACCGCAACAATATTAAAATAATCTGTATTGTGACTGGTCTACCTAGCATTCGCACAGTGTTAGCTTCTCTGCCAGGATCTATAGTATTGATCAACATTATTTATGATTTTAAAGACAAACCGAATGACCAACTGCACAGCAATCAAGTTAGCACGTTACAATAGAAAAGATTCGCAACAAACTTTATAACCATACCCGGACTAACAATATATTTTTTTAACGCTTTGGAATGATTTTAAACTTTCACTGAAATCTATTTTGCTATACTACTATGATCTGTTTTATGGAGATCTGTTACTTACTATTGGCATTTACTCAATGCTAGAAGTGCCACAAAGATATAATTAGTACAGTAATGATGTAAATTTTAATTAGCAGTATAACAATTTAGTGATTGTACCTATTGAGGGGAGAAGTAATAAGGAATGTATTTTAGATTACGAAAACTATATATAAATAATTATTAAAATTTACATACTTTATACTTGATTAAAGTAAATTTGCATTCGGGGTACAGTTATTACATTTATCAAGCTGTTTACTAAATGGAAAACAACGCAACGTGTGACTTACTGAAAAATTTGCTATGGATACAACGATGTGAGATTTAATGTACCACAAGTAATTACAATGTATACAATTCAGTATGTTAAATTAAATACAACTTGGTTAAAAGTCTTTCAGGTTATTCTAACATACTGTTAAATCTAGACTCCAATTTTGTGATATGACGTTAATTTCTTTTTCATACCACCTGCTTGACAATGTCCAATTATGTACCTACATATCACGCTATCTCAACGAAAAGCAAGGCTTTATATACCTACCCATCCCAAGGGACATAGGTACCTAACGTGATTTGAATTTGGAATGTTAAAATTCACATGAAATCACTATGTATAGTAGACACAGGTATTGTAAAGAGTTTATTCGAAAATCGAATTCGCTATCATAGGCAGAACACAAATTTGTAAGAAAAAAGGAAGTATGTGAAACAAAAGAAGGTGTTTGCTGTTATTTTAACAGTTCCGCGGGGCTACCGCGTAACGAACTTCATTAAACTCCACCACAACATCCATAAATGTTCCTAACAAAAATATTACTCTGTCCCTCCATAACTGGACAAATGTGTCCAATATCAATATTAACGTTTAACTAAATAAATTTATTTATGTAGCCCTGGGGTTTTATTGTCTCGCAAAAGGTATGTAGAGTATTCACTGCGAGGATAAAGCCTGCCGTCTGTCTGTTCGTCTCGGTCGGCTTGAACCCCTCGTTTGACTTAGGACTATATAACTCCGTTGCTTCGCTCGAGAGTTAAGTTTAAACTCCTCCTTCATTATGCTCAGGGCCCATTATGTCACCAGTGACGTATGACACTGCTTTTACCCCCTTGGTGCATATCTACTAATACGTTGTAGCAATTTCCCTTGTTCTGACGACACGTGTAATGTTTTACTTAAAATATTTGAACTTTGGACAACAAAATTATTAATTATGGACTCTACCTATAGAGGATTAGTAAGATGGTTCACTCGTAATACAACAAGTACTTCAATACCGTGGAAACACTTCCGTAGTTGGTATGTAGTAGTTCTGAACATTTCTATTATACTGATATTTACTGCATTTGCAGTTAAATGTTCGAATCTTTTAAGAAAAGATTAGCAATTGACAATATTTCATAATTCATAAACTCCTAAATTTGTTTATTTCAAAATCATAATAAGGAATATAATTAAAAAAAAAAAACAATTCAATAATCAATTTTGTGAAATGTTATCAATTGAAGTTTTGGGAAAAGTGTGACTGTTTCAGTTGCTTGAACTGCATTAACAATGCAAAAGCAATTGACGATCTAGTTGTTGAAATATATAATTTGTATGGATACACAGATAGGTACAGTCAAACCAAACAAGTTTAGGGCAATAGCAGTGGTGGTCAGTTGAAATAGTCAGAACTTTTCAAGAGTCAATCTCCTTTGATGTTGCGTTGCTTTGCTTTATTGTAGGTACTTAGATATAATCATCATTCACAAAACAGGACCCGTGTGCTGTCTAAAAAAACTATAGAAGAAGCGTGTTTCGTAAAACACTACTCTCATGACATTAGTTGTAAAGTAATGACACTGATTAACACAAGTAACTCTATCGTTGCAACAGTCTCGGCCCTACAATAATTGTCCGCAAGAGCTTCGATACACACCACTAGTTCTTTGTACAAAAGATGAATTATACCAAATAATGATAGCCCTCTAAATAAGCAAAATTAATTTACAAACAGAGACAATATTAATATAAATGTGAATGCTGAAATTTGATTGTAGATACATACCACTGTTTCTCTATATAAATTATTAGGTAACCATAACTTTAAGATTACAATAACAGCTAAAGTAAATCTGTGTGTCTATTTGATAACGTAATTGTCACGGCTAAACTTGAACCCTGTTATGCTGATGTTTACGTAGGAGACAATAATTTTATTTATTATATTTGAATAATACTTACATACTTTCAAATAAGTAGTAATTAAGAAATATATTGGGCTATCATATTAAAGAAATAAAAAGAAATAATCAAACATTCTAATTGACATAATAATTTGATAGTATCAAGAATACCATTCATTTCTAGATAACTTAGGAAAATCATTACAATATACACATTGTTCTGTTACTTATTGAAGCTGACATGTTTCGTTAATTTAATTAATTATGATCCTTATTCCACACTTCAATCATTAAGATCAATACATACTGCACACGTACCTACAACAGTGTGGCCAACTTGTCTGTATAGTTGAAATTGCCATTACATTCCCAATGTGCTATGTAACGTTATCACTGCATGTTCTGGGTATCATTGTCCTATAATATGAATACGTACAATATAGGTACGATAAATCAAACTGATTCCGTAACGATATTTTATTGAACGATTTCATAAGTGCAAATTTATAATATGCATCTATTCCAGTACTTACTGTCATAGCAATTAGCCTGTGCATAAATAAGCTTATAATAAAGCATTATAAGAACATCCACATATTCCTTTTTCAACTTAACAGATAATTGGCACAACACATTAAAAATATTCTAATAGTGACTGTACATAATATTTTAATCATTACAAAACGCATAGTTACGTTCACATCATTAGTCAGCCCAGTCTTAAATTATATCAGATATGTACAGTACACGGATTTTTTTTTTGGTTATTTTTTATTTTTTTTTTCGTTATACAGACACAACATTCTATGTACAAATACTTATTTATATTTCTTGATATCCTACCATTACTGCAGTCACTACCAGAATATTTGTTATTTTTTTCAACTATTGTTTTTTTAATTTTTTTCATAAAAAAGAACACTGAACTTATAATTTAAACACTGAATATATTTTGACATCGAATTGATACGATATTATCTACAAATTTGTACATAATTATGCTGTATGTTATGATACATTTTGTGTTTTGTTGGAATGACTTTATGAGACTACATCGAGACAATTTAAAGAAATGCATGTTGCCTCGAGGCAACAAGAAAATCTCTAAAAAGTTGTATCTGATAAATAAACTAAATTGAATCGTTACCTACGTATGGAATTGATCAGATGAATGATCGCAGCATCAAAGTAAATACCCAGTAAAAGGGCAGCACTTAACATCTATAAATTATTATTAACTTTAACCTAATACTAGACTAAATTTATGGCGTAAATATTCGTGTCTTTTCATCTAAACATGTTTTAAACGCTATGAAATGTGATTTAATGATATGATTTAAATTATTTTGGATGTATCCTACATCTACTAAGTAGTTGCTTTATTAAACACAAGCCTATAAAAAGTACGCACTAGTCGTAACAGACTGCCCCACGTTCGTGGTAACAATGCAACACGCCGTCAACGCTACACTCGCGAACGTCGCCGCCCGAGTCGCTTGTTCGTATCGACTACTTACCGTGCTCCGACGCGGACGGTCACGTTCTAAGATACAATTGACCACGATTACCCTGATAGTCCACGATATTTGCCGCAGTAAACGTGGAGAGGCTTAAACTTATCAAACACATAGTAATAAATTCACGTCTTACTGGATATGTTTAATTTTAAGCTAATGCATTCGTGATGTTATGTTCGCGCAATAGCTTGAAAATATATCACTCCCTGTTCGTCGCTTGTGTAGACTTATCATCAGTCATCTGGCGTCTGCCTCACAACCATCCTCCATGTATAACATTACAATGAATTAACATTAATAAAATTATGAAGTATCAATAAAAACGACGTTTGATGATAACCAGGGCCTGCGCTGCCTTCTTTACAATTCTATATAACCATATATCTAGTACAACGATATTGAAATAAAGTCGACTGTAGTCGGTGGCCAAGACTGTTGCACGCCTCGCTTTAGGGTCTAAGGGGGATTGGTGGTGCTTGAACTGCATAGGTACTTGATGATTATAATATATAAACTGTTCCACGCACAATATTTTACACAACATAAATAACTTATAACTACATCTCCTGAAAGCCAAACTTGATATATTATAATATCATAATCTGTCTTTAAATGTAACCGAGACTGTGCTTCGGACGTAGTAAACGGGCAAACGTATCACTTTCGAAAACGAATTTTAGCCATTAAAGCTACACTCAAAGTTTACTGTGGTAAAGTGCCTAGCACAAAGTTTTCTGATCACGTCGTCGGACGTCTAACCAACTGAAGCTAGACGGGTGGACAGCTCGGTTTGATAATTATCTTCATACGGGGCCTCGATTTCGGCCTTAGCGGTCGGCTATAGAATTCTATCAGTGCTCGGACCATCGATTGTCATGTCTGGGTTGTGTATATCCGTGAGTAGTTCGGCGGGCTACGGGCTGCAGCGTGCAGTGCGGCTGGCGAGGCGGCGAGGTGGCGCGGCGGTGCGGCCGTGCGGCGGTGCGGCGGTGCGGCGACACCGTGACGGCCGTGCGCACGCTCAGAGCCGCGAGGCTCCGCGCTCCCCGGCGCCGGCTTGGGCGCGGTGCGCTGTGCACGGCGGGCGTAATGCAGTCCGCGTTACCGCTTCACTTACTATTTACAAACTAGTGGTTAAGCGATCAAGCGACACTCGATAACGTCCACCACATGCGAAACGAGAACTATAGGCCTATTTTGATTATTATTTGTCACGAAGAACCATCCTAATTATTACACGTGTTTCGAAATGTAGAAAGTGTCTGAAGCGGTAGTGAAGCTGTTTTGATGTATATTTACAATAGGAGGGGAGGCCTGCGGGTCGCGCTCGCAGTTCAAGCGTATTTAAAATTATTTTTATCATTTTTTATTATTATTTCTCGAAAACACTTCATCGCTAATGTACGATATTTTTATTCTAAATCTTTGAAACTTTTAACTTGAAGCACCTAGTTCATAATGTTTATAGTTTAGTGGTACAGTCAATCTCGTCGGATGAATGGTCAGCGGGACTGAGGGAATAGGAGCATCGGGCCGTGCTCGATGAAGGATCATTGGGGTGTTGAGGGGATGGGGCGGGAACGGCGGGGAGGGTGGCCCTTCGTCAGACATGGCAGGGCGGCGGTGAACGCGCCGGCATCCTGCCGCGCCACACTGCGTGTGCGTTGTCGCGCCGGCTCGCCTTATCTGAAATCATTATGTCACCAATTATACATATATCCAAATAATTAGTACTACAATATTTACCTTAGTTAGAGATAATAGTATATTATAAGCTTTGTTATAAGTAATATACAAGTGCTATGTTGGTAATTACATACGAGGCAGTATTATTCGATAAGCGAGCCGAGTAAGTAATTACCAATGTACACGCGTTTCATACGACGTTTTCCAACACACTTTGCCTTAAACAAATTTAAGGGCAAGCTGTTTTTTATTCATCTTCATCATCCGGTCAACTCAATGATACCATATTATTGTATTGTCAATGAATTTACTTACATAATTTGTACCAAATTTCACATTAATTGAACACCGGGAAGGAAACTTTACAGATACCTACTTATTATAAAATATGAACAAAATTAAACTAAAATCGTTATCTCGCTCCATCGTACGTTTAGGGATTTTATTAGTAGTTATACCTACTTCGTAATGGTTGTGCTCTAGCTCCTGAAGTTTTGTAGAAGATAATGATTGCCTATTGCATATTACGTATATCCCCAAAAAAAAAACAACAAATGTACCTAGGTGCGTGCTACTTTTTCGAAGATGTTGCACAACCACCGTCGTCAGTGAAAAATTCTATCCTATCCTATTATTATTAATAAACTTGAACGTTTGTATGGATGCGAAGATCTAAAGCCCTAGAAACTTTTAAAAATTAATTAACTACTTTCAAGGATTTGAAGAAACCATAGTCAGCGAGCCATATTCCATATCAAATCGATTGTAGTATCCATACTAAGAACTCCGAATGAACAACTGATTAAATGTTTTCTTTGGATAACTCGTCGTTGCGCGTTGGCCCCATCCTGGATCTTGAATTGATTTATTATTTACGAGTGAAATAGGTAGGTAAGCCTGCAGATAAATGATTGTCCACGCAGGCATGAAAACTGAAGCCTATGCATTGCAATCAGGGTATTTTGCAGCTACATCAGTCCAGTCAAAAATAAGTCAATGTCAGTAATCCATATAGGCCAAACGAGCGTATCGCAACCAAGGTTAAGCGTAAATAGTTGGTAACGCGCGTTATCGTGGCACAGTTTGGTTGCTATAAACACGATGATACATTGGCGGGGGCAGGGGGTTACAGGAGGTATCGCAAGAGCGTGAGGGACCCGCACGGGATCGATGCGGGCCTTGGACCGGGCGACCCTGTATACCCTACCACGTGGCAGCCGGGGGCCAAGGCGCAAGTGGCCGGGGCTTGGGGGAGCCGCGGGATTCAGGCGGGGCGTGTGCGTGACGTCACAGGCGCGGCTGGCGGCGGCGCGGTACTGTGCCATGTATCGATTCCTGAAAACCGTCATTCACGGCAGGGGCGGGACGACCACCAATGCACCTTGTGGCGCAGCATGTGTACCTACTGAATGGTATCATTCATTGATCATTGACGTTATCGTGACGACTGTAAACTAAATTATTTACTGTTATTTCTTAGTTTTTATTAATTCCACGCTTTTATTCATGAATTAAAATTTGAACGCATAGAAAAAGTTTTTATCAGTTAAACTTATTTTGTTGTTTTGTATAGTTTTATTAGGTGCCTTGGGGCAACTAGAGAAAGAGATTCATTCAGATGTTTATTATTATTTAATTTATTTGAATGCTTGTTGTCAAATTTAATGATTCTAGGTCAACCGAAAGTACATTATAGGTTTTGGTTTACTCGCAAAATATTAACAATACGACATAATTGACTAGATTAGTATATTTGATATTAATTTCAACTTGGATGATTAGTTACTGGGTAAAATTTGGAGATATTTTTCAGCAAAATATTTTAATAACATAAACTACAAAATTGAATGTCAATGAATGAAGTACCTATAAAGTTTTATTCTACTAGAGCTAATAAAAAAATTCCCATTTTGATAGAAAAAAAATATTGTTAACTAATTCAAACTCAGGTGTGGTGGTAGGAAAAATATTCAATAGGTAGGTATTAGTGAATCCAAAGTGTCCATATGACTGTATTACATCGTATATTTAACTACTAGCTGTTCCCCGTGGTTTCACCCACGTTCCCGAGATAAAAAGTACCTAGGTTATAACCTTCGGCAATAATGTAGCTTCTTATTTGTGAAATATTTTTTCGAATCGGACCAGTAACTCTGGAGATTAGGGCCTTCAAACAAACAAACAGATTTATTATTAGTAGGTATAATAGAGTATAGATAACTTTAGAGGGTAAAGCATACTTGCAATTCAAAATAAGGCCCATGGCACTTTAAATAAACGAAATTGTAATGTGTAACTCACCTAATGGTCAGACATCTGTCTCTATGGCCTCTGCAGAGTGCAGGTTGTTGACGCGCACGGTGCAAGTGGCGCGGCGGCGCGTGGTTTGCTCGCGCCGGCCGCCCAGCCCGTGGGGTTCATGGGAGCCATGCTGTCGCATGGCCAGGCGCTGTGCTTTGGCCGCACGCTTCTGCAGCTCTTGCTGCTGCAACTGTTAGTCGAACACATCTTGTGAAGTAAAAAGAAACCGTTTTTCCACTTTGTGAGTTTGAATATCGAGTACTGGTAAACATTGATGACACTGGGCCACTTGCACTTAACCAAATTAATTTAACAAAATCCCCTAAGGTAGTAGTAGAATGGGGATGTAAAAATTATATACAAAATCCTATTTTTTATGATAAAGAGAGAAGAATGTCAGAGAAGCGCCAAACCACCTTCTATCTAAATACATTGTTTTTTATATTATCTATTATTTTTAGTATGCTTGACGAAACACACGTGATTAAGACGGAGTGCATCTTGATGTTCGAGAGCTGCGATGTCATCGAACGCGCCCGCCTCTAATACAGCCTGCTGCTCCAGCAGAAGTCTCTCCTCCTCTTGGAGCCTCCTAAGGTTCTGCTCCAGGTGTGGATCAGCTACAAGAGCGGATTCATCAAGCTCCATCATTTCAGAGGACGAGTCATCGCTCATCGATGATTTCTTCTGTATCGGCCCTGAAACTATTCCCAAAGGTAAATACTAGTTTAAGATAGCAGCATAGTTACTCCACGTGCCTATGTGTATGTTTTTAGCATAACGAATCTCAAAAAGGAAATACGGTACCCTTATAGGATCACTCGTGTGTCTGTCTGTCCGTCCGTATGTCACAGCCAATTTGTTCTGAAAGTACTGAACCGATTGAGTTGAAATTTGATATGTCGATGACTAAATGCGGACATGTAACGTAAATAAAAGATTTTTACCTAATGGGCCAAAAAATTAGAAAAACGTACTGAAAATAATTTTTTACCTATAGATTACAGGAAGACCTATAAGAAGTCTTTGGTATTTAAAGTAACATAGGAAATTACGGAACCCTCAGTGCGCGAGTCAGACTCGCTCTTGTCCGGATGTTTTATTTTCTTTTCGATAAGCATGAACATTTTTACACGAATCAGACTGAGCACAATCGATAGCTTACTAATTTAATGAAGAAGGATAGGGTTTTCTTTTACTAGTTATCTATTAATAGATACGTGTTGTACTTAGGTACCCATTCGATTTATTTTTCGTAGTAATACTGTATTTTTGCATCTGCATGAACCTACCGATTAAATAACCACTCAAGGATATCTTTACATATACCATTCACAGCCATCTGATCCTAATCAACCAGAACAACTTAGCATAGTAGCTACTCGTTATGAAAACCAGATATCGTGTAGGTACACTAGCTGCTAACAAACATGACCGGTTATAAAATAACCAGCAATGTCACTAATCGGTTTGGGGTGGAGCGGTAGGAAGTTACGGCAGCTAGTCGCATCCAAAAGATAGAGAAAATGCGGCAAATTCCGGGCGCATGCTCGAGCAATTGAGGATCTATGCGTTCGCGTCCCAGGGCCGGCTCTAGCCCATGTAGCGCCCGTGTGCAATCAATACCCTGGCGTCTTCTAGTAAACGCGCGATAAAAACGGAATAGGTATGATACTGTTAGGCAATAGCTCCCGAGAACCTGCGAGGTAAACGAGTAAAAAGTATTATCGAGTCTGACTCGCGCACCGACGAGGGTCGGTTCTAGCGCCGCTAGCGACGCATGCCCTTTGGAGGCATCGCGATGGGCTAGTGGCTCCGACCGAAGGTCAATTTCTGGCTGATTATTCGGCTACTGCCAACCTTAGGCCGAAGCCGATGTTTGTGGAAATAGCCATGAATGAATCATGTGGTTATTAGATACCGGTACCGTTCGGTATTCAATTTATGAAAGCAATTTGCGAATATGAACAAAAGTGTTATAAAAATACACGACACTAATATTCACCAAGTAGACGGGTGCTCGTGAGCGAAACCGGTATAATGTAACGTAAGGTATATGACGTGGGCCTTAAGTACATCCCCCGGCCGAACGTAATAGTATCTAGTTACCAAACATAAACAAAATACATACTTTTTTGAAGACTTAGGAATGCCTTACATACGATGTCTGGCCGGTTGCCATTTTACTCGCGAAATGGCAAAGTAAGTTATAGAGAAAATATACCTAACCATGTTTTACCTACGCGTCAGTAAGTAGGTATAGGTGCTGATATTTATTGTGAATTCAGTTTAAAAAAAAAATTACACCTTATATGGTAAATAAATCGATGATTTGATGACGACTAATGACTCGTGATAGTTTTCTTTGTCATTTCAGGCCTTGATTTTAAGCTGTATACTTGCAGAACTACACTTACGTAACTCCTGTAAAATGGCCACTAAGCCTTTATATCTCGAAAAAATATATGGTATCGTTTTCAGATAATGATTTTTAAGGCCTATACAACGATGCATTTTACTGCACGGTGCATTTTTTTTACTATTCTCATTTCTTTTCAGAAATTATTATCCGTAACTTTGCTTTCGTTAAAATCAATACTAATACCTAATTAACCTGATGAGTTTTTTTCACTAATAGGAAGCTACATTACCTACCACGAAGGTTATAGGCTACTTTTTATCCCGGGAACGCGAGTGAAACCGTGGAGAACAGCTAGTTCTATATGTTTGCCAGCTATTAGCGATATAGACATTATAGTTTAGAAGTAAAATGGCTGTGACATACAGACGTACGGACGGACGTACATGACCAAACTATAGAGGTTTTTTGTCTCACTTTGGAACCCTAAAACGAAATAACACTACATTCTAAGAACTGTCTAGTCTTCCAAAACTTCTTACGTATTGACAAATCCAAATTTTAGGCAATTCGCGCATCATAAGGTACTCGTTCATTTCATTTTTATCAAAGAGAGGTAGGTACCTTTGTAATCCTACTTCAAGAAGCCTTTTGTATAACAAATTAAAATAAAATAAGCGTGAAATATAAAGCAAAAAATAATAAATATAAAAAAAACTTACTGTTTATTATCCGCTGAGACACAAAAGTGGTGGATTAAACATAAATTTGCTTAAAAAAATATCAGTAGTGCATAAAAATGATAAGCATGTTCATATCGATAATGTTATCGTTTTTTGGCGTCATGTAAATACCATAAGATGTCAAACGCAAATAAACTTGTTAAAGGTGCAATAAATCATTGAATAAAAATCATAAGATGATCTTACAAAGATTTATGAGACTGTATCCGAATAGCTAATCATAATTCTTTTTAATATTTGTTTTCAATATGAACTTTTTATAAGCAAATAAATAAATCATGCGTTATGTATAATGTGACAGTGATTTATCGATTTTGAAAATTTTGTACTCAAACATAACTAAAAGGTAATAAATAACAATTTTATTAGGTATCTTAATTTTTACATCTTTTATACTAATATTTACACTAGAACTCGTGACACTCCCGCGTCTCTTACACATTAATATCACAATGATCGTCTCTGTCGATTAGATTTAGTCCATGTTTAGATAATACAGAACATCACTATGTCATACAGTTAGTGATCACTGCCGACCTCGTCCTTCTCATCGTCCTTCCCACCTGAAATTACCGAAAATCAACATAAAATAAAGAAAAAACAAAAAGCATGCTGTCAAATAAAATTGATGAAGCATGCAAAATAACATTAAATTAAAAAAAAAATATGGACGAATCACATTAAAAAAATTAAGTGAAAGTCAATACATTATACCTAATAGGTACATTTATCAACATTCGCTCATATGTCGTTAAAACTTATGTCATTTCTAAATCGTAAAAAAGGCCAAGAGAGACTGCTACTGAGAAATATATTACTTATAATAAAAATATGTTTGATGTTGATATAGAAACGCTAGCACTTACTCAGGTACGGCTCCCCCATAGTCCCGGGCAGGTAGGGGCAGCTGGTGACGTGGTTGAAGTTCTGCGACTGCATCTCCTCTTGATCTGTCTCTCGATGGTAGAAGTAATTGAAGTTGGACACGATGACGGGAACCGGAAGTGCAATAGTGAGTACACCGGCGATAGCGCAGAGTGAGCCAACAATCTTCCCCCAAACACCAACAGGCCTACACACGAAACGTATTCCGTCAACCTGAAGATCTTTTATTATAATTTCACGACTTAGAAGAATAAAAAGTTATGAATGTAACGATAATAACAACTTATTTGTTAATATTTATGGACGAAATGATGATACACATGCGTTATAATATGAAATTGTATCGTCATTTTAACTAAAACATAAGATAACAAACTATATAAAAATGCTACCAAAAATAAACTACAACGAATTAAAAAAACAGGAATCCTGTAAAATAGTGGTAAGACCGTTCGCTTTGCAAAATATATTATTATCGCAAACAATAACATCCATTCTTCAGCTTTCATACTCGCCAGCTTGCTACAGGTATTTGAACCTGTAACATAGTTATGTTTATTGCAATGCATTTTGTTTATCGCCAGCTCTGTTTTAGCATTCAAATAAAGTTCCAAAACTTTTGTTGAATAATGTATTCATAAGTACTATTCGATCTTACACTGTGTTGGGCTAAAAGTGTAAATAATTGAAAAATTACATTACCAACACATATCCAACAAAAGATTTTGATGTCCATATGAATGCTTATTTATTTAGATTTTTGTGTAAACATAAAGTAAAAACATAAGACAGACCTATGTATTCTAAACATTGACAACTACCACGGACTAATTCATACCTATAAAACGTTGCAGTCATGCAGTCGATTATTTACGGCTAACAGTGATATACGAACGCATCTCTATCGAAAATGGTGTGAAAGCCAATGATAACAAGCCAATGACATAAATAAGCGATGATAAATCTGACCGCCAATTTTACATAGTAGCACATTTGTAAAATTTATCACATCATTATTGGGACAAATACGTAAACAGGATTGCAGGGCATTCCAAAACAACTAGGTGAAGAGAGAGATATTCTAAATTATGCTCGGTACATTGGGTGATTACAAGCAAAATAATCTAATGCCTTCTATGAAGAATAAACTTGACATGATGTCAAAGTGAGTGCACAGTTGGAATGATCACCATTTTCGATGAGCTAATGTCAACATGGTTTGTAACAGTCACAACATCGACACAGGTAACACGAAGGTACATTAACTCATTAGCGAAAGCGTTACAAAGGAGCGTTTATTTGTGGACGTGGGTTTCAAGTACATCGATGTCTCACTTCAACTCGATTTGCGAGAATGCAGCCAGATTGCATGTGTGAATATCATCCGAGTTGAAGTGGACTCAAGCCGTTCTCTCTCACATAGAATACGCTTTGGGAAGGGCGATTGTCACACCGACGACTAGTCTCATATAAGTCTAATAGGCCAATGTATTTGTCGTATTGATGGAAAATTTTACAAACTTCACTTTCATGTAAAATTGTTGAGGTTCAGGAAGAAAATTATGACAAAAGTAGACTTCAAAATAAGTAACAAGACATTGGGATCAGTTTCGTTCGTGCAGTTTGATTTTTATAAAAAAAGAGTGAATAAATTGTGACTAGAACTGTTTAGTTCTAAGCGCACCGATAAAATCAAATGGAAGCAAATATTTAGTTAAATGATGTGGCGAAAGAAAATCACAATCGTGTTAAAAAATGCCAATGTAAGGTTGTGGGATAAAATGATTGACGGAAGGCATAGATGAAACTTAGGGTGAAGTCGCAGTATCATACGTCATGTCTCCGTATCCTACGGTCGTCATTGTCACGACCGCCCACCAAAACGCATCAGGTATTGATTTGAAGAAGCTGTTCTCACTTCCGGCTTCAGCGAAGTACACCGCAGATGAAAACAGCACCACACCTTTAAGAACAAGCACACACCAACGGAGAATACAGTGCGACATACAGTGACAGGGAGCGCTTGCGAGCGGGCGGGGGCAGGCCGCGCGACGCGGGTTACCTCATGTCTCCATAGCCGACTGTGGTCATCGTTATGACAGCCCACCAAAATGCGTCAGGTATTGAGGAAAAATTTGTATCGAGGCAATCTTTATCAGCAAAGAAAACGGCACTGGAGAACACGACCACCCCTGCGAACACAAAAGAAATTGTGCACGCTACTCGCAACTGCCCGCGCCACGCCCGCACCGCCGCGCCGGCGATGGCGAGGGTCACGCGCTGCTCCAAAGTGGCTGCGCCTCCGGCCGCATCAGCTTCCGATCTTATCCTCTTCAAGACACACTTATATTATATTGCTTTGCTTTATTTAATACATCTCTGATAAATAAGCATTAGTAATCTTCCATAATTTAAGGTAAAAAATACGTAGAAATGGTTTGTTTTTCTCTTTCTATAAGTACCTGTACTAGCATGGTAAATGTTTTTATCTATTTTTATTGATATAAAATAAAAGTGTATAGAAAATGTAAGCTTACCGATAAATAGGAAAAATATCAACAAGCCGAGCTCTCGCATTGATGCTTTGAGTGTTCGTCCCAGGATCTGCAGACCCTTGGAGTGGCGCGACAGTTTGAAGATACGGAAGACCCGCACGAGACGTATCACACGTAGTATTGCGAGACTCATCGCCTGGTTGGTGGATTTATCCTGCGGTGAAACTGGAGCACGTGGTAGGTTCAAAGTGTCTTCTTCTTCGGCTACGACGGTGGCCAGGGTGATGAAGTAGGGGATGATAGCTATTATGTCTATAATGTTCATCACGTCCCTAAAAAAATTGAACTTGTTCGGACAGGCCAGAAACCGCACTATGAGCTCGAATGTGAACCAGATGATACAGAGCGTCTCGATAAGGAAAAAGGGGTCGGTGATGTCAGGTACTTCATCTTCTTCGATCTTGGTTCCGTTAGTCGTCGTGTTGAACACCTTGTAGTGTTTGAACTCTGGGAGAGTTTCAAGGCAGAAGATTACAATGGACAACAGGATAACGAAGACCGAGATGATCGCTACGACGCGAGCAGCTTGGGAGCTCTCGGGGTATTCGAAGAGCAACCAGATTTTGCGTTGGCGCTCGTTGGAGGGCAGAGGTTTCTCCTCCTCCTTAATGAAGCCCTCATCCTCACTGAAACGATTAAGCCGCATGAATTTTAAATATTTATCTAAGAAACAAAAACGTATTTAAAAATACAAATACCGGAATTTATTGGTGGCCTGTTCTCCAAGTTCGTAGAACTTGATCTCTTCGGAGAACACGTCAAGGGGTACATTAACAGGACGTCGGAGTCTTCCACCGCTTTGGTAGTAATACAGAATGGCGTCGAATGAAGGGCGGTTTCGGTCGAAGAAGTATTCGTTCCTTTAAAAAAGACTACCATTAATAAGATGTTTGCCAAATCAATACAAATCTGGTGTAAGGGAGTGAAGAAATATTTTAATGTATTTTGTCTTTGTGAAACAATAAATAAAAAATAAAATCTGGTGAACTATAAAAAAATCGAAATAACCCCAATACGCACCTCAGCGGGTCGAAGTATCGTATCCTTCGGGTTGGGTCCCCTAGAAGTGTCTCCGGGAACTGATTGAGTGTACGGAGTTGTGTCTCGAACCGCATTCCACTCACCTGTAGACAAATATAAATGGGTTACTAATATTTCGATAAAAATCTATATTTATTATATTATTCTTGTAATGTAGGTATGATGTTCTTCTACTGGCTAAAGCTAGCTTGACGGAAGTTTTGATACTTAGCAGTGTATGCCATGACATAATGATGGCACAGTAAGCATAGCCGGTGAGCGCAGTGACATAAGTAATACATCTCACGGAACAGCACAAAGCTCAATATTAGGCCCAACAGAATCTTTACTTTATGTCAATGATATGTGTAAAATATTCCAGTACCAGTTTGCTGATGATACCTGCGTTACAAATAAATAAATAAATTAACGACTCATCGTGATATAAAGATGTCAAGTGGGCTGATGACGTCGGTTTGTTAATCAATTTACAATAAAACGAATCAACTTGTCAACTAGCATACTTTGATGTACAACTCTGTACAACCTTCCTAAATGTAACAATGACTATGGAAGGATAGCGTAGACGTACGCGCTGCCTTGTGTTTTGAATAATTGTATTCCTAAAAAATTGCTACATTAAATTACAAAAAGCAGACCCCACATAACAAAAAAAATACAACCAAAATACAGGGCAGTGCTGCGCCTCCAGTGGGTGCTACGATTATGACTCCATGTACAGGTGCACACAATCTCGTTTAGATTTGGCACTTAGGATAAAAATTAAATATATATTTTTTTCCTTTTAATAAACATAGTTTCATAAGCTGCGAAAGACATACTTGTATAATTTATCTTACCTATGTGAAAAATATATTTGCTTAACTCGTGGTTACTGAAGATGTCAGGTACATTCCTGATTCTATCTATGCTAATAATAAAGCTGAAGAATTTCTTTGTTTGTATGTTTGTTTGAACGCGCTTATCTTTGGTGTTACTGGTCCGATTCGAAAAATTCTTTCAATACAATTATCCCCAAAGGTTATAGACTACTTTCTATCCCGGAAACGCGAGTGAAGCCGAGGGGAACAGCTAGTTTATTATAAAAAAGATTATCAATGAATAATAATTAAACAGTCACGTCACACATGTGTTACTAAAATATAACAGCAAAACTAATTCCACATGGGTTTATACGAATCACTACGTACAAAAACATATCTGTCTATATCTATACTGATCTAACATCTATCTATCTATGCTACCAATAAAGCTGAAGAATTTCTTTGTTTGTATGTTTGTTTGAACGCGCTTATCTTTGGTGTTACTGGTCCGATTCGAAAAATTCTTTCAATACAATTATCCCCATAGGTTATAGACTACTTTCCCGGAAACGCGAGTGAAGCCGAGGGGAACAGCTAGTTTATTATAAAAAAAGATTATCAATGAATAATAACAACAAATTACAATGTAAGCTAGATTGAGCTAGATTATATGCTATTTTGCACAAGACGCCACCCTTATAAACACGATTGGTAAGTAGGTATAATTTAGTTTTGAATACAATAATAGTAAAAAATAGTTTTACAGATAGTTCGCAGCGTTTTCTTTAATAATCTGATTGGATTCGCTATAGCATTAATCAATATTAAATGGAGCAGTGTTTTTATTGTGCGTCGGTCATAAACTCAATACCTACGATAGTAATTCGAGATCGTTAAACAAGTAAGTTATAGTTTTCGATCTTAACTATACCTAACCTTATCTGAAGATGACAAAGATATATTAAGTTAATGCTACAACTCGACAGTTAATTAATTATCACAAGTGAGTTTATAGGAAAATATGCAGTATTTTACCTCTATATACCTACATATATGTAAGAATATCGAAATCACATAGGACTGTAAAAGTATGTATATATACCGAAACAAGATTGTAATAAGATAAGAGTTAATAAAGAAATTTACGAACATAGGTATAAGATACGCGCGAAAAACATAACCCTTCCTTCCTGTACGGGTAAAAATAAGTGAAATAAAATAAAAATAAACAAAATTGAATACAGGTATGCTGTCTCACAACGTATCATTATGAAATAAGAAAAGAAAATATGAATGTGATTGTGTTTATTTGGGTTGGGATGCATGTGTGTGTGGGTGTAGGTATGTGTTGTGTGATGCAAGATTATAGTAGTGGTAAATTAGTCTTGAATGAGGAGGAAGTATACTTTTTCAGCAAAGTGATAAAATCAGGTTTGTTATAAAAAAAAAGGGTGTTAGAAAAGAGATTTGATGTTGCACTATGTATGGGCAATATTCGAATTTAGGTACCCAGCCAAAATCAACCTGTAGGTATATAAAAGGGGAAACTGACTAACTGACCTGACAGCGTGACTAAGAGCGTCAAATTCCTTTCACAATGTAAGCGAGTAGTACTAACTAAAGAGGCGCTTTTGGAAATTCAACCCCTAGCGATGAAATAGATGATTTTGGGTGAAACCACGCGAAGGATTATTTTTTTCATGAATATTTGGTATATGTTTAGTGTGTGAAGTGGAAATGTCTCTCTCCAGTCGGGATCTTTAAAAATGTTAACCTTTTTTAACGTTACCTATTGATGGTCAAGTTCAAGGGATGTTACGTTACAGAAAGACGAATATTTCGTAGTCTATCTGTAACATACATTGTATATTTAAAATGACAAAGAAGATGTGATAAATATATTTTTGAGAAAATACCAAAATAGACGCGGTTGTATATTTAAATAGGTTTACATTGAAGCTATGAGTCAATGCTCTACAGTACCATGGACATGCAGCGAACTGAGTAGTTATGTCATGGTCACGCGAACTACGCTCGCTGCGCTGGTGCGAGTCACTAGGTCACACTATACTGGCTAAATCAGCGGTTCATGTGTTCGTTTTGCATATTTATTTTACATGAACACAAATACCACAAAAATACCATTGCTGGAGTATCCCGAACCGGTGGTAGAGTCAATTGTAATGTTAGTAATTAGTGCCTTATCAGGGCCTGAGTTATCATAGTTGGATTTTATACGGTGTTATACTAATTATGATGGTGATAATACATTATTAAGTACATTATATTATTTTAATTTAAAATTAGCTGGAATTTAGACTCAGTTTCACTCTTGAAGGAGTGATGACGAGGTCAAGAATGTTTGTTGATGTATGATATTATGTCAAGATGTAAAAATAACTTTTCGAAATCTAAGTACATACATATATAAAATTCAATCATAGGTACATTCTGTTTTAATTATTGCCATAATATGGTTAAAGATTGAATAAAAAATACACATCTGTTATAAAAATATTATGTTCTCACAGGCGGAGTACCTACCTACTTAGATAATCAAAATGAAAAAAAAAAACAGAATAAAATGTTAATTTCGTTATTTTACATAAAATTATTCTGTCGGTTAGCTGAAAGCAATGATCAGCTTAGCCGACAGTCTAGTCGGCCTAAGTCATAGTCGGTCTACCTCTCGTATTAGTCGCTTTGTTTGACAAGATCGTGAATATTATGTTTTTTTAGAATAGTTTTAAATATGTGTTGTATCTATAAAATAAATATATTTCCTACCTTTTTTGTAGGTAATAAAAGAAATAACTATATATATGTCGTAAAATATCACATAGTTTACTGCAACGACGGGGCTGAATAAAATATAGTTTTTATAGGTATAACTTTTACTTACACGGGAGTTCTAGTTAAAGCAGGCAACAGGTGGTAGAATTTGTAGACTTAATGGTATCGAAAGTAAAGTATTACATGGTGGTTCTTTCCGTAAAAATATATTTTCAATAAAAATCACATGTGTTGTTATATTTCAATCTTGTATTTATTGGTTAACTATAGTTATGTAAGTCGTGAAATATCGAATAAGATATGTTGCTTACAAATTAACCAACGTAAATAATAGGAAAGCACGTGATAAATCTATAATAGTAAATTTCCTGGAGAACATAAATTTTAAGTTTTACGCCTTGCTTAACCTAATACTGGAAATACAAAGGAAAACTGCTGTGGTTAAAACTTTTCACGGATTAATATAAGAGTATCATTATAAAATTTATGCGATAACGACTTGTTTGCAAAAATTTGAATTTATTTTTCATCATTGAATGCTAACCCCTAAACATTACCTTTGTGATAATTACGTTGGCTTTCTTTCTTCAAGTATCACGACTCATAAATCTCGATCATAGAAAGCACGCATAGTCGGTGCAAAAGCTTCACGTAAACTCTACCTTGTCTTGGAAGCGTCCGATGGAGAATTAGGTAATCTAATCAATATTTACTATCGTCGCGAATAAGCTTTACACGCATAAATTAATTTTACGATTTCGCGAGCCCAGCGCGTGTTTCACACAATATTTCTTTCGCCGCCGCGGATGTAACTCTGCGGCTGGCAATGGACGGATCCAAAAATACATTTTATTGTGTGTTCTTCAAGGGCGGGCGGCGCGCTTACTGCAGTTTTACACCGGCACGCTTTTATGAAGAGATTTTAATTAATTTTCCGTTATAAATGAAAACCGCGAATGATCGCATGTATTAAGGTCAAATTTCTTTTTATTACAGGTTGATATGACGCGCGCCGGGCCGTTCTTTATGTTTTATCAATCTCGTACACTAGGTAGACTACCGATGATATTGTAGATAGGTAATCATCTAGCGTGGGCGAGATGGATACTAAAATATTTATACGAGTATGCGGCCAATGGTCAGTGACTCTCTATTCACAAGTAAGAGTTTCTTCATTTATATCTTCTGATTAATATTATGCAATTAATTTTTCCCTTAATACGCGTGGCGTGTGAAATTTGACATGAATATTTAGGTAATTATCCTACCTATTAAACTAAAAATATTTATTGGTTAATATGAAATAAGCTTCATGCTTCCATCTAATAACTGACATTAATGATTATGTTTACAAGTGTGTTATTACTATTATGTTTGTGATCAATTCAGCTGATTATAATTAGTTCTTTCATGGTTATTTTATAGCTATTTTATACAGACTTGCAATTGGAATGCTCAAGTTAAAGAAAACGTAATGTTAGTAAGTAGGTACCTAACACATAAACACAGCGTATAGATTACCTTTATTCAAAAATAACCAATAACGAACTAAAATTTGCCTATATAATATAGATATACCAAATCTGGGATCATAAGTAGGCGGTACTTGGTTCACAGAACCGTATTGCGGGATTTTGGCATCGGCACCTGCGCACTGCCGACGCCGTAAGTGCATTAACTAAAGCCATTTGTCATTGGCGTGAAATGTTAGTGCCGGCGTTTAATGTTACGACTTTACCTAGAACTAATAAATATATGATATGCCATCCTTAAAATGTGTGTTAACACACATTAATCTAAATGAGGAAAATGCTGCAAATTTGATTTAGATCCCAATAAAAAACAGACGTAACATCATTAGCAGTACTTTCGCTCTGAACAGAACTTTCCTTTTATAATTGACGTAGACGAAGGTGTAAACACAAGCAACAAAGAGAAGTTTCTGAAATACACGGGCCGACACTTACCGTCATGATTTTTTTATCAGGTATTTTTTAAAGGGTCTAAGTATTTTTTTATGTATGTTGTCGTATCGCATTTGTGTTAGCGACTTCAGAGTCGCTATTATAGGTTAGAATTTGAGATTAGAATTTTTCATATGTGCTGTTTATTTGATAATTCAGATTGATGGACGTAAGGCGTAGAAACGTAAATTAGGTATATGTAATCGCTTTTTTATGTGATATTGCAAATTATGAAATTTCGGATTTAACTTTACTTGTGCTATGGAACCATGCGTGGTATAAGCACACAAAGTCTAGACGGGAAATGGTCTTACGTGCAGCTGTAGGAAGGAACACACAGCCACTCCATTCAACATAATTTAAAAAAACTTTTAGAACCCCTATTGTTGTTGTATCTTCCGTGATAGCGCAAAAGAACAGTTTGCGTTATTAAAATATCATCATTAGGACACACATTTATAAAAAACGTATAAACATTTAAATCGTTTTTAAAATCTCGAATCGAACACTGAGAATTATTGATACATCCTGGGATCTTATTTTGTATTTTATCACAACTTTTTGTACTTTAACTAACAGTGCTAGCACCCGATTAGGATCCATGTTCACTTTAAATAAACTTAGATATATCCTACCTAATTCATCGGACTTCCATTTTCAGTATATTCCACGTACAATTTATAACTAATATATTCACTTACATTTAAATTATACAAACAAACAGATTGTTATCGCGAATACATAAGCAAATGTCCTATCATACGTCACCTTGAATGACTTCCCTTACGTTGCATGCCGTCGCAACCTCTGATTATATCAGCACTAACCTATTATATATTTATATATATATAGCTATTAATCTTTCTAAAACTTGTTAGTATCTATAAAAATGGTCTTACTTGAATTATAATAGTAATCATCGTCAGTACGTCCTATGAAAGGAATCCTCCATTTTCAGCAAGTGTTCCATATTCATTATCAATTAAATAACATTTAAAACGAATTTAACTAAAATGTATTTCAGTATCTAACTCTAGGTAACATATTTATCCGGAGCGTCGCCGCCGAGATCGGATATTGAATTGGATTTGGTGTTCCGCAATTACGTCATCACTTTCCAGATTTGACCTTGGCCCAATAAGCTTTGTAAGGTTTATCGGTTGCGTTCATAACCAATTATAGCAACACAACGTATGATAAAAATCGACTTTTAATTACTGAATAAGTACGTGACGTTTCTTATAAACACTAAGTACACTTATAGTAAGACCGGAAATGGTAAATAAATACACCAATGGAAAAATAAACTGTTAAAAAGTTCCGTCATTAACTCAATAAATAGTTAGTATTATAACTGATAAAAATTCCCTGATCACTTTGCAAGGAGAATGTTAAGAATCGTCTTAACATACGCAAGGGAGGAGCACCCTATTTTCTATACAGCCCACTACCTACGTCTACCGGACCCTAACAGAGAATATTAGAAAACACAATGTTTTAAAGTAAGTACCAATAAAACAGGTGACAATATGAATATACTTATAAAGCATCAGAATAATACGAGATGGTTAATCGATATCTGGAATCTAATATTTGTCAAAAATTCTTAGTAATCATAACTTATTAGGTAATTATCTACAATATTTTCAATAAGTTTCATTTTATTCACTTGCGACTATTGCATAGTGTAACATTTAAATAACCGAAATGTTTTTATACTATATAAGTAGCAAACAACCTTACAGTCCACCTGAAGGTAAGCGGATTCTGTAGCGGCTACTAGCCAAAAATCTCAAACACTTGCGTTTTTAAATTTACCTTTACCTTAGAAAAAACTTGTCTTCAAGAACTCTATCCCTCTCATTTGTATTTCACTACATACCTACCACACGGCTTACCAAAATACACAACGCTAAGATTGCCTAAAGTTTAAACGTAGTTTTATAAACCAACTCCCGTAATAGTTCCGCAAAACCTCTCGGTATGCAAACAGTAATTCCTAAACTTTATTTACAAACAAGAGCAGCGATTGTATTCAAAATATCGTCGTGTCAAATCAACAGGTACAATAATTACCTGCAAGTCGTTGACCATCGACCATTAGCCCACAGTGAGATGGAGTCGAGGCACGCAAACTTAAACTTTGTGTAACGATCGGAAAATCGATATTTCAACCAACGCTATGTCATCGTAACTGGACGCACTGGAATTAAACTCCCCGGGCATTAATTTAATGATGGAGATAATTAAAGTTAATAAATAGAATTTCCCCAGACACCTGCTGAGATGCCACTAATAATAAAATAATGCGACTAGTGAAAGTAAACTTCCAGCTAAGTAGTAGAGATGCCAAGGGCAATTGAAGAGTCCAGCTACTCATGTAACCAACATCTGGGGCATTTCCAGTTTCTTGTTTGCACATTGTTACGAGACTGCAATCTCGGCGTACAGAATTTGTTTTTATTTATCCTTCATTATTTGAAAATTCCATTATAATGAAAATACAATAGCGCTCTTTAAAAAGTTAATGACATAATTACAGTGTTTTGGGTGAAATGTGAATATAAAAATATGTTTTTATCTCTACAATATCTTCTTGTATTACTTCTCCAAAATGTAACTCATTTTAATCAAATTCATCAGCATTGACAAATTGCATAATAATCGAAATGAATTGATGTAGCAATATCGGTCAAGCGCCCGTTTTTTGTCGTTATCCACTAGAATGTAGGAACAGCACGGTTACCGTGTATTTATCGACCAAGCGCGGGTGCTCGCAATCTCCTTTTTAGCTAGGTACCGAGTAGATATTCTACTAGCAATTCTTTAAACTCTTGGGGCCAACATATCCGACCGGGTTAAGAGGATGCTCTCCGCGATTGTCTCCGTCCCTTACTAAACTGATGTGGACAAGCGAGACAGGCGAGGCCTACTTTTAGTAAAAAAGATTTTGTTATTAAAAAAAAAACTAAGCCTATTAAGAAAAAAAAACATTCTTAGTTTTAAAAAGGGCCATAATCACGATTTTTCTCTCTTTAAAAATCGTGAATATTATGTTAATCGTAATGTATAGGTATGTTAATATAGAGAATATATGAATATTCCTCGTCTTTTACAAATTTCTTGCAACAAGGAATGCAGAGAAAAACTGAATCTAGACATCGATCATCGATTCGAACATCATTTCTCGTCTATCGTCGCTTTAAGGGGACCACTAAGGCCAATATCCTTGACGATTTGTCCATACAACCAAGTGGTCAAAGCTTAGGCGCCCGCGAGTCGTATCTAGAGAGTTTCTTCCTTAAAACAAGTAGGTATATACTTAATGCCAGTTTCTGTTATCAAACTGCAAATTGTTTGTTATTACACAGTGTATAGTAGTGGCATCTAGCTAAACGATTAAATTTTACTCTCGGATTCAAAGCCAAAGTAGACTGAAGGTTTGGCGTCAATAATATAATTGGTCTCTGCTCAGAGGTGCATGAAAGAGATAGCAATCACCCACCCTCCCAACTTCGATTCCGAGCGAGGGTATAACACTGTAGACCGCAGGGCGGTAGAAACGCTGTAATGTCAATCGAAAACCGCAGGAGCAGGTCAGCATGCCCTTGACCCAGTTATTTGAGAACAATAATGCACATACGACCGTGAGGAGCTCTACATTGGTACCGAGAACATGACCTATATCGATCACAGTAATTAATTTTATAGGTCATAAAGTAAGAGTGTCAAAATTATGTTGATATTCATATTGTGACAAAAAACATATACAAACCATACTAATAATAATACAAATATAATAATAGTATTAATTAATTCCATCATCAAAACTATAAAATGCCCAGCTAGCCACACTTTTATTGTGTCCCTGGAGCAAGCACAGCCGGCGTCATCACATGCACTAGCTTAGACGTCTTTGTTAGCTGCCTGGACATTGCCCCCAGCCTGTGCCATGCACCAGCATTACACCCATGCCTATCACCGATCCTCGAGTACTGTTCGAGTAATATTACACAAATTTTAAATACCGTATTAAGTTTTTATCGTGTTGATAATAATTGTCATTTTTATTACATCCTATAAATAGCAAAAAACCGCGAAGTTTTATTTAATCTAGAGCTTTTTTAGATACGTTATTTTTTCTTTCAATCTTTCAAAATTTGTATTTATCATTTAGAGTCTAATATTAAGAATTTCAACAAAGACTTATATTAAAATAAATATGACTGAAAGCATTTAAATATAAATAATCACTTATATATTTCTAACGTTTTTGAAAATAAATTTCATATTTTATTATGCTTCACCCAGCCAGGTATTACTATCTATGGTATTATGTTAGCAACATTGCAATGAATTCCATGAAAATTTAAAGTTGGAACAGTAAAATTTAGTTTCCATCTTTTATTAACAAGACCCGAGGCAGGGCGAACGTAATAAGATATGTCTTGGAATATTATCGCGTGCCTGTTCTATAATTTCTTTCCAAGAATCGATGCGCGAATAACTTTAATCATTAGACTTGATTATTATTTATATATTAGTATATTTTGGAATTTTAAAACGTAGGTACCTATTATATTAGTATCTGGTGTACATAGCACAATTTTAACAATTACCTTGTTTAAAGAATATTCTGGGATATTCTTTTAATTATATTTCGATAGACACAAATGTTTTTAAAGGGTAGGTAAGTACTATTTCGATTATTGAGATTTTTATAAGCCTTATCCAAAAAACCTATCTTAACAAAAGAAATAATATTAAATTATAACTTTTTTTTTTCTAATTAGCAGCTATTTCTATTTACGCAACATGCAGCCCTGAAACTTACACTGGTCTCCAGTCAAATCCCAGGCAATAAATGCGTACGAAAATCTATAATAACAGACTAAGGTAATTCTACACACTAAATTAAAATCTATATCTAAATTATCAATGTAACAAAATTATTTCTCGTGTGCAGTCGTTAAACTGGAACTAGTGCGCACGCGCCGGTCGGTCGCTTGTAAACACCTTGACAATAGACGCTTGAACACATTTCACGTTTGGTTGGTCGTCTATTTGCGCGTTGCGTCCATTCTCAACTAATAGAAGTGAAAATGGTCTTCATAGTGCAATCTAGATATAGAAAGCTTTTATTTTTGTTACAATGTGAAATGCCAATAATAACTATTAAGTTTTTGTCCGGTAAGGTTGTTGCAGCCATCAGAGGCTACCAACATTAGTCAATTAAAAAAAAACTATTAAGTAAAATTTATAGCACAAAAAGTAATGAGAGATTAAAAATATTTACCAACACATTATAAGTGTTGCGTCAAAATATACAGCATAAAATAGTTTGAATATTTTGTCTATAAAGAAACGTAGATCAACAACTTCTTGATTTAATTTTAAGTTAGCAATAGTTTATTATACCTTTGACATTAGGGTCACACGGCTTGAACCAATATGTCATAAAGTTTTTTCTCGAGAGTATACCATCAATAAAAATCGAAGAATTTATTTATTTTTAATTTATGAACATTATCTGCGAAATAAATTATTTACAAAAGTATCACTGTTTACAATCAGACGTAGTCAAAAGTCAAACCAAGTGCCCTATGGTTTAAAACTCAGATGAAATATTTTTTGTTACCGTAAGATTAGTGTGGCCTACACTAGCAAGCTTCATTGAATGTATTTATATACTACGAATGTTTTTGTGTATGATTTCATAAGTAATATACATCAGCAAATCAAGCTAGTAAGTAAGTACCTAGCAGATGAGGTTAAGTCCTTTACCATACATAACATCAAGTACTTCATCACGAGAGGATAGTAAGTAGATGGTAGTTACTGGTAGTTATTTGTGTGGATGTTAATCATGGCGTGGCATGGTTTTGGCTAATAGATACCTCGAAATAGTGTAAGATTCTCGTTTATAGTGCGTTCCGTTCCGTGCTATAAGCTTGATTTGACATTTTTGGATGAGGAACATAAATTGTCAATAACGGTTCTCGGTCAGAGCTCATAGGGGTTATTCAAATTTACCTACTCGATGCACAACCAAATCGGATGATGAGCCGATTCAATATACTATATCACAATAAAATGTTTTTTTTTTAATTTGAGCTTTCCATTTTAAAAGGTGCAGTCGATCGGTACACGGTAGCGGTTTATAATGAATGCTTTCATCATTATTACTTTAATAAATATAAATTTACTGATCGGAATGGCAATAGAGTGCCTACATCTAAGCGTTTATCTCATACACAAAAAAAAGTCACTATGAAACCTCATTTCAGTCATTTTCAAAAACCTATCCAACGATACTCCTGACGATCAAGTATGTGCACCAATTTTTGTTTTGTTATTCGTCAGTGGCACACCATAAATGTACCACAAAGCTGAATGGGGCGGCAGAATACACCTAAGTATCCGTTAAACATGTAGTTCTAATAGAATTTTGCCAAATGCTATTTGGCTACAGAACCCGAAAAACGGCAGTCTTTGAATATCATTAACGAAACTAATTTTGTAATATCCAATTTACTGTTTATTTTTGTTCCAATCCCAGCCCGTCTATGTCTGCACTGAAGCGAGTTAGAAAAACTGATTAAAATACAACCGGGTAAAAAAGATATACATCTAAATGACAAACCAACGCTGCGCTGAATCAATTTTATTTTAGTCATGTTGTTATGGCCTGGCCTTTGTAGTTTACATTCCATTGAAGTTATTAGTTTATTGTGTCGAACCAGCCGAGCCCTGTGAATATGGAGTACAACTAATCTAAATAGCTACGGATGCTTTTAGCGAAGATATTGAATTTTACGGGAAATCTGACATTGTTTTGTAATAATAACATTGGAAATAGATAAAGTTGTAAGCTCATAGACAATGTTCGCTCGGTTGATTATTTTCCACCACGACATTCGATACATTTTTGAGAAAGTAATCGTATTGACTTAGGTTGCGTGCCGCACGGCAAGGTTGATTAATGGCAGAGATGGATGACGCAGTGCAACAACTTGATGCTTCTGTGCACCTTGACCTTTGAGAAGTGTAACTTTCTTGTTTCGACTTTAAAACTACAACCAGCTTTAAAACTTTGTTAAAAATGTTATCTCAAACCCCATTTATAATTGAATAACAATTAATTAAATAATAGCATAAAATCTTATTTCACGACATAAATATAATTTATCTAAAGTAATTTTCGAAATTGTAGTAGCTAAACTTGAATTAAAAAGGTATCAATCATTTTATCTAAATAGGTATTATGAGATTATTTGAATTATGCTTATTTATTTATAGGTACACATACAAGTAATCATAAAAAATATAAACGATACAAATATACAAAGGGACTGTTTATTTCTAATAGAAATTTCTTCCAGCAACCCATGCATGCTATCATATCATAGCATGCTTATGATAGGAGTGATGACTAGATTATGGGGGATAGAGGAGGAAATAGGAAACATGCGATGCCGACTCCGTTTCAGTCAGACAAAGATAAGAAGAAGTTTAAAATAATGATACGTTCCAATTTTATCTATGTGAATGAGTTCTGTGATTCTTTGATTGTAAAAAACTCAACTTCGCCAGCGTGGCATCTACGGTAATGTGGGAGTCATTCAAAGCTGACCTCTATTATATGAACTTATGTTCTTGAAATGGGAGCTCACTTAGTTGTGAAAACTCACGAGCAGTGGCGTGTTCTAACCAGCCGTCAACTTTTGAGAAATCCGGTTTTTAGAGGCAGCAAGACGTTAATGACGAAATTTACACGTTTGTTCTTTTTACTTTACAGTTAGTAAATAAATGATATCGAAAAAATACAAGAAAGCCTCGTAAAGTGTTCAAAGATTAATCATGTAGGTACGAACTCTTATCGATGATCGATACACAATACACAATAGAGAATTCACTCCGGTTAAAAATATCAAGAAAGATTTTTGTAAGAATGCGCTCGGCTTGGTCAAGGGCCGCGAACTTGACGCGAACAAAATAAAAATACAAAAACAACTGAAAGTGTTCTATATTTGAGTAGCGGAAGTGAATTTGTGAGCGCTAAAATGAAATCCGGCTAAGTGCTCGGGATGATGTTACGAGGTCGTTTCAGTTCTCGTTCATTGATATTTGTATATTTGTAATGATTCTGTATTCGAGGAAATGCGAAGCCAGTTATCGGTAGGTACGCGATTGATTGACATTGTAATCGGAAGCGAAACTGGTCAGGTGCGATGTAGGCTATCGAAAATTTACGTCACGGATTGTGGTTTGGCAAAGTCACAAATCAATATCCGTCCCATAAAAACATTCAATATTGGGCCTTTGAACTGGGACATTTTTTTATTTTGATAGGTATTCTATTTTAAAGCATTTGCATGGATTATTGGCATAAAGCCTGATACCACAATAGCTGGGTAATAGTTCACGAAGAATGTCACATATAAAAATGTCATACAGGACTAGGCACAGGTCTAGAGTAAGTTATGGTCAAGCTGATGTAAAAGGGCGTTTACGTCAAATTTTCACTTGAATTTTATCGTACCAGAGGCAAGTCGTATTGTTAAAACATATATTTGCTAAATGGAGGCATTACCAATTGTAAAAACTCTTCAATGGTATTGGCACAAGTTAACGAGGACTTTTTATTTCATTGTAGATAGGTAAAAGAACGGCACGATACTACATTGCGGTGTTACCTAATCTAAATCAGTGAATCTAACAGTCTACTGGTAACATGAACTAAGACATACAAAAGGTGTACTTACATTGATCACAACCCGTTCGCAGAAGTCGTGATCGTGATGTATTGGTTCGAAGGTGACTACGCCGCTCTGAGGCGGCTTGCCGGGTTCTTCTTCTTGACTGTACAATTTCGGCAGCGACCTGTAACATACATTTATTTTTAATACCACATCAACTTTAAATTTATTACAACAACAGTAACGTATGCAACTTTATAGTAGGTACAAACGAATCTTGTACCTATATTACTATAGTTAGTTTTGTACCTACCTACAATACTAAATACGTATAAGAAAATGTACTAATATATGCTAGTAGTGACTTTGATAGAGTAAGCGAGATTTTTTCGAAAGGACATCGTGTCGTTTTTTCCATAGTAAAAGTCTATAGAAAATACATGAATGTTCCTTTACTGAAGCTTTCGAACTACTTTTGTATGACCTGAACGCAGCTAGTGAACTGTAAAACGTGCTTAACTACGCGCGCCACTCAATGACTCTTCAGTCTTTTTCCGACAACCATTTTTCGCTGCTTCGACAGCTTTTTGTACTATTATAACCTTTAAAAATAGAATCATATATTTTTCAAAATATCATATTCTACATAATTTGATTTATGTTTTTAAAACCTATCGCGCTGCTGGTCATGGGTTCGATTCCCATCAAGGACAAACATTTGTGTGCATGAACATGTCTGTTTGTCCTGAGTCTGGGTGTTATATCTATATAAGTATATATTTACAAAAAAAAAGTAGTATATGTAGTATATCAGTTATCTGGTTTCCATAGTACAAGCTCTGCTTAGTTTGGGATCAGATAACCGTGTGTGAAGGATGTCCCAAGATATTTATTTATTTATTTATAATGCAATTGTATCGTATTGGCTACGAATGCTACGGTACTGCTACAGAGGGCCCGGTCGTAACTCGTATGTAGCATTTCGTAGATGTAGTAGTGCTACGAGTTAAACAAAAAGTCAATCTAGAGAAAAATTAAATGTATTTTGTTTGTATTTATTAAGATTTCAAATAAACAAAAGTACCTGTCAATAAAATATTCTAATATAACTTGACATAAATGTGAAGATTACGAGTATGTACTGAAAAGAGTATGCGTTTATATATATTATAAAAAAAATTAATGAACATAGAAAAAGTTGTTCTAGTCTCAGCACAGAATATGGCTACCAGCGTTGTTTCTTTAAAAACGCCTCTTATCCGCCGATCGCTCTTTAAACATCTCCAGATAATGTGAGAACAAAAAAGATCGCTTGTTATGTAAAATACATGACAGCCCTTGCCTTTCTCTTGAGTAACTTTAAAAATATGGATGGGAAAAATGCTCCGAGAAAATAAATTGATATTTCTATTTGTTGTGCATCGTCGTTTGAGAAATACCAAGTACTTATGTAGACGTTCTAATAAATCTGCTTGTTTTAAAATGTTGGTGGTCCAGGTAATAGTATCGTATAAAATTATAGCAAGAATTTATACCAAAGCATAGATGGTTTAGATGTCTTTGAATTTTGGATTTGATTACATAATTTGGATGTAAATGGGTACTGTTTTCTGTCATATATATACCTACAGGTTGATTTTTTTAAGTGGGCGTGGTAAGCCAAAAGCATAAGGAATAGCGAAAAATGCTGAAAGGAGTCTCGGGGCCGATTTTGATAAAAACTAAAACTGTACACCTACTTGAATTTTGAAAAAAAAAATTGTCTTGCCGGGAATCGAACTCATTGATTTTGAAAAAAAAAACACAGCCTGTATTGTTGCTTCATCTTATAGTGTCGCTTATAATGATGAAGTAATGTTATATGACAAAATAAAGGAAAGGTCAAAATTTTTAAGAAAATTCAGTTTATTTTTAAAGAACTACTAGTACGTACTATACCTATATATATACTATACCTACTCGTACCATAATACATTTTTCAAAATGACACCAATTGTTTAAAATACATAACCTTATGATGAAGAACGCACAAAATGTTTGAGGTGGCGAGTCTGCATAAGTATTGAAAACAATGGACATCATTTCGAACATTTGATTAGTAAAGTTGAATAAACGTAACAAAAATAATATATTTTTCGTAAGAAAAATATTTTTCCCATGTAACATTACTTCCCAGAAATTGATCATTATAAGCGACACTATGAGATGGAGCAATAATACAGGCTGTGTTTTATTTTCAAAATCAATGAGTTCGATACCCGGCAAGGCAAATAATTTTTTTGAAAATCCAAGTACACAGTTTTAGTTTTTATCAAAATCGGCCCCGAGACTCTTTTCAGCATTTTTTGCTATTCCTTATACTTTAGGATTTGGTCTACCATGCCCACTTAAAAAAAATCATGCTTATATCTCAAAGTATGTAGGAAACACATTTTCTAAGCAACGAATTGGAACGATAATTGGTGTAAATACTATATTTAGAATAAATTATCAAATTTGGGTGAGTGGAATGGAGAGTAATTTTTATAAAGGAAACATTGTATTGTTCGATTGTCTTGAAACTTGATGATATTTAGACACATGAGATTAGAGGTCCCTATAGGATTACATTTACTATGAAAGAATTTTACGAGAAGAATGTTACGTTTTTACGGCCAAATTTATATTGTTGGATTTTGGCAACGGAATAGCAAATCACGGAGATAAACATAGGACACTTAGGTATAATCGTGAAAGAGCGCGTGGAATCACACACGCAAACAACTAGAAAACTAATTACTGGCAATACTATTATATATATAAATCTTTCTTAAAAACATCGTTCAGGCATTAAACTAATAGTTTTAAAATAGGAACCTATGAATTAATGAATGACATTGCGGCAAGAAAATGCTTCAGCGACCATACGACGTTATATTTGACAGACATATTTTGAGTTGAGACGTGTCAATATTCAAACTATGTAGATTTTTTCAGTATTCCCGTTGCCAGCTCCAATTAACATAGTTGGTACACAAATTATTCGCGTTGAATAGCATAATGTAAACAGGATATGGCATTGGTGACTACATCGCTCAGATATTCCATTTGAATAACGGAAATAGTGTTCATATTTTCAGTTTTTTTAGAACCTATAATAAAAGTTATTTATTTAGGTATCCAGAAAAAAGTTATTATGACTAAGTTTAATGTCAAAGGTTTTATGGAAGTCTACACTAATGTTATTAAGCTGAAGTCTTTGGTTCAGTTTTTGTAGAGCAAATGAGTGAATACAGTAAGTAAGTAGGTATTATTTTGTGTGTTTGTTTATTGATTTATCCTTCTTTTACTCAGCAACGAAGTAAAGGGTCGACATGATCTTTGGCTTTGATTGGCTATCTACTTTTTATGTCAGGAACGCGGGGAAAGCTGCGAAGCAGAAGCTAGTACATAGATATTTTATAATTTTGGCTATTATATTGTTTACATTTTGTAGCGATTAGATTTATTGATATCAAAATATATAGAGATCAGTCTAACAAAACAGTTGAGTATTGTTAGTCTAACTTAAAATAATCTATTTTTGTTACATGGCATCGAATAAAAGTGGAAGGAGATAATCAAATATTTTAACAGAGTATAACGTTATTTGGTTGCGTGTAGCTTCTAGAGATATTTCCATTAAGGTGAATCCAAACACAGCGGTCACGTAACAAATATTGTGTTGTACTTTACAAAAGGCATTCTCACACGTCATTCAGTCCACGGCGGGCGTTTCCATGAGGTGACTAGACGTGATGTGTGTAAGGATGCACCTCTACAATAAGAGGCGATTGAAGCGGGAGCCGAGCCGCTTTGTGGGAGCGAAATTGAGTGAATATACTTATATGTGTATGAACTTTGAGTGTTTATAGTATAACAAATTGTTTTTTGAAATATAAAATCATTTGGCAGGTACGCACAATGTTGTTACGATTAAAATCCCACATGTTTTGACTGATGAAGTCTTTCATGTTATCGAAGGTGTTAAAACAGATTTTTAGTATTTCACACAGTTGGTATGCGGCGCGATACGTTCCTAAATTTTACGTACATTATATTCCTTGAAATAGGTATCGTTAAGCTTTTTTTGCTACCCGTACAAAATTACGTACCGGCTCGCGGTTCCCGTTCGTTAATCGGTTTCAGGATGTTTACTGTTCACTTAATATTGATTTATTGTTAAAATAATCGTAGTAAGTCATGTTATTGCATGATGTGATCCAAGATATGGCTTAATTTTTACACAATTCGTATTTAATGCCTCACAAATGTAGTTAGGTGTTTCATCATGATTAATTAAGCCATTACACTGACAAACGGAAGTAAGTGACAAACAGAACCTTAACCACTCACTGAAACTTTTGTATATTTAATATTATAGTGGGAGAAACAGATGTATCATGTTTATTTAATAAACCATGTACCAAATTCAAGTAAGATTTGAGAGTGTGAGTGGTTGGCTGAATTGTAACAAAGAAGGGAGTAATATTTTGTGTAAAGATGCTTTAAAAAAGCTTGAATGATTTTGTTATATGGACGGTTAAAACTTTAGTTTGTGCGTTTGTTGGTATCGTGGTTGAAAACTGTAAATCTTAGAGCGCGTTTACATAGTCAAATTATCTGTATCTGTTAGGTGTAAATAGATTCCTGTGTAAATGTTAAGACTATTCGATTAAAAATAAAGCAGTTTACCCACTGTTGTAGCTATTTATACCTGTAACATTTAGTTATATTCCTTTGAATGCACATAATATATACTATAATTATTTTGCATTACACTATTATAAATCTGTAACATAAGTGTGTTTGTACGTTATAGATATCTAAAAATAAAATGTGTTATTGTTTGGATTTTTCGTCTGTCTGATTATTTGATAGACATAAAATAAAAACTGATACAGATACAGCTAATTTATGGTGTGCTCACAATTCAAGTACATTCATATCAGCTTTGACTGGTACCTATAAAACCCCCACGCGATCGGAGCTGTAATATATTTTTGTAAAATTAAAGACATCAGTTCATTCAGACGAAATCACGGGCAAAGGCTAGTTTACTAGAAAAACGTTCAGATCAATGTAAGTTTATATTAAAATTTACTAAATAAGCAATAACGTAAACATTGTTTGTGCTAAAAGCCGCAAAATTTTACGCGTTTTCAACTATATCAAGAATACGAATTCGGCCAGCCTCTAAAATAAGGTTGTACTAATAATAGACGAGCACGTTTAACATGCCGTCGGTTTGGTAAATCAAAATAAATAGAATATACGTCGCGTGCGTAGGCGCAGACCGCAGAGCGGCAATTCAATGCAAACTGTGGCAGTGTCAACGCAGCGGGTAGCTTTAACGTCATTCATGTGCGATGAGAACGCGACTCTTTGCATCTGATGCCATTTCAGCCTTGCCAACTTAACTAAATTAGAACCATGAAAATCTTTACAATAACCTTATGAGGACGAGGCAAAATACGACGTACAAATTAAGACGTGTCTTTTGCTTGACAAAATTAATGTTGTCTAATGGTAAACTGCCAACTTGATGTTTCCTATGAAGATTGAGGGACATCAAATGGTCCAGTCTCTCTGGTTGTTGAACATCAAGATGTCATTGCTTACATTTTTATTTTGAATATCTTGAAGTCATTTGATCTTAACAGTAGTGTCGGTTTCTTACCTTTAATGCTTACGAATAATAACAATAATTAAATCTTCTAGTATCACATACCATACATGAAACAAATATATTAAACGTGTACTAAGATAAACTGGTAAAAGGCTCAGCTTGACTAAGAAGTTCGCAGTCAACTTGAACACCCGGGTGGTCTGCCTATCACGGGTGTTACGTCATAGTTATTTAAAAAGTGATCATTAACTTATTCAATGAGATTTTTATCAGAATAGAATAACGATGGTAAATAGACACGCGACAACGTTCAAATACATTAAAGATACATGTGTGTATGTAATACAATCTTTAGGAGAAAGCCACTGTGGTTTCGTGATATTTCCTTAAGAGCTTTTATTTAACTTCCCTTGTTAGTATGTTTAGGGCGAAACTTTGACTCACTTCTAGGTTATCAGTTGATCTGTCTGGTACACATATGTAAATCCAATGACTATACAATAATATGGAGTTCACAAAAAAGCCTGTCCATAAAAAATACTTACTTTAAATTTTAACTTATTTTACTTAGGGTCGGCTGTGTATATACCTACCTAATTCTTGTCAATTTCTTCCGGTCACCTGTCAAATCACTTATCACACTCTCTCACAACATTATCTGGTAATCACGTATTTAACCGTTTAGATTTTTTCCTTTTGCATTTGGCTTTAGAACTCATTTTTTTCTTTTATCTTTTTCAGGGGCCTCCGTCATATGTCTTTGGATAATATCACGACTAATTTTACCCTTCTCATCACCGCTCTTAATCATCGTTCTTATCGCAGTTATATGCCTGATTTCATGTCTTGTTTGGCAACATATACGTATTGTAATACAGAATTCCGTAAAAGCATCGATTTTTTTGCCATGTTGTCGATTAACTACATAATAGGTACCTATTTAAACGCCTAATGTAAAAAAAAAACTTCACCTGCATTATCTCTTTTACATTGTTAATAATATAACATTGCACTATGATCTATAGCTTAATTATGTTTTACACAGTTTGAAAACACTTAGGTCATTAGGTCGATGTTCACCGACTAGAAAATGGTCCGATAAATTAAAATCACAATTAGAAAGGATTAGTAGCTTAAATCCGCTTATAAGCAAATTTTATTTTTTTCCACCAATATCCCATATTCCGAGCGTGACAAAAACTACTGTCTCTCTTGCAATTACGGCCATTAGTATCACATTTTCTTCCAATTGGAAAATTTCAAAGGCTATGCTTACTCTATTTTACTTTAAGGATTTTTCATAGATATTTTAATTAATTCAAAACGTTTTCTCTAATTCATTTATATTTTCTACCCATATATATTAATAGAAGATGTAACGGCTTTGTGTTCTCTAGCTCTACACTTTCAGTAACATCACAACATTCTATTGAAGCAACTGTTTGTTTGTTGTAAATATAGATACTATTGTGAGCAACGATTTGCTATGTCTGGGTAGATGTAGATATATGGTAAGTATTGAATAAAATAATCTTTTCTAGATTTTATTGTATCAAAAATGTAATGTAGAGTCTACAGAACTAGTCTACATTATTTTTATAGTATGCGCTTAATTCAGGCTATGTTAAAAGGCTACGTTGTGTTATGTCCTACGATAAAGAAAAAAATTAGAACTGACTAGATATGGTTCCATCATTGTGTTGTCTTTAGACCCAACAAAAATCTCGTTAATTACACCATATAATTTATCAACAAGAATATTGATTACCTTTTGAATAATAATGACGTAAGTAGGCATATTATAATTATTGGCTGATAGACTTTAAAATCTGTTGACTGTAGAGCCAGCTTTAAGTATGTTGGTTTTAATAACCTAATACTTACTGAGTTATTTTCATGTGGATATCTAAATTTATCGAATCATTTCCTGAATGACAAGAAAAATCTTTAGTAGATACTTATCTTATATAATGTTTTCCAGCAAATCTTACTCCATTTTTTGGAGAAGTCAACTAGATATATAAGTATATATAGGTATATAGTAGTTAAAAGGTGCTTAAAAATATTATTGCTACTAAGAATTTTATATTCTCTTTGCTCGATACAAGCGCCATAGTTACTGAAGATTTTTAAAACTTGAAAACTTAAGACGATTTAAAGCTAGTTCTGTCAGGTTTCAAATAAATCATCACGCTCTTAAGTTTTATAACAAAGAGCCATTGCTACCATAAACCAAGGTTTTACAAGTTTTGCTCGCGTTTATTTATAAACGTATATTCCCAAGTATAAAACACCTTCTTGTATCTATATTTCATCTAATTATTATAAAGTCTTAATAAAAATACTTTTGTTAATCTGTTTAATCAAGCGTTCAACTCATTTATTTTTAAATCCAAGTCTTTTATAAGTTTAACCCGGATTGGTTGTTAATTGTGTCCCGAGCGAGGTGCCGAGATATGCAACAATTCTTTGTGTAAGCATCGGACCGAGATATTATTGACACCATACAATCTAGGCCAACGAATCTATAGATAGGGGTAACAATGTGATGTGAAGGAATAAGTAAATAATTTTTAATAATTGGAAATAAGAGAACTCTTCTGACTAAACAGAGTTTTAACTGACGGAATATTCCGATTATGTAAAACTAAGCAAAATGTCTAATATTTATAAACTAAAACGTTCCGATGAATGGAAATCCGTCTGAAATCTGAATTCTGTGGTAATAGACTTTATGCAGCACATTGTTTTAATTTCGATGACATGTTGAGTATTTTGTGGGATCACAATAGCTCAGATATTTACAGATAGATAAGATATTTTCGGAACCTATGTTAAGTTGATTATGCAGAGTTATATTATATAACCGGTTGATGGTGTGCGAAAAAAATACCTAGCGCAATGAAAATGTATGAATAAAGACAATGGCTTTCGCGATTTCTTCGTCGAAGTTCTTCAACATAACAAACCAAGAGATAAGTAATTATATAAAATATCTCTTACTGCATCAAATAAAGTATGCAGCGAAATCAATGGATTTGTGTTCCTCTTAAGCCCTAAGGTATACAAATGCCATTGTTCCCCTAAGTCTTAGGGCTAACAAGTCTTCTAGTTCATGAGCCATATTAACCAAAATGCCGTTACAGAACTCTTCTCCCCAAGTTAAGTGTACCGAATGTATTCAGATGAAGCCCCAGCAACTTCCAAATAATCCGCATATTTCAAAATTTTCTTAGTCGATTTTATACATAAATGTGTACTTTATGTATCAAAACAATAGTATCTTTCGATAAGTCATCCATAAAATAGCCATGCAAGATCATGCAAGATCATGCAAGTTGCAGCATCTCATATATTTCTGTTTCTATCTCGTATCTTTGTTTGTTAAGAGATCTGCATTGTACACTACCTTTAAATGAGCAATTCTTGTAGGTATATATATATAATCTGAATCTCGGAAACAGCTCCAACAATTTTCATGAAATTTTGTATGCAGAGGGTTTTAGGGGAGATAATTCGATCTATCCAGGTTTAATTTTTAGAAAACGTCGTTTAAAAAAACGGTCAACCAGGTACTGAAGATTTAAGCGACCATTGAAACGTGCTTTTACCAGAAATTACCGTTTTAAAATCACAATAACTTCAGTTTGACTATGCAAACAGGATTACTGGCAAGCTCGCGTACAAACGTAGAGGTAATCCGGGCAGGGATACTGTTGGCAATGAGATGCAACTGGGACACTGGAAAAACTACGAAATGCCAAGCGCGAGATTTATCATCTTTCAAGCTCGAGGCAAGGTGAAAATCGACTAGTTTTTCGTGGCGCTTTGGATTTCTTTACTTAAAATTATGTCGTTTATTTTTTTTATAAACGTATTCGTGCTTTGCAAAGTAGTATTATAGGTAACGTAACTCGACAAAATGGGTACTAGCCCGTTGTATTTTCCATGTGTACCTACCTACCTACTCAACAATTATATCCCAAATAGAGAGAAAAAATATAAATTCGTATCTACATTATGCATAAAATTTAAAGTTTTCGATATGGCGGACATGACATCTCAGTTTTTGGAATATTTTTGAATTTGTTAAAATTTTAGGGGTTCCAAAATTTAAACAGGTAATTAATTTCATAGGGGTAAGTAACTAATGTTCTTATTTTTTGCATTTAAGAGTCATTATTGTTCATAGTAGTGTTCAGTAACAAAAAAACGAATATGAAAAATCATCAAACACCTTTGAATAATGGTCTTCGTACTTACTAACAAAATTATTTCGATGACTTGTTTATCCGAGCTCGATGCGTAGAGTGTCATGAGTCATCAGAGTTATTATATCTTTATTGATCCAGATTGAGAGCTGTAATTTGAACGTAATCGCCCCAGAGTGTGTCCGACATACAGTTTCCAGCACGTAACGTTTACGACGTCAATCATCGATATTTTTACAGTTTCCAGTGACCGTGTGGATTTGCGAACTATGTTGTCTTAGCGATCTACAAAATATATTGAGACACACTAGGTAAGATACCCAGCAAATGGAATTATACTCATCCTCACAAATAGGAAAACAACCGCATTATAGGCGGTCCAATGAAATAGAACTACGTCAAGCGGTTTCAATACCCTGGTGGTATTGCAACATTGGAATAAGTACCAACTAGTGAAGTGTGATGGCTTTTGAACGGTGATGGTGAATAACACGAAAACGTCTGAGAAATTTAGGTCGTTCCGGAGATGCGGCACGGACATGAAAAGAATTCTCGAGACGACACTCACCAGATGTCACTTCACAACGGTTAGTTAGCTCGTCTCAGTGCGGCGAATGGGTTAGTAGAGCCCCCAGGCGTCGCACTCACCAACACATTTCGAAGTACTCCATAATGATAGTGGATAATTGTAACTAGGTACATGTGTCCTGAAGTGGGTAGGTGGCGAGGAGGGACGGAGCGCGCGTGCAACGGACGCACCGCGGACGGCGTGTGCTTGCTGCCGCAACACCGCTCCGTCGATGTATTGTGACGCAAACGGGACACATCCTGACCGCAAACCGCTTTACGACCGCTTCAAAATGCCCGCCGCCCCCGTGGTATATACATCGATGTAAATGCTGTGATGTTACCCTCTAGTTGCGATACGTACCTTTGGTCCCCGCCTTGCTCTTGGGCCCGGGGGCATTCCTGCCTCGGCCTGAGGACAGGCGTCAGCCCCCATTTCTCGACCAACTCTATACGAGCAATGGTGGCTGCTCAACGTCAATGTGTCATCGGCTCGGAGCAGGTGCGGTGCAGTGGGGACGCGGCGGAGAGGCCGGCTGGCCCGCTGCGCCCCCCGACCGGCTCGTGACGCGCGCCTCGACCGCCACCTTAGTCGCGAGCCATGCCCATGCTCGTTCCTGAGGCCTGTCGCGCTGCACGTGCACTCGTTCCCGCGCTACGCCTGTTCCTCGGTGTTTCGCTCTGCACTGCTCCTCATAATGAGCTCAGATGAAGGAGCGAAGGATCACCGATCGCATCGCGCTCACCCGAAGACACTGCGGCACGCCCGTACGACGCCGCGGCCGGGCTGCTGCCTCGCGCACCGCGCACTCGCCGTGGGCTGCGCAACTTTACCGCCGAATTATAGGCCCGTCTCAAGCGCGCGATCAGCACCGCAGAACTCGATTTATCACGTTAAGGAGATACTCATTAGTTAACGATTAACGTGATAATACGAGATAATTAGATATATTAATTAGGATATGTATAGGTGTGCGACCGGCGGTCGCGTCCAGTGGCCGTGATGACGAGTCCTTACGTAATACGTATTCGGAGCGCGTGTGACGGCGCCTCACCGGGTGCGACGAGTCATGATCTCGACAGAAAGCCGCGTGGCGGTCGCAAAGCCCCGACAAACGCGTGTGCTGCCTTGTCGCGACGGCAACGTACTGGACGGAAGAGGGGCGCGCGTGCGTCCCCCGCGCCGCGCCCCTCGGGTGAGCGCTCACTCCGCGCCGCCGCCGCCGCACCCCTCGTCCCGCACGCGTATCGACACCGGCCGCCAACCACTGCATCGCGGACGCGGCCCAGCGGGCGGGGGGCGCGCCCCGCACCTACCACGCGCCCGTCACGCCGCTGCACGCAACCCCTTAAGCCCACTACGTAGTTTCCAGGAAAACATTCGCTTTCCATGCCCGTATTAATACTACCTACTTCCTGGAATTTAATTCACTTTTCATCGTTTACAGCTGTTGGCATTGAAATGATTTATTTTGCAGCGAGGCAAAAGTTTCATACAGTACCTACTTACAGTAATTGGTCAAGATATTGCGGATAAAATGAGGTGCGATAATGTGCCAATTTACAGGAGGCAAATTGTGAAAATACAAAGGCGCATGCAAGTCGGATCTAAGTCGCTCTGTAATGCAGATTGTTTCATTTAGATAAAGCATTAAATACACGAGAAGGTTAAATTATCTAGGAATACTTAATCAAATTATTCGGATCAAAGTCTTTCAGGTGCAGAAGAGAAAAAAGTTTACGACGACGAACATAGCGGGGATGAATTTTTGGTTACTTAGACACGCGCGAGTCGAGAGAGCGAACCGGCGCCAATTCAGGTTAAAATTTATAATTCAATAAATTTGTTAAAAAATACCATCTTAATATGTCTAAGTACAAAATAATAAACAATTTTGTGCTTAGACATATTAAGATGGTATTTAAATTATAAACAATTTTGTACTTAGTGGTATTTTTTAACAAATTTAGGTATTGAATTACGATTACATTGATACGAGAGTTATTACGATTCCATTATTTTTAACAGTCGAAAATACAGTATTTTGAAACATTTACATATTTGTTGCCCAGAAGACAAATGGCATTCCCGAAGGAAAATCTTCACTAGATAATGAAGAAAATGAAACCTTGTTTTCTTCAGCTGGATTTGGAAAGTATTACTTCTATAAATCCTACTACTGCAGCCGCCTTAAAATTTTTGTAGATAAGTCAGCGAGATGGGCCGCTAATTCTCGTATCATTCGGTTATAATATAAATATAATATAAAAGAGAAAGAAAATTCTTATTAACACAAAGATGCTAAGTGACACATTTTCAACTAGAGTATTAGTAGCCAGGTATTCAGATGGTATTCAGATCACCTTATTCATGTTGCTTGGTGTGCTCTGTTTACTTACCACATCCAGCTACAAATCGATTATCACAGTGGAACTTCGATGTTTATTTAGCAAGTCTACAAATATTTGTAGTCTAAACCAGACAGAATTGAAATGGAATCGTGTCACCTACATTCTGTTGGTCAACATCAAAGGTTTAATTATGAAGGAATTATCGTGTTTACTAATAATAATTATAGGCATAGAATATGTAGGTAAGTGCCTATGTAAAATTGTATTGTCTCTTTAATTAATAATGCTTTGATTGAAAATGATATGGTCAATAATCTTGGGCGTTCGTTATTTATTTTTGGTCCCATGATTGTTTATTTTTTTGAATTAAGAGTTACACCAAATTTTTCTAGTTGGAAAGCATTGCCACATTTCAAATATATATTTTGATGAAAAACAAGGAAAAATAATTTAGATCCATACTAGACCTAGCTACAGAATCATTATTTTTTTTATACAAATGACTTAGGGTCCCTCAGTTAATAAGCTTACTTAGATAAATAATCTGTGTATTTTCTTTTTATTGGAGTTTATAAAAGGTGTGTTTGTTATAACATATGCTGCAATTTAATTTGTTTCCATAGCGTGCATGGTAAGCTGCACTTACAATATGAACTTAATTAACAAGGCCAATGTTCCCTGAGTAAAATTAATTAAAAGGCTTTCAAGATTCCTTCTTATTTAATGCTTTTCATTTATCACATCTACTCGTATGTACAAGGCTTATCAAAGAAGCCACCAAGTTTATCGAGTATCTACTAAGTTAGTTAAACTGTATACGCAAAACTTAGTTAGGCGGGAAGCGAAGTCACCTAGTCTAAGCCACATAGTTATAGTTTAAACCTAGTGCACGGTTCATGCATTTACGGTATTAGTCAACTCTCTCATCTATACGTATTGGCGTTAGGTAAATGAAAGGAGATCTATTTTTTATACAATAATCAATATTTAGTATAATCATGTTTTTGAGTGGTCGTACATAGGCTAGTCGTTTAAAAGTATATTTTAAGAATACGAGTCATTGTCAACTTTTCGAGCACTTTACTAACCACTGTTTCAATTGCTTAAATAACAATACCAATACAATACAATAACAATATTTTAAATATCGCAGACGTCAACGACAAATATCGAGGCAGTCCAGACCAGACAGGCGGAAGGGAATAACCGATTAGTAATATGCCCGAGTAGCAATCGGTTTATCCTTTACAACTTATTGACCGCACGATAGAATGTCGGCTGTAATTTCGCTGGCTGCTTGGTTTGGCCGTGCCTGTTTTGTTTTTTATTATATGCTAACGATAAGCCTCTAGTTTCCTATACAGTATCAGCTTATACCTACCTAGTAGACAATCACAAAGACAACTTTAAACTGCTCCTGCCTATTATCATTGTTGTTACTGTTGCAGTTTTATCAACATCGCAAGTTTTTTTAAATAATAAACAATTTTACTACACCATAAAAATAATCTAATTTGTTTTTCATTATTTTCCTTTTTTATGACACCCCTGATTAAAGAGCAGACACCTATGTTCATCCCACGTAGGGACGATCCCTACAAGGTACGTGAATCCCATTAAGTACTTATTATAAAGTATTATCAATGTCCTCTTAGTAGCCCTGAGTTGGAAAAGTTCTACCAGCTGTGCTGGAAAAACGCAAACGAGGTAAGCTGCAAAAAACTACGAATGTAGTCGTAAAAATTTAACACTGATGGGTCAAAAATGGGGTACGAATTCATGGGTTCAGCTTTCGTTATGATATTACTTATACTCGGTATATTATCGACTAATACTAGTTGCATCAACCAGTCTCTATCGATGTTTTCACCTTGTCTATGCATGCAAATGTACATACTTCAATTGAGTAAGATAAGTCATACAATGCGTCGTTGTTTTTAATGTAGGTATAGCTAGCAAAATAATACTAATCCCGCTAGGTTAACCTTAAAATTATTGGCAAACCAAAGATTCCACCAAGAAGTGAAATTGTAAATATAGTAAAGCACGAGCTTTTCATAGCTAAAAAATAACAACCTGGAAGCAGTAAATTTTTCAAACAAAGCAGTGTTTTCGCCGGGTTTCTCTGCAAAGTTAAAACATTTATTTTTTCCAGAAATAGGAGCAACTCGAAAGATCAATACGGGAATGAGTTGAAAAACTGTTACTACGGGGAGATTGGACGTATTGGATACGGTGATTTTTTTGGAATGCCTAAGAAATTCATTGTATAAAATTGTCGATTTAATTATTATAGAATTTTATGAAGATACATGTATATTTTTTATAATACTTACCGTATAAATTTAGGTATGTAGCACGAATAATTAAATTGTCTAAGAAAACCTCATACCACTTTCGGTTGCCTGATTTTCCGAAATTTGGGCAAAAATAGTTTTGTTTGTTTTCCATATACTTTCGTGGTCTGTCATGTTTTACTTCTTTTTAATTTAAGGCTACTTTTACAGTAAAATCACCGCACTCTTTCTATTCTAAAACCGACTATTAAGGTGTTGAATTCTAGCTACAGTACTACATAACTATACCTACTCACAGAGTACCGAGTGATAGATGAAGCACTTTGGCCGTTGACGAGATTAATTGTAAGAGGATGACGTTGTCGGCTACGTTTGTTAGAATAATAAAACAAAGCGGATGCACTTGTAAGTTTAGAAAATTAAGTACCTACAAATAAAAGTCTGTATTAAAACTGCACCGAGTGTCCAAATCATCGCTTAAATTACGAAGGTGACCGTCTAAAAAACCAGGACAAAGTCCCACTTTTTAGATTTCGCCGGGGTAAATAGGGCAACCTCCTCATGTATGACGTCACGCCAAACCGCTATTCACTGCAACGCGGTCGGCGCAGCGGACACAAAGCGCATCTAGTTGCGTAAACGTGGCCTAACTAAAACTTAATTATATTTAGATAGAAAATTGTTAATTTTAAAAAAGCATTTAATTTTATGTCAGTGAAAACAAAACATACATCCTACTAATAATAAATATTTTTATCATACTAAAAATAAATATTTTTCCTTAATCCCACTGCGACAAACTAATGTGAAATCAAATCTAAGATTATTTACATTTGTATTAAATTCTTCTTACTTTAAATTTATCGCTTTATGAAAAAAAAAATTACAACAAAATTATTTTTTACGATAATGTTGTAATAGTAGTAAATTAGTACATCAGTGCTTGAATTTAGACAATAATCATGTTTGATGTCAATTTGAAATAATAATTTATTTACATATCTGCGTACCTAACCTTAGTATGTAAATAGTTAAAGTAGTGCTTGAATTATCTTGTATTAGATTAATAGGTACATAATTATCCTATCATACATATTAAGTCTCGAATATGCATGTGACATCAAGTCAATTTCATTCATAAAATGATTGTATGAGGGTAATAGTTTGTCGTGAAATTTCCAACAGTATAATGTATAGATGAGCAAAAAAATGCAATGTCTCTGAAAGCTATTATAATAATGGCAATCCTCAAGCCAACTATACCAAAGTACGTTTGTGGCATGCAACTCCATTTGACCTAGAAATTACGCGGACGCTGAGGTTGGCGTCAGCACGTCTGCAGCCTTCCCACTTCAGCGTCGCACTGCTGTATCATTCCCAAAACTGGGGAGTGAGGCACCCTCGATGCCCCTTCTCCCTTCTCCCACCTTTCTCTCCAACCCATCGGCGCCACGCCGACTCGGTAGTGCAAATTTTGTGCTAACTCAGAATTGCTTCGTAGACTGTGTAAAGTGTGTCATTATGCTTCAGTTTTATCAAGACATTGTAGATAGATACCTAAGTTATATGTCGTTTTATTTTGTCGAAGACATTATTTTATTGTTATTGAGATATATGTTATTATTTATGTATTTAAGAGAAATTATTTTGTTTAAAATTCGAAAGATATTTTTTGTGTCAATATTAGATCTAAATTGAGTGACGACAATAATTGTCATTAACCTAAATGATTTTCTTGACGAATTGTATGCCTTTACAAATCTATTATACAGGGTATCATAACTCTTTTACAAAATAAAAAAATATATTTAAGCCTAAAATATTTATTTTACTAGCACACTGCTAAACGGGAAGCAAAATTTCGCAAACTGCTCGGCTCGTGTTCCCGTGATCGCAGCCATTTCTTGTCTGGATATTCAGAGACATAGAGTTTTTGCTGTACATACCTCTGATTAGTCATCAATATTGCGTTAGTGTTCAAAATAACGTAAAATTAAAGATTAATTTGTTTTATGGAAATTACAAAAAATCTAAACATACTAAATCATTATTATGGCAAATCTAGCTCAAATAAGTATTTAGCTGATATACTTATTCCTCCACTGATATGTAATGATGGCAAAAAGCAAAATCATGGAACACAGAGTAAACATATTTTTGGAACCAATATTACAATTAGAATAAGATGTGATACCTAGAAGATTCCTTTGAATTCCAAAAACATAAAAAAGTATTTCTCTTGTAGGTATAATGCTATATTTGGGTTTCAATATGCTATATTTGGGTTTCAACATGCTAAAAACGAGGTCACTAGACTATTTTGCAAACAAAAGTAAAATTTTTTGGTCATCTTCCGCTGTATTGTTTACCTTTGAGTTCCTACGATGTAGCTTCTAACTTCGAGGCTACGTCGTAGCTTGTTAGTTGTAGCAAGCTACGACTTATCCGTAGCAGATTATGCCGCGCGCCGTAGCTTCAACTCCGCCCTTAGCCGGTGAAGCCGTATAAAATAATCTGATATTACACCACATGCTACGCTATATATAGTTTATTAATGAAATGACAACAAATTTCAAATCTCGGTTTGGTTTTCTACATCAAGAAAATTAACAAATAAATGCATTGCTATTGAAAATACTAAGGTGACATTCTATACTGATAAAATAAATGCCATTTACCTATCTAATACAAAGTAACAAGTTATGATATAACCTAACTTGGTAATCTTTGGAGTATGAAGCTACGTTGTATATTTCTACAACGACAAGAACAACCTAAAGACTACCGACTACTAGTATTAGTACAGAACTTCATACTCTAGCAAGTTATGATGGCATATTTTTAAGCTACGGCACGCCGTGTGGTGTTATAAAAATGTTGATACGTTATACCTTGACCGGCTAAAAGGCGAAGTTTCACGCTACGGCGTAACCTGCTACAAAGGTATGTCGTAGCATGCTACGGTCAACAAGCTACGACGATGGAACCATGAAGTTGGAAGCTAAATCGTAATAACTCGTACAGAACAGCGAAAGATGGTCACAAAAAATATATTTACATTTAAAATAGTTACGTGACCTTACTTTGAAGGTAGTGTTGTTTACAAAAAATTAAAAATTGAACAGTAAAATATAACATAAAATGGCGACTAAGAAAATAGCAGATATAGCTTGCTTTATACAGTTATTTTTAAGAATTCTAATAAATGTTTATTCATGCCGACTAAGGATTATAATATTTAAGGATTTATATAAAATCATGTATCACTTATATAATGTTTTGGAGCATCATGTATCATGACTAAAATCAATAACAAATAAATATGAGATGGTAATAATTTCTATAAATGAATTCGTACTAACTAACTATTGTCAAGTAAAGTGCCTACCTTACATTATATAAGATAGCGGAACGGAACGAGAATCGGGGGAATGAATTGTTAACAAAATAGCCAGATTGGATCAATAACTATGCACTTACCGAACCGCATCTATCTCACAAAACCTTGACCGTTTGAAACCGATTCACTTTGTCTTTCGAAATTGTTTTTTTTTATTTATATTACATTGCTTTAAAATGGTTTGAACTTCGTAAAAATTTAAGATGTTTATTTATACGTACTTACTATTTTGGATATAGGTATATATTTCATTCTCAAATTCAAATTCCTATGTATTTTACAGTAAATCCTATAGAAATGGTGAAATTGAAATTCGATTCAAATAGTATGCTATATTTCAAAAATTTTAAGGTATTGTAAATAATATAATATTATGATAATCAATTTTAACAATAACGAAAAACAGTTAAACAAACGAAAAACATTTCGAACAGGAACGTTGATAAAATATTACATGAATCACATCATAGGACTATAAATTCAAATTACAAATAGGTATTGAAACGCTGCATGAAAATTCGGGATGTAACGTGTATTGAGCAAGCTTTTATATTAGTAGGTAGGTATGTGTGGAGCGGTATCCGCACTATCCGCATTACCGGGGCAGGATGCATCCAACATAATCTACTACTAGCGCCATCTGTATCTGAGCTATTAAACTAAGTGCAGTAGTAAAACCTTGCGCTGGATAAGTACGGAAATCACAGAAGTTACAGTTTTTTTTTACTGAATTAAATATTTAATAATTAATATGTTATTCTTATTTTACAATATGATTAATGCTGATTCTTTTAATGTATAGTGAAAAAAATGTCTAAAATAAGATGGTACCTAACCGAATTATCGTATTCATAAATAAAATCAATTTGTAATGACGTTTGCTTTTGTAAAAAAAAAGAATTTTTTGGCGCTGATTTCATTAAAAAAGACAAAAATTCTGGCACTAATTTTATTATTATTAACTTATGTTTTGAGGCTTCTGCTCTCGTGCGACATCTACAATTTATTTAAAAAAATAAGTATCCATGCACGGTTCGTCCCAGAAACTGAAAAAGGCAGCGTTGAGTAGCTTGAAATCACAGTTCCGCTAGTTGCCGCTAGATGGCAATCATATTACAATTATGTGACAAGGTCATCAGTACCACTATGATTTACATAATTTAATATTTTTTAGGAAGCCGACTGATATTTGAAGACGTCAAGTTTTATAAATAGGATAATAGGATTCAACATGTCTTTACATATTATTATACCAATTTAATATGAAATCTATCTATTTAAGTAAAAATTGTGTAATAAATTTAAAGACCAGTCGTAGTTTCGAAATTCCAGAAAGCTCTAAGTAGGAAGTGTTGCATTTGTTTTTCATTTAAATAAAATTATACTTTATTTTTAAAAACTTTCACAGTTCGTCCTTCGTTAGTTTTTTCGGCCGTAACTTTTCAAAGAAAATAACATTTAAAAATATATAGTTTCAAACATTATGAAGTTTCGATTGTAACATACAAAGGTACCTATTATCTTTTTTGGAAACTATGACACGGTAGGTATAAACTAGGTCACTCACTATTCAAACTATAAAACGATGCACGCGATTCAGGGACTTGTAAATCAACTATCATGTAGTTACGACATGACAAGAAAATTACAATTATATTCGATCACACTTATTAGTTTTTGTTTCTTCGACGATTCTACAGTACGAGTATAAATACCTATATATATATATTCATTCATAAACATGATAGGTACCTAGTTGTGGTGCGGTTAGTGGTTAATAATTAGAATACCTATCCCAGTTTCCTAGTCCTATAGTTATTTACTGTATTCAGTACTTTAATTATTACTATTTAGTATATACTATTCTTTAACAGTTTGTTTGTTTGAACGCCCTAATCTCTGGAGTTACTAGTCCAATTCCAAAAAATATTTCACTAATAGGAAGCTACATTATCCCCGAAGGTTATAGGCTATATATATTACTACTATATATATTTTCTTTACCTACAAATTTATGACTTTTATGACCAGAGAGAATATCGATTTGTTTCAATTGTTTTTAGAATATTGCTGTAGGGTACCTTCTTATCTATTTAGACGTGTTTGTTTTAGTTTATTTAATATTTTGATTTTTGATTTTTGATTTTATTTGTGTAATGTATTTGTAAATTACATTATCGAGTCTTCAGTTAATTAACTTAAAATTGACCAATAAAATGACGACTGCGCTTTATTCCTTTGATCATGCCGTGATATCTCTTGTGTGAGTTTAAATAACAGAATTTTACTCGTTATTTTTTGTAGATATTATGGCTTGTAGAAGTTCAAAGCTAAATTCTAAGTTGGAAATCAAAGCGGTTTCAGTAGAGTTATGAAGTTGTAAGCAATTATGACGTTCACAAAATAATGTTATGTTATGTTAAGCAGGGTATGTAAATCACAATATAATATAACATGTTATCATTAATTTTAAGCAAACTTGCATGATTGAAACATATTTGTAAAAAGCCATCCATACATAAGAGAAAAATGTAAAGCTTGAACAACTACCGACTAACTGTTTCACAGTTTGTTAGAAGAGTATTTTAAACTATGTAACTTTTATGTTAAATAAACATATAAAAAAAAAAGTTGTAAAAATAATTAAGTTTAGGTATATGAACTTAATTATTTTTACTTCACTCATGGCGGCGACTTAAAATAAGTCATGTAATCCAGTACCTACACAGCTGCACATTTCTGCTATTACACAAAGCAATTGTAATCTAATCACAAAGAAAATAAGACACAATTAATACCAAAAAGTATAGGTATATACCTACTAATTATAGCAAGTATCACTTGGGATAATGTAAGGATTCTAACGATATCCCATACTATACAAATCTGTTTAGGCATTTAAAAGTTATGGTGGAATAAATAAACTCACATACTAACATCCCTACGTGAACCCTGAAAACTTTACACTTCTTCTGTAATAAGGTCAAGTACCTACTAAACTTGTCGAAGTTATAAGTAATCCCTGATCTATTTTATTCATTTTCGTACGTATAAAAATATCACATTGTTTATGAATTTGTATTTTACTTGAAGCCGCAAAACCTAAATAATTTTGTTAAAAAGTTAGGATCTTCGACCGGAAAGTTGAAGGACGAAAATAACTACCCTGTAATATATGTAAAGGTACATAATGTACGTACCTGTGCCCTACTTAGAAACGAAATAAGGAAGTTGAAAATAAGTAAACCTTTGAAAAATTAAACTCAAAGTGATTTCTTCAGTTTAGGCTCTGATAAGGTTTGTTTATTTTTAACTAGCGACCTGCCCCGGCTTTGCATGGTTTTTCTGTACTATAATATGTATGTATTATACATACAAACCTTCCTCTTGAATCACTCTCTCTATTGCTGAAAATCCGTAGCGTAGTTTAGAAGGTCTAAGCGAACAGCGCTTTTTTTATACTATGTAAAAAATTTTGTGTACTAAATGATTAGTAGTAGAATAGTTATATTTTTAGATACCTACTGAACCCTAGGATAACTTGAATATTTTATATGTATAATCGAATCTAATTTATTATTTTTTTGACATGTACAGTTAGTTTTTAAATCATATCATTAAAAATGCAGTGCAACGTATTAATTAATTATTACCAAATCGTTATGTAATATGTATAAGCCTACGAATAAATAATAAGGCATAAGCTATTATCTGTTATAAAAACATTTAATGTGATTCTAAAAAAACATGCAAGCTAGTTATTAATAATAAAAAAAATATGTTCGAATCTACGTAGCTTAGAGAGAAAGGTGAGGCAGAGCCAAGGTACGTTGCATGTTGCATTCCGCCCCAATGGCCATCGCCACCTCCAAGGGATCACGCCATACCATCCATCGCCTGGCATCAACCCACTTGGTTGAAGAGATGGTAGATGAACCTTTGGCCAAGAGTTGTGATATCCACTCAATCCATACAAGAGATCAACATAACGGAGTAATACGCTTGCTCAACTCGCAGGTAACAGCTTAGATAATTGAATTGAGGATTTAACGAGAAACCTCTGTGAAAATGGTAAAATGACAGTCCGAGAACTTCACCATTGTATGGACAGACACTTGAATATCTTAAAGCTTCGAGATCATCAACAAGTGAAAGCCTACGAATATAACTCCTCGGCGCCTAGCTGTCTGGCTAGCGCAGAGAAGCAATGTAGACAGGCCTACGAATCTTATATTTACTTATACATACAATAAAGAAGGTATTATCTTCGAAGTTGTTTGTGACGTACAATATTTTTTTGGTAGCGAAGCGTATTATTGTTATTTAATAGAGAGAGAGTTATATAAGTGTCAAACATCAGTCTCAGTATCAAATAATCACAAGTTTTATTATGTATGTTCTTTTAGACGAGAATTGTACACCAAACCAAGAGGTGTCAAGTTTATTTGGCAGGTTGAATGTAGATTGCACATTTAATATAAAAGGGAAGCGTGTCTGACGGAATAATCTATAAACGCACAGCTCAAACCACTGGACGGATCGGGCTGAAATTTGGCTTCACAGATAGCTATTATGAGGTAGACATCCGCTAAGAAAGAATTTTTGAAAATTTTGCCCCTTACCGGAGGTAAAATCTCGTCACGGTTCACAACGAGGTTGAATGTTATTCCAATGAAATTGCTTGAGTAGATTGGAAGTAAGTATCTAATGCCAATTACTCACTGACTATAGTAGTATAGTACTCTGTGGGTTTACTCATTAGGTCATGAATAAAGTTAAAACAATCTACACACACATTAAAATATCATTAATTGTTGACAATCCGAATGCCTCGAGTGGGTTCGACATTCGAGAGATTTTTACATTGCGGGCTAAATTCATTCTTGCTCCATTTCATTTGCACTCGGCACAAGTAGACGGAGTAAGAGGGAGGGATGATAATTGGGAATCAATTTGGAAGGCTACGTTCGGGTGAGGCTCCAGGCTGCCATCGACCTTGAGGTTTTCGATTTTAGACCCGGTGAGTTTGCTAACAATATGAAGATACTTGACAATACATTGTACTCAATTTGTTATATATCTATAATTTTTTGCTGAGTAGTGTGCTGCTGCAAACAGTATTTCATAAGTATTTTTTTACTAAAGCAAAGTGCAGTAGTGATACAACCAGGAATAATTGTGAAGATTTTCAATAGAAAGAAGAATTTAGTTTAAGTTAATAAAAGTTCTTTTGAAAGACCGCTATTTTATTACAATAAAATAATGCTTCGAATTTTATAATTAATCTTAGTATCTTATTTACTCATATTTATGTCGTCTTAAATCAACGTTTTCTTGATATAGTTATTTGTTTTGATCTTTCCCGCTTCGACTTTACGATTTATAATTTTATCTGAACTTAGTTAAAGACAAAATAACGAATAAGGAAGAAATATTAGCTTTTAATTCATATTTAAATAAAAGTATGCATTATCCTTATCTTTTTGCTCAAAGTTTAATAAACAACATAAAAAATAGAGGAATGAAAACATATTTTTTTATAATAAAATAAATCATTAATAGTTTAAACAAATAATCAGATTGTAGTGGACTGAATTTGTGTTGAAACAACGCATACTAAGGATAACAAAGGGTAATCACCGTCGAACCACAATCATTGCTCACTGTCCCCTTGACCTTGGGGTGGGGGTCACACGTGCCTTTGGGATTGCGCAACCAACCAAGCCTATACCTACTTACTCGCTATGTATGCAAATCGTCAGTCGTAATCCGAGCTGGGTGCTATGCAGGGTTGTCTCAACGTAGAAATATCCGATATCATCGACCAAGCTGCCAATTCTCGTGGGCCCAGGCTGTTCTACGGGGATACCACGTAGTGGGCTTAAATTATCTAGAGTTCTATAATATCTAGACCCCACGCGGGACTTTGGACTAGTCCATGACTGACCACGATAGTTTAATTGACTAATTTGATATTTGTGTGTTTTCCTTAAATATACCAGAATTGCAGAAAATGGAAGCTCAGTATAATGAAGTTCATTACCATTTAGTTACGCGGTAGCTGCGTTGAATAAGTTTATAAACAGCTACCTACTAAGTATTTATTTACATTATATTAATAAGATTAAAAATAGTTGACTCAATAGTATTCAAACGTAGGTATATTTATTGCAGTTTACTGCAGTCTATTGTTCCAGCTTATTGTTCAGATTTCGTAGAGCTCGGCGTAGCAGTGCTACGAGATGAGCTACACTTATGCTACGCCAACGTGAGCCAGTAGTGTAAAGGGATTAAATTATAAAAAATGATAAGCTTGTTTTTTGCAAATATGTAATTATGAAAATTCACAAACGTCATCACAACATAAAACGATGAGATGAGATGTGATGGAATATAAACTTTAATAAAAAAATATTTAGCTTTTCAATTTGAATAGAACTAGGTACTTACTACTTTAATTTGTGTTTAGTAAAATCAAAATAAGGTAATATACTCGTATTATTGCCCAAGACACAACATCAAAAATTCAAGTACATATTTTTTTTTTTTTTATTATCAGTACATAACATTAATAAATAAAACCTAACCTTTGTGAAAAACCAAATACTTTGCCAAATCTAGACATTTTCGACCCAGGATGAATATAATTTTGACCAACTAACTAACGACTTAAACCTAAAAAAGTGTCCGAGCTTATTTAATTTCAACCCATTTAAATATTATATGCCTATCAAATATTTACTAAATTATATATATATTTTTATTATGGCCGCCACATATAGGCCTATGTTTGACCACAATCTCACCGTTTTCGGCCACGTCATGTGTAAAGGAAACTGGCTCTGAAGTGCAGCTGTCGGAACACATAGGAAGGTGCTTGGCTACAGATTTTCAACTTGAGGGTGGTAGCCAGCCAGTCGGGTACTACAAATTACCCTACCACCGTGATATGGTTTCGAAAGCTCTAGCTTATTGTTGGATTCGAACCCGTGACGTTCGTCTCGGTATCCGACGTCACTAGCACTAAGCTATTATCGCCTAACGTCAGGTTTTTACCCTGATACTCGATAACATTATGTTACTGCAGTTCAGAGTTTTTACCGCTCGTGTACATTTTAACGGCGGCTTTATTACATTCAGAATACGACAGCGTAAATAGCCGTTTATCTTATGTTGGTTTCAAACTGGAGTTAAATGCCATTTTAAATTGTGCTTTGTTATTCTGTAATTTATGACGTTTTTGAAGATTTAATTTTGTCGTTTTCATTAATAAATTAGCGACAACATTTGGTATTATTTGTAGAAGTAGCTGTATTGTTTTACAAGAGAAACTGTACGAAAATCAAGTACGTATCGTACTCTCGCTTGTTGTTTCATAGCTCCCTTTTTTGAGTTGCCTGTTGAAAAGTCAGTAAGCAATACTTGTATTGCGTTAATCGTTTAAGAAATCTTAATAATAATTACTATTCTCATGTTATTGTAATATTATACAACGCACCATGTCTCTGTTTCTGTCTGTTAATATAAATTCCTTTTTTTCCTTAGGCGGTTCTCTTTTTGGTAAAAAGTTTTTAATTTTATTTTTCTTCAAATTCGATTTTCCTGGGATAACATCAGCAGAACCTAACTTGGTGACAATAGGACCATCTCAGGAAAAAAAATCAGGACAGTCAGTAGGCAGAGATATCCGTCAATATACACAAAAATGATACCTACGTACAGTCGAACATAGAACCTCCTTCTTTTTTGAAGTCAGTTAAAAAACATAAGAGATACAAGAGGTTTTGTAATTTCAAAGTAGTCCATTGCTTGTTTCAACCAGAAATTATTCGTCATGTTTATTGGTCACGACTATTACTCGTAATAACATGCCATATATTAACAAAAAGATGTGACTTCATTAAAATTAGTTTTGTTTGTAAAAAACAGAATGGGCACAAGTATGTTTATAAGTTAAGGACCACTCCTCGAAGACTGACGTGGTTTTACGCTCACCTTTAAGAATAGCTTACCTGTTCAAATCTACTTAACTTATCATCAAAATCTAAAATCTTAGATCTCCTAATAATTTGAACTGATTGGTCAAGTAGTAAACGTAGACACCGTCGTCGTCAATCAGTCACTGCAGGCCACGAACTTAGACGATACTTAGTAATGGGTCTTGTCAAATCATAGGTAGGACGCGGTTGCATAGCCTTTTTAATTTGAATATTTTTCTATACCACTAATGAAAAACTGGAGGTGGAGGAAAAAGTATGCTGAACGTCGCCCCTTTTTTTGTAATCTTCTAAATATCAGTTTCGAGTACTTACGCCTCAGTGTTGTCATCTCTGGACTCGGAGCGCTCAGCGTTAGCCTGACCGCGGCGGTGTCTCGCCCTCTGCTCGTCGCCTAGCCCGTAGAGGCCGGCTACCGCCGCCATCTCGCCACTCTCTCACCCCCGTAACATACTCACTACTTTATCACTCACATAGTCATTAACAAAGTAACACTATTCGGTAGTAGATCACACAAATATCGCATGTCTCTTATATATTATCTATTTTAACTATTTCGACGCCGGGACACATCACTCTTATTAACTATTTAAATTAACTAATTTGGACGCATAATTTGGTACAGTACATTAGTGCTACAACATTTTGATCACAATTTTAATTATTGTATCTTGTCATAAGTAATTTTATTGGAAATTTAAGCGACTTTCTCAGTTAAATTTTGTATTAATTGTTACGGTGTCGGCTCCCACAGGATATTGTTAGTGAGCGCGGTGGTTTTTCTGTTCTCGTTATTTGATTGCTGCATCTGTTGAGTTTAGGGTTTTTTAATTTTATTTCGGGTCAACCTTGTTGGGGTTTGGATGGTGGTTCCTGCGCCTCATTGGAAAATACAAGGAGTATATACGAACGTTAAAAAAACGTTTTATTAAAGAGCACGGTTTACAAATGGACGTATGCAAATGAAATTGTTTTAACTGGAATTAATGTTATTCAAAAGTATTCGCTGTGATGATTTGTTAATTATGGAAGTATACCAACAACATTTTGAATATATCTATCATTCAGTTGCGTTTAAATACTAACATAATGATGACATGTGTACCAAACAGTTTAAACTAACTTCATGTTTCTTCAAAATATCATTAGTCGTAGTTTTTTTAATTATTTTTGTAGTTTTAATAGTTATACTCGTATTAGATCCATACAATAAAACAAAGGAAATACCTAATAATATAAAAAATAGAATACTCAGTATTCGATTGCGTAGTCGAATGTTAGTTATCCGTTATGCTAAAGGTCTATGCGAAGTCGATTCCTAACCAAGACAAATATTTAATTTGTTTGTTCTGATTCTGGGTATTTTTTCTATACCAGGTGATTTTATCGTGCAGGGTATTTAAATTAAAATGAACGGTGATTACAAAAATGTAGGCAACTTATATGTTTAAATTTAATTAATAAAATTGTATATTGAGTTTGAAATGAGATTTTTTTTGTGGCGCAGTCTGGTTTTAAAACTCGTTCGGTATTTAACATCAGAATGATAGAAAAGAGCAGACAATTCTTGAAACAACTCGGGATATTTTTTAGCTATGATTAACGCCTTCAACAACATTTACCCGTACTTCATTGTAAGTTTAGACGAACGACCGACAGTCAGACGATGAGTTAGATGCTGGCTCCAGGGCACAAATTAAAGCTAGATTAAAGCGGTGGCTAACTGGGCAGGCATTTTATATTTATGACTATGTATTTAATATTATAATTTTTCTTAACTCAGCTTATATTGTTTTAATTATTAATATTATAATTGAGTAGGATATTTATTGTGAGAATTAAACCTGTAGCTTATCGTTATATTAAAATACTATGAACTAAAATTAAAACCATCCTTCACCAGCTTTGCTTCAATTTAATATTTGAAAGGATTAAGATTTTAAGAGGCTTTGTAAAAATATTTTTTTCTGTACAAGAACAAATTATAATATTAAAAAGATATTGTTTTTGTTTATTTGGATTGGAGAAAGTAATCTTCGGAGTTACCTGTCGGCTAACTCGGCTATGTTTCATTCCAGGAACGCGAATGAAGTCATTCATAAAATATTATGTAGACGTGAAACTGTGCTGCAATACAGTGTTGTATGCATTTGAATACAGACAATCGTTTAAAGAAGGCCCCAGCAAATATTTTATTATTTATTTACAGCATTTAAAGATCTGTTTACTAAATTATTAAAGAACTTGATAGCATAACCCTCGGGTATGACGACGACGCCTCGTTTAATTCGTTCATCTACATAATTCGGTATATATTAAGGGTTAAAGTAGATGCAGCGTGGCATCGTGAAGTCTTATCACAGTAAATAGGCTTAGGCGCGCAATACACGGGTTGTTGTTTTGCCAAACGATCTACAAATTTTTGGGTTTTTGATTGAATTGCATTCCATGTCGTAAAAAATATCCAGCTTATGTTTTTTATGATTTATTTATGGAGGTCACTAAACGCGGAAATACAATAAATAGTTAAGTTATAAATGCAGATACATATGATCTTTTTACCATAGCTCCAAACATTAAAAATAAAATATAAAAAAATGTCACAGGTGTGACTCGCTATTCAAAATAAAATGTTTTTAGACCATTTTACGTGCAAAAATGTAACTTGATGAAGCATACCCTCAAATTATGTTTATGAAAACCCCGCACGTCAAGGAATACCTGCGTACCGTGTTTGATGAGCCTTATCCAGTGGTCGCCGGTGTGAAACACGAAAATTAATTAAAACTCTAGTAAATGCCAGTGGTTGGACAGCTTTTAAAGTTACACGAATGCAAAATGCAATTATGGGAGCTCTAATGCTTTTTTTAATTTTATCTTCAATCTCGCTGCAACTTTAGATTGTCGAAACAGGACTTTTGGTTCAATGGTCGTGATAATAACGAAAGACATTTTCGTGATTACGTAGCTGATCCCATAACAAAAGTTGTTCGTATTGATGAGTTTCACCCATAAAGCAATCTGGCGAATTATTGCTATGTACCTATAGGATAGATACAATGACACTGTATTATTTATTATTTTATTATAACGGATTGTTTACTTTTTTAGATTTGCTTGCCAGGAACATACGCGATACCGGGGGATTTATATGTGCTTCCTACCTTCTAGAGCCCATATCTATTGGGCTAAAGTATTTTTTTATATAGATCTTCAACTAAAGGCACTTTTAAAACACAATTGCTGTATTGTTACGGTGTGGGGCTTTGCTACCAACTCCTCACGTCGCAGAATGCATTTATAGATAAATGATAGATATCTTTGTCTTTCAGAATAAAATTTTACAAAATACGAAGCAGGTACAAAGAAACACAAAGAAGTAGGTACAAGAAATAACTTTAACAATGAGAGAAATAAAATTCTAACTTGTAAGAAAACTAATAAAAGTGACTAGATATAACTGGGAAACTCTGATTCTACATTTATAAAGTGAGTTCAAACTATAAGGGCTAATAATAACACATCGCTACAGACGTTACGTCGAAATATGTAGGCAAACCACAGCTAGGCGTAGTGCAGTACCTACATACCATACCAGGAATACTTTGCATATCACGCTTGTTATATAAAGACAACATGATGACTCACATGAGAAGTACATTTAATTGAAGATAAACTTTTAATCCCAATAATATTATTTTGGATGTAGTTTTAAGGTTTAAATAATATTTTTTTGGATGTAGTTTTAAGGTTTAAATAATATCAAAGTCGCGAACTTTATTCTAAGTTGCATAGTATCAAATGTTTTCACTAAATTGCTAGGTATAAATTGTATAAATATTATTCCATATCTCGGTCTCTGAGGCAATGTGGAGCTGCCGGCTTCGATAACCCCGTCGCAAACAAACTCCTGACCGTTATTATATTTACTCGCCAAAGGATGGTTCTATAAATCGTAAATCCTTAATAGGGATTCGAATTCTTAGTTGTCATATTTTAACAGACCTTATTTTTTTGGCTGGTATTTGAGATTTCTATGTGTACCTTTTCAGGAATTCTTTAAGAATTACATTTGGGTCCTACATATTGGTTTAATATTTCAGTAATGGCATTCCTCACTGTTTAAATAATTCTAAACTATTAATCGAAAAGATCTAAAATTATTAAAAATCTTATCAAAATACAAATTTATTTATTAGATTTAAAAAAACATCTGTCACATATAGTAGGCTACATTATCTGCGAGTAACATAGGCTATTTATTCTATAAAAAAAAACAAACTGCTTAACTTTGGTAGAAAGTATGTAAGTACTTGAGCATTTCATGGCAATTAACTGTCCCAAGTTGTTTGTTGTACAGAAAAACAGCATGTCTCATGTTCTTGTCAATGATATAATGATCAGTTGAACATTTCATCTTGTGGTTAGAAAGAGATAAAAAAGTAGATCAAGATTTGTTGTAGATTATTTTAACGATAGTTCCAGAAGTTAATACCTCAGTGAAGATGTTTTTAGGGTTTGTAAGTATGTAATAAAATAGTGTGACGGCAGTAGCGACGCCTTCTTAGACCACAGTGGCACGAGTTATTGTTGCGGATATAATTATTTGAACTGCAATTCGCCTCTGTATAGGGAGATTTAATTGTAGTTTTTGAATATTTAAAATTGTGATTCCCCCTATATCCCCCGTAAGTTGTGTTCACCCAGTACGTTTAGTCATAATACGTTCACATGTCTTCAGAAAACAATAAGTTTCACCGCAACTACGCGGTTGGCTGATATGCAAAATCATTTAAATTTTACGCAAACACGGAAGGCGATGACTCGGGCCAACCTAATGCAGCTTTGGATACGCTTTACTAATTGAAAACAAACTGCACTGGTGCACAGTTCAATTTGTACCGACATTTGAAATTGATTATGTTTACCTGTACTTATTTTTTTTTCTTAACTTCGCTTTTTTGAACCCCATTAATACATTCTATTATAAATGTGAAAGCTTGGGATGTTAGGATATTTGGATGTCGGTGTCCCAATCACGCGTCAACGACTGATTTGGATGAAACTTGGCACATAGATCAATTATAGCTAGGAATAACATTTATGGCACTTTTTATTTTAGGAAAACATAAGATATGCATGATTATATGTTATATTTGTCTTTCTCCAACTACGTGATGAGAAATAGATAATTTATCTATAATTAACCTGCTACAATATAAAAAAATTACAATGCTAATTGAGTCACAGTACTCCGCAGTCTGGAAGCAATATGTTACGCAGTCATTTACGAGAAGTGTTGCAACTAACTGCATGCACTGCGTTTAACTGGCTAATTGTATTACTTAGTCGATGATCTAGTACTTGCAAATCAAATTTTCTAGTGAGCTACATTACATAGAATATTTCAATTCTAATTAATTAATTTCTAATTTCTAGAATGTTTCAATGTACATTTAACATCACGTTACTCAATGTGGTGGTATTAAAATCGCATCTTTTCTAGAAAGACGCCATAGAAAAACTTAAAAAGTAAAAGCTTCGCTATCCAAAGAGGAAACGCTGCCTTCTGAGAACCTTGCCGTTGCAGCAGCGGCCGCCTCGAGGATTTTTTTAATATGTAGACTAGCTGTCCCGGCAGACGTTGTCCTACTCTGATAATAATTAAACTATGACCTACATACACCTACCTATCTACCACTACCTACCTACATAAACCTACCTAGAGATTATGCTATCCTGGTAGGAACTACAGGCAGCTGAATTAGGCGTGATTGCTCTGAACTAACCGTGATGAACAAATAATCCTATTCATAAATATAGGATCATTAGAAAAAAGTTAATATGATCGTTAAGTTTGTATATAAATATAATAAAAGTAAAACCTTATCTAAATACATAAGTTTATCCAAGAAGAAGTCTTCCTCAGGTAGATTTTAGCATTTTATATAAATATCAACGACGACGACGATTTATTCTGAATTTTAAAATCAATCTCATAATGCGTCGCGCACTTTGTTGAACTCGATCAGTAGTACAAGTCCACAACCAGCGGGTACTGAGTGAGTACGCGTGGCACTGGCACATGGGTAAAGCACTGGCGAGCCCGGCGAACTGGACGCGATTCTGGCTAACATAATAATTACTAATATGGCCCATTTACCCTTTTGTAATTGATTTAAAAGAAAGAGGTTACATTTTGAGAAATTACAAAACACGTATGAATATTATAAGTACTTATTACTCTGAATAAGTATAAAAAAAAAGTATCAGCTGTGTTGGTGGGGCTAAGCTACTCCAACAAAATAAAGTAATAATTTAAAGCTTATTTTATTAACGTATCTTTCTTGGTATCTTTATAAAAAAACAATCCTCTTTATTTTTAATTCACTCGATATGGTACGCGATAAAAAACCCTCCCACACATTAATGTAGGAATTATTTATTAGCTCTATCTATGCCTTAACCCTATACCTATCCTTGAAACTTGTACTGTTATTTTCAAAATTATTCTGTATTATCAGAAAATATTAAATATTTCTAGTAGTTTCTTGAAAAGGTCAATTAGCGACACCACCTATCACGTTGCGAGTCAGCTAGGCAAACATTTGTGTGTATGAACATATATGTTTGTCCTTTCCATGATTTACAAAAAAATATATATCCTTTATTAATTATCTGGTTTCCATAGTACAAGTTCTGTTTAGTGTGGGATCAGTAGGTAGCTCTAACACGATCGTTTGACTTATCGAAACGTGAACTTTGATTTAACATTTTGATACAAAGTGCGCTTGATGCATAAAATTTAATCAAAATATAATAGGAATGTAGTAAGTATTTTCTATTATAAATTGCTACGAAACCCTAAAAAAGTGCCGAAGTCTACACGAATTCCACTTTACCAAGGATTGAATCTAAATTAGAAATAAAATTACAGGACAGAAGGCAAAAATAAGTGCGACAGCGAGCGAAGTGAGATGGAACGGTAGGTTATTCTTGCCGCAATGCGCGAGTTGAGCAAGCGAAGTGAGAGGGTTGTAGCGAGCGATCAACAAGCGCATTATAAACATTAACTAATATCTTTACATTTTAATTGAGATCGTCCTAAATATTAGGAAAAATTCAGAAAGGTAGATAATGAACAAGAAAATAATGTATTTACCTAATATGTTAATTATGTTTCCAATGTACCTAGGTCTAATCCATAAAAAGGACGTAATGTAAATATTATAATAAAATAATTATGAATGAAAAGAGGATGATGTTTTTAAAACTGTCTTTGCAAATCATTTAGACCGAGAGATCCTGCGACATCTTTAAAGCTTTCAATTAAGTTGCTTTTTGGTGGGAATGGATATCTATAGGTATATTTATATATAGTGACAACGTTGTTTTAGTCCGTAAATATACTGAGTATATAAATTTGGAAGCTACGGTTTTGTTCAAATATATTTTTAATTTAGATTAGTTTTATTACATTAAAGGTGTCTGTTATCTAGTGTACCTACTTCCTACGAGCTAGTCTGCATAGCTCCTGATGTTCATCAGAATGCATTAAGACACTAGTTATTTCCCATGGTTTCACCCGGATTCTTGGGATGAAAAGAAACCATGCTATAGGCTTCGAGGATAATATTGCTTTAAAATAATCGAATGAGAAGATTACCTTCTATCGTAATAACAAACACAAACTTTACCTAATATTATTAATAGTATAGATGTCATTTAATTGTGTAAGTGTGGATGCAATAAGGTTCATGTTATATATAATATATATATAATTATAAGTAGGATCTATCTACGTTACGTACCCGATGCGATTCACTGGCGCAATGCACAAAACGTCGACAGACGTGACCGACCGAATCCCCTCGTACCAAAAATGTGGAAGGTTATAAATCCTTCCGGATTCTCTTAACACTACCCATTTGGTACATTATTCTTTTGAATTCGTGCTCTGTTACCCATGGTACTGTGTCGATTTTCGTGTGACATTCGGGACATTATTACTCTTTTCGTGCCATTTTAAAATAAAGCAATTGTGTAAAAATTGGCGTGTCATGTTACAGGAAACGGGGTTGGTAATACCACAGTACTCTCATACTGTGGTAATAGGTAAGTGTTGTTAATTACTAATCATAATATTGCGCTTATGAATTCCTCGTTACGGTACTAATCTATACTATTAGAAAAGTTTATGGTTGCGAAAATATAAAAAATACCCTAATTTTATTTCATTATGTAAGTATTTTTGTCAGCAATGTTAACGTTCTTTGATGAACCTTGACGTTTTATCAGTTTTATAAATCGTGACTGTCATTCTCCGCAGAATAACATCCATATCCATAATAATTAACATATCCGCAAAGTAAAGGATAAATAACAGTGATGTGTCGTGGGATACTTTTGAGACATTCTCAGCTTTGAATTTGATACTGGGTTCCTTTCCTACTCCAACTAGTGGGTTGCATTCGGTAATTTATAGTGTTCACTTGAAAAAGAGAAACCTATAAACGGCGATCTTTTTCCATTGAAAAACTATTTTTTCATTCGAAAGAGTATACTCCTGAACACGAGCTACACTTTCATTGACTTTAAAACAGTGTTCGATTAAAGTTCCTTCATAGATATTTTATACTTTTTAGTGGTTTTGAAGACGGTTCTCTTTTTTTTAAAGTAATTGATTGCCAATAAAATATTTGGAAGACAATTAATGTCCCATTATTTATCATATTTGTATGGTAGGTATACCTATAGTGTGAGGGAACCAAAACCACAAGTTGCTACAGCATCTACGTACTTTACATTATAATTGAGAGGAATAATACATTATCTTCCATTGGTAAGTATGCGGTCTACTAACCAGACTAAACATATATGTACGTAAAACTTATATTTTCGTATCTTCATTTCGCAAGCGATGGTATAGTTCATAACACGCACTTAATCCATACACATCCAATTATAAATGCGAAAGTAACTCTGTTTGTTTGTATGTTTGTTACCTTTTCACGCCTAAACCACTGATTGGATCGCGATAAAATTTCGCACGCAGATAGTCTGTTATAGAGAAGGATATAGGCTACTTTTTATCTCTGTAACGCGGGTGAAACCGCGGGGAACAGCTAGCACACTATAATTATAATGTATATTTATGTGTATACCTTTTCAGTGATGAGTAAAATGATTTCATTGGAGCAAAAATACTAGAGATAGACTAACTGATGTGTAGTCAGTGTACACACACATATTATACCTATATACACTGGTGTAGCGATAGGAACAAATATAAATTCACTAGCTGTCCCCCACGTTCCTGGGATAAAAGTAGCCTATTACCTTCTCCATATTATAGGTTAATGTCTCCATAGTATAAGTTGTGACTATAGTTGACGATGACAAAATTTAATTAGCAGTGCAATCAATCTTCAAGAGCAATAGAGAGAGCTATGCTCGGACTTCCCAGAAATTATGAGATCCGCAGACAAACCAAAGTAACGGACATAGCCTGAAGAATAGGGAATATGCATGTTTTTTTTTATCGCATTTCTTACAAAATATAAAAATACCGTAAAAAACTGTTTCTTGAAGTGGCTGTGGGCGGGGCACATCGCTTGTAGAACCGAGGGCCGTTGGGGCGGAAAGGTTCTTGAGTGGCGACCACGAACCGGAAGACGCAACGTGGGCAGCCCCCCACAAGGTGGACCAAAGATCTTGTGAGGGTCGTGATGAATCAATTTTCAAAGAAAATGTATCGTCATGATATTTTTAACTATTGTATGTATACATATACTCGTATTATTGTCAATATAACTATTTTAAACAAAGTAGGTCATTTTCTGTTACTCATTTATTCATCAGTGTTCAAACCGAAGCATGAATAATATTGGTTGGAATATTTAATTTGTTTGCAACTGTCTGGTGCCACCTTGCATCAGCTACGTGTTTATTGGTTTTGCACCTCAACTCAATAACTCCTAAATTATATTAATTTCTTAAATTTTAATGATTATTGAAAAAAACTTATTTGATTCCAAGAAGCGCTTATTAATAAAAATTCAAGTGGAATGGAGAGTAGGTCCATTCTAAAAGTACAATCTAGAGACGATAATATTGATAATTAATGTTTCAGATACCTCTAGAACAGTTCGTTCAATACAAATTATTCGATAAAATCTACAATACTTTTTGAGTTTTGCGTACGAGTACTTTTAATATACTTATGTATTCCGATGATTAAAGAGCGTCAATTTTCAACGCTCTTCTCTCTCCTCTTCTTATAATTTCAGCTTCAAATTTTGACTATCAATAACTAAATAGAGCTTCTAAGATAAATTCTCATTATAGTGTGGTCATCATTTCATAAAACTACTAGTAAAATAAACTTATATAATCGTTAGGTTTTTTACGATATAAATATACCTATCTCACATATACTTGCATTATATTGCTAATAATAGATAGGTATCCATCGTCTACGATTCCATGCCAGGCTATAAATGATGCACAGGGTTTTACACCTGTTAGGTTTACATGCTATGGTTATCAATTAAGCAGAGTGGAACCTTACACATTTTATAGTTATACTCGGCTCCGAGTATTGTAATTCTAGCCATAAAAATATATTAATAAAGAATATTTTGCACACCCGTGGTCACCACGATTGATATGAATATAATGTCTACATTTATATCTATAGGTAACTTATGAGTTCAATGATCAACTACGAATAGTCATGACCTATTATTATATGAATAAGGAATATTTTTGCACTGCCGTCGTCAGCACGATTGACATGAATATTATTGTATACATTTATACGTACAGGTAACTTATGTGTTCAATGATCAACTACTGAGTCATGACCTATAGCATAAATATGTAGGTATACTATATAACGCGACGATATTTTGAGATAACATCATTTCGAAACCTATATTCGTTTACCTGTAAACGAATATATTTATTCGTCTGACTGATATCACGAAAAAAGATTATCTAAAACTAGCTTTCCGCAGTTTTAACCCGGAAAATCCGAACGATATTTATTTTTCAAATAGCATATAGCCTATGTATGTATATGCTGCTCAATGATAATATAGCATTCTATTAGTAGATATAAATTTTCTAGTAGGTGTACCCAAGATGCTTAGCTTCTGGATGAAAAACTCCCGTCGCCTAATAACGAAGACCCAATGGTGAAAAGAAGTTTTAGAATATTTTTTTATTGATAAAAGGAATAGTAACTAGCTAACTAACGGCCATAAATAAATACCCGTAACATTCAAGAAAGCTTAGGTGACCCGAGCACGTTTAAATACTCTTGAGCCTCGTGACCAGTCCAGAACAGTAATATTGTATTTTTATTTATTACTGCTTCCCGCCGCTTCATCCGCATTCCGGGAATGAAACTTTGCCTATAACACTCGAAAATAATATAGCTTCCTACTAATAAATAAAATAAAAGAATTTTCAAAATTGGTCTAGTGACTCCGAAGATTACCTTTTAGATCCAAATAACAAAAATACCTCTTTTTTATATGTATTATAATATAAAGATAAGTTCACTGCTTCATGGTACTTACCAACTTACATTAGTTTGAAATAACTATCAATCCTTTTAGATTGAACTATAGGTAACAGAGTAGGTAACAGATTATCCTGTGTGGTTCACCGTCAACATTTTAGGGTTGATAATAATTTATGTAAGCGGCTTGCTTGTAGCTGATGTGCTATAACTTTCGATTTTTTTATTATTATTATCTACTATATCCGTCCAATTTGGAGACCTTAATTGATACATACATTTTCTAAACTAAAATAACTACTTAGGTACTAATAATATGGTACATTTTTTCATGTTATTGATACTTATTAAAGTTCAACTGTTCGGGCGAAACTAAGACAAGAGCCATCGATCTGCTGATAATCTGTTACTTCAAAGGTTTCTTGTGGCAACGGAGAAATTTAATTAGCTTAACATTGAATAAATTTAGCGTTCAGTACTAACTATATAAAGGATCACGATTTAAAAAGGGTATGTTCCAGTTCCGTGGGGCAATGCATTAGAAATTATTGATCGGTATCAAGGAGTCGTGTCACGCTCATTGTTCACAAACTCATAATTATGCTCACTAAGTTTCAGGTTGGTTGTCCCTCACCGTTGATGATAAAAATAATCGCTATAATAATCTAAAGCTCAAGTGACATGAACAATAAATTATATGTGTATATACATACATATTATATAAATATTTTTGGTGTTTTAAAAACCAATATTAGGTATGCATCAATTAGCAATATTCTATTAGATTACTTACTAACATCAGTGATTATACTATGATTATGCCCTGTATATACCTACAATAAGCTACCTACGTTGTTTATTTATGTGAATAATTATCTTTATTTTCTCTCTCTATAAATTTTCAATTATTTAGAATCCTACATGACCGAAATTAAATTCACAGCTGGTGTAAGTATATAATTTTAATTAATGTCAGCTTTTATGATATTTACGTACTTCGTTTAACAACGATATTGAAAAAATATTGCAATCATAACCGTTCTAAAATAATTATACATTATGTATCTCACGTGACCAAAAACGCCGAACGCTATTCTTTCTTTTGAGATACGTCAGTATAGTAGAAACACGGTATCTAACACAAGGCCATACACATTTTTGACGTTTCTATTTTTCTGCTTTTATGACGTTTCATTGCTTAATGCGATATTATTTATGGAAATAAAAAAAGCAGTAACTATCGTTTTTATGAAGCCTATTAGCTATTAGTGTTTTGCTTCAGTGGTTACTTGCGAAGTGGAACGAAATACTTCAGTGACATAAGTCTGTATTTGACGTTGACGATACCTTAGAAGAGTACCTACAATAGAGTGGGTGACGTGCGACTGCTTTTTTCTTGAAACTGCAGACTAATTTTAGTACAGTATTTTTTATAATGTGGCGTTGAGAAAATTTACCTAGGTACATCATATTTAATTAATTACTTTTAGCATAGCAATAAATATACCAAAGTAAGTCATATTTTCTAATATAACTTAGATAAAATAGCTATTTTTTTTTTATAATCAGTAATTTTTATACATTATGAAGGAAAATGTTAATGGCAACAAATAAGGTTCTTTTTTTAAGCGTTTGATGAGTCGTTATTTTAATGAGTAACTTAATTGCCTCATTAAAGTTTTTATAATATTAGAAACCTTTAAAATATTAAAACCGCCCTAAAGTTATACACCAATTTGTACCCACTCTGTCAATGTATATGTGATGTCCAACAATACTATGTAGCCAAGCTCGCATTACAGTCTTCCAAAACGCCAAAAAGATCAAGCAATCAAGAAATTCCAATTTTCTGACGTTTTTTGCTAATTGCAGTTCAGTAATTAGCATAGGTCGTATTTTTGTCAAAGTGTGATTCGCGATTGGTAGTATATTTACTTATTATGATCAATAACAAAATAAATAAACAACATAATATTTCTCAAAGTTATATTTAAGGGCTTAGATCTATTACCTTTTGACGGTCACGTTTTCATAAAATAATACCTATTTAAAAGTATACTTTGTTACTGATGTGTGGACTGTATGTTGAGAGCCTCCTGTTATCTGCTTTAGCCAATTCTACTAATAAATAAAACATTCACGAAAACACAATATTACTCTTTATGAAAAGAAATTTGACAGAACTCACTAAACAAAAACCAATATATGAAAATGACTGTGTAAAAAAGAAATAAAACTTAAAACTATGAAGGAGTCTGCAACACACTTTGTAAATCACATTTTGACAAACATTTCTGACTATAGCTGCCAATTTGCAAAAGTACGTAATCAAATTTAAATTAAAGTTTTGGATCTTCAAAGGTCCAGAACTGTTTTTAAGTCTCACTGAAATTATTTATAATTACTGAAAACCTTTGTTTAATTAAACAATTTGCAAGATTTGATTCTTAGACAAATACTAAGCTCTTTTCACTGTAGGTATAACAGATCGCATCTGAATTTCAGAAGAGCTTGCATATTCAAGCAATTAATCCGGAATAGGCAAATTTCCTAACACAATTGATACAACACAGATCGGAAGGTTCATAAATTGTTGATTGTGAAAAATTATCGACAAACTATTTGTATCACTATCACTTACGGATATAACACAAAGCTACAGGCAGGTGACAGGTGTTCTGCAGTCGGTTGGTTAAAATAGTTTTTTTTACCAAAACGCTACTTCGTTAAAAATTTAACTTTTCTATTTTTATTTACCGCTGAATAATACCATCTGTCAATTACTATTGGCGTGAATATGCCTTTTACAAAAAGTTTGAAAATCTGTTGAAAGCATCTGGACCACTACCTGCCATCGTTTTATTAAAAATAACTTTATATAGGTAGTTACCTGACAGCGATTTTATTGAAAATTTTAAGTTTTTTATTAATCAATCAGAAAATTAATAATATAATAAGAATAATAATCATCTTCTCCGCAGCTTGAACTTAATAGATCTACCAGATTCTGTTTATATTAGCCTACAGAAAGCTGCAATACAAAACACGTGTAGAATTGTGAGAAAATTCATGCAGATAGAGGAAGAAAATACACCCCCATCATAAATACCCACCACACACTACATTTACTTGGCTTCAGCCCGTAAATGTAGTTAAAACCTGCCAAAGAGCTGAGAAAAAAAAAGAAGACCTATAATAATAATAATAATAAGAGATTGCGAAGAGGAGGTCAGGTTATATCCCACCTGCTCTACATGGATGACCTCAAACTGTTTGCCCCCACTGAATCTCAACTGACAGGCTTACTGAAGGTCACTGAAACCTTCAGTAATTCTATCAGGATGGAGTTTGGTTTGGACAAATGTGCGGTCATGTATGTAAAGCGGGGGAGGATGGTGGAGTCTGGGGGCACCCAGCTGTCAGATTCCACCCAACTGAGATCACTCACCGAAACCGAGACCTACAAATACTTGGGTATGTCACAGGCACTTGGCATCAATGAGACTGACATAAAACAGTCGTTGAGGGAACGTTTCTTGGGGCGTCTGAAAAAAGTACTGAAAAGTCTTTTGTCAGGCGGAAACAAGGTACGTGCCTTCAACGGTTGGGTCATGCCGGTCTTGATGTACTCCTTTGGCATACTCAAGTGGACTCAGACTGAATTGGACACCCTGGATAGAAAAGTCCGTACATTGCTCACTGCTTACCGTATGCATCACCCAAGATATTCGGTAATGAGGTTATATATCCCGCGGAAATGTGGTGGTCGAGGCTTTTTAAATGCTAAAACCCTACATGACTGCGAGGTGTATAACCTCAGGGAGTATTTTCTCCACGTTGTCGGGGGGATGCTTGCGGCTGTTGTGGCAGTGGCTGACGCCTCTATCTTTAGTTAGAGAGAACTGGCGCAGGCCTGTGGTGCTCACTATAGATGATCGCAGGAAGGTATGGCAGGGCAAGGAGCTACATGGAAGGTACTATCGGGCCCTTTATGGCCCCGATGTGGACCTAACAGCCTCCGTGGCCTGGCTGCAATTCGGTGACCTCTTTGGGGAAACCGAAGGTTTTGTCTGTGCAATTATGGACAAGGTTGTGATGACGAACAACTACCGGAGATTTATCCTGCGGGATGGCACCATCGACATCTGTCGGGCATGTCATCGCCCTGGTGAATCCCTCAGGTATATCATCTCTGGTTGTTCGCGTCTCGCAAACGGTGAATACTTGCATAGGCATAACCAAGTAGCCAGGATAATACACCAGCAACTTGCCCTGAAATATCGCCTAGTGACGTCTGAGGTGCCGTACTACAGGTATGTGCCAGAACCGGTTCTCGAAGATGGCCATATCACTCTATACTGGGATCGATCTATCATCACTGACAGGACTATTGTCGCCAATAGACCTGACATTGTATTGATAGATCGCCAAGAGCGCCGTGCAATGATTGTCGATGTTGCTGTCCCCCATGACGAGAACCTCGTGAAGTCGGAGAAAGCAAGTATCTTGATCTTGCACACGAGGTTGACATGTGGGATATTGACACGGCAACCATTGTACGAATAATCGTATCAGCCCATGGCCTTATGGCCAAGAGCCTCGACAAACACCTCAAGAGGCTCGCGTTAGGTAGCTGGCTCAAGGGCCTAATTCAGAAGGCAGTGCTCCTGGAGACGGCACGCATAGTGAGGAAGTTCCTCTGTCTGGAGCCTTAACCATCGGTATCTAGGACCCTGTTCCCGATGCCGGTTGGATTCTGTTTTTTATATTTTTAAATGTATTTTTTTATAGATTATATTTAAAAATGTAATTTATAAGATATTTATTTAATAAATGAGATAATAAGTCACTTTATTCTATAAATATACAATATTTACAATTATTTACAACAAATATACAAACTATATATATAAAAAAAATCCTCGAGGAGGCCGCTGCTGCCAATCAACGGCAAGGTTGATTGGCAAGGCAAAGCTTTGTATGGCCAAGCTAACGCGTTGGCGGAAAAAGCTCCCCGCCCGCCGGTCCCCTGTGACCTCAATTAATTTTGAAGATAATGTTCGAGAAAATATGCGAGCCTCGGACCCTCAAGGACCCATGGTCTCGACCGCAAAAGGCAAAAATAAATAATTTGGGCCAATAGAAGCGTATTTTTTGGATTTAGAATTTTCCGCACCAGCTGCAGCCGCTCCTGCAACTCTACATGTCGCTGGCAAGTGAGATGGCGCAAGTGTATCAACACATGTGGCATCCCACACCAACGACTTACCGATACTCCATGGGATCAAAGACATACCATCCGGTCTCTTGCCATCGCCACGCATAATACCGACTGGTTCCAGTACAGAAGGCACATTGGCGACAACAAGAGCCCTGCGGATAATAATTTTATTTGATAAAAAGTTTACAGCAATTGTTACATAAATGTTCAAGATAAAAATTTAAACAAAAATTGTGTAAATGCTCGATAAAAACTAATTTATAGCTAAAAAGAACAGAAAAAAAAATAGAACATTATGCATGGAAATAAAATATTAATTCATCAAATTGGCTAGCGGTCTGCCTGAGTTAGGTTGGTTAAACCTGTGTTTCAGGCTAACGCTTACTCATCGGTTATTTAGGGGCGTAAGCAATAATGGTTTAAGTAAGGAACATAAAAAGATTTACAAAATTGGGGAAAAAATACGCATTGCTAGAGGGACTGGCGTCAGAAAAGGGAATGATGGTAATTTATATTTTAGCATTAAGCAAAATCCTATATGTGTACATTTATTTATATTCATATATTATAATTAAGTTAATTAACAATCATTTTATAATTTCTAGCAACTTTTCTGTGTCTCCATTATTTAATTTCATAAGTAATCTGTCAGTATGATACTGCATTTTTTATAGTTTAAATTATGTATGTTTAATAATTGAATGGTATGTATGAAGAATGTACTTTTAATGTAATCTATGTAGTTTAAAGGTATTGCCTTTAAACTATCAATTCTTTTCTGAATCTAGGAAACGGCTCCAAAAATTTTCATGAAATTTTGTATTCATAAATTTAAATTTTCGGGGGAGATAAATTGATCTAGCTAGGTTTCATTTTCAGAAAATGTCGTTTAAAAAAAAAACGATCAAAGCTCGGTCAACGAGGTACTGTATGTGAAACGTTCCAAGTCTCAGTGAGGATGACAAAACCGGACCGACGACCTAAAGAAGACGACTGGGACAGACTGGATGTGGAAAGCGGAGGACAGGATGTTGTGGCGCAGCCTGGGAGAGGCCTATGTCCAGCAGTGGCTGTGATAGGCTGATTGATTGATTTGTTCTGTATTTGTTTGTTAATGAGCATCATACCTTAATATATCTAAAAGTGACTTAAGTAATTTAAGTGTCAAGTTCAAGTTTGTCGATAGTACAAACTCTGCTTAGTTTGGCATCAAATAAAAGGGTGTGAAGAAGTCCTAGAATGTTATTATTTAAAAAAAAATACGAAAATTGGTGTGAGTAGGTAAACATATAATATATCGTTCGACACTGATAAATAAATGTGCATTATAAAGAAAAAATCAATCCTATGTGGATGAAATGGGGAAAATTGGACAGGCCGATTATCCTGAAGATTATTTAATTGTAAAGGAGCATTATATAGTAACTATTACTTAATCTATGGTATAACTAGTGTTCTAACTAAAAATGTTGTACCATAATTCAACTCCTTAGGTTAAGTTATTTTCATGGTGAAACCGGTTTTGATGAATTTTAGCGGAGTTAAGCTTAGTTTAGAAAAATAGGACAATTTGTTATCCCAGGACAGGAACGCAGGTGGAATAGCGAGGAAGAGCTTTAAAGTATTCCTATAGCAAATAATGTATGGTGCTTTGATCATGCTAAAATAAAATATTTAGTAGATTAATACGATAAGAATTTTATAAGTATTTGTCTTTTTTACTATGTATAGGCTTGTGACCACAATCTCACCATGGTCAGTGATGTTGTAGCATGAAGGTGTTGTGAAGGTGGTAAGCACAAGAAACCTAGTCTAGTCTAGTCGAAGTAGCTTCAATATTGATTGCAAGAATGATTGATGACCGCGGTTACCACCAGGTGGGTCGATGTTGTTTGCCCTCTTTGTTATATAAAGCAAATAAACAAATGTACAGAAAGAGAAGTTAAATGAACTCGTGTTACAATTATAAAGTGCTAAATGCACATAGTACCTACCGACCCTTTTATATTTTTTGGAAAGTATTCATTTGAATAACTATAAAATAAAACACTAGGTAGGTACATCAAAATTTGTGTAACCTGATTTTATTACTTTTTTTAAAGAGCAGCTTAAAAATGGTGTATAATTTTAAAAGTTTACGATTTTCCGTGAATTTAAAACCCTGACTAAAGCGACGATATATCAAACTTTTATCTCAAGGCTCTGGACTGGCGCCCTAAGGTCTCAATGAAGTTGGCTCGAAGCCAGCTCTACTTAGGGTTCCGTTGAGGAAATATTATCCTATGCTGTAATAAGTACCTATAACATTGTAAATAAGCTAATAAGATCTATACTTTTGTTCATAAATTATATATCTTATTAGCATATTTACAATGACTAAGTTAAATTAAACATATAAACAACGCTCTGGTGATTTGTACATTTGTTTCGTTAAAAGGTCAAGTTGGGGTTATTGACATAATCTTTATAGGTACTAATAATAAAGCTAAAGAGTTTGTTTGTTTGAACGCGCTAAATTCTGGATCTACCAGTCGGATTTGAAAAATTCTTTCAGTATTAGGAGGCTAAATTATTCCTATTATAGGCTTATTATCCAAGAAACGTGGGTGAAAGTATTACCTACGTTATAATACAGTAGGTAAGGATACAAATGATAGTTGATTTAAAAACTCTCTCAATAACGAGATGCGTTCGTTTGTATGCATAAAAAAAATGTACTTACGTAAATGTGTGAATGTGGATTTGTTTTTATGATGCTTTATTTCTATTTGCCTCACTATAATTGTAGTTATTGTAGACGCTCGACGACCAGGATAAAAAAATCAATAACGCCACGCTTCATAAAAACTTAAGCGAACGGCTAGAGCGTTACGTAGGTAAATACGTGAGAACAAATAAATTCACTGTAGGTCAACTTTTATAATATCTCTAAATGGCATGTTAAAATGTTGAAAGTATTTATTTTTGCTCTTCTGTATACGTAACCCCAAGGGGCCTCTTGAACCCACACGTATTAAATGGCTAGGTATATATATATATATATGTTTATAACCGGATAAGTATGAGTCTGCTCGCGCACGAGGGTTCCGTAAAGAAAAATCGGGTTGAAGGACAAACTTAATATTGTGGTTGAGCAAATATTCTCTCATACACCGATATACGACATGATCAATACTCCGAGTGCAAATGTAGGTAGGTACCTAAATTTGTAATCGAAAAATATTGTTTCTCATATGATATAACTACTTTACTTGGGCTGTGAGACCTTAAAAATCATCATTATCATATCAGCCGAAAGACATCCACTGCTGGAAAAAGGGCTCCCTCAAGGATCGACTGCCGCCTTACTTTTGCCAAATTTTACAGAGACAGAGAGGGGGACAACCAAGTGATCCTATAAAGGTTTAGTTTTTTTCTTTTGAGGTACGGAACCCTAAAAACTGACTAAGAGCTAGTCGAAATTGTGCAGAGTTTTCCGGACTACCACACAATATAGATTTTATTCAGAAGATAGACTAGGTTTGTTGGGGAATATTCTCCCATACTTCCATCAGAGCCAGTTTTTGGTCCTTAATGGAAGAATGATGAAAGACAAATTAAATTCTTATTGTAATACTTTTTATCTCGTATACCTAATCTTGTGTACTTTATAAATTATTGCAATTTTAAAAGTGTGGTACTAAGTTTTGAAGGCCAGTGTATTTAGACGCAATGAGTGTGTGGCCGTTTAAATACTTATAGAGCAGGAAAAAAATATATTAAACATGCAAATTTTGCGAAGTTTTAATTATCTATTAAGGTAACAAAAACAGCCGTGATAAACATAGAGAAATAGAGTTGACTTGGCAATTGTATTCCATCTAATACGGGAGCCGTAAAAATTGAGGTATAACAAAGACTTTCAATTGTGATTAAAATTGGTACTTCCTGTGTCATAGGCTACTTTTATCCCGGGATAGCGGGTAAAACTGCGGGGGACAGCTAGTATAAATATAGGAGCTAGGTTTTCATACTATGTAGGTATAATTATTATATTTATAGCCTATCAGTTCAATGGCAGTAAACTATTAAAACTTTCACTATATTACGATTGATAATGATCTTACGGACATGGACATGGCCTATCTAATCATGTCCGTAAGATCATAGATAGGTATCACAATTAACAATAGAGCATTAATTGTGGCGAGTATCATCTGTGGTCGTGTCCTCTGTGGTCATATTGGAACATTGATTTAAAAACCCATTTACTCGTTATTACTTTTAAAAAAGTAAGATTTGTTAAAACCGATTTTATTTATACCAATCATTTGTGTTCGTTTTCTTTGAATTTGGGTAGAAGTACGTGACTGTAAATCTATATTATTACTAATAATGAAGCTGAAGAGTTTGTGAGTTTGTTTGAACGCACTAATCTCGGGTTCTACCAGTCAGATTCGAAAAATTCTTAAACAAATAGGAAGCAACGTTATTCCCAAAGGTTATATTATACTTAGGCTTTTTTAACTCGGGAACGTGGGGGATAGATAGTAAAATATAAACTGAACTGAAACTGGCGCGCCCTCCAAATTACTAATTTTGGAGGGGCCTGCCATGTTTTCGTAGTTAATCTCTACAAAACAACGATTTTCAGTTATGGCTGTAACCGCGGGGTGGAGAACTAGTTAAAAGTCTAATTTGATAAAATGCTATGAAATTTTTATAAGAAAAGAGGAGTGTAATCATCTATTACTTACCTATTAGAGATGAGGATTCTAGAGTCAAGAACAAAATCAAATCAAAATCAAAAACTCATTTATTCAGTTTAGGCCCTGGTAAGGCACTTATGAATGTCGATAGTTACAATCCTTACAATAGACTCTAACACCAGTTCAGAGCTCTTTATGTATGGGGTACTAGCTTCCACCCCGCGGTTTCACCCGCGTTTCCGAGGTGTCTTATGTTTTCCCGGGATAAAAAGTAGCCTATATATTATTCCAGGGTATCTATCTATGTGTCAAGTTTCATCCAAATTCGTTCAGTAGTTTTTACGTGAAAGAGTAACAAACATTCATTCATACATCCATACTCACAAACTTTCACATTTATAATATTAGAAGGATGAGTATGATAGCGCAGGTAGATACTTTCTAGCTTCGTAATTAGTTCAGAGTTCAAAGCTTACGTACGCATACTCTTTCTGTGGGTAGTGTATTTAGGATCGCGCTCGCGGTATAATAATAATAAGTACAAACGGAATTCTCGGGCCGTGCCATCTAACGGTCGCGCGTAGCGCAGTAGCGCCTCTGGTGCTATTACATGAAAACAAAATGAACTAAACCTTGCTGTAGTAGCACGTAGTTTATGATACTCACCACTGTCGCTTTAATTACGCGAGTTAAGGTGGTAACTTCTCAAGTATGGGCGCTAACTTTCTTTAGTACGTAGTATATTATTTATTCTTTGGTACTATCAACATTAAATTTCAAAAGTTATATGAGTGAAGTCCACTGATCTACACAGGGCTAATGTTCAACTGTCAACACTATCTAGGGACCTATATGTGCTGTAGGTAGGTACTAGTCGTTAGCGGCTTTAATTATTTTTTCCGCTTCGGAATACTATTCAACTGACTGGATCAAGTTCGTAAGCAAAATTCTACATCGCTGCACCGACCGTAGCGGCTGTAGCTATTAGCTGCTAACATATTCAATAGGTGCCTACTCTCCATTTAGTTTTTATAAAATATGTATTGCTTGTAAATTAAATAAGTGAGAATATTAAAGCTTATACTTAACAAAAATTTGATGTGACGTCACATAAATTTTTTGCCTATAACCAGCGGACGATTATGACTCTTCCAACAATACATCATTTCTCAAATGATGATAAGTAGTTTAGACACTATGAGAGAACAGATGAACATACATACATACATACGAGAACATACCGGTCAAAATCATAAACCTATTTTTTGGTGCGCCGTAGTCAAATGAAAACTTATCTTCAACGTAATCAAACGACACACACCACTTGTTGGGAAATGTTACAATTAGGAGTCTAAACCCATCCAAAGGATTAAATTAATCGATAGTTTCAAAATCATTTATCAATCAAGTACCATTAACCTTATGAAATAATCAGAGACAAAAACTTACACTCTCTATCTTGGTTTAAGATACCTTAGGTACTGGCCTAACAGTGACATCAGATTAAAATCATTATGAACCTACATGGGGGTGATTATTCAGTTTTTGTCTTGTTTTGTCTTTGATCTATCATTTGTTATTAGGCCGAGTTTAAGTTTTCTCGGGATAAAAAAATATCATAATTGTTATTCCGGGGTTTGATCTAAGAACTAAGTTTCAACTAAATCCGTTGAGCGGTTGAAGCGATTGAGTTACAAACATCCAAACTTTCGTATTAAAACAGTGGAAATATAATTTTGCATCAGCAGCATTCGCCATCGCAAGACGCGGCGTGGCGCGGGCAGCGCGGCGTTAGAGTATCGAAGTTGCTACCCTACTCTTATCTATAATTATCTGTTACATAAAAACAAGTTTCCAACTCCACTCTTTGCAGAGGACTACTATATTGATGATATAGAAATTCACAAAAATATCATACACTTCTCATCAGAAAAATCGAAACACCTTGCAAGTTTATGCTTTGTAAGGATTATCAGAAAAATGTGTATTATATAGGTATATTATTCTGACTATTCCATCTTTTTTATAGTATAGGCACATTTCGAAAAAATCTATTAACATTTTTGACATCCTAATTTTGAGCCTAAATTCACGCATTTTAGTAAATACCGTATGTATGGTAATGGTACGAGAGCGCACTTTAGTAAACCCTACTTCATAAGGTAACAACATGGGATTAGGTTCTGCTGATGTATAGTAAAAAAAAAACTCTTAAAAAAACAAGGTTGCGTGGGCGCAACCTGGAGGGTTTTGTGGAATAGGCAGTTAAGAGTTCCCTTTTTTGGTGCAATTTACCTCATCGAGTAACATATTAAGACCTACTTAGTTAATTCGATAGAAGTCGTCAAAAAACGTATAAAAAAAGTAGGCGCCTCATCCTATCCTGGCACTTTATTCTTAAATGGGAAATAATCTAAAATCACTACTTATTTTCGTAATCAAATCATTATTTTGTATTTATTAAAAAAAAAATGGGCTGTTTGGTGGTTTTGCCAGTGCCCTTATTTATTAATTATATGGAAAACGGCGCACACTTTATTCGAAGTGTGCGCCGTTTTCCATGAAGTTAGGTATTTAGGTACAAGCTTTTTTTAACTTTCCGTGTGAGTTTAGTTAGTGTAAGACTCCATCCCGATGAGAAATTTGGTACACATTATGTACCTAAGTCCATGGATAATATAATATGGTGTCATTGAGAAGGTCTGATGATGGAGATTAATAAAATACAGTTTGCCCTTAACTTATTTCCTCGCAAATATGTTATAAAACGTCGTATGACATACGTGCGCTTTGATAATTACAGCCTCTGCTTTGTTGTAGCCCTCGCCTACGGCTCGGGCTAGCAACATCGCCTCGGCTGTAATTTTCAACTTACCGTACTTATATCATAATGTACTAATAACGTTATGAAAAAAAATTATTACCTGCTTCTTTAATATAAAAATCTTCTGAAATATAAAGTATCAACGCAAAGCAGCAACGTTTACAAAAGTTTGTTTGTTTGAACGCACCAATCTCTGGATCTGTGCGAGTCATCACAAAAAATATTTCACTGATAGGAAGCGACATTATCCCCGTAGGTTATTTAGGTTAGGTGGGTTATTTTATTAGAACATTTATTTATTTTTAAACGACTTCAAAAGACCTCCTCTTTTCTCAATATGTCAGAATCTTTTTTTTTTATTTTATCTATGTAACAAAATCCACAGCTTAAACATGGCATTGCTTTGTTATGTATAATAAAAAACTCACAAAACTCGAAGACATCAGGACCAATTCACATTTTTTTTTTCAAATATTCACCAATATCCGAGGAAGCAAAAGAAATATTGCACAAAAAATTGGATAGTTTGAGAAATCTGAAAGTGCTTATTATCGGATTTTTAAATGAATTTGAAAACACCGTTGTGTTATTGTCTCGTGTTTGTTTTTTTTTAACTTTAATATTATTTATTTATTGTAGTTTGTTTCAAAGTAAACTCGAGACGTCCAGTTTTAGGTTGGTCCTTTCATAATGTATTAAATAATCTGTAAAAATTATAACCACATAAATTTATTTTCAGGTTCAATTAATAAATAATATAAGCTTCAATTAATTCCTCCATTTAAAATGAAAGAAAAAGTTTGATGCCAAATATGTACCAACTTTCAAGTAAAATGTCTGTGGCACATGGAGAAATGCTGTGATATGAATTATGTACAAATTGAAAGAACGAAATTTTTTGGTTTCCGTTTTAGTCACGGAACCATTGGAAGCATTTGGGTGCGCTATTTAAAATTGAATGACTCACAGCAGTACACTCACAAGCAGCGCTTGATACAATTCGTTGCACTGCAATTCATAGAAATTTCATAGTGCATCCGAAACGCAGTGCAGCAAGCACACGCTTGTGCATGGCTAATTCCTTAGTCACATACGTTTATTGAGTCAGATTTAGGTACCTATTGACAATATTGAGAAATTTAACTTTGCTTATTATTTCGGCGCTCGCACACCGTTATTTTAGTTTAATTGTACCCACTTAAGTACATACATTTAAATATTATTAATTATTATCATTAAATTAAATAAAATGCATTTTTTCTTAAAGTGTGAATAACTATGGTTAAAAATATAACAAGCCGTTGTCCGTAGCTCTGTATGCCGTTTTGCTAATGGTGCAAATTCGTAGGTTTTTTTAAAAATAAACACAATAGGAGTTTGGTAGGTAGGTACTAACACATGATAATCATTACTTATTTTACTTTAAGGAAGTGGGTACCTACCTACTGCTTCCACATTGAAGAAAAATTATGGATGTTCTCATGACTACAATAGATTTTTCTTGAGACGCTTCGACCTACGCGAGTTATACTCATATCATGAGCGCTATGAAAAACGGCAGTGGAATACAGATGATCCACAATGAAGCATAGTACCTATTTCTGCACGGATTACTACTGGTTTCTGTGTCTGAAAGCTAGGTTCATAAGTTTTAAGCAACGCTATACGTAAAATCAGACAGCTTGTTCAAAGTTTGACGTTAAGGCAAAACTTTAATATGAAACAGTAGTTAGCCCTAAGCCAGCCTAAACCCAAATGCCACATACAATTACGTAGGTACATAATGATGACTGTGATAATCGCTATCCGTTACAAAGAAGGGGTTTGAACATTAAATTATTTAGTGATAATATCAAAAAAGTATTCTATATTTTCATTGAAATAACTTTTACATTGGAAAGTTTACGATAATGTCTCTTGTCAATCGGCACGAGGCATCTTGAAGAGTTAAGAAATATATCTTTAAAATGAGCTCTTTTGAGACTATTTTGAATCGTTATAACTACGGGAATCTCAAGCAAATAAAAAGTAGAATCGTCAATTCTGATTTCAGACTCACTTCATTTAAGATTTTCTAAATAAAAAAATACTGTAGGTAATCCATGTTTTTGTCGTATAAAGCATTATTATAGAAATTCAAGATTTTGTGTCAAGATTTCTCATTAAATACTAATTCATAATAATTTTCATTAATTTTATCAATAAGTAGTACTTTCTTCAAATAATAGTAGATAGGTTTAAATACTTCAGCGAAAAGTAAGATAAAACTGTTACAATACAATCAATACTTACTACGAGTCATAACCTAATGGTGGGTGAATAGTTAATGGTTCCCACAACTCTAATGAGTGACATAATTGTCATTCACACATTCTATAGTGTTGTCATGGGGGCAGGTGAGCCATGCGACACCTTAGCAGTTAGCCATTTACGACCGCCGCACTTATCATCAACGAGTCGATTGAGATATACCAGGTCAAATTTCTGAGCGGGACTCGTAGAACTCAGATAGAAATACCGGAAAACTATGAACAAACAAAAGCTCTATGTCAGTCAGACGAAAGACCCGAACGTTTCTAACCACCCTTAAAGTTAACCCTAAAGTTCTGCAGTTTAAGAGTTTGAAAATAAATTTGATGCTGACCTTTGCCATTCAATCTTAGAAATCTGCAAAAGATAGTCTGTCATCTGAAAATTTCGAATATAAATCTGCGGATATTGCCTCCTAAAGCATAACAAATATCTTTTGTTACTGTCTATTTATGTGACACTAATTCAGCATTCGGAGCAGAACAACTACTGCAACATTGAATGAGAACGGATCTTCCCGAGGGAGTAATCATTTGCATAGAGATCCGGTTCGCATCAAGTCATTATGGCTAGTTGGTGCTGAAAAAGCAATCGTTTTATGGAAAAAACGACAGGCAGTTACGAATGAATGAGAAATGCAATCACTGTAGTTTTCTGATTATTTTCCAATAATTGCTTAGAGTTGCTAACGTGATTTGTTATCTTTGTAAGCGATTGGCTTATTATGATTGGCATAGGAACTTTTAAGGAAGTCTCAAGTATTGAAGTAGATGTTTTAAATTTGGGTTCTCAGCTCGACAAAGAAATGCACATTTTTTCCTTTATTTGAGGGCTTTATCACTCATATTGTGATAATTTCGTCGCACCTATTCATAGAAAACTGTATCTGCATTTACATTATTACCATGTTTTATGTTATCGTCTTACTCCGTAAATTATAAGTTCAAATCCTACTTGTGAAAATAACTAAAAAGTTGTAAAACTTGTCTCTTTAAAACTTTTGCTATTAGACCCAATTTTATCCCCTTATCGATTTTACTTGAAAATTTATACAGATCATCGTTTTTACAGTTTTATATCGTCAGTATACAATATTTTATTCATTGGTTAAAGAATATATTTGAGAGACAGAGGTTTATTATTGTGATCACCGAAAGCTCATTAAAGCCGTTCTGTCTTTTTCAAAGTTATCAAGCTGTTTGATAAAGCACTATTTGTTAAGTTATTATGTTTTTTTTTGTTAATAGTTGTATTTAACTATCATTTGTTTCTGTATTAATAATTCGTTATTTTTAACATCCGCCCCGCGGTATCACCGCGTTCCCAAAGGATGTTGTTACATTAATTTTAAACAGAAATAAGTAGCCTATGTTATTTCAGGGCAAAGAATTTTCAGGGTATGATCTATCTATGTGCCAAGTTTCACTCAAATTCGTTCAATGGTTTTTACGTAACAAACATCTTCATCATCATCATATCAGCCGAAAGACGTCCACTGCTGGACAAAGGACTCCCCTAAGGATCTCCACGATGGCCGGTCTTGCGCTACCCGCATCCAGCGGTTTCCCGCGAACCTAACTAGATCGTCGGTCCACCTTGTGGGGGGCCTGCCCATGCTGCATCTTCCGGTTCGTGGTCGCCACTCGAGAACCTTTCTGCCCCAGCGGCCGTCGGTTCTACGAGCGATCTTCGAAACATCTTCACATCCATACAAACTTTCACATTAATAATAGTAGTAGGAGGACTTTTTGGCGGGAACTTACGAAGTGACGTTGCGTTTTCGTTTTATTTTCATAAAATCGTGTATTTTGAGTTTTATTGAATATTATCGGTTGTGATAAATTAAAGGTGGCCTGAATGTTACAGTTTTCAACATTGACTTCTCAAGGGATATTACATAATTATCAAAAAAATAATATGATTTCAGAGTTGTTAATTAGCTTTTTTCTTTTTCTTTAATAAAGTAGAGGAAAACTTTTAGATGGAAGATCTAAGTCATAGATTGAATACAGGCTCATGCAAATATGAATGAAGGGAAATTAACTTGGCGATTATCTAGAATTATTCAACCTACCTATTGAAATAACTCATTGAACAAAAAAATCATTGAACAAGAAGGCCGGTTCATTGTTGGTAGGCAAGTTCTGCAAATTGAAACTCCTCAAATTGAAACGTTATAAATTATTTTGCCCGACCTACTTCAGCTTGTGTTATCAACCACGAAAGTATTTTTTTTTCTCAAAGTAGGTAGATACTATTTGCATTAGATCTACAGGTACTCTTAAATCACCCATAAGAATAAAGAGATAATTGATAAGTATCTCGATTTTGTGTATAAACAAGCACTCAATTCATTTGAGTTAATATTAGGTGAAGATGTACCTAATAAAATATTAAGACTACATTACCTATTAGGCGCTATGTTTTATTGTTTATTATTGTGATTGGAATCAAGCGAAAGCTTTGTTAGAAGATCGCGTGTATGGAAATGTAATAAAAAAATAATAATAATATGGAAGTTATGATCTCAGAACATACTTACGCTTTGCTTTCCAAAAGTTAAAAACTATATCGGCTATGTGTCTCCATGGAAGGTGGAAACTAATATATATAACAAAATTGAAGGTCGATCACCTAAAGGGTGTATTTTGTGTGTGACCAGGGGCTACCTGTGCCTCACACAATATAACCAGACAATGCATTTGTCATAAAAATAGTCTTAACAAATGATTTTGACAAGAGACAGTTTTTATTATCAACAATGGATAAGGAGAGCTATGATAACTGGCTGCAAGCTTTAAAACTGATCATCCTTCAACTTTTCCGGTGGTAGGTACTTAGTTCCAACTACCATCTGTCTGCATCTTTCTGAAGTACGAATTCTTTAAGACGTTTTATTTAATTCACTAAAATAGATGTTGTGTCACCAAACATTACAGTAGATTATATCCAAACCGGAAACCAATAAATGTTTATTTTAATAAAAAGGACACCTTTAAATATAGGTTAAACTATGACGTTGTTGGGACTATCTTTACTTTAATGGCGTATTTAGTGACATTAATATTTGTAGATGGTTCTTTCACAGAAATCTTGGCGGCATTTCAAATACCTACTACCGCAAACTAAATTTAATATATTATCGGCTTTATTAGTTGAATTAAAGGTAGAGGACATAGGTATAGGTACTTATGGCGCGTTGCAGCCAGTCCAGTGAAGGTGGCAGCGGCCACGAGTACCATGATGTCAGTTACAAACAACCAATGGTAGTTAGCTCATGTAAGGGTTTAAAAAGAAATTGGGAGTGATGCTTCATATTTTGTATTTGTAAATGCCAACCTAACGTCCATAGTAGGTACTTAACGTCTGAAGAGCATGATATTCAAAAGCAATTTCTATTTATATTAAAACTTTTAGCGCTAAGCAGGTACCTATTTGGCATAATAACTTTGGAGGGTGGTTATCGTTCCAATTAAAAATTATGAAACACAGTAGTAGGTGCTTATTTACGTAATATATTCTTATCTTCAATATATAATACCGCTGAAGTACCTACGGAATGAAATCAGTTCGGGAATGAGAGGTGTCATTATGGGAGGGCGGTAGGAGGCGCAACAATGACTGCCAACTTTGTCCTCCCGAGGCTTTGTCCTAAATTTTGATCCTCCATGTCTGCTACTCACACTTAACCTGACTGAAATTTGTACACCGTGCTCATTGCGGTAAATGGGGGCGACACTAAAAGCGCGGCACGAGTCCACATTTTGGACCGGACGTCCGGTACGCGGGAACCACCATCGAAGTAAACTGGCCTTTCAGAGCGAGTAGCGCGACGAGGCCGATTCGGCGCGGTGGTGTGTCTGCGCTCGCATCAGGCGGTTGGACGCCCTGAGCTGGCGAGTGGTGCCGAGCGGCCGCGGCGGCGCCTCCACGCTACTGCGGCACGCGCCCGACCCGCGCCTGCCCCGCGCCACCGCGACGCATCCCCCGACCGCGCCGCGCGCGCCCGCTCCACCCCCGCGCCCCTGCCGCACCGTCGTCCGCACGCACGCCGCATTCTTGCGTTTTCTACCCGCCTTCAAGCGCGATTACGGTCAGCATATAGAGCCTACCTCTCTTTGAACCCACGCTACTTACTACTTGTATCACCAAAGCGTAGCACAATTTCAGCAGTAGGTTTGCTCCTCAGTCAAACAAAGATCACTAATCTGAAGTTACACTGCAGATAACTGCTTTCAACTTGCTTTTCCCGTAGGTACCTTTCGTAAAAACTGCTGCCGTAAAATTAATTCGGACTGTCGGAACTGATATTTATCTAGTACCTAGTATATTTGCACAGAAAGGTGAAGACGTGTGGTACGTACTGGTAGCAATGTTACATACCTGGGTTGGTACCACATGACACTACCTATCTAACACAACGAGAAGTAAGTTTACGAATACTTATCGTAATCAAAACTAATTCATGCGAGAAGGGAAATATGGAAAGTGACTCTCTTCCGGTTCGGAAAAAAGTCCTGATTATTTTGTTTTCTCGCATCGTTTATGTTTTTCATTCTAATTATTATTTTGAGAAGAGATTACTGTAATTTAGGGTTGCCAAAATTTTTTTGGGGAAATAAAATATTTTTCTCAATAAGCCATAAAAAAATATAAATTGCTTTTATTTTGACGTATGTTATAATTATAACATGTGTAAAAAAATAAAACTCATAAGCACTAAGGAGTATTGATATCAACTTCGGGTGACCAAAATAACTTTCCACCCCTTTTTAACCCTGTGCGATGAGCTTCAATAAAATACGAAACGCGACTTCCATCAATTCTGTTAAAGAATGTTTAGGCAAAATTTTAAGTAGATTAAACCAAGGAATCACGTTGTCCCATACAAACTTTGCTCCTCTTTCCTTTCTTATCGGATGCCTACGTCATACACACCCTCCAAGTTTCAGGTCTCTACGATCAGCGGTTTAGGCTGTGCGTTGATCCGTCGGTCAGTCATTCAGGACAAAGCATTTTATATGGATAGATGTAATGTTTTTACATTTTAGGATAAAAATATTTGTTGAGTTTCAGTATTGTTAATATAGTATTTTTGTATACCATATGTTTCTTTTATAGTATATAGTAGGCGTAGAATCAAAATGTAGTTTAATACTAGGTATATATTAAAGTGCGGTTGGCAACCCTACTGTACTTAGCAAAGCTAAGTAAAACTATAGTAACATTATTCAAAGGGTATAGGGTATAGTATTCTTGAGAATTGGGCCCGCGAAGCTCGCGTTTTTAAGGTCGCATTAGCTAGTATTAGATAAATCTATTATACGTTACCCATACGTGGATAATTTATTCATTCGTCATTATCAAGATGGTGATGATACCAATTCAATGAATGATACTAAGAAATAATTTATTCCGCAGTACCTATATTATTAACTCTGTGGCAGTATTAATACAATCAATAAAAATGGTAATAAATATAAAATTATAGGTAGCGTCCATAGTAACGATACTTTTATATTTTCTAATATTCTATACTGAAAATAGACTAGCGACACTAATGCTATAATGCCCACTGACACTTTAGTTTGGCAATTCGTCGGGCTATGACAGTTACTGTGGTTCGCCTGCGGATCTCATAATTTCTGGTTCGATCTCGCAGGAAATCTCCGATCATAGCCCTGTCCATTGCTCTTTAGGTGACCTTATGAGGTCCATCGTAAACGAACACGTCTCTGCGCCGTAAGTCATCACTGGCAACACACACTGGTAGAAGGCTTTCAACTTGAGACTCTGCGGTATTTGGGACGAGAAGATATTACGTAGCTTTCTGAACGCTGCCCAGGCGTGTTGGATTCGACGTTTGACCTCTTTCTCGAAGTTGAAACTACCTAGTTAGATGGTTTCTCCAAGGTAATTATCATCCTTTACAACTTCGAGTGCAACCTTTACTTGAGTGGGTGCAACATCTTATCCATGTTCATTTTTAGACTCACTTGTTGAGAGACTGCTGAGCTCATCGAAGATTGTACCAAGATCGTCTAAAGTCTCAACCATTTTTAGCGGAATACTGGTAAAAGGTTCATGTTCTGTCGAATTAGTAGAATACCACTTCTTTAACTTTCCATCGAACGTTAACTATAACTCAACCATGATTGGATTATGGATTGGATTTAAATCGTTGTCAGATTAGTAGAATACGAAACCATGCAAAAGTCGTCTTTCAGCTGCGATCCAATTGCAATCCAATCAAAATTATTGGAATTGGCCCCCTGATACTTTAATCAAATTAATCCGGGCCCTTCAAATGCACATGTTTATAGTGATAACATATTCGTCCTATATCTAGTGATATGGAGGTCAAAGCTAAACAAGAAATTGAATAATTGTATATAAATTCTATTATTATTTTTAATTCTTTCAATAAACTTGGGAACGCGTCAGACGGAATCGTTTGAGTTGCGTTAATTTGACGTTGTCTGCTGCGTGGGATAGAATGTCGACGTAGCTTTATAATAAAACCACTCATAAAACTGTTGTTTCGTATAAAATAGTAAATTAAACTTGGGCAGTTGTGGTAAACTTAGATATTTGACAGATGTTGTAAATAAATATATATAGCTATCGAGCGGTATCAGATGCATAAACAGACAGGAAAACACGTATGAGGAGATTATTTAATGCTGATTAACAGTCAGGAGTTAATTGAATCAATAGAGTTCCTTGAGTCCTAGAACTAGATCGCAAGATTCAGAAACTTTAACTTGTTGTAAAGACAAACAATAACGCTCAACCGAGTAAACGTGGTCATGAGACTGACACAATAAGTCTGTATTATTATATCCTATATCAGAAGCCTCTATTTTAAACGATTTAATTTTAGATTTTCATTCCCAATGGGAAAGAAACCGAACCATAATTCAATCAGCAGAAGCCATTACTGATAACTACATCCAGTCTACAAACTACACTATTTCATAGAAATCAATTATTTATTAAGAATGAGCCCAGCTAATGGGATGCCATCAAGTCGTTGTATTACGGAGTTCTGAAAGTTTATTAAGTTTTAAAATTGCAGTTTATGGAAACATCGATAGAAACTTTTTGATTTAATTTGCAACGCAATAGACATTATAAACTCAGCTATTTTCAATTTTGTGTGAAAAAAGAGGGAGTATAAAATGACCTCGTTGAATTAATCTTGTAAAACTGTATTCGTGGAAAATATTATGGAATTTTACTTTATTTTTCAGTCGGTTTGCCGGGCCATAATAAATTGGTGTTCTCGATGTTCATTGTTGTTCGATTTCATCTCAACAACAGCTAAATCCTTCCTTATCCTCTTGGCTGAGCTTTAGTTTTTGTTCCTGGCCCGGTGTTAGTGATGAGATTGATCCTCTTAAAAATTATTAACCTATTTGAAATTCTGCCCGATTTTCTTAATTCTGTTTCTATTTTGAAGCAAATATCGTAATCGTAAATATAAATAATAATAAGCGTGAAATAATAACTTAAAAAAATATTGTCCTTTGGGTATATTTAAAATTATATCTTTTTCCATTTATCAAATTTTAACTCACTCAAATCGATCTATTATAAGACTTTATGAAACTTATGCATTTGAAAAATGAAAGTCAAAAGCAACGTTCACGTAATACAATTGTCGTAGATGGCAAAGACTAGCACGATTGGAATGTTCAATCTCTCTCTTGATAAAAAACAGCCCATGACATTGAGGCTACATTTATTTCTCACAAACTTATTAAAGTTATAAAGAAGCAGCCGTTGTATTGCACAACTATAGCTTTCTGCCTGCCCATATCCCATTCCTGCAGTGCCCTGCACCAATTTTAAATGATCATAAATAATGTTCAATAAAAATTATAAAAACACCTAACAACCGGTCAACGACCTTTTCTCTTCTTCGAGAGTTGCAAGAAAGCCAAAGTAAAAGATTGTTGTATCCATTTAATTTGCAAAAGCCGCAAGACGTTAATTACATCAAAGTTTAATTATTGTTGGCGCAACCTGCTAGCGTCATCACTCGATTATTTAGAAATTAATTGGGAAAGGAAAGGAATGATTTCAAAATTTGGTCGATTACATAATCAAGTTGTATAAACACAGCCATGAGATTTGCGTAAGGCCAAGCAAAGTAAAGATTCTGACGTACGAATCAGCAAAAAATACCGGTCTATTTTTGTTCAAAAGTGCTTTTTGCAACAGTCGCAAGACTTCAGTTTAATTATTATTACATAACTACTATCGTCATTTACAGTTGATTAATAAAGAGTTCTAGTGTTAGGAGGAAGTGGTGTTAAAATGACAATTACCTACATAACCTACAGAATGCTGAAGACAAATTACTTTCAGAATATAATTATAAAAAAACAAATCTGTATTAACCATTGACTTTGTTTGCGTTATGATAATTAATTAGGTTTTAAACATAAGTATATAAAACCATTCATTCTATGTCATTTTATCTACATTTTAACTTTAAGGCTATTGCGTCGCGTTAGGCAGCTTTTAAGCTCCGACTCCGTTGCACAATAGGTATTATAAGCTTCATTCCAATCTCAGCATTAATTTACTGAATCGAATGGTTTAATTAAAAAACTTTGTTTCTTATTTTAAGTTATTAAGCTTAAATGTTAGTATTAAGATATACTTTTTAACCGACTTCAAAAAAGGAGGCGGTTAGCAGGTGGTCCCGTGGTTATCAAGTCAGGATCTTATGATGGGATCCTCGAGATATCGAAGGAACTTTTCAAATTTCAAAGGCACTTACAATGTTTTTCATATATTTTCAAAAGCTATTCAAATATTTGTATCTGGTAGTGAACATCTTATGTTGCTGAGCTGGTGGTAGAAGGTACAACTCCTTAACGGTCAGGAGTTAGTGTTTAATTCTTTAAATATTATGGGACCGTTTGGACCGTTAATTGTATTTCTTGATGTGATGATGGAAGGCAGGTATCTACAACGCTAATATGCTTATACTAGGTCAATGATAAACTATAAGAAACTAAAAGTGGAAAAATAAAAAAAAATCAACAAATAAAGAACCGCATTCAAATAAAAATAAATTTAAAATGCCTTTGTTGAATTTTCCTCTAATCAAAAACTTACAACTATCGACCCGTAGTTGTATTATCGTCGCATTCGTCTTATTGACATTGACAACGAAAATAATCTAAAGACAATGTAAAAATAATCCAATTTGAATATAGACGTGGCACACTCGCTAGAAATACGCACGACATCGTATATTATATTAAAATACGTAATATGTGTGACCATTATAATTTTGTAGAGGGAATTTTGCAACGTCGTACTCAGTTAAATAATTTGGCTCGCGATCAGCTACATAAAAGTTCAGATACTAATATACCTATTTAATATCATACTCTCAGACGTTGTGTTCAGTGTCTACGATTTCTATACATTAATGAGTAGAGAAGTTTTTTATTATTTAATTATTATGATTAAATACTATATTTTGAACAAACGACCATTCACATTTTAGTTATATGGAAGTATATAGAATTAAGTAGGTAGTACCTACCTTATTCTGTTAGTTTAAATAAAGGTAGGTACTGCCCCCACTGTTTCATCCGCAATCCCCTATTTTCCCCTTAGAAGTTTGGTTGTTAAATAAGAAGTAATAATAGCAGTCTGTATCTAAATTTTCAGCCCAATCTGTCCAGTGCAGTGGTTTGAGCTCTGTATATATAGGTAAATCAGTTAGTCAGTCACGTTTTCCCTTTATATGTAGACTAGCCGTTACCCGTCCGCTTCGCTGGGCGTAAATTTATGAATTAGATTGTATACAGACATATAGACTATTTTTTGTTCTATAGTTCTCTTTAAAAAGCTGTTTGTTTTCAAAGCATAATAAAATATTTTATATTTTTACTAAAATGTATATCAACATCATATATGTATAGGTATAGACAATCATATGAGCAATCACATGTTCTTAGGACCAATTTTCATCAAGTTCGGTCAACCCATTACGGCCATACGCCCATCTTACGTCACAAAGCCCATGATGATGTCGATTCAACGTGACACGTTGCTAAAAATACGTTGTTAACTTCGCCTCTAACCCTAGCTAATCATCAACTTCAATATTTAAGTAGGTAATATCAAAGTTATTTATGTATATTACATACAACATGAAACAATTGTGGCGTATTTGTTGATCTATATTTGTACGCCTTTCAATATAAACATTTTTTTCTTTCATCTGAAATCTGTGTGTTCTATTATCTTGGTATAAATGCCAAAGTGACCTATTCCTTAAATTCATAGTGCAATAAGGTCGACAGTTCTAAATCCGTCGAGTTGGCAAATCTTGAGAGCAGGTTGCTCCTACGTCACTGTCAGTGCTTAATGCATGTCCAATAGCAATGTCAATGCAAAAAATTCGACTATACGATATTCAACCGCATATGCTCATAATAGGGATCGAATTAAAGTTCTCCTAAAGCTCACAGCATTACTAATCATGATGATTTTTTCTCAATTAACTTATTGCACGGAGATGGACACAGGGCTAAAAGTAGTACTGTGTCCCAGGAAAAAATACCAGGAATACGTGTTAAACCATTATGGTTTAGCTTGTATCTATCGTTTTTCTGACAACTTTTAATAATCAAAATTTTATTCGTGGAAACTGTTTTCGGCTATTCATAAATAAAAGTTACTGTTGGTATTTACTGAATTGCTGTTGGTTTCCCTCAAATATAAATAATTAACTAGTAGTTTCAACAAAGAAGCGTAAACAAAATACAATTTTATTTCACCAGAACGCTGTGATACAATATTGAACTCCAAAACTTGTAATTTATGCTTTACCTACTGAAACCTAGCTAAATCTATATTGTAATGCTAAAATATCACAATGCATTGCTGGTTCGTTCGATGGCGTGGTGTGATCAGTGGTTCACAAATTAGATTAATTTATCCCGTTTAATTTTAATCTTTCTTAAAAATATTATTGAAACAGGATCAATAAATATAAAATGGACGACGGAGAAATGAAAATAGTCGTGACCAAAAAGAAAAATAAAAACACATTAAAACATAGGATCAGACTAATATAAAAGCCGTTTTGTATCTAATCTAATACCTTTAAACGAGCAAGCTACGACGACAACGAGCGAGTTTTCATTTTTAGAAAACGTCTTTAAAAAAAATGAGCAAAGCTTGGTCAACCAGGTACTATTTTTAAAGAACGATATAGAGAGATTAAATTTATCGAGTTGGCTGTAAACTGACGTCACCAGTATTTGTAAAGCAAGAGTGGAGGATCCTTGAAGGCATTATTGTAACGACAATAAATCTTTACATTAAATAATGTTTTAATTTTCGAAGACATTAAGAATGTTGTCTCACAAAATCTGTTCGGTAAATAGGTTTGCCTAAACTTATGACGTGTAAGATAGTCGGTATATTGTTCTACCTATAAGCTGTGGTGTGCCAGTACAATAAATAAATAAATAATACCTATACAGACTGCTTTTGAAATTACTTGTAAATTTCACTTCTCAGTTTGCTAAACTGATTAAACGGTCCTGTTTCCAGCTTGCTCGTCAGGGCGTCTAGTTTAGTTCTATAGCGAAGAAAAATCAGGCCCATCTCGCCATAGAAATGCATTCAAGTTTAGTAGCACTTTTAGATGCATCAGCAATTTTACTTTTGTGTTTTACTACACTGAAGCAAACAATTCATAATAAATGTAAATTACACCTGTCCCTACCGATTCTGTTTAAGAATCTGTATATACACAAAAAAAATCTCTGACGTACATTAAATGTGTCCCAATGGCCACGTTTTCTTCCCACGATAAAACCCTAGCAAAGTTGCTACCTGTCTACAGAAGAAGGAATCTTATCAATTATTAACATTAGATACAATTTCGCCTGTACTCTGTTAAGTGCCATTTGTTGAGGACAGACAGGTATTTCTCGTATATCTATAAAATTATTGAAAAGATTAGAGTCTGATTAGAGGAAAATCTTTTAACAGCAGACGTCAAGGCTTTATTGGATTAAGCAGCAAATACATTGTCAACCTGGACACGTAAAGAAAATGTTATGAATTTTTCAGATTATCTTCATTGTTTTCGACTATTTCCCCGTAAATGACAATGGCATTGACTCATTTGACAGGTTTCAATATCTTTTTGAAAGAGAGGTAACGTGACTAACATTACTTAGTTTAGTTTAAAAACAACTGAATAGGCAACAATGAGAAGTTTAATTTTAAAGGTCAAATGCTATCAATAGTGCTTATTATAGCATAACATCAACTTAATTTTATGCTGGTTATTCATTTATTATGAACTACTTATTGACAGTACAGAGTTATTATTATAGTACGTACAATTTATATTGAAATAATATAAAAAAAAATCACTTGACTTCAAATATATCTCATTTAAAAAAAAACATTTCAAAAATATCAAGTCCCTTTCCTCGATCCTAACATCTTTCCTATTTCAAAAATCCCGTCATCTTATACATACTCAACTATTTCCAATACCTTTTGATCCTTTTTCTGAAGATCCAGTCTCATTCTTGAGACTCATATGCGGTTGCATGAATCTCGAATATGTTCAAGTGATATTAGAAAATATACGACTCAAAAAACAATAATAAAAAATAGAATGAATCACAGGTATACCTGATGGTTAAACAGAATTACTTGGGCGTCGACAAGCATGGCACATCTTTAATAGATTCCCTTTATAGTGAACAACCGTGTGACGGTATCTGCGAACTTATTTTGAAAATTTCATGTGGAAAAACAAAGTTACCTATCATTGTCTTCCGCTGTCAGATGGCCGACGCCTATAGGGTTTTGTGGATGGTGAAAATAACAAAATGTCTGTATTTTCAGTATCACCAGTAATAAAATATTGAGACTACAAAGTTGTATATTTATATATATAAGTAGAGATAAACTACTCTAACATGAGAGTGGAGTCACCCAGACCATAGATTATGATTTCTCATGATTCGTTTTAAATTTGTTCTTGTTTTGTCTAAAAACCAACTAGGTATCGCTGCGGTGGCAAAACTTTCTGCAACACAAAGAGACGACTGAAACTCCGAACAGCTGTGCGAGGCGTGCGTGATGCTTGTCGGCGTAAGATCAAGCACCAAGTAAGCTTACCGAAAGGTAAAGGTCAGTTCAAATAAAACTTATAAATCGGTTATTTTAAAAAATAATTATTTTAGTCTTAATCTTAAAAAAAAAAATATTGTAACAACTCCCATATTATTGGAATTATTCTAGTATTTTGAATGTTATTTGATGAATAAATAGTACAAAAGATGAAGACGAGAAATATGCTAAGTTTGGTATTTTAATTTAACTTTACAATATTATCCCGACGAAGACGTGAGTTCACGGACTTAAGTGTGCAGACACATTTTATCACGAATCACGGTTTAAAACCTCTTTAAAAAATAATAAAATTTTCATGAAACGAAAGCTTTCAAATCTCTATTATAGCCAAAAAAAACTGAAAGCTTCGTAAAGTTATTATGAACATTAAAATGTCGTAGTTAGGATCAATGACCCTATTTATTACATCATATAAATGTTTACAAATAATAAAAACAAAGTATTCTTAGGCTGGAATCAGATGTCCGAGTGTGTTAAATGTTTCAGGATTTAATCAATAAACTATTGATAAACAGCAAATTGCAAGGTATCTAACTGTGTAGCTTGTACGTTGTTGAAAAATAAAATATATTCAACTACCAAACCACACTAAGGTAAATATTACTGATGTCTATTCTAAACTATTCTTTTTTTGTATTTTTTTAACTTGGACCAAAGTCATAATATAATAAGCCAGGGACTGATCACAGTGCGGACACTCCATAAAATATTGAAACTAAATTCAATCTGTGATATCAATCAGATGGCATAATAATGCTTACTTAAAAATGTTTCATATAGAATGGTGAGTATTTATTTAAATGGTTTACAAGGCAACTGACTGCGTCGGGGAAAATTCTACATAATTATAATTAGTTAATAAGTAGGTAGGTTATTTATTTAGAATATTTCTTGTAAATAATTAGATTTAGGTTCTGTATATGTCTTATCTTCGGTATTATAATTTGGTTAATTATATCTGTATGTCACTATCTATCTAAATTAAAAAGGTACCTAAACATATTACTATAATAAAATTTTACTATTATAAATACAACTTAATAATTTGTAATTGACATAATTCCAAAGATACAGTGCTGAAAGCATATGAAGCCGTAGGATGAAAACTAGTATCATAAAAATTCGAAATGGAATCGAATATTTTCTCGAATAAATTGCAATATAAATTCGATTTGTAGCAATGAATATTTAGTAGATTGGAATTTCAATACCTACTCTCCAAAGATACTTTGCAAAGATAACCCAGCTCAACTTGCAAATTCACTCTGTTAGGTATTATTATAATATTACAAAATGACTTATTTTAAAACCAAATGTCTTTTTCCTGCCAAATGTATAATCGAACTAATATCTAAATAAACAAGGGTAAACTTTAAAATACCAAACCGTAACGTATGATGGAGTTAACCTATAAAACTTTAGTAGCGATATTTGTCGTAGGTATCTGAAACGTTATTTCAATTTGTGTGCGGAACTCTGAAACTACCACTAAACTACTAGGAGGATATTATGAAACACTGGACCGGTTGGACGATTCCCGGGTGCGCCAGTCACTACAATCACATTGAATATGTGTTGTCCCAGAATAATTCTAATTACACTGATGTTGTCAACAGTCGAAGGCTGTCCAGAGTTGTGAAACAACTTTATGATCTTTATTGTTTCATCGTATAACTTAATCAGTGGTGTCTTTTATTCTTAATCAGCTTCGAAGACCGTTCTTTTATAACTTGTTTTATTTAGATAAAAGTAAAATATTTTATTAATAGTTATTATATCTAATTAAAACTACAAACTACCTAACTATAAATAAAAAAAGTGTGCCAAATCGCTGCCCCGCGGAAGTGTGCCAAGAAGACTGGCAGCATTGCCACGCTGGGTGGCAAAGGCAATTCTTTGAGCAAAGTATGTGCCAGCCCTCTTGTCACGAGAGGCCTCAATAAGACGAAAGGAGACCTCTTTGAACAATCGACGAGCCTCCGGTCCCCAGGGCCCTAGAGATTCAACCCCAAACGCAGAAAATACGCTGGACCCCTGTAGAGCAGCGTACTTGCGGCGCTTGAGGCACTCTTGTTGTGTAGCAGCAGCACCGGAAATACTATCCAATATCAAAAAAATAAGTTAGTTTACCATATACATGAAAATAAGTATAAACTAAAACTTAAACATTTTCTTATCATTTTCCACTATTTTTGTATATCTACCTAAAAAAAATACAACTTAAACTTTTTCTGGCCACGGATAAGTACCTATACCACAGAATACCTAGAGCCTATACCTAGAGCTCCACTACTAGAGTTCGGGGAGGAGTGAATTTTTAATTAAAAATCTCTAGGTATAATGAACCTAAAACAAAGATAGTATTGAGACTAAATTACCTATAAGCCAAATAAATTGTTAGGCTACGAACATTTATTACCTATGAAATATCAAAGCTACCAAAACAATAGATAAGTGTCTCAATTATCAATCAACCCTGACACGATGCTATTTTTGAGATATAAATATATGATATGTATGAGTTATAATCCTAGAACCACTTATTATTGTATTTTTTTAATATTATATTTTGTAATCAACAAGTTGGATCTGGAAAAAATAATTTATTATTTCAGGTGTTCCACCCATATAATTATAGTAGCTCGTAAAAACGTAAATAAAACTCTTTAAAAAGATATGTATTTAGGTACGACGCATTAAAATTGAATCTATCAATATAGGTTTATAATTTGAAATAATAAAACCCAAATAACATACTTCAATAGACAGTGAAGTTAAAAACTGTTTTTAATTTATACAATCACTTTACTTGATGTTGATTCACATATTTTTATGTTACATGTTATCAATTATTACCTATATCCAAATATGTTTTGAGTTGCAGCCTTTGACGGAATGGTCTTGAGAATGTTTTCATAATATTTTTTAATTTTAAATATGTATTTATAAATGAGATAAACTACTGTCAAAAAACCATTATAATTAAAATATCATTACTTTATGTTATTTTGTCACTTCCAGATTGAATGCTGTATATCGTATGCGTTCAATAACTTATGGTGACAATGAGTTTCTAGGAGAGAATTGACAATGATTTTGCATTATGTGAAATGACACGGGGTATTTTGCTGACTACATTTATGGCATCTATCCCATATTCAATTTAGCTGATTTGATTACCTGATCTCATAATTTAAAGACTGTTAAAACCATTGAATTACCATGATCAATATTTATGTGTTTTAAAAAGGCCTTTGAAGTGCTGAAATGCATTATATATATTAAAACCAAAGTATACTTGTGCAGATGACTACAATATTCAGTTCATGAATTCCAGCTTCCTATTCTATTCTCCTTAGCATTTGGGTTACATTCACACGTTTACCGCATTGCAAGGCTGTAAAGAATACGGCACAGTGCGGCACTGCGGGAGTACGCCCGCCGCGCCGCTTAGCGTACTATTCACGTAGCGCAGCTTACAAAATGACTGGAAGTGACACGAGCAAGTCTGGGGCTCTAGGTCTAAGCGTATCAAGGCTTTACACACGGTAGAATTTTAACGTCTCTGTACTTATTAAAAAAATAGTTGTTGGCACTTAAAATATATACCTACTTTACTCCACAAGAAGTGGCTTTGAATTCGGAGCATACAGCTATATGTTTAGTAGGACAAGATAATTTGCAGATGCTTGCAAGCATAATATTTATTACAAAAAGCAATTCTCAAAATTCAAAAGTACCTACGGTACCAATAAATGCAAGTTTCGCTTCAATGGGTATTCCGAATAGGTGGCATTTGACAAAGAAAATTAACTGTATAATTTCCATTGCAGTTTTCTTATTTGACCAACTAATAAAAGTGGATTGGATAGTTCACGAGCTATTCATTAATCTTATTTAGTATTTTATTTATTTATTATTATAAGAAAAATATATTACGCTTGTACCTAAATCGTCAGAGCGAATATGCTCCACGCTTTTTTTTTCAACCAGTTTGTTTAAAATTAGTCTCTTTTTAAATTTTGTACTGGTTTTGGTCAAATTATTTTTATCTTTAATTTATAGGCATGTACTAAATAAAATAGCTATTGCTTGTACACATAAACTAAGCATTCGATTATATTATTGATATGGCTTTTCCAACCCGTGTAATCACATTGGGTTATAATTCGTAGTGTCGTAGTAAAGCTTATACATCAGTAATACCTACACAATATTTCCAATATTATACGATCTATACCGACCATCAGCAAGGGCTTGGCTGAAAAAGCTCTGCACCGGTCCTGTGAGGCTTGGATTAGTTTTGATGACATTGTGCAAGAAAATTGGCGAGCTTCCAACTCTCATGGTCCCATAGTTTCGATTGTAAATAGCATAAATATAATGTTTGGGGTTTTAAATGCATATATATTCAATTTTTATCTGAACTGACCTGGAGATGGCTGAAGTGTATGAATACATCTGGCATTCCATACCAGCAACCTGTCGACACTCGCCACCGCGTTGGATCAAAGACATACCATTCGGCCATCTGTTATCGCCACATTCTTACTAACGCTACTTAATTAATTACTAATATTGTCATAATTTAAACTTATAACTAATCATGTATAGTAATACAAGTTTTAGAATTTTAATCTTGCTATATCAAGTAGAATTACTGCGAGCTACAAAACTACTCTTTGGATTTCTAATACTGGCAGATGTTGATCGTCATTATATAAATTAACATTCTTTATCATTTTCTTACAAATAAAATCTTTATTTTTATCTTCACTTCACATATATACCCACCTACTGACCTAACTACAGAAAGGTACCAAAATAGAAGTTACATTGGCGACAACAATATCCTTTCTGATAACCAAGACTGATATCATACATTTGTTTACAATGTATTGTATTGTACGCTAGCGGATTCCTTAAGAATTTGAAGTTTTAGAGATAAATATTTTTCTATTTAACATGTACGCGCTCTATTACATAGATACACACATACCTATGTTTGTTATATATCAGTACCATCGCTATATCGTCTGCATCAGAGCTTTGTTATAACAGTACCTAAGGTCAGGTGGTTTGAAGGTGGTGAAAAACGAGTAGTGGAATACCTAAAGTGGTTTTTATTTCCAATGACGTGCTTATGGTAAGCCGAAGATGAATGATGTTTGCTCAGTATAACGTAGCTAATGCACTCTTCAATCTTTGAATAATTTAGTGATGGAAACACGAACATTGACGTTACAAATTACCGTACACGTCAAATGAAAATTAACTGGGGGATAATTCTGTTATGCAACACAAAGTCAACGATGAAACTATGCTGTCATTTAGCTCTGTCTCTCTCTTTAGCTATACAATCAGGTGAGAAGTCCGATGTTCGCGGCACCACCGTGCGAGCTTATCGACGAGTTTTATTTTACAGAATGCAGGGGCTATTCTATATTCTAAATGTCAATTTTAACAGCAAGTGCATCGTTTACGTATTCATATCGTAAACATCGTTGCAAGCTATCGGCATGGTATGGTTTCTACTTTATTTATGTACTTAAGTAGTATTGAACTTTATATTTCAAAATATGGGAACACTGTGTCAGGAAAATAGTAGCTGCTCCCGCGGCTTCACTCGCGTTCCCGGGTTAAAAGAAGCCAATAACCTTCGGGAATAACGTAGCTTTCTATTAGTGAAAGAATTTATCGAATCGGACCAGTAACTCTTAAAATTAGCGCGTTCAAACAAACAATCAAACAAACAAACTCTTCAGCCTTATTATTAGTATAGATAGGTAGATGATTTAATTTTGAGCAACGAAATACACACTGAACAATGAAATGTATTACATGAGTAATTAACTAGGTACCTAACGAAAAAGAAAATCTCATAGTCGTCGGCTTGCATTGATTGTTAATTTGAATTGCGATTTTTTTGCAAAATTCAAATAACTTAAATTATAAACTTTTAGGTTAATTTGGCATGATTTCAGTTCCTATCCATAACAAAAAAAAATTTAAATAATAAAATATAATATAATAAAACATGTCTGTTTGACCTGTCCACGTGTAGGTAATTATCTACATACATAGGTGTTTACAAAATAAGTATTGCAGTATAGGTACATAGTTATTAACGCACGCGACGATTACGCTACACTTGCTATAGAATTCTAATACATTTATTAATCAAGAAAAGAGAGCGCAGTATATAGGTAATTATGGTCTCAACAATACATGATTTACATGATCATCTGAATAGGAAATTGGACCTGAATAGTAGTTAATGGAAAACCTATGTTTTATATACTAATTATGCTATTGACAAGTTCGACAACAGATACTTAATCGATATACTAAAAAACTTATAAATGTAAGTATTTGAAATTAGTATTGTTATCAGTATAAATAAACAAATCTAAAGAAAAAATCACACTCACAACTCTTTTCACACAAATTAAATGATTTTGTGTTCATTGAGCTGAACGGGGCGGCGTCGTCCTGTCTAGATATTGATGCCTGCATTAAATTTGTAAGGCTGGATATTTTAGCATAATTTATTTAGACTTGCGCTTCACTCATAAGTAATTTATTCAGACAAGGCTCTGGTAAGGCACTTAATAACATTACTATTGACTCTACCATCACTTTGTAACTGAGAACACTTATTAAGCTTCTCAAGTAGAGCGTTTCTTTGTTCGTTTTTGGGCAGTTAATAATAAATTACTTACATTTTATCTATGTAGGAGTATATATATGTCAGCCGAAAGACTGCTGGACAAACGCCTCTCCCAAGGATCTCCACGATGGCGGGTCTTGCGCTACCCGCATTACGTTGGATAGTGCAATGGACGTACATCCATAATTTTACAGAATTTAATGAAAATTACAAGTTTAGAGTTAAAGTTCTGTTGAAATCCCGTAGTCGCACTCAGAAACGCAGTGATAAAGCGGAACAGCGATTTTAGTACTAAAATAAAACAATCGTCTAGGACTTAAATACATTCAGTTGATTTTTTACAAAACCTAATCAAAATCACTTTGTATTCTCTTACATAGTTTAGTATTTGAATAGTTATAACATTCCCCTATTTTACTTCCTTAGGGGATGAATAAAAAAAATCCTTTCTATGTGTACGTCTTAATAGATACCTGTATATCAAATTTCAGCCCGATCACTCTTGTGGTTTGAGCTATGAGTAGTAATTATATTATAAAATCGATAATATAAAATGTGTCTAGATGTAGGAATTGTAGCTAGCAAGAACTATTAGAATGAGTTGGTTATATGCGTCTTATTATATTTTATTAATTATTAGCACAGGTATAAGCCATTAAACATGCATGAACATGTGTATTTGCCCTGAGTCTATTTGTAATTATTTATATGAATACCGGGTGTTAGTGGCGTAGTTGGTTAAGATACCACCTATTACACCACAGTTCATGGGTTTGATTCCCACCCAGAACAAATATTTGTGTGCATGAATACGTCTGTTTGTCCTTAATCTGGGGGCTTGGAAGTGTCCCCGCCAAGTCGAGCAAAAAAAGGCACGGCTTTTGACACAGATTTTCGACCCCCCTAGCTTCGTTATGGAAAAAACCAGAAGCCTAAATTTTCAGTGACCAAGACGGCATTAGAATTTTACCGAGACCAAATTACATTAAATTTGAACCAGTAGTTTTAGAACAATTACCAGCTCTTACTTCAGCTGAATTAAGCCGAATATATTTTTCGAGAAAATACGTTGTTATACGTATTTATGGTGTAAATACTTATATTATAACTATATATTACTTTTATTAATTCTTTATCACACATTATTTTCTCGATGAAAATAAATGTCAAAAACAATTTTAATAATCTAAACTTCACTCTTTATTTGTATTGTTGTATCCTATGTATTGACCTAGGTACATAAATTATGTAGAAACCGTCGACTATGTACGTAGAGTTATTTTAACATAAGACGTCACAATGAACGACCCACGAAGTCACGTGATTTTTTATGATTACTTATATGATTTAAATATGGTTACGAAAAAAGTTGCCCAGAAAATTGGAAAAATTGGAAAAAGCTGTCGCTTTCTTCTGTAGAATTGTTGGTCGTCAGTCGGGTCAGTTAATAAATTGTGAACAATTATATCAAGTTATTGTATATATATTAATATAACCGATATTAACTCGTTACCGCGATGACCGAGTTTAAGTTGCATAAGTATTGCTAAACCGACACAAATAACATTTTGTTAAAACCCTTGAAAATAAATTATAATAAAATCATATTCTATGAGCTGAAAAAAGTTTTCCAACAGGAAAGTATTATATTATGAGTATTTATGAGTAGTCAATTTTCAGGGATTATTGTAGGGATAGTTGTTGATTTCAGTGTAGTCAATAGTAAAAGTTGTTCGTAATGATGAATACAATAATCTTAAAAGATACAAAATATTTCTTAAGAACTCCGTTCTCGAAGTCGTCGGAGATGAGTAAGTTTACCTAAGGCCTATTGTCTAACTAAGTAGTTTCATAAGTGTACTTCGCTAAAGAGGTCAATCGAATCTCAGATGGGTAGCATAAAGAAAGCTACTGTATATTTTCAAGTCCTGAATACCTAAAAATCGATAATGGAGCAACCAGTGCTTACCAGTGATGACATACGGAACAACATGTGTTCTTTAAGAAGGGTGTGAAGAATCTGTAAGCTACGATAATCGCTTACCATCAAATATAAAACTTGATATTTTACTAATACGAGTAACGATAAGCTGTTAAAAGAAGCTCATAGTTGTGTAACTATGAGCTTATTTACGTATTTTATTGAAAAGTCGTAAATTCGTAAAAATTAAAAATGAAAAATGACATATAATTTTTGAGTAATAACCGCATTATCGGAAACTGAAAGCGCCAAGTGAGACAAATTTCTACAAAGGTGTACCTTTGAGGCGTCTGGATGCAAACAATCCAAATCCGTTTGTTGAGGAAAGAAGTCTATATGAGACGCTTGTATTCTTTCATTCGATTATTTTTATGAGTGTTAACAACACCCTTAACATCATGATTTGCCATTAGCTCAAACGATATGTACCTGCCTTTATCGCGTGCTTCAAGTGGCCGGAAGAAGTAAGGAAGTGACGATTAGATTCATCGGACCATTTTCCGTTGAACCAGTTTCCCTCGATAAAACATCAACGACAGGTTCTTAATGATTCCTTTAGATTAATAGCTCAGTATATTTGGATTATATTATATGTTCTCTATTTAGATTTATTATTGTAACGTTTAAAGATGCAGTGTGCTTAATTTGACACTGATAAATATTTTTTATATACCTAATCACCAATATAAATGTCTTATAAAAATTTACGCTGTTACAAAATCGGTGTTTGCGATGATTAAAAAAAAGTCATATATGTGCTAAGTAATAACAAACTAATATTACTGTTACTCTTATTTACTTACTCTGCTAATATATTTTAAAATAAAACAAATGAATATCAGTCTATTTAAGAATAATTAAAATAACAAATAAATAAAAATTCACCTACTATTAAATGAGTATCGCAAAACAAAAACAAGGTCTCGACTCATCATAAAGTTGTGGTAGCTACCCACAACAGTTCACTATTTACCTAAACTACGAGTATGCATCATACATAGCTTGTTTTATAAAGCGTTTATAGTTTCCATTTCAAATAACGCGGCAGAATCTATTTAACTGTAATAATTAAAAATAGCTTATGAATATGTATCATTACCATTTATTTCATTTGAGTAATGTTACTATATTTAATTAGATTTTTTCAGAAATTGATCTTTTACCTGAGAAAACATTTTTAGGAAAAAGATATTACGCGTTATGGAAAATAAGTCAATAAAACGTAAGTAATTAATTTTAAAGGATGTTAACAAATTACTGAAAATTATCATGGTTCAGCAGTTGATATATATCTAAGAATATAATATAAAATAAAAGTAAGAAATAAGTAACAAATAACATAACATATTTAATTTATATGCAAACTATTATCCTATTTTAAGCTTGAAAAAATATACGAGTTGTTTTTTTTTGGTCAACTATATGAGCTAGTTCATATCCTTTCCTGTAATTTTAAATATCGATCTTATATTGTAATTAATTGAATTTTTTAAAGCTGTTTATTTCCTATACCCATTATCAAGCACCTTTCTGCAGCCTTTAAAAGAAATTCAAAACATGTTTGAATATAGTACTTAAGTAAGTTCGTACATATATAAAAACTTTACCATTTGAGTCACATTTAAAAGCATTTGTTCTTTTCATTGTCTATTTTATTTGAAATTTAAAAAAAAGTTACCAGAAGATTTCAAATTCCAAATCCATTGACGGTTTCATTTTTAATGAATAGTAAATACTCAGTCCTAGTCAGTGTTCGTCTGATTTAATGGATGATGGATCTGTCTCATTTCAGTACTTTAAGAAGCAAGCTTCTAGCTGCAGGAAAAAACGAATCCCTTTAAATATTTTATTTCGATTCAAATAAGGCAAAATCAAATACATTTAAAGTGAGTGCAGGACAGGTCAAAGCGACTGGCACGTCTTATTGCGTAATGGTAAAAAGTCTGAAGTAAAAGATTTCCGGTAAAAGATCCTACCTATCAAGTTACGTGCAAAATACGCTTTGATAGAACGTTGAAGCAGTTTACAGTTTAATTATGTAAGTATTTTGTGTATTTAACGAGTATTGAAATATGAATTATCCATTTGATGATTCTCGAACATTTTGGGAGTATTGTAATAAACGCCATTGTTTAGTAGCTTCATTATTTATTTAACGGTACCAGGTAGTTTTTAATGATTCATGTTATCGGTAATTATTTCAATGAAGTTAATTGAAACTAGTTATCATTTCAATATCATCTACATTAAACGCTTTTGTTTTAATATGTATGTTCCTATTGTTGTCAACAGAATCATTGAAACTAGCAGCAATTTTATTACTTTTCTAATCTTTTGCCACTTGTTTGTTGTCTCTTTAATTTAGAGCATACCATACTGGAATTATTCTTCTGTGCTTGAATGTTTAAAGATAAATTGTATAAAAACAGAAAGAGTGTAAAAGACAAAAAAACTTGAGTTCAGACATCATGGCATAAGCCATACCTATTATATGGATAAGTATATCCACTGTATAAACCACTGATGTTTTGCACTAGCCTGACAAATTCTTCCTTAACCTATCACCACCCAATACTGAGGTCTCTTCTAGTGCACTCCAATTTACACGATCTTGGGCCTTCCTCATCCAGTCCCTTCCCACCACCTTGACCAGATTATCGGTCCATCTTGCTGGTTGTCTCCCAACATGTCTCCGTCCCGTTCTAGGTCTCCACTCTAGCATTTTCTTGTCCCAACTAGAGTCGTCTCTGCGGTAAATGTAGCCTGGGTGGGCTTCCACTTTCTTCGAGCAATTATTTTGGCTATGTGAGACAGTTTGGTTCTTTTACGGATTTCTATGCCTACTTCTTATTATTATTATAATATTGTTATTTAAAAAAAAAATATAGATTTTTTTATAAACATATTTTTTATTTTTACAAATTTGACGATTAAAAATACTTGCAATGAGTTCATTTAATAAAGACACTTGAATTTGAATCTGACACGGTCACGTAGTGAGATCCCTAACATAGCACGCTCCATGGCTCTCTGAGCTATTTGGAGTTTGTGGATTATTTGTTTTGTGAGCGTCCAGAGCCCTGAGCACGAACCTCTGCCATAAGTGTAGCGTCATCGTATCGAGTGCGTCAAAACAAAATTGTATGGAGATTTGAATCTCGAACAGTGCTAAACGTTACAGGATCTGCAAATCGGCAGCAGGAACACCTTTGACAGTTTCTACGTTTTCCTAACGTCACGTCCGTAAACGTACGTATACGCAGTTTTGTATTAAATTTGATATACAGGTCTCGGATCCATAGATCATTACGTGTTTATAATATTAGTAAAATAATAATGTTAGGAAGTCATACGGTATTCATGACATTTTGTACTAGATAGCGATACTAAAGGACGTAATCTGGCAACATTCTGAAACGACGTATTTTTAGATTATATTTAGATAATACTATAATATTGTCAAGCTACACTGCGATTAATCATGAAGTACCTACAAATTAAATTGACATTCAGCATTGATCAGGAACATTTTGTTTGTTGGCAATAATCGTATTAATTATTCTCGGTCTATCTGTTTATTTTTATATTGCATCTGACCTGACCTAATTTAACCAACCCGAGCTAAAGTTTAAGTGACATAGAGATGTTATTTTTATTCTTTGGATTTTATAGATAGCACCGCACTACGGTGAATAACGTCATATACTGTGTGTGTACCTTACGTACCAATACTTAGAAATACTTTTAGTGCAGCTTTTGAAAATCACCTCGGCATATAATATTCAACTTGAGGGTACTACATATCTACCTAGCACCATACTATGATTTCTTCACAATACCTACTTATTTTTAACTTAAGCTGGAGCTTACTTGAGGTGGAGCTTACTCAAGCTCATTGTAGAGTTCGAATCCACGACCTATTTATTATGTTACTACTACTGAGCTATCACTGCCTACATTGGGTAAATACAAATGTGTCAATTATTTGAATTATGTGAGCATGCTGCTCTGCATTTGATAAGCTCTGATTTATAGCACATGTCAAGTGTGGACAACATTGCTTGGACGGATCTCACATGAACCATGATCAATTGTAATACCTATATTATAGGTAGTTATATAACCGATCAAGTCTTATTTTACCGTGTCGTTAAGGTTTTCACATGCATTGCAATCTTGTAGGCAATATATAAGTTATTGATAAACTTACTTATAATTATGCACTTGTAAGTCTGTTTTTAGTTGATTATAAGTATATATAATTGTTTTAAGCAAATTCGATAGCTTATGAAAATTATATTGTGAAAATGGAAGGGCTAGAAGTACCGATACCCAAATACCTACCCAATATTCTCCACTATGAACGTGTAGTTAGTATTAGTTTGGTATTTTATTTAAAATTTGTTTATTTATTGTCAAATAGTTGAAACAAATGCCTGTCACACATATTGAACTACGAGTATACAGTATAATAATATAATGTTGCATACGTTACAATCAAGGATAACTAAGTATTATTAGATTCTAGAAAAAATTAAAAATATTATCAAACTTGATGATGAAGCAATAAAACACTACTCGTATCTAATAAAATAAGAATTAATGAATCTACGGCTTACCACAGTCTTCATCGCAGCTCAGCAAGTATGGACTTACCTGAAATCAAATGAAATACCCACATTTAGTTCTTGCTATTGTCATCATTCACCTTTTTACAAAATGGATCCTAGATTATCGTCCTATCTGCGTATCCACATGTTCTGTATGGCTAACTATGGAAATAGATGGAACTCATTTTATTTTAACAAATAAAATCTAAAATTTGTCCGGTGTCTTTTTTATTAAACGATTCGTTTAAATACCTATTTGTTTGATTCAAATGTTTATATGTATTTGAAATGCACTCGACAACCTACAATAACACTTATTTATTTTCTAAATTCTATAAGTAGGTATATATCGATACAATACTATAAATGCTGACAACGTTTCATAAAGTTTTTAGCTCCTGCGGTTATTGATTCTATAAATAACGAAACCAACAACGACATTATCAAAAATTGTGAGAACTCAATAGAAGAAATTATTGAGCGACTGTCGCACATTTAAAACGACATCAATAAGTTGTTCCAAACTTTCTGAGGACACGCTAGGTACACAGTTTTATTGAAATCGTTCAATTATTGTAGGTAGGTACTGTTTCTCAATACATTGTACTTGTCTGGGTAGGTAGGTACTTATAGGTCTACTGGGTACAACGCTAACCACAGTGCACGAATTTGTCTAAAATACTTATAATATTTATCTTTGTGTATTGCGGACGTTATCAATGTATATTTATACTTGTATGTAAACGAGGTTTTCGTTAGTTTGACGAAAACTGTGAAGAACTAGTCGATAGAATTGGTGCATACCAATAGCGTCATCTTGTGGTAAGTAGCGGTAACAAACATACGCGTGAGTTGAGTTTTCCGCTTTCCATGAAAATTGGTGCAGATGGCGGTATTGGGCTACATAACGAAGCCTAGTTCGGGAAAATTCACATAGGTGTCGCAAGTACGCTATACATTTTCATTTTGTATGTTATACTCCACAGAGATGGCGCTATTTCTCTAGGAATTTCCAGCGGGCTAATGCTATCAAACGGTGGTACCCGCAAATTTACTGGGATGGCACTACTGTGCGTAAAAAAATAAGTTCGTGAAAACCTTTATCTCACGAAGAAAGGAGTTTTTAGTTTTGATCTCTTGATATAGAAGAATGAAATGAAAAATGCCATGAAATTGAATAGTTACTATTTCTAATCTTTCTAAATTAGTTGAATATAAGTACCGAACTTAATTTGGAACCGATTTAAGATAGGTTACCTCAGCAAATGTTGGTTTGATGCCCATCCTGGACAAAAAAAATTTGGGTACGTGAACATGTTTATTTGTCTTGAGTCCGGTTTTAATCATACAGTACCTAGTAAGTTTGTATTTACAAAAAGTATATTTATTATATCAGTTATATGGTTTCCAATAAACAAGTTATTTTTAGTTTTGGATTAAATAGTTGTGTATAAATAATATCCCAGTATATTATTATTATACTGTTTTTAGTATGATGGTAATGCTGATATTGGAAACGCGTTATTGATTACTGGAGCCAACTCTTGGACTGCTTTCAGATATGCCAACCCGACGCGACGGATTTGGAGTTTTCAACCTTTATTACGTTAAGGGTTTTTAGAACAAATTATGTTGAAAATAGATCATAATATTTCATGTTCCTGACGCTACCTAAATAGTATAATTATGAGTTATAAAAACTTTGAGCTATTATTTTTTAACACCATTATTTTGACTACTGAATCAAGTGAATAAGTGATGTAAGTATATTTTGGTTTAGACAGTAGGAAATGTTATTAAGAGTATCAATGCCTGGTATTCAATGATTGTGAGCCTACCACGTCTTTAATTTCAATCTCTATCTGTAAAACTTAAATAATTGAGAGTGCAAAATGCAAGCGTAGCATTGTAAACTTAAATGCTCTGAAGTGAAACATGACCGGAAATTAACATGCTCGGTGCTATGTCAAGGTTTTATTACGGCATAAGTAATATATATCTGCTAACGTACGCTCTGTTTACTATGAATATAATATGGCGAGATCTGAATATTGTTTTCTCAGTTGTTCAGTTACCACGGAATCTATTTATCCAGTTTTACACAATGGTTCTTGCATACCCCATTGTAAATAAATCGGCCAAGTGCATGTATAATTCGATCGCAAATTACAGTTTATTTTACATAAAAGTGGCTTTGAAATGATGAATCTGTGGGTCTGGGATTTCTAAAAGGTAAGCCGATGGGAATCGGCTTGTATGGACCCTTCGCCACTGGTACCTACCTATAGCTTGTGAACTAGGCAATACGTAGTATAGTAAAATATATTTCAGCAATTAGTCGTATGCTGTACTTTTGGTACAGGTTTTTGTCATTTATATTTTGATTATCGATTTATATTTGTAGAAGTGAATTAAACATATTATTATCTTAAGCTACATTAGGTACATTCTCAAATTTGTACTAGTAACAAAACACCCTATTTAGCCAAAAATTTCTTCAACTACTTTTGGATCGCTTACTTAAAGAAACAGTTAACCAATCCAAAGAAGTACATGGTACGTAAAATGAATGAAGAAATACAGTATCCAAAATAAATACGATTTTTATAGTTGAATCAGTAATATGTGTATGTGATGTCGTCGTATGAAACCGCGACGTAAATCAGCTATCTTGAAGGTCACCATTTGAACCGCAATAAAAGTTAATAGCAGTTGCAACCCTTTTAGTCGTAACCGATGTGGTGAGTTCTACCATGGTTCTACCGCTATTGTTTTTTATGTAGGAAAATGTACCTACTGGATACAGCAAACTAATTTCATAACTCCGCGTGTGTAACTTTATTCCCCAGGCAAATAATTTAATAGTCACTTAGTCACTTTATTTAAAGTTTTTAAACTAGTAAATAAACAAAATAATTTTAAATAAATCAATCGGAATTATTTAAAACTCAGTTGTGGTTTTGGTACCAATTCGGAAGAGACAAACTTATTGGTTATCTAAAATGAAATGGCTCATATTTTCCAATTTTTGACTTTCATTTGGAATAACATTGCCGTTCGGAATACGATCGCGATAAATTATGACTGCATTTAACACCGTTTCAGCATATAGGCATTTATTGAAAAAAAAAATTATTCCACTGATTGGAATAGCAAATGAGTAGTTTGAAAACTAGGATTGTTTTTAAAAAGCCAACATTCTTTTGTATCAAAAAGTATTGTGATTTTATTCTTATTTAGGTATAGATATTCTATGATACCATAAGCACACTACACTGATATACTAGGGGACAAAATTGTTACGCAACATTGACAAGTGACATTGTTGCAAGTTCCAGCTATGTTATGAAGCTAGATCACAGGTAATATATAAGAACTAGCGCCAGATGTTGGCAAGGATATCCTTGTAGATGCTTGTAGGTACAATATCGTAAGTGACTAAATACTATAGCCATTAATGTCATCGCATGTGAACGTTCTAACGTCTATTTTCATTAAGGATAGGGTGAGTTAATGAAAGGATTTTTACAAATATAATTTCCCTCGAGTACTCTGTCTGCCTACCACAAAAATATTAAATTATTTATATAATTCCTCATGGTGTTTCTCACTATCTAATGTATAATCACATACACATGCTATGTGACATGGCCTATAGCTAGACATCCTCCTCGACACTTCTGCTGCAAGAAAACTACTAAACCTGAATAATCCACGTGGCTGTTATAAGCTCCATTTATCGCCTAGTATTTGCAAGGCTTCGTATTTCAAATAAAATATAAATACTTACTATTAAAAGTACAGAAATCATACCCTTACTCGTAGCAAATGGAAGCGTCTCTTGATTTACGTAATACCTAACTTAGCCTAACCTCCTAAACTATAATAGGTATAATTTCGAGATGGCTAAAAAAACATCCGTACGTTATTTTGTGATTACAAGAAGGCTACCCAAAAGTTGTGAAACAGAAGAAAACTTAAAACTTAAATTAAATTAAATATTTTGGAATTAGTGACAAGTGTCAATTTGCAATTGCGCTTTGACACGCAATTTCTAATGTATGATATGGTCGATAAAATATTTAAGTAATTTTATTCTATAATATTCAAGGCCGATAATTATCTACATTGTAACTCAATTACCTCAATTACATTTTGTGATTGTCAGTGGGCTTTGGGCAATTCTAAGTTCGCTCGCCTTTGCCAAGTGGTTTGGCAATGGATGCACATATTCAACCATTGGACGTTCGGGTAATATGGCAGTGACATTTCGTTTTATAACTTTGCAAACCTTACAAAGTATTATAAAAAATACTTGAGCAATAGTGTATAAAAAAAACTAATAGCTGCGTTATAATTCAATGTCAAACTACATGATGAAGGTATCGTTGCCAGAATATTGGCGGACCATAGCACTTAACAGATAACCTAATTCTAGACTAAAGGGAATGTTCAGATCTTTTTCTTTCTTATAGCCGGACTATGTTAAATGCAAGTTTACATTATGTAATAAATAAAATCATTGTTCAAAACCATAGTAATTTATTTTACTCATTCTCACACAAACAAATCACCTTAATAAGAGTCATTTATTAATTATTTAACTATTTACTATGTAGGTACATTAAATGATACACAACTTTTAGTAATTGATCTTTCAAGATATAATAAAGATTAACAGGGTCTTTCACAATTAAAAAAAAGAGAAGAAATAATAATAACATAATAATATACTCATCTTGTAATTTTCGGTTATAACTCGAATACTTCAGCAAAGTAATATATCTTACAGTAATCGTTAGGTACTACGGTGTAGTGCTATTTGCCAAGTTTACATTCAGCTTAATTCTTACGGACATAGGATACTAATATCCGAACCGTATAACAGCTGATTAATCGACCGTTTTACATCCAGCTTAATTCTCACGGACATAGACACAGTTTATATGTCCGAACCGCATAACAGCCGATTTAAACGGTCGATGAGTAATTTGGCATAGCTTTCGCTATTTACTTGAAGATTACTTTTCTCAACTTAATTCTTACGGCCAAGACAAACTATGAGAGATGTCTGCTCCGTATAACAGTCGAATGAAAAGTCATCTTAGCTCAAAATGATGCGGCTTTATATAGGCAACCTCAGACGCCGCAAAGTATGACGACATTTTGTACAAAATTGCATCATCTTACAAAAGTACAAGAAAATAGTTTTAAGGAATATTAGTTAAGCATTATAATTCACGTTAAGATTTGTGGTGGTAATATCTTGATATTTTTACAACGTTTAAACTATTTTCTTTATACCGTTACAAAATCCAAATTAAGTAACAAGTCATCAACAATATTATTTATATATAATTCATACATTATAATTCAAATCATGATTTATGGTATATCAATACTTCATATTCTTTATCTTTAACGAGGTTTTCAATTTATTCGTTTAGAGCATTATGAAATTCCTAAAGCAAACAAAGCAAGAAATCGTAAACCATATTATTTGTACATTATAAAATGTATAATTATCGATGGCACACAAACAGTAAGAATCTAAACTTATCTTGTATTTATTTGTTGTAAACCGGAAATGTGTATTTTGACGATCAATAAAATGTAATCAAAAAGATAAATGTTTTCAATAAACCTGTTCAGTGTTCCAATAAATCATAACTATTATTTTACCATACAAATACAGGGATAATATTTAAACTTTATGTTGCTTAAATTGTATAGTTTTGGTAATAATCTAACACGGCCAAACTGACGTATACTTTGCTCTCAAAGTACACGGAGTAAATAGTGTCACTTTCAATACCAATTTAGTGATACCAGAATTATCTTTCCACAATCGTCAAAGTCAAAGTCACGAGTCACAGTCAAAGAGTCAAAGTCAAAGTCAACGAGTCACAGTAAAAGTCAAGTCAATCAATCTTATTATCCAATCCTGAATATCATCGTATGTGATACCAGAATCAATCTTATTATCCAATCCTGAATATCATCGTATGTGATACCAGAATCAATCTTATTATCCAATCCTGAATACCATCGTATGTGATACCAGAATCAATCTTATTATCCAATCCTGAATACCATCGTATGTGATACCAGAATCAATCTTATTATCCAATCCTGAATACCATCGTATGTGATACCAGAATCAATCTTATTATCCAATCCTGAATATCATCGTATGTGATACCAGAATCAATCTTATCATCCAATCCTGAATATCATCGTATGTGATACCAGAATCAATTTTATTCTACAATTCCGAATATCACCATACGTGATACCAGAATCAATTTTATTTCTCTTTTTATCAAGTCATGTCAAAGTAATGGTCATGGTCAATTTTATACAAGTCTCATGTCAAAGTCATAGTCAATTTAATCAAGTCTCATGTCAAAGTCATAGTCAATTTTACACAAGTCTCATGTCAAAGTCATAGTCAATTTTACACAAGTCTCATGTCAAAGTCATAGTCAATTTTACACAAGTCTCATGTCAAAGTCATAGTCAATTTTACACAATTCTGTATTCACTTTTATCCCATTTCCACAAATCTATATTAAATTTGTAATCATCTTTATTAGTATCAATATATATCATTTATTTAGTAGTCTAACACGGTTATCATAGTTATCATGTCATTTTCAACAGAATGTTTTGATCAACCCACTCGCAAGTATGATAAGATATCTACAACTTAAGTTTCTTGGCGGCTTTACAGAGTACCTACTCATTTAATCGAGCCAATTATAGTAGGCATCCATTGATCGCCAAACATACTACAAATTGTTCGGCCAGTCTGACGTACTTCATTATTTTGCATTGGGTATATGATTCTTTTTTTTTTTGTTATTATGTATCTTTCAGCTCAACAATTATATTTTAAAACATTATTCTCACACGGGTATCAGATACCAATAATCTGATCAGAACTTGCACTACGGAAACCAGAGAAGCGATATACTACATATATTTTCCGTGGGATAAGTTCCATTTATTTTTTGGTTTACTATTTCTGACCAAGAAGTTTGGGGTTCTAAGGCAATGGTAGGTAATTAGGTGTTTTTTGAAGGAAATGGAGAGAGATTTTCCAAAATACAACATCAAAACTGAAATCCCGCAAATAAGTTCAGAAACAGATTTTCACTACTATATGTTGACCTAATACTAATTATTCATGATCCTGATTTATTATACAAAAATCAACGTCAAATTAACTCAGTCATTATAAAAGAAACTAATAAGCAATACTTACAATAACGTTACAATATTTTTTTTTTTTATAATGTTGGGTTACGATATTTAATGTGGGTAAGACGTAGCACAGCGGTTAGGATAACTACAGTTCTATTGCTATTAGTGCACAAACTGCGTAGGTACCCTACTGCACCTTCATCATTATGTAACTCAGCCGATCCCCCATGATTGGTCTAATATCAAAACAAATTATGAAAGGTCGGAGGTGAATGTAGTATTCTATTAAACTAAAACTGTAACTGCTATGGATACAAGTGTATATGTTTTTCTTTTAAACAAAAAAAAACAATTGATTCAATATCAATCGACTAGTGTAAATAATTCAAAGGTTTTACAAAATGAATTTACAACGAATCCTGTGTTTACCAACTCAGGGGTTATAAACAATTCGACAGAGTCTTTATAGGTACTAAATCTTATACTCTTACGGATATTAATAGGACAACCTATTTGTTACCGTTTGTTAGAGTATAGGGAGGTATAGGGGAGCCTTTTTTGTACTTAATTTGGAGAGGGTAGCACCGACATAATTTTTTTTTTTTTTTTTTATCCTATATCTATTTATTGGTAGGCAAGCCAATTTGCACTAGAAAAATCATGATAATTTGATTAACTAATAAGATGTTGTATAAATCACGACGACGCGACGTAGGTAATTCTAATACATACTTTTGCAATTCTAAAATCAAAATACCACTCACTGTCTAATCACGAAATCTCAAAAATTACTTTACCTATGAAGCAAGAAAGCTACAAATATGGCAGGTTGTGGAGGAGACTTTACGTAGATGTAGGACTGGTGCAAGGTTGAAACACACGTTTGTACTAAACTCCTAAATGCATAGTGAAATGTACCTACGTATTGTTCGAAGCAAATGATAGATTTGCATTTTATTATAATTGACCTCCAAGTGGGTGGAAGTGAGAAGGCAATGATTGTAACGGAAAACAAAATTATTCAGACTAATTGCCTCTAAATTTAATGATAATACACTATGGGTAATGTGTATGTGACTATTCCTATTAAGAAAGAATTTTCCGAAATAAAATTTTGGCCAAGGGTAGCCGGGAGTCTTCTCAGTTCAAATGTATTGACATTCATAAGTGCCTTATTAGGGCCTAAACTTAATGAGTTAATTTCAATCACGGAAATAAATATTGGACACATTATCTCAGGAATAAATTGGTAAATTGGGAGGCTAAGCAAGACAAGAACATTTCAACAATGTTCATTTTGATAACCTACCTTTCTTGCAATACTTAAAAATACACTGGATAAAATCTCATCTCTAGAAAGAAAACACGGCTTTAAAGTATCTTACCTTATTACAAAGGTTGCAACAATCAGAGATGTTTATCATCACTGGGGCTACTAGAATTTATACTATCAGTTTGAGGGTAGTCTGTTACGGTCAATTGGTAGTTTAATTGCTGGGACCAAGATGATAGTGATACTATTAATTAAGAGGTGGTTGCAACGTTAACATGATAGTACATATATCTACGATAACTTTCTGCTGATTTAGATCGAATAATATTGTCTTTGTTAATCTTTCCCAAAAGTCTCTGGTTATGTGATGTCTAATTTGATTGATGATAAACAGCCGCTTGCTCCTAAGATTCAAACCAAGATACAGCAGATCCTTGACAGTTTTGCGCTTCAGTTGAAAGGGCGTCGATGCTTTTGCACCAGGACTCTGCTCCAGTTTGAGATCAGTCATAATTAGGTAGCAGCAAGAGTCAAGTCTTTAGTTTCGATGAAACTAGCGACTCGTAGGTAGGGCGCCATAGAGACACCAGAACTTCGGAATCCATTATAATGAACCTTCAAAAGAATAAGTATATTAATATATGTGGTTTGGGTTATCCCACTTCTGATAACAGATAACCTAATTCTAGACTAAAGGGAATGTTCAGATCTTTTTCTTTCTTATAGCCGGACTATGTTAAATGCAAGTTTACATTATGTAATAAATAAAATCATTGTTCAAAACCATAGTAATTTATTTTACTCATTCTCACACAAACAAATCACCTTAATAAGAGTCATTTATTAATTATTTAACTATTTACTATGTAGGTACATTAAATGATACACAACTTTTAGTAATTGATCTTTCAAGATATAATAAAGATTAACAGGGTCTTTCACAATTAAAAAAAAGAGAAGAAATAATAATAACATAATAATATACTCATCTTGTAATTTTCGGTTATAACTCGAATACTTCAGCAAAGTAATATATCTTACAGTAATCGTTAGGTACTACGGTGTAGTGCTATTTGCCAAGTTTACATTCAGCTTAATTCTTACGGACATAGGATACTAATATCCGAACCGTATAACAGCTGATTAATCGACCGTTTTACATCCAGCTTAATTCTCACGGACATAGACACAGTTTATATGTCCGAACCGCATAACAGCCGATTTAAACGGTCGATGAGTAATTTGGCATAGCTTTCGCTATTTACTTGAAGATTACTTTTCTCAACTTAATTCTTACGGCCAAGACAAACTATGAGAGATGTCTGCTCCGTATAACAGTCGAATGAAAAGTCATCTTAGCTCAAAATGATGCGGCTTTATATAGGCAACCTCAGACGCCGCAAAGTATGACGACATTTTGTACAAAATTGCATCATCTTACAAAAGTACAAGAAAATAGTTTTAAGGAATATTAGTTAAGCATTATAATTCACGTTAAGATTTGTGGTGGTAATATCTTGATATTTTTACAACGTTTAAACTATTTTCTTTATACCGTTACAAAATCCAAATTAAGTAACAAGTCATCAACAATATTATTTATATATAATTCATACATTATAATTCAAATCATGATTTATGGTATATCAATACTTCATATTCTTTATCTTTAACGAGGTTTTCAATTTATTCGTTTAGAGCATTATGAAATTCCTAAAGCAAACAAAGCAAGAAATCGTAAACCATATTATTTGTACATTATAAAATGTATAATTATCGATGGCACACAAACAGTAAGAATCTAAACTTATCTTGTATTTATTTGTTGTAAACCGGAAATGTGTATTTTGACGATCAATAAAATGTAATCAAAAAGATAAATGTTTTCAATAAACCTGTTCAGTGTTCCAATAAATCATAACTATTATTTTACCATACAAATACAGGGATAATATTTAAACTTTATGTTGCTTAAATTGTATAGTTTTGGTAATAATCTAACACACTCATGAAATAATAATATACAATAAGGTATTACAATAGAAACAAATCTTAAAGAACATTATTTTAAAAGGACTGGTTGACATAGTTGATAAGAAAGAGTTGAAAACAACACTGATATATTTTTATACCAAAAATATCAACAAATTAGTTAATGTGCTTCAAGTTGAAGTTTCAAAGTAGATAAGTCTAACTGAGTACCTATTAAATTATTCAAGTACCTACTACATTAGGTATCGAATTATTGAAATTGTACAGTATTCCGCCTAAATTAGGTACCCAATCAAATGTATGTATTAGGTATATTTACTACAAAAAAGTATTAGTACATGATTCCTAATACACACACAAGCCATGCTTAGTTTGGGATGGTTTGGGATTAGATATAGGTAGGTATAATTTAGAGGTAGATATTTTTACCGTAAAAATATCTTTTTTACGGAACCATAACAGTTCCCCACCTCAATAATGAGAGTGCACGTCAATCAAGTACTGTTCGACTGAAATCAGCACATACCTACCTACCTACGCGTTCCGATATTGACTAATATAATGCACTATTTAATATTGTTAAATTATTATGAAGAGATTGGCGTGACAGATATTTTGAAATATTTAACAATCTTTTCTTGCTTTAGTTTCATAGACTATTCGCCAAGCAATATATGAAATTATAAATTTCCAATAACAAAATACGTATTTTATGTATCCTTGCCGACTCTTATTATGAATAGCTCTTCATAAAATGCCAAATCTAAATGGCTATTGTAATGGACATGACGCATGGAGAACTTTGGAACAATATTGCGATTGAGTGGATGCCAAAAAACAGAAAATGGCATCATGATAGGCCTAGATAAAGATGGAGGGAGTATGAGAAAATATCGTTAGGAGTATGAAAGGACATCAAAACCAAACTCAGCACTGCACTGCACTCAAATCACCAATTATTAAATTTTTAAACTAACATTAGCATTTTTATGTAGGTAGCCTACCTATGCATATCGATTGTCTTTATATTGTTTGTTTTTATAACTAGAAAACAAGTTAACAAATGCAATACTTACTTACCCGCCACCGGCTACTAAAATCATCTGCATTGTGACAGAGTATTTTCCTGGTCAAAGGAGATCCTTTCATGACACTAACACATTTTAAAACACGTCACTTTAGCACAGTATTAGGTAGTTATTTATTGTTTTTACATAATAACTACACGCACATACCTACTATTTACAATCATTATGTAATATCACTATAAGAATGGCCAGATTCTCAACATCGCTAGAGCAACACCAGCGTTGCAGGAAATTTCCGTAACAATTAATTTTAACAGTTCATATGTCAAGAATCTCAACAATCTTAACATTGCTCACGTGAATATTTTTTTCTTCAGAATGTTGTTATGCTACAAAAAAATGAAAAAACGGTGTCAAAGCTTCTGCCATTATCAGCTATTTAGAAACAGCAACTGGTTGATGTGATAGTTTATTTTTTATTTTAGTACCTTTATTTTCTATTTGCTGCGGGTTTGCGGCATACGGTACGTTAGTTTTTAATATATTTTTCAAAGTTATTTTTTGCTGCACAAGCTGTGTATTCGCCTACTCGGGATATAAAGTATACTTTGTCTTTCTCCGTGATCGAATCTACCCCTCCGCCTCAAAATTGTTGCTGTCTGGACACATAGGATCAATATTTCATCGTAGGTTAGGGTAATTTGATATAAGAATTCCGAAATTCAACATAGCATCAGTACAGAACTACTAGTAATAAAATAATCGGTTCATAATTTAATTTAAAAATATTGCCTTAGGACTTGAATCAATCAGCCCAGGTATTATATAGATATTAGATAGGTGTATGTAGTACCTATACATAGATTTGGGTTAGGAGGAGATTATTAATTGGTGCTTAAATTCAAAAGAAATATAAATAGGCAGATTTAGTATCCTTATTATGTTTAGGTACCTAACATAAAATAGCTCTATGAAATCACATGTTATTTCTTTCATGATGAATTCAGGAATTATTCAACCTGATTCAACAAATCACCAAACGCCTAGAAGATTTATATCCGCACGTTGTTGACATACCATACCGAATGTAGGAACACGTTTTGGATCTTCATTCCTATATAAGATAAGTAATGTAGTAAACAAATGAATGGAACTTGCTTCTATTTCCGAAGCTGTGCCGTATACTGCATGGCTTCTTTAGGACTAGCGTGATCCATCTTAATCAATGAAAATGATAAAATGAGTACAGACTAGGTCATTTTGTTCAATTTAAAAGAAAATACATACTGCATTAGATATTATTAGATAAGCTATCAGGTTTTGCAGCTTCATAATATGATAGATTTCTATGTAGTTTCGTAATATAGCCCAATTTTAAACGAAACAGATATGTTGATGAAATGCTATCGGAAACATACTAGCTGCAAATGTGACAAAATTAACCCAACAGGACTTATTGGGAACCTGTGAAACAGACCCTCACTCTCGGGAGTGGGGTTCTTTTTTATGATAATATAAGCTTAACTATAGCATGTGACATTGGGATCGCTATATTTTGTTGTGAAAGTATACTTAGAACTTTTTCCAATATCGTTGGTTGGTAACAAGTTTGTATAACAAAAAAAACGAGCGAGCCTTACAGTAAATATGATGTGTAACATTTTACCTTTGTAATAAGCAAAAGTAACATGATATCCTAAAAAAATCTTTTTCTCATCACACGTACGCTCTCACTATTGGCTGACAGTACCAACCTCTCGGAAAATGGGTTGGAACCAACACTACAACAGCGTGCGCTTTTTGCTCAAATCAAATAGCACGCACTTCCCCGGCTTCCTGTTACACACATCGATCCCTTTATACCGAGTTCAAAAAAAGGACGGTTATCAATTTGACATGTTTGTATATAATATTGTTGCAATTGATATATGATAATCACATATGATAATCTATTACAGCTTCCAAACAAATTTTATAGGTGTATGTAAGTATGTATGTATGTTTGTTTACGCATATCTGCAAAACTATTATTCGAATTGTGTCCATTCTTTTTTTATCGGCTTACATTTACTTCAACTTAGAGAACAATGCAAGTTTCTCAAAATCGGTTCAGTAGTTTTCAAGATATGGACTAATACGTGTAAATGTGACGGCCTGATATTGATATGGATGTCAAAGGAAAAACATCTTACCATAACTTTGGTCAAATTCTAGTAGGTACATGTAAGAAAAAAATAATAGCCGAAACCAAACTGTCCCTCACGGTAAAAATCCGCGGCTAGAAATAAAAAGCCATCCGACACGAGCTACGTGAGTACAACAACAAATTACGAAATAAAAAAAAATATACCTAGACATCAAAAAGACAAACTATGAAATCATATTTTTTATATACCTTGTACTTTACAATTTTTTTTCGAGGTCGGTGCATCCTTCATACAAAATTAGGTAGAAGTTAATCAAGTTTTTGGATTAGGTAAGTTTTATATTCGCTGGCACCATTTTGAGTTTGCCTTTTTCAAGTTTTGAAGATTTTTTATGTTACATTTTATTACGAAATCGTTCCCACAGATTGCAGGAAAACGAGAGGAAAGATGTTACACGTATCAAAATCTAATCTAATTTCTGTTAAAGTCCTTTCGGATAGTGAATAAATGATTCTTCATTTACTTCCTCTGTCGCTGCGTTAATTCGTGTGATAATTTATAAGCTTAGTGAATTCAGAGCTAATTTAATATTTTCAAATATAACTAGCATCCGCCTCGTGATTTCACCTGCATTCCCATAGGATCTTATATTTTCTTGATATAAAAAGTAGCTTGTATGTTATTTCGGAGTATAATCTATTTATGTGCCAAGTTTCATCATGTTTTTTTGTGACATTGATATTATTAAACAATCTCCGTAGCTAAGTTACTAAGTACATCATGAAATGGAATTTCTATAAAAAGGAATCTTTTTGATTATTAAAATTCTTTTTGCCTGCTGGTTTGAAGTTGCATGATCATTCTAAAAAAAGTTTGTTAGCTTTATATATCGAGTTATCTTTATCTTTTACAGTGAATTTTATGATATTTGAAGATTTAGAAAAGAAGAGGAAATATCAATTGCTAGTAGCACGAAGCAAAACAGTGTATACATACTCGTATGCCTATTTTCCTTATGGTTTTGACCCGCTTACTTTTATTGGCAAAAGTTTCTGACTCCACAGCAAAACCCTGGCCATAAAAACAACATTTTTATACGTTAGACACGCGGTATGGTGTTGCATTACAGCGGTGAGCCATTTTTTGTTGTTTTGAAGGTAATCATTTACTATGCTCTATTGTAATATAATACATTTATATATTTACTTGTTGCTTCCTGCAGTTTTGAAAAGTGTGCTTCCTTTTAGTGAAATCATTTTTAATATCGGACCAGTAACTCTAGAAATTATCTCCTACATTCAACCATAATATTAATTAAAATATAAAAGATACAAAAGAACTGCTTATTTCTCATCAAAGCATTTCAGCAAAGTATTCATTTATGTTTAAATTATAATGTTGGAAAATTTGCATTGAAAGACATCAGTGGACTCCAAACTAAGGTAAGACGGTCTTGGTTAGCTTACAAATGAGATGACTATCACTGATGATGGTGCTACATTTGGAAAAAATAGAATTTCGTTTGCCTATATCTTAGTTAATGCAAAGTTTGGGGATTCGAGTTTTCAAAAACCATTGGTACATTTTTACAGCCGAGATATTCATAAATTAGCCCTATAAGTATATCTGAATATATTTTTTTTTCAATTGAAAGAAGAGTATTTAGTATAGCGGGTAACTTGAAACAAATAGATTAGTTTGATACCTTTTCATATCGTAAAATATGTTGTTATATTTTTGCGTGACTATAAATAAGAATAGCCGTTTCGGCGGCGTATGGAGTCCATTTGTATAATTAATATTCCATTCCATTAACGTAGTTGACATCAAGTGAAACTTCACACGTTGTTTTAGCTGTTTTCCTAGTTAGAATTATAATATGTAGTGGCTTAGGTATCCATAATTAAAATGAGAATTAATTATTGCGGCAATTTATTCCATTCTACACATATAATGATATCGTAAAAAGAAATTAGAAAATGAACAAGAGATTTTTGACTCTGGTCGTGAAAAGAAAAAAACAGATTAATAAACACTGTTGTTTAGGCCACAAGAGGGCAAATTACTTATGATGGTCAAATTGACTGAAGTTACCATTGGTTCGGAACCCGGCTTTCAACTGAGAAGATTCAGATTCAAATCAGTTGACTCGATTAAGATTTATGATATACTTATATACGCAGGCAGACAGACAGACATATTTAACATACGAATTGTATATAACAGCCCTCTTATTAGTCCGGAGTAATAAAAATTTTTAGAGCACCAAAAATATTCCTTATAGAGCACCTATCAACATTTTAGCACCCAGCTAAAATGTTGATAGGTGCTCTATCAGGAAAAAAGATATTTAACTTTATTCCACTTAGAGCACCTACGGAAAAATCTAGTGGGGCAATCATTCAGCTCTTTTATTGATAAGTTTACTCAACTTTAATTTTCTGTGCCCTAACTATTTTTGGAGTTTTTATGTATCGGACATTATGTTCTGCAGCAAATTATTTCCCCCAATATTAGTAAAATTTTCATAGTTATTCTGCTATTCGGGGCGGAGACATCCCACAAATCAATTATTATCCTAAAAAGACTTTGTTTACAATATAATAATTATAGATAACTATTATTTTTTTCTGCTAGAAGGAAGGTAGGTATTAATTGTACATAGTCTTTTAAGGATTGGCAGTAGGTACTGCTTTACCAAGGCTTTACCGTTTAAATTCAAATGGATATTTTTACCGATATGTTTTATATTTTGACTTGAAGTACCTATTTAGACTTGGCAGATCTTCATTAAAACAGTTAAAACAAAATGCAATCGCTTTGAAAATAATAATAATAGATATTATGTATAATAATTATAGATAACTAGTATTTTTTCTGTCAGAAGGTAGGTATTAATTGTACATAGTCTTAAGGATTGGCAGCAGGTACTGCTTTACCGTTTAAATTCAAATGGATATTTTTACCGATATGTTTTATATTTTGACTTGAAGTACCTATTTAGAATTGGCAGATCTTCATTAAAACAGTTAAAACAAAATGCAATCGCTTTGAAAATAATAATAATGGATATTATGTATAATAATTATAGATAACTAGTATTTTTTTCTGTCAGAAGGTAGGTATTAATTGTACATAGTCTTTTAAGGATTGGCAGCAGGTACTGCTTTACCGTTTAAATTCAAATAGATATTTTTACCGATATGTTTTATATTTTGACTTGAAGTACCTATTTAGAATTGGCAGATCTTCATTAAAACAGTTAAAACAGAATGCAATCGCTTTGAAAATAATAATAATGAATCAAGCGGATATACGCGTTTAATAATTGCGCTATCATCATGATACTACTAACTGGCGGCAGTAAATAAAATCCTGACTTGTAATGTTCCACTGCAAAAACCATGGGTCATCTAAATAATGTAGTACTTAGCTTTGGATAGCGCTGTCAGTCAAAATGGTATCTTCTTTACATAAAAGCCTCGGCTAAAGCTGGTCTGACCTTTGATTTATATGGTTTTATCTCAAATAATATCATCATACTGTTTAGCTAATGCACTATATAAATACTGAAAATGTTTTGTTTTTTGTTAAACTTCTATGTCTAGGGTTTTATTCATTTCTTCCTCGAGACAACTGAAAAAGCTAGGTAATCTCATGTTTATTTGTTTGAATTAAGTACAAACATATTCGAAACGAATTTGAACAATGGAGTTCATGTCTTAAATTTTTTATTTGTATGTAATTTATTTTATTGTAGGTAATCGGGTTCAAATTACCTACATACAATACACTTTTCAGATCCAGAAAACCATACAAAATGTTATATGATATTCAGTTTAATTATCTTATGAGCATCTATTGTTAGTTTTTTTTATTAGCATGTTTATTATTGTTTGTCAAGTATTTACTCTATGCAGAAAATTTCTATATTTTATCAACAATCACTTGAATGAACTTCATACAACGATGCAAAATTATATTTATTTATTTCCCTCCGATCCTCAATCCTTATAACAAAAACTGAGACTGGCAGGCGCCAACGTATCTAGACGAGTTGGCGACGCTGACGTTATCTACGCTGCTTGATTGCATGTCACAAAAAGTATTTATTTTCAACCTTACTTCTTACAGATAGAGACGAAATTTGAACAGTTTATTAAAAGAAATTATTTCAGAGTCATAATTACAACGATAAGCGTTCAACAAATTTTTTTTTTTTTTTTTTTTTTTTGTTTATTTGGTCTACAAAACTAGGTACAATCATTTGCGCGTTACATTATGGTAATACATTTATTTTAAGATTAATGATTGAACCCTTCTAGACGTAGACACAACATGCGTAATTATTGCGAATTACATAAAAAACGGAAATAGAAGAAAAGAAAATTATTACATTTAGATACAACAGAAAAAAAAATATATGTAAACCTAAAAAATTAAAATAAAAACGTAAAATCAGAAGGTAATGCAATTTTTAAAGTGTTTAGTTAACTTTATCTTAAGTGATTTTGAGCTCGCAGAACCAGTAAAGATATCGACTTCCGATCGAATTGTGTTACTAGAAGAACACATTCTATAAATGGGGGCATGTTTACCGAGATTTGATTTGCAAAGGGGTAAAGTAAAGGTGGTACGGTTTTGGAGGCGACTGCTAGAACGTGGTATTGTAAAGGGTAGTCGTTGAAGAGTTACGGGTGAGTCGATGAGACCATGGAGTGTCTTATAGACGAAAATAATATCAGAAACTTTCCTACGGATGTAAAGAGGGTCAAGATGATAATGCACTAGTCGCTCGTTGTAAGACTTAAGAATGTTACATTTGTTATTGGCGTACGATAGGTTATAGAGAAAGCGTTTCTGGACTCGTTCTATCCTGTCCATGTGAACCTGATAACACGGATTCCATACTGAGCAGCAATATTCAAGCAGTCCACGAACTATTGTTTTAAATATAATTACTGTGACATCAGGATGCCGAAAAGTTTTCATTTGTCTTGTTACAAATCCTGAGAGTTGTGTTGCTTTTTTGATAACATTATCATAATGTAGCCTAAAAGAAAGAGAACTGTCAATAATCACCCCCAAATCTCTAACACTAGTTACTTCTTTTAGTGGCTTACTGTCTATAAGATATGTCGCAATGTAAGACTTCTTTTTTTTAGAAAATCTTATAAAGTAACATTTCTCCGGGCTGAGGACCATTCGATTGAGGTTGCACCACGTTTGAATAGAATTGAGATCCGTCTGTAATACCTGTATATCCTCATAGCCCTTAATTACGCGGTAAATCTTTAAGTCATCAGCAAATAGTTTATACTGGGATTTAATGATATCACCAATATCGTTTATAAAAATTAAGAAGAAAAGCGGGCCCAAATGGGAGCCTTGAGGGATTCCAGAAGGAACCACGCCTCTTCTTGACGTAAAACCTCGTATTGCCACTAGCTGAGATCGATTACGTAGGTATGATTCACACCACCTAAGCAAAGAACCATGAATTCCCATAGATTCAATTTTGAGAAGAAGCAAATCGTGATTTACTAGGTCAAATGCCTTACGAAAATCTGTGTAAATGGCATGAACTTCCTGAGTTTTATCAATAGCGTTGGCAACATCGCAGACATACTCAATGAGATTTGTTGTAGTTGATTTACGAGGGAGGAAACCGTGTTGATTAATATTAATGTAATTTTTGACATGAGACAATATTCTTTTATGTATGAATGATTCTAGGGCCTTACCAGGAATAGACAGAAGTGAGATGGGTCTATAGTTAGCCACGTTGTTTAAATCGCCGGACTTATGTATTGGTGTAATGTGTGCCAATTTCCATAGCTTTGGGAAAACGCCTGATGACAGCGATTTATTGTAAATGATTTGTAATGGCTTACACAAACTTCCTGCACAATTTTTAAATATAATAGGAGGTAATGAATCAGGACCAGCGCTTTTATTTTGGTCGAGAGATTTCAAATATTTAAATACCTCTTCTTCTGATACAAAAAGGTCGCTGAGAGGTGTGATGTGATTTATTAACTTCATGGGAGATGATAATGGTTTATGAGAAGTACTGGCTAACTTGTAAGCGTCCTGAAAATAATCCGAAAATAATTCGCAAACTTCCTGCCCTCCTCTAACAATTTTATCATTTAGATATATCTCGCTTGGAATACTGCCTATACTCTGTCTTCTTTTATCTTTGAAAAATTTCCAAAACAAATTAGGTTTATTACGCATATGATTAATAGCCTGTTTCTTAAACGTAGCATAGCAGTCATGTATCATTTTGTCACACCGAGAACGCAGTAGGTCAAAGGTAAGTTTATCAAGGTGGTTACCATATTTTTTATATCGGGAGTGAAATTTGGCTTTCTCTTTTAGGGCTTTTATTAGGGGACGGTTAAACCAAAATGGATACAGCTCATTTCGGGGTTTTCGAATTGGTGTGTGTTTTTGAATTACCGAATTTAGTTTACCATAGAAAGTATCTACCATCTCATCGACATCCATTGTGTTTTGCCATAAAGAATCCCAATTTATTAAATCTAGCTCAGCGTTTAAATCATCATAGTTACTAAGAAAAAAATTGTATGAAGGTTTGCTGCGCTTCGATTTCAGAGTCGACTCAATAGGGCGCCTGAAATGAATTTCAATGGCAGGATGGTGTATATCTAATGGCACCAGTGGAGATTTAGTTTCCGTGACTGTGACATTAGAGGGATCATTTATGAACACTAAATCAAGAATGCGTTGATTGCAATTAAAGATGCCATTACACTGAAACAAGTTGATAAACTCAAATGTGTCAAGAAATAAATTATCTATTCCGCTCATAGTGGCCTGTGGAATTAAATTATTTGAATAGTCATTAATATTCCAAACTATGTGACTCAAATTGAAGTCTCCAGTAACTAGATTGATAGAGTTCTGAGGTACTTTGAATTGGACCACATGAGTTATGTTTTTGAGAAAAGTTTTTATGTAGTCCACATTAAGAGGCGGGGGGAAATATGTTGCACATATGTTAAAAAAGGTATAACCCAGGTTTATAGACAGCCACAAATCCTCACAGGACGACTCCCATTTGGGTCTTCTCAGAGTATCAAACTTTTTATGAACTGCCACCAAAATACCGCCACCATCCCTCTTTGTTCCAAAAGAAGAAGTTGTTGATCTGTCTCGTCTGAATATATTATAGCGGTTATCAAATATCTCGTGATCAAAAACAGTACTATTAAGCCACGACTCGGTAAGAATTATAATATCGTAGTTGTTTGATAAAGTGGAAGTATATATATCATTTACTTTGGTTCTGAGACCTCTTACATTTTGGTAGTATATTTGTAACGTGAATTTTAAAAAATAAAAACATTTCAAGTTGCTTTAATTAAAAAAAAAAAAAAAAAAAAGTACATTTAATTACAAAGTTTTAAGAAATTCATCATTTTTGACTAACTTAGAATTACAGTTAACGTCCTTACGCACAAATATATGACCATTTCGTACCCATACAAACTGATAGTTTTTCTCTTTAGCAACTGTTCTTGTTGTTGCATGCAGCTTCTTATTTGCTGGAGAAAGGTGTTCCACCACAAAAATAGGTTGCTTGTCCCCAGAAAATCCTAGGTGAGATGTATTTAACTTTTCCTTACTATTTTTTTTATTGAAAACCTTCACTGCTGCCAAGAAACTATCACGACTACGAGGACTAGCCAATCTGACAACGATGTTTCGGGGCCGTTTTATATCGGTATTTAACTTTGCGACTCTGTGGTAATTCATGATCTCTTTATCACTCAGGTCGTAAGCTATAGATTTGGCCAATTGATTGACAATCGTAAGTAGATTTTCCGATTTATGCTCTGGAACACATTGAATTTCCAAGTTAGAATCTCGCGTTTGCTGTTCAAGAATGCTAACCTTGTTATTTATTTCAATCATTTGCGATCTAAGACTTGAGTTTTCAGCCATAATATCATAAATGCTCTTTGCATTTGTTTCATTTATTTTCTGCTGATCATCATGAGCATTTGCCATAAATTTAACTGACTCGGAGAGCTCATCTACTTCCACGCGCATTGCAGTAAACTTGGAGCTCAGTTCTTTAATGTTTTGCTGAACATTGGTTAATGTGAGTCCGAATTTATTTAAAGTCACCTGCTGTTCCTCAAATCTATCATTCATGTCCTTCCTTAGGTTTCGTATTTCAGATATAATGGCTTCCTGGTAAGTAAGTTCACTAGAGACAGGTGTACTTGGAGAGACACAGATGATGTCTTTCTGGCTTCGTCCATGAGCAGCAACTGGAGTATTAGTATTATCACCTTTTTTACGACCAGCGATACATATGGGGCATGTCCATTTCGAGCGTGGTGATGAAGACTCATTGTAATCTACACATTCTTGATGGTATTGTTGATTGCAGTGAACATTGCTGCATTTAATGCGCTTTTGTGTCACCAATATATTTGATGTACAACCTGAACATTGCACCATAATGAGAATTAATAGTAAGACCTTAAAAACAGGAAACTAAGCCTTGACTTTAAAAAAAAAAAAAAAAAAAAAACTCCAAATGACTCAGAATCGAACTTGGTCATCTATCTTCGCAAGTCGTTCGTTGAACCAAACGGCAACCGCTGCATTAATGTTAGTGTTGAATTATGGCATATATTGCGGTGTATACAGCAACAGGTGTTACCTTCCCTCTTCTTTAGTTTTTTGTTCGGTTAATTTTATAACACCGTAAGTGGGTAGAAAGAATTGAAATTACTTATCTGACTCAGTATCGTTGACTTATATCTTCACTGTTTACACTATAGACCGAGATCAATTATTTATATTTATTAGTTCACTGTGCGGGTGTGTTATTGAGCAGCAAATAAAAACAAGTTGTATCCACGATTAAGTGAAATAATAATTTTCCTCTATAAATTACTAAGGAGCTAATGGAATACGTGCTTATGCGGCAGGTAGGAGGTTTTATTCCCTTTCCTTTCCCCAAATAGCCCTTTATTTATTTAATTGAGAGGAAAAATCTAGTGTAGGTAGTTACATTATACGAGTATAAGAAAAAACAGGATTATTTAATTTTTAGGTAACAATCGATTGAACCAATCACGAATATCAATTTAATCTTTATGATAAGCATTTTTTTAATATACCAATGGATTAATCGTCCACCTTCTTCCTCCATATTGGTATTTTGTATATTTGTTGTACCTAAATAATTAAACAATCAGCTTGAGCTTTCGGTGAATAGCACGGTGGTAGAGTATTTTGCATGTAGTACTCTCCTGGCTGGCTACCACCCTCAAGTTGAAAATCTGTCGCTAAGCACCTTTCAGCGTGTTCCGACAGCTGTACTTGAGAGTCCTAGTTCTCTTCTATAATATGCGTACTTAGAAAAAAAAAATGTAAACAATAAAGTTTTAAAATAAGTATGTTCATAAATGGGCCTACAACATAACTACGCAAAACTATAAAGAAGGTACCCAAGTACTCAAGGAATATTTTATCTCTCCATTTTCTCTAGAGATTTTATTCATACGATTGACACAATTGGTTATTAGTGCCATCAAAGTAGGTACAGAAAGTTTTCGCAAATGTGTAAGTTGGATTCTCGGATCGTGTACCTATCGCTTTTCGGAATAGGCCCTCAGGAGCTTAAATGTACACTTCATTAAAAAAAATAAGAAAATGGTTTATTGTGCATGTTTTTTTTGTAAAATTTGTTTTTAAATAACAAATGTGCCATTTCATCCACGTTCAGCCGCTACAGAAATATAAATATAGAGACTTTTTCAAAATACAATATTATAGGGGTTCAAAATCTTGAACCCCTGAATATGCAAGAAAATTTTTTTCGTAGTCAAGAAGAACACTATATTAATTGAAGCTAATTCCTAAAAAGTGATTTCCAAAATTCAACCTCTAAAACCGCTCAGAGAAAAGTTAGTACCGGTAATAAATATTTTGTAATATGCGTTCGACAATTATCCGGTAAGGTTGGAGCAGCCATCAGAGGCTACCAACTTTAGTACTTTCAAAAAAAAAAAAGCTTCTCTGCAATGCTTCGATATAATGTTTGAATACGTTATGATAAAATGCTTAGGTACTAAATTGAGTAAGACCATTTTGATTGTTTTCTTTGTGTATATAGGAAATGTTTTGAACATTACTCACATATTTCTAAACTATATTAGATATGTATACATAATTAAGTGGTATTCTAATTACTTTTTTTTACATAATTTGTATGAAACCCTCTTAAATTATTTACTGACGCGTCAAATCAGCAACTTTTTATTTAATGTCAAAATGAGAGTTCATTATAGTATTGTTTGAAAAGTCCCGATTTTTAAATGTTAACCTTAGGGCGCGACCCCATTAGGCTCACAGTTAGTCTGCTGACTATCCACCAACTGACTCTGAGCGGTGTCAGCGGCGTATCGGTCGCTGACTCAATGTAATGATTGCGCTGTGAATCAGCCGCGCACTGAATGAGTCTGCAAGCGAAACGCCGCAAACTGCGTACCTAAACTACGCACGGTATGGTCACTCCATTAAAAAATTACAGTGAGGCAAATTGGAAAAAAACAGCTGTCTAGTGACGACGCGCCCTTACTTAAATAAATGCGAAAATATTTTTCTCGGTTTGTCCTTTTCTAACACAACAACGGATGGAAGGGATTGGCATAGAGATATGTTATGACATAGGCTTATTTTTATGCCGGGAACGCGGCCGAGGGTGAAACCGCAGGGTGGAAGTTAGTTGTATGATATAAAACTTAAGCTTTAAGGATAATATTTGTAGTTTCAGAAAAGCGTCGAATCAATGGGCAATATTTTTAACCCCCGACGATAAAGAGAGGTTTTATAAGTTTGTAGTGTGTATCTGTGTGTATTTTTGTGGCAACATAGTTCCTGAGCGGATGGACCAATTTTTATTAAGTTTAATTTTATTGAAGTTGTCTTAATCGAGAGTGTTCTTAAATACGTTTCAAGAAAATCCACTCAGCCGTTTGAAGATTATCACCATTTTTCTAGGATTTCGGGGGTTTCTTAATTTTTTAAATTTAGGTTTGTACTGAGACTAAAAATATTTGAAATTTTAAGACGTCATGACTTTGTAGAAACTTCATCGCGTTCGCGTCCCTTTGAGACGAAGGTGGTGCCTTGTACCAGCTTACTTGCGAGGGTACAAAAACAATAAAAACCTCACAACGCTACGACACGATATCCGGCCACCGAGATTTTTTTTAATGTTACTTTTGTATTCGAATAAAATATTCGCTTAGTATGTCATGTTAGTAGCACAATTTGACTTTGATAGTGCAAGTATCTCGCTAAAATATATCAAAACGATTGAATCGTTACATAAAATCGATTTACATTTCAATACACATCAAATTCCGAAAATTCCTCGCACAATGTAATAATATACTTACATTAATCTAGTGCATGACTGTTCAGTTCAATTCGGATTTAGCAAATCACGTCATTTTAGAGGGGATTATTGCATCAACTGAATACACTTAATGTTGAATGAAATAGTCAGAATATTAAGATTACGGGTGAGTAACCTTATAATTTAATTTATAATTACCTAAATACTTTAATCGTCAGGTTTGAGAAGTAATAAAATCTTTATCCGATTATAATCTTTATAGAAAAAAAAACAACAATGCAAAGCACTTTTTTTCTAAAACTACACGACCAACCTTTAAATGATTCTGGGATAATCTATAAAATATTGGTCTTCTATTTAAAAAACATATTACCTATAGAAGGCACGTCGTATAAAATGCAAGTTTTACTGGGGAAGAGATTTTTATGATAAAATTGCACGAACGAGTATATGTCATGTCATGTAATGTCATGTAATCTTCGCAATTTTTATTATTCTTATTTTTTTGCTGTAGCACCAGTCTCAATAACGGAAATCTTTGCTTGTCCCTACGGAATAAATACATCATTACGTAAATTGTAAAAATAATTCGACTTCTATTTTAGTTGTTAGTCTCATCCTAATGTAGCATTGTAAACCAGAGCTATTCCTCTTATTATCCAGAAACTAGAATAGATGCTTCAAGCAAATAAAATATTCTAATTTATATTAAAGTTAAATATAAACCATAGTCAACAAAAAAAAGTATAAAAACCTTCCCACCTAATGTCGCCACTTCACGACGCAACATAATTTATTAACTGACGGATCTGCAGAAACATGAACAAGAAACAAGTCTGTTTAGCCTAAAATTGGGCTATACATACATTATACGAAACTCCATACAAACTTGACAAATTAGATGAAATTAAAGATAACAAGGTCCATGAAATTTCCATATTACGAATAGGTACAATAATTCTCTTGCTGCAATTTGCTAGCAATGTGTCAAGTCTCCACTGTCCATTCACACAATAAAATAGTACCTAATCGTCTTCCTGTAATATTTTACGTATTGATACATGTCAACATTTTCCATCAGTTCACTATAATTAATATTGTATATTATAGAATAAAGATTTAACTAATATATCATTTTAATAGAAAAGACGGAAAGACGATCCATATTTTCGATTAACGAATATATTAACAATACAAAACTCAACAGCTTGTCGACACTCGACAGCCATGACAAAGTCATTACGGGCAGGCGGTTTGTGATTGACGACCATTATTTCCAACATCGAGTAGTTAGAAAATTACAAACTTAAAGGTTTATGCATATTTGAAGAGTACACGGCACAGTTAGCAATTTATAACAATTAATTTAGAATCGAATCGATTAAAGGCATGACTAGCCATTTATTATTTATCAAATCACCAATTATTTTACGTCGGTGTGCGGATTGTTAACAACGCTAGTTTACAATCCATCTCGCGAGATTGTAAACGTTCGATACATTGTGAACTGGACCATAGGTACTGCTCGCAATACATCGTATCAATTTTCGATAGTTCATATCAAACCGTTACATTGTGAACAGATCTGCACTTACCGCAAAGTCCGAGTAAGAATTGAAGACTCATCTGTGTAAATACTAAACTTTTGATTTCGAATATAAGGAAATTAAAAAATAGTAAGAAACACAGATTTCGGATAATGATTTTATTTTCTTGTCTGATAGCCACTGCATAAATTCATTATATGTTTTTAAATATCAGTTTCTTTGAAATATCTGGCGAATGATTTTCGATTAAAAAAATCGATATGAAAAATAAGTAACATAACTATAGGTTCATTCTAATGTTATAAAAAACAGTAATGAACTATTCGATATCTGTATTGTGATCATGTGTGTGACACGGGCAGACATGTCTGTAAGTTTAGATAGATATGTTAGATATTTTCAGTAACAGATTAGCTTGGCAGTATCTTTTTTTAGTCACGTCTTAGATACCTACTCGTATTTCCGTTACCATGGCATCGAGAGCGTTTTTGTATATAAAAAATGAAATTATAAAAAAAATCTTTAACTAAGATGAATGGATTCTTACCATCGAGAAATTATCTTTCTACTAAACTAGCAATATCTAATATCTTTAAACGAGCAATTCTTGTATATATATATATATATATATATTTTGAATCTCGGAAACGGCTCCAACAATTTTCATGAAATTTAGTATGCAGGGGGTTTCGGGGGCGATAAATTGATCTAGATAGGTTTCATTTTTAGAAAACACGATTTACCAAAAAAAAACGAATAAAGCTCAATCATCCAGGTACTATAATAATATCATAAACCGCACATTATGTATCAATTTAAATAAGAAAATTTAATTATAAAAATAGAAAAAATCCATTCAATACCATTTCAATACTGCAACGTTTGATACGAAGCGTATTATTTTAGTTTTACTAAAAAAAAATTAATTAGTATTTAAACTGTTTTTAGTATAATAATCTAATTTATGTAGGTCCACGAGAAAATTGAATGTCATGTACAAACTGATAAAAGTAAGCTGAAGCACAAATGAACTCCATTCTCTCATAATAATGAGTTTGACAACGTCTGAAAGTAAATTGCAGTGACCTTTAGTAAAACATTTTGTTCATAAGTTTAAGGATGTCTTGTTTTTTCTTACTAATTATAAAACCATGGTACCTATAAATGATGTAGAAATTTAAATTTGCTGATAAATTAGCGGCACTGACCGTTTATTTTTTTAAACTGAACAACTGTTTTAAAATAATTTGTTGGTAGTTGTTATGAGGTCAAAAATTTGGAACCGTTACTTTGTTTTACGAGACATAATCAACTGTCTTGTTAAACAACTTTCTACTTTGTATGTAGTCATATAAGTACTAGTTGTATAAGCAACTCAATGTACAAAACTTTGTGAGTGTTCTCCTTATTAAAGTTACTGAAGCTTTGAAGATCTACGAGATTAAACGACTCCTGTGCACAACACTTACCTGTCATCTTACGTTCAGGGATTTCATTTATATACTTAGGGTCCATTTATAGTTCAAATTATTAAATTACGAAACTTTTCACGCTGAGACACTTTTAAATTTTTAGCGGGGTAAAGCCGCATCATAATAATATATAACGTATTAAATATTATTATGATATCCTTACCCATGAATAAACATCAATAATATAGTTTTTAAGCTTATAGTTATAAAAGCATGCGAGCACATCACCAAATATACGTAAGAAGTACCTACCTAGTGATAAAAAATAATGGTAAGCGATATCTAATTTATCAATTAAGCTTTACACTGAAACTACAGAATTCCTTTCTTCTTCTATGAAGATAGCAGAATATTACTATGCACCAAGAAAATAAACATGAAAATAAGGAAGGTGAAACATCTAGCTAGAGTATCATACAAATATTTTAAATGCAAAAGTTTTTGTGCGACACGACAAGTGCCAGCAGCTCACGGAATACTCAAGTCGAGTGAATCTTACCTACGGGTTCCGCCTATAAGTATTAAGAGCGCATTCGCCATATTTGAAAAGTTGTGTTAAACTCTAGATATAAATTTTTTGGATGCTGAATCAATGAAAAAGTGAGCAAAATTTTCGGTGTTACAGAAGCAGGAGGCATCATGCATTTTTTTTATGGATGTTTATTATTCGGTCACGCATATGCCTTAATCGGCCATCAAAGATAGCTTTTGATCAATATTGGTTCAGTATAGGTAACATCGCAAAGATAACGTTTTCTAAGAAACGGCGTATTTATCGTCATAATGGGCATCATTATAATTTTTTTGTTATATGGTTGTTGCCTTAAAAATTATGAAAAAATATATCCGCTTAGGATGGCTTTGTACTCCAACAAGCTTTATTTATCTAACAAACAAAATCTAATACTAATACTAATAATAAAGCTGAAGAGTTTGTTAGTTTGAACGCGCTAATCTCCGGAGTGGTTGTATTTGAAAAATTATTTCACTAATAGGAAGTTACATTATCCCCGAAGGTTATAGGCTACTTTTTATCCCGGGAACGCGAGTGAAGTCTCGGGGAACAGCTATTTAGTAAGACAATAATTGGTATGAGTAAAATAAGAAAAAAATCTTTAGATAACTACATAGGTTCTTTAACCATCTATCCATATTATCTTTGATATCACTAAAGACTTTATTATTATGATAGACTTATGGGGCACTTATTATCCTGGCAGCACGGGTGAAACAGCGGGGGAATAGCAAGTAAAAATATTTATACAAGTATGTATATATATCAGTTATCTCGTTCACAAATGTACATTATAATATGACAACAAACAGGCTCTGCTTCTTTTGAGATCAGATAGCCGCGAGTAAATATCTTTACCTTTGATATTTATTTATTGTACTACTAGGTATGATCCTTTCAATCTTTCCCCAGATAAGTTTAATTGGAGCATGCTAACTGGCTGATCAACAAAGAACCGAAATTATTAAAGTCAGATAAATAGAACTTTACCATAATTATTACCATTATCGTTTATGTTTTGGTTACCTTGACGGCATAACTTTGACAACCTACCAATTATCACTTAGCTTTTTACCATCTTTATCACATATTTTCACAGCTAAATCGCACAAACACACACGTGGTGTGTGTATACATACATAAATGCATACATACTCTCACACACTTATTGTCATTAAAAGAGACAAAACATTGTATGTTATTTTCGTTACATAAATTAGCATAAGTAAAGCATTAACATAAGTATTAGCAAAACAAATATTGAAACACGTCATTGAGTAAGTACAGTGTGGGAAGATAAGAGGACATTACCGAGAGGCCGTCCATGCGCTTACGGTATATTTACACTAGCTGTTCCCCGCGGTTTCACTCACGTTCCCGGGATAAAAAGTAGCCTTAAAAGGGAATAATGTAACTTCCTAATAGTAAAATATTTTTTCAAATCGGGCCAGTAACTCTGGAGATTAGCGCGTTCGAACAAACAAACTTTTCAGCTTTATTATTAGTATAGATAGATACAGATTAGTATAGATATGGAAATTAAAATATATTCCGCAGCCCCGTGTCGAGTAGATATATAAATAATTACAGATATTTTTTTCAAGGTGGTCTTTTTAATTAAAAATTTTTAAGCCCTTGCAATTGAAAAGGTGAAACCACATGAATCTTTAAAAAGGGAGGTCTTACTGCAACATATGTCGATACTAATTAAAAATTAAAAAATATATGCATGACATATCTACTCAAGACCTTTCTGCAGCCTTTGAACTCAAAACATAATTTGGATATACTTAGACACTTAAAAAAACTATAGTGTACTGTTTAAAAGCAGTGTTTCTCTTCATTATCTTTTTAGAAATTGAAAATATATCACAAAATTTCAAATAACCCACATACAACCACACCCACTAAACCACATACAGATACGGATTCATTTCTATCACAAATACGGATTCATTTCTATTTCTTAGTAAATTATTTTTCATGAGTTTTTTTACGTTTTGTACCAGTTACGCTAGCTTTATTTCACCTCCAATGTGTGGGGCGTTTATCTACGATATGATAACCTTAACTAGCTTTCCGCCCCGCGTTTTCAACCAATCACCTATTTTATCCTGCTAGGGGTTGAATTTTCAAAAATCCTTTCTTAGCGGATGCAAACGTCATAATATCTTTCAGTCGTACAAGATCAGTCAGTAAGTCACGCTTTCCTTTTATATAATTAGAAATACGGAAATCTAACATTAACTATAGTTTTCGTTTTTTTTTTAGTAGTCAATATAAAATGAGATATTCGTTTCGGATAGATATAAAGCTGACTTGCAATAAATATTTTTTCAAAGATATGGTCCAGTAATACTGTGATATAATGGTGTTAAAAATTGTATGCAAATTTTATTTTAAGGCGGTATTATTTAAATGTGATAAGTACGTGATATTAATGAGACAAAACGAATATTTTATTTTTAATTTATACTTTTGTGCTTTAGCTTAAAATAAAGTTTATTAATCCTAAAGTATGTGTATTTCAAATATCAACTTGTATATTCAGTAAATTTAATAAATACCAATGCCTGTTGTGCTGCAAATAGTTGTCGATTGGGTATTGGAAACATGTGCATTCTTGTTTTAGCTCAGCTGCTAGGTATTTGCTTCCACTCTCAGTATTAAAAGAGTAAGGATATACAACTACAACATCTATAAGATGCGTGGGTTTTTATTGGAATACCAACAAAATATTGATCTAGTTATAAAAAAAACATAAAGAGTTTAATGAAAAAGTCTTAGTGTCGTTAGACTTACATTTGAACTTAACAAAAACTGACTAAAACAATTAAAGAAATCAAAATTTATCTAAAGAAATTTGGAAATAATAAGTAACCAATCACTCTTTTTACCGATTAAATTTTTAACATACCTACATCATTTTAATGATAAATATTTTTATTCTTCTCATCTACAAGTTTTCTACATTTAAATATATTATTTACGTCTTTTATTGGTTTTGACAATGGAAAAACGACCACTTAAAAAAGAGGAGAAGAGTTTTGAAGAGTTGAACGAAAAAACTGAAGATCCATATTATAATTCTTTGGATATAACGTATTTTAATTACATTAATATACGGGTTTAAAAAGAAGATAAAAGACCCTTTGAAATAATGCTGAGTACCTATTTATACACGATTGATATAACAGACATGTAGTCGTGTAAGAAACCAGTATATAGATAAAGAAAATACACTTTCTGTAAAGGTTTAATTTTCTCATCGAGCATACGATGATTACCACTTTTAATTTCTCCAATGCATTAATTCACAGAAACTTTGACAATAGACAATACTAATAATCTACATATTCTCCAATAAAGTCACTTGAATCCACAAATCCACTAAGCAGATTTTAACAATATCATTTGACAGTAACATAACTTTGAAATTGCTGATAAATGTGGTCGTTATTTTCGCGGGAAATCCGTAAGAGCGCGGAGCGAGCAGCTCTCGTAATTTTCATTTGTTTACTGACTTACAAAACTCACGAAGCATCAGGGTGTGTATTAAGTATCTGTCAACGCATGCGCCTTACATGGCGACCATACATAGAATATTCTATGACGGGATGTCCAGTCCTCAACAACAATATTCCAACAGTATTTAATTAGTTTAAGTGTTAAAGTTATCATACCTACTAATCATTTGACTTCTATTACAAGCTTAGTATACACTTTACAAAATTTTAATAATGTACTTATGACTATTTTTCATTTTAAACTCATTTTAAATAACCTCGAAGAAAAGAGATAGGGTGTTGAAGATGGCTATAAGCAATAATTTAAGTAACAATAACACTTTTTTGTTACCAAATCTAAGTAATACTTTTGCAAAACTGATTTGCTTTCCTAAAATGCTAGAAAAGGCATGACAACTTTTTTGGCACGTATCCAATTCAGTGATGGCAGACGTTTGTGAATTGTCATAGATACAGGAAATACTTACATACCTAATGTAAGTTACTGGTGTATGTTTTTATCTTCTTAGCCCGTGTTGTAAGGTACTCTAAATATTTATATAACTCTTTTTCCGATTTCCTTAATAGTACTTTAATAAACAAAAATCTTGTTTTTATTTTATATTATTGTGGAGTAAATTGTTATTAGTAATAATATTTTTTCTGATTTTACTCCAGAAATTAGCATCAAGCGTTATTTCATACTTATCAAATTTGTGAAAATATTTTTGTCAATATGTTGTGAATAAACTTATATGTTGAACTTCTGAGCTGCAGATGACTTTTCAACATCACCCCCTGTCTGGGTGAAATAGACAACGTCGGAGAGATGTAGCGACACCTAACAGCTACATAGTTCACACACCGGTGGATAGATGGCGCCACAATAATCTAAATCGCACTGGTGAGTTTATTCGCGCATTGACATAATATACAAGATTATAACATCTACAGTTTGGACCGCATTTCTCAAACACGATGATTCGGCTTGGAGGAAGATCTTTTGAATGGTGGATTCAACCATCTTGCTTCTCTATATTTATGATTCTAAGGTATGTATATATCTAAGGATTGGAAACTTCCAACCTCTCCATTCATGCATTCATGAAATATTGACCATCCTTCTGAGTAGCATCCAAGCTCATCACTCTGCTCTCCGGCGTGGCGGTCTCAACACTAATGGAGCAACAACCCCGTTATACGCAATGATGGGACAACAGATCGACCTCGGGTCTAGGAAGGGAGTGATGAAGATCAGTCTGATACATACATAATTCATAAAGATACCTATTCAATATCGCGCTGACGAGTGTATTCGACGCCGGCGATTGACAAGTACAGTTGGTCCATGTACGATGACCCAGCCTGGAGGAATATTCTCGCCTTTCCAATGAAAGAGTCATCCATACCTAGCTCCCTCCTATTTTTTTAAAAACATCTCACTAAGCTAAGTGTAGATAAAACATGGGTAAAATCTTTAGGGTAGTTAAATATTAGGGTGTAGGGTAGGTACACCTAATAGCATCTAATTTATTGTACGATAAATTATTAACTGGTGAAAAATAGGCTTATAATATTCACTATTTAAATTATTTCTGTCTAATACAGAAATAATTCTCATAGCAGATAGCTATTTTATGCCTACGTCATAATATTTTTCATAATACTTTATTGTGCTTTTTTACTAATGACACTTGGCACATACACATACGTATATAGATTATGGATACTTTAGAATAAGTTGTAAATAAATACATGCATTCATTATAGTTTTACACGAAAGCAGTATCCATTTTACTATTCTATGCCAATTTTAAAACATAAAACGAAACGTCCCAACATTTGCGAAAATAAAGGGACCCTTATTGCAGGGCGAATATTACATTACGTTATCCACCCCTCAAGGTCACCCATAAATGTAAAGGGTTGTAAGCTTTGAGGGTCACTGACATACTACCCTCAAATACAATTGGTCAATGGCACGAGAAGTGAAATTTCCGTCACACGAAAATGTTTCTTATTTCGTCGTGTTTGATACAAAATTTATTTGAGGTTATATTAAGGTTTGCACGGTTTACGTAACTTTCGATCCCGTCCTAGCTTGATATGATGCTTTGACGATATATTTAGAAAAAGTCGATTGATATTTAGCAAGACAATCTTTTGAAGAAAACAATAAGATCATTAGGTTTTCTAACAACATCACGTACACACAGATTATAACAACAATTAAATAAAATAAGGAACTTCCGAAACTCACTAGAAAATTGGTGATAATTTCCAAACGGCTGAGCCGATTTTCTTGAAACATAGCTCTCTCGATTAAGACATCTTTCAAACAAAAATAACTAAATCAAAATCGGTCCATTTGTTCAGAAGCTATGAGCCTCATCTATATAATTATATAGTTAATCTATACTAATATTATAAAGAGGAAAGATTTGTTTGTTTGTTTGTTTGTTTGTTTGTAATGAATAGGCTCCGAAACTACTGGACCGAGTTCAAAAATTCTTTCACCTTTGGAATGCTACATTATCCCCGAGTAACATAGGCTATATTATATTTAAAAAAAAATTAGGGATCCTTACTAAAACTCCAATAATGTAACATAAGGTGTAAAAAAATGACCTGAAAAATTCCTTACGTCGCGTGCGCTGCGAAAACTATTTGTAGATCAGAATAAGTATTTTTAAGTATATGTATAGTAATGTAAAGTAACAATGGAAGTTTTTTTAAATTCTCCACGGAATAAAAACGTTTGGTGGGTAGATAAAGCGAAATAAGGATATGTTGTTGATCAACATTAAAAAGAGAGCAAAACGGATTTCTTATGGTGCACTCTAGAGTTTATAAATGAATTTATCGCATTTTGTGCTAAGTGGTTCTTCATGTTTTCACTTGTTTTCAGTTTACATTTTTTTGAATAAAATTCTGTTTTAGTATCTGTTAGTTACATAATAGTTTATTTTATTTTGTAAGCTTTTATATCATCATTTTTTGACGATATTTATATACATCCCTAGCTAATCCCTGGATATTAAGATTTAAGAGTATTCAAAAAAAAAACAAGGTAATTTTGGTGATAGCAGGTGGTATGAAAAAATATTCATACCACCTGCTCAACAACGTCAAATTATATGTCATGTAAACATAACCTAATAGTAGTTTATGATACTGTTGCATAATAGGGGTTATTAAATACGAGTGTGAGTTTAAGTACCGAGCCGTAGGCGAGGTTCTTAATAGTATCACACGAGTTTTTAATACCTAATTATGTGCAGTATCATACAGTACTTTATCTAAACTCATATAAATAATGTAATTTAAAGGTAAAAAATCGATAATATTTTGTCATAGGTTTTCATGACTTACGGGTATCGATTATTCGTCATTTCCACTGCCGCCTCCACAATTTCAGATCCAAGTTTATTTCACCTTAGTATCACTGCTATTTTTCTATAATTTTTGGCCAAAATAAAATATGTATGCAAAAAAATCAATAAAATAAACAAACATCATGGCGCCCAAATCCGTGTGGGGAAAAACTCCTAAGTTGAGATCTCTACCGCATACGCGACCACAGACAAAGTAAATTTGCATCTAAAATTATAATTGTTTAGTCCTGATGTCTGGCCATTTATAATGTTTTTTTCTTTATTATTTCATTTGACAAGTTGACTGACAGTAATTGAAGTATTAAAACCCAAAAACATTATAAGTGGCCAGACATGTCTAAATACTTGTACTTTAATGAAAAAAAGTTATTTTATAGCATTATCTTGGGAAGAAAACTGTACTATAATATAATTTTTTAATTTCATTATAGACGGGTGTGCATAAAGAGGGTCATTAAAGTACTGTTTTTGATTTCATAATTAGAACTTTACGATATGAGAGTAGATAAAGTATACAGGGTGGAATTTTGTAATGCCACCTGGAGGGGAAGTACTCTTAATACTTTAGATAGAAAATTTTGCTCAAAGGAAACATTCCTTTATTTTTGAAAAGAAAAAAAACGGCATTAAAGATTTTTAAAAATTCGCTTGCCGCACACGGTAATCGAACCGACTAAAATCTGTAAAAGTTGCACCGTGTACTTTTATTGCATTGATTGTTAGGGTCAATAAGGATGAAATCTCTTTAACAAACTTCATAAATTGAATTACATGAAAACAATTAAATTTAAATTAATTTAATTATGTACAAAAATTTAAACTAACTAATTAATTGCTCGAAATGAGCTCCATTTTCAGAAGTTAAATGAATGGAAAACAATGAATTCTTAAATTATTAATTCAATCGGTCAAGTTAAAGCACTTTTACTCAAAGATCTATCTGTGTACTTATGTTATTCATTAATTATTATCATTGACGTCATTTATCCATCGAAATGACGAATTACTATTTAGATAAGACGATTGCAATTTGCACGTGTTTGTAATGCAGACTCCTTTCTTAGATGTGACATAACTGCGTGTATGACGTAGTTTAAATATGGAATGTTACATTTGAAAATAGATTTTCATCTGTTATTCACATTTGATTGTTTTTACAAATCATTTCATAATTGTTTCACGGTAAAAATGGCTTATCAAGAGCAATTTGATTTAATGGAAGCTTATTTTTTAAATAATAAAGATGTGAATCGTGCTCTGCGGTGGTATGGAGAGAGATATCGAGACCGTCAGACACCAACTCGATTTGTACTGAAAAGAATGATAGATAATTTAAAGAACACTGGAAGTTTCAAAAAGCGACGGCACCCTCTTCAACAAAACAACTTTGATTTTGAATTAAATATTTTAACATACTTCGAAGCATTTCCGAAGGCTTCAAGCAGAGATGCTGCCGAAGTAATTGGAACAACCCACACTCGCATACTTAAAGCGCTGAAAAAGTATAAGTTTAGATGTTATCGTGATGGTCGGTTGGTACAAAAATTGCATCCTGGGGATTGTGAGAGACGACTACAATTTGGTCAAAACATGCTGAGAGAAATTGACCGTAACCCTAATTTTTTGAGTAACATTGTATGGTCTGACGAAACCAACTTCAGCAATAACGGCATGTACAATCGCCGCAATAATCACTATTGGTCTAGAGTGAATCCTCTTCGTGTTCATGAAACTAACAGTCAAGTAAGATTTTCTTTCAACGTTTGGTGCGGAATTATGAGAAATATGGTTGTGTTAGTCCATGTATACGAAGGTCACTTAAACACTGTTAAGTATTTAGAAATACTCGATTTATTAAGAAACGAGTTAAATGGTTTCCCCGAGGAAGAGCGAAACCAAATAATTCTACAGCAAGATGGTGCTCCAGCCCATAACAGCAGAATCACTACTGCCTACATTAATAACCATTTTAATACCTGGATTGGTACAAACGGCACAATCAGATGGCCTGCGAGATCACCAGATCTCACCCCTTTAGATTTTTTTTTGTGGGGATATGTAAAAAATCAAATTTACACTAAATGTTATGAGAATATAAACGAGTTGAGAGTTGAAGTTCAGAATACGATTTATAACATTCACCACAATACGTTATTGAAGGTAACTAGAAATGAATTCGTTAGAAGAATAAATTTGTGTATCCAAGAAAATGGAGCCCATTTCGAGCAATTAATTAGTTAGTTTAAATTTTTGTACATAATTAAATTAATTTAAAATTTAATTGTTTTCATGTAATTCAATTTATGAAGTTTGTTAAAGAGATTTCATCCTTATTGACCCTAACAATCAATGCAATAAAAGTACACGGTGCAACTTTTACAGATTTTAGTCGGTTCGATTACCGTGTGCGGCAAGCGAATTTTTAAAAATCTTTAATGCCGTTTTTTTTCTTTTCAAAAATAAAGGAATGTTTCCTTTGAGTAAAATTTTCTATCTAAAGTATTAAGAGTACTTCCCCTCCAGGTGGCATTACAAAATTCCACCCTGTATTATTAGACCCTTGAAGCACATTATTTCTTCTGTGCTTGAGGTCTAGCAGGGCAATAATATTGTACTGAATTTCATTATAACTCGCTATGTTATGTGATTTGAATTTGGAACGTTTTATGAAAAAAAAAATGTATGATAGATATACGGAAATTGTGAAGAGAGTTTATTTGAAAATCGAACTGGCCACTAAAACTGCAGAACACAAAATACGATTGTAAATAATATGAATCAAAAGACTGTGTTTGGTGTTATTTTGATAGTTTCTTATTTTGTTATCTCACAGTAGGTATGAAATATAGAGTATGCACCTCGAGGATAAAGCTGTCTTCGTCTTGGGCGGCTTGAACCCCTCGCTTCACTCAGGACTCTACATTATTATCTAATTCTAGAGTCCCTTGTTCGCTCTGGATCCAATATGCCGCCCGTAACATTAGACACTGCTTTATCCCCTTGGTGCATAATCTAATAATAGGTAATTCACATCAGGGATGATTTAAGAAATTATTCCCAATTATCGGGTGCATGACAGCTAACAATATATAGGTAGGTATATTTTTGAAATTCGCTAATTATATGATAAGCAACACGGCATCATATATGTAAAAATAATTGTTGCCTTGGACTTTATGTCCTCTAGAGGTCATTATTCAATTTAATTTGACATCACATAACTGCTTCCAACATTAATTCCTCATTTTTCAATGTGGATGGCTGTTGAGGCAGAATGGTTCTCTAGTGGAGTGGCGACCACGAACCGCAACACGAAGCGTGGGCAGGCCCCCCACAAGTTGGACCGACTCTCTTATGAGGGTCGCGGGAAACCGCTGGATGCGGGTAGCGCAACACCAGCCATCGTGGAGATCCTTTGGGGAGGCCTTAGTAGTCGTTTTTCGGTCAAAATACCTTCCTTCCTTTTTGCTTCCCCGTAGTCGGATAAAAAAAAAATTTGACTACATCTCCGATTGCTATATATATAATGGATGGCCGATAGCCGACACAGGTACCGTTTTAATGGGGCTTTAGTCGTTATGGCCCACATGGAATGACCCGCATACCTAATTCTTTTTTGTTTTCAAATTTTGCATTAGTCATTACATTTTAAGAACAGATGCTTTAACTTCAAAACGGCTAAAGAAAATCTGGCCAATTCCGTGTCGAACTTCAGTTTACCCAGTGTTGGGTTTATTAATCTATGGCTTGATTAAAAAGCTCCCGCCTCGTCATCCAGAGCCCGACACAAAAGCAGCGCCGTATCATCGACCCATAACGCTACTATTGTCAAAACTCGAAAATCCGCGTGCGAACGTTTCTGCTTTAAAGAAAACAAGAAAATTAACTAAACTAACAAACGTACTAAAAAACTGTTAAGTTCCTTCCATATACCAAGTGACAGGTAAACACCAAATGTGGTTTTTAGGGTTCCGTACCCAAACGGAGACAGGAGGACGATGGAAAGAACAGATTTGCTCTCATGCAGCTGTCTGTTCGACTGCCTCTATGTCACCAATTGTACCTATCTTGTAGTTAATCATCATTTACGTATATAAAATTCAATAAAAATATTGATTTGAATGAAAAAATTCTTACCCTGCTACGTAGGATATCTTTATTAAAAACTACATAGAAGAGTAGGTATAATTCTTTAATATTTTTCATCATAAAAATAAAAAATGATAGATTAGCCGGGCCGGGCCTATTAAAAAAAGTCATGATTTTTAAAGAAATAAAAAAACGCCTTTAATTAGGTTTAGATTAGTTCATTTAATTTATGAAGTTTTTAGTTTTTTTTTTGTAACCAGAAATAGCTTTTTCTTTTTATTTCATATTTATAAAATTGTGCCTACATCATATAACTCTATGCTATGATAACTTACTACATATTATATCAATGTAGGTACCTATATCATCACTCCATTATGGTTTTCGTTGAATACCTACCACTAAACTAAGATGTACGAGACCTTCATAAAGCGTGTCCCGACTCAGCTATAGGACAGTACCTATAGCTGAGTCGGGACACGGACTTCCCAAACATTAATTTCAAAATTTTAGAGCTGGATACGTAAGTCTGCAGAGCAGAGCACTTAACCTGGTGCGACCAACATATTCGGCATCCGTATCCTACTGAGCAAAGCAGTAAAACATCCAGTTGTTTCGAAGCATGTTTATGTTTTCGTTTTTACGAGTTTTAGAGAAATTAAATGCAGAACAAAACATTAACCGGAATAAGATACGTGGAGAAAGTGCTGATTTCTACTCGTCAAAACTTTTTTATGTACAAGGATTCAACTTGCTTGTGTGCAAAGCGATTCCCGTAGCCTACAAACTTCTTAAATTATTTTAAGGGTTCCGTATTGAAGGAAAATACAGAAAACTTATAGGATCATTTGTTTGTCTGTCTGTCCATGTATCAAGACTCAATTTTTCCTTCGTTCCAAATGAGAAATAACAACAAAAAAATCTAATTAGTCCTTCAGTTAGATTACCAAAAAATATTGGATACGTATTTTTTATTTTATATAATCTATAAGAAATTACAAAGATAAGTCCCATCAAAGTGCAGGAGTGGGGGCTTGTGACGTCATTGTACAACTACTTTTTAGTACACTTTTTGCAGACCGGAAAATTTTAACGCACTGTATCTTAGTTATTTTTTGTTTTCGGATCAAAATAAAAAATACCTACGTATCCAATATTTTTTGATAACCTAACTGACGGACTAATTAGATTTTTTTTTTGTTATTCCTCATTATCTGTGTTGTTATAGAACTAATGTACCTATGGATTTAAATAGTTGTTTCAAAATGAAGTCACCCTCCGCGTCTGTCTGTTTATCCGCTAACTCATCCAAAACCACGGATTTTGATATGGTTAGGTTTTTATATAATAAAAATAATGTACTAGAGAATTGTAGATCTTCTTAAATCCTAAAAATAAGCACTACGGAACCGTTGGCTCTCTCCGCAATACCGTGCCTCAAAGCGAATCACTTTTGATTTGTGATCAACACTTTTGGGTAGTGTTGATTAGGTATTCATATTTAAACGTGATTATATATTTTATTTTTTTAATTATAGGTACCCATGCGAAATTCGGGCGGGTCGCTAGTATAATTTATAAAATTAGTAAGTACAATAATCAGTTAACGGCATATGCCATTTCAATGATATTTAAAATGTCATAAATTAAAACGCAATAAATATCCATTGAAAATGTACTAGGTACGGTTAGATGTACTATAAGTTGCAAAATATATCCACATTTACTTAAAAACACCCATATGTTTAAGTACCATAAAAAAAGTTTAGGATATAGGTTTTTGTATTTGTTTGTAGTCAAAATTAAATTCCTATTAATATCATACGAAATTCTACAAATGGTAGGTACCTAGATGCCTAATTTAGTGTACACGTGTAATTTATATTTATTCTGCTTCTTACATGTTGCTGACTTTACATATTAAGTATGCTGTAGTATTAACTTATAATTCATTAGTTATTTTAATATTGCAACCTATTTTATGTATTTTAATTATTGGGTACTAAAAACTATGACACTCACCATAATATTTTAGATATTGTCACAAGAAAGATAATCGTGGGAAAACATCGAATGAGAATGTCGAATTCATCGGGGTTTTTATTAGCATTCCGAGTAGCCTAGCGACCGCAATGCGGCCCGTTCAAGATGACCTTGACTCGTCTACAAAAATAAAAGTCCTTCGTGTAAACTATTTTTTCATGATCATAGTGAACAAATATGCTGGTCTCCTTGGCCTATCCAGTTAGTTTGATCACACTCTTAACTTTAGTGAAGTAATAATAAGACATTACATTTTTCTGATTAGGTATGCCCGGATAGGTACCTTAGTAGGTACTTATGATCAGTACAATTGACTCTATCATCCGATCGGAATATACGGTACCTACCATAGTTTATTATTAGGTATGTGATATAATCTAGAATACTTATCTTACTTTAATAAAAAGATGATAAAATTCAATTTCCTAGAAATTATTATGTTCTAAGACTCAAAATACTAAAAGACCGACTACTCCAACCCCGTCTCATCGTATTGGCATTATCCTCTGAAATCCCAATTTATTTACTAAATATAATTTAATAAAAACATAATTTTGCTGAATGATATTCAACTATAAAATGAGTTCCAAATTAAAGTCTGCATCTAAATTCGAGTCTGATTATGGTTATATGCTAAAATTAGCCAGTTTTAGAAAACAATAGTACCTAAATTATGTAGGCAATATCTAGTACACACGGCCACAGATCAAGCTAAAAAATTTTGTTGCATAATAGCTCCTATTACAAGCGCATAAGGTGCCGCAGTGTGTAGCTTGATCTGTGGCCGTGTGTACCTACAATGAAAACATAATGTTTTACGCGTAGAACTTTAGTTTGTGAAAAACATGACCATTTGCTCTGACGTAGGTATGTAAGCTTACATTATTAATATTATTATAATAGGTACTTATCTAAAGTTATGTAAAAGTAGGTACTTACGATCAGGGACCGCTGATAATAGGACTTACCTGTAGATATAAAATAATACAATTTAATTCATAATTCAGTCTATATGATAGAAAAACACTTTAAACTCTTTTAAAAAAGATTGTGACACAAAAATTTGGCGATTACTATTTTATTGAGTGAATGGACACCATAACAATCTAAAGAAAGCAAGAATAAATAAATAAATAGTTTATTACCAGAAAAAATACAAACATAACAATATGCCTTCTTAAGGGTACACACGTAAGAAAAATACAATATAAATGACAAGAGAAACTACTTCCTAAAAAAGGGTAGAACCCTGTAGCTTAGGACAGAAGAGATCTCATGATGATTAAAAATATATATACTCTAACTCAAAAATCATTATTTTATTCAGTTTAGGCCTTTAAAAATATCGAAAGCTACAATTGACTACTCTAACACCGGTCCGGTGCGAAATTAAACATGCCAACAAAAAAAAACGATAAATAGCTATTTACTATTTAATTAATTATAAGCTGGAAAATTTAAATATTATAGCATAAAACAATAATTAAAAAAGCTTTGTAGACACCAACGGAAAAGCCATTTCCATCTTGTAATAAATAACAACCGTTTAAAAATCACAAAGCGAACCTCAAGTGAAGTGTTTCGTGTAATCAGAAATCATTAATACAGTCAAATATCAGCTTTCACTTTAAGTAGATAGAGTAAATTTTATATCAGCGCGTTTATAGTGCTGCCCTCAACCCGTTGTTTGAAGTATTTGAATGCAAGGCAAGGGTTGCTGCGCTCTTTAAGCGTTTCCGGCGGGGTTCAAAAGATGGCGCAACAGGCTACCACGTGAAAAATGCTGCCCGAATATTTTTTAAATTATAATATTTTCCTTTTAATTCTATCTTTCTAACCAGCTTATGTTTTTACAAATACCATCGGGTCGTAGGTACGTCAGGTAGTTACTATAAGTGAATCTACCCTATGTTTTATACTAAGTAGGCAATCAAGCAAACGACACATAAGTAGTAGGTAATAGTAAATAAGTCAACTCCACCTGTCAACCTGCAAATTAAGCATATTTAATAAAGGTCAACTCAAAACTCAAAAGGAAAACTCAAGTCAATTCTCAGGTGCCCTACTTCCTAGCAGGGCCACCATCACGGATTCCAATTTAGAGTCCGTAGCCAACTAAAATTTGTCAACAAATACAGACTCTCACTCAAAAGTTATAATTAAATTGTAAAGTTTATAAAAAGAGTTTTCGGATAGGTATTTTATGCATTTTATGAAAATGATATTGTAAGTATTTGATTAATGGCAGTAGTAGGTAAGTTTTTTGCATTTAAATATTAACCCTTAAAATTTTGAATTTTTTGTTGATTTTAGCTGAATTCATCAAATATTAATAAATAAATATCTAGTAAACAAGGCTGAAAAAAGATAGGAATCTCGAAATTATGTTAAATATGCTTTCACGTTTCCTAAATGAAATATCATAATAATCAAATTACCCTAACATACAGCAATCGTATACCAGAACCGACGCAGAGCACTCGGTCAATGATGGAATTTACAAACCACCTGCTAGAATGTCGAACACGGACAAACTCAAATAAAACTAAGTATCGACAGGCGAGTTTTATTTTATAAAGCGCCAATTCCCGTTAGCTAATAAAATTCTGTACAATATCTTGGAACAATCTTCACATTCGCCACCCCCCAACCAAATTCAACTTATAAATAAATATTTTTAAAATCCTGTTTTATTGTTTAATCTAAATCAAATTAATTATAATTACCATTTTACTCTTTATATTATGCAATGAATAATTTCAATCGTAAGATTCTTGAGTAGGTAATCTAATTATAACTACTTATTCTATATCATTTATACACAGCCTACTTGCCAAAAATAATATTTCCTCATCTTTTCTTACCCTAATTAGAGTCAGGAAGTGACCAAACATGTTCAGTGATATGAAATTAATAAACAGGATATTATTAACAAATTTCCTCTGTAGCTTATGGTTAGATAAACTCGGAATAGAATGTTCCAGGTACAATTTCCGGATTGGTCACAGAGCAGTGAACACAGAGTTGACATGTTGATTGATAGCGAATAGTTGATACGTTATGAGAGTAAATTAAAATTTATTTTCTGATGACACTTTTATTTTATTGTAATCCACGAGGGTTTCAAAGTGGAGATGTTTTTGAAATAACCAATTAGATTTCGTTTTTCACACATCACTCGCCGGCCCACTTAGCTTCAATGGAAAAGGTGAATGAAATTTTGAATTTTTAACGGATATTTTTTATTAGTTCAATTTTATGTGAAATTTTAAGTAAAGAAATTTTATGATTAGCCCACCTATAGGTGATTTCAGACGACGCTATACTATGCTATACTATTGTGCTATAAAGTATAGCATGCGTATAATAAGCCAATAATATAGTACAGTACAGTGTGAACGTGTCCATGTCTCCATGACAATGTATGGAGCGCGATATTGTCGTGCTATGAGCTATATACTATTATGCTATTATAGTATAGCGTCGTCTGAAATGAGCTTAAGACGTATGTCAATTGATAACTGTACGAATTAATTAAGCTTTTGAGAGTATTGAAGTAAATCCATACATTGTCCATACACCATCCACAAAACTGGACATAATTAACATTGAAATCAATGTACAGTTCTATAATATTTTGAATGAATACAAAACAGTATCCGTGAGTCGCTAATCATGAAATTACGATTCATAAATAGCTTGAAAATCTATTTTTCCGTACAATATTCGTTAGAAATTCAAACTGCGAACCACCCAGCTTAAATGTCTCATATTAGTATAGTGCAAATAGTTCAATGAAACCGGAGCGGTGAGCAAGCGCGAGCGGGGGTTGTACGAGTTGGCGGCTTGGCGGGCGTAGCGGGGCGCAGCGAATATTACCAGAGAACCGGAGATGCTGTGTCGGTGTGTGGCGAGCTTTTATTCCAACACTGAATACTTGAAAACTGAGCTACACTGACAACATAGTTCGAGACTAAACACGTATCAATCGATTTGTATTATGCTATATGTACCTATGATGTTGTATCTATTTGATATGTATTTTTCAAGAAGTTATTTGTTTTTACTTATTCTTATAGTATTTTCTGCCGATTAAAGAATCCCTGTTGCAACTCTCTCTTCACAAGAGGCTAGACAAGTGCTAGCCACGCTTCAATAACAAGATTACGCTGCAAATACAAATTTAATTAGCGAGTTGCAGATTGGAATCGGTTTTTTACACTTTTCTATCGGAAACCTGAACAACCGTTATCGTGGAAAATTTTGGATTACGTATAGAAATTATATTTCCGCTTGAAAAATATTAATAGGACCTATCCTGATAAAATAACACATAGGTACACTTAAGTACTACCTAACAATAACACAAACAATAAATATGATAGTAGGTACCTACATGTTACACAAAATTATACTCTACGCTACGGCTGAGAAGGTTCTTTCGTTAAAAAGTTATTGATGACAATATTTATTTCCCAACGGCCCGACGCGTTTTTATCCGTATCATGGGTGAGCTGTTTTCGGTTATCTAAATTTGTCCAACCATGAAATAATTATAATATTGAGGGCTTATTATATTCAGCTTCATCACATATTCATCAATAGTACACAAACTAAAATCTTTTTTATAAACATTACTGGAAAAGGAAAGGAAATATTTAAAGCTGTCTATTGTTACATACCTACACAAACGTTGACACAGAATCGAGTAATTGCATTTTTAATCTGTGAGGGCAAGTCTGTTTTTCCTGGCTACTACATATACTAAGGTTTACGTACATAGCGAACTTACCTATAAGCCCTACATATATGTAAAGGTGAATATACTCTCAAATTATGTGAAGGAGGTCGTGAGTTTGAAGCCTACAATGTGCTTCAGCATTACCTGAAGAAAAATAACGTGAGGAAATAATAGCGAGTACATACTTTATAGAAAGAGGGTACCCGGTTTACCACTCTCAAGTCGAAAATCTAGCACTAAGCCTCTCCAGTGTATTGTGAGAGTAGTGAATGAGAGTCAGCTGCTTCTACAGAAACTTTAACTTATTGTATTTTATATCTCCAAATAGTATAAAAGAATTCGCTGGTTGACTCACAGTAACCATTTTACAAAAAAAAGCTATAAAAAATTGTAAGTACCTTATGTACGACGCTTTGTAAGTTAGTATCCCTGGGCATTATATTATATACTTGTAGATCATATATAATGCCCCTGGATAATATAATTATCACCTAAACTAATTTTGTTAATAATTTAATTAGTTAGCATAAAATGTACTCTACATAATATTTTGCGTCCAATGAATTTTGACTACTCGACACGTACCTACGTGCCAAACATTCCACCAAACATCCATATTAATGTTGCGGTTATAATTATTCGTATTAGGCAATCAAATTTAATTATTGAGGCTGTCAATTATATTATGGAATATTAATTTATAATTAATAAATAACAGATTATTACTATTGCATGAGCTTAAATTCTGCATAGTATTAATATTTCACAAAATCCAATAAGTACCTTGTTGTACTGTGGTGTAACTTGAACGAATATAGATAAATTGTAATGGAACAATTAAATTATTTTCTGTAACAAATGAAGTGAATTATTGTGAAATCATCACAAATACCTACTGATACTTTTTAATTATAAATATCTAATCAAACAATCGAATGTTTGGCAGTCGACTGCCGATGTGGCAGAGGTGTAGTACGCTTACTCAGATTATTTATTTTCTCTCTGGTCTTAAAGATATCTATCTATTAGGTTATTATGTGTCAGGAAATATAGTCCCCGAAAGTGAGTTCCTCTCCTTAGCTCCTCGCATAAGGAACGATGAAGGAAACCGCAATGACCTTGTACGCCGGATGTCGACTACTTGCGGGTGGAAACTCTCGAATGAATTTAAAGTGAAAAGCAATAAAAGGAGTAAGAACACAATACAAAGCAATAAAGCTTCGGATAATAATTAATTAAAACATTAAGAAGTTCTTTTTCCATATTACAGGAGCCCTAGAGAATAGTAAAGTCTCCAACTTTAACATTTTTAGTCTGTAAATCATGGATTAGCATAATAATTTAGGCTATATAAAAAGTAGACATGGTAAGGTACGTGTTACGAAATGTAATGTAAAAGTCGTAAATGACCCTCCGAGTGTTAGTTATAATCTATTTACATTGCTAACTCCGGCAAGATGTTTTACACTGCATGGCATGTACGCGTATGTAGGTAGGTACTTGGTAAGTATTAAATTTTATTTTTGGCAACGTTCCAGAATAAGATATTTGAGTTTCGTATTTCGATAAGGTAAATCTGAATCCCTAATTCCTATGTCGTTTTGTGATGACAATAAGTTATTTTATTTAGTTCTAAAATTCTTGACACTGCTTTTTGTGATAAATCAATTTTATTTAATGGATTTTTGATTAGTGCGTTTGGTTTTTTTGTTACCACGCTTGGTCTAACTCACGTTTCTGTGCGTTCTCGTTAAAGATAGGTAATATAATTTAAACCTTCGTTATATCATTGGCATAATATAATCCATATTTGATTGCATGAAATTGAAATAAATCTCTCAGGTGAATTCAACTCCGATCTAGTTGATTAAAATAGACACGAATGATTAAATATGTATAACTGGCGAATCACGGTTGCGAAATAAGATCTAAGTATGGTGAAAATATATACGATTTATTTAAATGATTATTAATAATATAAAAATAATGAAAATCTTTTAAAATGGTTTTAGAGGTAATGCTAGTTATAGTAGAGTTTTAAACTAAGCAAAGTAGTAATCTATATAAATAAAATTGAACCTCTTTCTATATTAATATTGAGAAGAGGAAAGAGTAGACTCCGAAACTACAGAAACGATTTGAAAATTTCGTTCACTAATAGGAAACTACATTATTCCCAAAGTTTATAGGCTACTTTTTATCCCGGGAACACGAGTGAAACCGCGGGGTAAAGCTAGTATATTATAAAATTGTTGACGCATACAAAATTAATTTTCCCTAAAAGTCAAGATGTACCTACAAATAGATCTCTAATATGCATTTGGCTGAAATATGTATTTTGTATGTTATAAACATGTTATAGGTAAATAATTGTACTTATATTATGAATATTGAATTTATGTATTGATCGTAGAAGTTTATGAATGTTTATAATAAGTACCTGGTTGACCGAGCTTTGCTCGTTTTTTTTAAAACGTTTTCTAAAAATGAAACCTAGCTAGACGATTTATCTCCTCCGAAACCCTCTGCATACTAAATTTCATGAAAATTGTTGGAGCCGTTTCAAAGATTCAGATTATATATATATATATATATAAATATATACAAGAATTTCTCGATTAAATGTATTAGACTATAGCTTGAGACATTCTTCACATACGGCCATGTTACCCTAAAAAATAAGTAAAATTGAATTTACCAAATCTTCTACCTATTAGGTAACCTGCTCGCATATGTTGATAAATATGGCTTATGAACAATGTGGCTCAGTTAATAAAATGCGCTGCATCACCGTGTTTGTTCGCTCGTTTCACATTCGTTTCCCTATCTCTAACGTAACAAGCTAGAAATAAAGAAAATTTGGATTTATGAGATATTCACACATGCATAAGGGGGTTTTATCTTAATAATGTCTATTGAAGTTATGGGAAAATAAAACATTGGCATGGGGCGGAGTGCATGTCGTACATAGTGTGTATAAAACATACATATATACAAGTAATATTAGTAGTTCGCGGAACAAAATAAACATTGTTTTTGAAAACTTGCCAAGCGAATTGTAGGGGCTACGGGATTGCATTGTTTTTCATCTTGTACCTTCAACCAGGATAAGACAAATACGTAAATCAGACATTACTTACCTTATTTACCAGGGATCGAAAAACTATTATCATATATTATAACCATTATAATATATTACAATATTTAAAAAAACGTGGTATTTATTAGGCTTTTCTATCAAAAAAAGATCAAGGAGTTAGCGCACAGATAAAAAATACATAAATTATAATAATAATAAAAAATTTATATATTAATTAGAGCACATGACATTTTTGTAGTCTAATAGTAATTTCGACAACAGTAATATAAGCTTAATGACCAAAATGACTTTTTCAATGTCTCCAATTTCTTGATCCTTGTAAATAAACGTAGACTCTAATATAAAGCCACGATTTAAACACTTGCCGAATTGTAAGAAAGTAACTCGGATAAAAGGGAAAAAATACTACATGCGTCTTTTATAATGTTACATAAGACGCATAATTTACAAACATTAACACCCTTATTCATAAACGCTATTTAACTAAATCAGTGTTATAGTGTCCTCCGTCTCACTCTTTCGATCACCATACGTCACGTATCAGATAAAGACTTCGGAATTTTAACTAAATGACGTTTCGTAACTTTTTTATGAATAAGGCCGTAACTCTTTATAAATATCAGATATCAAATTATAAAGAAGATTACTAGGTATTCGTATTATGAATTCTTGATGTTCTATTGTTTGAAACCATTTGAAACTTTTCGATCATGCAAAAAACTATTGTTACTCTTCTGGCTTCCACCCCATTTAAAGTTATATATTTTAAAAAATCCCGAAATACACTAAAAAACAGGAGATAATTTTTAAACGGCTCATCGGATTTTCTTGAAACATTTTAGATTATGTGACACTTTTAAAAAATTCACTTAATCTAAATCGATTCATCCGTTCAGGAGCTATGATGCCACAGACAGATACACAGGTAAACAACAAAGTTTATAAAATTTGTCGGGGGTTAAAAAGAGGATTCATCAAACAAAAAGGACACACAAATTAATGAAAAAGTCAAATCAACTTTCGACAAAATATAAAACCGACACCACAAAGGACATGCACGGAAAAATCTAAAATATTTTTGATTCAGTGTAAATCCAATTAGAGCCTTACTGGAATCGGTTTAGATTTTTTCATCTCAATATTCGCGCAGGTGAAACTGCAATAACAATTTGTTGTAATAAAATATAACTGGTTTAAGGCGATGCTATACGTGAAATGATGATTCTAAAATACTTTTTTCTCTGTACTCTTTGCTCCAAGAGATTTGGAAAAAATATATGTAAAGCTAGAGAATATGTGACGGAGAATAGTTTTTAGAAATTAGAATTTTTCATTAGTAACGTCAGAAAAAAATCGTAAATATCCCCCCTTCTTAAAACTAAGAATGCATTCTTCTCTTATTTGAGCCATCCAAATAACTTGAAAAATATTAAAATGCATTTTGAAATCCATTAGAAAGGGAATAGACCAAAATTACGTTTCTCCTGTCTCGCTTGTCACCGCCAGTTTAGTAAGGGACGGAGACATGCACAGATAGCCTCCTCTTCAGTTTGCAAAATATTTCTGTAGCTTTATTTTTTATTAATGGTTTTTGTTGGCTGGTTGTAACCTAGTAATACCTAGTTCAAAAGAAGATAAAAACAATGTATATACAATAATTATATAAAAGAAATAACGACATTTAATGTTATAATAATAGCAATGATAAAATCTCTTTCAGCGTAAGCCGGGTAATTCGATCGCTACCCTTGACTACCCCAACATTTATGTGCTATTTTCACTCCTTCCTTTTGTAATTCATTACCAAATTACATTTTGCAATAATCCCCTTAGTCAGGGCGAATTTTATTCAAACTTAATCTGTAGACCTTAGAAGTTTCCTTTAGTAAATAGGCTTACTTCGTTTATTATTATAAGTATAACATACATGAATTTACAGAATTCGAAAATATAAAAAATAGGAACGGCACTTAACTTGTATATAAAAAATCTTTTCTTTTTTGTCTCTAATTTGCCTACTTTGTCGTTCATGGGTTCGAGTTATGAGTGAAAAACCTATTTGTTTATACAGACTGGAGCATTGCTCACACAAGGCTCTCTGATCCCAAACTAAACAGAGCTTACTACGAAAAGAATGGGTGTATTGTAGGTTATATTTTACAGAAGTGTGATATACTCCTCGAATCCATAGGCGATTAGTGATTACGCCTATAATTCGTACCAACGAACATAGATTAAAATATTGGTGTTGACACCAACTATACACCCATATTGTAATTATTACATACCAACCAGCGTTCCATACCATGTGACTTGCGGCAATTCAGTTTATATGTAGTTAGGCGATGGAAACTAGTTAGCCTGTCTTGGACAGATTATTTTAAAACATTTGCAGTTTCACATATGCCTCATATTTGAAATGGATTAGATATCATTACATTTTCATCTATCAATAAAATGTAATATCAAGACTGAAGACTATCAAGTTTCACACATCATCTCAGTTTCAATCATCAATATTTAAGAGCTCTTGTCGGTGCAGTTAAGTTGTAAGTTTCACAATGAGATCAATATGTGATGATCACATTGTCACAATGAAAATGACAAGTAAATTGTGACTGAAACCTCATTTATTGATACCTAATACCAATAACTTTATCACATCAGTTCGGAATAAACATAAACTAAGCAGATTCCGGCAAGAATATCAGCAAGTGCACATTTCTTTTTGTGGACCCAAAAAAGTATTTTTTATTTTATATCAATAAGTAGTTACATACCAGCCCATACAAATCCATTCTACGTCTGCGAAATTTGTATAATGTAAAGTATTGTTTTACGAATTGTTTCACTATAGGACAAAAATATTTATATGTATAAACTTGCTTTTCCAAATCATATATAAATTAAGGTTCTAATCTTCATATGTAGGTATGTTTTTCAAAGTACAAAGCTCTGCTTAGTTTATAAACTCTAGATTGTTATCTAAACAGCGCCGAATTATTTATTTATTTAAGAATTAATTTCCATCATGTGCAAATTGTTGATAAAGTTACATTAATACCTGCGAGACTTAATAACGAAAATAGTTTACTTAAAAAACCAATTTTATATCGTAAACTAATAACTAAGTTCAAACTTAACTTAATTAAAATTAGCTTAAGTTTGAATTTCATATTGTGATTACAGAAACCATTAGAATCTCGTTTATTTTATAAAATGAATAATAATGGAGTATCCCGGGTATTATTTGAATTATTTAAAGTAGATAGGTATTTCTTTTGTTCGTAACTACATCGACCTTATTAATTCCATAATGATGCGTAAACATTTGTAAGAGTAAAATGCAATTTAATAAATATTTTTTAGCACGCAAACAAGCACATGCCACTTCTTTCAGTAAATATTGTTTCAAGAAGGTGCCATTTAATTATTCAAAAAGTAATTTAATATTTCGACTGAATACTTCTAAAACAAAGGTTTGCGACTGACTTTCCAGAAAGTACAGGGCTTATGAATAGCAGTAAGAAATACATGTTTTTCTTGGTTATATATGAAGAAAGCCAAACCCCAAAAAACTTTTTGGTAATAAAAAATATGAATTATACAACAATTTCACAAACAATTTCTTTCTAATTTTTTTTTCTTTCTCAACAACACAAACATTGTTTTTTTTACAAAAACATTTATATCCAGCTCCTTTAAACAGACGGTCGACAAAGTCAAGAAAGGGCGTAGTTACGTAATACTCACTACTTGCGTAACTAAGCTACGGACACGAAATTATAAGAAGCTACGAGCTACGATGCTACGATGCTACCGTGCTACGTCGTAGATCGACACTCGTAGCTAATACGATAATAAGTTCGATTTTACTACGGATTGTATAAAATAAAGGGTTTATTGGAATAAATAGTAAACGTGTTTAGGCGTCAGTGCATTGAAGTATATATTTTGTATGCAACTGACTGATATTATATAAAATAACAGTGTTCGTTTATAGATTGTTGTTCTAACCATTCTTATTTTGATAGAATAAATATTATTCCGTTTTAAAATAAAGTTTTTTAAATACATTAAAAGCGTAAAAATCTATTGCTGCATTTAAAACAATCTTGATAGCAAATTTCTTTGAAATTAACAGCTTTTCAATACATATTTCGTAGGCACTTTGATGTTTATTTATATTCTGTAATTCTTCAGACGAGGTCATTGCTTTTTAGATACCTGCCTTTATTTCTCACATTTACTTCTGAAAACTTTATTCATGAAAACCATAAGATTGGAATATTTTTTTTGTAAATTTTTTGAATATAGATTATGGAAAAAAATAATTGATTTCTTTTACCAATATGTAAAACTTAACAGATTTTTAAAATCATTAGTTTAACAAAATTATACTACGTAAATTGCTATCAATCAAAAAATAAAAATGCATTAATATCTACTCCTAATTCTGTAATAAGTTCAATAAAATATTATAATTAGCACAGGAAAATACTTTATAGATTTATACAAAATGTGACCGCAGAAACTAATATGTAAAATTCACAAATTGCTCCTGGCATATTTCCAAATGCATGCCAGATGGGCGAAGGGAAAATTGGCCATACTCCGCGTGGAACGTGTGTGGATCAAAAGTGCACTCGTCTAACGCAAACGGCTGAGTAAACAGCTGATTGTTCGTGTATAACACCACAATTAGTGCCAGTACTGTCGGCACTTTGAACCATTTATTACTATACCGTGTCGGTTGATAGTTCATACAAATTGCAGTGCCTTATTTAACTAATCTAACTAAAATTAATAATGCAGAAATGTTTTGTACACACGGCCACATATCAAGCTACACACTGCGGCACCTTATGTGGTTGTAATAGGCGCTATTTTGCAAAAAAATGTGTAGCTTGATCTGTGGACGTGTGTACGTGAATTAGGATTGTTACCTAAAATTTGCTGGCTGTCATATTTTTAGTTCAGTGGAAGTGACGTCAAATGCAGTGACATCTTAAAAAAATCAATAACGTTTAGGTATTGTTTATTTACTCATGTGCTTTAGGTGAAGAAGTAAAATTCACTAGCGGACAGGCGTGAAGACAGACAGTGTGAACACACACATTAAGAATCTTTTTAATATTATATTTATACGCAAATTATTGGTAAAATAAAACAAATATTTCTTCCTATCTAGATATGTCAGTAGCCACATGACAAAAGTAAACTCAAGCGCCGTAAGTATGCTGACCTACAAATAACCATCTTTAAGTCCTCTAATGTCAAGAAGGCCATGGTGCATGAAATCTCGTTACAGGTATTTGACCCAATGATTTTTCATTTTTAATCAGCAACATAATTCTTTCATTTTTTTTTGTAGCCTAAGGACAAACATGTCCTTCAGATCATGATCTGCCATATTTTCATTTTAATTTCATTATATTAATTTTGCGCATATTGGTTCGGAGACGCAAAAAATATTTGTAAGATTTTGGTACATCTCTTTTGAATTGAAACTATTTTAATATGATTATAATCTGAGCATAATATCAAATAAATATGAAATTATGTTCTTCCTTCACTATTCACATTTATGATTATAATATTAGACTTGCAGACATACCTACGCCGTTCCCTTAATCGTGAATCGTTATTCAATATATTTTTTTTAATTATCTAGGAGTAGATATTAATATCATCGAGAGAGTACATTTTTACATAGTATGAAATCAAAAATGAAAATATGTTTATTCCAAAAATACATATATTTTTCGACTGCGCTGCCACATTAAGGCGCTGTCCCACAGCTGCGCATGTAGAGGCTACGTACGTGTCACTAGCTTTGCTTTGTAAGTAATAACATCCAGTGCAACCCTCGAACACGCTACGTACGGATATGAGATTAATGTCAAAGATATTATTATATAATTATATTATGTATATTAAAAGGGCCCAAGATGATAACTATTACTAGACAAAATAAAATCACAACGATTTCTCACGGCAGCCTATCCTACAAATTATAATTACTCGCTTTGAATAGAATTATAATATTTTAAATGTAAAAGTACAGTCAAGGTAATATTCGTAATTATATGTAAATATACTTATATGAAAATAAGTGTACTTTTTTTTAAAGCCAAGATATTTTTCAAAACCATTCCTATATTAATATTATCATTATTATTACTATATATTACGAAAAAGTATATTCAGGTGATTTAAGTACGGTATTGTGGAATAAGAAGGAAATTGATGTATACCATACCATCATAGGTAACGGTAACCGCTTCTCACCAGGTGAACTGTATGTTTGTTTGCTATCTTAGTAGTTTAAATATATAGGTATATACATAACAACTAAAAATATTACGATACAAACTTCAGCTATTATATTAAAATTCATTTTAGATTATATTAGCCTAGCTGACCCCCGGTTTGACCCACAACCCGGGTTAAAAAATTAACCTTCGAATTAAGTTCATATTTAAAATAGTAGGCTTTAATTGTCAGGTATCAAACCTAAACAGATATCTAATCTAATACCTAAAATTTATATATTACTTACTAGCTTCCGCCCCGAGGTTTCACCCGCGTTCCCGTGGTATCTTATGTTTTCCCGGGATAAAAAGTAGCCTATATGTTATTCCAGGGTACGATCTATATATGTGTGTTTCATAAAAGCTTAAAATCTTTAAATAAAAATCTTGAGAGAGCTCTTTTGAGGCTCAATAGCATATTTAATTCATTTCAAATGAAACATGCCAATGTGCCCCTATTTTATGCCTTTAGGGGATGTATTTCGAAAAATCCTTTCATAGTGGATGCCTACTATATAAAATCATAAATTTTAACTTCTAATTTTAGACGGGATATTATATAGATCTGTAAGATTAATTGAAAATGAAGCAAAATTTTAACGCGGAGGGGTCTTGTACTGACTTCATGACTCATGATAACAGCTGTCGTTACGATGTCAATTACACCTAAATATTTATTTATTCTGTGATATAACCTACATTATATACCCAAATCAAAGGTTTATGTTACTAATAGTTCATATTTATTTAAAACAAAATTGTTTATAAAATGGAAATTAAAAACAAATGGTCCAAATTTCAATTTAAGGACATTTTAAGGAATAGTCAAATTATTTGCTTTTGCCTTTTGCGGTCGAGACCATGGGTCCTTGGGGGTCCGAGGCTCGTCGATTTACTCGAACATTATCTTCAAAACTTATTGAGGCCTCGGGGGACGAGCGGATGGGGAGCTTTTTCCGCCAACGCGTTAATTTGGCCATCCAAATAGGAAAAGCTGCCAGCCTTCTGAGAACCTTACCGTTTGATTGGCAGCAGCGGCCGCGCCTTGAGGATTTTTTATATGTAGTTTGTATTTTGTATATTTGTTGTAAATATTGTTACTTATGTTCATATTAGGACAAGATATCTATTTCATTAAATTCAACCTTGTAATATCATAACTAAAGTAATAAACAATGTATTGAGATATACCCATATAGATATTTGATAAAATATATATAATGAGATATACCCATAGAATTTGAACACAATTTGCGTGCGACTGTACTGTGACCTTGTGACGATGGCGTGACTAAACCGGTAACACGAAATCATTTGAATACCAAACCAAGTAAGTAGGTAACCTTTGATAATAATAAATCTGTTATTTTGTGACTGCAGGTTTTGAACTCCTCCATGTCTCGATCCGAATGTAAATGCAATATCTATGATAGCAAGAATGGCTTACTGAAGAGAGAGAATCAATACCCTGTGTCAAAGCATATCAAACATAGTCAAAGCCTCAGTTCAATTCAACCGTTTCATCAAATAAAGGTGGTCACTGGGTACCTACCTACGCAATACCAAATACTATTTGAGTCTCCGATTGGACCCGTGGTGTGTACAATAGTATCTATGGACAATATTGTCGTATTTAGTTGGTATGTTTACTTGACCTGATTGGTATCTAGGAAATGAAGTCTAGCTGCTACAAAGGTAGCCTTAGCCCTGAGTGCGTCAGTAAAAGCCGATATGCTAAGTGCATTGGGAGGGATATTCAGTACTCCGTTTGACATTTATTAAGATTTTTCAAAGCAATAGTAATTTAAAAGCTAAATTACATTTTCTACCGAGACTACTACTACTGTCGAGACTTTTTATGCTGAACAAAGGATTTCGATCCATTTTGCTATAGAATGAAGTGATGCATATCTTAAGGTGAAGCAAACAATAATTTAAAAAAAGTAAAGGGGATTTGACGCGGCTTGTCGTTTTGAGTCGCATTCTACCCCGCGCTTGAACATAGATGTCATAGAGTTGTATCTCTAATTTTTTTAATATTTTTTTTTGTTAATGTGTTTTCTTTGTTAATAATATTGCGCTAATGTATCTTTATAAGGATTATATCAAGGGTCGGTTGTTCGTAGATTTTAGTTAAAGTTATAGTCAAGGTTAACTTAACTATTACCATGCTTTGACAGTAGAGTCACTTTGACGATGACCGTTCTCCCTCGGTCGGTTATGGTTAGGGTTAAAATGTTTATTAAAGTGACATGAGCAACCCAGTTTGCTTTCTTTCGGCGGTTAAAGTTAACTATTACCGTAACCTAACTATATATATAACCTTGCTATGACCGCGCTTTATGCAACCGACCCTAAGGAGTGTATTAATGTTCAAACTATCGCACGTATGGTTGTCAGGCGTCAGGTATAACCGGCTTTTCGTCTTTTAGTCTGTTTGTACGGCTAGATAGAGAGACTTCCTTTCTTGTCGTCGTGTTAAACGAACTTATAGGTAATATTCAATTTTTCAACGCTTATGTTTGGAAAAATCAAAATGTTTGTTTTTATTTGTGATCATATAAATATTGTTCCCTCGAACTAAAACACCGACATTTTCAATGGCGACGTCCGGCCAGACAAAAAATACCTGACAACCCTTATCTATTAAATCTAGGTATATAATTTCAATGGTGGATCGTACCTCGACTGACATAGACCCAGAGAAATTAAGATGCATAGACCTGTCATAGGCAATTTATAGTCAGTAGCATACTAAAAGAGTGGTACATACAGATGGTGTACGAAAACGTGTGCGCTGCGCGCTAATGTCATGAAGTCGTATACGACATACCTGTTTTTTACGTTTAAATTTAAAACTATAATATGTTTTTTTAAATTATAATAAATAATCCAATTATAATCTAAATAGTGTGTTTAGAATTATCTATGGAGAAAATATTGGACCCGTTTGCCTGTAAAATGTAGATCTCTGTTTTAAAAGTGGCTTCATTGATCTTAATTTCTCTATTACCAAAATATTCTGGGACTAAAATCATAAGAATTAGACAATCAGCACAGATAGTCGGGGAAATTAACGATGTAATTGCCTTACGGCTGAAAAGCAGTGTGAGTTAATGCTAAGCAGTGGGTGGCAAAGGGTTGAAAAAGTTAGATAATAGATTGTACGTTGTTTCTGTTCGAATAAATAATATGCAAATATTAATGAAAAAGAAAGAATTTTGTTTGCATATATGTTGCCACTGTTACACATGTTTCTGATAATATTAAAACTGTACAAAACCTACATGATAACATATGAATGTTTTTTTACAACAGCAACAACAATAGTTAACACGAGCCTCTCAGCTTTCAATTCACGTACACGTTTGCGCATTCTCGCTTTAACAATCTGTATTATTTAACAAACTATCGTACAGCTGTATTATTTAAATTTGGTACTAGTACTACTATAGGTATATGAGTGATACGCTACGAACGACTGGAACTAACAAGAATGACACGAGACGAAATATGATTTTTTTTACACAATAACTCATGTCTGAAGTGAAGTGAATTGAAATCATTGTCCCCACTTCAACCATTGCGGTGTCATAGAACGATCTGTTCGTGCTTCAGTTTTACAACAAAACAAGATTATTTGTATTGAATATTTTTTAGGGTCCCGTAAACAGCATTTGACAAAATTGGAACCCATATTTATAATTTCTTGCTACGGATGTAAATTATTTAGTCAAGTCCAGGAGGAACGAAAATTACTAGTTCATAGATTAAAAAGAAATATTGTTAACTTTACGGTAATAAAACGCCTTATTACAAACTAGTTGTCCTAACCTATAATATTAATTATACCAAATTTATTTATTTTAAATAGCTTTACTTTAATTGTTAGTTATGTATATTTTTTTGTTCTTGTAAATATTTTAGTACTTACCTATGTTTGGGTTTCTTAAAACTAGTAAAATTTATACAAAATTAAAACTAACTTATTGCCATTAAAAGAAATAAGTTTTGTTACGGTATTATGATCTATGTGCCAAGTTTCATCAAATTCCGTTCTGTTGTTTTTGCGTAAAGGAGTACTAAATATCTTCACATCCTGACAAACTTTCACGCTTAGGTATAATAGCAGTAAGTCTTATGATGAATATTTTAAATAGCAGTGTAATAAACTGAACTAAGTATGTACCTTTGAAACTAACTTCCTGTCTCATTTAGTTTTCGGATTTGGAGTACAAACTGCGATACATCTGGCCCTTAAACAATGCCATACATAGGTGTAGTCGTGTTGCTTGACGTGACAAAATTAAATACCACAAAATTTTAAGGTGTGAATGAAAATTTACGTAATATTAATTTAATACGCACTACCTTACCCAATAATCAGTATTTAGATAAATACATAACACAAGCCGTTTATTATTTATCAAGTTTATTTTATATTGTCTATCCGGTACCGGTATCAAGTCTATAGCCAATTATTTATAAGATATAAGACACCGAATAAACTAACATGCACTATTTTTGTCTAAGGAATTGAATTCACGACATAAAAACCTCACACAGAAAATTGATATGATTTTTTTTTTAAAAGGTGCCACCCGTAAATCTTCATATAAAAGACTCAATATATTAAAGGCACATGAATATTCGAAGCCACAAACTTTATTAAATTGTTATTAATGGCCGAATTGGATCCGAGTTACTCATTTTACCCTTCCTTTTTGTATACATATGTATGTGAATGATTCAGTCACACAATAAAATAAAGCACTAAAATTAAAGTCCTATAAAAATCAAAAGTTAATCTTATTATCTTAAAAATAAATGCATAGGGCACCATCGCGTATGAAAATAGGTTTAGTTCCATTAAAAATAGTGCTAAGTACCTACCTTTTATAGAAATCACATAATACAAGCAATAATTCATGATTTTATTATAGGTACAACAATAGAATAACTCTCATTTATGATTGCCTATCCTCTTTAATTACTCATGCAGATATTGGCCGGATTTAATTGACTACGATCAAAATTGGAATGTTTCACAATATTGGAATTTAAATATTGTTATAGGTATTTCCTTTATATCAAATCAGTTTTATACATATTTATTGGACCAATAATAGTTGGAAAATTATCATAGGCCCATGATTTTTTCCAACTATATTATTATTTTATAATAAACTATTAATGAGTTGGACAGTTTTATAAATGTGATTATTTTTCATTATTATTGAAAAGTAAAAGTGTGCGACGAACACGTGAGGGGAAGTTTCAAAGTTGCTCAAATTTGCGATAAAGTAACTGAGTCATGATTGCGTTGGTATGGTCACGTTGAACGGAGACCCGATGTGGAAATGTCACATGGACCACAAATATCCAACGGGACTTTTAAAAGTTAGGTCTGAAGGTGGATGACGCCAATCAACAAAAAATTGGCGCCACGTGATTGAGAACGCCAACAGTCAAGATTGCGTTGGTATGGTCACGTTGTACGGAGACCCGATGTAGAAATATCACATGGACCACAAATCTCCAACGGGACTTGGAAAAGTTAGGCCTGTAGGTGGAAGACGCCCATCAACGGTAAAATTAGAGCCACGTGATTGGGAAAGCCAACCCCGTGTAACGGGATGAATAACACGAAAAAAGAGTAGGTAATTATTGAATTTTGCACGCTGACATTACCTATAGCAGAATATGTCGAGTTCTACTTTTCATAGAACCAATCTATTTATTCGCTAGTCTAGAATTATCTACAACTAGCTATCCGCACCGCGGTTTCAGCCTCAATCCGCTATATTACCCACTAGGGGAATTTTCAAAAATACTTTCTTAGCTAGCATTTTTAATATCTGATAATTTTTTTGAGTTTATCTTTTTTTTCAATTATCCACTAAAACAAACATACAAATAATCTAATCTTTTCCTCTATATAATATTAGAGTAGATGGACACGAGAGCCACATAAAAATGTAATATTCGTATTACCACTGTATAAAAGCACTATATTAAAAATTATAATAGAGCTTTTATACAGAGTGGTTACGAATTAATTGTAGGAACTTCTAATTGAATCTGATTAAATAGACATCTCGCATGCTGTCTCTCAAATTATATTATTATAATTCTGAGTACTAATATTATTCTCGACGGGTCAGTCAGCGTGGATTTTGTAGGTATGTACGTACATACAGGCAGCACGTCACAGGTTGTATATTAGGGATCTATTGGATTCTAGTTTGGGTGTAACGATACTTTACTGTGGTAAAGATATCGGTAAAAAGTTTGTATACGAATATAAAGCTATATACCTACCTAAACTATATAAGCTATATATACACTAGATCCACTATGTCCCACCTCATTTCCAGAATAATAATAATAATATTTTTATGTTCATCTCCGTGAATATACAACTCCTTTGCCACAGATAAGTTTGGCCGTAAAAATAGTTTTATAAATTCCGTATTCATTTTTACATAAAACTGTAATTAACTGTAACTAGAAATATTGTGTTTTCCCATTACAGGGTGATTTTCCAAAAACCCTAGGTCTAGGTACTACCTTTATTTTTCTTAAATCGTGTAGTTCTCAAGATTATGTATAAGTTATTAAATCAATGAATGGTATTCCTATATAGACTTATGTTGAAACATATTTTAATTTTAAACTAATTTGTTTGATATATTTTTATTTCCTTGGAAATATTTTATTGTTGTTTTGCTTCTTTAATTTATTTGCAAGTTGAGGCATATAAATAGTTCCCCATATATCTTGGAATGCTAAAAACTTGATTATAAAGTTTATTGCAACGTTGAATAATTTAAAATTGGATAATTTAGTTTTCAAGTTGTCCATTTTATAATTGTATTTTTTACCTAGGTATACTTATAGGCAAAGCGTCATATCTTCCGTTAATTTGTTTTAATTTTTTTTTTTAAATTTTACGTAAATTATTCAAAATATATAACACGTACTACACATAGTACATACCTCATTGTTTGTTGAAACTAACGAGAAAGAAAATCTTATAGTATAAATCGAAACAGTGCAACAAAACGATTTGAGTAAGGGACTGCGAAAGGATGGTTATGTCTACATCCAACTTGCTTTTAGCCATAGGCGACACAATATGTCTTTGTGAACTACAAAGCCTTAGGCAACTTTCAATAAAAGTTACATTTGCCGAGAAAAAGTCCAGACATACACGTACATTTTACTAGCATTTTTTTATTTTTAAGATTCCATCTACATAGTAAGCTAGCTACGTAGCAGTGGACGTCTGTCGGCTGACATGATGGTGATGATGTTACAGATAGCAGTTTTATTGTAAACGTTGCATATACTCGAAGTTGTTGAGGCGTATCCAGGAAACATCCATTATTGTAAAAATAATAATATGATATTTTTGTTGACAGTTGGCGGCCGCTGGATACACTCTGTACCGTTCGTTGAGGCAATCCATAGGGGAGACAATATCTTTTACGATGTTTTTACGATGAAATTTACGTTAACATTCATTTGAAAGGTATGTTTTATAATGTCGACCACGTAGCTGCTACCGACCTCGATTTATCCGCGTTAAATATCTAATTGTATTGTAAACGATCAACCTGCTCACAAATTATCACGTTCCTATATCCGCCAAACTCTTATCTGTGTAAGTTACTTCAAAACCTTTTGGAACGGGGCTATTATGTTTTGCAGCGTATTTTGCACAAAAAAGATAGACGGGACGGGTAGCCTGGAAGCTAATATACCTTGACTGCCACGCCATATATCGTGGGTTCGATTTCCACTGACCACAAGCATTTGTGTTCAAATTCATGTGTTTGTTCCGTGTCTGGATGGGGAAATATTCATATTATACATCGGTATTATACATCGGTATTATACACTCTACACTAACTTTAGTTATGCATAGAAAAGCTCTACTTAGTTTGGGATATGTTTGGAAATTGATGACCGTGCGGGAAGAACGTCCTGCGTTATTACTATTTATTATTTTTGTATATTATTCTTTTGTATTTCACGGCCGAGGACCGGTCCTTTTGTAAAGCGCGCGCGGGGGAGATCCAACACGTAGAGGCCCCTTTGAGATACGATTATGTGTTGGGATTTGTTCATATACCTATATACAATACATATACCTAGTAAATATTGCTAAAAAAGAAGGGTGACAAATAAAATGTCTCAATCTTGATCATCTTGGATGCATTTTTTTTCTATCTCATGGCGTCGTGTTTAATGCATCGTGAACAATCGTGGGGCGAGCGGTTCTCGGGGCCCGTTATTACGCAGATTGAGCACTTCCACCCTTTCAACCATATAGCCGGCTAGTGAAGGCAAGCCGGAGGCGGTGGCAAAGGTGACGCCCTCAGAAACGTCGGGCCCATGGAGTGGCGACTCACTGACAGCGCGTCACGCCTTATTATTATTTTTTATTTAATGCAAAGCTTTAATAGACTGAGACTGCATTTCAAAACACAGAATACCGATGCACGTAAGTAGGTAACTGCTATATGAAAATGTGATAGTTCGAAAGTATTATGTATGCAACATAAAGTGAGAGATTTAAAAAATATTTTAAGCATCAGTTTTTTGTAGAGCTTCTCGTAAAGACTAAGTAATGTACCCTGATTTATTCTAAGTATATGTAACAGGTCAAAATATTAAATATTTCGAGCCAAAAAGTATATTAACAATCAGGAAAGTATTAAATAAATCATTGGTGGTGTTTAGGTACAATGAAAGGACAGTGTGTGATATTGGTTTGTATTTAGTCTAGTAGCGACATTAACTTCGAAAGGGTATTTGCAGTTTGGTACGTGATTAATTTGAAATTTTCTTCCCAGAGGGAATTATAGAGTACCTATTCGGATAAAATCACGGCGGTAGTAGCTAGGAAAATAGTTTACTATTTTTCTGTATTCGTAGCAATCAACTGTTGTTATTAGTTTTAGTAGCAAAAGGTATTTATTGTATAGTTTTATTTCTTCTTTATAATAAATTTTGTATTTTTTTTATTTATTTATTTTGGCCCATACGTTAAAAATTAAATTAAAACAAGTTTGTCACATATCTTGCTACGAATTCCTATATATCTACATATACCTATACTAATAATAAAGCTTTGTTTGTTTGTTCGAATGCGCTGATCTCTGGTGTTACTGATCCGATTCGAAAAATTAATTCACTAATAAAAAGCTACATTATAATCGCGAGTGAAGTCGCGGGGAACAGCTAATTATTAATAATCAACTTTTAACAAAAAGAGTAAAAGCTCCTTCAAAGACAATAAAATTGAAATGAGACCTTGGATATAAACCCGACACAAAAAGAATTAGTAAAATATTTACATAATTATGGTTAATGCCCTTTTTATGAACGTTATTTAATTAAAAAATACAATGAATTTTAATTAATTCAGAGCACCTACCTATATAACGTTTAAAAAATCAAAACCTCTACAAACTACGCTTTAGCACCTACAAAAAATATTAACTAAATAAATAATTTAATCAAGTTAACAACTACTGCGGAATCGTAAAAAAATCGCATAACAGTGTGTTTCATGAAACAGTAACGATATTTGTAATAGGTTTCCTTTGTGCCGGCACGACAAGGTCAAGGTTGTGCCGACCCGACCTACCGCCCCGTTATTACAGCCTGTGGCATAGTTCTGGATACGATTAGGATTTCCACATAATGGAAAGGCGACAGCACGCAGGAAGCGCTTACGTGTTCATTAATTATTACTACATCACATTAAGGCTCTGCATTATTAGTGTGTACTTATTTTAATCAGCCTTTAGTAATTTTGTTATGAAAAATAATACTGTGCAAATTTATAATGTTTTTAGTGCATCAACAGTTGATGTGTTTAATTTTCTTTAATATGTCTGTTTGTATTTCCACTGACAAATAGGCAACTCACCTTTTCGAAAATTTAATTTTGGTTATTTTCAGCCTAGGAACGCGAAAGAAATCGCGGGGTAGATCTAGCTACCTTTAGCATACTTGCAAATATATGTACGTTTCTAAAGTATAATTTAATTTCAAAACGGTTATTTTTAACTACGTTTAGTTACATTAATTAGTTTAGGTCTCTAGTCTTCATACCTATAGGTATATATAATATTGAATATCAAAATTAAACCTATTATTATTACGGATCATTTGGTGGAATTTACTTTAAAATATATTTAGAAATTACATAAAAATGTTAGGAACTAGTGTAAAATAAATTACAAGTAAAATAATACAGAACACTAGTTCCTATTATATTTTTTTCCAGCAATATATTATTATACAATTCATTTTGTGAAAGTTGTAATTTTTTTAAGAATGTAAATATTCAATATTGTCAACTTAAAAAAAACATTGTCACTAGGTAAAATGGTATCTTCTAGAGAGTTTTAATGTCGGGAATCCTCAACTGGCGTTTTCATCACTAGTAAGGCCCTTCTTTTCCCACAACAACTTTTAACGGCAGCGGTAAGTAATAAAGTTAGTGGAAACTTTGTGCTGGCTGCACTGTGTAAAAGAATTAGGTAAGTCTACCTGACCATATTCTCTAAGTAATGTTTTATTCTACAAAAACAATACTGTATTTTTACGATAACGATTTTGCCTTTGACTATAAAGTTCCCTCCATGATGTGTGATGATGTGGCCGAAGGGGGTAAGCACACAAAACATTGCAAAGGCTGGCTCTCAAGAGTGCAGCTAGCCAGACGGGTACTACACAGTACTGTTCCGACGTGGAATAGTTTCATTACTATGTTCCCTTTCACAATTTTTAGAGCACCGACGCTAACAACACCAATGATATTCCTTTTAGAGCACCCGTCAATATTTTAGCTAGGTGCTCTATGAGGATCCGAAAAATATATTCAACTTTATTCCACTTAGAGCACCTGGGTAAAAATGAGTGTCCAAGTGGAATAAATCAGACCCACAACCTTTATAACGACTTTCGACGTCATTACCATTGATCTATCATCGCTTTGACTATATGACATGCAGTGGAACAAAGCCTTATCCCTATGTACCGACTCCCCACTATTAGTATTCCAAAGTCATCTTTACGGAGAACCTTTTTACGCGAACGAATAATCTTTCTTATACGCTCATCATTTTAATGCTGATCACATCTTTGGAGTGCGACATTGATAATAGGGGGTGATGTAGTTCAGAAGTGGATAGGTATATTAGGTATATAGGTAACGGAATCGGTCACTTTTATAGTAGACTGAAGCATAATCGAAGTATCCAGTATTAGCTTCGACCACAGCGCCCCTTCATCTTATTTGCAACTTTAGATGCATAATTGCTTTTCTTAATGGGTAACCGATTGCTTCTATCTTCTGCTTCTTTTGCTCTTGCATCGCCGTCGTCACTCATTCAATAACCGATTTACAACCTTCCCTCTGTGAACTCACCTAACAGATTCTACAACTAGAAATGCAATTGAGGTAGGTAGGAACTCCGTGTGCAACCTATTTGGTCACAAATTACATAACTACGTCCATTTATCGATTTTGATTGTGATTCGAATACTACGGCGTATGATATTGAAATATTACGGTAAAAAAATAAGTTTGGAACTAGTAAGTATCTACTCATACGTTATATTTGTACCTATTTATTTTCTGATAGTTAATTAAGACTTGAAAGAAAAATAAATTACAAGTAATTAAATCTCCCTAATTTATTAAATATGTTCAAAGCATTACGTGCTCACGTTGATTATTATTAATATAAATAACATAATTACAATTGTTTTTTAATGAAAATTTAAAAAAATACGATACAAAACGATAATTATTTATTCACAATTTACTATGACAGCAAATCATTGTTACAAAAGTCTGCAATATTTTGCATTGGTAATGCAATTCATTCTGGTTGTTTCACAAAATTATTTAATTTCTATTATGTAGATAGGTTTAATGGAACTTCAATTGCAGCGCAAATGAGTGGAGCTTGAACGATTTAGCCACGTAGTGCAATGAGTGGACTAATGGTCAACTTATTCACTAGGTAACCTACTTTTGTATTCATTGCAAAACGACGTAACGTTAGTGTTAAATTAAGTAAACTGTATTTAATAATAATATTAAGTTTATTTAAAAAAAATAAAAATATTAATTGAGATTCTGATAATATTAGGTATGTTTTTCTAGTAAAAAAGAGGCAAGGAAGAGACTAGCTAGTCTCTCAAAGATACAGAGAGAAAACTGTCTATAATACTATAGACTTATCAGAAATCTACCGCCGCAGCATCTTGCTGTGTTGCATAATAAGTTAAGAACTGGTTTGACCTCATGCGGCTTTCATGTACTATTGATCAGATCAAGGATGCAGGGTTTCGTATTTATGAAACATTAGTTTCAGTTAGTTTTAGTATATTTTAGACGGAAATAAGTAATTTAATTATTACAGCTCTCAATTGAATTGAATTAATGAATTTGAATAAATAATTATGAAAATACTACACAACAGTGGCGAGGGGTGAAATTATGGCGAGGGTAAGCCGTTCAAAAAACACCGATAATTTTATAATTACAGTGTAGGTATTTTAAGGATGATAAAACTGGCATTTCGAAAAGGTAAGCCGTTGGGAATCGGCTTGTACGGACCCTTCGCCACTGCTACACAATCAAATTTAAAAATATATAAGTTTAACATTCACATTAACTATAAATAGCAACTTGCTGATAAAATAATAGGCCATGAGAATGCCGATACGATCAAAAGATTTATTTTATAGATCGAAAAGCCACGATCCATGCCTGAAATTCCGTATTTTGTGAAAGAAAATAATAATTCGACCTTGTTGAAAACAATTGATTGAAATCTGAGTAAACATAAGAAATATTTATTATTTTTCAAACATCTATGCGACCATTTTGAGTTTAGATATGGCTCGAATAGTGCTCGACTTTTCTTGTGGCCAGGTGTGACATGGGTGAATTTCCATATTGGGCATAATTCCTTCACCTACTTACCTACCTATAGATCTTCGGAATAATAAACTGAGGGTTATGATAATACTTTTGTAAGAATTTTCTACAAAAATACAATAGGTACTACTCCCCTATTGTGTCCGGTATCGCAGATTAAAATTTATTCAGTTTAGGTCCTGTGACCTGTGACAAAAAAAAGTCACCCACCACTGGTTCAAACCTCCGGAGTATTTACCGAATTTTGTTGGTATGTAGATTAAATAAGCAGAGAAGGTGTTGTAGATGTTTTCATGACTTTATGAGTCCCTTCCGTTATGAATCATCAACCGAGGGTACAGTATGACACAACTTAGATGTAGCATCGGCAAATCGCATATCTACACATCACTTCCGATTTACACACTAATAAAAATCATTAATTATCGCGCCATTCAACGTTAAACAAGATCATTTTAGCCTAAAAGTACTAATAAACATGGGTAATCTTGTAGGCGCACTCTTTTCGGAAATGACCGATTTTACGAATTTTGCCGATGCTTCATCTAAGTTGTGTCATACGTCGTCATACTGTATGTAGATATTGTTTTGCGCATATACGTATAAGATGTTGAGTGCCAGTTAAATACCTACTGTGGTTACGTAACGCATATCTAATGAAATAGGTTTTTGTAAAATCTATGTGGACTTGATTCTGTTGGGTATTTTTGTATCTCATTAATTTAGATTCACGAAATATCACGCGTCGTCGAATTCCGACGCAAAGGTCGTGGGTTCGAATCCTACAATGAGTTTCAGCTTTCGGTGAAGGAAAACATCTTGAGGAAACCATAGCACGGTGGTAAGGTATTTTGGCGTGCAGCCTGGGCACGACTGGGCACCACTCTCAAGTTCAGCTATACATGAGAGCCTTGCCTTTGTGTGCTTACTTCCTTCAGCCACGTCAACTCTAACTACGGTCAGGTTGAGGTCAAAAAAAGTTATTCTCTACAAATCGCGACTGCATTACTATGGGTTCTGAATACTGAATAACAAAGAAACAGATTCCTTTTCTATAAATATGTCTTGTTTTAACCGTCTTAAAAAAAAAGGAGGATATTAGCAAATCGCGTATATGTTTTTTTTTGTTCACGTATAGCTTATTTGCATAAGTACCGATTTTAATAATTCTTTTTGTGTTAAGTTCAATATTGGTCCAAGTGACTCCATATTAATTTTGTTGTCTTTGAACGAGGTTTTATATTAATTATGTAACACATCAACATCAATTTCCAATGTATGAATAACCCAGCTCTCTTCCATTGCGTAACGAAAACCAAAACTTAATGACAATGTGTTAATAATAGCCTATGTTAATCGAATATAAACCTATTAATGGTTCTAAACAAAGTTGTTACAATCTAAACCTCTGTCGTGATTTAGACTCTGATTCACGTTCTATGTAGAAATCAGATAATTAATAATTTACAAAATGCTCCTTTTCAAATATACTGTAATATAAATAGTTACCAAGACGAAAAATAAATAGAAATGATAAAAACAAAATTCTTTGATTGATTTAAATCCGCAGTCTATATACCTAGACTTTACACTTACGAATCCATCATTAAAATCATATATTCAGTTTCGTTTGTCTCATATTTTGCTGAATAATGAAAAAAATATATAACATTTGAGCTATATCGATAAAGTTAGCTTATTTAGGAGAAAAAACACGCGCACGTTTGAAAATAACAAAGTGCATGCATTGTGAAATAAAGTTCTGTTGTCATTTCGATAAAGTGAAATTCAATGCGATGCGACCCACCTCGCCAGAGTTTATTGGTCTTACGAAATGTATTAAAGCAAATAGACGGTCTTTTTTGCAATTAAGCCTATCTGCTTATGTCAACAAACTTACCCTGAAAAATATTGTGATTATTTATTTTAATTAGGTACCTAAGGTCGTAAAGAAGCGTTTTTGCTATAACTTACCTAAAATTACGATACAATTATATTCGTTCGATATCAAGCTATGCATGTAATTATTGTGGCTACTACATGAGCTGAGTAATGCTGGGTTTGCTACATAACTATTTATTTACAAGCAGGGTAATTTTATTCGTTACTATTCGATAGGTACTCATTCTCGTAGTCAAATGCGTTTTGTAGTGCTACGCTGTCATCAGGTATGTAAGTATACAAATTCTACGAGTGCTACGAAAAGACAAATCGTAAATTGACTCTGTAGTACAAGGTTTTACGTGGCTCTACACCGCGCCCCTGAGAACATACTTCTTATTTTTTGTGCATTTTAGTTGACTATTCTGGAAATTACAAAACGTTCTAGAAAAATAAGAAGGTCAAAATGTTACTAAGGTACAATTTTTCAATTGCTAAAATTGTATACCTATATGTCCGATATATAACCTAAAATTTATTTTAAAGTTTTCTAATTCTTTGATTAATCATCACTAACTGAACTAAGGTACCTACTAATAGGATTATAATTAGAGCTAGGGCTAGATTACCCTTACTACCATGGCACACGTCAGTTAGATAGAGAGTAAAGACATGTGAACATACTGAGATTTTTTAATACTTACTAAATCACAGTAAAGTTATTTAAAAAAAATTATTCATACATTAAAACTTTTTGGAGATATATTTTATTGGCACCATCTTGTTAATATCACATCTAAGCTCAAACTCAAATACTGCACACTTCAGTTTTATATTGATGAGTTGTGCGTGCTGAAGAAATTATCAGGAATGACCTACTTACCTTACGTAGATATTATTAGAAACATGTATTTCAAGTAACAAAAGTGTAAGTATAATATAAAGTAACAAAGTAAGCAACAGTAAACGTTCGCTACCCATCACTGTAGTTTGCCCTGAATATGTTTACAGCTAGTCTTTCATTGAAACTTCAGTGCATACAAACCTATCCAGTGGTCGCTACCTGCTACTTGAATGACGGAACCTTTTAATTTTTTATGACTTAGAAGGAATTACGGTTATATTCCTAACCGTACAAAACACTATTAAATCATTAATATATAAAATTACTAGTTACCGCCCCGTGGTTTCACCTGCGTTTTATGACAATCCGGGCTATTGCGTATTTTTGGTAGAATGCGCTACGACGAAGACGTGGGCGTGGTCGTGGTGATTGGATGATTTTCAATAATAATGTTCATTACGATTAACATCAAAGTTACGCGGTTGAGCCCCGGGCCGACGCACACTTTCTCAGAAAATGCTTCCAGCTTCTAAAGTCTAGAGTAAATATATTGAGCTAGCATAAGTGACTGACAAAAACATACACCCTGGAAATGGGTTCGACTCTTTTGCTATCGCATAAAGAACGAGTAAGCAAAGCATTTTTTCTTTTTATGCGGGATGTGATGTGACAAGGGGATGAAATTCATCCAGCAACATTTAGGAAAAGAGCATTTCACATAAGTAGCGAAAAACACCACACAACAGTGAACGAACTGAGTTCCACACGAATAATTCGGAACAAAAAATTCTAAAAGTCAATATTTTCTTAACTAACTAATATTTTTTTACATCGAAACAAAAATCTAATAGGTACGTTGAAATAAAATATTTCTATTATATTTTTATTACCGATTGAAATAACGGTTTCGCCAGACAAACTCATTTCATTTAGATTATTCATCGTTTTGCAGCGATCAGTAAGACCTATCTAAAGAGCAGTCAAATTGCATTGGTAAAGGCTATCGGAATCAGCCAATCTGTCCTTTGTATGGTACGCTGTTTGATCTATACGTATTCTTTTTAAGGTGTCGCATTCAAATAATCTACCTGAAACCGTACAAAGGCAAGGTTTATCCGGCAGCAGTACTGCACACAAAATTCCTGTTTCTATTTGATTCAGTCAGAGGATCTATTCATTACGTTACACGTGTTGTGACTCTGATTCACAAAGCGTTCTTTGATTCAAAAATCCAATATCACTGTTTCATGTAACATTCAACGAACGATAGTTTATGAAAGTTGCGAACAGATTTGATGAATTCCGTGCAACGCACCTTCCAGCCTAAAATATACCCGATGCATTTCACGGCTCTAAATTCTTACTATTCTGTCTATACAAGTAGGACAATAAATTTTCATTGTGTCCGTCAGAGGAAAAACCTCTTATAATTTGTAAATGCATAGTAACAAATAGTATCTAACTTTGACTAAAGGCCCATAACATGTCCATGACATGGACTCATTGTATGCAATTATGGTGCTGACGGCTACATAATGGTGTCGAGGACATTGCAAGCTACCTTGTCTGCATGTTGTTCTATGACGGTTTTCTCAATAAAAAAAGCAAAGTTAATTTTATATGACACGGAAGCAACTTACTTTAAATGGTCACGGGTTTTTTCATGTTCTCAGTATGTTTTTTTTTTTCAAAACACGTTGCGATACCTGTTAAATAACGTAGTAGTTCCAAAGATAACCTCCTACATCAAAAATTACTTAGTTAAAAAATAATAATAATTACAAATTGTAACACAAAAGCTTTATAAGAAACAAAATTAATTTTCAATTTATACTCGTTATAAGGGCTAATTTTTCAATGGCCAGATAAGCGGTATCTGACGTCTAAAATTTATGGAGCGATTTAATCAATTAGGTATTCTTCACTTTTCTAAAAGTGTGACTGATTTGTGGAGTCGATACCACAATTTGGTAATACATAATTATCAGTAAAATGCTACCTGCATAGAATGTAAAAATAATAATAATTAGATATCGATAATCTAGTCTTTGGAGTAAGTCAACAGCGATTTTACTCGTGTAATATGTATTTAATTTTATTTACTTTTAAGTATACGCAGGGTGCTTGGCAGGCATTGCCCACATTAAGTATTTCTTTTTCATTATATTAATTCATGTCGCAGTCAAAGATATTTCAACCTGTCGCAACTGTACAGAAAATATTCCACAGTTTTTGAAATACCTAATTAAAATATTATGAATTTTCACTTAGCTCACGTAGCGTTTTTAATGCTGTTGGCTGATCTCGAATAAATAGAAATTCCTACTTTCTGCAATCTGGGTTTAGCTCTATCTCAAAATCAAATCAAAAACTCATTTATTCAGTTTAGGCCCTAATAAGGCACTTATGAACGTCAACAGTTACAGTTTTACAATAGACTCTACTACCGGTTCGGAATAGGATCTACTTTAGTTCTCGGTCAATAACCTGTGTAGTACTGGGCAAAGCCTGTTGGGTAACTTGTGCAAACTTTACTCATAATCGGGCTAGGAAGAGTAATCTAAGAGCATTACTTATGTAAGCCAAACACTATTTACCAAATAACAAAATAAAATATAGAACAAACCTTTAAAAAACTCTAAAATCAGCATGTTTGTATTTCTATATGGAACAGGACAGTAGGGGAGGTAAGTACATAGAAGGGGGATCACAAAAATATTATTTACCTACCCTAAATATTAAAGGAAACATTATTTTATTTATGATTAAATATATTATAATAAGTAGTCGCTGAAATCAACCGGGCAATCGAAGAGACTCAAATGCAAATAAATAACATGTGTATGGCAGCAATACACAGGTTCAATAAAGGTTTTTTTGCATTAAACTTTCCATTTCTAAGATATAGGGAGTAATTTAGTACCCTTAGCTTGTGGCCGAAGGTGGTAATGATACAAAGCTAGAAAATGGCTCTCCAGTGCAACCAGAACACAGCTTAGAATAGTTTAGTTTCATCGAAAATTAGTGACGATCTGTCCGACCTATCGTAATTAACATTTTTTTTTTCGATGTTAGGTTTTGTAGATTAATCAATTGGTTTCCCCTATGCTCCAACAAGATACCACCACTGGAGTGTTCTAATAAAGTGCGATAATTAATACTACGCCGATCGGTGTAGGTAGGTACTTTGGCGTAGTCCCGTTACAACACCGCGCCGCAGGTCATGGGTTCGATTCCCATCCAGGACAAAAAAATGTTCTCATGAACATGTCTGTTTGTCCTGATTCTGGGATTATTTCTGTGATTATCTGTATAAGTATGTATTAATGTAAGTATCTATATAGTTTATTAGTTAGTTATTATGGTTATCATGGTTTCCATAGAACAAACTCTGCTTATAGTTTGGGATCTGATAACCGTATGTGAAGAACGTCCCAGGAGATTTATTTAGCGCGGTATTGTAATTTTTATTAGCCGCGGTATCTGGTTGGAGCCCAGCGGAAACCTCTTTATTAATACTTACTATTTGTGAAGAGCCGATTTTAAAGCTTTTCAAAATTTAAACTTAATGAGGTGTAAAACAATGGGAACATTTTTTTTGTAGTAAGTACGTAAGTAAGTAGGTACATCTTGTTTGTACAGATATTAGAAAGGAGACAAATTTATGTTAAATAATACCTATAGATAACGCGAGCGGAGCATCGAAAAAGCTTGCTCGCGATGGTTTACGCATCACTTTGATTGTCAGGCTATGATTTAAGTGCATTGTGCAATGTGCATTTTTGTCTGAAGGCGTCATTCTAAATAAGATTTAATTTTATTCGATGCTCTTTTGTCCTCAATCTATAGGCGCAATAGATTTCCTAATTTTCATAAATTCAAAAGTGAATACATGTTTACTTTGATTATTTGTTGTTCTTTGACGCAGCAACAATGCAACAGATGAGCATGATTTCGTTCAGAGACTAGTTATGGGCTGGAAAGTAGCACGTGAACAATGATAAAACCGCGAGGCAGAACCTAGTACTTATAATTATAAATACTTTAATAGTTTAAAAAATCGCTAACTTGCTTAATAAAAGTTTTATAAGGTTTCTATAAAATCTAAAGACCGACAGCGAAAAATAATATCTGTGAGATTTATAGTGCACCACTTTGAAAAGTTAGACCTAAATGAAAAAATACGGTCCGATATTAGGTAAACCCAAAATACTGAACATAATCATTATTTCGCTTCCGTCCCTTTATTACAGACTGAGGCAGAAAGTAAAAAAACTCGCAAAAGTTAGTTGCGTGTCAAATTTCAAAAGGAGTGCCGTTGAGATTGTTTAGTATGATAATTTGGTAGCAATAAAAAACTCAGGAACAGCCAAGGTGTAGGTTTAATGAGACCTCGTCGTGAGATCGATCGAAAACCGAGGAGGCCGATGCGGTAGACCTTCCAGCGATTTCGCAAACAACTTATTTCTATTTCAAGGTGAACATAAAGGTTTTTACGCTGAAAATGTTCAATGTCAAAACAACCGCAGAACTAAATTGATCACTAAATTGCGCTTATACACACGTAGCCCTTCAGTACAACACTCTTAGGAATGTTACAAATAACGTAACCGTTAACGTGAAAAGGAAAATTATAAAATAAGGTCTTGTCATGAATATGAAGATGAAATGGTTTATGATGATGAAATTATCTACTTTACACTTTATAAATTTCACGACGCAAATTCTACTTATGTATGTAAATAAGTTTCAAGTGAAACGATGTGAAGGAAGTTTTATAGTGAAATCGCAAATGTATGATGAAATCTAACTACGGTGAGGACTCACCTTTTCCGGGGCTTACGCCTCGGCCTCCTCCGCTCTCCCTCGAGATCATTTTCGAGGCCACGGCGCCTCGGCCCCGGGGCTCCTCTACGTCGCTCCAGCTTGCGTTCTTGCTGAGCCTCTCGTATCTCCTCAATTACCGCCACGTGAGGGACACAGTCATCCTCCTCTATAGGTTTAGGGGTCTGCGGTGCGCCCATCCGAAGATGGCGTTGTCGCCACCACAGTACCCACGAACTGATGTTATCGCGAATCTTGGCAATGAACGACTCGATGCCGAGATAAGTTCCCAGTTTGCGGCGTCACGTCCGGCGGATCTAGTTACGATCGAAACTTGTAAAATGTGTCCTTAAACCTAATTTAACGCACTATCGGCAGGCTGAGCTGGCAGTGAAAGCGTTCGATCTAAAGCGATGAATAGGTGATCACGTGAAGGCAGCAATGGCTTAATCTCATCGCGTCATTATCACGAAATATTGTCCTCGGCGAATAACCGCGCACAAGCAATAAGCGCATCGTGACACTACTTATTATCTAAGTTTAAAATTATTCAAAATTTGGCAGGAATACATCGGCAGTGAAAGTTAGTCAGTCTACATGTTTTTTTTTACGTATCGTCGTTCGGATGTCGAGCGGTAGCCATGGTTACGGCTTCGCGTACGACAGTGGTCTCGGAATTCGGCATGACTCGTGCGCGCGAGATGGTCAGCGGTGCAAGCGTGCCGCGTGAGTTGGAGTCGATGCTCACTCAACAGATGTCGGGATGTTACGTAACGTCGGTGGCGGCGTACCGAGCGCGAGCGTGGATACGCGACGACGCCGGGCGCGCGAGTGTCGCGTCCACGGTGGCGGAGCCTTCGCTCGTACCGAACGAGCCTCCCCCGCCCCGCATGCGAGTCCCTCGCAGCCGCCCGCCTCTCGCATCGCATGCCGCCCTGTCTGATAACACCCCAAATATACCTGTAGCCTCTCTATTGTCTTGGTTATGGCATTTCTGGTCAAACTAGTCTTGTTTTATTTTTGACTCATTTATGGTTCAATACGAGGTATTGGGGTGATAGTAATAATTTAAGTGGCTTTGGGAGGCTGGATAGAACGTTATATTTTTATTGAATCAGACGGTAGCTTCAAGGTCGCACGGAGAGCGTTCACTTCGATTTAGTTTACGATTGTTCTTAAGAAGCAAACATGTGGATCGTATTGGACGCATTGCGTAACATTAGTAGCTATTCAATTGGTGAGATTAACAGTGTTTCGTAAAATTCTTGTGTGTTTAATTTTATGTTTTATGTACCTAATAAAATTATAAAAGTTAAAGGGAGTACCTAAGTATATCATTTTTTCTAGATTGGATTTACAACTTATTGATTTTTTTAATCTAGATAAATAAGAAAGATCATAATCCATCACAAGAAGAATCCATAACTACATGTCATTGCTATACTGTCAACGTCGTGTTAAATTCATTCACAATTGCCACGGATTGTGCAAATCTGCGTAATTACTTATTAACGCCTGTTTGCTCACAAACTGTTGTGATTGTTTAAACAAATGCAGGATAAAATTAATTTTAGTTAAAGTTTCACGTACGGAAAATAAACAATAGTTTACCTTTAATTATAAAAGAGTAATGTGACTGCCTGACAAACAACATACAGCCTGCCGTTAAACCTTGAGGTTTGAAGTTTAGAGGAATGATTATTTGAGTACCCCAGAGGTGCACTGCGGAAGGTCCAATATTCATCCCCGAGAACCGTAGGGTGGAAACTAGTTGACGATAAATGAATCGCAGTCAAAGAACAGTCAAATAGGTTTGTAAAGTGTAAATAGGGGTGCTACTACAGAACACTTTAGATACATTTCTGTTTATAACTTCAAAAGGACCTGTGGTCAATTGGTAATTTACATTTGTGCAAGTAATAAAAAATAATTTTCCATCATAGCAGCAAACGTATCTACTCCTTATCTATCTCAGGATAATATATAATTGCAGGAAAGTCAGCTTTAAACGATATTAAAATTGAGAGTCCGAATCCTACAATGACCTTGAGTTTTCCGTGAAGAAACAAACTGTACGAACCATTTTTCGATTCAGGAAATCGTTATGGAAATATTAAGCTTTAAAGTGCTCATGGTTGTCTTTGGATACGTGAAACCACGTGAGATTTATATTTATATATAAAGTTAAAAGGAAATTATCACAGCTAAGTAGGCTTTACAAGTTAGCCAAGTAATAGTCGATCGTTCTATATGGACGCGTTTTTATTTGTTATAAACCATGAACTCAATTAATGTTCATAGTATCAAATAAAAAGTACATTATGATGGATGAACCCCAAAGTCATTTTTACAAAAACATCAACTGTCTTCTTCTTATTTCAGTCGGTAGGTAGTAGGTAGTAGTAGGTATAGTAGTGACATCGATTGCTGTAAAGTAAAACGTGGGTTTTAAAATAAAATAAAATATCGATGAATTACGTTTTTTTTCCTTTTTTTGGAATATTTACCACCATCGTCCTCATCATCAATAACTACGGGGTGTAAAAAAATAAAATCAATCAAAATAAAATCAATTTATTTGATTTTAAATCTAAATCATTTAATTTTTTAAGATACTTTCTAATGTATTACTTTAAATTCATAATGCACGAACAATCAATACAAATTGTTTTCGATTCGTAGTACGTGCATTCGTAGCGATGAACGTAGCGGTTTCGTAGAAATTTTACGTAGTATATTATTTACCATGAGGTAGAGTTAAACGCGTGGGATTTGTGTTGTATGGATTATAATAATTAGCTAAATTTAAACTAGGGTTATTCTTTCAATTACAAAAACGAATGGCATTTTTTAGATTGTTCACGGTTAAGTTACACTTACTTCCTTCACCAACTTTTAAAATCATTTTAAATTCAATAAACACATATTATTTATGCTGTCAAGATTAATAAGTGAACGAGTATATGCATAATTATAATGTCAACAATATTGAATTCCAGTGAAATAATAAAAATAGGTCATGTAGTTTCTGAAAAATTCGCGTTCTGAGAAACATGCGAGGGAAATAAAAAATAGTCTGTATCTTATACATCATAGCTTTTCTTCATTGGTACAACGCGACCACGTATCATGAATATCATGACAAGAATTTTGTGTGTGGTCTTAATTTTTTGCGACTTGTATATTTAAGAAAAAAATAAACAAATTGAGGGTTTCCTTTTCTTCAAACAGCGTTTTTGTTTGAGTTTGCCTAAACAGGAATAGTACTTATGTCTTCTTTTAGGGCATAAAAATTAACACTTGTATGAAGATTTATATTAAAATTCTAAAAAGTAGGTATTATGTTATCATACAATAAATTTGGTGCATAACTAAGAAACTTATGTATTGTGTACTTTACTTTAAGTTTATGGCTACCAACATGACGTATAAAAACTTATTTAATATATAAATTTTATATAGTAGTTTAGATTCCAGCTACATTTTTGAGCCGTTTGGGGTCGAAACTCTGGGTCCGTGGGGGCCGAGTGGCCACCATCTTTATAAAGAAATTTCAAAACGCCTGGTCGAAGCATCTCGTGACCAGAATGCTGGCGTATACTTGGGTCAGAGAATCAGCATTGCCATCCAACGTGGCAATGCCGCTAGTATTCTGGGAACGATGCCTTCTGACAGCGACTTTTTCATTTAGTTTAGTCCTTTTTATCTAAGTAATTTTTAGTTTATCTCTACACTAAATCTATTTTCTTATTTTTAAAATTATAATTATAACATTATAATTATAAAATAAAATAAATTTTAATCTACAAAATCTATTGAAAAAAGGGAAGCATTTTGTTCAGCCGTTGAGTCAAAATCTATCATTTACAAACATAAAAGTATTCAGCTTATTTCAAACGTAACATAATGTACGTAGTTATTCGCCATCTGTCTTTCATTATCAACGACCAAGTTTCTATCGGTTTTGATGAAAATGATATAGCGATAGCACTAATATAAAACAATATAAATAGATGTCAAAGGAATAATTATGAACAAAATAAAAAAGAAGCTCGCTAAAACATTTAATTTCTATTGCAGTAAAAAAATATAAATAACATAAAAAAATAAACTGTAAGGTGCGATTCGTGCATGAATATAAGTGTACATAATAGTTTGGATGGAGAACGCACAACATTTGGCCCCAATACTCTGAGTCGCCCATCATTGTCAAATTATGTTCTTGCTCTCTCACTTAAGTTCACTCACTGATGCACATAAATGGCTTTATTAATTTAGGTTAATGAGTTATTTTCAGTTTAACACTTCAGCACAGTATTTTTAGTTATTACACTATAAAACTTTTTCACTATTTTACATAATCACTAAAGTGTCTATTTAATGTTTTTTTTTTAATATCCCATCACTCGTAGTGTCCACAATTAACGCCTGAAATAAAAAAAATATATATTAAAATGTAACGCGGCTGTCGAGGTTTTTTCACGGCATTCGACTAAACTTTCATCATCATATTTTTTTTAACTATGTTCATAGTAATAATATACAATTTTAATTAAATAAATAGATTATTATAATTTTATGGATTATTAAACTGACATAATTATGTAATATTTTCTCATAAAAATATTAAAGACAATGTCGTCGAATGCCGCGTGACTTTCATGATCACGAGTTTGAATCCTGCAAAAAACTTGAGCTGTTGTTTAAGGAAAACATGGCGAAGAAACCTCCCACATAGGAGGTAGGATGCTTTTTAGTACCCTCCTTTTTAATAATTTTTGGCTTCTATTGAAATCTTCAATTTGAAAATCTGTCACCATAAAACTAGTGTGTTTTGACAACTGCACTTGAGTGCCATATCCTTTCTATGTTCTGTCTGCTTACCACCTTAGGCTACATTTTAACTGACCATGCTGAAATTATAAATAAATACATATCATGGGACATTCTTCACACATGGTTATCAGAACTCAAACTAACAGAGTTTGTACTTATGGAAGCCTGATAATTGATATACTACACACATATTTTTTCGTAAATACATACTTATATAGATAAAATTAAATTACAGTTTTCACTCAATAAAAATACATACTAAGTTAACTAAAAGCTTGTATTAAAAAGAATCTTTTATAATCGATAAAAAAGGATTTTTTGGGCAATTTTAAATATAGGTAGGTACTCGTACCTGGAAAAAAAATACTTTACCTGTGCATGCCATTATTCTTGTCATTCAGGTCATTTTTCCACGTTATGATAATTATCACTCTTATAGCTATCAAATATAGACAGACTATGAAGCATAAAATGAAATCCCGTGGAAGATGATTCCTTCGTGGCATTTTCAATTTTTTTTCTCAATTATCTAGAAACAGAATATAGTTAATAAATTGAAGTACAACAAGTAAAACTGAATTAGTGTGAGTCTGATTCGCGCGGACAAATTTGAGTTTTTAGTTGAGAAAATATTCTACGGTAGGTACTTTCGGATGATTTTTTAATCACCGTCAATATTTTTTGGACGGTGATTAAAAATCACCTAGTAAGTAATAAGTATGTACATCATGGTCGATTTTCCAACTGCAAATGTTAACATTTAATCAAATAAAACATTTTTTATTTTTTTTATTGCAATGACGTAGGAGCTTCATTTTTTTACAGCGCCACGAAACCGTAAACTTAATTATTTGATATTAATTTCTACTTGATACTTCAACACGATCCTGACAAAAAGGGACGGCGAATCCTGCACAAGTCAGACTCGCACATATGTGGTATTTTTATATTCGAGGTAGAAAACCCTAAAAATCCTTTAAGGTTCGTGATAACAATGATGAACCTTAAAGGAACGGCATGTTCAGCCTTCAGCTAGTAACATTCTGATATTTTGAATGATACTAACTGAATCCCAGGGTACACCAGCTCATGGCTTTACGTCAATAACTATATTATTTACGAAAAACCATAGAGCATACGTGGAGGTAATGCCGTGACGTACCCCATAACTAAAAATAAGCTAAAAGAGGCAAAATAAAAATGAGATTTCTGGCACTAAATGACATGAAATGAAAGTGGTATCAATCAAATATAATAAATATTGCTCACAAAAATCAACAGTTTATGTCTAATCAGCCGACTAACCGACGACAAACTGACGATTCTGAAAACAACAAAAGACTATCCAAATGAAATTTACAACAAATTTAAATATTAAAAAATCCTTGAGGCGGCCGCTGCTACCGTTCAAGATAGACAAGGTTCTCAGAAGGTTGGCAGCATTTACTTCCTCTTTGGATCTGTATCTTTTGAAAATTAAATCTTATTTGTCTGTAAATAACAGACAGTTTGTGAAAGATGTACCGCCAAATTATTGATCCAGGCAGATTTCACCAAAGTAGTGAAGCACATTATATCCATAGTGCAATAAGGCTGCTTTACAGAATGTGTGTATAAACTGTTAAAGTAACCTATTTGCGCAGTGCATACAAGTCACCATTTCACACACTCTACCTGAGTTACAATAATACTGAAAGAATTTTTTTTTTATAGTTGTTTAAATTTAAATAAAGTGGGTGTCTTCATTTGCGTCTTCATCTTCACCATCGCGTACATTTAGGTGGTTGGATCCCCGGACTCTTCAACATACCTATCGCATGACGTGCTATAGGTAATCTGACAACATGCAGAACTATCTGGTAGTCCAAATTCCAAATTAATTTGTAGTTCTAGAACCTACTACTAGAACATCCAATTAACCTAGGAACCTGGTGCGCCAGCGACTGTGATCAATTTATTTGTTATTAAAAAGCTGGGTTATAGGATTACTCGTGTAAATTTGTCCGTCCGTCTGTCATAGCCGATTTGCTCCGAATCTACTGCACGGATTGAGTCGAAATGGTACTGAAATGTAAGTTGGTGACTCAAACACGGACGTGTAACGGAAATAAATAAATTTTAAACATGTGGGCCACTTTTGGGGTATACATAAGTTTTGCAAACTATATCGCGAGACATACCACATGATAGGGCTGTGAGAATCTCAAATATGAGTTTTTTTTTTATAATTTTTAAATAGGTAAGTTTTGAATTTATTCCAGAAAATATATGAAAATTGAATTATCCCCATATCAACTACCGAGCCTAAAATATTGAAAAAACCTGTGGTATTTAAAGTGCCCTGGAAAAATAAGGAACCCTCGGTACGTGAGTCAGACTCCCACTTGTCCGGTTTTTTTATAAATTACACTATAAGAATATAGTGTAGTGGTTTTAGTAGAATTTACATTATTTTAGTCGACGCGATATAAGAAGGATAGTGTTCATTGAAGCCACTATGATTGGCCCTGTGATGCAGAGAGAAAGCGCCCCGACCCCGCGCCTTCTTGTGGAGCTCAACCTCTAAACAAAACTCCTCCACCAATGAAGCGTCATTTTTCAAAAATAAAAATACTAAATAATTTTTCAACCGATTGTGAGTAGGTTCGATATAATTATATGGAATTTTGTTGTCAATTTTCCAAAATAGCGGACATATGGGGGTTGAAAGCGTATTTATAAGAACATATGTTTGAGGCATTTAGAAAAATGTTCAAGAACATCACAAAACTTTTTTGGTATCGGGGTGTTTCGTGTCGGAACACGTGCTAGGGGGTGTGAAGGGATGGAAAATAATGAAATCAAAGACAGACTCGCGAAGTTAGCTCACAGAGTTACTAGGTACTATAATTATACTACTTCTTACCAACTTATACTTCCATCTAGTCGATATAGCTTTAGGTTCCTTTACAAAGTATCACAATCAGTTATTTAAACAGATTTTCTTACTATCACTATTTGAAGTATCACGTGACTATCCAAATGAAATTTAGCTGAAAATTATTAATATTTACATAATCATTTACAACAAATATACTAAATATATATTTAAAAACAATCTTCGAGGCGGCCGCTGCTGCCCATCAACGGCTTCCCATCGTTATCGTAGCTGTTATTTAGTTTTGTGAAGTGAAACACATTATATCCACAATGCACATAAGAAGCTTTACAGATTTTTTTTATATACTGTTAAAGTATCTTATTTACACGTGCATACAAGTCGTCCATTGACACTACCAGAGTGATAATAATAGTGAAAGAAAGTTCTTTTCTTTTAGTTGTTTAAATTTAAATTAAACGCGTCTCTTCATTTGCGTCTTCATCTTCACCATTGCGTACATGCAGGAGGTTTGAGCCCTGGACTCTGCAGCATATCGCACGACGTACGACGAGAGACGAGAAATCAACAATCAAAGTGACGTTTTTGAGGAAGAATAATTTACAGAAATTATTCATCATCATCATCATCATCATGTCAGCTGAAAGACGTCCACTGCTGGAAAGTTATTATTAATAAAACATAAATCTTTTAATTCATCTACCAGAAAAACACATAGTTTTGGGCATGAAAAACTAATCCTACCAAGATATACATACAAACATTTATGGCATGAGAACACTAAATTTTTTGATTACCAGTTACCAAGTTCATTAAATAACGAGTTTACTCCTAAAAACTAAAACAATACTCTTTTAGATAACATTCCTGTAAAGTAAAAGTGTATTAATTGATATCATAAACACTCAACAAAATAGAACCATAGAACTAACTACAAAACACATAACAGCCTTAAAAAATTACATCAATCTGTACTGAGCCGAGCGGCAGCCGCCGGATTTGTGGTGTCGTGTCATCCATCGGAGCGTTGTGCAAAAGGTTTATATAGGTAAGTACTTACCTTTTTTTTTGGTAGCCTCTGATGGCTGCAGCAACCTTACTGGACAAATCGACCAGCGCAGCGAGCTCTCAGCCGGGTAACATTTAGGCAATGCCTGAGTGCACCCCCAGATGGGGTACGAACCTCTGCTCAGGGTGTTACCGGGGGAGGGTGAGGTGACTTAGTACGAGTTACGACTAATTGGGGGCGGTCAGATTACTAATGGCAGCTCGGACTGCTTGAACGGGACGAGACTGAGTGGGACGTCGCGGCGGCCGTCGAGGATGGTAGCGTAATCAGTTTTGTGTAGTGTGTTGTGTACTTTTACGGGCTTCGTTAGCTTCGATTTGAGCTACTATAATGGGGTCATCCGGCTATCCTCGTTCATTAAAGTCATAATGACTGGCCCTGTGATACAGAGAGAAAGCGCCCCGACCCCGCGCCTTCTTGTGGAGCTCAACCTCTAAATAAAACTCCTCCACCAATCAACATGTAAACGATAATAGCATTGACGTATATCACGTACGTGCTAACTCAAAACCAGCGTAAACTAGCCATTCAATTAATAAGTATGTACTAGGTATGTACCACAGGAATGAGTACGTATGTACTACAAACTTTTGTGTCATTCAATTGAACCAAAAATAATCTTTATACCGTTAATACCAATAGTCTCAAACCAGTCCCAGTGAAACAGCTTTAACTTACCGCTGTGTCTCTTTCTAACAGGGACCATAGTCCTACCCCAGTTTATTAGTTTTTCTGAATTTCAGGTTTGGTAGATTTTATGTAATATGTAAGAAATACCAATACGATCAATAATTATTATAAGTTATTCATAATCAGAGACCGAGATTGAAATTTAGGATGTGAATCCACGTCAATAATTAGCTCATTCGACTCGTCTCTGTTGTGAGTTTTACGATATTTATTGATTCTTGGTTAGATAGAAATGAAAATAGTATTGTTGCAATACAAATCACCATTTTGATGTATAAGGTGTCACAAGGCCAAAGAAAGATATAAATCTTTGATGCCTTATCGGCTAAGTTTATCATGGTTATTTTTGTAGTTATTCGAAAAAAGTTATTTCTTCTGTTTCATAAATGAATAGTTGAGCTTTAATTAAAGCAAAATCAAACATGCATATTCCCTATTACTAGGAACTAAATTATTTTATTTCTAATAGATCTAAATGCTTTTAGACTGAACTGAGAGAATGGACCGCTTACGAGGGACCTCGTAATCGGAATCGGAGATAGACAATCGCCATAATTTTGAAATACTTAACACAACCACAAGCTGTTAGTCTATCTATTTAGATATTGATAGCTCCCCAAATAGGGACACGCAATCAGGTATCTACATAATATATAAAATTATATTGTGGTAAATATAATTATGCTTTCAAAGTACCTAATATTAGAACTCTGGTTGCACAGAAAGATTTTCATTAATATAATGAATGCAATGAAAAAATGGGAATGATTAATAAAAGTTGTAATGTCATGACTACATTTATTTATTACATTAATAAATAATCCACTACAGTTTCACAGCAATGTCATAATTTTACTAATTTTGGGGGACTTTTACACGAAGCAGGGTTATGTTTAAGTCGTTTTAAATGTTTTAAGGGATGAAGGTACAACATTTATCAACTTATGAACAACTTTACTATGGAACCAACTGTGAAATCCCGAAAATCATGGAAACTTTTCATACGAATCATAAACCATACTCAATACACGAATAGAATCGACGAAAATACTGTCAGATAATTTAACATTTTACAATAATCCATAGTCTACATAAAACGCACTAATAAAATTTAACATTTTTAATAATGAAAGATTAAATTAGTTTTTCGAACAATTAGATAACATACCCAACAGAAAGTACAACAGGTAGGTAGTACATTTTAGTTAATTTTCTAAAGTTTTCATAAAATAGTTGATGTAGTTTTTGTAACTTATAATTTTGTTTAACTAAAAACTGGCCACATTATAATCCTTCACTGTCAAATAATGTCAAACTTTATATTTACGTGTTGAAAAGTAATATACAATGTAGGTAACTAAGTAAAAAGAAAGTTTTTTTTTATTCAACTATCAAAGATTTTATTACATTTAACTATATTCTGCGCGTACTACACAATATAAATTTGACAAAAATACCTATATATTTTATTAGATGTAAAACACAAAAGGTATATTTATAATTGATGTATATATATATTATGTATTTAATTTCAATATAGATTAAAAATAACAATATTTTAGCTATCTGAATTATCACATACCTAAATGATCGTATAAAAATAAGTATGTAAATATATTTTCTTTAGGTTACATTTTCGATAAAAAAAATAATGCGATCGCTCGCTTTGCTTCGCAATCGCTAGAATAGAATCGACGAAAATACTGTCAGATAATTTAACATTTTACAATAATCCATAGTCTACATAAAACGCACTAATAAAATTTAACATTTTTAATAATTAAAGATTAAATTAGTTTTTCGAACAATGAATTATCACATACCTAAATGATCGTATAAAAATAAGTATGTAAATATATTTTCTTTAGGTTACATTTTCGATAAAAAAAATAATGCGATCGCTCGCTTTGCTTCGCAATCGCTATACTCTTCTAACTTAATCAATACGTGTTATTTTTTTACGGATGGAAACTTATGTAAGATAATTAAATTACTAGACCGTGCTCGTATCATAATTATATCCCTAGTAAGATAGTTATGAACCGCTTTCATATTATATATCACGGTATAAACTACCTACAAAAGTACAAAGCTACAACTATCTTACTGCGACATATAAATAGTGATTCCTCGCACTCTATGCCACGAAATGGTTTGTTTTTGTTTTTATATACTTAATAATAATCATTCGTATGAAGTTTGTATCATTACATTTGTATTTTTATGAATTGAATTTTTAATACTTTAAAGAGCTTTCCATAAAAAAATATTTTGATTATACCTATTTAATTAGTGGGTACTAGCTTAGCAAAATTCTCAACTTTGGATACAATAGTAATGATAATCTATTTGATAATTTTGGTTACGTATGTATTTCCTGAAGACTTTAACTAACACTTTATGATGCTTAAAAAGGAGTTTGACAAATGTTTACTAACATGTATAGGCTTTAAATACTACAAAAACTTTTAATAAAATAACTATTTGGTGATTAGCCAGACTGACCTGCAGCGCAACCATCATAAAGTGTGCCATGGATAACAAGTAATTAGCACGAGGTCACATTAACACGCGATATCCTACCTAAGTGCAACAGATATTTTTTACATTCTAAAGGTTAATTTTGAAAAATGAATTGGAAGAAATATCTGCCACTACATATTTTATGAGACATCAGAAATCAAACTAAAATATGAAATCGGCATTAAAAATGTTATGTGGCTATTAACTAGGACGTTTAGTAACAAATAACATTAGATCGATTTATCAAAAATACCTCGATAAGAGAATAGTAAATTTTACTTATTTTCAAATCATAAATAATGTGATAGAAACATAAAGGAAATTAATTATATGTACCATTCTTGCCTTGAAAATTTTGTTCAGATGGGCATAATTGTTTCATGCTTCGATATAATATATTTCATCATAAACCTTTATAAATTTTTTGTCTTATATAGAGATTTATTAAATTTATTAAAAACAATATCATATCAATTTATCAAAAATACCTGACGTCAATAAGAACAGTTTTACTTACATTCTTAAACTTGTTTGTACCAAACTTATCTTTAAGATAATAACAACTAATCTTTAAGAAACAAATGTAGAGAAAATTATTAAGTACCCTTCTTGCCTTAGAAATTTTATATTGGACAGAGAGGACAGTTTATGTATTTGTTCCTGCTTCATTTTATTATTTACTCTACATAGCAATATTGATATTTACGTAGCTTTAAATATGAAAAATAAATGGGTATATTAGAATTTCTCAACTGTCTAAACCCTGTGTTTTTTTTAATTAATGAAGTAGGTACACCTAAGTGGACTTATTTTATAAGACCATGATAAATAAATCTTTTTCTTAAAAAAATATCTTAGTGTTATATAATTTGATTTACGATTACTTTATAAATGGCTCTCTAATTATAAAAATATCGCATATAATAGAACTACGTTACCAACAAATAATATGGTTTGGAACTCGTTTGAAGTGAGATGAACATATTGGTTTTCCTTTATGGCGTCACGTTGTAGGTAGAAAATGTAATAGTTTATTTTTAGATAGACACAATCAGCGGATCTAGATCGAATAAGTAGGTACATTTCGAATATACATCATATTATATAATGAGACACAGTACTACCTACATAAAAGCGATTACGATGGCGCGCCCACACGAGGAGAGCTTTTTTAAGGTTTCGTACCTCAACATACAAGACTTGCGACCCATATTCATCATCATGTGATCATTGCCATCAGATAGAACTACAAATACGGTTCCATAATAATTTTTTTCTTTATTTGTTTCGTAAATATTTTTCTCTGAATAGATTTTTTCATAGAATTTTTTTTGTATATATAAATAAATATGAAATCATATACCTATAAATATTTAGGTACAAATTCAAATTTTAGTTAATAATATTATAACACCCAGCTCAAGCTCACAAGTCACAACACTTATTGATTCCAACAGATAATTTAGTCAACAATTTACCTATTTTTTAAAAATATTATAGGAATGATTCTAAAAACGAAAAATGAATTAATTGATAATATCTCCAGAATTATCTTTTTAGTAGGCATGTACCTAAGCGGTCGATCCATCTGTAGTTGTATTAGTAGTAGATAACATGTCCCCCTGTAAACCAAAGCGTGGGGTTAGATAGGTATTCCCTACCCAGAACTACATTTATGTGCTTAAACATGTACGTTTCTTTTATAGGACTTTTCTCAGTACCAACCCTGAAAACACGAAAAAAAATTCAAACTTTTCATACATTTTGACCGAACAAGATAGATGTTTTGTAAGAAAAGTTTTTTTTTCGTGTTTTCAGGGTTAGTCCTAAGAAAAGTTCCATAAAATGTGTTCAAATACATATAAGGAACTAAAATATATCTAGTTTATGACCTGACACACTGTATATGCAGGATGATTTTGCTTGGGTATGCTAGGCCAACTACTGTTGATGGGCGCTTCTTCATTGCACGGTCCTTTTTTATCGTTGGAAAATCCTCATGGGATACCCAACTGACACGGGGTAGAGGCCAGATAATGCCAGACTTATACCGATGCTCGCCATCTGGCTGTAAAGGGAAGCAGGTTCTCGTGCAGAACGCGTACTCGCACTCTTCTTCAAGCACAGCGGAACGACAATGAAAATGGCACCGTCGCATATTGGTTTGGACATAGACCTAAAATGCGAGGTCGAAAACATTTTTCTTTTAAATAAAAGTAGACATGTAAGTCCGGCCGGGCTATCACAGAGATTTTTTTTATCTGTGTGTAGTGAGACAGCGTGCCATATACCTAATATCATATTATAACAATGCATGCACTGATGTCATGTCGGGGCGGTATCGTTGTGTTTGTCGGGAATTTGTTTGCAATGATAGTCCGTCCAATATGCCCGATAGTCAATAATCCTACAGCATTTCAAGAGAGTGAGCACTACTACAACTAGAAGTTTATCGGAAATATCTGGTAAAAGCTTGTGATGAAGGCAAGATAGCTATTTTACTCGATTAATCTCATACATAGGTATTAAGTACCTTCTAAGACTTGCCACGAAGCGTATTTTAATGATAAACTATAACTTATTGATATTTTTTTCCACTTCTCTATTCCACTCTAAAATATACTTTTCATAAACTGTATAAGTTATACTTCAATGCCATTGTACCCTGCGAAAATCATCCTGTATAAAGTGAAAATTAGGTATTCATTCTAAAAGAAAAATCTACCTGTGTAAAAAGAACATAGATTTTGCAGAAAAGCGATTTTTATTACGATGATCACCTTTACCTACCTACCCTCAAAATTTTACATTTGAAGGAGCACATAATAATTAATACCATCATAAAGATCATAATATAATAAAGAATAATTTCAAATTTGAAGGAGCATATAATAAATACCATCATACTAGAATAATAAAAATCTATAATAACCTTTGGAAATCACTACAGATCTTTTTATTTATTAAAGGAATACAATATATCTTGTACATACCTACACTGAAAAATAATATTAAGTAATAAAATTATCGTCACAATGTACTAATTTGCGTCAAATGTCCGAACTACTTCAATCGTTCCAAAATGCTAATAAAAAACCATTTACAAAAAAAAAACACTTTTTTTAACAAAATTAAGATAATCCTAAAAGCACCATCTGTAGAATCCCAGTAAATCTTTTGAACATTAGAACCCAGACAAGAACTATAATTGTGAGTTATTGTTATTACTCTGCGACAGATGACGCTTGGAAATGTTTGTCCGTATTGATTTTTCGTCTCTTGGAAAACTTACTGGAAACTACACCCTAAACTGGCAGGCAAGTACTAGTATTATATTTTAACAACCCCTCAAGAGATGGCGCTTGGCTTGACTATGTTTACTCCTAACTTCTATAGATGTCTCTTTGGAATGTATATGTTACCCCTAAGTTGTATTAGACCTTGTCCAGAAGAGGTGAATTTGCGATGAATCTCTCGCGTGTAATACGGTAAACTAGCAAGCAAGCACTAGTATTATATTTCAACAACCCCTCAACAGATGGCGCTTGGCTTGTCTATTTTTTCTCCTAACTTCTAAAGATGTCTCTTTGGAGTGTATATGCTACCCCTAAGTTGTATTAGACATTGTCCAAAAGAGGCGAATTCGCGGCGAATCTCTCGCGCGTAATACGGTAAACTATCAGGCAAGCACTAGTATTATATTTAACAACCCCTCAACAGATGGCGCTTGGCTTGACTATGTTTACTCCTAACTTCTATAGATGTCTCTTTGGAATGTATATGTTACCCCTGTCCAGAAGGTGCGAATTCGCGGCGAATCTCTCGCGTGTAATACGGTAAACTAGCAGGCAAGCACTAGTATTATATTTTAACAACCCCTCAACAGATGGCGCTTGGCTTGTCTATGTTTTCTCCTAACTTCTATAGATGTCTCTTTGGAGTATATATGTAACCCTTTGTAACGACTTTGTGCAGAAGGGGATGCAATTCTTAACGATATTACTATGACACAGTTATGTTTTTAGCTTTGTATCTAAAGTTACGTCAACATGAGAACAATTTTTTGAACTACTCTCTTATGTGGACGCAAAATTCGCCCCTTCTGGACAGGGTCGATGTTTCAATTTAATGGTCAAATAATTTTAATTTCATTATAGATGACGTACATGAGTTAACGTAGCTAACGGCTAAATACTGAAACTCCACACTTAGGGTTTTCTGTAGTAAGCTCCACGAGGTGCCAGCACTGTAGAACATCTATCAAAATACATGGGCACCATGAGTTTAAGATTTTCTTTTTCGTTTTTTTTTTTATCTTTTAATTCACAGAGCAATATAAATCTTTTATAAATTATTGTATTCCAGAGAGAATTGTGAAAACAAGATCTATATTTGTCCGTAATCTATATTTATATTGTAAAAATTGGCCAAGTGTGAATCGGACTCGCACACGAAGGGTAATGTCGAGGCGTCAACATAAATACACATTCTGTGAAAATTTCAACTGTCTACCTGTTACGGTTTACGAGATACAGTGTTTTCAAGAGAGACTTAGTAATAGGGTTGGCACCTTTAGATTCGAAACCGTAAAAATGTGCAAATACGATGAGTTTTCAATACATTTTGAAAGTTGTTTAGACTACGGCCGCGGCGCGGCGCTGCGCCTACCTAACGATATCTAGCGTCAGAAAAATAATTGAAAACCCTCAGTTGAACTGTCAAATCGGCGACGTTTTGGGCTTTATATTTTTGTTGTGTTGTATAGTATCAAAAAATAAATTAGGTATTTCACATAATTTCGTTTTCTTCTGATAGTTTCGACTTTTTAGTAAAGATTATACAGCATAACATGTACCTATTCTTTGGGGGTTTTTCAAGCACCTAATAGTGACGATTTAGTGGTTTTTCTATTTTTGACTGGTACTTTAGGGGTAAGAATTTTTTGGAGTTGTCAGTACAGGCTACGCTATGGATTTGGGTGCCGTATTTATTGATTTAATAATAATATTCTATAAAGAACCACATTAAAATACACTCGCGGGGCCTGACACTCAAAGTCTGAATACTAAGGTTCAGCTGCTTCCTAACATAAATTAGACTAAATTTGTACAGTGTTTGAAAGGTATTATTCGTATATAACATAGATAGGACAAGTCCTGTGAAAAATAAATGTAAATAAGTAAATCTTCTCAAGATTTGATACCTCATCTAAGAGTTTTCTAACGCTGTACTCAGCGTACCGGAGATAAACGTCTGATGCAGGATGACTACTTATAATGGAATTTAAAACAGGACTTTAAAGCTGAGATCTATAGAGCGTTCTTTGCTCAGACTTTACCGTACAAAGCCGGTATTTAAAATTCATTTTTCGAATCTCTCTGAGTGTGTGCCTAGCAAAGCCTAAGTGCGCCTAATCGACGCCAAAAACATGGCTACAAATTAAAACACAAATATGTACAATATTACGTAGGTTTATACCCCAAGTAAAGTCTGAGCACGCTCTATAGATCTCAGCCTTAGACTTGCAGGCTGCGCGCGTTCAAGAGCAAGCATACTTAGGTATTTGTTTAGGCTTGTCCACTTCATGCACATATCCAATCACGAATTGGCAGAGTGCTTACAAAGTTAGAATCAAATATGTTAGTATGCTTACCATAACATTTTAATGTTTCTTTATGTAGCTACGTCATGCTTTATTCTGGCCAAAAATGAGACAAATAGCAGTGATACCTACATAGGTGAAATAAACTCCACCTGACACATACAATTATATTTTTTTCTCCTATAAACTAGGTACCTACATTATTACATGAGTTGATATAAAGTAGAGAATGAAACAGCACATAATTAGGTTTTAAAATACTCGTGTGATATTTTTAAAAAGTTTGCAGCAGTTTCATAAACATAAAGCAACCGGCTATGCGGCTGTAAGGTTCGTATTTTTATTTCAGAACATTGATTAGTTCATTACAGCTTTTATATAACTTGCCGTGTTGGTTATTAACTTGTAAGTCAATTTTGCTTCATTTCCCGGTGTTCAATAGATCTAAAGTTGGTACACACGGCCACATATCAAGCTACACACTGCGGCACCTTATGCGGTTGTAATAGGCGCTATTTTGCAACAAAAATGTGTAGCTTGATCTGTGGCCGTGTGTACAAAATTATGTAAGTTCCATAAAACACAATAATTACCTATGGTTTCATTCAGCTGGACAGATGATGGAACTGAAAGGTGGCAACAGTTATTCCTTTTCAGTACCTACCACATTTTAGATTTTTTAAATTGTAACTGTAGCTCTTTGAGTATGATTTTATGATGCTGGGTTTCGGATCGAAGTGGCTTGGTGTACGGTGTAAGCACACCGTACACCAAACCATTTTAAGTCTATGTACCTAACTCACTGTTAACTCAAAATAAAGCTTTATATGTTTGATTATGAAGATTGAGACATAGTTTATGGCCGCGTCTCTTGGTATGATGTGTTAGAATTGTTCAGAAAATTATCATTTAATATTACTATATCTTACACTAGTTGTTCCCCGCGGTTTCACTCGCGTTCCTGGGATAAAAAGTAACCTATAACCTTCGGGGATAATGTAGTTTCCTATTAGTGAAAGATTTTTTCAAATCAGTTCAGTAGTTTCGGAGCCAACTCAATGCAAACAAACAAAAAATATTAGTATAGATTAATAATGCTTCTTCGACAGTGTTCACAATGATACGATGCTATAAGATTCAGATGAACCTTATTGCAATGTCATATGGTTAATTTTAATAGCTCTCTGTCTACTGTCACCCGCATCAAGCTACAACGTAAATACTGTAAGCTATCAGTCATAATATCTCGATGCAGTTTTGAAGAGGCAGCTTTATATATACAGGAAGTTGGAATAATGTACCATCTCCAGATTGGGAAATAACATCTTTAAATATAGCATAATTATGATTTTTAGCTTCGTATAAGAAAGATTTTCCCCATCAATGGATGAGTTATTCTAGCTTCCTTACTGAACGAATTAACTAATCATTTTCATTATTTCTCAGACATCCTAATTTTACGGTAGTTTATTTTATATTATGAAAAAGCAGTGCCCGTAGAATATTTTAAGCAGGAAGTAATTACATTTAGTAGTCTGGAATTTTATTATGTTTTGGTTTTAGTTGTGGTTTTAGTTTGATCAAAACTTAGCGACCCAAAGTGGCATACAGAAGATTTTTTACCATATCGCAAAAGATCTAGATTTGTGCTCTAATTTTATTTTTGTATTGAGTACAGCATTTGATGTAAAATTTAAACGTATCTTGCATGACACATTTATTTATTTATTATAACTTATTTGTAAAATCCCAAAGGAAGTTGTTGTAAAATCGTAAAATTAGATACATTACGGAAAAATATACGGAATATACAGAATATACTGAATACCTAAAAAATATTTTACACTTCTTTATCATCAAAATAATAATATCGTGAGTGATTGACTGACTGATCTATCAACGTAGGTATAGCTCAAACCAATGGACGGATGGGGCTGTGATTTGGCATTAGGGATTGCGATACGGAAAAACGGATCCGGTAGTCCAGCATCATTAAACGTTTACCGGATCCGGTACCAATATACCAGATCGGGAAACTTTTGCCAAAATAATAGCGTTATGTTGCATGCGTAGGTACTTTAAATGGTAGGTAAATTCACCACGCTCGAGGCAATAAATGTGTCCTGTTATGTTGATGCTTCGTCAAAATACAAGTAAACAGTGACAAAGGCACAACCCAGCGTCAGACTCCTCGCCCGCACAGTCCACCCCAGCACACGTCCGGATCATCACCAGCTCGCTCTTCACTCTCCGGTTCTGCACTACTTGGACTACGGCTTAACCCGTAGTAGCAACCCCGTTCTGTCTCGACTCACCGCAGACTTCAGAAGCACTGGCGCTTGCAATCTTTACGCACTGACGCAATAACAGGTCTAGGCTTTTTTATATACAGGATTCCAACATCAACAGTTGGACCACGATCCCCAGTTACAATGACCTAGCTTGGAGGAAAATCTTCCCTTTTTAATGGTGGAATCATCCACACCAAAAAATTATGGTGTCTGTCATAAATATGACTTATTTGTTGACGATAAGAATTTGAGATAGACCGTTTGCATGTACGTTTTGTTTTGGGTAATGTGTTGGGACATATAGCATTTAATCTAAATAATATTGTAAAAATTTAATTTGTTTTTGATATGTATTTTTATTTATACAATATTTTATTTTAAAAAGATACTTACTAAATTTATTGAAGAAGCCTGACAGGAATGTTGTTTTAATGCTCGAAATTGTAAAAGAGTATTCCTCATTGAATATTATAACGTTTTTTTCTTTTAGGTTAATAAATAAAATAAAAAAATCGTTTAAAATTGTCCCGAGAAATACCGACATTTATTTTCACGCGTATACACTGGGTCAACTACTACACACACACAGTGTGATGGGGGGTCCGTTTATGGTAGGTATACCTAGTCTCAAATAATGAGTTGTTAATCACATACTAAGAATGTATTTGTTTTTTGACAATAAATAGTATTATGTGGTATTATTATAAGTATCTTAACAATAAGTTCTTATTAATTATTATAACTCACATTTTACATAATGTTATTAGAAGTTTCCTCAAAAAATAACTTTTTCTTCATCTTCACCAACCATAAAAAATCCCTACTTAAATCACTGGCACATTTACTAGATCGTTGATACCATTCTCTTTCACGGGCTTAGGACTGTCCAAATGCAGTTGGAGTATTTGTAATAGTTAGACATTGTGAACGGCGAGGGAGCATAGCGCGGCGCGGACAGTTAAAGTACAATGACGTGCGCTCGAGACTTTCGGGGCGCAACTGAAAGGCGACTGGAGTGGTGGGTAGGCGGATCGCCGGCGCAGGGAGCGCCCGCTCCCGCCCGTTCTCGCCTACGTGTGTTATATCAGTAGGCAAAGAATAAGAGGCTTACATTTTAGTTTAAAATTATCGGATAAAACCTTCCTACCTATATTTTTTATAAAAACAATTACAACACACGATTAACTACTCACGTCATGTCTTCTCTTTCACGGTTGTGACCAAAAATCCAATATTTCTTATTCGATCAATCTGGGGAATCTGGTTGATCATAAGAAAGGATTTTTGAAAAGTAAATCCCTTAAATAGAGGATTTCGTGTGAAACCGAGGGGCGGAAAGCTAGTGTTATGTAATTTAATTTTTTTGTAAAGTCGCTTTACAAAAATGCAATGTGTAGGGTGTAGGTATTATCTTTTTTTTTAATTTATTGTTTCGAAAAGAAGGAATACAAAATTAATACAACATAGGTAATCAGCTCTCTTGTTACATATCATAGCGGCTCTCGTGTTCTATTTTCTAATTCGTACCTACAAAAATCAATTATGTACTTATAAATATAAGTATTTATATGTAAACGTATTCCTCACTGAATGGCGCTTAGTAACATTTATAGCTTCTCATTTACCTATTCACCTTTCGACTATAACTTATCATGTGACATAAACACCAACCTGCACAAAACTATTATAAATTAAGATTATTATTATATACCTAAAACTATGATGTCCATGGCCAGACCAAACGGTATCTGCTTATCTACATTAATAATTTCGTGCCGGGGTACGGTAGACTCGATCGAAACCTAACCTGAATAATAAAACATAAAAAAATAAAGATTTAATTTGTTTTTGATATGTATTTTTATTTATACAATATTTTATTTTAAAAAGATACTTACTAAATTTATTGAAGAAGCCTGACAGGAATGTTGTTTTAATGCTCGAAATTGTAAAAGAGTATTCCTCATTGAATATTATAACGTTTTTTTCTTTTAGGTTAATAAATAAAATAAAAAAATCGTTTAAAATTGTCCCGAGAAATACCGACATTTATTTTCACGCGTATACACTGGGTCAACTACTACACACACACAGTGTGATGGGGGGTCCGTTTATGGTAGGTATACCTAGTCTCAAATAATGAGTTGTTAATCACATACTAAGAATGTATTTGTTTTTTGACAATAAATAGTATTATGTGGTATTATTATAAGTATCTTAACAATAAGTTCTTATTAATTATTATAACTCACATTTTACATAATGTTATTAGAAGTTTCCTCAAAAAATAACTTTTTCTTCATCTTCACCAACCATAAAAAATCCCTACTTAAATCACTGGCACATTTACTAGATCGTTGATACCATTCTCTTTCACGGGCTTAGGACTGTCCAAATGCAGTTGGAGTATTTGTAATAGTTAGACATTGTGAACGGCGAGGGAGCATAGCGCGGCGCGGACAGTTAAAGTACAATGACGTGCGCTCGAGACTTTCGGGGCGCAACTGAAAGGCGACTGGAGTGGTGGGTAGGCGGATCGCCGGCGCAGGGAGCGCCCGCTCCCGCCCGTTCTCGCCTACGTGTGTTATATCAGTAGGCAAAGAATAAGAGGCTTACATTTTAGTTTAAAATTATCGGATAAAACCTTCCTACCTATATTTTTTATAAAAACAATTACAACACACGATTAACTACTCACGTCATGTCTTCTCTTTCACGGTTGTGACCAAAAATCCAATATTTCTTATTCGATCAATCTGGGGAATCTGGTTGATCATAAGAAAGGATTTTTGAAAAGTAAATCCCTTAAATAGAGGATTTCGTGTGAAACCGAGGGGCGGAAAGCTAGTGTTATGTAATTTAATTTTTTTGTAAAGTCGCTTTACAAAAATGCAATGTGTAGGGTGTAGGTATTATCTTTTTTTTTAATTTATTGTTTCGAAAAGAAGGAATACAAAATTAATACAACATAGGTAATCAGCTCTCTTGTTACATATCATAGCGGCTCTCGTGTTCTATTTTCTAATTCGTACCTACAAAAATCAATTATGTACTTATAAATATAAGTATTTATATGTAAACGTATTCCTCACTGAATGGCGCTTAGTAACATTTATAGCTTCTCATTTACCTATTCACCTTTCGACTATAACTTATCATGTGACATAAACACCAACCTGCACAAAACTATTATAAATTAAGATTATTATTATATACCTAAAACTATGATGTCCATGGCCAGACCAAACGGTATCTGCTTATCTACATTAATAATTTCGTGCCGGGGTACGGTAGACTCGATCGAAACCTAACCTGAATAATAAAACATAAAAAAATAAAGATTTCGAGCCGACAACATATATCCGCAAAATTCGGATTGTCTAGTATTTTGTTAAATTCTAATGGTGCTGGCTGACAGACACAGTCGCCATATTGACGACTCTAGCGAAACGTCACTGACACCGGATGACATTTTGAAGTTCTTTTCGTAATAAAATAATATATTACATTTTAAACTTTTTGGTGGGAACTTGCAAAGTGATGTTGCGTTTTCATTTTATTTTCATAAAATTATGTATTTTGAGTTTTGTCCAATAAAGATCAATACAAGTTTACCAGTGAAGTGAAACGAAATTATTACGTGTATAGTAAGTAGGTAGGCTTTTCAAGTTGTCTCAAAAAGTCCGTGAAAATTTTTAGTAGAGCGACCACCATTTGATTGTACTAAAACCTAATGAGAGCTAACATAAACTGACTAACTACGTGACTGACTATGACTTTTTTTAACCTGAATTCAAATTTACTTGACAAGAAATAAAAATACATGAAGAATATAAAATAAAATGCTCAACTTGACACTGGCAAAATAAACAAAATGTGATGTCAAAATGAAAGTCGAAAGAAATGTAGGTACATTTTTCAGTGTTCATTTTTGGTTTTGGATAGAGTAGGCTTTTTATATACGGAAAATAGTATTTATTAAACACAATGAACGATGCTATACTAATCTATGCCTTGCTTTGCCTTTATATTCCTTGAGAACCGATAACTACAGAAATATCGAGTATATTTCACCCGAGCGAAGCCGGGTTTTCATCTAGTTTGTAATAACATCGCAATAAACCCAAACGCAAAACAATTAAAAAAAGAACACGACTAAATTTTACAAACGGTAGACCAATTAGAGCCCGTGCCACTCGGGATGATATTAGGATTCTAGCTATATCCCATACATCAAAATTAGTTCAGGCATTCAAAGCTAACTGTAGTTAAAATATTTTTTTTGGGTTGCTATGAGGAGTAAATTTTTCTATCTATTCATTCTTTCAATATCTCATTCAGCCCTCTGCGTTCGCCGGTAAGGTTAAGGCAGCCATCAGAAGCTACCAAATTAAGTCCTTTTAAAAAAAACACTCAGTTTGGGAATACTTTCAACTTTCGTATTTAATTGTTTTTGGGCGGCCGACGCGGTCAACCTATGCAAATGTATGGCATCGACCGCGTCAATCACGAGGCACGGAAGTGGCTCCGTACATTCCTATAGGCTCAGATTACAAAACAATGGGCCTATAGGTTGACTATGGCCGCACGCGTCTATCACTTTCATCAGCCATCGGCCGCGAGGATCGGAAGTGAACCTTTATAAGAACAAAATAATATTTATTTTTGTGTTTTAACATAAAAAACAATGAATCGTGCATTTGACTCCGAGGAGCACCGAAGATATTAATTTTACAGCACCCGTCAATTTAGCTGGGCGCTCTGTGAGGAAACAATAATTAAACTCAATTTATTCCAGTAAGAGATACCTAATATTGTAGCTTTCCTGCTATTTCAAAATAGTTTTCTATTATTTATATTCTTCTGCAACCTTTGTTTTATAAATTTTAAAGAATTACAAACATTATTTTTTAATAATATTTGACATAGTTTTTTGTTTTGCCAAAGAAGACCTGTACTTTTTGTTACAAAACACTTATTCAATTGAACTAAACTGTAATTCCTATTTTTAAAATAATGCATACCTATATTGTAAATAATGCATATATTGTAAATATTAGAAACACAATAATAATAATTCGCTTTATGTGTATTCAAACTGGCAATATGGAATAAACTAAAATATGTTTTCTATTGAGAATATTATTGAAAATATAACAATTGATATAAGCAGATCATTATAAATGGCTCCTCGTTTCATGGAAGTGTCACACAGAAATGGAAAATGTTTGTGAGTACCTATTCCGACGAATTTTACCATTATACGAGTTTACCATAATTTTCATATTGTGCTGGACATTTAAATTATTCATAAGGGATTATTAACGTAATTAATTATGTTTAACCATATTTTAATACATCAAAAATGATACTTAAATTAAATTTTAAATGATACCTAATTACTCGAAACTATAAAACGTAAATTGAAAACTGATTAAACTAACATGTTTCCAGTGAAATAACTATGCTTAACATTTAACAAAGCCTGAGTTAAGATTTTCGCTATCATAATATCCGTAGACATGTACCTATCTTAATTCTATTATTTACAGTCAACGGTTTCGTGTACATGGTGATATCGTTTATCTATATGTTTTGTTCGTTCGTGAAACACGGGGTTAGTATCGAATTTTGCAGCTGATTGATTTATCATTAAATGAAATAACCAGGGCTGGCCATAGGGCAAACGGCCGTCAGAGGGTACCAAAAGCGCCTCCTTACCCTTGCAACAAAGTTCTCTAGGTGCCCACGGGGCTCTAAGCGCCAAAGGCATCAGCGTTCTTGGTGCACTTTTGCTTTCTTGGAGTGCCTCCGGGATACAATCGATTTCTTATTTATTTTAAAGAAAAATGAAGTGTACCTAAAAGACATTCTCTTTCTTTCGATATTACAATTTATTTTTGTTTACCACTGAGTTGCTGTACCTGTCATAAAGGATCGTGGCGGCGCAGTTCTGGGACGCCTAAGCCCCCTCTAAGACATGTTCATTCTGTTTCTTTAAGGCGACGATATACACGAAGTGATGTTTTTTTTCTGTAGTTATGATTAGATAATTTTATTTGTTCAACGTGTATTTTTACATTCGGGGTTTATAGTTAAAACAAATTAATTCAGTGTTGTTCATTTTTATGCTGATTTCGGCATACAAAAGTCGACATTTGCAGATACTAAAATAATAAAATAACAATTCACTTAAAAAAATACTACATTAAGGCAAAGTCAAATATTAAATAGATTGAAAATAATGTCATATTCAAAATAAAGACAGTCTACAAATAAAAATCAAACGGATAAGAAAATAACATTAAAAAAATATATGTATAGATAGTAGGTACACATGTTCTGTATCATACAAAATATAGGTACTTTTGCAGTTTTGGAACTACGTATGCAAAGGCGACTATTATCAATGTACTATTTCTTCGAGTTGAAGAGCTTACATTATTATCATCAATTTATAGATAACTAGATTTCCGCCCGTGGTTTCACCCGCAATCCCCTATTTTTTACCCCCTTAGCTTGAATTTTCAGAAAATCATTACTTAACGGAGGCTCATCATAAAAGCTATCAGCCAAATTTCAGCCCGATCCGTCGAGTGGTTTGAGCCGTGCGTTGATAAATCAGCCAGTCACGTTTTCCTTTTATATTATTTAAACTAGCAGCGGTCCCCCGCAATTTTATCCAATTCCAATTAGTAAAATAATTTTCCAAATGGGATTTCCTCCTACACGTTTACTTTTTTATAATATTAGTATGGATTAGTAAAGATTAGTAGAGATTATTAATTTCTAAAAATTATTAATTTTTGTATCTAGTTACGTAACCTGTTTTCAGGCACAAATATTACGAACTTATGTTGTTTTCAAACAGCGTGGGATACCTAAGCCTTAGCGAAAAAACTTAGCAAAATTTATTCACTAATCCTTCTACGGATTCTAACTGCACACGCTTTTTGCAAGCCGCACCTGTATATTTGTCTTCATCTTGGTTCGAGAACCAGTCATACCCTTCGCTGCCGATGTGGATTGTTGTCGCCTACGGATGTCATCTGTACTGGAACCAAATGGTATTCCGCGTGACAACAGATAGTTACCTGGGATCCGTAGATAGAGTGTCAGTATGTCGCTGGTGTGGGATGCTGTCATGCGCCATCTTACTTATACCAGTGACATGTAGAGCTGCAGGTGCGGCTGAAGCTGGTGTAGATAATAAAAAAAAAACGCTTTCATTTGACCAAACTACTTTTCCCTTTAGACTTATCGAGACCTCGGGGAACGGGCGGGGAGCTTTTTCAGCCAACACTTTAGCTTGGTCATCCAAAGAGAAAACGCGGCCACCCTGCCAGATGACTTGCCCATGATCAGCAGCAGCAGCCGCCTTGAGCATTTGAATTGTATTTTGTATATTTGTTGCAAATAAATATTTACAGATAAACTAGTAACTAAATATTAATCAATTAGGTAGGTATAATTATATACTTTTTCAAACCACCTGCTCGACAAAGTCTAATTATTATGTCATGTAAACCTAACCTAAAGTATGTAATTCTAGGCCTGAGATCACGTAGTATTATATTCTCTTTGCTGAGGTCTAGCAGGGCAATAATACTGTACTAAATTTCATTACGACCCGCTGGTGCATAATGTGGTTTGAATTTGGAACGTTTTAGAAAGCTCTTATATCTTATATCACATGAGTACTGTTTATTTACTCTACTGAAATTGTGAAGATTGTTAATTCGAAAATCGAACTGGCCACTAGTTTTATTACCTCACAGTAGGTATGTAAAGTAGAGTGTCTTGGGTGACTTGAACCCCTCGCTTCACTTAAGACTATATTATCTCCCTTACTTTGCTCGGGAATAAACTTTAGAGTCCCTTGTTCGCCCAGGATCCAATATACTTGCCCGTGACATAAAACACTGCTCTACCTCTTTGGTCCATAATCTATCTTCTCTCATATCGTAATGTTCTTATTATGAAATCAAAATCAGTACTTTAATGACCCACTTTATGCACACCCGTGTATATAGGTAATGATTTATTAAAGTAAAGTTTTGTTCCCAAGATAATGCTATAAAATAACTTTTTTTCTATTAATTAAAGTACACTTTAGACCTATCAATAGTATAACCAATCAGTATCAATTCAATTTTAGATGCAAATTTACTTTGTGTGTTACATGTGACGAATTTTTGACTTGAACTTTAGAGGTAAGAAGTTTTGGGAGTTGGCAACACGGATTTGATTAGGTATATGATTATTGTGTTTGTTTTTTATTATATTGTTTTTGCCTACATATATCATTTTGACCAAAAATGTCACACAAAAATAGCATATTTTTTTTTTTGTGAAGTTGGTATATAAGTTTAGATAAAGTACTGTATGATACTGCACATAATTAGGTATACTAAATTCCGTTACGGAACTACCAGGATAGCTTAAATTGAAAGATGTGTCAGATTAAATAATCAAAGGTGACAACAACATACAATTTAAAACGTGTTCAAAATATACATACTAAGAAAAACTAAAAACTACTTAGATAAAAAGGACTAAATTAAATGAAAAAGTTGCTGTCAGAAGGCATCGTTCCCAGAATACTAGCGGCATTGCCACGTTGGATGGCAATGCTGATTCTCTGACCCAAGTATACGCCAGCATTCTGGTCACGAGATGCTTCGACCAGGCGTTTAGAAATTTCTTTATAAAGATGGTGGCCACTCGGCCCCCACGGACCCAGAGTTTCGACCCCAAACGGCTCAAAAATGTAGCTGGAATCTAAACTTCTATATTTGCGCCGCTTGAGGTTCTCTGCTGACATGGCACCACCATCAGCCTTGTTTATAGTCTCTGGGAGATGAGACGGTGCTAAGGTATCGACACACGTGGCATCCCATACCAAAGGCCGTCCCAACTTCTAGGGAATAAGTGTCATCCCGTCGGATCTCTTACCATCGTCTCGAAACAGGCCATTTGGTTCCAAAATAGCAGTTACGTTGGCGCTGGTAAGAGCCCGGCGGATGATGTCATTAAGGCTGGCGTGTCTCGCGAATCTGCCAGCGCTTTTAATGCATGACAGTCCGTGGTGACCTAGTTGGTCGACAGCAGTGCCACACTGACAGCGATGTGCGAGCGTAAATGGGAATGCCCAAACGTAAACATAGAGCAGACCTAAAAGTATTGGAGTCCAATAGTGTACCCATATGTGAAGATGGGTGGGCTTGCAGCCAAAGTCCTGACTCCCAAGCAATAACAGCAGTGAGACGAGCTCTGTCCGTGGAACTGGTTGACGTTTCTAATATGTGATTCCGTACCAGTTCACAGAGGGGGCCATCCCAGCGCCGCTGCGAGGAAGGGACCTCGAGGTTTTTAAACTCACACTCGTATTTAATAACCCCTATTATGCAACAGTATCATAAACTACTATTCAATGTCTCAAATTAAACAAGTACCAATCCTTTTATAACGTCATTCGCACAAATGTTTCTTTCATTACTTTTAAGAAACCTTTAAAACACCCTACATTTGCCCTTGTAACCCTTACTAGAGCAAATGTATGAAAACATAGTAAAGTGTTTTTTTTAAATCGTGGATAGGCTTTTGTTTGACCGAGGCAGGTATTAATAGAGTAAGCTCACAAAGCTTAGAAGGTGACAAGCTTTCATGTGCAGAGCTGCTAACGGTGGAACACGCTACAATAGACGTATGTGTTCGGCGACAGATTTTTAAAAATTCAGCGTAGTAGTTGGATAGGTGACTACAAAGTATCCTGCAAACGAGTTATGGTTTGGCACCATGTGTTATGCTTTCCTTCTCAAAAGGCTTAAGCTCATTGTAGGATTTGCAGCCATGATCTCACTGTACTATCCATCGTCGATTTCTACGAAAGCAGACTGTCTAGGTACTTATTATATTTTTCTTCTTTGTTCACTTTACAAATGTTGCAATGGTAAAGCAGTCTGCTTACTCTCTCTGAATAGTCCGGGAGCCAGCTACAAATTCGGTCGATGATTTCCTCTCGAGCTAAACTTCGTGAAATGCATTAGGGATTTATACTATGAATATTCGCGACCATCAGCTGGGACTTCGTGGGTGGGGCGGGCAGTGGTACCAGCTGACAAACTTTCCATTGAGATACAGCCAACTGACATTAATTTTCATTCATATATAAACGATCACCAAGAAAATTTTTAGTTGAGAGGAAATCATTGAAAAAAATTGTTTTTTTTTTTCGTTTTTCTAGCTGCCAGCTGACGTATAATCCACCATGTTATGGTCAGCTGACTTTATTTTTCCTTTAGAATATTAGGTAAACTATAATCTGACAAATTTTCAAATGGGTGGAAATGACTAAAAAAACTATTTTTTTCTACATGATTGGGGGGCTGCCGCTGCCCGCCCACGGAGTCGCAGCTGACGGTCGCGAATATTCATAGAATAAATCCCTAATGCATTTCACAATTTTTTGATTGGGAGGGACTTGGTCATGAAAATCTGTTACTGGCTCCCGGACTAGAACTCCTTCTAAACCATGGACGCTATGTATTTTAAAACGGTTTTCACCATTGTGTAGTTATTTTTTCTAGATGGTTTATATGTATAGTATCTTACCTACATTAATTATTTAAAACTAGTTGACCCGGCAGCCGTTGTCCTGCCTTGAGAACAAAAATAAAACTGGAACCTACGTACCTATCCCTACCTACCTCTACCTACCCCTATCATTCCTACCTACCTCTACCTACCCCTATCATTCCTACCTACCTCTACCTACCCCTAACTACCCCTACCTACTCCTACCTACCTCTACCTGCCCCTCCCTACCTTACCTACCTACCCTACCTACTCCTACCTTTTTTTTTTCGTGGGGTAAATCCTCGTATATACCCAGCCGCCCCGGGGGGAGCAGCCAGGTTATGCCGGACTCGTACCGGCTAAAACCCCACGGTGGTCGCCATCTACGCTGTAGAGGGGGGCGGGTTCTCGTACAGAACACATACTCACTCCCCCTCCACGCGCTGCGCTAGATAGCCCGTCCCGGGGGAAGTGTGATACTTCTCCCCAGCACCCTCGCTGTGCTATCGCGCACGATGGATCGTGACCACGTCCACCCATCGTCCTCCTTGGGATCGCTTCTGGACGCACCTACCCCAACCTACCCCTACCTATCTACCAACCCCTACCTGCCCCTACTTACCCCTACTTACCCCTACCTACCTATTTCCTTCTCCTGGTTCTAAGCTACCTCTCCACCAATTTTCAGCCAGATAAATATGTTAGTATCCTTGGACATAAAATTTAGATTATAATAGGGTAGTTTCCGGACATATGAAATCAGCAACATTTTAATAAATGTTGAAACGATAGTTTATCCTGCGGAGTGAGTTTTGTATGAAATACTACACTATGAAGTCATAGTTTCACCATCAAACGATCTACTCTCAGTGGTTCTACGGTAATTAAAAATCATAAAAAGCATTAAATGTAGAACATATTTCATGTTTTCCACGTGTTTTTAGATGTTTTATGCATTAGTTAGTGTTTGGTCATTTATTTTTAACACTGTCAACGCTGTCAACTAACCTATTGTTTGGTACACTATAGGTACAAATTTTATAAATACTTTAGAAGATATCGAGCATTCAAAACTACGCGCAACCGAAAAATGGAATTTTTATATTTATCAACAAAATATTTTCGCTGTTCGCAATTTTTTTTCGCAAGCCAAGGGGCGGGTCGGTAATTTATATAATCAAAATCAAAATCTCATTTATTCAGTTTAGGCCCTAATAAGGCACTTATGAATGTCACGATACAGTTTTACAATAGACTCTACTACCGGTTCGGAATACACTTGAATAATCATAAATACTTACAAATTGCACATGAATGCTCTGCAATGACTCAATACTAACTGATTTAGATGAAAAAAGGCATTTAGATAGATCATACCTACCTAGAATATTGTAAATAAAGAATCACAAAGTACAATCAGGTCTAACTCATTAGCTGGTTGGCATAGGTAGAAGCAGGCAGCTTATGGGCTCTCAAAGCTAGCAAACTAGCAAATTACAAAAGCACAGCGTTATACCCACAAAACATTATACAGTTCGCAATAGCAGAAATAAATTTACAAGTACATGATGTTTTTTTTGTGATTTGCAAGTACCAATAGAATATTGTCACTACAAGACTACCCACAATATTTATTATAAAAATGTAGAGCTTAACTACGATAACAAGGAGAGTCCCTACAAAGCTCAAAACGTTTGAGAGTATTTTATAAATTTACTTGCAATGACGTACTCTATGACAATGACACGTCCAATGTCTTGCGCGGTATAGTCAAGATTAGTTGACCAACAAATATGGTAATACGTGAGATACTAAAGACGCGGCCTGTTGGACGAATGCTTAAAACTGCATACAAACTGTTTCGTAAGGATGTGACTACAAATTGCAATAGAAAACTATTGTGTCTACCTTCTACTTGACACCACATCGTACAGGGAGACATTACATATTATATAAATCTTCAGTTACATAAAAGAACTATGAATTAAACATCTGAATTTAAATTACGCGTTTGATATAAATTTTACTTTTATGTAGTACCTACAGTCAAGTTCATTAATATGTAAGCTCTGACCAGGGGGATTATTGTGTAATAGATCTTGGTTCCGATAGTGGTGGCTCTCGCAATCATCTTATTATATAGGTATTGTCTATCTTAGGTGAGCAACAATGAAACTGCCATTGTAATTAATTCTCGTAACAATCAATCATTTGATATGAGCCATCGGAATCAAAAACGATGGATAATACCAAAAATAAAAGCCGATTACGAAGGCTGTCGCTATCGAAATTCCATTACGATACAGTTACACAATTGTGACAAATTCCATAAACAAAAAGAAATGGTATATACAATCAAAAAAGTCAGTAGGTAGATGCCCTAACTAAACTTTTCCCAATGTCACCTTCTACTGTTTCTAAGTTTGATGCTCTAGACTAATAGGTTTTTGATTATGATAATTATAATAAATTTAGTTATTTATTTAGTACCCATTATCATAATAGTAGTTTATGATACTGTTGCATAATAGGGGTTATTAAAACACGAGTGTGAGTTTAAGTACCGAGCCGTAGGCGAGGTTCTTAATAGTATCACACGAGTTTTTAATACCTAATTATGTGCAGTATCATACAGTACTTTATCTAAACTCATATAAATAATGTTATTTAAAGGTAAAAAAAATAAAGTTTTTGGCAATATTAAAAAAAAATTGCTATTTTTGTGTGAAATTTTTGGTCAAAATTATATATTAAGGCAAAACCAATAAAATAAATGAACACAACAATCATATACCTAATCAAATCCGTGTTGCCAACTCCCAAAAATTCTTACCTCTACAGTTCAAGTCAAAAACTCGTCACATGTAACCACACACAAAGTAAATTTGCATCTAAAATTGAATTGATACTGATCGCTTATACTATTGATAGGTCCAAAGTGTACTTTAATAGAAAAAAAGTTATTTTATAGCATTATCTTGGGAACAAAACTGTACTATAATGAATCATTATACACGGGTGTGACTAAAGTGGGTCATTAAAGTACTGATTTTGATTTCATAATAAGAACATTACGATATGAGAGTAGATAAAGTAAATAATATACTACGTACAACGTAATGTGATCAGTTAAATTGTATAATCTTAATAATTAGTTTTTATTAATATCGAGAAAATATCTACAATAATAAATGGTGTAATGCAAAACTATAATTTAGTTCCTTGCCGTTGATTGGCAGCAGCGGCCGCCTCGAGGATTTTTTTTATATATAGTTTGTAAATAATTATAAATATTGTATATTATAGAATAAAAAAAATGCATTTCATAAGTTGAAAATAGACATGAAGAATTATATTTTATAGGTATTTGCGCTTTGAAATGGCTCAGTATTATATTAATTGTTAATGAAAGCAGGTAGAAATATAATATTCTGCATTGAAAACAATGCAGAATATTATATTTCTACCTGCTTCAAAGAGATGCGTAAATTTTGCTGGATTAATTTAAATTCTCTTCAATTGAAACCCTGAAACCGACCGACCCGATTCGCAATAGGAATTTATTGAGTAGTTTCATGGAATTTTCGTGATTCCAATAATATTTCATTTTTCACAGCGTATATTCAAAAGGGTTTTGTGAATTCACCCGTACGTTTGAGTAATTGTTTGTTTCGAAGATACCTACCTACTCTGTACGGTTGTTCCGTGTATGTTATAAATAAATTTAGTTAAACAATATTCCGGGTCACAGTTATTTGAATAATAATAATAATACCCTTGGACATTTTTCACACACGGTTATCTGATCCCAAACTAAGCAGAGCTTGTACTAAGGGAACCAGATAACCTACTTTATTTTTGTAAATACATACTTATATAGATAATTACACCCAGACACAGGACAAACAGACATGTTTGTCTTGTTTTTATATTTACTTCCAAGGAACCAAACGACGAAATAGCGATGCAACTCAGTTCCTTTTATATTGCAATAATAGTTGATGGTAAGCTCCCAAGATATACCTACTAGATTATATTTTATAACTCATACTCACACACCGCGGCACCTTATGCGGTTGTAATAGGCGCTATTTTGCAACAAAAATGTGTAGCTTGATCTGTGGCCGTGTGTACCTATTGACTGGATAACCATTTTGAAAAAAGAATATAAACTGTATAAAAAATACTTTCGTATGAGTGAAACTATAAAACAAACTAAAGCTTTAGCAACCTATGAAAGGCCAACACACAAATAACCGATGAAAACTCGTTGCTATGCAACGTGTCTGATCACAGGCTGTATGTAAACACAGCCTACACTCCAACAGACTGATGAAATATTTTTAGTAACGTTTTCATAACATTTACAAAAAAGTATTTTTTTTATTAAGCTTGGGAATTACGTACACAATTATGTAGGTTTCTTTAGCAATACATAAACTGGGAGTAGGTACAATGTGTTCAGTTGGTGTACTGAAATAGCCATATAATTAGAGGCACGATGCTGTATGTAAATCTATGAATAATGATATAAAACCGTAGTGTTGCCATTTGAGTACCTAAGTAGGTACATACTAAGTATATTATTTTTATATTGATCGTTGCACTGAATCAAAGTTTTTATTCTTATGGTTATACCATAAGAGGGATGCTTCAAGGTAGCCCGCGAAATTCCAATTTTATTACGTTTTTTGGTAATTGCAGCTAAGTTGCAATTACCAAAAGAGTTGAGAAAAATCACCGAAGTTACATAACCGAAAAATAAACTGCCATGCAAGTTATCTCTCCATATTAATCATTAAATCACATTTTGGATATCGCGAGTCAGTATACCTATATGCGAAGTTATGCCTATTTATAATAATAATAATAATAATAATAATAAAGCTTTAATTAATTCCATGCATAGTACAATTCAATTTAACTACAATTATTACACATTAATGAATTTGCTTTCTAATTTATAAATTATATTTTGTACTTAGTTTAATCATTAATTGTTCTAATTATCAACTACCTAATTATTTATTTAATGCATGGACCCCGTTCGGGTAAAAGCCTCCCCCAAGGAGTGCCATCCTTCTCTGTCATTAGCACTGTCTAGCCAACTTCTGCCCGCGCACGCTACAATTTCGTCTGCCCATCGGGCCCTTGGTCGTCCTCTTGATCTGGTGCCTTTTGGCCCAGACCACTTTACTGCCCGTAGAGTCCATCTATCATCCTTGTAGCGGGCCACGTGACCCGCCCACTTCCATTTAGCCTTTAATGCAAAAGTTAAGGCATCGCAAACTTTTGTCTTCTTTCGAATGTCAACGTTCTTTACCTTATCCTTCAGTTTTATACCTAGGCAACTTCTTTCCATTCTTCTCTGGGTAGTCTGAATTTTGTACCTGGTTTTGAGGTCGAAGGTCCAGGTTTGGCATCCATAGGTGAGGCACGGTAGAAGTCCTGTATCCAATACTATTTTCTTGGTCGGTAGCGGAAGTTGCGATTTTAGTATTTCCTTATGGTGCCAGAACTTTTTCCAGGTGATCGCCACTCTTCGGTTAAGTTCTTCAGTGTTTCTTTCCTTACTAAAGGAGATTTGTTTTCCTAAGTATATGTAGTGGTTTACAAACTCGAGAGGAGTGTTATTTATTGAGATGGGCGTTGCACTGCGATTACACATTATTTTTGTTTTTTCTAGATTCATTTCCAAACCGGTTTTTATACTAGCTTGGTTTAATTCATTTACCATTTTGTTTAATTGGTAAGGGGTTTCTGAAAACAAAATTATGTCATCGGCAAATCTTAGATGACTTAAAAATTTCCCGTTTATATTAATACCTTGATTGGACCATGGCAGCTCTCCCATTACGTGTTGTAAGACAGCTATGAATAATTTTGGTGAAATCGGGTCTCCTTGCCGGACACCTCTCTTTATGTTGATTACTTCGCCTAATCTATCCAGTTTTACTCTACTTGTGCTGTTAGAGTAAATATTTTTTAGGATATTGATATATATTTCATTTGTGTTTAGTGCTTTCAGGGATTCCCAGATGCTCTCGTGTGTAATTGAATCGAAAGCTTTTTTATAGTCGATGAAAGCCAAATATAAGGGTTTATTAAATTCTAAATATTTTTCTATCGCCTGGTCAACCACTTGGATGTGATCCATCGTGCTAAAACCACTTCTGAAACCGGCTTGTTCGATCGGTTGGTGAGCATCGATAACTGGGGCTATCCTTTCAAGTAAACAGGAGGCAAAAAGTTTATAAAAACAGGGCATTAGGCTTATAGGACGGTAGTTGCCTATATCTTCTGGGTCGCCTTTTTTGTATAGTAGTATAATTTCCGATGCCAACCATTGATGAGGCACAGCTTTTTCTCCAAGTATTTTATTCCATAGGATAGTGATTGGTGTCAATAGTAGAGTCATCGGTACCTTGATACATTCGTTGGTGATTCCATCCGGACCTGGGCTTTTATCTGGCTTAAGTCTCATTATTTGTTTCAATATTTCATTTTCTGTAAACTTGTGTGTTGGAGAGGTATCTGTGTATCTATAGGAAACCATGTTTTGATTTTGTGTGTCTGATTGACTGTATAGATTAGCGTAGAAGTCAGTAGCAGCATTTATGATTTCAGTGCGAGAATCGCATTTATTGTTGCCAGACTTGAGAAAAGGAACCCATGTTTTAGCTTGATTTAGCTCTTTATAAGCTTTTTTGGCAGATCTAGTATTATTGAGGTGTCTTTGTATAATTGTTGTTCTGTAGGTAATGTAGCACCTTTTTATTTCTTTATTGGTAAGTTTATACAAAGTTTTTAGTTTTTCTTTGTCAGCTATGCTTAATTTGGGCTTATTTTGTAGTTCGCTTCTTTCCTTCATGAGCTCTAGCGCTTTCGCGGATAGGATTTTGTTCTTATGTGTTCCTTTAATGTTTTTTAGACTTATATTGATGTAGTGCATGATTTGTTGGTAGTACTCCTCCACGTTATAATTGTTTTGATTTTTTATAAGTTCTGGTATAAAGCTGTAGAGGTTTGTAAGGTACATTTCCTGCTCCGCTAGAGTTTTTAGCTTAGTGGATGTATTAGAGAAATTGCGCCTACTTTTCCTTGTTGAATTTAGGCGTATTGTTGCTCTTAGTAGTCTGTGGTCCGATCCAAAAGAGAAAGATGGTAGTACTTCATATTTAGAGATAATGTGGTGTTTCGTGGTCATGATATAATCAATTTCGTTTCTTGTGTTTTTATCTGGAGAGATCCATGTCCAGCGATTTTTTGGTTTTAATTTGAACATTGTATTTATAATTTTTAAGTTGTACTCTTGCGCGTACTGAATTAATCTCGTGCCTCGAGCGCTTCTGATGCCGTAGCCATACTCTCCTGTAGCGGACCGTTCGTACTTTTCTGGAATTCCAATTTGAGCATTAAAATCGCCTATAGAAAATACGTACTCAGTAGATGTGGAATCATGAGCTTTCGCTAAGTCCTCGTAAAAATTGTCTATTTCTTCCTGTGATGAGTTTTCAGTGGGGGCGTGCGCTTGAATTACTGCAAAACACAGGTTTTCCATTTTGATTTCCAGTACGCACACTCTTTCAGATATTCCAGTAAATTTTATGATGTTATCTTTGTGTTTTTTCTTTACTAGAAAACCAACTCCATATAGTCCTTTTGTTTGGCCAATGTAGTAGAAGATGTATTCGTCGTCTTCGATTGTCTTTTCTCCTAGGCGGCGAACTTCGCTCAAACCTATTATATCCTGCTTAATATCTTCTAGTGCAGCTTTGAGCTCAATATATTTATGATCTGAAGATAATGATCTTACGTTGAGGGTGCAGATGTAGACGGTATTTATCGATTTGATAATTGTTCTTGGGGGGTTTTGGTCGAACTCTCCCGCGGTGACCGGCCGTACTGGGAGATTAGGGGTTGGAAGAGGGTCCGATTTTGATTGCTATGCTGTGTTGTAGTCCGTTGTCTTCGATTGGCGTTGTGTTGATTCTGTCTGAGCGAGAATTAGTTTGGGTTTTTGTATTATATAATTCTTCATGCCTCCTTTGTTTTTCTTGGGTGGTTGTTTATTAGTCTGTTGGACATCTTGGTTGTCAGGGTGGAGCGTCTCCGGGGATTCTGGTAGGTTTCTTTTGCTTGACTGTTTCTGTGGGGGTTTTTTGTTGCTCAGTATAATAATTTTGTCGTATTTTATAAAAGCGTTGTTTCCTGCATCTTTTTCTTTCTGTAGTTGGACTTGTAGCTCTTTACGCTTAATTAAGACTTCGATTGGGTAGTCTTCTTTTATGTAGTAAGAAGTATTTTGAAGGTTATGTTTGTATTTTTGTATTTTTAATTTGAAACCTAAAGTGTTGAATGTTATTGCTATCGGTCGCACCTTTTCACCCTTTTTCCCCAACCTTCTAACAGCTTCTATGTTGTAGGTGTCGCATGAAACTTTTATGTATGTATTTATTATATTTATTACTATTATTTCCAGTTCATCATACGACTTTTCTAGCTCTTCTACGCCAAAAAAGATCAGATTTCTGCGTCTGCACTGTCTTTCTAGGTTGTTAATTTTATTTGATTGTTCTTCTATTTTTTTCTCCAAAAGCTCATTTTTCAGTTCTAGGTTGTTGAACTTCTCGTTGAGGCTGTTGATTATTGTACCTTTAATATCTTCTTTCATCTCCAGCATGTCTTGTTTTTGTTGCTTTATATCTTGCTGCATGCTAATTAACATATTTTTTATTTCATCCATAATTGTTTATAATTCGCTTAGCGCCCTCTATGGGAACAGGTAAGTACTTCTTGGCTTAGTGGCGATCGAGTTGTCTAAGCGTTTTAAGAGGTGTTTTTAATGTTGTAAGATATCGGAGTGCGCGTCGAAATAGGACCTGGCTAAAAAGTTCTGATTGATCATAATAGATGGCGCTGATAGGTACTTTGATAGATGATTTAGGAACGGAGATATTATTATGATTATTTAGCACTTTTGAGGTTATAGATTCTGATGCTTTTGGTTTACGCGCTGTTTTGATGTAATTTATGTTCCAGTTTTGTCATACACATGTTACACTAATATATTGCACTTCAATGAAGATATGTTCTTGATATCGTAACGAATTTCAAGCGACATTTGATGGAACAGTTTTATGCACTTTTTAATAATTTTTATTGTATATGCACTATGTTTTATATATTGATCGGAGTAGTTTATGCACTGGTTTTATATTTTGATTGTATCACTTTGTTTTGGAACACTTAAATAATTTTAAAACTTATTTATTTGCGAGTACGATGTTGACAGTGTCGCAGTGGCGCCCCCTTCCAATTTACGCCTATTTACGCAACCAATAATGAGATATCGGACCTATCCACGCGAGCAACCTAGATATCCGTCGTAGGTATCTATCTACATAACATGATGTGAGCAATTGGGAACTAAACTCAGTCAAGCTAATAAACTACCTGCTGATACTGAAACATTGTCACCTGCTTAGGTACGAGGTGATCCAAAATGTTAATGATAAGTTAATGTTATAGTGTTATATTGGTTAATGTTAACCTATTATGTAAAACAGTGTTATTTTTCTACGTAATCTTCTTGCAAGTTGGTAATACCTTTTTAACCAACTTCAAAAAGGAGGAGGTTCTCAGGCAGTCCTCACTTCATGTTACTGAGCTGATGATATAGGGCACAACTCGTTAATAGTTAGGGGATATTTCTTTAAATATTAGGTATAAGAACGTTTAGACCGTTAGATGTATTCTTTCGAGATACCTATATTTATGTGAGCTGATGAAAGAGGGTACAACTCTTTATCGGTTAGGAGGAAATTAAGCTCATCCTCGGTCAGTGACGAACGGTTTTTTTTCAGTTTCTTAAGTCATTGGTTACTCATAAGAAACTGAAAAAAAAACTACGATACAATGATATTTTCTATGGAACATGACAAGATCAACGGTCCACCTTGTGGGGAGCCTGCCCACGCTGCGTCCTTAGTTTGCTAGTGTTTTTTGTAGGCGGTTATATTTATTGTTAAATGTTATTACTTATTATCGATTCCCTTCTCCGAAAATAAGTAAAGGCGGCCTTCACTATGTTCATCTTCGATGGAAGTTTTGTCACTTGCATTCTAAGGCTGAAATCTATAGAGCGTACTTAGACTTTACTCAGACTATTTAAAATGCAATTTTCGAATCTCTCTGAGTATGTGTAAAACACCCAAATATTTACTACATTAAATAGGTTTATACCCTAAGCAAAGTCTAAGCACTCTCTATAGATCTCAGCCTAAGAAACGCTAAATTATTTCTGGATGGACTTTTAGATTACCCCTAGTATTATTTACTTAATGCAGTGTTTTACGCATCGCGGTCCTTTGAGTGACTAATTGATCGATAGCAGTGCCGTTGGAAATATCTGCTTCATATGGGTTCACAACAAACGTGAGTATTACCATTTTCCCAAAATGAGATTGCCAAATGATTACCAAAATGAGCACCAATAGTCTAGGTAAAGCACGTTTACTGTCCCACGTGTAAAATAATAGTAGAGGATGGATGACCATGACACCGTTGATTTATCTCTTTGATTACGCGATTTAGCTAATAAGCTATACAGGGTTATTTTTGAGATGCTAAATTTTCAGGGATATTGTACTAAATTGTCCCTTACGAGCGCCAGAGAGCGTATTATAGTTAGTAGTAAGTAATGATTGAAAATCCATCATGGAAGAAATATACGTTTTGCGTTAAACCACATAACTTTCTTCCCCCATATAATACTCTGTGCCCCATACCACAAAGTAAAGAACTACCCATACATTTGGATTACTTTATTCTGTGACATGTTAACCCTAAATAAGCCCACAGTTTCGTCAGGGCTCGGACACATCACCAAGGCGCGGCGCCGTCACCGTAAAACGACATCGTGCCGTGGTACGTTGCCGTGCACGTTGCGCCTCGCCGGCTCACGGCCGGTACGGTGGTAGATAACATGCGTTATGCCAATAAATTTATCTGCATAAAATATTTAAAATAAAATTTGCTCATAATGGACTGTGGATGGGAAAGTAATTAAGTTAATTAAATAATATGATGTACGTAGTAGCTTTTGCCATGCGGTTTTACATGCATTAGCCTTTATGAAATAACCAGTTGCACTATCAAGATTGGTTACGCAAAGCATTAATGGGGAATATGCATCAATTTATTATTTTGCATAAATATTTATTTAGTAAGCCGGATACATTTATATTTGGCGTAATATTATCCTACTGTAATATTATTTTCGAACTGTCTGTAAAATAATTCAGAAACAGTCATTTCGAGTCGTGTGACGTCATAGCTTATAATTACATGGAAACGGTCGAGTACCCGATACAAATTATTATGGCGGCATAGACTTTGACGTCACGATTTGATTAGGTTTTGGATTATTAGGATTACTAATTTGAGTTGAGTCAAAAACACTTCATAAATATAATATTTGATTATTTTTAATCAAATATTATTTTAATTTACGGTTGTTTTGACCTCAATAATTTAGACAGTTAAGGCTTGAATTAAAGTATCTGGAATTCATGCATATTCCCTATTTGCTTTGTACGCACGGCCACAGATCAAGCTACACACCACCGCACTTTATGCGGTTGTAATAGGAGCTATTTTGCAACAAAAATGTGTAGCTTGATCTGTGGCCGTGTGTACTCACAATAAATTGATTTCATGGCGCACTTGCTCGTAAAGTGGCTCTTATCGCACTGCTTTTAAATTTATTTTAAATACAGCGTCACACGCGTAATTTTTACTTTACCATTACCTTACTAGTGTTTTTACTCAACATTTATTTTTCAATTTCCGCAATGAATTTGATTTCTAAGAAACGATTTAAAATGGAAGTGAGTAACTGTTTATCGTCGTAATAAGTCGCACAAAGGTAACCCAAGCTGTTCGACTGTAAGGTTCTTAAAGCGCTATTTTTGTGAACGAAGTATTTTATGTCAAAAGATTTTAGCAGTTCAGTTTTTAAAACACTTCAAAAAAGGACGAGGACTACATGTTTTTTTTAATGTATGTTCACCGATTTCTCCGTCAATTGTGGGTTGATACAAATGTACAACTTTGTAGGCGATGCTATACGTGAAATGATGATTCTAAAATGCGTTTTTCTTTGTATTATTTGTTCCAAGAGATTTGGAGAAAATATATGTTAAAAGAGAGAATATGAGAACGAGATGAGTTTTTTAAAAATGGGGATTTTTCATTAGTAACGTCAGAAAAAAATCGTAAATATGCCCCTTTTTAAAACTAAGAATGCATTCTTCTATTATTTGGGCCATCCAAATAACTTGAAAAATATTAACATACAATCTGAAATATATTAGAAAGAGAATAGTTTTATTACTTTAAAAAAAAAAATAGATGATGAGCGTATAGTGTCCGCACGTTAATAATATTGAAAATAATAATTATTATACTTATCAATCAAAACAAATTAATCCACAGGCTTTTGACAATGTTGGAATTTTTCGAGCGAGGTGGTCCCTTTTTAATTTAAATTGTACTGTATTTTGGACTTCAAAGATATTCCGCAGAGAACTTCAGGAGATGTAGTGTGATACCCCTACTTATTGTTAAACTTATGACAATATTAACAATATCTTACTATGTGATCAAAGATGATAAAACGGAATTCCTCAACGGACGAATATAGTTGTGTATCATTTTATTATTCAAAAAACGGTCTTCGGGTCAATATTGACCATATGTATTAAACGATTGTAATCAATTCTAATAAATATACATTTCAGTAGACAATATTTTCTTTGAAATTATATCAAAGAAAGTCGAGTTATTTACTTATAACTCAAGAACGGTGGGACCGATTTTGATGATTGATGTCTGTTTTATTAGATTCGTCTTATCCGAGAATACCAGAATAAATATGAAAAAAATTGGTTAGGTAGGGGTAGGTTTTCAGGGTCGCCAACGTGCAAGTGATACCCCTGGTGTTGCAAGCGTCCATAGGCTACGGCAACCACTTACCATCAGATGGGCCGTACCTATACTTGTTTGCTCCCTTAGTGGTATAAAACAAAAAAAAAAGGTGTAGTTAGTGTGGGGTTGGTAGGGGCAGTAATACATTAAAAAAAAAAAAAAGTTAGCTTAGTTATGGAGAATATTTATTCTTTTCTATTGTAACTATCGACATTCATAAGTGCCTTAACAGGGCTTTGACTGGATAAATGATTTTTGAGTTTGAGTTTATGTGAATTCTATTTTCCTTTAATTTATTTTCCGTACTGGCTGCGGAACCCTACACAACACGTGTTCCGACTATTCCGACGTGCGCTTAGTAAGTCTCATAAAGTAGCAATAGTCTAGCTAGTTCCATATTAGATGTGATAATTATTCAATGTACCTATAAAAAAAACTAAAAATTACTTAGATAAAAAGGACTAAACTAAATGAAAAAGTCGCTGTCAGAAGGCATCGTTCCCAGAATACTAGCGGCATTGCCACGTTGGATGGCAATGCTGATTCTCTGACCCAAGTATACGCCAGCATTCTGGTCACGAGATGCTTCGACCAGGCGTTTTGAAATTTCTTTATAAAGATGGTGGCCACTCGGCCCCCACGGACCCAGAGTTTCGACCCCAAACGGCTCAAAAATGTAGCTGGAATCTAAACTACTATATTTGCGCCGCTTGAGGTTCTCTGCTGACATGGCAGCACCACCAGCCTTATTTATAGTCTCTGGGAGATGAGACGGTGCTAAGGTATCGACACACGTGGCATCCCATACCAAAGGCCGTCCCAACTTCCAGGGAATAAGTGTCATCCCGTCGGGTCTCTTACCATCGTCTCGAAACAGGCCATTTGGTTCCAAAATAGCAGTTACGTTGGCGCTGGTAAGAGCCCGGCGGATGATGTCATTAAGGCTGGCGTGTCTCGCGAATCTGCCAGCGCTTTTAATGCATGACAGTCCGTGGTGACCTAGTTGGTCGACAGCAGTGCCACACTGACAGCGATGTGAAGCGTAAATGGGAATGCCCAAACGTAAACATAGAGCAGACCTAAAAGTATTGGAGTCCAATAGTGTACCCATATGTGAAGATGGGTGGGCTTGCAGCCAAAGTCCTGACTCCCAAGCAATGACAGCAGTGAGACGAGCTCTGTCCGTGGAACTGGTTGACGTTTCTAATAAGTGATTCCGTACCAGTTCACAGAGGGGGCCATCCCAGAGCCGCTGCGAGGAAGGGACCTTGGGCAATTCCACATTCGGACAGGCCAATTGCCAAGCATTTCTGGCCTCGATCAAGCAGGACACCTCAATATTTGGACAAGAAATAGCCAAAATGCGCTTAACAAGGTTATCCGTGCTATAAACCGAGGACAGAAAGGCGGGCAAGGACACATTAGAAATTTTGCGAATACCTAAACCTCCATGCCTAATGGGCAGGGAGGCTTGAGACCAACCTCGACAATCCAGATTTATGTTAAAAATGGAGATGAGTGTATCTCTAATAGTATCATCCAAATCTTGCAATAAATTGGGATGCTTCCAAAGTGGACAACACCTAAGAGAATACACAAATTTTGGGACAAAAAGGCAGTATCTGATGATTGTGAAAGCCATGTGTTTATTAATTTTGAAAAGACGATGAGAAGCACTATGGAAATTTAGTGTTTTTTCCTCGACAAAGTTAGGTACTGATTCGTCAAGGATTGGGGAACCTAGGAGGCGAAGTGAGGCACTGTCTAAAAGTTTAATATTAGGAGCCAAAGAATTAAACCGTTCAAGTGCCAAACCTTTTTCTAAGCAAGTGTCTGTAAGATAAATTTCACATTTTGAAAAATTTAGTTCTAGGCCTATATCGTGAAAATCTTTTATCAACTGTTCCAAATCATTTAAAACAGTAGTCAAATCTCCTCCCAGGGTCCCATCATCAAGATACCAGACGTTAAATTTAGATTTGAGACGCTTAATGATTGGATGAATAGCTAAACTAAAAATGGCCGGTCCGAGAGGATCACCCTGTTGACACCCTACAGCTGACTGAATCAAATTCTCGCCATAAACTAAATTTGATGGTTTACTATAGCATTGATTTAAAAAATTGAATGAATTTGGAATTTTTTCTATAACTTGTGTCAAAAAGGCGCCCCTATCAACTGAGTTGAAAGCGTTTTTGATGTCCACCTTTAGCAGCACTTCCCCACCTTTGTTATCTAAAAAGGTTCTTAGTGAATGAACCGCAGCTTCACATCCGCCTCGAGAGCCAAAACCTAGTTGTATGGGCTGGAGGAAATCTCTGATAGTTTCTTTGTTCGACCTACAACAAATCTTGGCAGCAAGGCGGCGGTATACGGTGCCAACTGCAATAGGTCTGATCCCACCGTCTTTTTTTTTAAGGGCGCAGAGATTAGCACCGTACAATATTGCTGCAATGTCATTCGGAACCTCTCCAGATAACATTAAATTGAGTAGGCCAGTGAGATCCTCAAGAAGAGTAACCCCGATATCACCACAACGACCACACGTGAGATCTTTCAAATGTTGTGGTGATAGGCCATCAACCCCAGCAGCAGAACCATTCTGAAAAGTTAACAAAGCGCCGGTAACATCATTTACTTTACAATTTAAAGCTATGTTAGAAACTAAATGTGAATTTAGTGGATCGGGCACATGGGAAATTGACGCTGGAGATGGATGTTTATTTTTAAGAACTTCTAAAGTCTCAGCTGTGTTATCGGCAATAGCATCATTGGAGAACAACAATTTCGCAGCACCACGGATATCACCGTCATTTAATTTATTTTCAATGTAATGATATGGATGACATCGAGAATTAGAGTGGGTTGGGATTGTTTTAGATAGGAGATCCTGTGGTATTTGATTATTTAAACGGCAATTTTCTTTTATGATAGATGTTAGTGATAAGTTACCATTGAGTAATTATCACATCTAATATGGAACTTCTAGTAGAATAAAATATGTTTGAAACTATTCTACTGCATCCTTAAATATTATTTCTTTTCTTTTATGCAGTTGAAACATGGACATTGGAGATGTTTAAATTGCTACGATAATTGGAGGAAAGGTAATAAAAATTTTATGCAATAAGATTTTACGTAGAAAATTGGGATTTTTGTTACAAAATTACTTTATTAGGTACACTACGTTTTACTATATTACAAAACATACCTACATCTTTTTTATACAACCAACTCAATTGGTTGCGATTTCGATCTAATATACTAATCGTGTGATCTCTAATTTTTTGGTAAAATTTTATCATAATCATATTACTTATTTCTCAGGACATCATAGTCCAGCGAGCCAGATGGAGTTTCCCTGTTCTAGGTCTCCATTCCAGCACATTTCTGTTCTAGTGGGCAGGCCTCTCTGTGCAGACGTAGCCTGCCCACTTCTACTTTAAATCGGTCACCTTTGTAAGTCAGCGGAATCCATCAATTCTGACTCTGTCCCGTAAGGCTATTCAACGCATAGCCCTCTCCTTGGCACGCTGAGAGACTTTTAAAACGGCGTCCATGTCTCAGCTGCAGAACCAGGTGAATGGATGAGAAAGGAAGACTGAAAGGAGGAACTGAAAAAAAAACCTCGGAAGAGGCTTACCTTCAACTGTGGAGATAAGCTGATAATTCAAGTCATATTATTTATTTCCGTTCCACAATGAGTACCTACCTACACTTTAGCTTGGTACTAGGTAGGTAACACATATTTATGGACCCTGTTGGACACAGCAAACATTACAAGATGTGGTAGAGACGAGTTATAATGGTTTAGAAAGTCTAGACTGTACATTACATATAGGTATAAGTAGTTTAATATCTGATCATATTTATTTTTGTACTTCCTAGGTACCTATAACGAAAATATATTAAGTTTTAAAGAGTAGTACCTACGTACTTATCTTAATAAATCAAGACAAACATTCTTGATTAATTACTAAGGGAGAATTTATAACATTATTGACTTTTTAAGCTTCTTATAATAAATAGGTAATCTTTTCATATTCAATATAAAAACAACATTTTTAAAAGCTCAATCTGATTTATTATCGCTAATCCTAATCCGGAGGAGTAATATTGTAAATATTATTCAAATTATAAAGTAAAAACAATATTATGAACGTACTTTCTGATCAAGGTTATAAATATAAATAATTATTATATAAATTGTTGTTTTGTTTTTTATTTAGTTCATTTTGTTACATATAATAACTATTATATTTAAATAAAATTATCTATTATTATTATAATGTTATAAAATTGCTTGCTTTTGCTGTTATAGGTATGTTTAATATATTAAATGAGTAATATATAAAATAGGTAAAAAAGCCATCTGTCACATTCATATATAACTTTCAGAAGACCGATATGCCAGCAACCTTTCTTCGAGAGTCAAATCTAGTGTCATTTCAATTCTGGAGAGTGTCCCTAGAAAATATTCGACCGATTTCAAAATTCTCATTTTTACACTAAACCGCAAGATGTTGAGAAAATCATCACACTACTGCTTTGTTGACATACTAAAGTCAAACATTTTGCCAAAAGAAACATCCTTCTGGTGTGTGTTGCCAGACTCTTATCAAGGCCAGATAGAATAGGTTTCTCTAAGATAATCATCCTCCATATTAGGCTTCAGCATCTTCCTTTATCAGTGGCCAAACTCAAGCCATATAAAAAAATATAGAGAAGACTTCTAGAAAATAAGGCTGCACAATATTTAAGCACTCGTACGTTAGGTATCAATTATATTATTACACACAAAATTCTGGTTTAGGATGAGAACAATGTTAATATTTAACTACAAATGCCAAAACTCACCAACTCGGCGTGACTTCGGTATTAGAATTTGTGTTACTATTCTCCCATGGTGGTTTGGACTGCTTCTGAAAGCCTGCTCCTCCCCCGGCAAACATTAGTGTAAAGCAACGTGGAATATAACTGAACACAAACGTACACACACTATCTCACAACACAAAACTCTCAACAATTATCACTAGTACTAATTAAAAACACTTTTCCAAAACAATCATTGATCATCATTGATATTTGCCATTGTTTATATATTATTTTCGCGCGTCGCAAAATGCGACGACTGTCTCACGCGCCCGAAACGTTTATTTAGTATATTTTCAGAATTAAACGTAAAATATTCCGGGACGTGCGTCTGTCCGTAGCGTCTGCCACTGCTAGATTTATTTTTGGTACTGACACCGATTAATTTTTTTCCTCACATTTGCGTAATTATCTACTAAGTCCTCTAGGTAATTCTACTGTATTTATACATAAAAAAAGAATAACAAAACCGGTAAAATATGTAAATAATAAAAATAGACATTAATATTATTCTTAATATCAGCCGTAGCAGATGAACATGGTAAGTAGATTAAGTGCCAAAATTAGTCTACTCACACATGCACATAATGCTTGGTTTACAGCGTTGACTATAGAGACGAAATTTCTCGATAAAATTGTCGCGTCTGTCGTTTTCAATAGAAGAACATAATTTGACGCTGACTTGTCAACGGCTATTGTAATACCAAAGCTAAAAAAAGAAAACCGATCGGGTGCGAGTCCAACTCGCGTCTGAAGGATTCCGTACTTTGTACAGTCATCTGTTCTGTCTGTCGTTATTGTAGTATGTATATTTTATTTACCGAATTTCTCAACTAGCTAGGTATTACCCTATTAGTGATTTAGTGGGCCCTAATTTCATTCTTCCAATTGTCAATAATGCTACTGGAGCTGTTATAGACTCTCACCACGCGCATTCGTACGAATTCTAGCGGATTAAATCAGCGCTGGTGACTTCGCAGAACCCAACTAACATTACTCCAGAATATTACCGGAGCTATCCTAATAGGTAACACATCACATCTCAATGTATGGCCGTATACATATTTTTCCTACGACAGTGTTTTAGGGCAGATAATCTAGCGGGTACCTACCAGTGGCGAGTGGTCCATACAAGCCGATTCCCATCGGCTTACCTTTTAGTAATCCCAGTCCCACAGATTTATTACTTCAAAGTACCTAGGTACAATTAATTTTAAGTGTTTTTAAATATTACGAAAAAAGCCGGATTTCGCCGAAGATTTTGTGATTTAGTGAGATAACCAGAGATAACTTGCTTTTCGCTGTGTTTTTTGAACGGCTTACCTACGAAATCATTTCACCCCTCGCCACTGGTACCTACTCTTCTACTTGCTATCCAGGCAAGTTCCGACTGCGAGCCGTATTTTCGGTTAAGAGCTAGGTATAGGTACTCAGGCTTTGGAGCAAACTAATAGATGATACATATTAAGTAATAGAATCTCGTCGGCTTAGATAATAGAACAGTGTCAGGTGATTAGAGTTCCTACATGGTTGTTTTATGCTTTTTTGTGTTTTGAAGTCTGTTCTATTTTTTGTTAAAAGTATTTTATTTTTCAATTTTTAGTTTCTTTTGTTTTATCACTGACCTAGTATAAGCTATCGTTGTACGTTTCATCATCATATCAAATGATATAACTAACGGGCTAAAAGGTCATATAATATTTAAAGAATTATCCCCTTACTCCTAGCCATTAAGGAGGTGTACCTTCCATCATCAGGTCAGCAACGTAAATGATGACTACCAGACGCAAATATCTGAATAGCTTTAAAAAGTATATGAAAGCCTTTAAAATTTGAAGAGTTCCCTCGATTTCTCTAGGATTCTATTATCAGATCCTGACCTGATGACCATGGGACCTGTAAAGTATACTCTTTCAAACAAAAAAATAATTTTCTAAATCGGTCCTGGCGTTTTCGAGTAATCGGGGAACATACATAAAAAAAAAGATTCCGCCGAACTGAGAACCTCCTCCTTTTTGAATTCGTTTATAAATAGTTATTTTCTATATTTTGGAATACTAAACATAAATGTTTATATTCTAATTTAATAAATAAAGTAGCAGTTATGTATCTCGTTTTCGTCAATTACAATGTCATTGAACATTAATTGTTCTGGTGCATTGTATCCAGAGTGATGCGCTAACCCGATTTAGTACCAAGTATATGGTATATACCATATATTATATGTTACGTGGGCACAACTTCCTACAGCCAATTTCCTGTAAGGCATGTACAATACCAATGTGCTGGCGCAATCTGTGAGGCAATCACGTAACTCTGTTGCAATCAATTTCAATATATTTCAATCTTTAAATCATTAGAAATTTGACAATGTTAATTTTTTTTTCCATAAGCAATGAAGCACTCTTTGAATACGGAAATAACAAAACATATTTAACCAAGTTACGTAATTACCTTCCTGACTTCTAAGACGCTTCGAATGAGACACATGTTTCAAATCTGTTAGAGGACGTTTTTTTTTCATTGTTCTTTCATCCACCCGGTGGCCCAAGGACACCAGCAATTTTACCGTCCTCTAATAAATCTGTAAACTATCAGTATCTTCAAGCCTTTTTTGGTAAAATTACGTAACATTGCAACCATACTAAGTGCCCAAAAAATTTGGACGGCTACAGCACTCAATGTAAAACCTTTTGATAGGTAGGTACTTTACCTATGCTTTTATGTCATGCCTATCTATATTGCGAATGGTACCTGCTTTCATTTTTAGGTAGGAATTGTATTTACTCGTTTACTGTTATAATTTTGCATAAAATAATTCATCGTTGAAATTACCTACCAATTTTTTTTATGTTTCCAAGACACTTTTTTACAATGACTTTAGAAAGACTTTACCAGTAGAATTTCCTCCTGGGCTATATTTTTCCATAAACTTGTTTCAATGGCTTGAAGAAAAAGTTTTACCGCACTCAGTGCTCATTCTAAAGTTTTGTTTGTATGTCTACAAGTCCAATTAAAAAATAAACATCTAGAAATCTCACTAGAATAAGGGACTTCTAGTTATTTATTGTTAGAAAAATTATTAAAGGAATTTATTTCTTTGACTTCTGTTTTGTTTACCCGTTTTTTTTTTAAAACACGGGAGGATATTACTCTAACTGGAAAAGTAAATGGAAGGCAAAGTGGCCATTGGAAGGGAGCAGATACAGACAGATAAATATAATGACTAAGTTTGAAACAGTACCTATTCATTAAACTTTTTAATGTAATTAACGAAAGTCACGTAACATTTGTGTTTTACATGAAATTATTTATCACATTCAAATAGGTACCGCTATCCGCTTTATCCAATAAACCGGGTAATGTGGATAGACTCATAAGGCAAAGTGAACAAACAGTTAATTAAGGAACAATTACCGAAGAATGTAAAAGAAAACATACGTAAATAAAAGAGACAATAGGGTAGTTGACACTGTCAAAAATAAATGACCAAACACTAAACAATGCATAAAACATCTAAAAACACGTGGAAATATCAAATATCTTGTAAATTTAATGCTTTTTATGATTTTTAATTACCAGTGGAACCACTAAGAGTAGATGATTTGATCCTGTGAAATTATGACGTTATAGTGTAATATTTCATACAAAATTCCATATAAACTATCGTTTTGACATTTATTAAAAAGTAGCTGATTTGATATGTCAGTCAACTACCCTATATTATAGATTACAACTAATCAGTCATCAGAGAAATCAGTGAAAGTTGTCACAATGAAGTATTGCATTGCATTTCTCGTGACTCCATTGCTTACAGGAATTGCATTGAATATAATCATCAACCGGTAGTTCCATTTTGCCCGTGTCCTCTTTGCCCAGAGGGTAACCCTAACCTAAAATCAAATCTAGAAACAATTTCTTAGTAAAACCAGAAGTATTTCTACAAGAAAACATGCACTTGGAAGGGAGACTCAAGCCAATAAAGTATAGTACCTACTATATACATCAGTATAAACATCAGTAATTACAGAATTAGTGCATCTTGAAAAGTCGTAAACGATGTTCACTTTAATTTTTTTATAATTTGTTTCGCAAATTACGGGTGATATGTCGCTAGCTCTATTTGTTTACGACTAAGGGGCGTGGGAAGCACCTTGCAGCGGGACGGTAGCGCACTTGGGTACGCCATTTTGAATTAATGGAGGGTATTCACTTTGCCTGAGCTGTTCACTATGCCCGGCCTTCCCCTAATTTTTTAAAAACCAGCCTATAACGCAAAATTCTAAGTGTAAATTCAAAAACAGTTTTTTTTTTAAAGGACTAAAGTTGGTAGCCTCATGTGGCTGCAACCACCTTACCGGATAAATCGGCGAGCGCAGAGGGCTCTCAGCCGGGTAATATTTAGGTAACAACGCCTGAGGGCACCCCCGAATGGGGTACGAACCTCGGCTCAGGGAGTTACCGGGGAGGGGGAGGACTTTGTACGAGTAACGACTAATTGGGGGCGGTCGGATTACTAATGGCAGCTCGGGCCGCTTGAACGGGACGAGACTGAGTGGGACGTCGCGGCGGTCCTCGCCGTCGAGGACGGTAGCGTGATCGGTTGTGTGTAGTGTGTTGTGTACTTTTACGATCTTCGTCAGCATCGATCTGAGCTAATGTAATAGGGTCATACGGCTCGCTGAGGGCTTGCCTTGGTCTATGGATACGGAGTGTACGGGAGGGCGTGTAGGTTGCAGCTTTTACTATAAGAGGGTTGCGGTGATTAACGGCGGTATTGAAAAATCTGCGTGAGGTGCGTTTTATAAATTGTTTTATCGTGGGGAGACCTAAGTCAATGTGGAGATTTTCATTACGCATGTACCACGGGGCGCCCGTGGCCTTGCGCATGAAGCGATTTTGAATCACCTGAATCAAACAGTACGTAGGTAATATACGTACCTACTTAATGACACACCTGATGTACATTGTACGCCCGTGTAGGTATAATGAAATTGAAAATAGTACATTATGATACAAATGTGCTAAGTTGGCCTTTCCAGACGAACTTTATTATTTGCGCGAGCCGAGTGTGTACACACGCGTTTCATACGACATTTTTGCGATACACTAGCGAGGAAATAAGTTTTAATTTCATATAAAAAATAAGGGCAAGCTTCTTTAATCAACACCATATTATTATTGTATTATCAACGGACTTCCTTTATTCTTATATTATGTGTACCAAATTTCACATCAATTGAATACCGGGAAGAAGACAAAAACTTACAAGATTTATTTTGACCTATAAACATACTTACACTAACTAAACTCACACGGAGAGTTAAATAAAAGCTTGTAGAAAACAGACATAATGTTAATAACTTAATGGAAAATGGCGTGCTGGTGATACGATACGCGCAAAGCTAGCAAAACCACCAAAGAGCCTACCTATATACAAAAATTTTATAAACACAAAATATTGTTTTGAATACGCATAGGAGACGAGCATTTTTGGGCCAAAATTGTAATAAAACGGCTATATTTTTCAATTTCAAAACACAAGAAATTGCCCAATTCACAATCTGGAAGACGAGAAATCTTAAAGATATGTTTATGTCATGATTAAAATATGATATCGATTACTATAATCGAATAATGTGGATGAGTATATAATTTAACATTAAATTAATAGGAATTAACACTTGCATCAGATGTTTTATTCAATGAAATAAAATATTTACTAACTAAAAATAAATCATAGAATCAATTTTCGTTTATAAATCGATTTATTACTTGTGTTTGTCAACTGATTTCTAATGCTGAAAGTGACAGCTCCTGCCTGACTCTCGAATCTATATCACTCGTCAAAGAGAATGTCACTCGTCTCATATCTCATGTAGTGATTTGACTTAGATTTGATTAAAGTTTAAAATGGAAATGACGAATGATGGATATCCGGAAATCAAGAAGACGCTACATAATAATATGACAAAAAGTTTTAATTTATTTTTATTATTTTTTAAGTTACTTATTGATTTTTTACTCATAAATTACCTACCATTAAATGAGTTTAGATAAAGTAGTGTATGAAACTGCACTAATTAGACATTAAAACACTCGTGTCTTGGCAACAGTTGCATGTCCATTATGGGGACGGTGTTATATTATTTGAGCTATGAGCCATTTTAAAGTGTCCTTCGCGGAGTCCTTGTATTCTTAAGAAGTGGAAGCTTGCTCATGCGGGGCTCCGCAAAATACTGATTAGGTATAATGGAAAAATTTAGAAAGTACTGGCCATGGAGGTACTGGCTTATTGAGTATATATTGTCCCTAGGTTTTTCGATAGAGATAATTTTACACCTCCCGTTAGGGGCAAATGTTATTTATTAATAATGATATTAAGGAAGAATAGACATAAAGCAATTTTTGATTATTTTAGGGCTCCGTCAAATATTCCGTTTTTCCAGCTGATTTCGTCATCGCCTAAAAAGTTTGAGAGTCGATGGTTCATAATTAATAATAATAGGTAATGTTATTTATTAAGGCAAATGCGTTAAAATCAAAATCAAAATTAAATGTAAATTGTATAATAAGTATACAGTAAGTACAAAAAATACAATGCTCAGATAGTAAAGGTTGTACACACATTTTTGTTGCAAAATAGCGCCTATTACAACCGCATAAGGTGCCGCAGTGTGTAGCTTGATCTGTGGCCGTGTATACAACCTTTTCGTCAGTGCCTTATTTAACGTTGGTATTCAGGTAGACAGATAACTATTAATACATTATAAAAGTATCCCGTCAGATCATTACATACAGCTCTCAGGATACTGTTTACCCTGTTCACCCTTATGGTACTAAGTTAGGACTTTTTAAACTCCCAAAGCGCTGGTCTAAAAACACTGACAATAAGCCCTAAATAGGAGGCGACTTTTAACCTCAGCACTATATTTTGCAAATCTGCGCGCGAGCATGCACCTTGAATCTATCATTTATATCAAAATTATATCAATGAAAAAATTATAATCTATTTGTTACCGTATTATTATAAACACCGTTAGTACCTATATCTATAATCTATTTCACAAGATAGTAAACTCTCGATAAATTGTGAACAGTACCATAGGTACTGCTTCTAATGTAACTTATTAATTTTCGATAGTTTATAATCTATCTACCTATATCGTACCGTCAAATTGTGAATTAACTGCTGCACTTATCGACAAGGGTCACAATCTGTTCGATTTTATCACTCGTAGAATTGTGAACCGTCCCGCATCGGTCTTGGCGGTAGCTCTTACAACAAATCAAGGATAACATTAAACACTAATTTCAGTATAACCTATAGATTCCTTTAATAAAACCAAAGTCTTTAAAATAAACTCGCTTAGCTTCGCTCAGTAAAAAAAACTCGCTTTATTTCAATTAATCTGAGTAGGTATTTATTATATGCAATAAAATTAATTATCAACACAATCTTCTGTAATGTTTATTCTAAATCAGCTTAAAAACAAAGATCGATAGAAGATTTTGTTGCTAATTTAAGACTGGAATAGTGACCTACCAATTATTTATGGAATGGTTGCCTAATTCAACGTATAAGTACTTAATCAAAATGTATGGACATAATAAGACAACAAATTTTAACTACTTATATGTAACTGATTGATAATATAAAAAAAAACAAATTAAATCACATAGTTTATGGCTATCCTTAAAAGGTAATTTTTGCAATAAGACCCAGCTATGAACATGTTATTAGGTATATTCCCTAAATGTTTTAAATTATTATTCTACAACAAAGTCATATTGTTTCATCATCATCATCATGTCAGCCGAAAGACGTCCACTGCTGGACAAAGGCCTCCCCCAAGGATCTCCACGATGGCCGGTCTTGCGCTACCCGTATCCAGCGGTTCCCGCGACCCTCACAAGATCGTCGGTCCACCTTGTGGGGGGCCTGCCCAAGCTGCGTCTTCAGGTTCGTGGTCACTACTCGAGAAGTTTTCTGCCCCAGCGGCCGTCGGTTCTACGAGCGATATGCCTCGCCCACTGCCACTTCAGTTTGGCAATTCTTCGAGCTATGTCGGTTATTTTGGTTCGCCTGCGGATCTCATCATTTCTGATTCGATCTCGCAGGGAAACTCCGAGCATAGCCCTCTCCATCGCTCTTTGGGTGACCCTGAGCCTTCTTATGAGGCCCATTGTAAGCGACCACGTCTCTGCTCCGTAAGTCATCCTGAAAGTCTTCGACCAGTGTGTGTTACTGGTCGAAGACTTTCGACTTGAGACACTGCGGTATTTGGGACGAGAAGATATTACGTAGCTTCCCAAACGCTGCCCAGCGAGTTGGATTCGACGATTGGCCTCTTTCTCGAATTTGAACCTACCTAGTTGGATGGTCTGTCCTAGGTAAATGTAGTCATCTACAACTTCGAGTTCCAGTCCAGAAGCTTGAAGACATCTTTCAATGCAGCGGTAAACAGTTTCAGAGATATCACGTCTCCCTGTCTCACGCCTCGCTGCAGTTGGATAGGTTTCGAGTTCTGGTCCTGGAGTCCGACTGACAAGGTGGCGTTTTCATACATCCCTAGTAGCATTTTGCGTTGGCCAACGGTGCCAACAGTTGTTTGTGACAATCTAACGAACGGCCAACAATGGCCTCACTACTAATTGGTAGGCTTTGCAACAGCAAAATCATACAAATATCTAACATAAGCCCTACTGCCGGTTTTGGTTAGATTTCCAACCAAAAATCCATACGAGCAGCCTACAATGGGCCTACTGTGGTTTCGCTCAGCATTCCCAACGGAAAATCTATACGAAAATAAAACAAAGGTCTTACCACAGTTTTCCAACCGAAAATTCATACCAGCAGCCTACAATGGCCCAACTGCAGTTTCGATCAGCGTTCCCAACAGAAAATTTATACGAACATAAAACAAAGGCCTGACCGCGGTTTTAGTTGGATTTTCAACCGAAAATCCATACGAGGGATACGAGGCTCATACAATTATCGTCATATTTTAACAAAATAACACAAAACAATCTAATACCTAATATAATACCTAATAATCTAATACCTATATAATCTGAATCTCTGAAACGGCTCCAACAATTGTCATGAAATTTAATATGCAGAGGGTTTCGGGGGAGAAAAAAACGATCTAGCTAGGTTACATTTTTAGAAAAGGCAGTTTTAAAAAAAAACTAGGAAATTAGTCTCGATGAATGTAAGTAGTACGTGTAATTTACGTATCAACACGTACAGTACATCACGCTTAGTTCAAATAAATATGAGTAATTTATACTTAGTTATTTATATAACAAAAATATTATGATCCCTGAATAATTTTACATGCTTTATTACAAATGTTTTTTTCGAACATGAAAATAGGTAGTATTATGCCAACCAACAACCAACTAATTTACAAAGGGGTGCGGGCCGCGGGCGGGACGGGCGCGGGTGATGCAACCTTGACTTGACACGCGCGCGAGTCGCCAAACATTCGCCGTAGGACTGTTGATATTTTTAAAAATATCGGATCTTCGATATATCGATATTTTTAAATATATCAATATCGGAGTTTGATATATCGAAAAAAAATATCGATATTTCGATATATCGGCTTTATTTAAAAAAAATAATCGTAAGGCAGCTCAAAAATGATTACACAGTTTATAGTCCAGTATATTTATTAAGCAAATTAAATTATAAATGTATAAAAGTGTTAGGTTATAACTATATATAGTTCTTAGTAATTATTGTTTAATTTAAATAAGACAATTATGTGTACCAATATTTTTCAGTAAGAGTTTTTAAAAATACTCTTTGTTTTATATGTTCAGCTGTTTGACTACTACGATTATTAGGCACTAAAAGATTGATTGTAGAAGCAACTCGTTCAGATGCTACAGATGTAGCAGAAGAAATTAAATATTTAACAGCTATTTCTGATAATGATAATGATTTGCGATTAAATAATTAACGAAAAAAAATTAAAAATTAAAATTTATTTTAAAAAAATATCGACCATCGATAACTACATTTCAATATCGAAATATTGATATATCGTTTAAAAAAATATTAGTAATAAATATCGATATTTCAAAATAATAATATCGATATTTCGATATATCGATATTTTATCAACAGTCCTAAATTTCGCCGGCCGGCCGGCTAAATCGGCCATTTTGTATTGATAGTTTTTCTGTGTGCTCACGTTTTTTTTTGTTTTTTCAAAGGATAGAAGAGATTTTTGAAGTTTATTTCTATAACACAAACAAAATAGTGTGCAAGTGAATACCTACGACCTATTCTTTTTTTAGTAATCTTGATAATGTACAAGGTGGTTGAGTTTGACGATTGTGATGGGAGTATTGGCGGTATTTTGGGTAGTTTGAGCGTCAAAGGAGTGGATTACTCGTAAACTTGAGGAGTGCCTTTAGCCTCCACATAAAATAGTTTCAAAATTCAACAAGTGTCTGATAAAGTGCCTGCCAACAAAAATATTACCAGACGATACTTGGATCGTCTATCCCTTCAATCGGATTTTATATGAAACAGGTGAGTTGAGTGTTTTTTTTTTACTGTCATTGTATATTAAACGGGACTATTACTATTTATTTTGTACCAGGCCCTCCTCCAAAATAAATAATGCCAGATTAAACCAAGCAAGTAGGAGTCGGACTCGAGCACTGAGGGTTCCGTGATCCATATAATTTATAAAATAATAAATCTCAACTCTAATGATAAGCATCTGTAAGCGCGGTCGAAAAAATAGATGGGTGACCGTTTTACATATACGTAATTTGTATTTGTTGTTTTACGTACAAACCATATACTTCTCTTAAGCTTAATTTGATGGTCATTGAGTAGTCCTGGGGCGGGATTAATTTGACACCTGGAATATACAAGCTATTTTGGGAAAAGAGTTTGTACAAAAATGGTCTAAAAATTGCCATGAAATCGAGGTTACTGGTATGGAGATCTCCCTTGGGTTTTTTAATTTTTTCTCAACAATTGTTCTGTTTCGATTTATCTGGTCCTGACTACCTACCTGTGTGACATATATTTCTAATAATATTTTGTTGCTTTTTTTGCCAAGTTCAGTGATTTGTATTTATTATAAAAATCAGTCTGACACAAGCATTAAATGTAAACGGTCAAAATCTGTGATATTAAATTAATTGATAGTACAGATCAGTTACTTGATGATAACAGAAAATAAATTCATATCACTCACAAAAACTGCAAACTTATGTTTACTTATGTTTTGTTAAATAGTATATTTATATATTTGTTGTAAATATTGTATATTATAGAATAAAGTAGTTCATAAAGATAGTGATAAAAAGTATGTTTTGATTTTACAGAAACCAGAATAATAAGTGCACCTTGTATTACATCAAAGTCAACTGGAGTAGATATGGGATCTAGGACAGCCAGCCATGGTCCGGGTAAGTCTCAATATATTAAATTAGTTATACTATAACTAAGTTATCTGTATTGCTGATAATTATTTGCGTGTATGTTTGTTACCATTCAGCACTGCAAGACTAAACAGATTTGGATGAAATTTGCTACATATAGAATTTTTTTAATGTTTTCGCGGCTCGGAATACAGTATTATATTAATTATAGTTTGTCTGTCTGTTTGGTACAAATTTTGCAATCTATTTTGAACTAACTTCCTGTTGGGCTGGAAACATTTATATGGGATAGGTGACCGTAATAATGGCGGGGCCTTTATTATATATAAAAAATTGATATCTATTTTGTATCTTTCGTAAAAATATTAATTAACACAAGAAATTATTAATTACTTGCTGGCCCGGAAGACGTCCTGCTCCGCAAAAAAATATGGTACTGAAACATACCTACACCTACCTACCTATCCCTACTCACAAATTGTTTCCTGCACTTTTGATGATGATTTATGTAGGTAATAGTAAAAACAATAACTATATGATAAAATTTCTTACCTACAGGTGCCGTTTGACTAAATAAACCTTTTGAAGGAGCCACAGATGCTGATATTCATGCCGTAGTTTCAAACTGGTTCCGGTTCACTAAAGATAGATGGAGGCAGAGAAAGCCGAAGATCTTTAAGAAGTACAAAGCATCGCCATATCAGGGCTAGGACTGCATAAATTATAGGAAATTTGACAGCTTCAACATGTAATGTAGTTGCATCGAACCTTGAGAATTATAAAAATTAACGAATGTAATTTGTCTTTCCTTTTAAAGGTTTTCTTCTGCTAATAAAAGGGAAAGCAAAAATGGTGCTAAGACAAGTTATGGTTAGAAATTATGACTAAACAAAAACTTGCGGTCATTTTTCATATAGGTAGGTATCTAACCAAGTTAAATTGCTTATTGATCTTAAAAAAATATATATATATTTATATTCATATTATGAAGCCATTGTCAAGTAAATCAAATTTCCAATAAACGTCATTGCAAATTTTTTTCATTTATCACTGATATCGAAATATTATGTAATTTATTTTTGCAATTTTTTTAAGTAATTATATAATAGTGAAATTCACCAACATAATTTAACTTTTAGATCTTCCATAAAGCATACAAATGTCTGTTATCAAATGTTAATTTGCAGTTAGATTTGAGTGATGTTAGTGAATTCAGCCATAAGACCTTTACTTTGTATGTTACAGAATTACATTTGCAACATAAGGCCTACAGCTATATTCCACGGTTGGTATACAGTGATTCTATTTTGTAGATCCTTCCTACGCCATAACGTAGGGTTACAGTTGTTTTATCTCACGAAGACGGGTTGACCTTCCTTGAGTGTAGATGCACATGCACATTGTTGTGTGCACGGGCGGTATAGTATCGCTCTCGAAGACCAACCCGCCTGCGTAAGATAAAACATCTGTAACCCTACGTTATGGCGTAGGAAGGGCCTACAAAATAGAATCACTGTATACCAACCGTGGAATATAGCTGTAGGACTTATGTTGCAAATGTAATTCTGGCCCTACAATTCTAAACAGTGGTTGGCCCAACGTAGTCGTATAGCTGTAGGCCATAAGTTGCAAATATTAATCTGGCCTAACGATGAGAAACAGTGGTTGGCCCAACGATGAGAAACAGTGGTTGGCCCAACGATGAGAAACAGTGGTTGGCCCAACGATGAGAAACAGTGGTTGGCCCAACGATGAGAAACAGTGGTTGGCCCAACATAGTCGTCCTGGTAGGCCCTATGTTGGGAGACATCGTTGGCATTACTGAAAACAGGTGTGTCACTCGCAACGGTTGACCAACGGTAGTGGTGGTTGTGCCGATCAGTGGCCCAACGAAATACCAACAAAAAATGCTACTCGGGATATGTGGTGGCACTTTAACACCTCGATATACCGATAGTCGATTTGGCACATTTGAAGAGACCTCAGCACGGCCCAGGTTTCTATCGAATCAAAGGCTTTCTCATAGTCCACAAACGCTAAGCATAATGGCTGGTTATACTTCTCGGTCTTCTGTATAACTTGCCGCAGTGTGTATATGTGGTCTATGGTGCTATAGCCTTTTCGGAAACCGGCTTGTTCGGGAGGCTGGAAGTCGTCAAACCTGCGTGCGAGACGGTTCGTGATGACTCTGGAGAACAAATTGTAAACATGGCTCAGCAGTGTGATGGGTTTGTAATTCTTCAATAGGGTTTTATCTCCCTTTTTGAAGAAGAGCACCACCACAGCTCTGTGCCATGCCTGCGGCGTCTGTCCTTTAAGTATGACGGAATAAAATAACTTCTGAAGGGCCCCCTAAGGATCGGTGAGCCACCCGCCTTCAGAAGTTCAGCCATAACTCCATCATCTCCAGGCGCCTTGTTGTTCTTGAGCTGTTTGAGAGCCATTCTAATCTCGTACAGGCTGACGTCCGGGATATCTTCAGTGTAGTGTCGGGTTAGCCTTGATCTGGGATCTGAAGCATGGCTATCGACAGGTGACTGCGTTGTCGTGTACAACTGTCCGTAGAACTTTTCAATCTTTCCCAGCAGCTCTGGTTTTGACGTGACGATTCTGCCATCCTCAGTCTTCAGCTTCGTCAGTTGGCTCTGCTCAAGAGACAGATCTCTTGCGAACACTTTAGAGCCCTTATTCTGCTCGATGGCCTCTTCAATACTAAATGTATTGAATTGGCGTGTGTCGCGAGTTAAATACTTTGAGATCTGTCTGTTAAGCCGCCGGTATCTGGCAGCATCATCTGAGGAAGTCAGAACCATTATCCGTCTTTCTTCCATAAGCTGTAGGGTAGAATCGGAGATCTTTTTGTTTCTCTTTGTACGGTGAGCCTTGAAAATCTTAGACCCAGCCGTATGGATAGCTTCCACGAACCTGTCGTTGTACGAGCCCACATCATCGTAGTCTGCCAGGCATTCGAATCGGTTTTGAAGTTCGAGTTGAAAGGGTTCGGGGTTTTGGACATGGAAAGGTAAAGGTCGGAGCGTAGACTTCATCAGTCGGGATCTCTGGAGTTTGACATTGAGGTTCAATGAGCCTCTAACCAATCTGTGATCGCTCCCGGTTTTGACCGCATTGATCACAGAGACGTCACTGAAAATTTGTCTTCTCATCGACAAGATGAAGTCTATCTCGTTTTTAGTTTTACAATCGGGGCTCGCCCAGGTCTATTTGCGGTGTTCCGGCTTCTTGAAGAAGGAGTTCATCATAAAGAGTCCCTCTCTCTCTGTAAAGTCGGCCAACATCCGGCCCCTGGGGTTCCGGTCTCCAATTGCCCCACTTTTAGCTCATCACCGATTCGTTTACCCAGCTTCGCGTTGAAGTCCCCCATGACCACAGCGAAATGAGCTTTAGAGGTATGTATGGCTCTAGAAATATCCTCATACATAACCTCAACTTCATCGTCGGAGTGTGTCGAAGTCGGTGCGTATACCTGTATGACCTTCAACGAATACCGTTTGGTGATTCTGAGTATAAGGTACGCCACCCTAGTCAACACACTCTCGATTTTCACTACGTTATTCACGAGGGACTTGTGGACTATGAACCCGACACCACCTTGGGACAGTTGGTCACCCTCCCGGAAATAGAGCAGGTTTCCTGATTTCAGGATTATCCTCTCTTCGGACTTCAGACAATCCTATGATATCCAAGTGTAACCTGCTCAGTTCCTCCTGCAGTTCGATGATCTTCTCGTCGGTCGGCAGTGTCTGTTACCAAAGCTGGGAATAGCTGGGCTGCCGGGGACTAGGGGCCACGGTTATGATGTTTTAATCATTTTGGGGGGATTTGCCATAATCGCCACGCTTGACAGGTGGGTTGGCGATCGCAGTATGGTGTTACAGTTCTCAGAGATACGCTCCTGCCCGTATTCTGATATACCTTCCCTCGGACGACTTCTACGTCCCCCACGGGATGAGATATATATTATTATTTAGTAGGACGTATTGTTTAGTAGGAAGTAATTTGCCGGATTTTTTAATTATTTGCAATATGATCATAATATCATACTGACAATATTTCTATAATTAATCAATTTACACTTCACAAAATTTTAACATGATTTAGGTACTTACCTTAAGCTTAGCGCATACCTACAGATAAAGTTTTATTTTTATCTAGACTAGATATATCAATATGTTTATTGTTTTGTAATACTAACTGTATCATAATTCTTAATCTATTTACTACTACATACGTACGTACGAATAGGTACTCACATATTTTATATTCATTGTTAGGCGTCCTAGCATCACCTGTGAACAATATTAAATTACATTACAAATATTACAATACAAATCAAACCAATCATTCAATACTTCAAAATACTTTTATTATGGGTTGAACTCATAAATTGAAATAGCATGTTAAACATAAAGTGACGGTGTACCTAATAATTTCTCTAAAGACGGTGTGTCCGTCCACATACACCTGGAGAATGGGTATTCTAAATACTATTATAACCTTTGTTTCTAGATAATGTTTATATTTTTTTATTTACATACCTTACGTGGGTCTAAACCCAAACTCAGCTTTTTGTCTTCAGTTCTAGTAGTCGATACTTCACATCTGGTCCCAATGTAAAATAACAAAAATAAAATAAAAATAAATATTAAAACCAGTAAAAAAGTAATAAAAATCCTTTTTTTATTGACGGGAAAAATTTTTTCATTTGGTTGTTCTCGTTGATGAGTCGTCGTACAATCTGGAACAATTTTATTTTAATTAACTTAGTTTGGCGTGTAGTTCTGCGGAAAGCTAGTGTATTAACAAATAGTTTGTTATCACACCTTTACAATTTTATGGAACAATAATTTTGGTAGCTTTGGCCTTTGAGCGTCAAAAACGCGGAACGCGAGACAGGACCCGAAGTCAAACGCGTTAAACGCGCGCGCGGCGGACGCTTAATTTTACAGTACCTCTACACCCAGACTAGCGACTGCGAAGTGGGACGACCGCGTTCGGTAGAGCGGGATTCAGACATAGTGCTGCCAGCATAGGGGGCGCCCCTATCCAAAATCACATGATTTTAGAGTTCAGAAAAAAAAACGGAACTCTTATAGGATCACTCGTGCCTTCTGTCTGTCTGTCCGAAAATATTGGACAAGAACCGATAAGAAGTATATCTAATACCTTTAAACCTGCAATTCATGTATATATAATCTGAAATACGTTATTAAACATTTATGTTATTCAAAAAAAACTAAGCCTTTTTTTCTAATGGAATTCAGAATGTAAGTAAAATATTTTTCAAGTTCTTTGGATGGCCCAAATAAGAATAAAATGCATTCTTAGTTTTAAAAAGGGGCATTTCTGACATTACTAATGAAAAATCCATTTTTTTTAAAGCTATTCCCCGTCACATTTCCAAATCTGTTGGAACAAAGAATACAGACAAAAACGCATAAGTCACCATATGATTATGTGCACTGATGTTTTGTGATCTATCTAGCGAGTTAGTTGATTGTTGATGCATTTTGAACTGTACATACCATATTGCTTGCAATGTAGCGCGTTAATTTTCGTTAGTTCATGGTCCAACCATGTGAAACCGTTAAATTATGAACTGGCATCATCGACGGAACACACCTTCCACGCTAATTGACGGATTTTAGCTATCGGCAAAGATGGCGGATGGTAAACTGCTGTTATTGCGGGTTTTAAATAAAACATTATATTGATTAACTTACTTCATATTAAGCATTATGTGCAATTAATTTATTTGACTCAGAGACCGACCAATCAAGGGCGGTTCACAATTTTATTAGTTATAAGATAAAATCAGAAGCCAAGATGTCGGTAAGTGTAGGTCCGTTTACAATTTAACGGTTTGATATGGATATAATTATAAACTATCTATCGTAGATTGAGACGTTGTATTATGAACAGTATGTTACAGCTCACAATGTACCTATCGACGGTTTACAATCTAGCGAGATGTATTGTAAACTAGAAGTGCTCGCAATCATACGGTGGCATATACATAAGGTACTTGAAACTTCTTTATTTATCATTTAACAAAAAAGGTGCTGTCCCGCGGACTCTAAAGAAAACTGTACAACAGTACCTATATTACCTACCTATTGAACCGTTTTCTATTCGATGAACTTGAACCTTACATTCTTCGTACACACTTAAAAGGCTGAGCGTATACTGAGAAGCATACGCTGTAAGGCGACGCAGTTAAGAAGAGGCTATTTGTGTATGTCTCGGTCCCTTACTAAACTGGCGGTGACAAGCGAGACAGGAGAAACGTAATTTTGGTAAAAAATATGGTTTTATGTTATTTAAAAAGAGCCTTAATTGAAAAAAGTAAGAAAACTATTCCCTTTCTAATGGATTTCAGAATGAATGTTAATATTTTTCAAGTTATTTGGATGGCCCAAATACGAGAAGAATGCATTCTTAGTTTTAAGAAGGGGCATATTTACGATTTTTTTCTGACGTTACTAATGAAAAATTCTATTTTTTTTTTAATTATTCCCTGTCACATATTCTCTAGTTTCACATATATTTTTTCCAAATCTCTTGGAACAAAGAGAGAAAAACGCATTTTAGAATCATCATTTCACGAATAGCATCGCCTTAACGCATCGCAGGGAAGCGCAGATTAATACATTGAAATTGAAAGTCCTTGAGCTGCGTAGCCTGCGTATGCTAGGGCGTAGGCAGTAGGCACGTGCTACGCAGACCTACCCTGCGTCTCAGCCGGCACAGATAGGGTTGAACATCGCTCTTAAAAACATCGATGTTTGGAAACCTCGATGGTGACAAGACAAACATCGATGTTAAAAAACATCGGTAATAATGGCGATACGTTACGTTTTACGTTATTCCAATGATTTAATATTTGTTTGATTTCTCAATTACAGGACAGTAAATTACAAATATTTTTTTTTTTAGTTTTGTGGCGCCCTCTCTACTGTAGTACCTAGACAGTATGAATATGAAATATAGTTTACTTACCTACCACTGCAAATCCAAAAACAAGAAAACAGCGAACTAATAGATAAGTAAATTAGCGAGAACTACCGGGTAACGTGAACACGTGTCGTGGGTCAGACAGACAGCACGAAATGAACAATGTCGATGTTTAACACAGTTATCGTCGATGTATCAGAGATGTAAACATCGATGTTTAACAATTTATATGATGTGTATCGTTTTCATCCCTAGGCAGAGATTTCTGCGCGACGCGTGCACGTCGTCACGTGTTTTTTTTTATTAAGTCGACGGTATACCTATGAGAAATGATGATTCTAAATTAAAGTTTTCTCTGCATTCTTAAATATAATAGAAAAGGAATAGTTTTCTTACTTTAAAAAAATGATTAACTTAAAAACCTTATATAATATAGTGTTTTATTTAACATTTAGGTATTTCATAATTTTGCTCCTTAACTACGTCTTTCGTTGTGTCTTGCGTCTCAGCATACGCTCGTGGCCTATGTCTGCCTCAACTGCCCTGCCCTGCACTATCTGTGCTGTGCTACACTGCGTCGTCTGCGTCTTAGCATACGCTCAGCCTGAAAAAGCGCTTCGCATTGCATTGCTCGCCCGCACTATTACTCTCCTGGATTGTAGTGAAATGTTAATAACCTTCCTTCATAATTCAGGCTGTCAATTGAATAAAGTTTTATTTTAATCCTAGTTAATCCTGTTTTATTTATTTGAACTACCTACCTATGTTCAAACAAACAAACTCTTCAGTTTTATAATATTAGTATACATATATCTATTTATTTACCGCCCTGTTTAATTTAATGTATTGTCGTATGTTTTAAAAAAAAATGAGTTAAAAATATATCATAATTTGTTAGTTATTTATTCCATTTATTTTATGAAGTTAGTTAATATTTGTTAATATTCCAAAAAAGCGTGTCTATGTAAATTAAAAGTAGGTATATAAAAAATTACGCTATAAATATTATAATTATATTTCATGAACACGGACTTTTATGCCAGCATCATTTATTTTTTGTGTAGGTACTTAGCTAATTTTAGCTTAAAAATTAACTGCTAGTATGTTAAAAAAAAACAATTTAATGGGTTATCTTACTCTTCATATTGTTGTTAACTGATATTACTCTCACAAATTATTTTATATAGTTGTAACAATTAACACTTTTATAACACCAATCAATGTTCACGTATGTTTCACGAAAGCGCGCACTTCGATTTCGAATGCACTTGAACGTCCGGTTCGTGCGACTGCAAGCTTGCATCTGCCTGGTTTCGAACTAGTTTCAGTTTTAAACTGAAAAGGTATGATAGCCTCGAAAACCTCCGCGGGGCTACCGCGTAATAAAATGGTAATTAACTTCAATGAACTGGGTTTCCCTTCAATGTATTAAAAAACCTTAGTTTTTTAATAAAGGTACCTGGTACCTATCATGTTTGTATCATTCATTGAATTGTTTACGCGGTGAGATGTAAATTCAGTGGCGTAGCGTGGGCGAAGTCCCATATAAGCTTTTTTTCTTTCAAAAGAATACCTATTAAATTAGTACCTATTTCCAAGTTCAATGTAGAGATTCTATCATATTTAGTGAATAGTACTAAAGAAAGTCCAAAAAACCCACACGACAGTGAAATATAAGTGCGCGAGAAATATCTATTGAATGATATGCATTTATGGAACAAAAGTTTTTAATTTTTTAAGCTGTTTGTAATTTCTAATTTGTTTAATGTTTTACAAACAATATGCCCATCGGCTCTTTGCTTCGCTAGAATCCTGTAATAAGGATTTTATAGTTGTTTTTTGAAGCTAACCTGCTTCGATTGACTATTTTTCAAATAATTTTTAACTTGGTACACCTTCTTTCTACCGAATCCAACATAATTCTAACAGCAATTTATACATTTGAGTACATACTTAAATATCTTACGTATTCAATCAGATGATTATAGCTACGGTAGTACTGTTATTTATTCTGTGGTATAGCTCTTAGGATTCTATATCGTGTAAGGTTCTGATTAAATTCAGTAATTATATGGAAAACATTGCGATACGGAAAAAAAACTTTCGCATTTATAATATTATAGTAAGATAGGATAGCAATAGTGGCAACACTGACGGTGACGTCGGTGACCATGACCATAGTCTATAACAAAGTGTGGGTAGACGTATATATTCGGGGATTAGACACTTGATCACAAGCTCTTGAATGTGTCCATCGTTAGCGTTCTTTGCTACAAAAAAATCTTCAGGCCCATGAGGAGTCTTGCGTCGCTTCTTCTTTCTCCTCAACTATTCCAAAGCGATGGTAGGTATAACGTACTGAACCGAATCTTGAAACCACCGAACCCTAAGCATGGTATTCGTATCGCTTGACTGTCGCTGAAGCCGATATACTTAGAATTTAGTTACATAACACACATTTGGTGTTCATATACAGCTGATGTAACAATCATTACTTTCTCTGTTAAAGAACTGTAATTGTACCTAAGTCATTGCAGTGCTTTAAAAGTTCACTAGGTATTTGTAATTTTAGATTCATTTATTTCGTACAAGAATCCTAAGTTGTTGTATTAGTATTGAATTGAGTGAGTGCAGTAAATCGCGTGTCAGCATGCCAGTATGTTGTATTACGCCATCAAAAATCAATTATGGCTTACAATAAGGCAATAATGAAAGATGACAGTAGTGACGTCGAAAGCCGACATGAAAGTCGCGCGTTTGAATCCTAAAAGATAAGCCTATGTATGCAAGTATTATTTTTATCATATCCTTTTGTATTTTATTTTTGTAGACATTCTGATCCTTTTGAAATTATTTTACATCTACCTACCATTTTTTATATTTCTCTAACCATTTGACTTCGACTATATTTTACTTGACTTCGCGAATTAATATTTTAAATTACAATCCACCTACACATAAGAAATCCTCAAGGCGGCCGCAGTCGCCGATCCCAGCAGGCTGTTAGCATTTACTCTTTGGATGGCCAAGCTTACGCGATGGCGGAAAAAAGCTTCCCGCCCGCCGGTTCCCCGAGGCCTCGATAATAATAATGTGCAGCAAATCGGCGAGGCCTCGAACCCCCAAGGACCCATGGTCACTACCGCAAAAGGCAATAAATAATTTCGGTCAATAGTTATTTTTCCATACCAGCTGCAGAATTCTTATTTTACTAAGCAAACGTCGGTAACTAATTATCTGTAAGCTGAAATCGGCGCAACACACTAACTCTCAAATGTTTGTGTATAAACAATCTGCTGTAAAAATACATTTTTCAAACTTTAGACATCGAATGTCCATTTTCTAGAAACTAGTTGATATAATTTTTAGATTCTCTATTTCTCCGAGATTCAATAAAACGATGTCTCACTCACTCACTGACAAATAAAAGGGATTTGTCACGTAGGAATCCGATAGGTATAGCACTTGGTATAGGACATCCGCTCTATTTCTCTGAAAGGCTGGAATATACGTAGAAAGAGAAGCTTATGAGTCTGTCTTAAATAATTATTTTCACACGAAAGCCTATAAGGCCACGCCATCCAAGACATAATTTTTAAGAGACCTTTTATTTCAAATAGATATAACTAAAAAATTCAAGTGCTGCTAATTTACGATCTTAGCACTGGTTAATAAAATATTAGAAGAGAAGATCTGATATTAAAAAAAAAACAGACAAGTTGAGTCTGACTCGCGCACCTTTTATATCTTCTTGTTTAGGTGCCATCTCCGAACCGTTAGTCGGCTCATTAGAGCTATTTTTATTTTGGGCAAAGCTGCGTGGAATAATGATGCGGTCCCATGCTCAATCAAAATGTACGAAAGGTTTGAATATTCTTAATATTAATGAGTAGGTAGTTCCACCCCAAACCTAAAGCACATATGGGTTACAAACAACCCTGTGCATGATGTTTGATGATTTCAGTCTGAAAAAAACTTTAACCTGATACTGTTTTGAAGTCAGCGTAAGTGTATAAGTGTGTTCCATGGAAAATTAACCCTTTGAAACAATAAAGATTTTTCTCTAAATCTGACTAGGCGTTTTTGAGTAATCGGGGAACATACCTAAAAATATATAAAAGATTCTGACGAATTGAGAACCTTCTTTTTTGAAGTCGGTTAAAACAGAGAAACCACAATGTCATGACAGAATTCATATCGAACTTCCGGTATTAAGTTCCAAGTATTTGAAGGTTATACTTTCCAGGCGCTCTCATGGTCATCAGGTCTTGACCTGATGACCATGAGAGCGCCTGGATAGAATGGGATCCTGGAGAAATCGAGGGTACTCTTAACATTTTATAAGCACTTAGGTACCTTACGTAGGTATGTTTTATATACTTTCTAAAGCTCTTTTGATATTTGCGCCTGGTAGTCATCACCATATGTTGATGAGCTGTAGATGGAAGGTACAACTCCTTAACGGTTAGGAGTTAGAGGATAATTCTTTCAATATTAAAGGACCGATTAAATTGTTCGTTGTATTCTTTGATGTGATGATATATGGTACAACGCTTATTATGCTTATCATAGGTCAGTGTCAAAAAATAAGAAATAAAAGTTGAAAAATATTTTTTTTTTAACTAAATACAGAACCGCCGAATAACTATGTAGGACTGAACTCTAATCTGACAGTCAGTGAAAAAAATTTTCAGTAAATTTTTAGTGTTGCTCATGTTCCATGGAAAATATTATGGTACTGAAAATTAGTTACTATGCGTTCCTACATAGTTATTATAAGATTTTTAGTACTTTTAAGGCGGTTCTATTTTTTCTTAAATAAAAGAATATAAGATTTTATAGATTCTAAAAACTTCCGCTGCTCGGCAATAAAAAATAAAATAACCGAGCAAACTAGCTATAAGAGGATTAATTCATTCGAACAAATTCTCGTTATTGCATTTAAAATATAAATTTGTATTCTTGGAAAGTAAGTAATACCTGGTAATACCTACCTACTGTCCAACAAAGGTTTCCTGTATTTCCTTTGTTTACAATTCTTCGTAAAACTCACAGCATCTCTCTCTCTAGGGATGGGAATTATATTGAAAGTGTAAGTAATAGCTTATAATAAGTATCTGATAAGCTTGGGTTTATCAGTCTGATAACTCAGTCAATAATACTGATATCTGCAGACTTACACCATGCTTTTATAACTTTTGCAATTTGACTTTATAACCATTTTATAACTATCAAATCGTTATAAATTACCAATTACAAGCTTGAAATATATAGAATAGAACCATTTCTGGACAATCGAGGAGGCGTTATTATCATCTTTCAATGATATAAATCCATACGTAACAAAACTGAATAGAAATGTAATTGTCGTCCGAAACGAAAGTTCTATTCAGCATAATATGTGTAAAATATGCTTATCAAATCTCACCTCTGTGATTCGCAATTTTCAGAATACAATTTCAATGTCACTACAGTATCAATGCTTTGTTACCTATGTAGGTACTGCGACTATTATGCAGTTTCCTTGAAATGGTCCGTCGTACTAATTTAATCTCCGCACCATCTCGATATGTTGTCTGTGAAATACGAGACCGTTATATATAGTGGTATATACCTCTAATGCATGCTTTGACTTTGGATTAACCACATGCTATACAGTAGATATATGCAATACCTACAGGTGCTCCCTTCTCGGAATTACCACCAATTATATCGCAAATAATGATGGTATATAGGATACCGTAGGATTATTCGAGCATGCATCGTGTTGAATTCAAGCTTAACGTCAATTATAAGCGTAATTATTAAATTAATTCTCATTGAATATCGAGGCGGTTCAGATAACTTGAAATTATTTTATTATTATATTTATTGAAAAAAATATTGAAGGAAAATAGTTTTTAGACATTACAATAAAACTAGTGTTTATTGAACTCTGGTACCTACCTAAAACCCTACTAATATTATAAATGTGAAAGTTTGTGAGTATGTATGGATGGATGTTTGTTACTCTTTCACGCAAAATCTACTGAACGGATTTGTATGAAATTTGGAACACAGACAGATAGTTTATAACCTAGATTAACATATAGGATACTTTTTATCCCGGGAAAACATAAGATCCCTCGGGAACGCGGGTGAAACCGCGGGACGGAATCTAGTAAGATTATATTTGTGTTATGGGCATGTAGGTAGGTAGGTAGGTACCTACCAGCGCTCTCACATCTAATCTAATAGGACTACAAGCATATTCATAACCCATAAGGTGAAATCAATTGAAAACTGGTTTGTTCTCCTACAGGGTAAATTTTTCAAGTGGGTGTAGACCAAACCCTAAATTATAGGAAACCATAAGGTGGAGCAATAATACAGGCTGTGTTTTTTTCAATATCAATTAGTTGATTCCCGGTAAGGAAAATTAATTATTTGAAAATTGAAGTAGGTACACAGTTTTAGTTGGTCTAGCACGCCCACTTGAAAATTTAATCCTGTATATATAGATACTTATTTAAAATGAAAATTATATGTATGACATTCTCAAGACCTCTCTGCAGCCTTTGAAGGAACCCAAAACATATTATTTGGATATAGGTACTTAGATACATTGATTCACTTTTATAAGCAGTGTTTCTGCCATTGGCTATTATAGCTCGCTAACCACCTTTGGCCACATCATCACTAATCATGGTGATATAGTGCTATAAATTATACAATTTAAAAAAGAATACTATTAGAAACTAGCGTCTATTTTATTAGGGGCCATTTATCTACATGAAATGGACAGAAGCTAGAATACCTATTATAGTTCGTAGTCAGTAAGCGGAAGGGCCACTCACAGGCCACAGGTGGTCGCGTGACCTACCAGAAAACGCCAAGTGGAACGAATCTCGAAGCATACTGACAACTTCATCGGAGTAAGAGCCACTGGGGCTATGTTCGCCAGTGGATATGAAGAACTTTGTTTTTTTTTTCTTTATACTTAATGATTTATAGCGGTTTTAAAGCTAACCGTAAGTGTCATACAAGCAAAACAAATAATAATCCTACTAATATTACAAATGTAAAAGTTTTTTAGAAAGTTTATTTGTAACTTCTTCACGCGGGGCGGAAGCTAGGGATAGATACAGTCATAGACTTACTAGTATTCAGTTAGGTAGGTAGGTGTAGTTTTGTTATTATATTTGAGGTGCGATTCCAATGACGCGGTCCATGGTATTAGGGTGGGTTTCTATTGACGCGGTCAAATGTATAAGGTTGCGTTTCCACTGACGTGGAGTCGAGATTTTGACGACAGTGATAGGCTAATTTACGGTCCGCTATGCTCCACTCCGCCCAGCTCCGCGTCAGTGGAACTGTAATTAAATTACTTTAAAAAATATATTATATTTTAATTTCTTTCGACTTTTAACAAAAGTGTACGAAACCGCTCGATTCTAAGCTTACCTGGTAAACTAGTGTAAGTGATATCTATTTGGTGTCTTTCTATTAATATTTATGATTGTTACATTCAATCTCATTTATGATTGTTGTTACACATTTTTTGGTTTTACCCCTCAGCCCGCTAACAATAACCTGCCATAAGGAACTCCGTTCCAATTTATAGATCGGATTGCACTGAGGAGTAGGTAAGCGCGTAAGATTCAAACTCCAAACTTAATTATGTTCAACGACTATCGAGCTCGAACTGAATAATATCTAAAGGGTATAAATGTCCGAGAACTAATGTTCTAATTGAATAAGGTCTGACTGTTTAGATTTCAGGTAGGTATTAGATATCACAGTTGATATACCTAGATAGATACCTAGATAAACTATTTGATTTTGATTTGATCACAGCCTTCGCAGTGATTTGATTAAATTACATAGTGTTTTAATGACTGAATTCTCATATATTTAGTTAAATTAAATTTAATATTAAATTATGATTAGTTATCATTAGAAGATAGACGTAGTGGTACAATGTTCGACATTTCGCTTTTGTGTAATATTGTGAATCCAAGCGCGCCGCCGTTATTGGCTTCATTTAATTTAAACATTCTCCTGGAACTAACTGGTAGACCGTAACTGTTTATCCACTAGGTAAATAATAATAGTGCCATAAAATTAACAATAGGGTAGTTGACACTATCAAAAATAAATGACCAAACACTAACCAATGCATAAAACATCTAAAAACACGTGGAAATACCAAATATGTTGTACATTTAATGCTTTTTATGATTTTTAATTACCAGTGGAACCACTAAGAGTATATGATTTGATGCTATGAAACTATGACGTCATAGTGTAATATTTCATACAAAATTCCATATAAACTATCGTTTTGACATTTATTAAAAAGTAGCTGATTTGATATGTTAGTCAACTACCCTATTGTGAAAATTTTGAAAAACACTGAATTTAATATTGCTTAAATTGCATTGAATATTAAAATTTGAGATAGAAAAAACTTAATAATACCTGGTCTACATTTCGAAACAAATACTGTGGAAAGCTTATTACCTAACCTATACCTACAAAAAATCAAGCTTCAAAACAGTAGGTACTATGCTAAATATAAATTTTCAACATTTGACAAAAATTTACAAGCATTGAATTAAAATTTGTAGTATTTGTATAGGATAACTCGTTTAAGAATTAGCTAGGTACTTACTCACTCGTGAACTCAAACAGCTGCTTGCGTATTGATTTGAATTTTGATTTACATTGCAGTTTTATGTTTAACTTACTTTTTATTTATTTTTAATCTGGTTTAGGTAGACGAGTATATTTTATAATTATATTTTTGATTTTATAGTACCTACCTATAATCAATCCTAAAGGACTGAAAAAAAATCGTATAATTCATGAAAAGATCGACGAAAAATTAAAGTCTGTGGGCTCTAGAATCATGAATTGAATCCATGGAATCCGTTTTCGGAATGTTGTCCCTTACACCCGTTATAACTTGTAATTATTGTGTTGATTTGATTGCCATATCGGACCATTACTAAACTTTGTTGTATTATTCATTAGAGTAAATGGTGTTAGCTATAAATGCAGAAATCAAAGAACAATTTTTATGGAGTGGCAGTGAAACTGACATCCCAAACCGTATAAATAGACTATTACTTTGATGGTTTTATTTACGTAATAGGCTAGTTGACAGTGTCAAAAATAAATGACCAAACACTAACCAATACATCTAAAAACACGGAAATATCAAATATGTTGTACATTTAATCATTTTTAATTACCAGTGGAACTACTAAGAGTAGATGATTTGATGCTGTGAAACTATGACGTCATAATGTAATATTTCATACAAAATTCCTTATAAACTATCGTTTTGACATTTATTTTAAAAAGTAGCTGATTTGATGTGTCGGTCAACTACCCTATTTTATTTAACTATAAATTAATTTAAAAAATGGCATTATGCCAATTATTCACAGCATGACTATACTTAGTGTTGCCGTGGTGTTGCTAACCAATTGCTATCAAAAAGAGTATGTGGCGCCCCCAGAGCCGGTTTTTTATTTTCTTGGTCAGGCTCCGCACTGGATGTGGCACTGGGTACCGATATTTTTAGAATATTTCATACTTTCATAGTTAGCTTTTTTGTTTAACTAAATAGTGATATCTAGTACAGAAGATGAACGTTACAAACAAAGATGAAGAAATTTTTTCTACAAGTATTTCAAAGAATTTAATGATAGACCTTAAAAATAGTGTTATAGCAAAGATAGTTTTTTTAAAAGTACTCTGCTGACTTTACTGGTGGGAATTTGTTTTCAACGAAACGCCACCAATTTGATTTTAGGGGTTTGACTTTTGGGAGTTGGCAACTCTGATCGTAAGATTTGCATAACATCATTTGGCCAAAGAGAATTTAATAGTTAATACTATGCATTTGGCAACTCTGCTACTATCTTAACTATTAAATATAACCTAAAAAACTAACTAATTTGTAATTTGTTTTATATTTTAACAGTAATGGAAAAAACGTAAATTAAAGTAAATTATACAGATATAAGATATTGGTTTATTTAAACAATGCTGTCAATAAAAAGGTTACCAACGCTTTCAGCATCCAAAATACAATCAAAAATTCATTTCGACTTTCGAAATTTTGTCTTTCAGAAACAAATAAACAAACATTGTCATAAAAATTTTGTGAGTTTATGTAGATCAATATCTGTTTTACATAGTTTGACTAATAAATGTAATCATCCGGTAAGTACTTTGGTACATAATTATTGTCAAGTCACTGTTGCACAACATTTTTTCATTAAAAATTTGTTTTGTTGATCTATCTAGCCTATCCAAAATTATAATATGGTCCTTTCATCTTACATTCTAAAACATCCTATTACATAATAAACTTCTATTTATTTTTTCCAGCGGCTTCGTCAGTTTAATGCAGAATATAAAGCAGCTTGTGCTTTGTTTGAGCGTTCAAACCTTCCTGTTTGGGGTTTTGGTTTCAATAGCATAAGCTCCCGAGGCTTACACTCTACAACACCCAATTTCTTTCAACAAGATGACAAAGATAAGGTTAATAAGTTTTATCTATGTAAATAAAAATGAATGTTTCTGTGTAGGTTTGTCCTATCTGCATTCTTAAACCATTTATCAATAAACCAATCAAAGATAAAACCATCTATTAACATCTAATAAATAACAGTGCAACCCATGCCTGGTACAGCTAGTTATAATATGACTCAATAATTGTGTATAATTATTTTTACTATTGTTAAAATAAATTATGTTATTTATTTAGGAAAATATTGCTGTCTTAAAAAGACTTGTCAATTTTTTTGGTAAATCAGAGTGAGAAGTGTGCTAGTAGTATTAATCATGCCCAAATAATTCCAGTAAATAAGAGCAATCCTGTTTAAACCATCTTTAATATTTTCTAGGATAACAAAGACAAAAAAAAGAATGAAGAAATACCATCACTACTTATGAAGGCGGCTTTTTGGATGTTCACAACATGCATATTGGTTATAGTCAGCTCACTATTAGTACCTGGGGATAAAACACAAAATGAGGTATGCAAATAATAAAGTACTAATAGCCAGAACAGAGTGGTTCCACAGAAGTATGCCATACACTATTTCATAGGCCATCATTATCCATAATAAGCTTGATTTTTAAGGTTTCGACATGGATAAATTATAAACTATCGAAAATTTTTATGTACTATTGTAAGCAATATGGTAGTTCACAATGTATCAAAAAATTACAATGTTGCTAGATAGATTATGAACTAACGGTGTTTACAATAATATGGTGACATATATAGTAAATGTTTTACTGTTTGCAGTTGGTACGTTACGTATCTTGGAATGAGTTTGTGTACTCAATGTTATCAAGTGGTGAAGTAGAAGAGCTGATTGTAAGGCCTGATATGGAAGTAGTCACCATCATACTTCACGAAGGTGCCATTATTAAAGGAAAACGGGTCAGTAAATTGTATTATACAACTAACTGTAAATTACAGATTTGTAGATTAATTTGGAGGTTGTATTAAAATGCCGTTATCAAATGGACTGTTATGAAATGAAATGAAATGAATGAAATGAAATGAAATATTATTTATTCAAATAGACCTTCACAGGCACTTATGAATAGTCAGACTCTAATGCACGGTTCGGAAGGTAGCTTTTGCTGAGAAGAGCCGGCAATAAACTCAGCAATTACTCTTTTCAAAAAAATAAACTTCATAATTTAGGTACATAAAATATATCCTGCAAAAGCGAACGCTACACCCAAGCCTTTTTGTCATTTAAATATTCGTTAATATTGTAATAAGCCTTTTTTACTAAAACGGTCTTAATATGTTCCTTAAATTTATGTGAAGGCAAATTTAAAAGTGAAAGAGGTATCATATTATAAAAGCGTGTACACAGACCTAAAAACGAACCATGCACTTTTTGGAGTCTATAAGCAGAATTTACAAGTTTATGTTTATTTCTAGTATTGATACAATGCACGTCGCTTTTTTTTACAAAGAGACCAATATTTTTATGAACAAATAATATGTTTGCATAAATATACTGTGACGCTACAGTGAGGATACCGATTTGCTTAAATTTATCTCTGAGGGAAGCCCGAGAATTCAAATTGTAAATAGCTCGCACTGCTCTTTTCTGTAAAATAAAAATAGTTTAGTGTTAAGTTATGAATCTTGGGAATGTGCCTACTACATGCTCATTCAATGAGGCGACATCGGTGATATGAAAGATAATGGTCTTTTTGTGACCTCATCTGCATCTGGAGGTGGACATGGTGGTCGCAGGCATTTAGAATTTTATTTATGTTTATTTCCAGACTAATCACCGAGTCTATCATATGAACGTAGGTGACATCCATCGTTTTGAAGAGAAACTTCGAGAGATAGAGAAGAATTTAGGTGTGAAAGAAGGTAAATCAAAATTTTAATATTAACCAGCACTAACCCATTGGTTAAATATGGCTATGTGACAGAATTTGAATAGAATATAATCTGGGTAGCACTAGCTATATGACTGGTGCCTATTTGTCCTTAGTCTCGAACTGTTATTGGAATAATTATTTAATTTAAAAAAAAAATATTCCGCTAATAAATGTGTTTTTGTTATATCCACATAGAAAATGTTCACTTTAGTCTGCTTTCAGGGGTTCGGGTAATATATGACAGGAACAGTAGCGTGGCCGGTAAAGTAATAACGACGTTGCTTATTGGTGCAATAATTCTCTCGTTCTTGTATTCTACAAAGAGTATGAAAATGAACATCAATATTGGAGGATTTGTAAGTATTATATAGTAGAGAATAGGAGTAAACTAGAAGAAATCAAATGTGTATTCAATATCACTATGGTTGAATGAATATTTACAAATTAGCAAGTGTCATCTATGGTGACAAAGTATTTATTTAATTAATCTGTTTTTTACAATTTCAGAATCAACTTGGTCGTGCTAAATTCACTCTAGTAGACTCAATGAGTGGCCAAGGAAAAGGAGTCAAGTTTGAGGACGTAGCCGGTTTGCGGGAAGCCAAGATCGAAGTTATGGAGTTCGTCGACTATTTGAAGAGACCAGAACATTATAGAAATTTGGGAGCGAAGGTAGAACTAATTTCGAGATGGGTCAATTTTCGCCTATTTTCTTAAATAACTTTAAAACGATGTATCTTAAAAATATATAAAAAAACAAATTGAGGTCCTCACAACGAGCCCTTTCATATTATGGCACACAATATACTTTGCGAAACTCTTTTTTATATTTTCTAATCTGGGCTAGATTAGAAAATATAAATGTAAGGATTTTCACTTACGTGAGATTCCTACTTTTGTAGGCCGCATGTGAAGGCCTGAATTTAATAATTAAACTTAATTACATGAAGACCTACCTCAATTCTGCTCATTTTAGTAAATATTCGGTCCATATTGGTCACATAATTTGTGACCAATATGGACACAATGCATTCTTGAATATTTAATTTCCTCCTTCATTCATATTCCCTTACTTTAGACGTGACATCCTAGTTAATTTAATTACCTAATGGAATATAAGTACATTTTAATTAACTGCTTTAACATTGAAGTGTATTTCAAAAGTTTTTAATACAGACTTATTATATAGGTACCCAAAGGAGCTCTACTATTAGGACCGCCTGGATGTGGCAAGACGATGCTAGCCAAAGCAGTGGCCACGGAATCTAATGTGCCATTCTTGTCTATGAATGGGTCCGAGTTCATTGAAATGATTGGTGGTTTGGGAGCTGCGAGAGTGAGGTAAAAACATTCATGCACATAATATTATTATTTTCCAGGATCGTATAAAATGTTTCCGGAAACTCGGAATAAGGTGTCAACGTCTCTATGAATCTTTTTAACTGACTTCAAAAAGGAGATTAATAATTCGTCGAAATCTTTTTTTATGTATGTTCTTCGATTATTCGAAGACGCGTGGACCGAGTTTTTTGTTTGAAAGGGTACTTCACAGGTAGCCCCATGGTCATCAGGTCAGGATCTAATGATGGGATCCTGGAGAAATCAAGGGAACTTTTCAAAATTTATAGGCATTTACAATGTTTTTCATATACTTTCTAAAGCTATTCAGATATTTGCACCTGGTAGTCATTATCTTATATTGCGTTGATGATTGAAGGTACAACTCCTTAACGGTTAGGAGTTAGGGGATAATTCTTTAGGACCGTTTAGATCATTAGTATTCTTTACAACTAACTAGGTCAGTGATAAAACATAAGAAACTAAACATTTAAAAATAAAAACTTTTGACAACAAATAGAACCGCCTTGAAGGCACTAAAATTACTAAATTATTTCAAATACATACTTTTTTACATAAATTAAATACTTTTATCATATGCAAATATTTCAGCGAGGTTAAATTTATGTATAAATGTGTATTCATTAGGCTCTTGTTTCAATAATTCAGGTAATTTATAAATATTTTTATTGACAAAGGACTCAATTTTAAACTGTATTATTAATCTACTTTTATATCGGAGTTGGTTAGTACCACAGATAAATATTTACCACAGAGAAAATAATATGTATTTACGTTTTAATTAGCCATGAGGCAGATCATGTATCTGACCGTGAAATCCCCGGAGCAAGATAACCATGACCGACTTTGTGCGAGTGTGTCGGCAATATATAATATGTGTACGTGCGATTGAGACAAATTGAGTAATTCCGAAGTCAGTAAACGAAAACTTTCTGCTCCACCACCGCACTTTAGTAGCCCGGGCCAATGAAGAACTCCCTCTTAACATGTCCATATAATGGTAAGCTAACTACTGGGTAGCTAACTGATCATGTGATGATGTGCCTAGGGATCTGTTCAAAGAGGCTGTTTCCCGAGCTCCGTGTATCATCTACATAGATGAGATGGACGCAGTGGGCCGAGCTCGGGCTTCGGGCGCTGGCACTTTTGGCCCCGGTGGCGGAGAGGGAGAACAGACCCTCAACCAACTGCTTGTAGAAATGGACGGTATGAAGAGTCGCGAAGGCGTCGTCGTCCTTGCATCCACGAATAGAGCCGATGTGCTCGATAAGGTTAGAGCATCGAGAGATACATGTCTTTATTGAAGTTGTTATCGAAATTACTTTAGTACAGTGGACGACTGGTGGTGTAAGCATACTAAGTTTTATACTTTAAAAAGTTGTGACGTCTAATGCCTAGACGAAGGTCGCAGGTTTGAATCCTACGAATGAGCTTGAGCTTTCGGTGAAGGAAAACATCGTGAGGAAATCATAGCATGGTGGTTGGGTACTTTGTAGTACCCGTCTGGCTGGCTACCACCGTTGAAAATCTGTCGCTAAGCACCTTCCGGTGTGTTCTGACAGCTACACTTGAGAGCCAGTTCCCTTCTAGGATTTGTGTGCTTACCACCATTGGCCACATCATCGCTGACCACAGTGAAATTGTGGTAAAATTTTCTAATTTCTAATATTTGAAGTCATCCATAATGGATATATACAGGTGTATTTACAGTGTAGAAAACCATCGTGAGGAAACCTTAGTAACGTATGTACTTTTTAGTAGGTACTTGCCGGTTGGCTACCACCCTCTAGTTAAAAATCTATCTATCGTAAGCACGAGTGTTAGCCATTTCCCTTCTAGGCTGTGTTGGTGAGATCGGTGTCAAACGCTGATCTTAAATACAGTTAGCATAAAAATATATTTTCCAGGCTCTCCTTCGACCTGGTCGTTTTGACAGACATATTCTCATCGACTTGCCAACACTACAGGAACGCGAGGAAATATTCGAGAGGCATCTCAAATGTATTGTTTTGGAGGAGTTGCCAAAATACTATGTTAAAAGGTAATATGTAGAGAATTCATTTATTTTTAGAATATCCTTCTATTTAAGTCACATAGAGATTTCGTGAAGCATCTACCAATAGTAATTCGTCAACTATCAAAGAATGAAGCTTAATTTCTAATTTATGATTCTTTTATTCAGAAATGTATATATTTATGTATTCATTCTCCAATAACACTACAATTTAAACTTACAACGTGCGGCAGAAACAGGTGGGCAGTATTACTGCATTACTCAGTAAATGGAAATAATTTGAGTAAAGCATTTGTTATGTGGTCCAGGCTAGAAACTAGAATTAATTGCTGATTTTTTCAGGTTGGCATACTTAACTCCAGGTTTCAGCGGTGCAGATATAGCCAATGTATGTAACGAAGCAGCCTTGCACGCAGCGAGGCACAAACAGAACATCGTGCGAGCCTCTGACCTTGAATATGCAGTTGAGAGGGTTGTAGGTAAGATTTTAAACATTAATAATTCAGTAACGAGTAAAGTACATAGGCACGTTATAAGTTTGTAAAGATGCGACCTCTCCCATTCAAATCATGATGGTTATTATTGACCCGGCCATGATTTTTTTTAAACCTGAACATCTCCAAATTATTCTATCACACTTGACCAGTAGTGGCGTTAAAGTAGGGCCCGGTTGGGTGACCGCCCAGGACGCCGGTGACTCATGAGTGAGTCCTACTTGCTCGTAAAGTCTAGTGACAAAATCGCTATGTAAGCAACACTAAGATGGAACGCAGTGTTAATTAGACAAAACACATCTAAGTCCTTTTAAAATTTTATTTAAAAAGTCACGTTTTCATTTTCCATATATTTAGATTGGTTTTACTTCTTCAGGTGGCACAGAGAAACGCAGCCATGCGATGTCACCGTCTGAAAAGAGAATAGTGGCATATCACGAGTCAGGCCACGCATTAGTAGGGTGGTTACTAGAACACACTGACGCTTTGCTCAAAGTGACGATAGTTCCCCGCACTAGCATGGCGCTTGGTTTTGCTCAGTACACTACTTCAGACCAGAAACTGTATACTACAGAACAGGTAACTAGAATGGAATATAATACACTCAGTTGATTTACATCATAAAATAGAACAACAAAAAAAAATTGCAAGGAACAAAGATTATCATAGGCGGCCGCTTTAATGCTGAAGCTGAGATCGCTTCAGCTCCGGGCAACCTTTGGATAAAAGGAAACGCCAATAAAAGGCTAATGTAGATGTGCCTAAACTATTCAAACTCAAAACTCATTTATTCGGTTTAGGCCTTGATAAAGCATTTATGAACGTCAACAGTTACAAATTACTCTTCCATCGGTTCGTAATACATTATTACGGTACAGCCTGACTACCACCCTCAAGTTGAAAATCTATCGCCAAGAACTTTTCGGTGTATTCCGACAGCTGCACTTGAGAGCCAGTTCCCATCTAGGCTTTGTGTGCTTATCAGCACTAGCCCCATCTTCACTGACCATGGTGAGATTGTAGTCAAACAAAGGCCTATTAATACATCCTAGTAAAAAAAAATATGCAGGTGTATTTACTAATTAACATACCTATTTATTATTAATAATAATATTTATAATATAACTAGTTTTTGATTCTCTTGGGACGATGTTTTGTCGTGTCCACTGGTAACAGTTTGCTTAATCCTGTATAATTTTGTATTACTTACAGTTATTCGACCGAATGTGCATGGCGTTAGGCGGCAGAGCTGCTGAAGCTATCACCTTCAACTCCGTCACAAGTGGAGCGCAGAATGACCTTGAGAAAGTCACCAAGATTGCTTATGCCCAGGTAATATTAACCGCACGAAGTAGAAATTACTTTTGACTGTTTGCGCACGGCAATAATTGATTAACTGGTATGGTCAAATAACCAATCAATAAATGTGATATTATTAAAATATTTACGTTATGGTCATATTTTTTCACTGGACTTTAAATTTGATATAATACAAATTATTTATGTTATGTTACTTGAATTTGGCGAAGCCAAAAAATGAGGTTCAAAAGTTATGGTTAATAGTGTTTGACATGTATGTATGTCCGTCCCTATGTTCCTTCGTAACTACTAAATAGCTGAACCGATTTTGATGAGTGCTATACCGTTACGTTAATTTTAATTGCCTCGCGCAATCACTGGGTATATTAATATAAAATAAAAATGGCAGATTTTGGCCAATTATCCGTAAGGTTTTCAAACTGTTTAATTTTGGTTTTGTTGTCTGTCCACTTCTTATTTGCATGTGTTTATCTCTTATAATTGGGTCACCATTTGTTTGTTATTATTTCTTTATATTTTTGAATAAAAAAGTTGTTTAAAAAGCACTACTGCGGTAATGTAAAGTAAATATGTATATTCCTAAAATAATACTAATATAAGCACCGCCCATAGCTTACCATACATACATTATTAATATTACTATCATGCAGCTATTTTATATTATTCTTGTTTGCCTAGCATTGCTTTCGGCGAACAAAATAAGTAGCTATAGCATATCACTAAAATGCGAAAAAGTGTAATGCTGGCGTGGCAAAGTCTTAACATACAAAAGCAGCTAACCGGCGATTAACAACGTTCGTTTGAAACTACAGGTTTAACGTTTATTCAATGTACTTATTTGACAAATTTGTTTGCACAGCGTCACCAGAAGAATGGGTGTATGTGTGTGTGTGAATGGGAATGAAATATAGTATCTTCATGTTGTCATTTATTAATACATGTTATTTTGTAACAAATCAAAAGTATATAAATAATAGAAAGGGCACTTTTGTATGAAATAAAGTTCCGGAAAAATGCGCTTCTAACTCGCGCATCATACAGATAATTCTGGATTAAAGAGAATCTTTCATTGAGGATCTCCAACAGTAAATGTAAAATTGTAATCGCGTTGTTTTATGTGATATAACCACAAATTATTTTCTGTATTTTCTGAGTACTTGTGCTGTGCGACTTGTAACTTCTTGCCAAATTTTATGTTTGTGGGGGAATACCCTATAGATTTGTTTAAAGTATTGAAATATCCGGCATAAATGGTATTTGACGTATTTTTATATATTTCGTTGGTTGAGAGCCATCTACGCTCGCTGATTTGTGTGGTAAGCTTGATGAAGCCATCAGGCTAACAATTATTGTCCTTTCAAAAAAAAATCGCTCATAGAAGTGAAAAGTTGTTTCACATGTGAACGTCTACGTCTTGCGTACAATTTTTTTTTATCCAACAGGTCAGAGTGTATGGCATGTCACCAGATGTCGGCCTTCTATCCTTCCCCGATATAAAGGAACATGGCAAAAGTCCTTTCAGTAAAAAACTGAAAAATCTTATGGATCTAGAAGCTAGAAAACTCATAGCCAACGCGTATTTTAGGACCGAAGATATTCTGAGAAAAAATCAGGAAAAGTTGAAAAAGGTTGGTTTTAAAATATTTTCATGACTAGGATGATTTTGGTAGTATGTCTGCTATCTTTTTATGACTATACAAGTTTTAAAGATAGCGTTATATATGGCATAGAGAGAGACGTAAGATTACTCATGTTCCTGGGAACAACTAGACAATGTCAAGGATATTATTTTATTTTGCAGTGGATAAATGTTCACTACGACCCAGAGCAGATTGCTGGATTTTACTTTCATATTTAGAAAATATCATCATTCACAAAAGACGAAATCTCAATGTTTATCTGTCAAAATATGTATCTATCTATCTTTATCTATACTAATAATATAGTATATTATTATTTTCTCTGGGCTAATAATAAAGCTGAAGAGTTTTTTTTGTGTGAACGCGCTAATCTCCGGAGTTACTGGTCCGATTCGAAAAATTATTTCACTAATAGAAAGCTACATTATCCCCGAGGGTTATAGGCTTCTATCCTAGGAACGCGAGTGAAGCCGCGGGGAACAGCCAATAATGTATGAAAGAAGAAACTGAGCGACAATCGTGCCCCTGATATCCTCGCGATGTTTTCCATTACATAAAAAAACTGGTTAATTTGTCCTTCATATTTATTATTATAAAAGCGAAAGTGAGTTTGTTTGTTACCTTTTCACGCCTTAACCACTGAACCGATTGCAATAAAATTTGACACGATAAATGGCTTAATGATATGGAGAACGACATAGGCTACTTTTTAACCGACTTCAAAAAAAGGAGGGGGTTCCCAAGTCGGTTGTATGAATTTTTTTAAATGTTTGTTCACGCATGACATTGTTATGTGAACTTGTGCACTGATTTTATTTTGTTTTGTGTTGGATTCAGTATAGCTCTAAGGTAGTCCCATTTCAATTTTATTGTTTTAGTATTTTTGTTAAAAGTAAAACCGCGGGGTCAGCTAGTACTATTATAAATATGAAAGTTTGTTAGGATGCGAAAATCTCTGTTAATCTTTCACGCAAAAATTACTGAACGGAGATCATACACTGGAATAACGTATAAGGTATTTTTTATCCCGGAACGGAGATGGAACCGCGGGGGCAGTTAGTAATATAATGTAGATGAAGTCAAAACCTAACAACAAAAAATTATTAAAAAAAAATTGTTTGTGTTTTTGATAAAAAATACATAAAAATTTTAGTTGGCTGAAGAATTGTTGATAAAAGAAACTCTCAATTTCAACGAAGTCCAGGGAATACTCGGTCCACCGCCTTTCAAAGGCAAGAAGTTCATCGACCCTGTAGAGTTTGAAAATAATTTGAAGAATTTGGAATCAGCTGCAATGACGGAGGAAAATAAAACACCGGGCGCCCCATCGGAAAAGCCCGAGCCACAACCTGGTGTATGAAATAAAAATGTGTATTTGTTGTAAGTTGTATTTAAACTAGTTTTATTAAATCATATTCAGTAATAAGTTTTCGATTCTTTCATCAGACTTTATTATCTATCATGCTAGTAGCAGTTAGCACACTGCTACTATGTTTACAGTGGTTACAATGGAAATAGTTCTAAGCCGTAAGCGAAATACTTTCAAATCAAAGCGAACAATTCTGTCACATTGCGAATAATATTCAGATAGGTCCTAGTCATATTTCTTTTCCAGGCTGACGCAGTAGAACATGATTCGAAGTGACACTCTTAAATCCATGTGCAATGACGATGTATGCCTGTTTGAGTCGTCAGATTGCGAGCAAGCATGAATCGTGGTTATCAACCACTAGGTTGTGATTTACTATATCGAATTGCTTATATTTTCCAATTTCATATTTCTATTCGTAATGAGGCGGTCGATTGAAACGCGTTCGGGGTGAATTAAGATCAACTAACACAGCAAATTTTTATAACGCATTTTTTATGTTTGTGACGTAATGTAGCTACAGGACACGCTGCTTATTATAACAGGAGTAGGTACAGATAGCTGTGCCTACCTGATACCGAGCTGTCGCTGAGCGAACACTTGACTAGGGATACTTTTTGAAGCGAAGGGGGTTGAACACATGGATGAGGGCTAATTAAAAAAAAACCGGCCAAGTGCGTGTCAGGCCACGCATAGGGTTCCGTAGTCACCCATAATGGCACGTGGAATTAGAAGATCGTGTCCAATAGATAAACTATTATGTTATAATCGTCTTAGCAACCTCTCAATGTTTTTAAAAAAACCTATCTAATCATCCCCACTTTACATGTAGGTTATTATTATTATGCTAGCTATTTTGTGCAAAATTGCCGTACATCATTTCGCTCGTTGCACGACCAGTCGTGCACTACTTCACTCTCTCGAGCGCATCTTTAGGTGTCTTGTCGATTATTTAGGTGTAAAAAAACGTTATAAAATAAAACTGAAGGTACGAACATGACCCGAGACCCGTACGTACGAGAACGTACCCGAAAAGAGTACGAATTTCGTATCTTTGAGTTGGGCAGTTGTCCCACTGCGAACGATGAGCGAGAAGAGCTAGAAACGAGTTGGCGAGCAACAAGAAGCGAGTGAGTAGTTCCGATAGTTTTGTCGCTGAGCTATTAACGAGTGTGCGAGTGCGACGGGAGATTACTCGCACCACACGCTCGAGGCGGTACTCAGATCCGCGCTCTAAGTAGAAATGACCGCTGGTTGGTCTCTCGTCGCTGACCGCCAAGCGACCATCGCTGAGCAAGTATCCGCTGAGCGAGTATTATCTGTGATAGCTCTTGTCGCTCCGCGACAAACTAGTGGAGCGGGTCATCGCCGTCAGTGTAAACAGTCTGCGATCAATTATTAATATGTATATAAATCTCTTGTTTACACGGAATGAATATCTATTGTACGTTTCTTGAGCGAGAAAGCAGATAGATAGCTTCCTATCGCTTCCTCACCGGCGGTGGGACAACTATAGCTTGAATAGCTACGCAATTTTTTTTAATTGCATCGCATTGCAGTGCCATTAGAACGTACAACTTTATTTGAATCGACAATCGATTCGATATTGCACGCATTGCGTCGCGTCATGAGTAAGGTCCCTAAGTGTTAGGAGTTTTAGTGCGTAACTGAGCCTTTTGTACAGAGGTACTAATTCTTAATCTGTGCCTGTAATTACAATATATAAATCCGTGAACATACGAGTAAAATGAAAATTATGTGTTAATTCAGTAAAACTTTATTCAGAATCAATAAGGAGACACAAAGAATAGACATCGATCATTTTCATAGTGGAAAGTACTTTTAACATTCTTTAAACTGACATTATTATAGAAGGTCTACACACTGCACAATTAGATATTTAAAAACTAATTATTCACATTATTATATGTATGACGTAGCTATTTATGATATTTATATTCAAGTACATACCTACTTAATATCAAGTAAATGACAGTCTTCTTAAATTTAAAATACAGTAAATTCGAAGATATTTTATATCGAGATGGACAAAGAACTCTTTCATTTTCAAAATAAAAAGGTAACGCTGAAAAATATAAGAACAGTATAAATCCCTACTTATGCGAAACTGTGTTTGGATTTTTCTTTTTTCACGGAGCATCTACTATTTTATGAATGCGGGTGAGAGCTCATACACACGAGCGGCATGTTACCAACGGCAGAGGTAACTGCAGCCGTCGACCTTTCAGTTTCGAATATCAGCGGCACTCGTCGTCAGCAACCATCGACGTCTGTAGTTACCTGTGCTGTTGGCAACATGCCGTCCGTGTTTAAGAACGCTTACACGCAATAGCAACAACGCTTGTAAAAAAATATACAAAAATTGGGTTTAATTAAAATTAAAAAGCGAAATTAAAAAAACATTAATTAGAATAATATTTAAGTACAATATCCGTTTTCGTGGCACGGTTATACTTTTCGGTTATATTTCCTTATTGATTTTCATTGAACCAACTTTTATCGTTGGTATTAAAAAGTTGGTTTCAAGATTGGATGTGCATTTCACAGGCGCGTTTTATCACGGGCAAACAATATTGAGACTAAACTTTATTATGGTTCAAGCTCTCAACTATGAACATTGAAAGCCAAGTTGACACCCGTAAAACTACGATTACAACAACAACTTGTGCCAAGTCTTCTCGAGTTTTATTTTCGAAGTAATTGAGGGATTACATTTGCTCTGATGTAATTGTAATTCATTAGTATCATTACTACATTGCAAATAATTTAAACGTGTTAGTATTAATTAAGAATTAACATCAATGTTATTTGTCATATATTTTAATATTTCACTTCAGAAACGCTGCGATTAGTGGAAATATAATATTTAACATATTTATTTATATGGCAAAAGAAAAGAATTTCGGATTGGTCAACTACACACATAAAATATGGTAAATGTAGTCTATCTCTATGGCGGCTATTCAAAGTCTCAGATAATAAATTGTGTCAACTAGGCCTATAAATTATGACTCGCAAAACGTGTTCATTTAGGCAGGCATACCTATACGTTACTTTGATTGACGCATGGTTAAAATTATGTCGTAATACCATCATATTTACGAAGCCGCCAGACACGACATCAACAGTATATCTGTTACTAAATATTCAATTATATACCTATTTGAATATAATGATATTGCTTCACCAGTTTTTTCATATCGATAATTTTGCGAAATCTCGAAATATGTCGCAATCGCGGATATAATGTAGTATGTAATGTGATGCTACAGCGACATATCAATTTTAAATAAATGTAACGTTATTAATTTGTTAACTATACCTAGATAAATTATGTTCAAGGTCAAGAGGCTTTATTGGTTAGTACAAGATTAGTTTATAAATTTTGAGTACTCGTAAATTAACAACATAATAATTATAATTAAAAGATCGAATAGTCCAAAAAAGTATCCTACCCCGGATCTATAAGGCATTGCAGTGCTAAAACTTAACTCTCTGGAAAATTATTAAATAAACTGAGATATAAAAAGTACTGGGCAGCATTTTAGATCACCAGGACAATAAATAAAAATGTACCTCACTATGTATATTTCTTATTTGCTAATATTTTTGTTGTTAACTTAGAAATCCAATACTATTTAGGCTTGTGTTTAGCAACATCGAGCCCGTGCTTAAATATTGACCACCAGCCTATCCGGGGATGTGTTTATATTACAACCAATATAGTCTACAAAGATAAAATATGTAAATTTTTTATAATTAATTTTTTTATCATCATATATATATATGTATATTATGTATAAATATCAATATTGATTTGCCTATGTATATACTGTAGCTCAGGATATTTACGACATGTATTTAACATTTAGTTAAGGTATGGGATATAAGCATCACATAATCATTATGTCGAATAAAACATACACCTTCCTGACTCTAGATAAATGCCTTTTATATTTCGACATTAATAATAAAGAAACTGATTGTATACATGTTTTTGTATGTCCTTAGATAAAATACTTATTATTAAATTCACATAAATAGGGACTTTTAAAACTATTGTACTTACACCATATACGGGTATTTTCATTAACATGTATTTATTTATGAAACATTATGTTTTGACATCATAACCTGCATGGCGTCATTTTGTAACTAATAAAACATAATAATGCATTATCAGTAATTTATAGCTAAGGCTATATAAAATTCACTCACTTTTATATATTATAATTTACGTTTCTGTGCTGACTAATCAATAGGGATAGTCGTGAATCTAAAATATAGAAATAAGACAAACTGTTCTGGGACAAGGCTAAAATTCATAAATAATGCGGTATATAGAATAGGCAAGATATTTTAATGTATGTTTAATACAAGCATTTCTTAAGACCCTACAATATATATTTAACAATAAGTTTTAACTGTAGACCTGCCAGTATATTTTTTGCAAGCTAAGAAAAAACGTCAAAACAGGGTTTAAAAATAACATCATTTTACATTTTTGGTGTATCGATGTTGCAGTTAAGTTATGATTGTCGACAGAATTCTTAATGAAGACATGAAAGACAACAAAATGATCTACTAATATATTAATTGTGCTGTTGAAAATCCAATTTATAAATAGTATATATTTTTTAGAATTAATAATACTATGAGACGACATCATTGAGCATATGGTTCCATTTACTAATAATAAAAAAATATTAGATACGCTTAAAAAAATATTAAAACAACATTCTTAAATCAGATGAAATATTGTTCCCGTTTAAAGCAATAGGCGTATCTGGCAAGTAGGACGGTATATCAGACTTACAACCTGACTGAAGTGAGCTTGGTAGGTAAATTTACTCATTTGCATCGTAATCAAGCGGAACAGATACGAGCGATTTTTAAATATATTTTTCAACGCAAGTAGAAGAAGATGATGCGTCTCTTTGAGTTTTAATAATTACGTTTAGAACAGTTTATTTAAGCGTTAGGTGAAATTTTGGTTGGCTGAAATTTACAGACTACACAGACGCATCACCTGAATTTATTTCTACTGAATAAATGCACCTATTACTTTTACATTTTCATTGTTGTTATTATATTGTATCAAGGTCTTCACATATCCATAATCCATTCAAGTTATGTACACATTTAAATTGTTATTTTGCCCAATACCTACTCAATACGCTTTCAGCTAAATGGGTTTATTTTATCTACTAAATATTACGTTAAGCATTTAAAAAATAATCTATACATTTATGTATGGTCTTCGTGAAATAAAGTAACTGATAAGGTTGCTATATAATAAACATATCAAACACTTATTAATAAATTAAATTAGATATATCCGAGACGTTTACCAACGGAGGCGTCATTTATCAGAGTGCTATTAAGAAACTGTTTAAATTTGCTTGGAATTAATTTTTCAAGTGGGCGTGCTAGACCAAATCCTAAAGAATAGGGAATAGAGAAAAATGTTGAAAGGAGTCTCGAGGCCGGTTTTGATAAATACTAAAACTTTTTCATTTAACATTACTTTCCAGAAATTGATCATTATAAGCGACACTATGAGATGTACCAATAATACTCGTAGAGGACGATTTTTTTTCAAATAAAGGAAAATAACTTTTTTGGAAATCCAAGTACCTAAGTATAATGTTTTAGATTTTATCAAAATTGGCTCCAAGACACCTTCTTCTTTTCTCTATTCCCTATACTTTAGGATTCGGCCTACCACGCCAACTTGAAAAATTCACCTGTGTATGTCGCAGTGAGATGGTTGTAGCCGTTATAAGATAATTAATTTACTAGACCGTGCTAGTATCATTGATTATATTCCTAATATATTACTATATCACGGCATACAGCTATCTTACAGCGACATTATAGTCAAAATATTGTATGTATCATAATTCAAAATTATAGAAAAAAATGTTTACCATTATTAATAACTTATTTTTATTAATGCGTATTTCCAAGACTAAATTACAACAACCTTAAAACGAATACCAATATTGTATACACTAGAGGCCACATAATTATTTTTGTGACGTCCGACTAAAATAATATCAATCACTTTTTCTCCGTGTACTTACGTAAGTGTTTATAATAATGGAGGTGAATTTTTGGGGTGGGTTGCGGATAGTCGTTATACGATCGCGGCAAATGAAGATCACGATTATTATTATTTTTTTTTATACTACTATGGTAGCAAGCAAGCATACGGCTCACCTGATGGTAAGTGGTTACCGTCGCCTATCGCCATTTGCAATACCAGAGATATTGCCAATGTGTTGCTGACCTGTTACTCGGTATTGTAATACCGAGAAGGCAAACTGGCTCTCAAGTGCAATTGCCGGAACACACCGGTAGGTGCTTGGCGACAAATTTTCAACTTGAGGGTGGTAGCCAGCCAGGCGGGAACTACAAAGTACCCTACCACCGTGCTATGGTTTCCTCACAATGTTTTCCTTCACCGAAAGCTCAAGCTCATTGTAGGATTCGAACCCACGACCTTCGTCGCGGCATCCGACGTCACTACCACTGAGCTATCATCGCCTTATTTATCTAATGAAATTAATTGTTCATCAAAACGGTAACCGAGTAGGTCAAGTTCTAATGATGACGAACATCATGTTTAATATGTAACTTAAATTATAGATTATCAATCAGAGATCCAGCTCTAATAAATAAATAAATTCGATTAACTTTATGATAAAGCTCCTATATCTTTGTGACATTATTTACAATGAACATACTTATGACAACTTAATTATTATAATAGTTTCTTCTGATTTTATGTAAGAAATTAAAACAAAATATGCAAATAAGTGACCTCTAGTGTAACCAGCAATAAGTTGGTAAGAATGAGACACGAAATAGCACTATTATAGATACTGAGAATAAGTAATAGTTATTTCGATTTATCACCTTCCACATCAAGCCTACTCCGGCATTATGACTTTCGTAAAATATCGACCACAACTAGATTTATTTTCTAGCTTACACTGGTACTTATATATTTGAGAATCATCGCTCTTGACTTGACAGATGATACTATTTATCGCTGGTAAATTTTGGCCATGCCGCAGTCGATGTGCTTAGATGTCATACGTATTCTATTGACATATAGGTACAGTAAGCGCGCGATCTGAGGCAGTTGGGGTGTGAGGTGTGGCACTGGCGTATCTGCCCCCGCCTCCCCGTTGAATCACCTCGCCTCGCCCGCCGTAGTGCTGTGCTGATCTTCATGTCTCTTGCTCGCTCGCGTATCGATAGCGTTATAATCAAGTTGTGTACCTACTCGTGTATTCATTGTTTTAAAAATGACTGCTAACTAGGGTGTACCGTCCCCTGTCTCCACCTTGTTCCTCCATAAAGGTATTAGCGAATCTATTAGTATAATATATAAACATGCGGCCTGCGGTGTGGTTTTTGCGATACCGCTACGATCTACAGTAACATTGTAATTTCATGACAGTAATGTAATACTGAATGTCATTAATGTACAATAAAAATTACACAATGTACAATACACATAATCAGGCTCAAAAAAGCATTCCTCATTCATTACAACCACAAAAAAATATAAAGTAGGTACTTAAAACACTATGACTATTTCAAACACTAAAATTTACTGATTATGAGACTCTAATCCTTTATCGTGATTATATTTCCAACCAGTGGAGTTTTTAAATCGCCTGAGTTTTTTTGGTATCAAAAGTGATAATATTTATGATCAATAAATTAGATGAAATAAAAAAATTGTTTTTGAAAAATATTAAAACCTATGTTAAAATTATAATATGTTTCATAGTTTAAGCCATGGAATTTAAAATTTTATAGAATAGTATAAGTTATTTTTCTCAATACTCCAGTACATATGGCTCAATTTTGAACGATGTTCTCTTGTACGATACGGTCTAGTAATCTAGTAGTAGTAACTAAAAGCTTCTTCTTTGAGGCTTAAACTATGAGACAAAATCTCCAATTATTCATAATAAATTACAGTTAACTTAAACAAAAAAATATCATGTTAGAAATAATTTGTACTCAGGTGTTAAAAATTTAAAATGAACATGATTTGATGACGATATTGCAAGACACGGACTAGATAATTTAGAGTACAATACAAAAAAATGCCAGGTAATAAACATTTTGTATATATACCAAAGGTTTTTTTTGGCACCGAGTTCTCATATCTATGAAACTTAACACACGTTTCGTATTGATCGTTTATACATCATATAAAGGTGACTTGCCTTACAAATACTATTTCACTAAAATACCGTTTAAATGTTGTGTTTATTGATGCGGTCAAGTACTTAAATAGTATTTCAGTTAAATATGTAGCGATTTATAAGTAAGATGGTTATTGGTCATTAACATGAGACTACCTTTTAAATAGTATATTCGTACAGGCTCGGCGCACACTTGCATTGCTTTACTCGCTGCTTCGACGAGATTCCAGATTGTTTGTATTGTATTACTAGGAGCGCAATTGAAGTTTAAAGTGACTAAATATTACTTCAATATTCGACAGTAATACCTATTGACAAACCTTAGGTGCCTAGTTCTTTAAAAGATAACCTGGACTATATTTTCATGAATGTTATGATTCCATATATTATCTAGTTTTGTCACTGGTCTCCATAATATATTTGGACGAACACGACCGAAAATCTATGTACAGATTTTATCCTTTATTTAGATACTAGAAGAGCATATCGCAAAAGGATTCAGATACATACATATATTTATCGCATGTGACCATTTAACTTTGCAAAATCTTTTTACAAAAAATTTATATCATGTAAATGTATATGATTAGATTTTCGATCGTATTTTTACTTAATTAAAGATTTTATAAGGTCTTACATTGAGTGTTCTTAAATTTAACATTAATAACAATTGTTTCGTCACAGATACTTATTCATTGGACGAAAAAATAAAGAATTCATGAAATGTTCACCGTCTAACGAACTCCGGTGGGTGTTGCTTGTTATGTATTTGAGCATGTTTAGCCTCGTAAGGTTTCAGAGTCTAATTTGAAAACGACGTCACCATCACTTCAGTGGGAGCTAATACCTGAAAATAATATTTATTACATTAAAACCTGCTGAAAAGATTTCTCTTCAAGTTGAACTTGAATCTATAATAGATAATTTCTATATTTTATGTGGCTCGTGTCAATATGACATAATTTAACATAATTACGGAACACGTTATGACGATTCAAAATACATATATGTATGAGTCAAAAACAAATAACATTTATGACAAGTCGACCAATAATGAGAGGTCAACTAAATAATATTGTAATTAACTGGACACGGAATGCTTAATACGTGGCTTTGACTTGATTTTAACAATTTAAGTAACGTAATTTATGTAGAATTTATGAATAAATCAAGTTCGTCATAGTCACAGTCAATCTGAACAAGCCAATCTGGCTCACTCAGTTATGTGCATTGTACAGTTAGCAAGCAATATTAGTAGCTGAACATATAAAAATTACAAAACGAGGTATACACTATAATTACTCATGATATGGAAAGATAAAGTAAACAAGTGTTTTATAAATATATGTGTATACCTACCATATATTTCAACATCATGGATCAGACTTTTTGATTTCTATCTGTTCAGCTACTTTATCTTGCTGACCGTAAGAACATACAGGCGTCTTAATACCCACAATATAATATCTAGATAACTCACAACGACGAATAAACAAAAAACAAAATCTGGAGTACTGATTGTTGAAGAAGCGACAGTTAACTTTGTGTGCTAGTGTACTACTGAAAAGAATAGATTAAATAAAAGTAAAAAAAGCCGTTTACAGCCATCAATGCACCTGTTATCACCTCAACGGGTAGTGAGCTCCTTCGAGGCATTTGTAGAAGAGAGTCATGGATGCTATGCGTCGCTCTCGCCAGCCACTGTTGGCATGACGTTATGGGGTTTTGCCTCCTTCGGCCGCCGTTCACGCTGTGCCACCGAGTACCTGCAGCAGCCAAACTTCGAACTTCAGTAAGATCGAATGGTGCCGGCTCGGAGCCTCTACGGCGGGTGCAGCATTCTTTGCCAGACACGGTCCGTCGAAGAAACTGCGGTATGGCCGTTACTTCGCGAACTTTCGATTCTTGGGATGCTGTGAATAAGTATAGTTTATTTAAATTACCCCACCACTGGTACACGAGCCTCTTTATTGATGAATATTCAAGGGTTTTAAACATTTTTTTTTTAACATTGAACTGTAGTAGGTAATATCATGAATAATCATGGCAGGATTTGCACACCTCCACGTGGGATGTCATTTTTATTCTTATATAAGAATACACGTAAATGTTTTATTTTAAATCCAGGAATAAAATGTGTTCTGTATATAACACAATCGAAACGAGACCAAAAACTGCTACATATTGTTATTATATAATGCATGTGGATACCTATAACATATTTAATATACAATGTAATCTCAATATTGGAAGACACACATTAATGGATAAATGTAGGTATAATAATAATATCTCGGATCTTGCAAAGTTTTTTAGTCATTATAAAATAAGTCATTTTTAACTTACTGAATGTGATGATGCCGTCGCTGGGCATTGATTTTCGCCGCCTATGTAACTGATCCGAAGACAAAGAGCTTAGCTGTACCGCTGACAGATTGTCCCGAAGTTGGTTTCCAGCTATACTCGAATCCCTGCTATTGCTACCGGTCTCCCGTAGCGGCGTCGACGGGTTTCTATTCTCTTTCTCTAAATTACGCGAACACTCGGCTACGTCTACATTATTATTTTCAGAAGCTTCGTTATCAGTCTTATCAGTGTCATTTCTCCTGAAAAAATTATAAAATTTACTCTCCCTACGGACAGCTTCGCATTTGGCAGCCACTTCGGTGCTGGTGTAACTGCAGATAGCGTCCTCGTTGCTGGTGTACAGGGGTCGCACGGCGAGGGTGTGGGCGCTAGCTACAGTCTCCATCGGTGGGAACGTCTGCTGGCGAATCAGTTTCCACGAGCCCCCATCTTTAATCACGGTATTAAGCCGCGTCGCTTGCACTGGCGTCGTAATTGATGTTATAGATGACTCCGGCAACAACTTCTCACTGCTGAGAATCTTCTCGACTGGAGCGTGTTTACGTTCGCACTGTGCACTAACGCTCAGTTGTGAGTGCAAAGAATGTTCGCTGCCCATTGGGCTGCCGTTTCCACGGCTGTTGGCCACCGCTAAGGACACTCGACTCTTATCTCGATTTTTGAATTTGGAGTCTTGGAATACGTTCAGAGGTACGGATAAACGTCGGAAGTGTTCTCGTAAGCCAATAGGTTTTGTCGGATTCAGGGAACTCCTGCGTGGTGGTAGGAGTAGTTCAGAGCTATTGGATATGTTGGTGCCGGATAAAGTATCCAAGTCCGCATCTGTTATATCAGCTTCTGAGATTTCAGTTCGAGTCTCTTCAGCCGTTTCCTGCGCTACCAGCGATTCCCATTTCTTTTGATTATATAGAAGATTTTCGAGCATTTGTGCTGACAGATCGTTTTGTAGGAACCGGTGCCATTCGCTTATGAGAGGTGTGACGACAAATCTGAAGAAACCTGGAAATATATGTTTTGAAATGTTAGGTAATGTATGGAATATTATATTAATGAGGGTTCCCTACCCTACCTCAAAAAGGAAATTGGAAATCTTATTTCACTTCACTTGGTTGTCCGGCTTGTCTGTCAGCCCGTCAGTCTGTTTGTCTGCCCGTGTGTCAAGACCCCTTTATTCAGGAACGTTCGTTGAATTTACATTTTGTAGTTGGAGATACTCAATTTGAGATTGTCCTTCAATCCGATTTATCTGTAGGTACGGAACCCTTGGTGCCCGAGTCTAACTCGCACTTGTCTGGTTTTCTTTTACATAACATCTTTATCATAGACATGATTGGATCTCACCTGTTTGTATTTTAGGTATGGTCGTAGTGTGTCTGTCACAGAGAGCTGTCACCGGCAGATTGAGTTTCCTCTCGTAGTCGCCCTGGCGGAAGAACTCCTCGCAGACCTTGAGGCTCCACTTCCTGCTGATCTCCCAGGGTCGACAAGGGTTCGATATATCAGCACACTTGAGCGCAATCTGAAGAACCAGGTGTCTATGGTCGCGCCTGGTCATGTCTAAGGTGTTTTTGTCTAAATGACCCTAGAAAAACAAAAGCAAAACGTTAATTTTATGTTGTTGGTATGGTAGGTATGTTATTCGTATCCTACTAATATTATAAAGTTTGTGAGTATGGATGTATGTTTGTTACTCTTTCACGTAAAAGCTACTGAACGGATTTGGATGAAATTTGGCATATAGATAGATCATACCCTGGAATAACATACAGGCTACTTTTTAGTTAGCTTAGCGGGTGAAACCGCGGGGCGGAAGCTAGTTATTTAATAAAATAACCAATCGGTTCATCACCGGATCTGTATCGAGTTCACTCGCACCCAATAAAATTTAAATTCAATATGAAAAAGACTACACGAAGAATTTGCTTCAACCATATTTAGTTGATTTGTTAAGTACCTTATTAACTGTCATTTAGTAAGCAGCCTATGTACGTTGCAGTGAATTCAAACACCTGTTGCTCGTGAATGCGACAGGTTGTCGTCACATAGTTGTTTCACAAAGGTATCTAAAGGTAACTTTATGCTAGATATATGCTATGTATTTATTTTCATTCTATATCGACCGGTTTTTTAATGGTATTCAGGTCAACCCAAGGAAATCGCATTGCCGTAAACCTACATTAATTGCTGATTTCGTAACCAATTAATGTAGGTACCTACTATAATATCATCTTTATGGGGAAGATAAGCATTCTTTTAATTATACACGAATATTCGTAAAGAGTCGTCTATTCATAATATTTCAGTTAAGGCGACTATTATGTGAGAGATGATGGTTCTAAATAAAGGTTTTCTCTGCATTTCTTTATTGCAAGAGATTGGTCAAAAATATATGTTAAACTAGAAAACATACCGAAGAACTGTTTCGTTAAGAAACTGAAATTCCTATTAGTACCGTCAGAAAAAAGTCCGATTCGTAGTGCAGACTATGAAACAACGTAATACCATCGCTTCGGAACAGTCCCGTATGAGGAGAAGAAGCGACGCAAGAAACTCCTCATGGGCCCGATAGATTTATTGTTGCAATTTGACAAATAATCACTTCAACTACACGTACAGACTCACATTAAGGTAGAATTCAGTATCAATTGAAACAACAGTTACACCGACCTGTGTACAACTCGAGAGCTCGTGATAAAGTGTTCCATCCGCCCGTAATGATCTTACCCACATTAACTTGTATCATAAACTATCATTCAGTCATGGGTTATTCATTCACCGCAAGTGTTGCCACCATTTCAACAGATACCTCCACCATGATAATAAATTGAGCCAATCGAGTCGGACAAACAACCCTACTCTCCGACATATATTTAGAAATTACAACAGGTAAAGTTTAGATTCCTTGACTAACCGCTATTATTCGATATTCGCCTTATTCACTTCATTACACCGATTTTATAGTCTGTCAGTTGCATCAACTGAGATTCACGTACCAATAATAGTTGAAAATGATATATATACAGTGCGACAAGGATGTTTTGGCCGTTAAATGATATCGGCAGGTGGGCGCTCTTGAACTTTTAATTTAATAATATGCCGAAAGTAATAAGTGGAGTCAGAGAGATCGTGTTAAATAAAAAGCAAAAACACACCATACAAAAATGATAAACGGACAGAGCGAACTCTCAAAAAGTGATCTTCACAAGGTAGCGGCGTTAGTTCCGATTTTAGCCACGAGCCAAAACATCCTTGTCGCACTGAAGGTAACTAGGTATTACAAACGTCAGATGGGTTACTTACTTCACGAACAGTTACCTGCCTACCTACGTAAATGTCACTGGTTGACGTCATTTTGTAGGAAGTACTACTTTTCTACTGACACACACAAGCGGAGCGGATTCCCTTAAATAAATATTAATTTTAAAGTTTGAAAAGCTGAAGGAATCAGAAATATCTTTATTAAATCAAACTAAAGTTTTATTTGACTCCGATTGACAAGTTTATAACATTTTTAACTATTGTTATTTCTAAAATATCGTATATAAATACTTTGATTATTTTGGATATTAATTTAATTTAGAATATTTTTTGTAATTTTTTCTCAAAATATTCGTAATTAATTAATTAGATCTAATGATTTGAACATTAGTAAACACATCTTTTATGTTTTTCAACAACAAAATTTTCAATCATGTTTTATATTTCGAATTGTATTGTAAAATTTTGTTTTATACATAGTATAAAACAAAGTCGCTTCCCGCTGTCTGTCTGTCCCTTTGTATGCTTAGATCTTTAAAACTACGCAACGGATTTTGATGCGGTTTTTTTTAATAGATAGAGTGATTCAAGAGGATGGCCGAGAAATTCAAAGATTTGTACACCAGTGCGAAGCTGGAGCGGGTCGCTAGTTATCTAATAAAAATAACAGTAGAACATATAAGCAACTATCTATGATTGTTGATTGAGATGTTTAACTAAATTATAATCTTTATAAAGATGGTTTTAATCTATTTTTAGAATAAAACTAACAAACCAACTATACCTAAGATTGAATACATACAATTTTAGGCAGTGGTTAATTGTCGGTACTTTGCAACAGTCGGTAACAATGAAAACGTTCGCTTAAAATAGGTATCTGTCATTGAATTAAAAAACCAATAAGCTTTTAAAAAATAAGTCACATGACGGTATGCCTGACTTCGTACATTTGATTTTTGATATTGGAAAATCTGTCACTGTGGCAACCGAAAACCGTTGGTAATTTTGACGAATGGATGAAACAATCCAATTTGTGAATGACGAACGTCAAAATGTAACGAATCCTCCGATGCAACCGCCCGTTGACTGATTCAATGTATCGGTTAACGTTAAATACGTTGTAAAATTTTGACATTGACGTACGGTATTTAACGACCGTTAAACACAATGTTTTGTTTCACCAAATATAGAAGAAAGCGACAGTTAAGGCCAACTCAAACATTTATTCGTCGACAATGCCAGTACTAGATACAATACAGCTCTTAATCTTTCTAATAAAACAAATGAAAATTATGTAAGAAATAGAATATGTTTGTCGCCCGTATTTATTCATTATTCACCTTAGAGATTATTTCGAAGTATTTGTCACAGTACCATAGTGAAAGCCGTTAGTTCATAATATATTAGCGAAATTGTAAACTGTAACATACTGCTTACAGTATAACGTAATAATTTACGATAGTCGATTTATCCATGTCAAACCGTTAAACTATGAACTGGCACCATACTTTAGTTCACAGTTTATCGCCAGTTTGCAATTATGCGAGATATTTTGTGAACTGACCGCGCTCACAATGATACGGTGACATATATAAAAATAGCATAGACAGCCTGAATTTTTTTTTTTTTGAATAAAATTACAGTATGATTTTTTAAATACAAGACACGGACACTTATAGTTATACCAAATTATCCCGAATGGTTGTCGTTCCGTATCGAGACGCCAATATTAGAGTAGCATAAACCACTTTCAGTTTTGTTGTACAAAATGCCATCCTGGGTCGTAAAATCTGGCAAAAATAATTCTACAACATAAAAAAACTTGACGAAAGACTTTTCAATAAGAATGTATTTTCTCGTATATTTATTTCTTTGACATTTTAATAAATCGATGAACAATACCCATATTATATTTATACTCGTACAAACTACAATCATAAAGCACATTTGATGTAGGTATGTTATGTAAAAAGCACTTTTAATTGTCAAATATTAATAAATATATCAACATTCATTTATGTCGTGTCGATATATTACATCACTTATCTTTACACTTGATTCGAACCAATTCATACATGATTGGATAAATTAAGATAATAATTGGCGTTTCATTTCGATATTGATTTTCTATGACAGTGAATTTCATGTTACTCGTATTTTATGAACAGGTAAATTTCATTTTAAAATTGAATATAGTGAATACAGGCATTAAAATATTAATTGGGACAATTATTATTATTGGTTATGATGAAATTAATAATTAGTGACGGACGTAAAATTGATTTGACTGTGGATAGGAATTTGAAATTTCGAGACATGATTTGAGCACATCGATACTTGGCAACATTATTACTGTGAGTATATTTTTATTCAGAACATAACAATAACCTTAGTTGGTAAACCTGTCTAGATATAGCGGCTACAATCGCAACAAAAAAAGCGCGCTGCGTCACATAGGCATGCTGATTGATACCAGTTCATGAATATTTCCCATAAATGTAGGGGAAAAATATATTGTGAAGCATATTCGGCACAGAATTTGATAGAATACGTGTTTATAGCACAATGACAGTGTCACCACTGAGCGGGATTTTTTCTCTGTCATCAAGTCTCTATCTATACAGGTTTAGGTATTATCTAAGACAATAACATATAAAAATGTGAAAAACTTGAAACTATGTAGGTATATCAGTAGCAATAGCGTCACTAGATGAAATAAACTACTTAATGAAGATTATATTTTATCCTATGAATTATATAAATAGCTAACTATTATTTATTGAGTAACTAGCCCCGGCTTCGCACGGGTGAAATTTATATACACAAATATTTTTAGTGGAAATTTACGTCACGTCATGAAGTCTAATAAAAAGGGGATTTAAAAGCGGTTTATCTCCTATACAGATACTTATTTAAAATTATACAATATACCTATGTATGACATTCTCAAGACCTTCTTTCTGCAGCCTTTGATTCTTTGAACTTAAAACATATCTACTTATACGAATAATAAAGCTGAAGTAAAACCGCGGGGAACAGCTAGTTTAAATATACTTACAATTAGATAGATAAAAAATCTTTAAACATACAGCTTGATTAACTTTTAAAAGAGCCTGAGGGTGAACTACGAAAAACGTTACACGATAGTTCGAACATCACAAAATTGTATTGGCTTATGTTTGTTATGGGATTTCTGGGACTGAAGACCGCGGTCTCAACAATATAAGTAGCGAGGTACCCACTATTTAGGAAATTGAAGGAGTCAAAAGCAAAGAATCACACATAAAACAAAACTGCATCTGGATGCGAGACATGTCTTGCTAGACGTTTTCTTTATTGATTGAGACAACTGGACGCCCCGGCCAAATCAAACGATGCAATCTTGCAGACCGTGACTCACAGAAGTCTTGAAGCCTAAGCATAAATATTATGTAGTAGTTTATTGTAAGTATTCGTCTTCAGTAGCAGGCCGTTTTCAGTATCTCACTTAGGTATTACCGGATTTGTTGGTCAACTAATCATAACTAGCCGACCGCGCAAGACAACGGACGTGTCATTTTCATAGAGTACGTCAGTGCAACGCCATTACTAAACGTAATGTCAAGTTAAACCTTATTTAGGTATTCACGGGCTGGATTTTGTGAACATCCGACATAAGATAAAAATATCTCAGCCCCGATATACCTACAGTTACGAACGTTGACCGAGGGAGGAAATTTGCCGCCTCTATGCCGTGCGGGGATCATACGATCTGTAACTCTTTATGGGGTGCATGTATGGGGGAAAAAGCTGGCCATCTGACGTTGTAGGACATTTTGGCAAACATACGACCTATTAGGTACTGAGCTGCAATTAGCAAAAAATTTACGAAATTCGCGGGCTATTTTGGAGCATCCACCTTAAGCCATTGAATTTTCCTCTAACTACACAAATAAAAGCTATACCATTTATTTGCTGACTAACCAAGAAATCTCGAAAACTACCTACTTGACTTGTGAAGTTGAAAGATCTATAGTTTATGGGGAATAGACGTCAGCTAATAAATTTTTGAAAACTAAGTGAGTATAATATAAACATACTTACACACTTTCGCGTTTATAATATTAGTAGAATGATTCAAATGAGATTTTCTAAATAACCTAAATAAAATAAATAATTATAATATACATATTTTAAAAAATGTAGCCTTGCTGAGTTTCTTGCCGGCAGTTAAAGGCCGTGTCCCGAACCGGTGGTAAATTTTGTAAATTTGACCTTCATAAGTGCCCACCTGGGGCCTAAATTGAATACTTAAATGGCTTTGACTTTGAACCAATAAAAACATTATAGATAATAATTGTCACATTTAAATGTATTTTAATATGTAGGTACAATACAATGGGCTTAGCAAGCTTACATTAAAAACAAGTTAACACTGAAAACATCGCTCAGAGCACGTCCAGAAGTTGGAAACTTTATCCTATATATGAATAAGTTATGTACTAGAGTGCTTTATCCATTTTTGTGCTTTACCAATATGTTTCTTATTAATAAGGTTTAACATTTACCTTCCTGGAAACATGTTCTATAGTATTTATTATTCGAAAATGAAAAATTTAGAGCACAAAGTTGAGTTAGTAAAATTGCTTTCATATTAATATTTATGATAAGCTTCAAAATATTTGTTTAAACTTAAACTGACAATTTGTGATATTTTGATAACTTCAGTTTTTGATTTTATGTCGTATTTTATTTTCAGATTTTTCAAAATTACATTATGTATGCCATACTTGAGTGGCATATATAGACCTTGACTTATAGTTTACAAGTCAAATATTGTGTTTTCAGCCTACCTTCTCGTCTCCTCAGTACAATTTCGTATCATCGTATCCCGTATAACATTTTCATCATTTTTTTCACTAAGCACCAAGATGTTTTAGGTTTCGATTGCCTTACCGAATTAATCCATTCAGTGCACGATCGGAAACGTCGATACGTTTTATTATATTTTTTTTCAATTTCTATTATAATTTAATAAAGGAAGATGTCTTTAGAATTGTATTAATTTCCAGCTCAACATTAAGCTGTATTTGATTGTCAGCGACACTATTTTAGTAATAGGTATATCGGGTCTGTTCGCGCATAGAATATATCAAAACTAGCTGACCCGGCAGACGTTGTACCGCCCTGTGAACAAATAAAAACTGGGACCTAACTACCTATATCTACCCTACCTACCCCTACATACCCCTACCTACCTACAACAACCTATCAACCTATTTACCTAACAATTTTCCACGTAACTTTTTTTTTCTGTACTAATTTTGCGGAGAGTCTCACACAAATTTCCATCCCCTATTAGGGGCTGGGGGATGATTTCCAAAAAAAAATAAGGCATGTATTTTTCGTTGGTAACAAAGAGTCTGTGTACCTACTGATTTTTAGCTTCCTACCTTGAAAACTGCGAAAAGTCCCATATAAAATTTCAGCCCCTCTTTTAAGGGGTTGGACGCTGATTTAAAAAAAAAAATGATGCACGATTTTTTCATTAGTTCCAGATAGTCCGCATAAAAATTTTTAGCTTTCTACCTTGAAAACTGCGGAATGCTCCATACAAACTTCCACCCCCCATTTTAGGGAAGTGGGGGGTTAGAAAGAGACAGAAAGTAGCCTATGTCACTCCCCATCCCTTCAACTATCTCTACTTAAAAAATCACGTCATTTCGTCGCTACGTATTGCCGTGAAAGAAGGACAAACAGACACACATGCTTACTTTCACATTTATAATATTAGTATGGATATAATTTTGACTAACCTCGACGTTTCGACCAAGTTTCATTGATCGTGGTCACACAAAAAAAAAAAAAAATGGATCACATGGTTGTCCGTCTGCCTGTCTGTCCATGTGTCAAGACCCTTTTTCTCAAGAGCGCGAGGAAGTGTCAAGTTGAAATTGATATCAAAAACTAAGGCCTACTGTGGCTTGAAGCTGTAAAAACCAACTTAAAAGTCAACGCATTCAAAAAATACGGCCTTTTATGTCGCATATTTTGATACTTTGAGAGTACCTACCTACACCAAATTTGCGATTACAAAATATTTTCAGTTGGAGATTGGCCTTCAATCCAAAAGTCTGACTCGTGCACCGAGGTTTCCATAAATCTATATGCAAACCTCGGTGCTTCGGACTCGCTCTTCTCTGATGTTTTTTCTGGTTTTGATACAACTTAGTCAGCAAACAAGCATATAGCTGACTTAGCCTACGGACGCTTGCAATATCCATATCTATGATTTTCATCCAAAATCGAATACTAGGTAGGTACTAATAGAGTAGCTGTCACGATTATAACCATTATAGGTAAGTGTCCTAAGTGACATAGTAAATATTTCCAAAACAGGTGCACTATTTGAATATGAGCACACCAGCGACAGCGGCACGCGCGCGCCTCACTTATGCGTTGCGAAATATGACGTGTGTATGAACTGGTCACGATTTAGGCACAAAAGTATTGTAAGCGATCAATCTAACAATAAGAAAACTTACATACAACCTGTGTATTTCCAGTCAGCCCGGCGTTAAGTAACCATCGGATGACTTTGATAGAAAAGATACAAAAAATATGAGTGAAAATAAAATTTTAAACGGTTATTAAATTATTTTTGCAATAGAAAGAAAACAAGATTCAACTGTCAATAGAATTAAGTCGAAGAGTGGTTTCCCACGAAAGATAGGCACGCAGCAGAACAGAAGGAGCATAATAGCCTAGTTACCAGTATCAAAAATAAATGACCAAACACTAACCAATGCATAAAACAACTAAAAGCACGTGGAAACACATTTAATGCTTTTTATGATTTTTAATTACCAGTAGAGTAGATTATTTGATTCTGTGAAATTATACTGTCATATTGTAGTATTTCATACAAAATTCCATGTAACCTATCGTTTAGACATTTATTCAAAAGTAGCCGTTTTGATATGTCAGTGAACTACCCTATTTTCACACCTAGAATGATTCCTTTTTCCCCTCGGAGCAGCCCGGTATCCATGAGGATTTCCCTGGGTTACAAAAAAAAGGGTATGATTTATCTACGTGCTAAGTTTCATCCAAATTCGTTCAGTAGTTTTTACGTGAAAAATGTTGACATCCAAACATCCTTCCTCACAAACTTTCGCATTTATAATATTAGTAGAAATACTAATAGTTCAGATATAACATGAGTTCCGTAGTACCAATATTGACAGGACCGCGGAATAATACCTTCATACTGTAAGGAAAATGTATTACATAATATAGGAGGCGCGGCTGAAAAGTTTTGAGCTTTAGTACCTTCAAGTGCCATTATAGTCTCGCGCTGCATATAAATTAACATAATAGATTAACATATAAATTTATACTTATTACTAATTTGCGAATACCTTTTTTAGTATAAAAGTTTCATGACATTAGCATCATTAGGCTTTTAATAATTAATCCGTAAACATCATGTCTCAATCGTATCGTACGAAATTGGAGACAGAGCTGTCATAAAAATCCTCACAAAGAACAAAACGCCGACGGAAATATTTGAAGAGATGTTGACAGTTTATGGGGAGTCTGGTCCTCTATTTGCCACATTAAAACATTGGAATCGACAATTCAAGCATGACAGGGAGTCGTTAAGAGATAACCTCAGGTCAGGGCGAAGTTTATTAAAACTGTGAAAGAATTTTATTGATTGACTACTTTCTTAAAAGTTTACAATGATCGTGGACTATTACGTTGCACTGTTGACAAAAGTTCGTCATTTGGTTGCCAAACAAGAAGAGGCAAGCTGACGAAAGGAGTGCCATACACAATGCGCCGTGCACACTACGCGTGTTGCAAAGCGTGCCCAGAGCAAAACTGCATATTATGAAGAAATCAATCGGGTGATTGGTGGGTACTAATCATAAAATTTTTACCAATTAAAAAATACCTCTGCGGACGAAGATTTTCGAGTGACATGAAATGAAGACGAGCATTTTGAAGGCAAAAATGGTGAATATTTTTTCACTGGGTTAAAAGGCCTGTTTCAAAAATGTAAGAAGTGCATTAAAGTGGATTACATAGAAAAATAGGAAAGTTTTGAGCTTAGTCAAAACTTTTCAGCCGCCCCTCGTCTATACCGGTGCATAGACATGGATACGTGTAAAGGTAGCATAAAAATAACATTAGCCACTTTCGTTTAAGGTACTAGTCCGAGGGTCGCGGCCGAGGCGTCAGACGCGGAAGTGGCACCATACATTCCCATATGTTGTTCCCATTGTTGCGCGGCCATAGTAGACCCGGCCGCGCGCGTGTCTGTAGCGACTCGAGGCACGGAAGTGGCTCCATACATTCCTATATGTTGACTATGGCCGCGCGCGTCAGCCGCGAGCCGCGAGCCTCGGAAGCCTACCTTTAGCACCTACAAACTGACTGTCGCCCGTGTCGACGACATGCTAGTTCTTGCGCAACATTTAAAACGATAAATTGATGACGTAAGATATTAAGGTTGAAGATTTAAGGTGGAAGCCAACAAGGCAGGTAACACACAATAATACTTATACGTGGTATTTTATTAGTAGAGTTAATAGCCTCTGAGCGATAATACTCAGCTCAACGCGATCTAAGTCACAAAATTACTTTAAAAAGTAATAATAAAATAGGAACCTAGAAAAAAAATTAGACACTAATAATATAACACTACACTTCCAGTATAGACTAATGCGTTCTCCCGGTTATGACATAAGTATACAGCCGAGACATATACCCTCACATTGGAGTTTGTACACCGTTTCAATGTCGCGCAGCATGCTATGGACAGGGCTATGTTTGGAATATCCTTGAGTGAAAGATCAATAAAGATCAATACAAGTGCACTAAGGAAGTGAAATGAAATGATTACGTGTATAGTGGCTTGTCAAGTTGTCTCAAAAAGTCCGTGAAAAGTTTTAGTAGAAAGGCCAGGATTGTACTAAAACCCTAGAACACTGGCTACGTGACTGACTATGACTTGTAAATATAATAAATGACTTCAAACATGTAAAATGTATTTTACACAAGACAAAATGTATTTTCGGACAGACGCACGAGTGATCCTATAAGGGTTCCGTATTTTTTTTTCTTTTGATTTTCGGAACCCTAAAAAGGATACAACCTGTCTTCGTCTTGGGCGGCCTGAACCACTCACTACAATCAGGACTCTACATTTTCTCCTTCGTTTCGCTCGGGAGTAAACTCTAGAGTCCCTTGTTCGCTCAGGATGTAATATTCAGCTCGTGACATAAGACACCTTAATTCCTAGGTGCATAATTACTATTAAGTCCTTTTACTAGCCAGTTGTAAACGAACGTGTCAAATTCGCTGCAGCAAACATCTTTGCTGAACAGTCACAAGGGCAAATGTCGCTTTCATTACAGTGTTCACTCTGTAAGCAACAACAAATTGCTCTGAGATTGTCAAAATCCTCAGAATTTTCAGGGGTGCCTTAATAATATATTAGCTATTTATTGATACCATCTTCATCTTTTTTATTTTGATCCCAAGATTGTATGTAAGGGTGTCAGTCTATAGATTTTCCGCTCTGATATTACTTATATCAGTGGACACTGAAAGATTAATGACGCCACTAGTCTACACGATGCTTACCACTTTATTTAAAAATATACTCACAAGCACCTACTACTCGTGAAAACTTATTTAAATTTATACCACCCTTAACAGCTCTTAACAAAATTTAATATGTGTACCTACGACTAGTTACATAGCTGAAGAATATCTGAATCATTAAATATGGAATCGGACAACTTCGGAACGATTCTGATACTATTTCAGATTATTTACCTACTCAACTTATTGAAAAAAGAGTTATTTATAGCTAACATCATGACCAATTTGATCCAGTAAGTACTTAATATTTACAATTGCTAGAACGAAACATGAGAGTTGCTATAAAGTATAACAGAAAGGTAAACATTGTGGAACGGAATGCATTACCTACATATTTCATAGAATCACGTTCGTGATCCATTACTGAAATTAATTATAAATAAATAAAAAATATATCCTCGGACATCCTTCAGACATGGTTATCTGATCCCAAACTATGGACAACCAGAAAACTGATAAACTACATACACTACTTTTTTGTTGTAAATACATACATACTTTATAGTTCTTATTAGACTCAGGACAAACAGACATGTTCATGCACATTAATGTTTGTCCTGGATGGGTATCGAACCCACGATCTGCGGCGTGATAGGTAAGGTAAGGTAATCAACCGCGCCAACTGGCCTGTCTGAATAAATAGTCATTGATTAGTTTAAAATACCACTACAATTATATTTCATTTCTGATACTAAGTAGGTATTTCTTTTTACTGTGAATACAAACCATGTGTTTCACCATGGTAAGTAATACCTATAGCCGTAGGTGGTAAGATAAAAAAACACAGAATACGCCAACAGATGCTTTGCTTGGCGACAGAGTACCAAAGTTCAGATGGTAGTCAGCTAGTACCTATTACAAAGTACCCTACTACCATGGTAGGTATGTTCCTCATGATGTTTTTTTCACCGAAAGCTCAGTTCAATATAGGATTCGAATAAGTACACTTTTTTATCTGACAAATAAATACTACGGGTACAAAAACATCGGAAGACCATTATAAAATTGTTTTTTTTCTAATAGTGGAATTCGTGAAATACAACTTTTATTCATTCCAGGAATTGAATAAACGGATAGAAAAGCTTTCAGCTAACAATAAAATACGTAGAAATTTATAGACTGGCGCTTTTCAATGAAAAAAGGACAAAATATTTTTCATTTGTTACAGTTGCTGTGAAAACTGATACGTTTCCATTTACTGAAGCAATATGCCTACCTAAAAGCCTATAACTCGTAATAGTGAGTGAGGAGGAAAATTCAATGCGATGCAATAATAAAACGAAATAGGAAACGGGAATACACTGTGCATATAAGTGCACTGATGTAACTACATTTGCAAATATTGTGTTTCACAGTTTATGTCGGGGCTGGGAGTAGATATATTATTAGTTGCAGATAGATATCACCTCCACGCGTATTCAATACCTACAAACGAAAAGAGAATAAGTAACATGTATTATGTTGCTGGAGATCTGTTAGGTACGAGTCAAGAGAGATAGGAATAGTATTTGCATACCGATATGGACTGTCTTGATGAAATAATAGTACATTATGATACAAGCAGTGCCGGATTAAGAATACTTGATGCCCTAACTAAGCATCCACTAGCTAGTCTCGGTCATTTTTTTACGTATTTACCTGTTACAACGAGGTATATAATTACGTATCTTAGAATATGTACGAAAGAGATAAGTAGTATTACAATAAAAACCAAAGCATATATAATATAATTTTTATTTATTAAACGCAACGTCTCATTGCTCTAGTCTAGTCCAATTTAAACACGCGGATTTTCAAAAAGGTTTGACTTTCATGTGTTAGCAAATATTTTTTCTTTGCTGTTTATGATGCCCCCTAAGATGAGATCCGGAACTGGATACAAGTGTGCTATGTTGGTCATTACACACGAGACGGTATTATTCGATAAGCGAGCCGAGTGAGTAATTATCAATGCACACGGGTTTCATACGACTTTTCACTTTAAACAAACATGAAAATTATTAATTTTATTTCAGACACAATGTTAATAACTTAATGGAAAATGGTGCGCTGGTGATACGATACGCGCATAGGTATGAATCTTTATTTATATCTGTGCACTGGCAAAACCACCAAAGCAAGCCTATTTAAAAAATATAATAAACACAATAATGTTTTGAATGCGCCAATTGAGGTTAAAATATGAGTGAATAATATTAATTTGATGACATTGTGATGATTGATTTATTTAAGTGAAATAAATTAGTTTATTTATTCACAAAAAATAATTATTGTAAAATAAAAAGCACCCGTGCGGTAATGTAAAGTAAAAAGCACGCGTGCGTATCTAATAAGCTTTATTATGAACCTAAAAGCGGTGCGATAAGAGTCAGTTTACGAGCGAGTGGGTTGAAAATATTGTTTTATTATTATTTAAGTCCTTTTTAGGTTATTTCAGCATTATACCCAGCTAACGCTCAGTTACTCGGTTTCTGTTCTGTACCTGAGTAGTGTTAAAAATTGTTATGAATGTATTACTACTTTTTATCTTTTTACGTTACTATTTATAAAAACACTGCATCGGGAAAATTATCCGAGCAAGTGAGGCTCCTAAGAGAGGACGAACTTTCTTACTATGCGTATGTATGCGTCTCCAGGAGCACTGGCTTCTAAATCTGGCTTTTGAACCGATCGCCTATCGCGAATCATGCTGTGAATTGATGTAATAAATCATTGATAGGAGCAAGGGGGTCAAGAGACTTGTCTCTTCTTGTTCTTGTCTCTGTTTGATACTTGTATAATGAGATTTTAAGCAGTGCAGTCTCTACTTGAGGTATTCTATTGCGGTACTTGGGTAATAATTAAATGAGAACTTCGGAAATAAGTCCACATAGTTATATCAACATCTACCTTGGTACCCCTTAGCACCCCGAGAACACTAGTACTCCAAGTACCCATAGTACGTCTAGTCAAGTACCCTTAGTAAGTACCTCAAGTCAATTACCTTTACCTACCTACCCCAATCTCCCAAATATCACTTCCGTTCCTCTCCCATCACGAACGCGTTCCACCGTGCCGCAACAAATTTACTACTTGTATTTATTACGTTATACTTAACTCAAAATAAGTCAAACCATTCCAGGTGATATAGAGTCTAGGTGGTGATACTAAGTTCTGAAGCCCAATGTATATCAACAAAAAGTAGTTTTAAGTGTATTTGTAAAACTTTTGTGGAGCGGAATCTCGTGACTTGTGCCAAAGACCCCACAATTGCACTGGGAGACGTTGTATCGCGATCCACTGAATAAACCTACTTGTCTTGATTAAAAACAACGTCCTTTAAAACACTCACAAAGATCGAATACATTTTCCATTCGTGAGGCACGAATATAATTCTATTGATAATAATTCATCATATAGACGCTCTATTTGATTTTGGAGAGCAGAGAGGAGTGTCATGCTAAAGTATGTTATTATACATGAACTAAATGTAAAATGGAGTGTCGAGAGTGAAACAAACCATTTCAAGTAAACAACATACTTACGAGTATATAGTTTAAGGGCTATCCATACATGTCCGGGTACCTGGCCCTGCCGTGTTTCGTCAGGTCCCGTCCGTTTTTTTTTTTTTTTTTTTGAAAGGACTAAGTTGGTAGCCTCAGATGGCTGCAACACAACCTTACCGGACAAATCGGCGAGCGCAGAGGGCTCTCAGCCGGGTAATATTTAAGTAACAACGCCTGAGGGCACCCCCGAATGGGGTACGAACCTCGGCTCAGGGCGTTACCGGGGGAGGGGGGAGGACTTTTTACGAGTTACGACTAATTGGGGGCGGTCGGATTACTGTAGGCAGCTCGGGCCGCTTGAACGGGACGAGACTGAGTGGGACGTCGCGGCGGTCCTCGCCGTCGAGGACGGTAGCGTGATCGGTTGTGTGTAGTGTGTTGTGTGTAGTGTGTTGTGTACTTTTACGAGCTTCGTCAGCTTCGATCTGAGCTAATGTAATAGGGTCATCTGGCTCGCTGAGGGCTTGCCTTGGTCTATGGATACGGAGTATACGGGAGGGCGTGTAGGTTGCGGCTTTCACTATAAGAGGGTTGCGGTGATTAACGGCGGTATTGAAAAATCTGCGTGAGGTGCGTTTTATAAATTGTTTTATCGTGGGGAGACCTAAGTCAATGTGGAGATTTTCATTACGCATGTACCACGGGGCGCCCGTGGCCTTGCGCATGAAGCGATTTTGAATCACCTGAAGGCTATGGATCCGTGATGGAGCTGCATGTGCGAACACAATACTAGCATAGATCATGATGGGGCGGATACACGTGGTATAAAGTCTAACCTTGCTTTTAAGTGCAAGTTTAGATTTACGATTTAATAAAAAGTGGAGGCGCCCTAAAACAAAGGCGGCGCGCGCGCGGACCGCTTTAATGTGGGCATCAAAGGTCAAACGATCATCGAGAGTTACTCCGAGATATTTGGCTTGCCTCTCCCAGGGGATTGGTTCACCGAATAGACGTCCGGGTACATCATAGTATAACGAACAACTCGGAGCTACACGCGCTTTGCGAACGTCATTTTAAATTGAGTCAGTTTGAATAAATATGTTTTATTTTTTATTTTTAGCGTTGCCATTGCAATACGATAAATGCCAAGGAGTCCATTTTTAACTTTCTCTGACATCGTCACTCTCGAAGTTAGTTGCATAAATGAGTTTTAAAAACGACTTTGCTGCACTCCATTATATTTCACGAGATTGTTCAAAACCAGAATTTTAAAGCACGAATATATATTTTTATCCATACTACCTTGTTTTGATAATATACTAGCTTCTTCTCACCCGCGTTCCCTGGTCATGTTTTCCCGGGATAAAAATTTGTCTATATATTATTCCAAGGTATGATCTATCTTTGTGCCAAATTCAGTTTCATCCAAATCCGTAAAGTAGTTTTTACGTGAAAGAGTAACAAACATCCATACACATCCTCACAAACTTTCACATTTATAATATTAAGTAGTAGGATAACCAGTCAATAGCTTGTTCTCATCATAAAAATAATCAAGAGATATTATTACAATACAGCTACAAACTGTCAGTCGTATACCTGAAAACCTGTAGTTAGGAGTATAATTCTTACCTTGAACTGGCCGAGATACTCCTGCTGCCTGGTGATATCAGTAGCGAGGATTAGCGAGCTGATCTGATGTTCCAGCTTCTTCCGGCCCTCGGTCATGAAGTCCAGTAAACCACTTTCAGTAAAGCAGCTAATAGCTGAACGCCAGTGATGGTTCTCCAGGACTGACGTGTTCTGAACGAAAGAAAATTGTTATTATAGTAAGATACGATAGATTACGACATTGTCAAACTTATATCGAGATATAACGGACAACATCTTCGCTGCTGAATATAACAAATCCAATATTCCACTAAAGGGTAAATATTATGCGTTTTGCGTAATCACGTTCTAAATAGCTTACAAAGGAGCCGCAAAAAAAAAATTACAACTTATAAAGTCGCAGTATAAAATAGAGTAAAGATTGGGACCCTTGGTTTGGACGATATTCTATGTAGGTACAGATTTGGAAAATAAAATGGAATCTGTTTCAATAGAATTTAAATACACATTTATAAATTTGAGTTTCGAATGTAATAGACTATGAATGTTAAGTGTATACAATTATTTAATTGAAATGGAATACAATACTAAAATATCACCCTTAAATATGCCCACGCATTTCTGGAAAACGTTGTAGGTATAGTATTATAGAATAGGGATTGTTCGATTATTTCTTTAATCTCTTATAAATTGATGTTTACAGAAACATTAATAGATTGTATATCAAAAAGTTTAAACAATTAATTCACAGCTTAATAATATAAACCTAGTAGCGGCGTTGTTTCTGGAATCAAAACCGTAAACACAAATTCAAAGAAAAATAAACAACAAAGGTTTCAACTTATTTTTTCGTCATCGTTCCTTCGTTTGCTTTCAGTTTGAAATACACCTGTAGCTTACGTCAACAGCCCGGTCGATTCCATTCTTTAGATACCAGTTAGAATTAAATAATTAATATGATTGTGCAAAATTCATACATAAATAAAGTTTACAAATTAATTACATCCCACAAACGTTTCTTAATTCAATATTTTTAATTAATCTACAGTTAGTCCTATACTTGAAATAGAAGCATGCATACATATCCTTAATATTGATTCACTTATCTGATTATATGTACCTAGTAGGTTTAATTCACTAAAGCTGTTGTGCTATGTACATTGTACATTCTCGACTATTCCGCTCTAATAGTATTTGATACGTCAATAGTTTCACGTTATGTACGATTCTATTTAGTCTACCGTGTCCAAGAACTGACATATACGTATTTATATTTTTTCATGACTCTTAAATAATATATATTATTGTAATAAAATATATGCTCCTTTTAAAAAAAATAAAGCGTCAGCCATCGGCCGCGACCTTCGGAAGTGTACCTTTAACAAATAAATAATATTTACCTCTAATGGTCCAGTCCTCTAATAAACCCAGTCATAAAGTTCCCAACTACAGTCGGTACTCTTAATTATTGCAACTAACAAATTGGTTTTTATTACATGGACCTCCTAATGAAAGTACAAAATATAAAGAAACAATATGTTTGGAGTGCAATCTCACGTACCGGTAAAAGTACATCAGTTTTGTAATTTTCTATCTCCGTTTGGAGATCCAAGCTTTTGAAGCAATATAGTCAAAGACTAATAAAACTATATTTTGAACGTTATATATTTGCAATGTTTCTAGAATAAGTCAGGCATTCAATTACGGTTATGTGAGGGTTTACTTTTATTTGCTTTTATTAATTTTCTAAAATATTTTAGTAATGATAAATAGGTCTCACCCCAAATGTCAAACATTTAAGCAGCAGTGGACGTCTTTCGGCTGAAATAATGCTGATAATTTTCCTAATTAACGATACAGAAGTCTTGATATCTGATAGGCCTATAGAAGATGTGGATGAATCATCCATTGGAAAAGGAAGATCTTCCGCCAGCCTGAGTGAGTAATTATGCATAGACCTCGGTCCAACTGTAGATGTTAGAATCTTGGTAATATCTTGCAGTAGCGAGGGGTGAAATTATGGCGAGGGTAAGCCGTTCAAAAAACACCTGTAATTTTATAATTACAGTGTATTTTAACCATGATAAAAGTGACTGAATTGATGAAAATGTGGGACTGGGATTCCTAAAAGGTAAGCCAATGGGAATCGGCTTGTATGGATCTTTCGCCACTGATATCTTGTAATAAGACAATAGCGGAATAAACTCTATTAAAAACTATCTACTAAGATTATTGTGTCGCCATCCATCTATCGGTGTGGGAACTACGTCGCTACAGGCCTTTAGCAGGTATCTTTGATATCTTTCACCCTCCTACACCAATATTAGTATGAAAAAATATGTCAATAACCATAAGACAAAAAAATAGTTATTCTCTGAGGTACAACAACCATCTAAATAGAATCTTAAAAAAGAAAAATTGAACAAGCTTTTGCCGATTGCTGAGGCTCTACTAATAATCGAGGTTCGCGCACCTAATTAACGGAAACCTCAAACTGGGTTTGATTATGGAGTTTTCCTTACCTTATTCAGGTTGCAGACCAATGCTAGCGACGACGCCCATTTTATTACAGAGTGCCTGTGGCCAACATCCATCAGACCCAGACCAGCTTAATGACACCATATCATCGTATTGACTTTTACATTTTGTGAATAAAACAGACTTGGCGTTAACTTTTTGAATTCGGACGAGTCAGACTTTACTTTGGCTTTATACAGGGTGTTTGGCAGACGATTGAACATACAAAAATAGCGAATAATTAAACAAAATCTTCACTTCCAGATTTCTGAGTTTTGCATGACAAATCCAACATAAATTTCAAATATATGTCATCTTAAAAATATACATATCTAGCACACAAAAAATTTGAATAACAAAAAAAGTTTTTTCTTTAACGTCATCCGACTTATTATTTGGACAAATCTGAATTCGCAACACTCCTGAACTAATTCTGGCGTCCGGTCCTGAAGCGTTAACTCTGGTCCGAACCGGACGTTTGACAGTCTTTGTAGTGTTAACTAACGTACGTGACATGTAAGATTATGTCATGTTAGTTATTGCAAAAAAAACAGCTCCGTGCGATACGTGAAAAAAAAACACGTGATTTCACAGGCTCACTACATATCTGAAAAAATTTTCGTTCTTTACAAAACTGGTACGATGTCTGTAATTTTATGCTTTCGTAGCACAGACATTAAGTAAAACTAAGTCTTTTAAAAATTTACACGTTACAATTTTATAAATCTATTTCTTGAGCACACCCTGGCACTTTTTACAAGTGAATTAATTTAACTACTTGTCCTCCAGCGGTACTACCACTGGTCGATCGGCTCAAGGCAATACTATCAGGAGTAGCATCATGCTAAGCTACGAGAGGCAAGCGACGATAAATTCGCAAGGGGAATACGTGGCGCTTATTTTACGTAGAAGACTTTGCTGAAAGTATCTATGTGAAGATTTTTATGATTAAATTACCTGATAGAGTGCAGCGAGATGGTTGGACGTAGCAATAAGGAATGGCTGGTTCACTCCGGGATGATCCATGTCATGCGCAATCGCTGCTAATAATGACGCCATTATCTCAAGCGGCTCCATGTTTTCTCGAATCTATGAGGACAATATGTAAAAGATAAATAAGAATTACTATATAGTAGGTATACAATAAGCGACTCACCCTGGCTTCGCACGGATGCAATTTATATTTAAAAATTGTAAATTGATTTGCTTTGACTTGTTTCCGAAATATTGTCTTTATTAATATAGGTGGTAGGTAACGAAAATTTAATTTAACATATAACCATTCCAGAAAAAAATATCTACATGATTGTGAAAACCGTTTCAAAATCGATTGCGTGATTTAGGAGTTATAAATACACAGACAGACGCAGAGAGCGAGCTCTTTTTATGCTATGTAGAGATTAGAAAGTGCATCAAATTATTACCTCTATTTTTTTCATGGGGTCGTAAATTCGGCTTAAGTACGAGACATGAGGTTCTTAATCTACAATTGCTCAAAATATTCAGACACAACTGTATATCTTCCAGTAGCTGTTCCCCGCGGTTTCACTCGCGTTCCCGGGATAAAAGTAGCCTATAACCTTTGGGGATAATGTAGTTTCCTATTAGTGAAAGAATTTTTCAAATCGGTTCAGTAGTTTCGGAGCCTATTCAATGTAAACAAACAAACATACAAACAAACAATCAAATCTTTCCTCTTTATAATATTACTATAGATAACTTCACACCCTATACAATAGAATTATATAATATCTATGTGCTGTAGATGTATCTTTGTGAAATCAATAAATTTATGTACGAAACATATATGACAATGCATTTATTGACCTTAGAGCCAGTAACTATTAGTTTCGTAAAGACTGTCTGGAAGAGATCGATTCTTAGCGATATGACCACCCGTTGTACAACAATTAGTAGGTACCTTTTAAGTTTTTTTTGAATAGTGTTATTATCTTCTAGTAAGCTATTAAGTGTTATCTATCTATCTAATTTGAGAGTATTTTCCAGTTAGCACTTAGTTTGCGATCTATCCATCTATCCGGTTCTAAGAACGCTTCACATAAATCAGGGCTCTCTCACTACAATCAATAGCTGGTCGGAAAGCCACTACAATCATTAGCTAATATATTAGAAAATCACACAATAAGGTGCTGTCACTTCATGAACTACCTATATATAAAAAAGGGGTTTTTTAAACCATCATATCTCCTATATAAATACTTATTTCTAATGAAAATGTATGACATCCTCAAGACCTTTTTTATGTCAGAAGATTGACAAGCAGGCAGGTAGCAGGCGGCCACCTGATGGTAAGTGGTTACCGTCGCCTATCACCATTTGTAATACCAGAGGCATTGTCAATGTGATGCCGATCTGTTACAATGCCGAGAAGGCAACTGGCTCTCACGTGCATTTTCCAGAACACACCGCTAGGTGTTTGGCGACAGATTTTCAACTTGAGGGTGGTAGCCAGCCAGACGGGTCCAGCAGCCTACTACAAAATACTCTACTACCGTGCTATGGTTTCTTCACGATGTTTTCCTTCACCGAAAGCTCAAGCTCATTGTAGGATTAGAACCCACGATATACACTTCTACTTACTCACTCCAATAGTTAGGGATTGTTTTTTTATCAATCAAATATTTCTCATTCGAAATGACATTTAAACAATTAGGTATAACTTGAATGAATATATTTTTAGATAAGACAAAAGAATGAATATTTTTATTTTATTTTTTTCATACGGTAACAGTGATTCCAAGAAATTTTTATTCACCCTTAAGAGGGTCGCAAGGGATGTCGCAATCGCTACGTAAGCACCTGCTTGAATCAGACATAAAATGTAGTTGACAACAATAACCTACCTCTAGTCTACCCGTAGATACAATTTGTAGATTTAAAATATCATTTTCCGTCTTTTGTTATTATATTCCTGTATGAAATTCACCAGGTTGCACCAGCATTTTATAATTTACTAGCTTTCCGCGCCATACCTACCCCATTAGGTGTTGAGTTTCAAAGATCCAGCGCCCTATCCTTTGAGTAAGATGCATCTATTGTGCAAAGTGCTGTCCAAGAAGGGTTTCGGATGAACATTGGTTACTCAGTCAGGCAGGATTTTATTTTGTACCTAACTGAGTTTGACTATATCTCTATGTAACTAAAAACAAGAAAATAGGCTTGTCAAATTGGTCCGATTTCTTCAGGGACCCATCCTACAGGCGACAATAGGGTAGTTTCCTGACATATCAAATCAGCTTCTTTTTAATAAATGTCAAAACGATAGTTTATATGGAATTTTGTATGAAATACTAACCTAATGACGTCATAGTTTCACAGCATCAAATGATCTACTCTTAGTGGTTCTACTGGTATTTAAAAATCATAAAAAGCATTAAATGTACAATATATTTGATGTTTCCACGTGTTTTTAGATGTTTTATGCATTGGTTAGTGTTTGGTCATTTATTTTTGACACTGTCAACTACCCTATTAGCAAGGAGCGCTACAACGAAGCATATCAACAACAATTATGTAGGTATCTCTTTTATTGACACGAGACGGGACCTACATCTGTAGGTACGTTTCTTGAGCGAGAAAATAGTCGACAGCTATTCCCTTTCTCGTCGGCGTGGGACAGATGGTATGGGACAGCCAGATATCTTTTTACTCTTGCTTGCTTGTTTTGTTACTCTTAGCGCCTCAACCACACCTCAACAAAAAATAAAATTTATCACGCAGGAGAGGAATAAAGGTTTTTATAAATCCAGGATTACGAGTGTAACCGCGTGTGGATACGCGTGTTAACAACGTACTAGTTACGTTGTTAAAAGTATATCAATTATTTATTTAAAAATCTGTACTGAAATAGTAGTTTATGATATTGTTGTATAATAGGGGTTATTAAAATACGAGTGTGAGTTTTTCATACCTAATTATGTGCAGTATCATACAGTACTTTATCTAAACTCATCTAATAATGTAATTTAAAGGTAAATAATCCATAACATTGGGTTTTCATGACTTACGGGTATCGATTATTCGTCATTTCCATTGCCGCCTCCACAATTTCAAATCCAAGTTTATTTCACCTTAGTATCACTGCTATTTTTCTATCATTTTTGGCCAAAATATATTGTATGCAAAAAAAAAACAATAAAATAAACAAACATTAATCATCATCATCGCCCAAATCCGTGTGGGGAAAAACTCCTAAGTTGAGATCTCTACCGCATACGCGACCACAGACAAAGTAAATTTGCATCTAAAATTATAATTGTTTAGTCCTGATGCCTAGCCACTTATAATGTTTTGTTCTTTATTATTTCGTTTGACACGTTGACTGACAGTAATTGAAGTATTAAAACCCAAAAAACATTATAAGTGGCTAGACATGTCCAAATACTTGTACTTTAATGAAAAAAAGTTATTATATAGCATTATCTTGGAAAGCAAACTGTACTAAAATATAATTTTGTAATTTAATTATAGACGGGTGTGCATAAAGTGGCTCATTAAAGTACTATTTTTGATTTCATAATTAGAACTTTACGATATGAGAGTAGATAATAGTAGTTTATGATACTGTTGCATAATAGGGGTTATTAAATACGAGTGTGAGTTTAAGTACCGAGCCGAAGGCGAGGTTCTTAATAGTATCACACGAGTTTTTAATACCTAATTATGTGCAGTATCATACAGTACTTTATCTAAACTCATCTATTAATGTAATTTAAAGGTAAAAAATCGATAATATTCTGTCATAGGTTTTCATGACTTACGGGTATCGATTATTCGTCATTTCCACTGCCGCCTCCACAATTTCAGATCCAAGTTTATTACACCTTAGTATCACTGCTATTTTTTTATCATTTTTGGCCAAAATAAAATATGTATGCAAAAAAATCAATAAAATAAACAAACATTAATCATCATGGCGCCCAAATCCTTGTGGGGAAAAACTCCTAAGTTGAGATCAGTACCGCATACGCGACCACAGACAAAGTAAATTTGCATCTAAAATTATAATTGTTTAGTCCTGATTTCTGGCCGCTTATAATGTTTTTTTCTTTATTATTTCGTTTGACAAGTTGACTGACAGTAATTGAAGTATTAAAACCCAAAAATAATAATTTCAATCATTATAAGCGGCCAGACATGTCCAAATACTTGTACTTTAATGAAAAAAAGTTATTTTATAGCATTATCTTGGGAAGAAAACTGTACTATAATATAATTTTTTAATTTCATTATAGACGGGTGTGCATAAAGTGGGTCATTAAAGTACTGTTTTTGATTTCATAATTAGAACTTTACGATATGAGAGTAGATAAAATACTTTTCGTGTCCAACAAAAATAATGTGTGACCGATCACGTAATCTAATTTTGTTCAAAAAAGCATAGAGAGATTTCAAAAAGGTTTATTTACGATTACCACAAACTATTGTTAAGTCCCTTCTTTCCTCCCCGATGAGCTCTGGCGACGTTAGTCAGCCAAGTAATATATTTAACCTAGGGAAATTGAAACATAATTTGAATTCTTTAAGGTGCAGATACTTCTGCAGTCGAGCTACTCTTTGAGTGAAATAACGCTATGCTCTAAGTATCTCTCTAATTCTCATATTTGTTCAGTATAATAAAAATCACTAAGCATAAGTGCCCATTCTTACCTATTGAAATTTTGTAGGCTTGTGTTTAACCACAACGAGATGTCTCAATAGTTAGGTACTGTACCCTACTAAGGGTAAGTAGTAGAATATCAATGTGATAAGAGTACTTAAGTACTAGATACTTTCAGCTCCATGAATATAAAAGTAGAGAAATAAATTGTTGAACTATTCTTTCAATTCTGTTCAAAACCTTTATTTCTAAAAAGAAAAACTAATATATTAGGTAGTATACCCTTGTATTATTTTACAAGTAGTAGTAGATAAGTAGATAAGGAGGGGAATGGTAGGTATTATTTTTCATCATAAGTCAAATACTATTCGTAGCTAGTCAGGCTTTATAAAAGAAATTAAAATCTGTTTTGGAATGTACAAATGAATTCTTTCATATGTACATTCCAAGCTGGCGCTAGCTTTTGTAATTAGTAATACGGGAACAAAAGTAAAATGCTTGCTTAATAGCGGCGCAGCGGTGGTGTTTGCGCACAGGAGACTGTGTATAAAACCAATAAATAATATTCTACCGTTTACTACTATGAAATCTATGTGATAGCGCGGATGCGAGCAAAGCCGTCAAATTTAATCAAATAAATACGACCAACCTTTTCCTGCTGCAAGAAACAATGCATTGCTTGAGTAACGTCAGCTGCATGGACAGAGTTGTGATACGGGTTGCTGCTATGGTAACCCTCTTCAATGAGACTGAACAGGCTCCAAACCTTCGCAGCATCCAGCTTGAAGTAAGATATTAGTCCATAGGTGTGGAATAGGTGGACACATAGCACTGGCAGGCATCGACCTGATGAGCAAATATTTCACATTAGATTATCTTAAAAGCTTACGAGGTAGGTTTGGGAATAAGCTCTCCATGACGGTTTTCCCTCAGCGCTGTGATATGGGGTTGTTCAAAAAGGGCGTAAAAGAGCTCTTCAAGGTCAGCAACACATCGGCAACCTCATTGGTATTGCAAATATCTATAGGCGGCGGCGACCACTTGCCATCAGACAGGTCTGTTTTTCAACCTATTGACATAAAAAGATACTTCCATATTTGTCAAGCCATATTACAGGAGCGGCTGATATTGGCAAATATTTTTTGACCATTTCTTGAGGAATAAAAACCCCGTGCGGACAACAATCCGTCACATGTCATATTCATGGGTAATAAATAATAAAAAACCTACATACTATATTATTTACTTATTGTTAGTGAAACTGAGTTATTTCTGTAGGACGTGAGTAAATGGCCAGAAATAACTTAAGCACATCTGTAATGTTCTCGACTTACAAAGAAATAAAGGATTTGAGGTTTGCCTATTGTGACTTCTACAAAGTACTTAAGTATGTAGAAGTCAGAATGGGAAAAACTAAATGCAGAAAAGAAGACGTAAAATTTACACATTATTCAATATTTTGTCTGAATTGGGTTATATTCTTGCTACCGAAGTTGGCGAAATTGTCGTTTAAAATAGTAGTTTATGATACTGTTGCATAATAGGGGTTATTAAATACGAGTGTGAGTTTAAGTACCGAGCCGTAGGCGAGGTTCTTAATAGTATCACACGAGTTTTTAATACCTAATTATGTGCAGTATCATACAGTACTTTATCTAAACTCATAAAAATAATGTAAGTTTAAAAAATAGATAAATCGATAGTATTTTTCTACCAACTTTTCAAAAAAAAAAACATTGCTATATTTGTGACAAAATGATATATGTAGGCAAAAACAATAAAATAAACCGACACAATAATCATATACCTAATCAAATCCGTGTTGCCAACTCCCAAAAATTCTTACCTCTAAAGTTCAAGTCTAAAATTTGTCACATTGTCATCAAATTGAATTGATACTGATTGATTATACTATTGAAAGTTCCAAAGTGTACTTTAATAGAAAAAAAGTTATTTTATAGCATTATCTTGGTAACACAACTGTACTATAATGAATCATTATACACGGGTGTGTTAGGCACACCCGTGTAGTGGGTCATTAAAGTACTGATTTTGATTTCATAATAAGAACATTACGATATGAGAGTAGATAATAGTAGTTTATGATACTGTTGCATAATGGGGGTTATTAAACACGAGTGTGAGTTTAAGTACCTAGCCGTAGGCGAGGTTCTTAATAGTATCACATGAGTTTTTAATACCTAATTATGTGCAGTATCATACAGTACTTTATCTAAACTCATCTAATAATGTAATTTAAAGGTAAAAAATCTATAATATTTTGTCCGAGGTTTTCATGACTCACGGGTATCGATTATTCGTCATTTCCATTGCCGCCTCCACAATTTCAGATCCAAGTTTATTTCACCTTAGCTATTTATCATGCTATTTTACTGTCATTTTTGTTCAAAATAAAATATGTATGCAAAAAAATCAATAAAATAAACAAACATTAATCATCATGGCGCCCAAATCCGCGTTGGGAAAAACTCCCTACCGCATACGCGACCACAGAGTAAATTTGCATCTAAAATTGAATTGATACTGAATGATTCCTAATTGTTTACAAAGAGAATATAATACTACGTTTAATTGTTTAGTCATGTCTGGCCACTTAATGTTTTTTTCTTTATTATTTCGTTTGACAAGTTGACTGACAGTAATTGAAGTATTAAAACCCAAAAAACATTATAAGTGGCCAGACATGTCCAAATACTTGTACTTTAATGAAAAAAAGTTATTTTATAGCATTACCTTGGGAAGAAAACTGTACTATAATTTAATTTTTTAATTTCATTTTAGACGGGTGTGCATAAAGTGGGTCATTAAAGTACTGTTTTTGATTTCATAATTAGAACTTTACGATATGAGAGTAGATAAATAATATTATTTAATACTTAAAACTAGCTGTTCGTGCCATGCATTATCCTGTTGCCGCTATAACAATAAATAATAAAAATATACTTCTCATCAGAAAAATTTAAACACTTCCGTTTTTATTGACATATATTCCTAAATATACACATTTGATTTATTACATAAGGATATTTTGTCATAATGATCTCTCTAACCGTAATACGATATGTTTACAGAAAAATGTCTTATGGAATTGACTAAAATGTCGCATAGAGCTTAATTCTGGCGATCCAGTCTGGCTCAGAGTTATTTTGTATTAAATCGAGTTTTCTTTTTTCATTAAAACTTAGATAAACATAAAAAGCAAAAGCTTATATGAATACAAAATTTAATTTAAATCGTTACAGACGTTTCAGAAACACACGAAATAAATGAATATAATTACAAATGACTAGATTTACTTATTGATGAAGATGCGCAAAATATTTTGATTAAATAATAAATAAATAATATGAATGAATATGCTTATTCTAGTGGGTTTATGAATGAAATGAAATAAAAACGCCAAAATAGCTCGGCTAATTGAGGTATTCTTGGGTAACGAACATGTAATCGAATGTAGGTATAATTTGCAGTGAAATAAGACTGTGTATGTAATAATAGAGCACAGCATCAATGGTGACAGACATTACAATGGTGCGTAAACTGAAGCAAATTGGTTACAATGATAAGTTTCAAGAATGTGGCACCGCCGCGCCGGACAATGCAGACGAAAGATGTTCAATTCACCGGATAATTTTAATAAATATAATAATTAAATTGACAATGTTCCGAGATATAATTATCAATAATAAAATTTATTGTGAAGATTTTTGCATTAAGAAATTGTATACACAATGGACTGCCTTAACGTATTTAAGTCCCCAACAAAAAAAATAAGATAAATTGGGCATCAAGTGAAACTATTAATCATAGCTTTTTACGTGTTTGATTGGATTGTGGAGTTATTCCTTAAAAAAATAGCATAAACATTTACTATGAAATTAGCAACCTCAGCAAAGGGTCCAATCCACAGCCCTTTAGAGCTGTAATTTGGTAGGAAGTAAAAAGTCTACTAACGAAAAAAATCTATAAATAACGAGATATTTTTTTATGTAGGTTTTGGAGTGTTGTCAAGTTAAGGGTTAAAGTGTAACTGCAGTAATCTCATAAAATTGTTAGACTTTGTTATGTTTTCAGTGTTCCGTAACTCACATACTCACTCAGTGTATGTTTATTTGTCATAGGCGTATTCTACGAGACTATTTTACATACCTTCATAAATTAATATTCATAGTAAGCGGTTACCTAGTAAACACAAATGTGAGGTTTAAATATCTAATTTTAGACGGTTCATTAGGAAGAAGATGAGTATAAAAGTGTTTAACGCAATACTAAATGACGTTAAATCACTTAATATTCTGGCATTTTTTTAATTTTGATATAAATATAAGTGAAAATTTCATATTCTTTCTAATTTAATAATAAATAAATAATGCTTTTAACATTATAATATTATTATGTATTTGCATGTACTTTAAAACTATTTGTGCTGAACTTTGATTGTATACTGTAAGACCTTGTAAACCACATTTAAGGCAAATAAACTATTCTATTCTAAGAAAATGGGAACATGGAGATTTTTAGAACATACCTAGCTATACCGAGAAAAAACAATCATGGTGACAATATTCAATTATGTGCACGTAAAGCCTAAAGGACAAATAAATATTTAAATTTATTTCAGACTTTTGACAAAAGCTTGTAATTAAGCTTTTATAGTCGTCAAAAGTTGGGAGAGTCAAACAAAATACATAAGTACTTTTAAATATGAACAGCTATTACTGTGTTGACTGAGAAAATGTTGAATTAAACTGGGTATAAATACACAAATAATGTATTAAATACAAATATTGCTTTCAGTGTGATCTACCAAACAGTTTTTATACGAAAATCGCTCGTCTATTCAGCCCGCACGGTTTACATATTATCTACAAGGTTGTCGATGTTAAATGTATGAGTCTTAAGTATAGAATTTTGTAAGGTCTGACATAACCATCCATACATAGCCGCGTCCATGAAGATGTTACGTTACGTTACATTGTCACTGTGTTTTACAAATAACGTACATTTACGCGATTGTTTCATACTTGTTAATTTGTCACAGGCATTTTATTTATATTAATGCAAAGAAGCGACTTTGGATCCCATATTAGATACTCGTGTTACAATGTATCAGTTTTAGCTAAACCTAGGTTAATTATAGCGATTGATGGGTAACGCATCAAGCCGTATCACTCAAACTTTCGGTTTTGGCAACTGCGTTGTTTGTAGCCCGTTAGAACTCTGTATCTGACAGTTTGACGGTTCTAAATAACTAAACATATTGCCCAAGGGCCCGTGACGGCCAGACCTTCGTTATTATTTTATAAAAGCTGAAAGTTTATCTGCGCTTGCCCCCAACACAGGTGAGAACGCCGATCAGCGACTATAAAGTTTGGGTCATCGTGGCTTTGGTACGGAGCAGGTAACAAAGTTGTAAGTCAAAGTATGGTGTAAGCTTTTTATATTTTATTCGGGATAATATAAGAAATCACGTCATCCATTGCCAGACACTTAGCGATCGTGGTAAGCCTCTGCCAGACAGACATCTTTAAACTTTAAACAATTGTAATTTTACTTAATTATTTCGTTTTTTTTTGTAGTTTCCCCGATTATTCGAAGACACCTGGTCCGATTTGGAAAATTCTTTGTTTGAAAGGGTAAGGATATGATAATGGGATCCTGGAGAAATCGAGGGAACTCTTCAAATTTTATAGGCACTAAAATTTTCATATACTTTTAAAGCTATTCTGATATTTACGTCTTGTAGTCATCATCTTATATTGCTGAGTTGATGATGGAAGGTACAACTCTTTAACGGTTAGGAGATAGGACCGTTTAGTCTGTTAGTTGTATTATTTGATGTGATGATGGAAGGTATAACGCTAATATAGGTACTTATCCTAGGTCAGTGACAAAACATAAGAAACTGAAAATTGATAACTACCTATGTATAACTCCACTGACACTTTCACTTACTTACAGTGTCATTAGAGTTCCTACATTGTTATTTCATGATGTTTAGTGCTTTTGAAGGCAGTTCTATTTTTTGTTAAAAGTTTTTCATACTTTAACGTAAGTATAATGAATTACATTTAATTAAACATTAAGGGTATCCGGCAGGGGCTTGCCACGATAGGTACTCAATGGATGACCTGTTTTCTAATATTAAACCGAAGAAAGTATAATAAATACAATCTAGTCCTACTTTGACGAATTCGGATAACGAATAAATTCAATTTATAAATTTTAAATCCTCTCCCGCCCCGTACGCACCTGTGCGCAAGTCATTAGTGTCTCATTACTATAATTGTAATAACAATGGAGACAGTATCGACGGAGACAATTTATTATATAACAATATACTGAGTATTGAGATCTAGTAATAAATAACCGTAACTAATTGTAATATCACGATATCTACATATCCATGATACACCATTGAGAGCCACCTACTACTTATAGGTTCGCTGTGATACGCGTATTCAACGATGCAGTAACACAGCGTGTGATTGCACCTTTATGCTTGATAGCATATCAGTTGAACAGTTACATGTAATAGGTATCATATCTGCAAAAAGCTGAGAAGGATTGTACATGTAGGACACGAGACATTATTATTGTATCCCGGACTCCCTAGCAATCCCGAACATATTTAAATTAGCTGGGGCTGTACAGTATGACACAACTTAGATGAAGCATCGGCAAAATTCGTAAAATCGATCATTCCCGAAAAGAATGCGTCTACCTACAACATTACCCATTTTTATACTACTTTAGGCGAAAAGGATTTTGTTGAACGTTAAATGGCGCGATAATGGACGATTTTTATTAGTTGTGTAAATCGGAAGTGAAGTGTAGATATACGATTTGCCGATGCTGTTGTGTCATACTGTAAGTCTTATTTATGTCAAACAATAACAGTTTTGTTGTGGATATATTTCACATTTGCAGAGTTGTTAATATGCTTGTAAATTAATTAATATGGCATATTTTTGTGCACAGACAAAATAGCACTTTTATCCAGTAAGTTAAGCAGGTCCGAGACGGATCTTTTTTGGTTTAAGTATTGCCAAAGTGAAATAAAGCACACTGTATTTTCTCCGCATTAGTTAAGGTGGATACTCGGAGGTAGCCCGCGAAAGGCAAAAAATATAATAAAAATTTAATTAGGTACAATAGTTAGATACTATTTCAGTCACAAATCTCTATAATTTAGAAGATTTTTACTTTACTACTTTAGAAGAGTATTAATAACGATTCATTTACGAGAAAAAAAGACTTATCTCAATTCTCTCAAATATATTAGGATATTTTCAAAGTTTTTGAAAGACGTCCACTGCTGGACAAAGGCCTCCCCCAAGGATCTCCACGATGCAATAATAATTGCAGATATAGATTTTTTATTCAATTCTTAATAGAATTTCATAATGATTCAACAAAAGCTTCCTTTCTAGCCCAGTGATGTAGCGACACCTGTCAGCTACATAGCTCACATACTGATGAATTGATGGCGCCTTCAATCATTTAGATCGCGCAGCAGAGTTTATTCGGGCATTGACATATAGACAAGATTCCAATAAGTATCTACAGTTAGACCGCTGTCTCCAGCCACGATAACCCATCCTGACGGAAAATCTTCCCTCTTAAATGGAGGAGTCATCCTTGCCCCTCTATAATGCTATTTTAATATTCTTGTAAAGGATGTTTTGAGATAGTGCTTGAAAAGCTTATGTTGCTTTAAGGTTGTAGCACATATACGAGTATTAACTCGGAATTTCATTAAAACCCATTCAGCCTTACAAACAACCAAACTTTCACATTTATAAAATTCAATTCTAATATCAATACCTACTTTTACAGTTGATTCTCTACTTGTTAATTATGTTCTGATCTATCTACTTCAATAATAATTCAACTTTGCTTTACACATTGCATAAATATTTATTTAAAATAAAATTTATTTAATAGTTAGGTATTATCATTCGTTGGTTTTTGTAGTAAAAGCTTTTAAGCTTTACATAGTTTTCAGATGCGTTAAAAGCTGTCCATTATATTTATTTGATAATTCTCGTTTATTCGAAACCACGGCGGTTTTAAGCTAATATAGGTAGGTATGTTAAATATACGGTATGAAGCCACCTTTTATGTGGTCACATACTTATTAGTGTAGCCTAATTGAGCCTGTGGCTTATCGAGCTATTAGATGTGATGGTCGAGCGTGTGAAAGCAATCGCCAAAATAAACAAGTTGTGGATAACCTATCGCAGGATGAGAATTTTTAAATGAAAATTCATGAAATAATTCCGAATAAATTAATGTTCTGTGAAATTTTAACTGTGAAACTAGATAAAACTATTTTCATTAAAAAATATCGTGATTTTAAAATTAACCTTTTTAATAGTTCGATCTATTTTCTTTTTGGGATTATAAGTAGGGGCCCGCTACTTCTGCTGCCTTTCATGCTTCATAAATAAAAGTACAATAATGATGGATGCAAAAAGTAATGATTCCATGGAGAACAGTTCGTTTAAAAAGTGTAAATTAAACATACCTACTATGAAAGTAGGTATTGTAGCTATTTTGCCGCGGTTTCACCTAGGTGGTACCTATTGGTTGTATTGTGTACATTTATGTACATTTATTGCTTCATGTAACTAACATCCCTATCCCGATTAACGATCCCGAGCTCACAAGCGGTATAGAGCCTCTGTCTGAGGAGAGACTTTCGCTCCTTATGTTTGTTTTACCGCTTGTACAACGGACAGTGTTCAGAGGAATTGTTTGACTTGATTCCTACTGCTGCCTTACCTTGTAGGTACCATTGCACCCAATAACATTGTTAATTAAAATAAGGATAAAATTGTATGTCAACCAAAATTCCTTCACCTTGAATCACCTACTAATAATAAATGCGACAGTTTGTATTTTTGTGTAAGTTAGGTACAACTCAGCGTCGTACGTAACGGCTGAAGGGATTGAAATTGGCTCTTAGACCGACCATACCCTGAAATAAAATAAAAGATACTTTTTATCCCGGATAATATAAGATGAACATAGAATAAATATTAATAAAATTATATTATGTAGGTAAGTAAATCATTCTCCTGAAATATTTTTGTCAATTAAGCCCGATTAACATCTGTTCAGTAGTTACGGTGAAAGTTATGAGCAGACAGACAGGCATGCAGACTATGTTTTATACCATGATGATAGTGATGTTGCACAGATCTTTTGTTTTTTTCTTTTTACAATAACGGAAAGCCCGAGGAGACTATACCGGATGAATTTTTTAAGTGGGCGTGGTAGGCCAAATCCTAAAGTATAGGGACTAGCGAAAAATGCTGAAAGGAGTCTCGGGGCCGATAAAAACTAAAACTGTATACTTCGATTTTGAAAAAAAATATTTGTCTTGCCAGGAATCGAACTCATTGATTTTGAAAAAAAAATCACAGCCTGTATTATTGCTCCATCTCATAGTGTCGCTTATAATGATCAATTTCTGGGAAGTAATGGTGTATGGAAAATTAATGGAAAAATATATATATAGATTTAGTTTTTATCAAAATCGGCCCCGAGACTCCTTTCAGCATTTTTCGCTATTCCCTATACTTTAGGAATTGGTCTACCACGCCCACTAAAAACAATCATCCTGTATAATCTAAATAAATATCAATGATTAAATATGAATGATTCAACAATTTTATTTTGAACTCTGATTATGTACCAACTACCACACGCGATATAAATTTCTAAAATACATAAATTAACGTCAAATATAGTAGGTACCAACCTATCTGTAACAACATCAGAATATATTTACCGCAGCATTGGCCTATTTATCAGGGTTTTGTTTACCGAATATTTAACGCTACAATTTTATGAGTTTAAAAAGTTTAAATGAATTATTGTTTTTCTTCGTGTTATTATGCACATTCTCAATCGGCAAAATAATATAATCTTTGAATTTTTTATCGGGATGATGATTAGATAGATCTAAATTAAATTAAAATTATTATTAATTATTAACACAAAACACACAATAGAGTGACAAGAAAATTACCCCCAGAGACGTTTTCTAATGTAAACGCATTGAACTTCCACAGCATCGACTGTCTCAGGATGCACTGCAAAGAAACAAAAACGATCAATATAAAAATACTGATAAAGACATTCATCAATTAATTTACAAAAGGAATTAAAATAAAGCGTTCGCAACAGCTGACCATAATAAATTTGCATGTTAAAAGTATTAATGTTTAGATATTCAATGAATAAATAAATTGCAAATCAGGCAAATGTATACGGTCGAGTCCAACGACCCTTCTGGCTGTGTCTGTCAGATGATTTTAACACTAAGCATTTAAAACAAAGATTTACGTTTGTTTACCAGTTTCTTGGCTGATTATCAATGACCAATGCATCAGGAAGGAATTTTAAAATATGTCAACATGAAGGTGTACATAGAAACAAACGCACATAAACGTGATCAATAAAACTGTATGTCGTGTTGTCCGCGTACAGACAGTGTGTGTACTTCCTCATAATGTACAATTATAGCACAACTAACAAAAACAAGTTACCAATTTCAGTGCATATAGATGATTACAAGTTTACAACTTACTCGTAATGACAACTCTTTACAGTACTATTGTAAAGGTTAATCTAATATCTGGTTAACCTAAAAATGTTTTTTGGTTCGTAATTGTATTTATCTAACATTAAAAATTAAAGAACTAAAAAGTACGTTCCGTACGTAACATCACAACACTTTCTTGAAACGTAATTACATTCAATACATAAGTACAATAAAAATAAACTCGCAAAGACAGATATAAGATGGTAACATCAACAGAAATAAAATAACTAAATATAATCTCTCTGATCCAATAATAACATGCAGAAACGAAACGCACATATTTATTTTTCATTCGCTTTGGCGTCCTTGCTTGGATGGAACGCATTACATATAAAACAATATGTCACAAGACACATACATACTTACAAATAGTGCGTGCGGACGCCTTATGAATACAAACAAATCATATTTAAATCTGTGACGGCCTGTGCTCACAACAATACGCTACAGTAATGTTGAGGGCCCTGCCTTACAAAATGACCGTGGTTCGTGAGCGAGATAAACGCCGTCAATCTGGTAGTAGGTAGTGGAGAATTCATTACAGGAATATTAAAACGCAAATAAAATTAAAGCATAGAACAAACATTTTGTGCTTAGAAGAACAACAGATTATGTCGAAACGGATATATCATACTGGACAAATGCACGGTGTTGTTGCTGGTACTTACCTGCACTTGGCCGAAGTGAAGATCATCCAGAAGGGCGTTATCTTTACACAAGGAACGGGTGACCAGTTTTTTTTTACGTCGTTTGTGCATCGTTAAAAACTGTCCGGGGCACAGATTAATCAGGGGCATGTTCGCTAATTCCGAGCAGTCGTCTGCTGACCGCCGCCGGCGCATCGGCTGGGTGACAGTTACTGTAACAAATGAAAAATAAATTGCAAATATCCGCCCTGCATAACAAACGTTTCTTAATGTTCAACTAAAGTCAGCCTAAAGCGGTTGCGACGAGCGACTTCGTCGGGCCCTAAATAAAAACATAGGGAATAGCAACGATGGCCGCCTCACTAGCGTTAGGCCTTAAGGGTATACCTTCAGTTGGAGCGCGAAATTCAAATTTTATCAAGTTTTTTGCTAATTGCAGCTCAGTTATAGGCCGTAAGTTATCAACATGTTATTTGCGAGAAGTATGGTAGTATTTTTACTGATTAATAACAAAATAAATCATCAACATAATCCTCCAACCGAACCCTTAAGCTCGGTCTATTCTATGGTCTAAGTCTTTTAACTTGTTGGAAGTTTTAATAACAGTTACAATTATATACCCAAACCGTGTTCTTTGGTCAAATTGACTGAAACTGTTTCAAATAATCTATAATTTAAAAATAAGCTTTTTTTTTATCCAGCTCCTAATCCTTATCTTGTCATAGGATTTACATTATATGTACCAAATTTCAGATCAATTGAACATCGGAAAGTCGGTTAAAATTGACTTGCAAATTCGACTTAAACATATTAAACTACTTAACACGGCAAGTTAAATAAAAGCTTGTAAAAAATTAATTTAAAAATGCATATAAAAACAATGTCATCTATTTAATATGGAACTCAAAATGCATACGACAATGTATGAAATCCCCACTATTACAAAACATTATAGTGGTAGGTATGCAAATCTATCACAGAGAAGAGCCGTTTTATCAAACCATTGTTTACCAAAGCGATGATAAAAGCCAGTAAAAGTTAGTATGAAACATTTTACATAATATCAAAGTGAGTATTAAATACAGGCGATTACTTGATCCTGTGAGACTCGTTATTGTTAACTTTTGGACCATGTGACACGATTCCGAAGCGACCTCGACTCAGTATGGACTATGAATACTGATTTGTGAGAAGCTGTGGTAACTGTGAATTGTGTCATCTGTCGGGTCACTGTCCTATTTCGGATGTTTTATAATATTTGAACAACGACGCACAATTGATATCATACCGCAAACTATTGTCTATTTAGTATCAAGACGAAAATCACAAAAATAATGTGTATACTAATATTAAAGCTTCTGCTTTTCTGAGATTGTTTCTTTGTTTGAACGCGCTAATCTCTGGATCTACCAGTGGGATTCGAAAAATTATTTCACTAATAGGAAGCACCGAAGGTTGTACTACTTATTATCCTATTGTGGCTACTTATTATCCCGGGGACAACAATATAGCCAGATTGCCAAAATATATTTAAAATTTGTTAAGTCTTGTACGTTGTTGACTTCCTTACCGGTTCTACCATGAAGTTGAATGAAAATGGCTTTGACTTTGACCAGTACACGATCAAACTATAATTGGTACCTTACCAGTTTAAATAAAAAAAATCCGTGATTTTGTCAAGTATAAATAATAGAATTACAGTTTATTTTTTCAAATGAAAGTGAATTAGAAGAACAAAGTTAAATTGTTTATAAACTTGCCGTATAGTTTCTCAAGGTCCAATAAGTTATAAATAATGGAATACTTTCCTTGCACTTCAATAATTTTGCAATAAGTCAAGCAAGAGATTTAAACAAGATTTGATAAAGCTTTGAATATTATATTCACACTCATTGACACAAGCAGTAACAAGTTTCCAGCATTTTCTATCAATTAAATAAAAGGTATGTGAAGATATCACTACATAATATTAATCTAGAATAGTCTTGATCACTTGAATTATTCATAATCATACATGTTTGTTATACTGACAAGCTTTTGACCCGTAAATACAATGTTCAGATTCTGTTGATGGCCAGCACTCAAATTTTAACCACGATCTGAAATTATTAATGAAACCACAATTTCATAGCAGTGAACCATGGATAAACATTATTATCTCACATTCGCTTTAAATCGTAGCCATAACAAATTCGTAAAAGTTACATCACACAATTAATTCCATAACTCGTTTCAAAACCGGTGTGAAGTTAGCAGCCAAAAGTTGGCAGCCAATATACTCCGACCAAATTAAGAAGAATTCTAAAATTACCCTATAATGAGCTTATTTAACAAGGAAAATTGTTTAAAACAGTATAGAATTAAAAAACAGGATGATTTAAGGCCTTTCAATCATAAAATAATCGATAAAGTTACATAAATTCAAAATTTCAACATTTCTGAGTATTTTGTATAATGACCGGCTCTGAGCGTTCAAACCAAACAAAAATTGATAATTTATTCAAAAAAATATCATATTCTTAGCAAAAGATCTGAAATAAAATATTTCCTGTAAGTTTCAGACCAATTAAAACAACCTCAAAGCACTCGGAATACAAAATTTACAGGTTGTCTTTCGAAAATAGAGAATATTTTATCCAAAATATAGCGGTATCGCTCCAGCTGTATGTTTATATTGTAAATACATATGTAAACTTAATAAATAATATTGTTTTATGTACTTGCCGAGGGGACTACATGGCTATATAAGACGATAACCAATATAGTATCGAAAAAATCCTTAACATGACTTTGACGGTCGGTTCAGCTCTCAAGATGCAGCCCTGTCACTCTACAAATGTGTTCAAATTATAGGTATATATCTTATCTTAGTAAATAGTACAGTCTCATGTACTTCCGGAGGGGATTACATGGGTCTATGTCACGTAAGCCAGTAAACCATACCGAAAAAAATCTTAAAATATTTTCGATGACTGATTAGGCTCTCAAGATGCAACCCTGTCACTCTACAAATGAGTTCAAATTATAGGTATGTATCTTATCTTAGTAAATAGTACAGTTTTATGTACTTCCGGAGGGGACTACATGGCTCTATTACACGGCAGCCAGTAAGACATTGAAAAAATTCTTAAAATATTTTCGATGACTGATTAAGCTCTCAAGATGCAACCCTGTCACTCTACGAAGGTTTTAAAATTATAGGTACATATCTTATCTTAGTAAATAATTCAGTCTTATGTACTTCCGAAGGGGATTACATGGCTCTATTACACGGCAGCCAGTAAGACATCGAAAAAATTCATGAAATATATTCGATGGCTGATTAGGCTCTCAAGATGCAACCCTGTCACTCTACGAAGACTTTCAAATTATAGGTATATATATTATCTTAGTAAATAGTACAGTTTTATGTACTTCCGGAGGGGATAGCATGGGTCTATGTCACGTCAGCCAGTACCATACCAAAAAAAAAACTTAAAATATTTTCGATGACTGATTAGGCTCTCAAGATGCAACCCTGTCACTCTACAAATGGGTTCAAATTATAGGTATATATCTTATCTTAGTAAATAAAACAGTTTTATGTACTTCCGGAGGGGATAACATGGGTCTATGTCACGTCAGCCAGTACCATACCGAAGAAACTGTTAAAATTTTTTCGATGGCTGATTAGGCTCTCAAGATGCAACCCTGTCACTCTACAAATGTATTCAAATTATAGGTATATATCTTATCTAAGTAAAAAATTCAGTCTTATGTACTTCCGGAGGGGATTACATGGCTCTATTACACGGCAGCCAGTAAGACATCGAAAAAATTCTTAAAATATTTTCGATGGCTGATTAAGCTCTCAAGATGCAACCCTGTCACTCTACGAAGGTTTTCAAATTATGGGTATATATCTTATCTTAGTAAATAATTCAGTCTTATGTACTTCCGGAGGGGATAGCATGGGTCTATGTCACGTCAGCCAGTACCATACCAAAAAAAAACATAAAATATTTTCGATGACTGATTAGGCTCTCAAGATGCAACCCTGTCACTCTACAAATGTATTCAAATTATAGGTATGTATCTTATCTTAGTAAATAGTACAGTTTTATGTACTTCCGGAGGGGATTACATGGGTCTATGTCACGTCAGCCAGTACCATACCAAAAAAAAAACTTAAAATATTTTCGATGGCTGATCAGGCTCTCAAGATGAAACCCTGTCGCTCTACAAATGGGTTCAAATTATAGGTATATATCTTATCTTAGTAAATAATTCAGTCTTATGTACTTCCGGAGGGGATAACATAGCTCTATTACACGGCAGCCAGTAAGACATCGAAAAAATTCATGAAATATTTTCGATGGCTGATTAGGCTCTCAAGATGAAACCCTGTCACTCTACAAATGTGTTCAAATTATAGGTATGTATCTTATCTTAGTAAATAGTACAGTTTTATGTACTTCCGGAGGGGATTACATGGGTCTATGTCACGTCAGCCAGTACCATACCAAAAAAAAAACTTAAAATATTTTCGATGGCTGATCAGGCTCTCAAGATGAAACCCTGTCGCTCTACAAATGGGTTCAAATTATAGGTATATATCTTATCTTAGTAAATAATTCAGTCTTATGTACTTCCGGAGGGGATTACATGGCTCTATTACATGACAGCTAGTAAGACGTCGAAAAAACTCTTAAAATATTTTCGATGTCTGATTAGGCTCTCAAGATGCAACCCTGTCACTCTACAAATGTGTTCAAATTATAGGTATGTATCTTATCTTAGTAAGTAATTCAGTCTTATGTACTTCCGGAGGGGATAACATGGCTCTATTACACGGCAGCCAGTAAGACATCGAAAAAATTCATGAAATATATTCGATGGCTGATTAGGCTCTCAAGATGCAACCCTGTCACTCTACGAAGACTTTCAAATTATAGGTATATATATTATCTTAGTAAATAGTACAGTTTTATGTACTTCCGGAGGGGATAGCATGGGTCTATGTCACGTCAGCCAGTAACATACCAAAAAAAAAACTTAAAATATTTTCGATGACTGATTAGGCTCTCAAGATGCAACCCTGTCACTCTACAAATGGGTTCAAATTATAGGTATATATCTTATCTTAGTAAATAAAACAGTTTTATGTACTTCCGGAGGGGATTACATGTCTCTATTACACGGCAGCCAGTAAGACATCGAAAAAATTCTGGAAATATTTTCGATGGTTGATTAGGCTCTCAAGATGCAACCCTGTCACTCTACAAATGTGTTCAAATTATAGGTATGTATCTTATCTTAGTAAATAGTACAGTTTTATGTACTTCCGGAGGGGATAGCATGGGTCTATGTCACGTCAGCTAGTACCATACCAAAAAAAAACATAAAATATTTTCGATGGCTGATTAGGCTCTCAAGATGCAAACCTGTCACTCTACAAATGTGTTCAAATTGTAGGCATGTATCTTATCTTAGTAAATAATTCAGTCTTATGTACTTCCGGAGGGGATAACATAGCTCTATTACACGGCAGCCAGTAAGACATCGAAAAAATTCATGAAATATTTTCGATGGCTGATTAGGCTCTCAAGATGAAACCCTGTCACTCTACAAATGTGTTCAAATTATAGGTATGTATCTTATCTTAGTAAATAGTACAGTTTTATGTACTTCCGGAGGGGATTACATGGGTCTATGTCACGTCAGACAGTACCATACCAAAAAAAAACTTAAAATATTTTCGATGGCTGATTAGGCTCTCAAGATGAAACCCTGTCACTCTACAAATGGGTTCAAATTATAGGTATATATCTTATCTTAGTAAATAATTCAGTCTTATGTACTTCCGGAGGGGATAGCATGGGTCTATGTCACGTCAGCCAGTACCATACCAAAAAAAAAACTTAAAATATTTTCGATGACTGATTAGGCTCTCAAGATGCAACCCTGTCACTCTACAAATGGGTTCAAATTATAGGTATATATCTTATCTTAGTAAATAAAACAGTTTTATGTACTTCCGGAGGGGATTACATGTCTCTATTACACGGCAGCCAGTAAGACATCGAAAAAATTCTTGAAATATTTTCGATGGTTGATTAGGCTCTCAAGATGAAACCCTGTCACTCTACAAATGTGTTCAAATTATAGGTATGTATCTTATCTTAGTAAATAGTACAGTTTTATGTACTTCCGGAGGGGATTACATGGGTCTATGTCACGTCAGCCAGTACCATACCAAAAAAAAACTTAAAATATTTTCGATGGCTGATTAGGCTCTCAAGATGAAACCCTGTCACTCTACAAATGGGTTCAAATTATAGGTATATATCTTATCTTAGTAAATAATTCAGTATTATGTACTTCCGGAGGGGATAGCATGGGTCTATGTCACGTCAGCCAGTACCATACCAAAAAAAAAACTTAAAATATTTTCGATGACTGATTAGGCTCTCAAGATGCAACCCTGTCACTCTACAAATGGGTTCAAATTATAGGTATATATCTTATCTTAGTAAATAAAACAGTTTTATGTACTTCCGGAGGGGATTACATGTCTCTATTACACGGCAGCCAGTAAGACATCGAAAAAATTCTTGAAATATTTTCGATGGTTGATTAGGCTCTCAAGATGCAACCCTGTCACTCTACAAATGTGTTCAAATTATAGGTATGTATCTTATCTTAGTAAATAGTACAGTTTTATATACTTCCGGAGGGGATAGCATGGGTCTATGTCACGTCAGCCAGTACCATACCAAAAAAAAACATAAAATATTTTCGATGGCTGATTAGGCTCTCAAGATGCAACCCTGTCACTCTACAAATGTGTTCAAATTGTAGGTATGTATCTTATCTTAGTAAATAATTCAGTCTTATGTACTTCCGGAGGGGATAACATAGCTCTATTACACGGCAGCCAGTAAGACATCGAAAAAATTCATGAAATATTTTCGATGGCTGATTAGGCTCTCAAGATGAAACCCTGTCACTCTACAAATGTGTTCAAATTATAGGTATGTATCTTATCTTAGTAAATAGTACAGTTTTATGTACTTCCGGAGGGGATTACATGGGTCTATGTCACGTCAGCCAGTACCATACCAAAAAAAAACTTAAAATATTTTCGATGGCTGATTAGGCTCTCAAGATGAAACCCTGTCACTCTACCAATGGGTTCAAATTATAGGTATATATCTTATCTTAGTAAATAATTCAGTCTTATGTACTTCCGGAGGGGATAGCATGGGTCTATGTCACGTCAGCCAGTACCATACCAAAAAAAAAACTTAAAATATTTTCGATGGCTGATTAGGCTCTCAAGATGAAACCCTGTCACTCTACAAATGGGTTCAAATTATAGGTATATATCTTATCTTAGTAAATAATTCAGTCTTATGCACTTTCGGAGGGGATTACATGGCTCTATTCCACGGCAGCCAGTAAGACATCGAAAAAATTCTTATAATATTTTCGATGGTTGATTAAGCTCTCAAGATGCAACCCTGTCACTCTACGAAGGTTTTCAAATTATAGGTTAATATCTTATCTTAGTGAATAAAACAGTTTTATGTACTTCCGGAGGGGATAGCATGGGTCTATGTCACGTCAGCCAGTACCATACCAAAAAAAAAACTTAAAATATTTTCGATGACTGATTAGGCTCTCAAGATGAAACCCTGTCACTCTACAAATGGGTTCAAATTATAGGTATATATCTTATCTTAGTAAATAATTCAGTCTTATGTACTTCCGGAGGGGATAGCATGGGTCTATGTCACGTCAGCCAGTACCATACCAAAAAAAAAACTTAAAATATTTTCGATGGCTGATTAGGCTCTCAAGATGAAACCCTGTCACTCTACAAATGGGTTCAAATTATAGGTACATATGTTATATTAGTAAATAGTACAGTTTTATGTACTTCCGGAGGGGATTACATGGGTCTATGTCACGTCAGCCAGTACCATACCAAAAAAAACATAAAATATTTTCGATGACTGATTAGGCTCTCAAGATGCAACCCTGTCACTCTACAAATGTATTCAAATTATAGGTATATATCTTATCTTAGTAAAAAATTCAGTCTTATGTACTTCCGGAGGGGATTACATGTCTCTATTACACGGCAGCCAGTAAGACATCGAAAAAATTCCTAAAATATTTTCGATGGCTGATTAAGCTCTCAAGATGCAACCCTGTCACTCTACGAAGGTTTTCAAATTATAGGTGTGTATCTTATCTTAGTAAATAGTACAGTTTTATGTACTTCCGGAGGGGATAGCATGGGTCTATGTCACGTCAGCCAGTACCATACCAAAAAAAAAACTTAAAATATTTTCGATGACTGATTAGGCTCTCAAGATGCAACCCTGTCACTCTACAAATGGGTTCAAATTATAGGTATATATCTTATCTTAGTAAATAAAACAGTTTTATGTACTTCCGGAGGGGATAACATGGGTCTATGTCACGTCAGCCAGTACCATACCGTCAGCCAGTACATAAAACTGTACTATTTACTAAGATAATATATATACCTATAATTTGAAAGTCTTCGTAGAGTGACAGGGTTGCATCTTGAGAGCCTAATCAGCCATCGAATATATTTCATGAATTTTTTCGACGTCTTACTGGCTGCCGTGTAATAGAGCCATGTAATCCCCTCCGGAAGTACATAAGACTGAATTATTTACTAAGATAAGATACATACCTATAATTTGAACACATTTGTAGAGTGACAGGGTTGCATCTTGAGAGCCTTATCAGCCATCGAATATATTTTTAGTTTTTTTTTTGGTATGGTACTGGCTGACGTGACAAAGACCCATGCTATCCCCTCCGGAAGTTCATAAAAGTGGATAAGATACAAATTTATAATTTGAACTAATTTGTAGAGTGACAGGGTTGCATCTTGAGAGCCTAATCAGCCATCGAATATATTTCATGAGTTTTTTCGATGTCTTACTGGCTGCCGTGTAATAGAGCCATGTAAGCCCCTCCGGAAGTACATAAGACTGAATTATTTACTAAGATAAGATACATACCTATAATTTGAACACATTTGTAGAGTGACAGGGTTGCATCTTGAGAGCCTTATCAGCCATCGAATATATTTTAAGTTTTTTTTTTGGTATGGTACTGGCTGACGTGACAAAGACCCATGCTATCCCCTCCGGAAGTTCATAAAACTGGATAAGATACAAATTTATAATTTGAACTAATTTGTAGAGTGACAGGGTTGCATCTTGAGAGCCTAATCAGCCATCGAAAATATTTTACGATTTTTTTCGGTATGGTATACTGGCTGACGTGACATAGACCCATGTAATCCCCTCCGGAAGTACATGAGACTGTATTATTTACGTAGATAAGATATATACCTATTATTTGAATACATTTGTAGAGTGACAGGGTTGCATCTTGAGAGCCTAGTCAGCCATCGAAAATATTTCATGAATTTTTTCGATGTCTTACTGGCTGCCGTGTAATAAAGCCATGTAATCCCCTCCGGAAGTACATGAGACTGTACTATTTACTAAGATAAGATACATACCTATAATTTGAATACATTTGTAGAGTGACAGGGTTGCATCTTGAGAGCCTAATCAGACATCGAAAATATTTTAAGAGTTTTTTCGACGTCTTACTAGCTGCTATGTAATAGAGCCATGTAATCCCCTCCGGAAGTACATAAGACTGAATTATTTACTAATATAAGATATGTACCTATAATTTGAAAACCTTCGTAGAGTGACAGGGTTGCATCTTGAGAGCTTAATCAGTCATCGAAAATATTTAAAGAATTTTTTTTGGTATGGTACTGGCTGACGTGACATAGACCCATGCTATCCCCTCCGGAAGTACATAAAACTGTACTATTTACTAAGATAATATATATACCTATAATTTGAAAGTCTTCGTAGAGTGACAGGGTGGCATCTTGAGAGCCTAATCAGCCATCGAAAATATTTTAAGTTTTTTTTTTGGTATGGTACTGGCTGACGTGACATAGACCCATGCTATCCCCTCCGGAAGTACATAAAACTGTACTATTTACTAAGATAATATATATACCTATAATTTGAAAGTCTTCGTAGAGTGACAGGGTTGCATCTTGAGAGCCTAATCAGCCATCGAATATATTTCATGAGTTTTTTCGATGTCTTACTGGCTGCCGTGTAATAGAGCCATGTAATCCCCTCCGGAAGTACATAAGACTGAATTATTTACTAAGATAAGATAAATACCTATAATTTGAACACATTTGTAGAGTGACAGGGTTGCATCTTGAGAGCCTAATCAGCCATCGAATATATTTTAAGTTTTTTTTTTGGTATGGTACTGGCTGACGTGACATAGACCCATGCTATCCCCTCCGGAAGTTCATAAAACTGGATAAGATACAAATTTATAATTTGAACTAATTTGTAGAGTGACAGGGTTGCATCTTGAGAGCCTAATCAGCCATCGAAAATATTTTACGATTTTTTTCGGTATGGTATACTGGTTGACGTGACATAGACCCATGTAAAGCCCTCCGGAAGTACATGAGACTGTATTATTTACTTAGATAAGATATATACCTATTATTTGAATACATTTGTAGAGTGACAGGGTTGCATCTTGAGAGCCTAATCAGCCATCGAAAATATTTCATGAATTTTTTCGATGTCTTACTGGCTGCCGTGTAATAAAGCCATGTAATCCCCTCCGGAAGTACATGAGACTGTACTTTTTACTAAGATAAGATACATACCTATAATTTGAATACATTTGTAGAGTGACAGGGTTGCATCTTGAGAGCCTAATCAGACATCGAAAATATTTTAAGAGTTTTTTCGACGTCTTACTAGCTGCTATGTAATAGAGCCATGTAATCCCCTCCGGAAGTACATAAGACTGAATTATTTACTAATATAAGATATGTACCTATAATTTGAAAACCTTCGTAGAGTAACAGGGTTGCATCTTGAGAGCTTAATCAGTCATCGAAAATATTTTAAGAATTTTTTTTGGTATGGTACTGGCTGACGTGACATAGACCCATGCTATCCCCTCCGGAAGTACATAAAACTGTACTATTTACTAAGATAATATATATATACCTATAATTTGAAAGTCTTCGTAGAGTGACAGGGTTGCATCTTGAGAGCCTAATCAGCCATCGAATATATATCATGAATTTTTTCGATGTCTTACTGGCTGCCGTGTAATAGAGCCATGTAATCCCCTCCGGAAGTACATAAGTCTGAATTATTTACTAAGATAAGATATATACCTATAATTTGAACCCATTTGTAGAGTGACAGGGTTTCATCTTGAGAGCCTAATCAGCCATCGAAAATATTTTAAGTTTTTTTTTTGGTATGGTACTGGCTGACGTGACATAGACCCATGTAATCCCCTCCGGAAGTACATAAAACTGTACTATTTACTAAGATAAGATACATACCTATAATTTGAACACATTTGTAGAGTGACAGAGTTTCATCTTGAGAGCCTAATCAGCCATCGAAAATATTTCATGAATTTTTTGATGTCTTACTGGCTGCCGTTTAATAGAGCCATGTTATCCCCTCCGGAAGTACATAAGACTGAATTATTTACTAAGATAAGATACATACCTATATTTTGAACACATTTGTAGAGTGACAGGGTTGCATCTTGAGAGCCTAATCAGCCATCGAAAATATTTTAGTTTTTTTTTTGGTATGGTACTGGCTGACGTGACATAGACCCATGCTATCCCCTCCGGAAGTACATAAGACTGAATTATTTACTAAGATAAGATACATACCTATAATTTGAATACATTTGTAGAGTGACAGGGTTGCATCTTGAGAGCCTAATCAGACATCGAAAATATTTTAAGAGTTTTTTCGACGTCTTACTAGCTGCTATGTAATAGAGCCATGTCATCCCCCCCGGAAGTACATAAGACTGAATTATTTACTAATATAAGATATGTACCTATAATTTGAAAACCTTCGTAGAGTGACAGGGTTGCATCTTGAGAGCTTAATCAGTCATCGAAAATATTTTAAGAATTTTTTCAATGTCTTACTGGCTGCCGTGTAATAGAGCCATGTAGTCCCCTCCGGAAGTACATAAAACTGTACTATTTACTAAGATAAGATACATACCTATAATTTGAACTCATTTGTAGAGTGACAGGGTTGCATCTTGAGAGCCTAATCAGTCATCGAAAATATTTTAAGATTTTTTTCGGTATGGTATACTGGCTGACGTGACATAGACCCATGTAATCCCCTCCGGAAGTACATGAGACTGTATTATTTACTTAGATAAGATATATACCTATTATTTGAATACATTTGTAGAGTGACAGGGTTGCATCTTGAGAGCTTAATCAGCAATCGAATATATTTTAAGATTTTTTTCGGTATGGTATACTGGATGACGTGACAGAGACCCATGTTATCCCCTCCGGAAGTACATAAAACTGTTTTATTTACTAAGATAAGATATATACCTATAATTTGAACCCATTTGTAGAGTGACAGGGTTGCATCTTGAGAGCATAATCAGCCATCGAAAATAATTCAAGAATTTTTTCGATGTCTTACTGGCTGCTATGTAATAGAGCCATGTAATCCCCTCCGGAAGCACATAAAACTGTACTATTTACTAAGATAAGATATAAACCTATAATTTAAATACATTTGTAGAGTGACAGGGTTGAATCTTGAGAGCCTAATCAGCCATCGAATATATTTTAAGTTTTTATTTTGGTATGGTACTGGCTGACGTGACATAGACCCATGCTATACACTCCGGAAGTACATAAAACTGTACTATTTACTAAGATAAGATACATACCTATAATTTGAACACATTTGTAGAGTGACAGGGTTGCATCTTGAGAGCCTAATCAGACATCGAAAATATTTTAAGAGTTTTTTCGACGTCTTACTAGCTGCTATGTAATAGAGCCATGTAATCCCATTAAGACTGAATTATTTACTTATATAACATATGTACCTATAATTTGAAAACCTTCGTAGAGTGACAGGGTGGCATCTTGAGAGCCTAATAAGCCATCGAAAATATTTTAAGTTTTTTTTTGGTATGGTACTGGCTGACGTGACATAGACCCATGCTATCCCCTCCGGAAGTACATAAAACTGTACTATTTACTAAGATAAGATATTAACCTATAATTTGAAAACCTTCGTAGAGTGACAGGGTTGCATCTTGAGAGCTTAATCAGCCATCGAAAATATTTTAAGAATTTTTTCGATGTCTTACTGGCTGCCGTGTAATAGAGACATGTAATCCCCTCCGGAAGTACATAAGACTGAATTATTTACTAAGATAAGATATATACCTATAATTTGAACCCATTTGTAGAGTGACTGGGTTTCATCTTGAGAGCCTAATCAGCCATCGAAAATATTTTACGATTTTTTTCGGTATGGTATACTGGCTGACGTGACATAGACCCATGTAATCCCCTCCGGAAGTACATGAGACTGTATTATTTACTTAGATAAGATATATACCTATAATTTGAAAGTCTTCGTAGAGTGACAGGGTTGCATCTTGAGAGCCTAATCAGCCATCGAAAATATTTCATGAATTTTTTCCATGTCTTACTGGCTGCCGTGTAATAGAGCCATGTTATCCCCTCCGGAAGTACATAAGACTGAATTATTTACTAAGATAAGATACATACCTATAATTTGAACACATTTGTAGAGTGACAGGGTTGCATCTTGAGAGCCTAATCAGCCATCGAAAATATTTCATGAATTTTTTCGATGTCTTACTGGCTGCCGTGTAATAGAGCCATGTAATCCCCTCCGGAAGTACATAAGACTGAATTATTTACTTATATAACATATGTACCTATAATTTGAAAACCTTCGTAGAGTGACAGGGTGGCATCTTGAGAGCCTAATCAGCCATCGAAAATATTTTAAGTATTTTTTTTGGTATGGTACTGGCTGACGTGACATAGACCCATGCTATCCCCTCCGGAAGTACATAAAACTGTACTATTTACTAAGATAATACATATACCTATAATTTGAAAGTCTTCGTAGAGTGACAGGGTTGCATCTTGAGAGCCTAATCAGCCATCGAAAATATTTCATGAATTTTTTCGATGTCTTACTGGCTGCCGTGTAATAGAGCCATGTTATCCCCTCCGGAAGTACATAAGACTGAATTATTTACTAAGATAAGATACATACCTATAATTTGAACACATTTGTAGAGTGACAGGGTTGCATCTTGAGAGCCTAATCAGCCATCGAAAATATTTCATGAATTTTTTCGATGTCTTACTGGCTGCCGTGTAATAGAGCCATGTAATCCCCTCCGGAAGACCAAAAGACTGAATTATTTAATAAGATAAGATACATACCTATAATTTGAACACATTTGTAGAGTGACAGGGTTTCATCTTGAGAGCCGAATCAGCCATCGAAAATATTTTAGTTTTTTTTTGGTATGGTACTGGCTGACGTGACATAGACCCATGCTTTCCCCTCCGGAAGTACATAAAACTGTACTATTTACTAAGATAAGATACATACCTATAATTTGAATACATTTGTAGAGTGACAGGGTTGCATCTTGAGAGCCTAATCAGACATCGAAAATATTTTAAGAGTTTTTTCGACGTCTTACTAGCTGCTATGTAATAGAGCCATGTAATCCCCTCCGGAAGTACATAAGACTGAATTATTTACTAATATAACATATGTACCTATAATTTGAAAGTCTTCGTAGAGTGACAGGGTTTCATCTTGAGAGCCTAATCAGCCATCGAAAATATTTTAAGTTTTTTTTTTGGTATGGTACTGGCTGACGTGACATAGACCCATGCTATCCCCTCTGGAAGTACATAAAACTGTTTTATTCACTAAGATAAGATATTAACCTATAATTTGAAAACCTTCTTAGAGTGACAGGGTTGCATCTTGAGAGCTTAATCAGCCATCGAAAATATTTTAAGAATTTTTTCGATGTCTTACTGGCTGCCGTGTAATAGAGCCATGTAATCCCCTCCGGAAGTACATAAGACTGAATTATTAACTAAGATAAGATATATACCTATAATTTGAACCCATTTGTAGAGTGACAGGGTTTCATCTTGAGAGCCTAATCAGCCATCGAAAATATTTTAAGTTTTTTTTTTGGTATGGTACTGGCTGACGTGACATAGACCCATGTAATCCCCTCCGGAAGTACATAAAACTGTACTATTTACTAAGATAAGATACATACCTATAATTTGAACACATTTGTAGAGTGACAGGGTTTCATCTTGAGAGCCTAATCAGCCATCGAAAATATTTCATGAATTTTTTCGATGTTTTACTGGCTGCCGTGTAATAGAGCTATGTTATCCCCTCCGGAAGTACATAAGACTAAATTTTTTACTAAGATAAGATACATACCTATAATTTGAACACATTTGTAGAGTGACAGGGTTGCATCTTGAGAGCCTAATCAGCCATCGAAAATATTTCATGAATTTTTTCGATGTCTTACTGGCTGCCGTGTAATAGAGCCATGTAATCCCCTCCGGAAGACCAAAAGACTGAATTATTTAATAAGATAAGATACATACCTATAATTTGAACACATTTGTAGAGTGACAGGGTTTCATCTTGAGAGCCTAATCAGCCATCGAAAATATTTTAGTTTTTTTTTGGTATGGTACTGGCTGACGTGACATAGACCCATGCTATCCCCTCCGGAAGTACATAAAACTGTACTATTTACTAAGATAAGATACATACCTATAATTTGAATACATTTGTAGAGTGACAGGGTTGCATCTTGAGAGCCTAATCAGACATCGAAAATATTTTAAGAGTTTTTTCGACGTCTTACTAGCTGCTATGTAATAGAGCCATGTAATCCCCTCCGGAAGTACATAAGACTGAATTATTTACTAATATAACATATGTACCTATAATTTGAAAGTCTTCGTAGAGTGACAGGGTTTCATCTTGAGAGCCTAATCAGCCATCGAAAATATTTTAAGTTTTTTTTTTGGTATGGTACTGGCTGCCGTGACATAGACCCATGCTATCCCCTCCGGAAGTACATAAAACTGTTTTATTCACTAAGATATGATATTAACCTATAATTTGAAAACCTTCTTAGAGTGACAGGGTTGCATCTTGAGAGCTTAATCAGCCATCGAAAATATTTTAAGAATTTTTTCGATGTCTTACTGGCTGCCGTGTAATAGAGCCATGTTATCCCCTCCGGAAGTACATAAGACTGAATTATTTACTAAGATAAGATATATACCTATAATTTGAACCCATTTGTAGAGTGACAGGGTTTCATCTTGAGAGCCTAATCAGCCATCGAAAATATTTTAAGTTTTTTTTTATGGTATGGTACTGGCTGACGTGACATAGACCCATGTAATCCCCTCCGGAAGTACATAAAACTGTACTATTTACTAAGATAAGATACATACCTATAATTTGAACACATTTGTAGAGTGACAGGGTTTCATCTTGTGAGCCTAATCAGCCATCGAAAATATTTCATGAATTTTTTCGATGTCTTACTGGCTGCCGTGTAATAGAGCTATGTTATCCCCTCCGGAAGTACATAAGACTAAATTTTTTACTAAGATAAGATACATACCTATAATTTGAACACATTTGTAGAGTGACAGGGTTGCATCTTGAGAGCCTAATCAGCCATCGAAAATATTTCATGAATTTTTTCGATGTCTTACTGGCTGCCGTGTAATAGAGCCATGTAATCCCCTCCGGAAGACCAAAAGACTGAATTATTTAATAAGATAAGATACATACCTATAATTTGAACACATTTGTAGAGTGACAGGGTTTCATCTTGAGAGCCTAATCAGCCATCGAAAATATTTTAGTTTTTTTTTGGTATGGTACTGGCTGACGTGACATAGACCCATGCTATCTCCTCCGGAAGTACATAAAACTGTACTATTTACTAAGATAAGATACATACCTATAATTTGAATACATTTGTAGAGTGACAGGGTTGCATCTTGAGAGCCTAATCAGACATCGAAAATATTTTAAGAGTTTTTTCGACGTCTTACTAGCTGCTATGTAATAGAGCCATGTAATCCCCTCCGGAAGTACATAAGACTGAATTATTTACTAATATAACATATGTACCTATAATTTGAAAGTCTTCGTAGAGTGACAGGGTTTCATCTTGAGAGCCTAATCAGCCATCGAAAATATTTTAAGTTTTTTTTTTGGTATGGTACTGGCTGACGTGACATAGACCCATGCTATCCCCTCCGGAAGTACATAAAACTGTTTTATTCACTAAGATAAGATATTAACCTATAATTTGAAAACCTTCTTAGAGTGACAGGGTTGCATCTTGAGAGCTTAATCAGCCATCGAAAATATTTTAAGAATTTTTTCGATGTCTTACTGGCTGCTATGTAATAGAGCCATGTAATCCCCTCCGGAAGTACATAAGACTGAATTATTTACTAAGATAAGATATATACCTATAATTTGAACCCATTTGTAGAGTGACAGGGTTTCATCTTGAGAGCCTAATCAGCCATCGAAAATATTTTAAGTTTTTTTTTTGGTATGGTACTGGCTGACGTGACATAGACCCATGCTATCCCCTCCGGAAGTACATGAGACTGTACTATTTACTAAGATAAGATATAGACCTATAATTTGAACACATTTGTAGAGTGACAGGGCTGCATCTTGAGAGCTGAACCGACCGTCATAGTCATGTTAAGGATTTTTTCGATACTATATTGGTTATCGTCTTATATAGCCATGTAGTCCCCTCGGCAAGTACATAAAACAATATTATTTATTAAGTTTACATATGTATTTACAATATAAACATACAGCTGGAGCGATACCGCTATATTTTGGATAAAATATTCTCTATTTTCGAAAGACAACCTGTAACTTTTGTATTCCGAGTGCTTTGAGGTTGTTTTAATTGGTCTGAAACTTACAGGAAATATTTTAATTCAGATCTTTTGCTAAGAATATGATATTTTTTTGAATAAATTATCAATTTTTGTTTGGTTTGAACGCTCAGAGCCGGTCATCATACAAAATACTCAGAAATGTTGAAATTCCGAATTTATGTAACTTTATCGATTATTTTATGATTGAAAGGCCTTAAATCATCCTGTTTTTTAATTCTATACTGTTTTAAACAATTTTCCTTGTTAAATAAGCTCATTATAGGGTAATTTTAGAATTCTTCTTAATTTGGTCGGATTATATTGGCTGCCAACTTTTGGCTGCTAACTTCACACCGGTGTTTCAAATAGGTACTTAATTCTAATTCCAATTCCGGTAAACATTGACGAGGATTATTATGTTGCATTGCATTCAGATTATATTGCGAAAAAACGCAGTTTAAAACACATCATGTGTTTAAGCTTGTCAGTATAACCAAGCGTTTTGTTATACAACAGCGTATTTTAAAATCCGGGTGAGATTTTAATAATTTTTATTTGAATTTGTTTTCATCATGACTTTATATAGGGTAACCTACCTACCTGATATTATGAGGATGCTCTCCGCGAATGACTCCGTCCTTTACTTAACTGACGGAGACAAGCGAGACAGGAGAGCGCAATTTTGGTAAAAAAAAGACGATTTTATGTAATTAAAAAAGACAGCTTTTTTTGAAGAAAGTAAGAAAACCATTCCCTTTCTATTGAATTTCAGAATATATGTTAATATTTTCAAGTTATTTGGATGGCCCAAATAAGAGAAAAATCATTCTTAGTTTTAAAAAGGGGCATCTTACCGATTTTTTTCTGACGTTACTAATGAAAAATTCCAATTTAAAAAATATCCTGGATATGGATGGATGAAACCTGGAGAAATGGATTAACCATACAAATTTCGATTTAGGTTTTGTATCATTATACAAAATCGATTAATTCCAACAACAATACGATTAGTAACTTTATTCCTTATCGATTTCATTTACCACTCTAGAACACTCAACTTATAAGTGTCACCAAACTCATCCTATGTGAAAACAATTATACGCATACCTATTCAAGCCGTGTCTCCGGCTTTACACTCTAGGAGTGAGGCAGACAAGTTCCACATAGAATCAGGGTTGACTTATTTGTTTCTGTATCAATATTTGAAAACTATACATTTTCTCAGAATAAGATTGGTACCATGGGGTAGGGAAAACCATCCTCTACATAATCCAACCTTCAGAAATACAAAATTCGTGCAGTTTTATTCATTAGCCAACTTTTCTGCAGCCTAAATATCGATATCAGGCAAGACACCTCGGTAAGTACGTAAATAAAAATGATCAACAATTCGTAAGTATGCCCATCTTATCTACTTTTTTGAAGTCGGTTAAACATGATGGCTAGCTCGTTTTTTTTGTTTTGAATTTCGCGAAAATAGATCGTATAATTTTCAGGAAATTTGGAATGATTTACCATTTTAGAAACTGAAAAGCCAAGAAGCTTAGTGAAGCCTCTTGGCTAGCCAGTGGGGCTCAGTGGGCTATAGGTATTCATGAACTAATTACATATGCTATGATTAGAGTTGGATACCCTAGTCGTCTCTATCCCTTATAGGTTTCATGCTTGCTACTTTCTGTCTCATTTCCAATTCAAACTCGCCACATGATGAAGCACTCAAGTGCCAATCCACAAGCCACAAAAGTTAATTTGAAATAGTTATGAAAGCATTACTCAAATTGAGGGACCACTGAGAGCTTCGGAGGACCCGCTCATCTTTTAAGCGGTATTCTGAAACGCCAATTAATGATTTCAGACCGTGATCAGGATCAAGCTTCTCCAAATAAGGCGACATTGACAGGAAAAGTTGGTTTTCAATTACAATTTTATGAGGTTTTTATATTATCATTTTCATTTTAGGCAGTTATTTCTGTACGGCTCTTGTAGTGGAACACGGGTCAAATCGCGAAAATACGCTGTGTTTAGACAGTTTTTTTGACGAATCCCTTCGTCTATTAGCCCTACGAAAAATATATGTTATAGTTTAGTTCATCATATTTCAATTGTATTGATTAAAATTGAAGTAAACATCCCTGAATAGTATAGTTATGTCCGATCGCTTTGGGATCTTGGACTATAGCTTTATTCCACAAATGTTGTTCTTATCCGCTAGTTTATACAAAATAGGCACTGGACCAAAAACCTGCGACAAACAACATTATGTAACTTTACGTGACACAACATTGAAATCCCACTCTAGAAATAAAATATAATTATATTGGTTTTCGTTACAGAGTTGTTCGTTTTATAATCAGCTACAGAGCGGCGAGTCGCTTATCGAATTATTCCGTGATATAGAAAACAGTATTTTTAAGATCTACGTGTACTCACGTCGGTATGTAATTCAACAGCCTTTATCCGATAACGGAAGTTAATTCATAAAAGGCCTAGTAGGGTCCACTAAGATTCATCTGTATTTTTTCGCCTTAAATTTACTGGAAAGGACTAATCTAAATTCTTGTCTTTCGCTTATAATAGATGCAGGAAGAAATTCAAATGCGAAGACACATTAGTCGTTCCCGTAGGTGGGTGTGCAATAAAACTCAAAATAATATTCTCGCTTGCTATAACTACTTTGTCGTGGTATATTTCACGTATGAGTCACCATTGAGTATTTACTAAAGTTACTGGACTATGAATTAAAGACCAACTAAAATACAGCGCGTATAGTTCCAATGAAAACTAGTTTGAGAAAACGCGAATACGAACAGGCATTTGTAGAGAACTTGCGCTGTTCAATCTGTACACATATGGAAGCATGTACCAACACATTAGTAGGTTAGTTGCAGACGTGTTGTAATAAGGCATAAAGAAGAGCTTTCTTGGTGCGTATGAATGTAACGAATTATGCTTAGTATAACACATACGCTGCGGATCGTGTGTTCTTTGGTGCATCTAACGTATCGATTGTCAATTTCCTATTGAATATGTATTATATTAGAGATACATGAATTCTGTTCATTTATTTCAATCTGTGAATGAAGATGAATTGATTTTACGTAATACCAGTAATATAGGGATAGGTTAAACGAGGGACACACTTGCTAGGTTGACATTAAGTACGTCTATATGACCAAATTTTATTTCGGGACATAAACTCAGAAAAAGTTTTATTTTTACTTTTGTTAAACATTACATCTCACACCCCATTATATCATAAACACCCTACATTACACACATGCTTATACATACACACATATTTACCCACCTACTTTTATCTTTTATTTTTTGAATATGTTTTTTGATTCAAATTATACGACTAAGATTTATGTAAAAATTCCAAAATACATACATATCACATGAGTTATCATAAAACAAGTTTTTGCTTTTCAATTACATGTTTATACTTAGTAAAAGCATTAGTATGTGGAAGTCATTATGACCTAGGCAATGCAAATCGAATATTGTGGACTATCATTTGAAATAATAGCCTGGCTGGCTACCTCCCTCAAGTTGAAAATCTGTCGCCAAGCACCTTTCGGTGTGTTCCGACAGCTGCACTTGAGAGCCACATCATCGCTGACCACGGTGAGATTGTGGTCAAACACAGGCGTATAACAAAATAAATAAAATAAAAAGAAACGGTAGGTACCCGAACTATTTAAGAGGAGGCTCTCCGCGAATATCTTCATCCCTTACTAAACTGACGGAGACAAGCGAGACAGGAGAGACGCAATTTTAGTAAAAAAAAATATGGCTTTGTTAATAAAAAAAACTAAGCCTTTTTTTAAAAAGTAAGACAACTATTCTTTTACTAATGGATTTCAGAACGTATGTTAATATTTTTCAAGTTATTTGGACGGCCCAAATAATAGAAAAATGCATTCTTAGTTTTAAAAAGGGGCATATTCACGATTTAAAAAAAAACGTCACATATTCTCTAGTATTTTTACCAAATCTCTTGGAACAAAGAATACAGAGAAAATTTAAACAGCATTTTAGAATCACCAATTCCCGTATATAGCATCGCCTTAAGTTACTCACTCGTATTCATGTTAAAGTCGATATCATAATAGATTGATGGTTCAGCGCAAAGGGCCTTCAAGTTATTTTAATAATATCAGCTCCGATTACAATACACTATCCTATCGCCTTCCGGTTTCTCGCTCATTTCATATTTTCTCGAGCAAAACCTACATAGGTATAATAGTTTTCAATGTAAGTAAATGTACCAAACTAATCTAATATAGAATCAATTAACATAGGTATAATCTGCTGTAAATTTGAGAAATTAGTTGCACGTTCGGCCGTTTTAGGCCCCTGAGCATCTTTGCAATTCTTCACACAAGAAATCAAAAATTATATTATAATAATATTGTGTTTCGTTGCAAACAAGTTTTTAATTAAACTTAGAAAATCTACACTACAATCATATTCTACATCGTATGCCATTTACAATCATTTAACTAACGCGAATATGATTGTAAATTGCATACGATATTTACGAATAAAAACATACCTACTCGGAAAAGTTTAATTCTTATTCTTATGCCAATCGGCTACGAAAGTCTCAAAACGAATGCTACGATTATTTCTCGCCTACGGAACATGTTACCTACTTAGTAGATAATAGTAATTCAATTGATTGGCAATATCTTATCAATCATCTACTATTTCAGTGGCAAAACATCAATTAGGTTGATTAACAAACTATTTGTTATCAAATATTGTTATAACTACGATCGTAACCAGTACCTACTCAGCTGTGCAGTATCCTTTTAATTAAGTTTTACGGTTCCATACCTCAAAACGAAAAAAAAACACCTTAAAAAATCACTCGTGTCCGTCCGTTTGTCACAGCAAATTTGCTCCGGAACTATTGGATCGATTGTAAGTTTAGTGGGGTAAATTAGAACATTTTAAAATAAGTTTTGCAAATTATATCGTATGATATCTATATCTACACTAATAATAAAGCTGAAGAGTTTGTTCGTTTGTTTGAACGCGCTAATCTCCGGCGTTACTGGTTCGATTCAAAATCTTTCACTAATAGGAAGCTAATCCCCGGAGGTTATAGGCTAGTTTTTGTCCCGGTTTTTTTTTGTAAGGTCTAAAGTTGGTAGCCTCTGATGGCTGCATTAACCTTCGTATGGCGAGCGCAGAGGGCTCTCAGCCGGGCAACAACATGTAACCACTTTATCCCGGGAACGCGAGTGAAACCGCGGAGAACAATGAGCCAAACCAAGTACTGGATTTTGATGTTGTTTTTTGAAAGGACATGAAGGAGTAAGCCAGAGGTGGCTATAACACCCATAAGGTACAAGTCCGAGGCTCGCGGATCGCGGCTGACGCGCGCGGCCGACAATCCTGGAGCCCAATTCTCGCGCGGGTAGAGATCATCTCTAATCAAAGATTATCTCTAATCATGAATGTCTATGAAAAATCTCACCAAAATGTCTACTGAATCAAAAAACTGCATTCTCAGTTACAATAGAGATTATTTCCTTCGACTTAGCTGTAGACATCAAAATAACACGTTCCGTTTTATCGATTATGGTAACGTATAATCGAGAAACGTAGTAACAACCGATTTATAAATTTAAAAAATATGAACATAGTGTAAAAATAACATATATTACTTCAAATACTTAATTCATCAATCAGTAGTGTACCTAAACTAACTAAACTAAAACTAAAAGTTTAAAAAATAACTTTTACAAGTATGCGACTAAGAGTAAAGTTTACTCGCGTGAAATGAAATTATGTTGCGCCGATCAAAAGGTTTGACACATTCTCAATAGATGGCGCTATATCTTATATTTAAATTCTAAAATAAAAATATAAAAAATAAATATTTTGCACGTAGATAGACTATAATAATATTATTATTATGGAGAATATAGGGCACTTTTTCGGAAATTATTTACCATTATATTTTAACACAAAAAAATTATAATTTAATCTAATCGGAGCTCTATAGTTACAAATTTTATTATTAAAATTCAAATATATTTTATACATTTACGTTCTTGATAACAATGACAAATAAAATTTGAAGTCAGTAACGTTTTATCTAATTTGTCATTCGACATCGAAATCTCTACAGCTCCGGACCATCCGTTGCATCTCGAACGAAAGGGATTCGACATTTCTCTTGCGTGACATCCCGAGAATACGAAAAATTGATTTTATTAGAGATTCTTGTTTTGACATATCTCGAATTAGAGATCATCTCTACAGCGTGAGAATTTGCCTCCTGGTAAAATGTATGGCGTCGGACGCGCGTCAGCCGCGAGCCGCGAGCCTCGGGCTTGTACCTTTACGCGGACAAATCGGCGAGCGCAGATGGCTCTCAACCGGGTAAAAATTTTTTTGGTAACCACGACTGATGGCACCCCCTGAGGGGTACGGACAGCTCAGCTCAGGGCGTTACCGGGGGGAGGGGAGGACATAGTGCAAGTTACGACTAATTGGGGGCGGTCGGATTACTGGAGGCAGCTCGGGTCGCTTGACGCAGACGGTTTCGTTTATTTTTGTTTGGTAGGGTTACGAGCTACAAGCCTACGATGCCAGAGACAAACGACGAGCCTTTGTCTGTCTCTGGCATTTCTTTAAGTGACAGGGTGTTTAAAAATACATTTATTGAACAAAATATGAAAAGTAAGTAAGTAAGTACATAACTTAAGGCGTATAATGGTTCTTACTTTTTCTAAAAACGGCTTAGTTTTTTTTTAAATAACATAAATCCGTATTTTTTGCTAAAATTGCGGCTCGCTTGTCAGTTTAGTAAGGGACGGAGAGCCATTCGGAGAGCCTCCTCTCAATAATTATGTGCCATCATATCATATAATTAAATGACTACATATTATAAAATAAAGTCCCTCCAACGTGTCAGTCTGTTAGTCTGTACGCGTTAACCTAAAAATTCTGAACGGAATTTCGGAATAATAATGTAGTTTCCTATTAATGAAAGAAGTTTTCGAATACGACTGGTAGATCCAGACATTAGCGCGATCAAACAAACAAACAAACTCTTCACCTTTATTATTAGTATAGATAGAGATAGGTAGGGTAGGCACCTATGGTAGGTTGATAGGTCCCAGTTATTTTATTCTTAGGGCAGGACAACGTCTTTGGGGCTAACTAGTTACTAATAAATAATCACATTATATCTCATTATTATGCCGAAAAAATAGATTTTAAAATAGATTCTCATATCACCAGTGATCAGATAAACGGGCGCTTATTTACCTAAATTTCACATTTGTTCCCAATACCAATGCATACTCTGAATAAAATTTGTATAAATTAAAATAATCCTAGATTCCCGGAATTGACTAATTACGTAAAACCATCTATAAGTGTATATGCAAATAAACTTAATAAAATATAGTAATGGTAAAATAGATTCATTCCAACTTTATTTTATACAAAGCAAATGGAAATAAAAAATGGATAATGTAAACAACGTGGTCAAGGAGTAAAAGTAGATTAGGTAATCTGACAGATTAATAAACTTTTACTCAGAAGCAGAAGACTGAAAAATATTAAGCTTTAATTTATTGCGGTTTCCAAGCAAACAACTCATTAGAAATTTAAGAGAAAGTTTAACAGGGGTACTTGTTTGGAAACAGCCCTCTTAAAAGTATGAAAGCATTATTCAAAGAAAAAACCATTATTGTTACAATGGCTTCTTATGAAACTTCGTAGGTATACGTAACATTTTAAGCAATCAAGACTGAATCGTGATTTAGCAAGGCATAAGTATTATTTTGTCATAAGTGCAGTTTAGGTAAATAAGCGCCCATTATCACTGCTAAATCATCGTAATAATCAGCGCTCGGAGATATACACAAAGAGCTAAACTATAGGCTTTTATAAACTCAAATCGTTTTTTTAACGTTTTCCATGTTGAATCACTCAGTATCGGATTTCGCTCTTTGGAACATAAACTACACTTTCGCTGACTTCAAAACTGTCAGATTAGAATTCCTAAATACTTATTTATTTTATTCTTATAAGTTCCTTTGAAGGCGGTTCTATTTTTTGTGGAAATATTTTTATTTTTTTAATTTTGTTTCTTATGTTTTATCACTGACCTAGTATAAGCATATTAGCGTTGTACCTTCCATCATCGTTTCAGCAACATAAGATGATGACTACCAGAGCAAATATTATATCTGAATTGCTTTAGAACGTAAATAAAAAAAACATTGTAAGTGCCTATAAAATTTTAAGAGTTCCCTCGATTTCTCTAGGATACCTTCATCAGATCCTGATCTGCTGACCATGGGACTACCTGTGAAAAGGTATACCCTTACAAACAAAAAATAATTTTCTAAATCGGTCGGTTCTTATCGGTCAGGTAGTGATCGGGAAACATACATAAAAAACAAAATAAGATTCCGACGAATGAATAAACTCCTCCTTTTCGAAGTCGGTTAAAAAGTGATGGTTTAGAAAAAACAATAGGTCCAATACAATATAATTTATATATTTATAGGTAGGTATAGGTAGAAGCCGTTTTTTCTAACCTAGAATATCAAAGCACCCAACCCTGACCGAATATCGAATGCACTCAGCCCTGAGAATAGCCTGCGAATCATTAAGATTGAATTGAATGTGGAATGGAACTGCAGACCTTTAGAGAGCATACACATGTACAAACCTATAATATATATTCGTATTATCACGTGTTTGAGAAATGGAAAATAGTCCTTTTTTTAGCCGACTGACCCAGAAGGATAATGTTTTTAGAGTGTATGTATGTACCTATGTTTGTTAGATTCGTGTTTATTGTGCGAGTACCTCTGAATATGAAAATTATCAAAAATCAATTTGACTGAATTTTGGCGTCAAAATGTGTCTTTTTCGTTTCGTTTCATAAATATGTATAATATTAGGAATATTATACATACTTAATATATTATTTATATAGTTTAGTTTTTATTTAATTAAGTCTTGTGAAAGATTTCCCCACGAAAAAAAAAAGGTTATCTTTCATTTAATTTGTATTACTGATTACCTACAATACAGATAATTTATAACACAAATAAATTAATATTAGAAAAAAATTAAAAATATTTTTTCAAATAGACCTTCATATGCACTTATGAATTGTCAGACTAATGCACGGTTCAGAAGGTAGCTTTTGCTGGGAAGATCCGACAATAAACTCAGCAATTACTGTTTTCAAAATAAACTTCATAATTTACATAAAATATGTCCTGCAAAAGCGAGTGTCCTTTTAGTATGTTGGTCTCCTAAATCCTAAGTCCCTTTGTTTGGTCAAGCCAAACGCAAAAAAATAAAATAATCCTACATTTCTCGCCTGCTCCTAGAAAAGGTGGTCTGGCTAACAAGGAAAGGTACCTACCCGGCTCCGATTCGTTTTATTTTGATGTATGTTAGAAAGTAAAATAAAATAAAATAACAGACATGTATTTTTTGGCAGTACTAAAAAGTGACTAAACCCTCCAAATTCTGCAAATAGTTTTATTCAAGCAATTGATTATATGATTGAGAACATGAAAAAATAAAGAGCACTTGTTATGTTATATCGGCTCAAACTCATATTTTCTTAAAAATAACACCCTTTCAAGTATACTAGCAATTTGCTTCAACAAAACTCTCTGCAGAAGTTAGAGGGTTTAGTGACTTTTTAGTACTTTGGAGGACAATTTCTCCCAATAAGCTGAGACAAAGGTACGTCAAAGTAAGTTGATGCAACTTGGTCATTTTTAACAAACGTCAGATGGGTTGCTTTACGAATTCACAGTACGTAAATGTCACTGGTTGACGTCATTTTATAGTAGGTACTTTACACAGGCGGAATTACTAAATATTTTTTGCATATTTGGCTGTTCTTTACTTATAAGAGCAGAGTGTTCGGGTAAAAGTTATCCATTTCTCACTAAAACTATTGGCGCTCTCACTTTATTTCATCCCTTGGTTAAGAACCTACTATTATTTTCTACTTTTCTTTCTACGATTAGTCATTGCTACCATAAACAATTTCATATAAAATGTTGCCAAGCCGAGACCATATGGCTCCAACTGCCAAAAAGTGATCTCATGTAGAGCCAAGCTTTTAACTCTACACGCCCTTACTCTACTTACGAACACAAAGTCTACACCTTAGTCAAAATACGTGACGTGGCCGTTTCGCTACCGTGACATAGGCGTAAGGTTACACCCAAGCTACATAATATTTTGACTATTATAAGGTGTAGAGTTTGTGAAGTTGGGTCTTAACTATTAGCCACTATCCTGAAACAATTATTCGAGTAGATACGTAACATTGGTGCCGATTCTGTTGTTTACGAACTAAAATAAATTTAATCTCACTATATCTCTTTCTAATAGTAAATATAAGAAAGGGATGCAAGATGTTTTAGTCCTGTCAGTTTAATCCGTTCACACATTTCAACGTGAATTTAAGCGCGATCTTTATTGGTCACGACTATTTACCCGTACATTACGACGGTATGGATTAAACTGACAGCATTAAAAATGTTCTATCTTTTTTCAATAAGGTTAAAATGAAAGAGAGATGACTTGTCTAATATTAGTTAAGTTCGTAAACAACAGAATCGGCACCACTATCTTGTTAAAGAACATAATATTAATTACAAGATAAAAAAAATGTAAGCAAGGTTGATTTACATCTATTACCTAAATTAGTAGTTGCGATATCTCACGACCTAATTTATAATTGATACAAAAAAATTAAGCTACCGGTTTAAATTGAACTAATATCTTATGGTTCCGTACGCAAGAGTAAGAGCAGAATTGTATATCACTTTTTACAGTAATTATGGTAGGTATTTACTTATTAATCGCGTAGAGTGTAGCCCGTTTGAGTAAGAATGTGATTTATTACTCAGTGCTAAAAGTATTATTTTCAATTGTGCCAAATTATAATTATGTGTTTATTTATTTATTTATGTACACACACACAAGTAATAATAAAAAAACATAAAAGATACAAATGTACAAAGGGACTGCTTATTTCTAATAGAAATTTCTTCCAGCAACCCTGCGACTGGAAAAAAATATAAATAAATGTAGACATAGTGTGTGAAAGTAAAAGAAAATACATAACTAGATAGAACAAAATATAGAAATACTTAAAACTAATTAAAAGTAAATAAACTACACAAATATATAAAATATTAATACACTACATATTAATTGTTTAGTTTTAATAAAATGCAAAACTACACAAAATTAATATTTGTAATATGTTCACTCAATGATTATTTAAACAAAGCTAAGTAGTATACTATTTTTCTATTTATACGTGTATTATGCAAGGGCACAAAAAGTTTTAGATATAATATAACTTATGCCAACTAGTAATTTACTTACTTTAATAAATGCTAGCTTCCGCTCCGCGGATTTACTCGCGCTCCCGAGGATCTTATGTTTCCGGGATAAAAAGTAGCCTATATGTTAGGTATGATATATTTATGTGCTAAATCATTCATTAGTTTTTACGTGCAAGAGTAACAAACCTTACATACGTATAAATCCTCACAAACTTTCGCATTAATAATATTAGAACCAATCATCTATGTATATACAAACTAGCTGTGCAAGGAACCTTCCATGCTCGAGACAGACTCGCACTTGGCCGATTTTTGATTTGACATCTGATCTATTACAAATATCAAGTGTTAAGCATCAGTCAATATTGTCGCCCCATGTTTATCGGTTCGATGGCTCTTATCTTTGAAATGATACGATACTTGAATTTATGATTTGGTGAGTTTTTACGATAGCATTATTTTGTTGATTTAATCCTTGTCAGCAATTAACTCTATATTTCATAAAAAATTTATTTTATTAGATTTATTTATTTCGGATAAAAGTTACACAACTAAACTTAATTAATATTGATAATCGAAGTAGCATTGAAGTTTGAACAATATAACGGCTGATTTATTAAGGGTTATTATTAGGTTAAGGGATTATAGATGTATACTTTATCAATCATTATTACAGATCATGAAAAAATATTTTTGAATGGAAACAACACAAAAAAAAATTGTTAAGAGTTAAATACGATTTAATGTAAGTCTACTTTAGTATCTATTAGATTATCCAAGTAATAAAATAGTTATTTCACCATGTTACTACTTTTTAGAGAGCGAGTGTAGGCTTTTAGCCATTGAATTACTAACACACTGGAAATTGGGTCTGCCCTTAAAAGTAATCCGAAACCAAAGGTTGATAAATAATTACACGAAAAGGTTGCTAGTCTCCGTCTGGGCAACTGTCAGAAGTAAACTGTCGAGAAGAATACATGGTTGTAATAGCTTCTCTCTGCACTTGCATCCGCCTGGCCAAGAGGCAATGATGTTTATGAATATTTAAAACAAAAAAATAAAGATCTACAAAAGAAAGAAAACTTGCTTGCCGGAGTCTTCTCAGTTTAAGTGTATTACAAACCGGTGGTAGAGTATATTGTAATTTACAGCGTTCATAAATGCTTCAAGTACCTACCTATCCCTGATAAAACCTAATAAATAATAAATGAGTTTGAGTCTGCTCCGGGTACTGCAAAAGTGCAGCCGCTTGCCATCAGGCGGGTCGATTTTCTTGTACCTATAAAGCCAAAAACTTAAGTTCACAAATTACTTACTTATTTCCTCGGAGTCATCGGAAACGTCAGAAGATCTGTCCTCGATTTTCTGAAACAAAATAAGAACGTGAATAATGTAGGTTAACATGTAGGTTGTAGGTCCCAAGAGAGGATTTTTGAAGTTACTCCAGCGCGGTATTATAACATATGGGGAGATACCTTGCACCTTCTTGAGTACCTCCACCATATTTCAGCTTTCTATATTGGACCGCGCGTGTAGGGCAGTCGATCAGAATAGTAAAAGAAGTCGATGTTGGATTTACTCGAGCGCCTCAGACTAAGGCATGTTGGGTTAATTACATTACTAAAATGTGTACAATTTACAAATCTGACGATTTGAGCGTGACGCAAGGGAGTGGTAGGGTCGCAAACTTGCAAATAAAAACTAACACCGGGACATTCTCGAGCGCGATCGATTTATTTTTATTTTGAAGGAAATAGTTCAAGGATAATGGGAAAAATATAATCTGCCCATTACTGCGAGCCGAAGTAACAAAATTCGACAATAAAGTTTAGCGCGTGCACCTGCGCGTTTCCACGGTGGATTGCATAAAAAAAATTATTGGATGACCGACCCGGTCAAAAAGTTTGAAAATAAACGATATTTTCAAACTAACCACTTAATTATTATCAACAAGCCAGTTGGCGCAGTTGGTTTAGACGCCACCTATTCGCGCCGCCGGTCGTGGGTTCGATTCCCATCCAGGACAAACATTTGTGTGTATGAACATGTCGTTTGTCCTGAGTCTGGGTATAATTATCTATATAAGTATGTTTTTACAAAAATAAAGTAGTATATCAGGTATCCATTGTACAAGCTCTGCTTAGTTTGGGATCAGTTAACCGTGTGTGAAGAATGTCCCAGAATTAATAAACACTTCTGCCATTTTTTACCGTTTTAGCGTATACCGGATGATTTTATTAAGTGGGCGTTGGAGACCAAATCCTATTGGGAATAGCGAAAAATGCTGAAAGGAGTCTCGGGGCCGATTTTGATAAAAACTAAAACTGTATAATGAGTTCAAAATCCTAGTAGGTATACCTACTTGGATTTTCAAAAATATTATTTGCCTTACAGATTCGAACTCATTGATTTTGAAAAAAAAACACAACCTGTATTATTGCTCCATCTCTTAGCATCGCTTATAAAGATCAATACCATCGAAGTAATGTTATATGAAAAATTAATAGAAAAATATTCTTCCCTCTATTTCTTAAGGATTCCATCAGCAGATACTGACCTGCTGACCATGGGACCACCTGTGAAGTATATACACTTTTAAACAAAAAAAAAGAATTTTTCAAATCGGTTCAGGCGTCTTCGAGTAATCGGGTACCTAATACATAACAAAATAATTAAAGATTCCGACAAATTGATAACCTCCTCCTTTTTTAAGTCGGTCAATAATGATAATAACGAATTATATACATTTATTATTGGTTAGGTATGTATTGCACAAAAAATATTTGTTTAATATGATTACAAGACTACTTACTACCTACAAATAAGAACTAGTTTCGCTTGAATTTTGACGTCATATATTTATTAAATATTATATTAAGCTATGTGGTTTTCCTTATCCTACCAACAATCATGTTTCCTTCCATTGTATTGAATTGAATTCTTTACGAAGACTTCTATAGTCAGTGTAAGTGCACTCATCAAGTTATTTTAGTGTCCGAACGAGACATGTTTTTTTACCGAAACCGAAACTAAACCTGAAGGATCGGTTATGGTTTAGTTTTGAGCGAAACCGAAACTTATTTAGGTGTTGATAAAATCTTTGAATATTATCATATTAATATCAGTAGACTGTTATTTCTAGGCTTATGAACAACTAGCTGTTCCCCGCAGTTTCACTCGCGTTCCCGGGATAAAAAGTAGCCTATAACCTTCGGGGTAATGTAGTTTTCTATTAGTGAAAGAATTTTTCAAATCGGTTCAGTAGTTTCGGAGCCTATTCAATGCAAACAAACAAACAATAAAAAATTTCTTCTTTATAATATTAGGTAGGATAGATAAGGTCCCAGGAAAAGCCATGTCCCAGGAAAAGCCATGCCCACTTTAATAATCCTACACCCTGGTTTAAAGAGTATGGCTTGGGGGTTTGTGGTTTATCTTGTCCCCTTGAATTTATAAGTTTAGATGTGATGGTTTTCTTTTCATTTAATTAACCATGTTTGTTAGGATTTAATCCTTATGATTGATATCATAAAAGTACAGGGTTTATTCTTTCGGTTTTTAAGGTCACAGCAAACATATCAACTCGGAAAGGGAATGTCACCATATCATCTTTCGCATACCGTAATAGGTAGACAGTTGATTTTTTCACTGAATATGCATTTGGTGTTGGCGCTATAACAACAAATAATGAAAATAAAATAATGTTATGATGGTATGTAACCCTTTATGTGCGAGTCTGATTCTCACTTGGCCAATTTTTACAATGTATATAAATATAGATTATGGACAACGACAGAGATTATTTTCACAATTATCTCTAGAATACTATATTTTATTTTAAAGATTATTGCTCTGTGAATGATTTAAAAGATAATTAAATGAAAAAAATAATAGGCACCCATGTATTTTAATAGATGTTTAAACCTTTGCTACAAGTGCTGCCATCTTGAGGAGCTTACAGAAAACCCTCATTAGGTTGTACTGTTGACTTTAAGAGGTAATAACCAACTTACTTTTATTTATAAGATTCTAGTATTAATAACTGCTTTATTGTTAACTTGGTGCTGTGTGACTGCAATTACTTAGGTTAAAAAATAATTTCTTAATAAGTACCTACTTATAAATGTTTACTTATATTGAATACATAATCAAACTACAGGTTCTTCATCATCTTAGAAGACAATTGAAAATACAGATTGAGAAATTGACCATTTTGAAATAAAAATTATCTATAACTGTTATGTACTACTAAGTAAATATGATAAAAAACATGCAAATTGGACCTAGAATAATGAATATACTTAATCTATACTAACAATAAAGCTAGAGGGTTTGTTAGTTTGAATGCACTAATCTCTGGATCTACCAATCAGATTCGACAAATTCTTTTGATAATCAAAAGTACATTTCCTGAAGGTTGTAGGCTACTTTTTATCCCAGCAACGTGAGTGAAGCCACGGGGACCAGCTTTTTCACAAATTACTAAGTTATAAATGAGAATTATATATATAAATATAAGAATTGATGTTCTAAGTGTTGACCTATTTAGTTTTACATTTATAAAATCACAAAATAAGTTGTGATGATTACTTAGCAATATGCATTACAACATTATCAAAGTGTAAGCACTACATCACTACATGCTTGTTAGGTATGTAGGATAGGAACCTCAAATAAGAAGGATTAAAGCTTTAGTATTTTTTAACTACTATGTACACATCAATTCAGTGTAGTTCTTATTCATTCTTAATATTAAAGTCATTACCAGGTAAAACAGGTACACAAACATCAACAATTTATATTTACCAATTAAACACAATAACGTAAACATGTTGATTGGGAGGACGATGTCATGTCACAGATACAAATGTTTAGTGTAGGCTCCTATGTGTACTAAAACATAGTTTAACAATAACATGAATAAAAAGTGCGTGCGAAACACTATTAAAGTACCTACGATACAAAGGTGTAAATATAACAAATGTTTACCAGCGTGTCTTGATCACCCAGCTCCCTGTAGTAGGACTCGCTGCTTCCTCGCCTGCTCCCCACACACATTGCCCGACGTAAAAGTCCAGAAAGCATCGAACAAAAACCACATTTTTGCATGTTTCTACTATTTTAAACAAAGTAAACAGTTAAAGTCTCTCAAGCCCCGAGATCTATCTGCAAAACCGAAGATTTATCTCGAGTTGCCCGAGAAATCAGAATGAAAACGTCAACCTTTTTTTACATTTTGTTGCATACACTTTAATATGAGTTGATTTGTCTCATTTTTACTAGTAAAGTAATACTTGAATTGGAAATAATTATTTGGCTGAACACACGCACGATGAGCAACCAATTCACGACTAGCGACTTGGCGAGCAACGAATGCAGCAAGCAGACAAACAGTACGTACTATCAGCAGCTGATCGGCTGCCATCCTACTACTAAATAGCTTGTCATAATTATATATATTTTAGTGTGACCAGGATTTAGTTAACATTTCTACTGCCACTTAAAGCGATACCATACCAAATGAAACTACTTCCTACATTAATACAATGGGCTATTCCTACATATTATAATAATAATATATTTAATATATTTCTAATAATAGCACTAAATACACATACAATACCTTCATATTACCCTTTATAATCTTGAAAATGTATCCGCCCGGTAAGGGCGGGTTTAAGTCGGGGTCTAAAATAACGTACAGAATCCATAGTTGCACTTTTCAATCAGATGTATTAAATTATGTATTATTATAAAGTAAAGTAAGGATGAGTTCAATCCGAAAAAAATGCGAAAGACGCCATTATCTATCATGGGGATGCCATTAGTAATCCGACCGCCCCCAATTAGTCGTAACTCGTACAAAGTCCTCCCCTTCCCCCGGTAACGCCCTGAGCCGAGGTTCGTACCCCACACAGGGGTGCCCTCAGGCGTGGTTACCTAAATGTTACCCGGCTGAGAGCTCTCTGCGCTCGCCGATTGTACGGTAAGGTTGGAGCAGCCATCAGAGGCTACCAACTTTAGTCCTTTAAAAAAAAAAAAATATCTATCATGGGTACACAAAATTCTTTATGAAACGATATTTTTTTCTCTCTGTCATGCTTCTTTAAACACTAATAACAATATTTTGCATTTAAGAAACACGTAAAGTATCGAATACTATCTCTATCGTATAGTAAAGTATGTAGGTAAGTATTACGCGAATGCGATGGATCTCGAACTCTCGATAGTATAGGTATCTGGTACGTATGTTGTCCATGTTATTTTGTGATCTCCTCATTAAAGAAAGTTCAGAAAGATAGGTACTTCTATTATCTTTTGCGACAGAGGTTGAGATTCTTGTAAAAATCATAACGTTTGAATCTTGTCAGGCACCATTTTTTTTACTGCATAAATAGGTATTATACAGCTCGCTGGAGTCTAGAGTAAAGTAATTGTTCAGTGCTATACAACCAAATACCAAAAAATCTTATTCAACGTAAAATTACTCAAAATCTACCAATATTGGAGCATTCTGTTTACGCCGGCAAACATTGAGTGCTGCCAACTCGATTTAAAAATATATTTTGTGCTGCCATAACTACGCACGATAATATGGTGGAAACTTGTAATGCGACGTTACGTTTTCTTTTCAGTTTTATTGAATACCGATGGTAGACCCGACGGTTTCACCGGCATTTCTGAGCTTTCCCGGGATAAAAAGTAGCCTTACTTGTTATCCAGGATATAATCTATTTATGTGCCTTGTTTTATCCATATCCGTTCAGTAGATTTTGCGTGAAAGAGTAATAATATACAATAGTGTGCATGAAATAGGTATACGTTTGTGGAAGACAAATTAAAAGTACAGCGCCATATGGCTTTTTCACATTGGACGATAACAGTAACTACACGATAACTGCACGATATCGTCGGACTGGTAGTTTGATACAATCACTACTAAATGCTTTCACACTGTGTCGTTGTAGTCAACGATATCTTCTGTCGTGCCGATATCGTGACAACACAGTGCGGAGTGAAGCAGGATCGCGGGGAGGAGTGGCATGGGTAGGCGCCGCTGGACCACAGTAGAAATAGACCAGTACGGAAACCACCTGCAAACGTTCGAAACGGCGAACCATGCGCATCGACGATACCCCTAAGCGGTTCTCGCGGTGCTGTCTGTAGTGAGTGCCGCGTGTTATTGTGTCGGGCTGATATTGCGTAGTATACGGCTGTTTGAACGCTGCAACAAAACCTTTTTCAGCTATAATTTCTTAAACTTCGTGCTGATTTTGAAAGGTGAGAATAAATTTATTGTTTTAAAATTGTGTTTTGATCGATCATAATAAATTCGTAAAATATTACACAAAATACAAATCTAAGATGGCGGCTGGAATAGATTATAATATTATTATGAACTATAACGTCTTGGGTGTTGTTTTTATGGTTTTCGAGGGTGTTGAAGCTATCAAAATGTAAATAAAATAGAATAGTATTTTTTTTCAAAAGTTGTGTGTGTACCTTCCTCCTGAGTTTAGCAGCTTGATCCTTTTGTTTATTAAACCCACACCTTTTAAACTGTCAATATAAAACTGTTTTCCGTATTTTAAACTATCGAGAGTAACTGACGCCATGAGATACCTATTATGTTATTTGTAAACTAGCTATTTAAATTCGATTAATTGATCACTACACTATATAACATAGAATGTTTTAATTAAAAAAAACAATACTATAAAACATTAAATGTGACAACCCTACTGCTTCAACGGAGCGTAGGTAATTATTTTATCAACTAGGCTTAATTTCCATACTGTTACATCTTTATACTGTGGCTGGACGACCGACGACGCCACGCCACTTGACGCATATCGTGTCACATACCGATATCGCTCCGATATCGTTGTCTCGAGTGTCGTGTCGTTACCGTCGCAGTGTCAAAACGCCCTAACACTGACGTATTTTTAATATCAACAGGTAGAGTATGTAGCTTGCTACTACTCAGTAATCTGTGAGTCTGACTAAAGGTATGGTTTCCTCCAAAAGCGGTGCCGTCTTTAAACGAACGCAATATGATGGCCGCAAAAAAACGGCCATAGGCACGTGGAATGTTCGAAAGTTTGACGGCCATCTTTCACACACCATTGGACACCGTCGAGACGGCCGTCATGCAGATGGCGGCACCGCTTTTTGACGTTACCGTTCTTTAGAAAACCGCGCCATTTGGTTAACATAGATAACGTTCTAGTGACGTCATTCACCGCTGTGTTACGGTCGCTACATGATGGCACCGCTTTTGGAGGAAACCATACCTTATCGAAAGCTGTCCCAGAAAAAGGGGCAATTTAAAAAAAAGACCGATTTTTATTTTTGATCGATTTAATTTATAATAGAGTGATAACCGATTAATTTTTTTCTATTTTGGAATATTATTTTACACACTCAAAAATATTGAATACTAATCATATCGATGATATTGACGAAACAAAAATTTCGCGGTTGCAAAAGAGACAAACACGACGATCTTTTTGTCTTTTCAAAACATTCCTTTGAGCAGTTAATCATAATTATCGGATTAAATAATCATTACTATAAAGAATAGTGATATCCACGCACCCTGATCTAGGTGTATTTAAGGTAGTTATTTAGTTAGTTATTTTGCGCGCCATATCTCATCGCACCGCTTCGAATTTTTATGTCAAATTTCATGAAAAATATTCAATAAATTAAAAATTATGCTAAAAGCGATTTACCTATCGGTTTTCCAACTGATTCTCAAAACGATCGTCAGTTAGGTACGCCACTACAAAATGTAGACGTAGCATATAACTGTGGACGCGTCGATAAAATTACTTATTATTAACCTTTCGTTACAAAATCATCTAAAAATCATAAGAAATAAGTTCTCAATGCTGAAAAAAATGATTTATCTATACTAATATTATAAAGAGGAAAGATTTGATTGTTTGTTTGCATTGAATAGGCTCCAAAACTACCGAACTGATTTGAAAAATTCTTTCACTAATGGGAAGCTACATTATTCACGAAGGTTATAGGCTACTTTTTATCCCGGGAACGCGAGTGAAACCGCACGGAACAGCTAGTATGTAATAAAGTAACATTTGTATTTTTTTTCACGTAAATACATAAATAACGTTACGTTGTTACGTTCGATCGAGACGTCACCGTACTCATCCTATATGAAATACATTATAGTATGTTTCTATAGAGGTGTTCAGAACGGCTATATTTTAAAAATGGATTACAACGTTATACTACAAAAGAATAACATGTTTTTTTATATGCGCTAATATATTTTTACAGGGTCAAATTCATCGAGCATATTATTGCCTAAATATCGCGCTAGCAATATTTGCATTCCTGCACATTGTTTCTTAAATAATCAAATGTTTCTGCTTTAAATTATTTTTTAAGTTCGTCGCAGTTGTTTTAAATGAAAGTTTATTTTTACAGTATTTAAACTCAGTCTTTTTAGATAGTTCATCGAAATGGTTCCAAACTTTGCCCACGCGACGCATTTTAATTTAACAATAACTAAACTAACCTAATATATAATTTACAACCTTAAACTAAACGTAAATTTACACTCAATAAACAAAAAAAAATATCTATATATATACTACGTAACTTAATTGACTCCGAACAAAAACACTCGTACAGTAGGTATATCACTCGTTCATTCGACTCGCGCAAGAATCACGTACACGCGTCTTATTCGAACGAGCGAATATAACGCACTACCTTACTTGCTATCTAGTTAGTAGTTACTTCGAATATATTCGAACGACGTAGCAGCCAATAGCAGGCGAGACGATTCAGAACGGCGTTGCCAATCTAACGAAATTGTTATATAACTAAACACAAACATAAATCATTTTGATGTGTGAAGCGCTGCGTAGTAGCAAGTAACGAAACTAATATCATCACAGTCACAGCGCAGTGATCGCGCCGCGTGGCCGCGAGCGATATTTTTGGTCAAATTGAGTTATTGCTAGCACCGTGTCACGCCATCTATTGCATATTTTTTAAAACATTATTGATAATCACTCAATGAATAGTTTGGCGCTAGCTGATGTTGAATTTGGAGTTGAAAAATTTCCAGAGCCTGTAAATAGGTGGAGCTTATTCAAATTGAAACGGAAAATATTGTTATTTATCTATAGCTAGCTTCTCATTTTATAAATAATACGCTATGTAGCTATTTATATATATTAAATTTTATATTCTGCTTCATAATATAACGATCACCCTTTCTATGGCAGAAATTAGTTCCATGAGAATTTTGCGAGAGGCGCTGTACCAATAAATTTGTAACAAACGCGGTAGCCACCCCCTATAAAAGTCTGTGGCGCATGGCGGTAGCCAAAGAGAATTTAATAGGTACTACGTTTTAGCGGTAGCGTCAATCGGTATATCTTCGGTTGGAGCACTAAATTAAAATTTTATCACGTTTTTTGCAAATTGCAGCTCAGTTATAGGTCGTAAGTTATCAACATGTTATTTGCGAGAAGAATGGTAGTATATTTACTGATTAATAACAAAAGAAAACATCAGCATATTCCTCCAAGGTATAATAGTAACATTTTCATGAAATAGTCGTATATGTGTATATAATATACATATATTATATAAGGTACTATATTACTGACTGAAAGGTACTCGTGGTTAAAATTTTCAATTATTTTAGTACCAAGCTCCCCTGTACATTATTATATTCTTTGACCAAGCTCCTTAATCATTTCTGAATGTCTCCTATATGAAAGGTCTACTCGTTAAATTAGGAATCACATGTGTGATTGTTATCATGTAGGTATTTTTGTACATATTTTATGTAGCTATTTACCTCATTTTATTACTACCTTTTGTGTTAAAATTATTTACCTCAGGAATTCATTCCTCACGGTAGGCCGCGAAATTCAAATTTTATTACGTTTAATGCTGATTGCGGGCTACCGTGAAACATCCGCCCCTCTAATCATCCCTGCGATAGATAACTGGGTGAAAATAAGACGAAAATGGTTAATTAAATTAAAACAAAGTTTTTTTAACAAGTTAAATTGTATTTTTAATATAATAATAACACAACAAATCAAAATGCATAACACCAGACCGACGACAACTACTTACCTACTCGTATTTAATAAAATATTATTATTGCTGTTAATCTTTCCATGTACAACTAGGTAACATAAATAATATTCACGGATATTATTATTATATCGGATGAATACCTACTATAAGATGCCTTACAATATTGTGCTTGTCCTGCTTAACAACATACATACTATAATAGGACCAAAAAATATAACTATTCATACATTATGTAAACCTAGCTCGATCCAAATATAATGATTCGAAGTTGTTCAACACGATTCTACCCAACATTTGTTTCGGAAAGTATAAATACCATATTGCTACTTTATACTTGGTATAATGTTTATTAGACAGCATGGTGTATTCGGCTCATGAATTTACTTAGATAGAGTTACTTATAAAGCCTGTAAAACTCTTGCATTGCTAGCTGTTTTTAAAGACAAAGTACCTACACTTCTTCCAGATTTAATCATGCCTAAACTGAAAATGCGTTAGAACTTGCGTAGCTGTTAACCATTTGCCATTGCTCTTGGTTAGCAAAATTGTATATTTGTAAATGGGGTTTTACAGTAATCTAAGGTTATATATATATATAGGAATACCTAAACAGTTACACCAACATTATCTGTATAAGTTTATGACGGTATAAGCCTATAGAAGAAACTCAAATTAAACTTCCGAAAATAATGTAAAGATTTTCAATTAAGACAAGCATAAAACGGGCATCTCTAACATCAGCGAAGCATTAATTAAATTAAATACAAAAAAACGATTAAAGAACTAATTATTCTTAAACACTACAATAACGTTTATTATGCCAGTTATAAATAAAAACGAAGACGCTAAGCCGCCGCGTTCTTTACATGTTTTTATTTTATTTTGGTCCTCATCCCGAAAGTGCATATTGTTTTGTACGCAATGCTTTAACAAGGTGACAGGTTGAACGAGCGACATATTTGGAAGCTGAGGTAAAAGATGATGTTGATCCTTCGCTTATACTGTAATCTTGTATGAAATAAACGCTTTTGCATGGTTCACAAAAAAGTGTACCAAACAGTGTCCAAATTGTGTAGGTAGCTACAATTCACGATAACCTTTAAAACAACCAGAATGCGATCACCATACTACATTACTTGTTACTGTTGTGGTTACTCGTAATTATGGTGGTACATTTTTATCAACTCAATTGTCACTGCTTTCCGTCGGGTGGATTGAAAAATTCCCAATGATGGTGGTGTATCGTTCTACTGTCACTTAAGCCAAACATGATCAAACCCGCAATCAGAACCAGAAATATTACCAACGCCATCTGAACGTCCTTCTTGTCTTCTGTACCGCTAATATAAGTCATGAACGAGTTGAATATATTTCTTATAGTTCTGCTGATAGAATTGTGACAAACACGGAGAAATTGAGCACCTGCTTCAGTGATTGTAGGTTCGTGAGCTCTTACAGATGGTGGCACTCGTCTTGGAGATGGTCGGAGCCTCTCGTTATCGGAACTTGATTCAGAATGTGGGGCCGCCGATTTTCTTTTAGCCCGTCTAGTGGGAGGTGGTGGTGACTGATGATGAGACTCGTGGAATTCATTGCAAGGTCGATCACGAAATGATCTAGATGGATAAAATGATGTAGGAGGTATTGTTATGTCTTGCAAATATGAGTAAAGTAATGGAGTCAGATCTGGTGGAGGTGGTCTTAGAGGAGGAACTACACCGTCGTCAGCACTAGTAAGGCTAGATGGAGGATTAAGTGGTTGGGCTACCACTTCCTCGACTGAAGTTTGAAAATTTGTTGTCTCGATAATTCCTGTAGCTTTGGTAGTAGAAGGTTCCTCGGAAATAATAGGAGGTTCTTCTGTTTGGGTTTGTTCCTCTCTACTTACTGGTCTGGGTATTTCTGCTAAATCTTGACCTTGTAACGGTGATGGATTGCTTGTGGACGTTGATATTTCGGCAAACTTCTTAACTATCTCGTCTATGACTGATTGAGAGAAATCAATTCCACTGACAGAAATGTGACCAGATTTTGAATCTAATTCTGTAACTTGTAATGTCATTCCTTCTATGTCTGATACTAAAATCTTATTGGCCTGCAGCTCGGATACATTAAGCCGACCTACATCCAAATCTCTTACTTGAAGCCGTTGTGTTATTAAATTATCTAACTGAACTTCACGACTTGTATCAGCTACTCTCTGAAGAGCTCGTTCTATGGATGATGAGTTTTTTGTATTTGGAGTTGTATTTAGAACACCTCTTGGTCTTGGTAGTGGAGGGACATCTGGTATTTGCGATTCATCAATATCTATATGTTGTACAGTCAACGAAGCTTCAGTTAGCATTTCATCCCTTTCGTTTATTCTTGTTGGGCTTGATACCCGTCTTTCAACTAATATCACGGTAGGTGAAGTGCGGCCTATATTTGGTTTAGATATTTCAGATATTTTTGGGTCCGAAAATTTTAATGATTTTTCCGATCTTGACGTAGGACGAGAAACACGTGGACTTTCTCCTAATTTAGTATGACTCTTCGATAACATGGATTCTTCATCAACTATATCTCGAAGTGAGCTCGATATAGATATATCTAAATTGTCATCCATACTAAATTGAAAATCAACATCATCTGGTAGAGGATCTGTTTGGGTTGATGCTTCAATTTCAACTATTTCTTCATCTTGTAAATATGGAGAAGAAGATGTCTTCTCCGTATTCCGTCCATCTGCGGTTAGAATTTCAGTGATATTATTGACTTCATCATTTTTTTTATTTTTTCCATGACGTCTACTCCCTCTTGGTGGTCTAGGCGGAGGTGGCAATGGTCTATCTTTCATTTTATTTACAACTTCACCAGATTTCAAATCTTTATGTACGTCTTCGAAAGCTTCATCAATTTCAACATATTGCGTGAGATCTTCACTGACTGAGTGTTTTGAGAAACTATCTAAAGTCATTAGACTTGTTGAGGACTTTTTTCGTGGTGGACGATCGGGACCTATATTTTTTGTTGATGCAACTGTATAATATTTTCTTTCAGAGCTGTTACTTTTACGGCGCCTCGCAGGCGGTGTCTTACTCTTTGATCTTCTAATACCTTTACTAGGAGTATATGATCCTTTATCAACAGTAGCATAGCCAGGACTTTCGTGACGTATTTCTCTTTCGGGATCAACATCATCAGCATGAGCCATATGTGTGTCAAGAGTCAAAGATTCAGCTCCATGCGATGTGCGGTCATCGTCACAAATAGAGGTACATCTGGAACTTCTCGAGCGATTGCGTCGTGGAGCCGTGGGGCTCTGTTCGGTAATTGTTGCCTCAGCATGAGGTACTATGTACTCATGTTCTGTACGGTAAACGATCACCTGAAAATTGCACAATAAAAACTATACATAGGTGAATGTAGCATTAAGCATATTTTTTTTAATAAACATTGATTATATTTGGTTGTAGATGCAAGATGGTTGAAGTCATTTTATGAATACGTATTGTATCCCTAGGGATATATTGAATAAATACAGTAACTAGCTGGAGGCCAATTCTCGCGCGGGTAGAGATCATCTCTAATTCGAGATATGTTGAAACAAAATGGCGAATCTCTAATAAAATAATTTTTTCGTATTCTCGGGATGTCACGCTAGATAAATGTCAAATCCCTTTCGCTCGAGATGCAACGAATGGTCCGGAGCAGTAGATTTCGATGTCGAATAATGACATTGTGGCGAGATTTTTCATAGATATTCATCTCTACCCGCGCGAGAATTGGCCTCCTGTTTCCCGCGGTTTCACTCACGTTTTCGGGAATAGTTTATGATATATTCTCAGACCTACCGAATATACACAAAAAAAAACATAAAAATCGGTCAAGCCGTTTCGAAGGAGTTTGGTGACAAACAATAGAATTGTATATATTAGATTAAAATAAACGTAGTTATATGGAATCGGTTCATTACTATCTTACTAGGAATATAACTATGATACGAGCACGATCTAGTAATATATGGTAGGGGAAGCCAACGATGCTAAATTTGGATTTACTCGAGCGTAGTCGGGACTAGAAAAATCTTTAACTATCTTACTAGACTAATCTAGTGAAATAATTATAAATATACTATGTGGCACGGCAGACTTCCTGCTCTGATAATAAAAAACTGGGGTGAGTAGGTAGCTACCTACTCCTACCTACCTACTACTACCTACATACCCCTACCTACCTACCTACATACACCTACCTACCTACACTTACCTACCTAGAACTTATGCTGTCCTGGTAGTTCCGCAGCAAAATAAAGGATGACTCACGCTAGAGTATAGACCGAGCCGAGCTTCGGCCGTAGCACGGTTAACGGTTCTAGTACATAATTTTTAGGGTTCCGTAGTTCACGTCTGGAACCCTTATAGTTTTGTTCGTATGTCCGTATGTCCGTCTGTCCGTCCGTCCGTCCGTCCGTCCGTCCGTCCTCGGCTTACCTTCCATACGGTTAGTGCTAGAAAGGTGAAATTTTGTATGGATATGTGTATTTACCACGACGACAAATATTTTTTTTCCTACATGTAAAGTAGATGTTTTTTTTTCTCACGTCTATCCCATTGTGTGGGGAATCATTAGATAGGTTTTTTTAAAAAAATTTAGAGGTTGCTAAGACGATTTTTTGATTTAAATAACCGTATTCACATACCTATAGTATATAGGAGTTATGAACCTAACGAATATTTATTATCTGTTATTACATTAAATATTTACAACTAAAAATTAATATAACTACTAATATAACTAACACTAAATTTACAAAATACAAAATATTTACAAGTAGAAAAGTTGTGCCAGATCACTGCCCTGAGTGAACGTGCCAAGAAGGCTATAGTAATAGTAATTCAACTTTAAAGCGCATTTTTTTTTAAAATAGGGCGCCCCCCCACCTCAAAAACTAATCCGCTGGCTCGAAAAATCTGAAAAAAATCATGAGCATAGTCCATGTGAAACTATAACGGCTTGGATAAATTTGTTAGTTCAATAGTTACAGAGGCCTAACTATAGGAAAACTTCGTACAATAATTACGAAATAATAAGTAAACATGTAAAATATTAAAAATAAAAAAAATATTCTATTGATCTGCTAAGTACACGAGCCGTTATGGGTGACAGAACCATTCTATGCGTGGCCTGACACGCACTTAGCCGTTTATTTTTATTTAATTTAATATCATCAAGCTGTGAAAGTGTGATGCCACAAATCTATTATAGCTTGCCCATCGTGCCCACAACGGTGGATCCGCGCTTGTTAAGATCTGCGACAAAAGTCAAGTGATCGATTTCATTTGACAGGACTACTTATATCCTTTTCTTACGTCTTGTATTAAAAAGAGGTAGAGAGAGATTAAATAGGGTCGATTTGTAAACAACAGAATTGAAATTGTGGACCAATGTAGTTAAAGTACCTATCTACCTACGCAAATCCATTTGGACTATTGCCAAAAACAATTACTGTCCATAATTCTAAATTATTTTTATATTTATAACAATTTCATATTCTGTTCTGTCGTCTCAATTTGATAGGTGACGTCAATAGTATAAAAATATTAGATTTTTTTGGCCAAAACTTTATCATATAGGTATGTCGGTCAAGAAAACCATGCAATCAACCAATATAAATAATTTTGAATAAGAGCCAATATATAACTGCCAGTTGTCGGTAAATTTATTTACGATTTAGTCCAAATGTTTAGCGATTTAGTTCTTTACTGATATATTTTTTATTATATTCCTACGTTTATACAATGGTTTAAACCTACCTAAACAATACATTAATCATAATTGATCATTGACTATATATGTATAATATTGAGTTGAAATTATACTTACGTTGTCGTTATGTTTATGTTCTAGGGGTTCTTCCCAGAGCTCTGCGACAGATGAATTCTTGAAATCATTCAGTGACGAATGTCTAAAGTCTTTTTTAACTGATTTCTTTTTCCTCCTTGGTGGCATAGGTAAAGTTTGTGAATGTATCGGAATAGTCTCGGGATACTGAATTACTTCATCATTAGCGTATTCGTGTATTGAGTGTAAATCAGTAGTGGGAGTGAAATTTATTTGGTTGTCTATTTCCTTCGAACACTCCTCAATTACTTCACCGTTCATATTCTCGTCATCAACATGATCTTCAGGCAGTCCTAAATCTATTTCACTGAACTGCATACTTGCGTTGACGCTGTCATCAATGTATTTGATAGATTCGGTTTCTTTTTTCTTTCGCTTTGCTCTTGACGGTCGTACCGGTGGGAATGTATAATACCCATCATCTTTATCATTCAAATCTTCACTTGAATACCTAATCTGATCGTTTTCGTCAATCATTAGCTCCGGATCGGCCTCGTGTTCGTTGGCGTACACATTTTCATCATTTAACATACAATCGCTACCCATAAGGGCAAGAGCATTTTTAGGAATTTTAAATGCTTGTCGTATTTCGTCACTCAAGTATTCTCTTACTTGAATATTTTCACGAGAAATTCCTCTCGGTCGAACAAAAAATTCGTCATTATTTATTTCGTTTATAACATGCATATGTTCTTGATTAGACGGTGACATGTCCGGCGTAGATGTTGTCGTACAATTTTTATCTAAATGTGATGGTTCAAGTTCATCGTCCATGTACTCTGAATCTAACTTATCGAAATCATAAGTGCGATCATATTGTTGTCTATCTTCCATTTCACCTTCAAAATCAGATTTGTCATTGTCCATATTACCGTACTCTCGAGGTTGTTCGGGACTGTCTGGAATATATGGAGTAGACTCATCCTTGTTTCTTTTCATCCTCGTAAAAGTAAAAGTGGGCGGTGGAGTGTCTTCCCTATTTAATGTTGGTGAAGAAGACGTTTTAGGGAGTTCAGATTTCTTTTTCCGACTAAACAATCTAGGATATGTCTTAGCTTCAAAATCAACTGTAGCTACATTCCCCAAGTCATTAGTTGAATCTGTAGTCTCAGTTTCAATTTTGTTCTCCTTCTTTCTACCAAGACTTGGGAAATTTATGATTGGCCGCTCTGGCATTTTAAATTTAGGTAGTTCTGGAATACTAAACTTGGGCCTTTCTGGTAAGGAAAATTTCTTTCGATCTCCTAAATTTAATTTTTCAGATATATTGATTTTCTTGAATTTAGGGCGATCAGGCAAGCTAAATTTCCTTCTCTCCGGTAATGAAAACTTTGGACGCTCTGGCATTTTGAATCGCGGTCGTTCTGGTAAATTATTTTTTGGTCTATCGGGCATTGTGAATTGCTTTACTTTTATATTTTGAATTTTTGTTTTGAGTTTTCCGGCTTGTGTTCTTAACTTTCCAGTACTTTCTTTTATACGTTGTTGTAACTTAATATCAGTTCCATCTGTATTTTTAGACCTACTGTCGCGTTTTAAAGGCAATTGTTCTAATGCTGATGAGTCTACTTGACTTGTACTGACCTCACATTCTGTTCTTGACGCTGTTGATGGTGTGTTTACAAAATATCGATCTTCAATACTATTCTGAAGAGCCTCAGCGCTTAATATGCCTTGGTTTCTATCATCATGCATATCTTCTTTATCCGCTGCTAGTTCTTCTTCATCAGAAGCATGTTGTAAATATTTTCGTTCCAAAGATGTTGTACTAGACAATTCGTCATCAGTTTTTATCAATTTAGGGTTTTCATCTACACTGGGTGCAGTGTAAATAATATTTGGCGGAGGTTTCTCGATAATTTCATATTCGTGATCACTAGAAAAAAGAAAATTTATAAAATATTAGTACTACAGCAAATTTTTTTTTACGGACGGGGAAACTACTTTTAACACCGCGCCTCAGGTCGCGGGTTAGATTCCCATCCAGGATAACCATTTGTGTGCATAAATATGTCTGTTTGTCCTGAGTCTGAGTGTAATTATCAATATATGTAGGTATGATTTACAAAAAAAGTTGCATAATATGTAGTACATCAGTTATCTGGATTCCATAGTAGGTCTCTCTACCTACAAGCTCTGTTTAGTTTGTGGGTCAGATAACCATAATGTGAAGAATGTCCCGGGATATTATTATTAATAATCATTAAATAACAGGGGACACTGAGGAGCGTTGTGACAGAGGTCAATTGTGACAAAGCCAATAACGTCGTTGTTCTGTTATTTTTTTGATTCCCTGTTCGTGACAATCGACGCTAGAGACCTAAAACCATTTAGTAAGTACTTACTAATAATTTTAGTATTAATTAAATTAAGACCTATAATTATTAATTTCATAAAACTTCTTATTATAGTTTAATGTTTTTAAAGTAAAGAAAAATGAATTGCAAACTGAATAGGTTACTTCCCGTTGACCTAGAATTATTAAATTTGATAAGAAGCAAGATCTCACAGCACAAGTAAAGGAATAGAGTTTACAGTATGTATCAATGTTTGAATAAAATGGTAAACATTGTGTTCACATGTTGTTTTACTTATATTACTAATTTTAATTACCAATGATAGCATTCTCCTACAAAATCCTCAAATATACTTCTGTCACTATTCACTTTAGTCTCCGTAACAACTTAGGTACCTACCTCGGTACTAGGAGAATTGTGACACTAGGAAGAGGTTTAGTTTTTGATTATTTTGTCGTTAGTTACAACTATTTGTTTAATTTTTAGATTTGATTCACATACCTAGTTTGAAAGGTAGAATTGAGTTTATAGGACTTTGATATTGAACTATTGTTAACTAAGATATTCTAGGAAAAGAAAAAATTGTCACAACCGTCCTCGGTCTCCCCCATTATACGAGTATCTTATCTACTTGTCATGGGCTCTCATTTTCACTCAAGAGGCCTATCTATCTTCTTATTATATACCTATATAAATATAATTCAACTCCCGAAATGTTTGTAGGCGCATCATCATCATCACTTCAAAACGTACTGCACCTATTTAGCTAAATCTTTTTTTAAGGGCCATAAGATCGATCGACGTTTAAACTATCGTTTATGAAATCTAAGATAAAAATTAATCCATGGTTTAAACTATTGTTGATAAATATGGACAAATCGGTTAAACTTCGATTAATCCCATAGATACGACAGTACTTTCTAATAAGTTTTTTTTATGGTGAAATTTGACATTGACATTGGTGTAACAGTTTACTTCACTTCTTGATTATATGGCATTAGATACGTTTTTTACACAATTCTGCCAGTGTCAGGGTCATATATCTCGAGGGAAATGTCAAATTATGATAGTTTAATCCATTATCGGGAGTTTAAACCCTCAAAAAGGATAGTTTAAATTAATCGATAGTTTAAACTATCATTCATCGATCAACTGCCGTTGATCTTATGAAATAATCAGAGATGGGAGATTAAACTCTCTGTCGTGGTTTAAGCTACGATTGATCTTACGGGCCTAAGAAGGTTTTTATGAAAGAAATATTTTCCACCGGGAGAGTCAGAAATATGGGTGGCTTTTTTGTATGTAAATCTCAATAAAATTCACCTGGGTGCATGACACCGGGCACAAACAGCTAGTTTTTTTTTATAAAGAAATATATAGTCATTCGCAATGCTGTTAAAATATTAGTAGGTATCTTGGCGATCACTCGGCGTTTCTTCTTTTAGTGAAATCGCGTTTTTTCAACGTAGATACATATTTAGATACGAATTCGTACTTATAATATGAATATTTTACAATCTTACTTATATAAAATTTCATATAGCGCCGTCTCACATAGCTTTGAGGTACCTACCAGCAGGCTAACATCGATTGGTTGCAATCATACAATAAATAATATACTAGTTGCAATGCAAGTAGGTACCTCAATAATTTACGAGATGGCGCATATGACGTCGTTAAAAAAATGTGTAAAATCGCGTTTTTTTTTTTTCAGGCAAGACGCCAATGTAGATAAACTTAAAGAGCAAAACCTTGCACAAATACAAAATTTTATCCCAATCGTTAATGCCGTTTCCCAGATACACGGGTATATTCATACATTGTCTATATTTATTTCCATAAATACATATATACAAAGTTATAAGAATGAAATAAATATTTTCACGCCAATTATTACACAGGTTTTTAGTTCTTAGTTAATAACAATAAATATTCAAGAAATAAGTTTATCCAATGACTTTCAATCGCTGAGCAAAATACGAATATACATAAATATTTATGAGCAGTTTAATAAAATATAAATTAAATGCAACTCGCAAAATTGTTGATTCGTCGCAAAAGTTTGAAGCTATATTTAAACTTCACAAATGTTATTCGAGTCACAACTAGGCCAACGGTGCTCGTTTTAGCCGCAGCAGCCGCCGGGCACAAGTCGCAATTCAAAATTATTCTGTAACCTGTAATAAAATGTGAGCATATTCGTTAAAACTAATGTGACTGTAGGTGTAGCTTACCTCTCATACGATATGAAATTGCTAGCTTGCGATGTTGGTCTAGTACCTACTGGATTCACTCTCTCAGGTAACAGCGAATCACATTGAAAATACTGACAACCGCATCGGACTTCTGGCGTGTACAGCTGGGCACTACCTTCTCTTGTTGGCCTCAAAGGCTTTTCTATGGGGGTGCCGCCTTCTGATGTCCATCGCCGAAGTTTACTCATAACTAGGTTACTAAGTACAATACTACTGAACTCGGTACATATTTAGTTATAGGTACGCCTTTCCCGTAAACCAACCGAACTGTCATTAGCCCACGGACAATGAGTCATTTGTCGTGTTTGTTAACGCCGGCCAGTAAATGAACTAATCACAGACGTGAAAGCAGTTGCGAGCACTGATCACCGATGACGATTTTAAAGAGCTTACCCAATGTGCAGGAAGACGAGCGGACAGTGCTATATTTATCAAACAGTCAGAAGCCACCGCGTTCGCTTTGTATGTGTTGAAACACGGTATAGTTATGTCACAGTTACGTATGATGTACACTAGAAATAAAAAAAATAAACTTATATTCACCTGTTTGGCTTAGACCATTCTACGTCGGCGTTTTCGTCATTGTTGCGTTTTTCGTTATCGTGAGGACTGGGGCTCGGAGATGATTCTATAGGTATAACTGTTGACTGTTCACCGTGCCCTTCAGTATCATCATCTGTAATTTCTGTAATCATTATGTTTGGTGATTCATTACTTGGTCCTCTTTCATCAAACTGGTTTAGGAATATTTCATCAACGTTTGGTTCGTCTGGGTCCATTTCTTCATCTAAAAGAACTGCTTCCTTGTTTATATTGTCTACTTTATGTAATTTTTCCATAACGTGCTCTTGAGATTTTAGTGATACACTTTCTGCGACTAGGCTGGGGTCTTGTGAAGTATTTGACTTCTTTTCTGTTATACTTTCGTTTTCTTTATTATTTTCTTTACTTTCATTTACAAAATCCTTTTTTTCTACCTCAGGTGAGAAATGCAAACATTTTTCAGCGTCTAGTACTTTAGATTCTTCTATATCTTCGTAGATATGTTCCTTCTTCTGTCTTAATGTAGGTGTATCAACACTCATAGTTTTACTCATCTCGTCCGAAGATCCTAATTTGATAGCACCAAATTTTTGTCTCCTAACTGCACCTGGAGAAGATTTTAACTGTCTTATTTCTTGAGATTCCTCATTATGCTTACGTTTTGACAATGGTGACTTTTCGTTTTCACTTCTTTCTAGTTTATGTAAAGTTTTATCCGCTAGATGTTTGATCTTGTTCACAAGTGGATGACAACATTTCGTTTTTTCCCTTGTTTCTGTTACTCCTATGTTATATTGTTGTTCCGGAATTCGTCGTTTCAGAATGCCTTTTGGAGATATATTTTTAGGTATTTCAACAGGTGTGACTAAATGGGAACTTGCTTGGTTATCTGATTGTTTAACAAAATATGCGTTTACAGCCTGATTAATAGGGTTTTCTTCAGAATCTAAAGAAACTTCTTTTGAAAAATTTGGCACATGTATTCCTTCATCCTCGCCTTCTTCTCCATGTTTTCGGCTACTACCTGGTGATGAATCAAGATTTAAGATTCTTTGGACATCCCCGTCGATAGGCGACCGTGTCCTTGACCTTGAGATCTCTCTGGACATACTTCTCCTTGGAGTTGTCTCCCTGATGATGTCCTCCGCTGTGATTTCACCTTCAAGTGGCACCTTGAGTAAATGAGTCCAAGGGTAAGCTCCTGCTTCACGAGCTCTTCGCAAGTCTTCCCATTGGTATTCTTTTTTTTGCACTACTGGTATACTTTTCTCTTTATCTGGTGACAATTCAGATTCCATATGTTTATTTATCTGTTATTTTTTATATTTTTTGTATTAAATAAAAAAGGTTAAAGCTTTGCCAGATAAATTCCATGTATTTTTTTTAACAAATTGTTTGAATGTTTAAATATTGTCATCAAGTATCCAGCAAAGTTTTCACTTTTCCACCGTTCAAACTAAGAACACAACATTTCGTTTCAATGTGAGCATCGGTAACTAAAAACACGCTGTGTTTGCGTGGGCCAGCGTGAAAATAGGCGTGAATAAGTTGTGTACTATGATCACGGTTGAACAGATTAATTTGGGACTAATGCGCTGCCTTTACCTTGAATCGTTCAGGACAATCACCAATCTTCAGTTGACTATCTCTGGCATTTATTTATTTATGTTGGGACACTAAACGAGTTTTTTTTATTTTATTGATAAAGCGATCCGCGATCGGTACAAAATCCCGGTTCAACTGGCCGACGCAGTGTAGTCCGAGCAAGCGCGCTAAATATAAAATTGAGCATGAATTTATTTTTGGTAAGCATTTCGCGTCATCAGTAAAACTATAGAACGTTCATCGTTTTTGGAAGGTTTATCGTGTTTTCAGTAACTAGAGATGCTATGAAGGTTACTGCTATTGTCTAATAAATACCGGGTTGATAATTTGTCAGGTGAATTAATTTCGTCATCGCCTTGGTAAATAGGTTGAGAGATGCCACTTACCGTACGTTCCTTGAACGATATCCAAATTTCTGTGTGAGTAATTTCTCTAGCAGATTACACAAGTAACTGTCTCGTTCATAGATATGTATATATATATAAATGCAATTAGTATAGTTTACATGCACGGCATGTATTTTATACATTTTACACAAAGGTGTTAATTGGTACCTACTTATTCGGGTATATTACGTAACAAGAATTTCTAGCACAACAAAAAAACGAAATTAATACTGTTCATTTAGGTACAATTATTTACAACAAATCTATATTATATAAAAATGAATTCCTATTTCCCTTGTTCACGGGATCACGCGTGGTTTTTTGTTGTGTTTGTTATTTCATAAGATGTTCTTATGTAAGAAAAACAAAGAAAGTTGCGCAGAAAATTAGAAAATCTAAAAAAACTATTCCCTTTCTATTAGATCTCAGAATGTATATTAATATTTTCAAGTTACTTGGATGGAACAAATAAGAGAAATTAACTTGTTTTTTTTTTTCAATTTAAGGTAAATAAATGGTTATTAGTGAAAAAACAGTAGGTATTTGTCACATTATTCAAGTTTAATAATTCACAGCGAATTCATCAATACAATACTTAAATTGTATTACTGAGATATTTTATAGTTAGGTACACACGGCCACAGATCAAGCTACACACTGCGGCACCTTATGCGGTTTTAATAGGAGCTATTTTGCAACAAAAATGTGTAGCTTGATCTGTGGCCATGTGTACTATTCAAACTACATAGGTTACTGTTGTTGTTAAATAAGTTATGTACCTATTTGACTTACAAACTAAATAAAATTAACATAACACATCTGTTTCCAAAGCTTAGCTTATGTAGTTATTTTTCTAGATAGAGGTCTCTTTGATCACATTTTTTATGTCAGCGAAGGTGTAAGCACATAAACCTCAAAAGGCAACGGGCTCTCAAGCGCAGATGTAAGAATCTATTTGTGTGTGTGAAAATATTACCAGCTCAGCTATGAGCTTCATGTTTTTATCTCATTGTTGGATTCGAAACCATAACATTCATTGGTGACTAACACATTACTGAGCTGCTATCATCGCTAAACTCGTCTAAAGCAATAATACCTATCTACCTGTTAGAATCATCAGTACGAAAATGTTTAGTTTTGGATGCAGATATTAGGCTGAATTGAATATCCACCAGAGATGTGCTAAGCTACGTTTTTATGCACCAATCAATGAAAAACAAATGAAGTGATTCGTAATCACTTCACTTTAGTTATGATTGCGAACACTACTAGCTTACAATCCATCTCGTGAGAATGCAGACCGTCGATACATTATGAATTGTACCATATACTGCTCACAATAAAACGTATCAATTTTCGATAGTTCATAATATATCCATATAAAACCATTAAATTGTGAACCGTCCCTTATTGGTCAGTCTCCGAGTCAAATAAAGTACCTAATTGCACATTTAAGATCAAGGAAGTCAATAATATAATTTTTAATAAACTATTTAAAACCCACAAAAACAGCTGTTTACTTTCCGCCATCTTTGGCGACAATCAAAGCAAATGTTACGTGTCCCTAGGACACTTTCAACTAATCAGCGCGCAAGATATGTTCCGTCGATGATGCCAGTTCATAATTTAACGGTATGACATGGTTGGACCATGAACTCACAAAAATTAACACGCCTCATTGCAAGCAATATGGTACAGTTCAGAATGCATCGACAATCTACAAATTCGTGAGATAAGTCACAAAACAACGGCGCTCACAATCATATCGTGACATCCGTCCGTCCGTTTGTCTATCAGCGATATGTATCTCATGAACCGTAATAGATAGACAGTTGAAACTTTTACAGAATGTGTATTTCTGTTGCCGCTATAACAACTAATAATGAAAATAAAATAATGTTGCAATGATACGTAAACCTTCGTGTGCTAGTCCGTTTCCATGGACATACGAAATCGATTCTCCATGTCCGTTTCTCACTTGGCTATTTTTTACAATATAAATCTGAATTATCGACAAAGGCAGAGATAGTTTTCACAATTTTCTCTAGAATACCATATATAAAAAAGAAATGGGTGCTTCACAGAGCATTTTTGATACATGTTTAAACCTTCGCTACAGCGCTGCCATCTCGTGGAGCTTACTACAGAAAACCCTAATTGAATCGTAAAATAAAACATTTGACCCAAAATTATCATGATTTTGGCTAGAAAATGTTGAGCATAACTCAAATTATTATTATTCACATAGTAAAAACGAACTAAATTTTAAGTAGAGTAAAATCTATTTCATTCACAGCAAGATATTCCTTATACTACCTAATGTACTAAATTATGATTCATCTTAGACATATTAATTAAAAATAGCAGTCTGCAGAATATACGAGTATTATTAATGTTTTGACATTGCAGATGAAATTAAAATATCTGCATATATCATTTCCTGTTTATAGTAATGTAACGGGTCTATTCGCGCATAGAATATTATCAAAATATAATTTTGACTAACCTCGACGATCAAGTTGCATTGATCGTGGTCACGAGTGGACTGGAACAGCGGGTCAACATCTTGCTTGGCGAGAGTTGTCTCCAACTACCCGCAATTGGTCTTGTAAAATATAACTGTCACGATCACGGCACACCGTTACATTACTATAAACATGAATTGTGTTCGCGAGAGTTTAAAAAGTATTATATATCATTTCCATCCATCCTTATAGATGGGTGACCTTATATTATAATATGTCGCAGTAAGATAGTTATAGCCATGATATAATTATATCCCTAAAAAATATATACGAGCGACAATTTGATCACATACACCTTCTCTTAGAAGTTTATTTTACAGTTCTATTATTATTACTTTATTTATTTATATTGTTTTAGATATTTACATTTCCATTTACCTTTACATTTATAAGAATAGTGTATCGGTAATAATATAAAATAATGTCATTACATTTATCTACAGACTCTAGAGAAATCAGAAGGTAACGCTCCTGATTACAGTTAAAAAAAAATCTAAGCCACCGCGAAAGGGTAATGTGTGTGAAATGGCTACACGGAAAGGACTCTTTTGAAAAAAAGAGCTGAAAGAGTTCAAATCAAGTGTTTTTGCTCGCTCAGGCCTTTCCTTCCGGTCGACTATACAAGTACATATGCAGTTTACTATGCGAGATGTCACTATGGTTACCCATAACATAAGTTTTATCTTATTTTGGTTTAGAGAGCCTAGTTCAACAATATTTTTGTTAAATATATAGATATTATATATTCAAGAGCTTCTGATTGAATTGTATAAAAAGTGTTAGGCTCTACCTACTCCAATGTTAATGACAATAGGTATACACATTATCATGTATATTAATTATACGAATATAATATTATTGAGTATAGATATACAGAACTTTGAATAAAATTGGTAAACATTGATTAATTACTTGGTTATTCTATATATATATATATTATAACTATGAATATGTGTTGTCTGTAGTTACAAATAATTATACCACCATTATATTATCGTCTCTCGATATTTATGGTTGGTTTACTGTAGAGTTATTAATTAATATACGAGGGGCGTTTGAAAAGCTTAGATTAAAGTTGAGTAGCTTAACGTAGATCGGAACGTTATATTATTATAGTCTTCAAAGTTCACACTACCCTCATTTTAAAGTTACATTATTCAATAGTAGCAGTATATAATTTCATTTGTTCATTTGCATTCGTTACAACGATTTTTGAAAATGGAGAAAATCGAGTTAGTGCAGTGATTAAGTATACTTGATTATGAGAGGATCAATCAACACCAAAAGAATTTGTCCGGTTCTTTTTTATATAATCGGTAAGAAGACTTATTGAACTGGTGATTGTCTAGCCATTGCCGGATCGTGGAAGAGATTTCGGACCTGAAAATGTACAATACCTATTTACAGACACATCTTTATTATATTTGTAAAATTGTATAAGTAAAATAAACCCATATCTAGTTTGAATCAATAGTTTTCGCTGTGCACGCCAAATACTTAATGACTTTTAAAGGCAATTTTTTGTAAGTTTCGTAGGGATCTCTACCTTTTTTTAAAATAAAATTTAGCCTTTTACTAAATAAGGTAGCTTTCTATTAGTAAAATAACCTATAAATCGGTCCTGTAGATTTTGAGTTTATCTATTACAAACAAACAGATATAAAAAAAAAACACTTTATTATTAGTATATGTTACGCTCAAAGACCGAAAACGCTCATTGAGCGAAATTGCCCGCAGCGCGTTGTGGTCATAGTAAAACATCCACATCGTGAAATTCGTGCTATGGCTCTAATGAAAACGCGCACGACGCGTTGTGGCAATCACAGAAAGACCACATAGCGAAATTCGTGTCGTAGCTGACATGCTATTCGACCACAACGCGTTGTGGCAATGGAGAAAAGCCATGACGCGTATGGAACGATAATTGATTACGATGCACAGTGCTTTGCGATATGGATCCTACTAGTCATAAAAAGTTATGGTAGATTTCCTTAGGAAATATTTTTTATCCTGTAGCTATGTAATTAAAGCCCTTTCTGATGCTACATAATTTAAATAAGTGCATAGAGTATTTGTTATTATTAAATCTATACTAATATTATAAAGAGGAAAGATTTGATTGTTTGTTTGATTGTTTGCATTGAATAGGCTCCGAAACTACTGAACCGATTTGAAAAATTCTTTCACTAATAGGAAGCTACATTATCCCCGAAGGTTATAGGCTATTTTTTATACCGGGAACGCGAGTGTAACCGCGCGGAACATCTAGTGTAATATAAAAAAAATCGTGTCATTAACATAGAACTATATTAGTTATTTATTGGAATAACTTTATTAAATATTTAATAAAATCAACTTATTAAGTAACTTTTTATTTAAATCCATAGGCTCTCGAACTAGAAATACATACGAATAAATACATAGAAATATATATGAAGGTTTTTGTTAATGACAATTTACAATTCTTTTAAGTAATAAAAATACTTAACACAAACATAAATGAATTTATATTTTGTTTGTTTTTACTCAATAAACGTTATTAGTATTATTATTAATTTAATGCTCAGAACGCGTCATGGCTTTTCTCCATTGCCACAACGCGTTGTGGTCAAATAGCATGTCGGCCACGACACGAATTTTCGCTCAATGAGCGTTTTCGGTCTTTGAGCGTAACATATATATAAAAATATATTATTGCGCCATATAATAAAATCTGTTGGTACCTGTAAGTGTGCGGCTAAGTCAATCAAAATCCTTTGTAGGGTCAGGTTATCAAACAATTCGTCAGGCAGGATCGGCGAGCATCTGGTCAGTTGTGTGCGGCCTCTGAAGGCACGGTGAGCACGTAATACAGCCTCGCAGAAGATGTAGCGCAGTAAAAGTTGCCGGAAGAAATCATCCCCGAAGAATGCTATGTATGTAGAGTCTATAATTAAAAATAATAATGTCATGGAACATTCTTTAAACACAGCTTGTACTATGAAACCAGTTAAATAATATACCTACTATACTGTTTTATGTACATAACATAGATATGGACCAAATAATATTGCAATAAAATTAAAAAGTTATACTTAGGGCTGTATCGTCAGTAAAATAAATCTAGATTTTGAATTATTATAGCAAGTAATTTAATACAGTATACTAGAGGTCATTAGCAAAAAATTAAGTGGACTTAATTTGTTTTTAACTGGAGTAATCCTGTATATTATATAAAAATTACGAATAGTTTCTTAGGGTGGCTTCCATCAGAGTCAAAACATTTCACCCATTTTTATGTAATATTTCCGAGAAAAAATGCCAAGACATGGTAGTGATAAACGACTAAAAGTTAAATTAAGTAGGCATACTAACCAATCCCAATTTTAGTTACGAGCAAAGACGCCTCTACCATAAAGTTATCCACTAAAGTCTGAGCGTGTTCCCAGTCCTCCTGCGATAAAGTATTTATGTCGCTACACAGGCAGAATCCGATCAATGGTGAGTGCAAAAATAACGTGAACAAGCTTCCATTTTGCCTCCGTTCTGTAAACACATCAGAGAATTTAGATTAAGATTGTAAATCAGCGTTATTTACATTCATAATTAATAAAAATAATTATCCGTTTACTATCAAAATTTCGTGAAATGGTACTTCGAAGGATTACGAATTGTCTGTCTAATTCTAAGACCGAAGAGAAGAGCAATTACTCTCATAATCTTATAATAAACTCAGCAATTACCTACTCTTTTCAAAACATGCACGGAATGTTTATTCTTTTTACTTTGTATACGCCTGGCTTTGATTACAATCTCACCACGATCAGTGATAATGTGGTCGATGGTATTAAATACGTTAAGCTTTTGGAACACACTGTAACATAGGGTAGGCATTTAATTTAAGATTAAAAAAAAGTTTTTATTTGGTAAAAAAAAAATTAAGTACTTATGTAATTATTTTTATCAAAGAAGTAAATTGTATAAAGCACAGGTTTATTAATTTACCTATACGTGGAGAGGAGGAGTGGTTCCTTTCATTTGAGATATTTATTTAATTCACTAGTATGGGTAGCGAGCATCGTTATGCAGCTCGGCATGACTTTTCCGACATATTCCACAATCCATCTATGATCGAACTATCGTGTACAGTTTTTCGGAACGCGATGAACTCTATACTGTACGGATTTTCATACGGTTTTCACCAATGGACGAAGTTTTAGTCTTGACGAAAGTTTAGGTGTATCCTATTAATATTAAACAGGTAAATGCGAAAGATTGTAAGTATGTATGTATTTTTGGATTTAAATAGGTTATTTTTTAATTATATAGTGATAAGTCAAACATCGCGTCTTATTTGAAACTAGCTGTTCCGCGCGGTTTCTCTCGCGTTCCCGACATAACGTAGCCTATAACCTACAGGAATAATGTAGCTTCCTATTAGTGAAAGAATTTTCAAATCGGCTCAGTATTTTCGGAGCCTATTCAATGCAAACAAACAAACAATCAAATCTTTCCTCTTTATAATATCAGATAGTATAGATAAGTTAAAAGTATTTTTTCAATTCAACTCAATTTAATAAATTGTATTCTCAGATTTACAAATGTGTACCTTTCAGATCAATTGACTACCGGGAAGTTAAATAAAAGCTTATAAAAATAAGCTGATTTCTATAGTAGTAACAGATATAATAAGTATCTAAATAACTACTATAGACAGCAGCATAATATCACATGTCAATGCTTGTGTATTTTGATTCTGCAATATGAAATCCAATTATGAAGCCTGTCTATGAAAACCAATTTCAACTGTGAACTTTGAAGGTAACATTTAAAATGGTGTTCTATCTACACAGGTTTCATCGGTGAACGTAATAGCCATGAATTTTGATATTTTAATAGTTGCTTTTAAATCTAGCATCACGTAGGTTAGGTACCTTACTATACGTACACAGGTACACAGGGTGATTAGAGTTTGAATCAATTAAAATTATTTACAGACATTCTATAGATTGTCCGGATCTTCTGTGTAATTTTCAAATTATAATCCCTCGCAAGACTACCATGAGTTTCATCTAAATCAGTTCAGTAGTTTTTAAGTGAAACAGTAACAAACATTCATCCATACTCACAAACTCTCATTTATATAATATTGGTAGCATTCCACCACTTACGAGAACAAACATGGGTGAAAGTTTAGCTATTTGATATTATATATTTTTTACTTTAAAGGCTTGTGGGTGGGTTATTTGAGTGCTGAATTACCTACCACAGATATATTTTCGGATACTAAAATAATATTATTGATTATTTGGTATTTGAGAATTGAGACACGTTTTGAGCTTGATACGAGTATTAGATCATTTAAATTTAAAATATGTATGTATATATAAAAAACGTATTTGAGGAGAATAATATTAACTACAAATCATTAACGACATGGACTGTATGGTAGGTATATTATTTACTGTGTTAGATCTGATATATTTTTTTGTTTGTTTCTGACGCAGATATTTTTGCACGATTTCTGTAGTTTTGAAATAAAAGTGTAAGCATACCTAAGGCTTCACTTTACGGGTTGATGTGACGGCACAGCTTTTGTGTCGGGTTCTATAGGACGAGTCGGAACTTTTCTAATCAAGCCATGTAGGCAAACTAGCCAAATAGATTAATAAAAAACCCAATACTGTAACCGGAGTTTTACACGGAATTAGCCAGATTTTCGTTTGCCATTTTGAAGTTACAACTGCGCCGCACATTTTTACTACATCTATACTCGGTTTTTACGTTAGGCGGTCTAAAAGAAGTGGTAAAATATTTATTTATTCAGTTGTTAGACTTCTAATTTACCCCCTAAAAGTGGCTCCCATGTTTAATTAATTTATTTACGTTACATGTCCGTGTTTGAGTCACCGACTTACATAATGTGTAACAAATTTCAACTCAATCCAGTACAGTATTTTCTGACAGACACACGAGTGATCCTAATAAAGGATCCGTTTTATTATTTCTTTTGAATTTCAACAATTGAAAAAATAAAAGAAAACAATCTGAAAATGTTTATTGAAACATTCCTCAATTAGGTTTGGCATTTCCGTCTCTCCGACTGCCCACCCAGACCGTTTTATTAAAACCTACTGTAAAAATTTTAAGGACCGTAATAAGTACATACCAAACAATAATAAATTCGTACAGGCGCGGATTCAGGATTTGGTTTAGGGAGGGGCAATCTTAGCTCATTTCACCTGCTAATCTTCCAGAAAATTGATTTATAAAAAAATCTAATTTGTCCGTCAGTTAGATTATCAATATTTTTTGATAATCTAACTGACGGACAAACGATACGATATACGTATTTTTTATTTTGATTCGTAAACAAAAAATAACGAAGATACAGTGCGTGAAAATTTTCCGGTCTGCAAAAAGTGTACTAAAAAGTAGTTGTACAATGACGTCACAAGCCCCAATCCTGCCCTTTGATGGACTTATCTTTGTAATTTCTTATTGATTTGATAAAATAAAAAATACGTATCCAATATTTTTTGATTATCTAACTGACGGACTAATTCGATTTTTTTGTTGTTATTCCTCAATCCCTCTCGTGGAACTACGCCTGAATTCATAGGTAACTACCAAATCAATAAATAAATAAGTGACTTACCCAAGAAAGACGATGGTAATTCCAGTGGCGACATTAGTATTACTAAAGGTTGGCCAAAATGATTGGGTATATGTTGAAATACATAGGAGTTGTCAGAGTCTACTATGATGAAAAGAGGTTTCCTAGTGAAGGGATATAAATCTCCAGGGTGAAGGCATTGTATTTCGTTGCTTTTTCTTAATTTCAGATCTTTATTAGCATCACGATGCGTGTCACTTCTTGGCGCGGTGAGGATACCTCCGACTTCATAACCATCTGTAGAAAACCAAACGATTTTAACATTTTTTTTCCATTTTATACAACGAGTACCTAATTTAAATAACTCACAACTTCAGACACCGCTACTTATTTTTATTGCAATGTTGATATTAGTTACAAGTACCTAAGTAATTGTTTAATTTCATGAACTTATTGTAAAAGATAATTGCAATTTTTGGCTTTTGACTTATTTACATATACATACTCACATCACACTCATACACTATCGCCCAACGAGCGCACGTGACACAGTAGGAAAACTGAGGTCGTATTGATATAGGTAGAATCCAGGAATAGAAGTTGCAGTTTTGATATTAGGTTAATTTACAAGAGAAAGTGCAGTAAATATGTTTGATTGAAGTATGTTCTTGAAGCTCTACGGGTTTAATGGAATTTGACACACAATCTCTCCCTTGGAAATAATTTTGTAGCGTAAAATAATGCCTTTTATCCATAAAATAGAATACATTCCCACAAAAATAAGTTTTACTTTTATTGATCGCGGCGAACTTTTTATTTCTTGGTCTGAGGGACAAACAGAGACACGCGGAGCGCAAAATCCCACTGGTTGGGATTTTGCGCTCGTAAATAGGGCGGTGCGACCGGTGCCCAAGCACAGGGCGTAGGCTCTGGGGGGAGCAAGAATGGCCAGACCAGGCAGGACCATTATTTTTCAGTTTTGATAAGTTCTTATTTTATCACCCTGAATGAAATAAAGTAGGCCTATACATAGCATTGCTCTATAATATCTAAAAAACAAGGGCGCAGTTATAGAAGCTCGCATAGGGCGCAGAAAAGGCTATTTACGGCACTGATCCCAACCTACAAGATACTTAACGTATAACAAAAGGAATTCATCCCAAGATAATCATATAAGAGGTTTATACAATTTTTCATGTTTTATAAAGGTGGTTCTTAAATAATGACTTTGTGAAAAAGAAAATGACTAGATGTTCCTACGAGTACAACTATTTTTAATAAATATAAAGGTATTACGTAATTTAAACGTAGACAGGTAGTATATTTATTTTCTCTATTCTATTATGTAGGTACCTATTTGGGTTACGAATCAATGCGACCAGTCTAGATCTATGATCGCTACATAATGTAGTAGAAATAAAATTACTATTCGGTAAAGGAATACGCTCGTGTGTTTTTTATTTAAGTACTTGATTTTGAAGGGGTATTGAGCCAACGAACTTAATTTTTGGCCCACAGTGCGCCGGCCGGTGTTGCAAATAGACAAGGCAATTAAGTTGGTACGCCCCGGGGTCTGTGAGTATGCAGCCGTCAGCACACGTCACCGATCAATGAGCCAGCAACAGCGCTAGTTTATATCTGTATCTATTATATATATAACTATCTATTATAAATGCAGCTGCGGAAAATTCAAATATTTTAAACATTTGAAATTTTCACAGATGATGTATTTCTGTTGCCGATACAACAACAAATATTAAATAAAACCGGACAAGGGCGAATCGGACTCGCGCACTGTAGGTTCCGGATTTTCCTATGTTACTTTAAATACCAGACTTCTTATAGGTTTTTACCTTTTTGTAACAAAACTTATAAATTGTTAGTGATGTATTATATTACAATTTCATGTAACAAAATTTATATAACTAATTACAACATGATATAAGAGATGTTAGAGCCATTACCTGCTTCCTCGAAAGGGAGACCCAAACTGATGGTTACCGAATGTTATACAACGAGTTGAGAACGTTTATATCATATAACATTCATAACAAATGTAGCAAAATGTTAAAAACTGTTATAATGTGTTATTATGCTACACAATGTTTTATAACGCTATATAACCGCAATGTGGGAGCACCTTTAAGACCCGTCGGGCACAAACAAACCATGATTATTATTTTCTTTAAATGTAGGTCTTCCGAACCGGAAGTAGAGTCTATTGTAATAATTGTAACTATCGACGTTCATGAGTACCTTGGACTAAACTGAATAAATTAGTTCAGTTTGACAAGTAGGTACAACACACTACGTATAAATTATAACAATTGAATAATACTTACATTCATCTGAATGTTTGGGGCCCGGCACAATGAAGCCATCAGCAGAGAGGTACAGCAGCAAGGCTCCGTTAGGAGGAAGATCGTTACACCCATTTGAAAGATACATGAGCACTTGACTTGTCGAAGGTTTAAAAAGTAAGAACTTGTGAGGGTTCTCTCCCTTCAAACTAGTTTCGAGATTATAACCTAAAACAAGAATATACAGTATAGCATGTTTCTTGAATGTTTAAAGATGTTGCTGTTTACCAAGGTCTTGGGAACGACAATATACCTATATACTTAGGTATATCAGAGCAATACGTAGTACCTATATTGGATGCTTAGTTACCAAATGTAAACAGCACAAACAATAATTCGATATACCTAAAGTAGGTATGCATTTAACAAATTAAACGTGAGTATGTCTCATACCTCATGTTTATCATCATGTCTATCGTTCCAATTGCATCATTTTCGCCTAGTAACGAATAAATATATACCGATGCATTTCATAAGTACCTACGATTTGTTATTCTTAAATAATTTATAATTCTTTCGCACTTGTTTCGTTCGCATGCACTTAATATTAATAAATATAGTTTGGCCAACGAAAGCTGACCACGAATTATTTTCTGGGTGTTTTTTATTCATGAAACTTTATGAAAATACTTACTAAATTTAAAACAAACAATTATCACCAATAACAGGTCTCCATTATACTTATACCGGGTGTAAGGGACAGACTTCCGAAAACTGATTCCATGGATTAAATTCATTATTCTGGAGCCCTCAGACTTTCAATTTTTCGTCGATCTTTTCATGAATTATACGAATATTTTCAGAACTTTAGAATTGATTATACCTACTATAAAATCACTATACAAGCCTAACTGATTTAAAAATAAATAAACAGTAACTACTAATAACTGCAATGTACATCAATATTCAAATCGATACGCAAGACGCAAGCAGCTGTTTGAGTTTACGAGATTGAGTCATCTCCTTCAAGTAAACATAGCACCCGCCCGCGCCGATTCAGTATAGCGATAGCGGCATTGCGCGCTCAAAAATTACGATATCGAACCGATGACTTCTGACATAATTGATTTCTATAGTGTTATTATAGGCATTTAGTGTAACCTTTTCCCAAAGTTTTCGGTAGATTATCCTTATACCCGGTATAAATTATGTCTAGACAATATTATGTTCATTTGTACTCATATGCACAGTACATTATAGGTACCTTTGGTATTTTATTTCATCTTCAGAGTTACCGGTATTTGTGAAGCTATTTTGAACAAATTGTTGGAACAAATTAATATTAATCTTTATTCAAGTAAATATGTTATAAATGTAGATTAAAATTATCCTATAACATAACTAGAAAAAAGACACTCGCTACAAATAATAATTAGGAGATACGCCGGAGCGGGTCGCTGGTTATATTATAGCAATAATTATATTCATTATTTAATAAATAAAACAATTATACTATTTCGGTGCAGTAATACCTAAACCCTAAGACGTTTTACAGATAGAAGCGTTATAGGCGTACAGCATTGCATTAAGATTAACAGGTAGGTAGGTACAGTGTACATTTTGCTATAGCTATGACACCGAATGACCGTAAACACCGTTAGTTTATAATCAATCTCGCGATAGATTATAAACTGTCGATAAATGTGAACTGTAACTCAACAAAATATCACACACCAAAAAATAAAAATACAAAGTAGAAATGGCAATCGCAAATGCATTATTAATTAATCACTAGGTAGTTGTGATCTATAACGGTTTATTTTATAGAGATATTTTTAAATTGCTCAAATATTTATAAGTTATCCCATTTTTTATAATCAACCCGCTTTTTTGCGGTTCAGTGTACCTAGGTATCCAAGTGCAGAGTTTAAACCGAATCCGTTCAGTAGTTGATGCGTGATATATATATAAACTTTCACATTTTTTATTATATTATTAGCTCTCCACTGTGGTTTTACATGCGTTTCGGGGAAAAAAGTAGTATATATGTTATCCCAGGGAATTATATAACTATGCTAAGTTTCATCATAATCTGTTCAGTCCTCACTTCCTAACAAATTTTCACATGCAAATATTATATGTAGTAGGTACCTAGTACTTAGTAAAAAGTAACATTACTAGGATATTATAATATTTTATAATTACTTATTATCGTTTTTTTTTAATATTCATTCGACAGGAAAGATTATTTAAACGAAAGTAACTCCTAACAAATCAATTTAGAAACAGCAAAAAAGTTTTCGCACTTTGCATACCGCTTACTTTTATACTAGGTAGTAGTAAATAGTTTACTGTCTGTGTAATAATATCTATAGTGTGTACATTACATTATGAATAAAATGCATAGTAAGGAAGATATGCCATGAAACTCACCTTTTTCATTAGGTGCGCTTGTTGGTGAAATAAAACGCGGCCTTGGAGAGTTATCGTACACATGCTGTAGTACTCCGGTGGGCTCGCGTTCCAAAGTTTGCAGCATTCGGAACATGTCCAAAGTTAGCTCCGAGAATTTCACTTGCTGAGAGCTACTGCCTACGATGACAGCATCTTGCAGTGTTAGGGTCATCTGTGGTGTCCTCTCCATGGGAATCAAGGTGTGATCAGTCAGTCTATAAAAATAAAAAAAAATAAGAAGGAGTTTTGGTTACTATGAGTTAATTAGACTTAGTAAGTAATACGTGAAGAGCGCGGCATATACGTAAGTTTCACGGATACACATGTTAATAGGTCTAAAACAAAAGACGTCCGGAAGCCTATTCAGAAACCATTGTGGTAGCCAGAATCGGAGTGATGTGCACCATACAATATTTTATAGATAACATACCTGTGCAATAGCATAACTGGATAGTTGTCTGAGTTTAAAACAGATACTACAGGTTCAGCTTGTAAAAACGCTTTGACTTCATCTACAACCACCGCCCATTCTAGCTGATCATCTGGATCATACTTATTTCCATATTCAACAATTTGTTTGTCCAATTCTTTTATTAGATCCCACACTAAATTATTCTTTTTCAATAATAAGCTAACTACAATAAATCTGGCGTAGTAGCGAAGTTTTTTGACCATTAATTCGCACCGATCTTCTTTACATGCCTTTGTATAATAACTTCGATTTCTTATAGCGGAATAAAATGAGTAAGCTTCGTTTAAGTAGGTAGCTTCACTAGTCCGTAAGCTGAAATATATTAAAAAATTATTGTTGATTCCATATGTTATCAGTTATTAGTTTTAGTAATAATTAGTAGTATTCTGAAGCAATAATAATAGCTCAGAGGTAGTGACGACGACTACCGTGGTAAAAGTCATAGGCCTGAAATCCTACAACGTGCTCATTCCTCCGTAGGATTCCTTGCACCTTGCGGTGGTACGGCATGAAATACTGATTTCCCGGTTTTCATTTATACCGGTAAACCACCAATTTTGTCAGTAATTAAAAAACCAATTTTGTCGGTAAAAATATTAAACCAGTAATTTATCGATATCTAATATATTAATTTTTATCTATAAATATTTTTACAGTTAATTTTGATCATGTTCATGAAAGGAATTTTGTTAGTACTCAAAAAATCCTTGTGTTCATGTGAATGTAAAAATAACTGAAACTTACTAAAAGTGATAGTAAAGTTGGCCTATTTTTGATGCAATCTCCCCAATTTGCCATCTTTTGAGTCCGTATTTGCTGTTCAAAATGCTGCGGTGTTCTTGCTGAAACTTCCACAACTTAGAATATAAATCAAACGTGCGTCCAAAATATGAATGCCATTGTTTATATCCGTATTGTGGAAGTTCCCTGAAACATAAATAATGGATACATTTTTAGAAACACTAGAAATAAAAATATTATGCCATTTTGAATGAATGAAAAAAAATAATTGGTGGTTTCATGTAACACAATACCATTATTTTCAGTGTGGGGATATGCTGTTTACCGCGAAAAAAAGTGTACTAGGTACTCGAATGGCATCGAAATCATCCACATTATTTTTTAGGGTTCCGAAACTCTAAAGAAAAAAAAACGGAATCCTTATAGGATCACTCGTTTGTCTGTCCGTCTGTCTGTCTGTCTGTTTAAAGAAGAAGGCAATTATATTATTATATTGCGATACAGCGAGGAAATGCTGCCAGCATTTTCGGAATAAGAATACTAAATGGCTTAAGTTGATACGGTGACGATCCCATTCCAAGTTGATATGTCTGCTACAACTATAGCGCCCACCACTAAAACCACTAAAAAAATGCGGAATTATTATGAGGGTGATTCGGGTACCTACTTCTAAGATGTTTATACCTTTGTACTTTTGACAGACACAACTTTTCGGGACAGTTTGTATAATAATACTGGTGACTTTTTAATCACCGTCCAAATTTTCAGGGATTTCTACACACGGCCACAGATCAAGCTACATATTTTTGTTGCAAAATATCACCTATTACAATCGCATAAGGTGCCGCAGTGTGTAGCTTGATCTGTGGCCGTGTGTACCTACTCATCATTATGAGCAACTTTTACTACGGGACCAACCCAGAAATCACGAAAAAATTACAAAAAAATCATACAAAACAGCTATCTTGTTCAGTCAAGTGTAATGTGCTAGAATGTGAGAAATATTTCTTACCTTAGGCCGTTAAACAGTTGTTTTGACTTTTCTAAAAGATGGCAGAATTCAATGATTACTTTTCGATCATGATCAGTCATTGTATTCATGATCATAGTAATCATTCGATTACGTCTATAATATCTAGAATATACTTTTGCATTGCTAGGGCGATGTTCGTCAATATCAAGGTTTACGTCTGGCGCGTAATGAACACGGCGACGTGGTAGAGCTGGCTTAAAGCTTACTGGAGATAAGTTTGGTAAAGAATAGCAACGCTGTTCAAGTGTCGATATAGAAGATGTAAACCAAAGTTCGTTATCATCATAGTAAGGGTTCACGTGGTCCAAGGAGTTGCGGCTTCCAAACTTTAAGGAACAGTAAAGAGCCTCACGTTCAAGATCAACTGGCGTTGGAGACGATGGGTATGATTCGGTTTCTGTCGTAAACGACGTTGTTTCATGAGCAATTTTAAGTATTTTTGGCGTTTCATCTAGTAATGTTGATGGTTCGCAATAATACACATCCCTAGAATTGACTGGAGTTGACCATGCTAGTTGGTATTTTATTGGAGACTTTCTTAGGTTTATCAAATTACGCCTTGTTAATTTCCCTGTTACGGGAAACTTTTTTAGATAAGGGGGTACTAGAGACTTCTTTGGAAATATTTTTTTTTCTATAATTTCAGCCACTAATTGCTGAAACTCTGTCAACTATTCAACGACAATGTCCCATTGAAGTGATCTATGTAAAGCGTATACTTTCCGCTTAAAAATCTCATCATATATTTTTTGCCTTTGCTGTTTAACGAAGCTGCCAGGGGAACATATGTGAAAATTAGGATACTCCAATTTTGAGGTCCTATTTTGGTGAAAACTTGAATCAACTGAAGAATGCCGAAGTTTGCGTGAGCGGCGGTCTTCAACGGCCGTGGTAGAAGCTAATTTTGATAGCTCCGGGAGAGATCGCCGGCGACGATGGCGAGAATGTAAACCTGCCGGAAAGAGAAGTCATTTGTGAATTTTTAAAGATACCAAAAGCACTACATATTAAACACGCTTGGTGTACTGTAACCACCAAAAGACTAAAGGACACAGCTTATTGCCACCCAGCACCCTTTAATTTAAAAAAAAATGATTCTGACGAATTGAGAACCTCCTCCTTTTTGAAGTCGTTTAATTAAATAAGACCAGGGCGATTGTGTAACTTGATTCCGATTACGATGGCTCTCGTAATCATCATATAATTTTGGTATTGTCTATCTTAGGAACAACAACTAAACTGCGATTGTAATTACTTTTCATAATAATTAATCATTTGAAATTAGTTATCGGAATAAAAAAAGATAGACAATGCCAAAAATAAAAGATGATTACGAGAGCTATCGTTATTGGAATCCGATTACGAGATGGATAGACAATCGCCCAGGAGATCTGATGCCATATATTTTTACAACTTATGTAGGAACTGGTGCCTGGTAACACTAATTGGTAGGGTTCTCTATCGATAGGTAGGAGTTAGGACACAAAAAATGAAGAAAAAAGGCGGAATTGTAAAGAATGTGAAAGAAAAGACAATGTTGTGATTTGACTCCGGATTTCAGAGATATACCTAGGTACCCAGTAGAACATTCAAAGTGGGACATAATGACTAAAGCCCCCTGACTCCGGAGGTTTTTATTGTCTTGTAGTCGGTATGAAAAGTAGAGCGTACCTCGAGGATAAAACCTTTCTTCGTCTTGGGCGGCTTCAGTCCCTCGTTTCACTCAGGACTCTACGTTAGTAAACTCTAAAGTACCTCGTTCGCTCAGGGTTCGTTATGCCGCCCGTGACATAAGACATTGCTTTATCCCTTTGGTGCATAATCAACTATTAAATACCCATTCAGCCTAACCTGCTCAAAAACCTTGTATGGTAGAGATCACTTTTAGTGATGTATGCAACAATATCTCAAACTTTGTACCTGAAAAATCCACATTTAACCTGATGAAAGATTATACCTGTACCTTACAGCCTCTGTAATAGCATGATGAGTCTCTTTATATGTTCATTTCTATCAGAAGCTTTAATCAAGACAAGGTCAAGCATGTACCTACATACGAGTACCTACGGCACTCTATCTACGCCGGACATATGCCGAAAAATATGGACGCATGCTGACAGATGACTGAGCGCTAGATAGTTTTTATAATTCATTTTTAGAATACGAGCCTTTTGTTTGGCCTTCTCGAAACCATTTGATTGAAGATGTCACAAAACTGGTCCCTGGGTTTAATTACTTAAATGTTAATGGTTATTTACTTAGGGTCGGTTGCTCGTAAGCGCGGTCATAGTAAAGTTATAGTTAGGTTAGGTTATAGTCAACTTTATCCGCCGAAAGAAAGCAAACTGGGTTGCTCGTGTCATTTTAACTGAAATTTTAAATCATAACCGACCGAAGGAGATCGGTCGTCGTCGCAAAGTGACTCTAAGGTCAAAACATGGAAATAGTTAAGTTAACTTTGACTTTAACTTTAACTAAAATGTACGAACAACCGGCCCTTCATTAATAAATAATTTAATAAATTTTGCCAGGCTATATGTAGATATTCCTACTTAATATAATCATATACATATCGGGTTGTGAGTGAGGAGTCATCAGTATCAGTTATTGTAAAAAAAACGCGACGTAGAAACTATCTACCTGTATACCTATCGTTTGATGAAGTTAGACGGTTAGATGAAAATGTAAATCGTACTTAGTTGAAAACTGCTATTACGTACGTGGTATTTACCAACCTATACGGTTTGATGAAGTTGGATGGTTTGGTAAAAGTTAATACTATTTATTTAGCTAGTTGAATGGTATATTATGTATCTACGAGGCTACTGTAAAATATAGTTACTTAAATTATGTGTTCATAGCTAGTTGCCGACTACCGTGAATCTATAGTTAATCTAACAAGAAGTGATCATCCATCAATGAATAAAAATGAATGTGAAGGAGACATTGGCTCTATGGGTGTAAGGTGGGTTCTCCGTGATTAAAGAGAAGTTTAAAAATCTAATTTTGAAGCCTCTAGTATAATAGGTAGGCGGACGATGCCGGTAAATAGCGGGCTTTGCATTGGTTAGGAACAGAACTAACAAAATAAATCATCAACATATTCCTCCAAGGTATATTACTGACATATACGACTATTTCGTGAAAATGTTACTAATATACCTTGGAGGAACTTGTTGATGATTTATTTTGTTATTAATCAGTAAATATACTACCATTCTTCTCGCAAATAACATGTTGATAACTTACGACCTATAACTGAGCTGCAATTTGCAAAAAACGTGATAACATTTGAATTTCGCTCTCCAACCGAAGCCTCCACTTTAATTCTAAATAAGGGATTATACCAATACAAGAGGTTCATATTTTGTTTTACGCACCGGAATATTTTAAAAAACGTTTGAACGAATAGAGCCGGTGTGAATTTTATTGATGACATCATAATGAACTGGTATTAGACATAAAACAGTGTTATTGAACTTACACTAATTAATTTAGTTAGTGATATGATTCTTAGAGAAGAGGGCACCGCACAAGGTTCGATATTCGGCCCGACCGAATATTTGATATACCTCAATGGCATATGCAATATATTTAATGAAGGCTTTGTGTACCAATTTGCAGACGATACATGCTTGAAAATGGTTCACAGAGATATGGACGTAGCCGAGAGGCAAAATCAAAACAACTTTGATTTACTCTGTAAATGTAATGTGTGTCTGAAAAGGTAATAAACCACCAGAAAACTAAGGTTATGTACATACACTCTACACATCTTAAAGTAACTTCTAAACAAACACAGTCACTAATCCCTACACCACTATACCACAGAATAAAGCTATACGGTAAACTGTGTGTGCACATCCTTGGAAGTAGTAGACCAACATATGTACCTGGGCCTCATTATAGACAAACTCAGGGCAAGGGACAAGTAAATTGTCAATATTAAAATTCGAATTACTGTTCAGTACGCTCAGGATGCTGTAGATATACATATGTCATTGGCCGATTCTATGGTAGAGGAGCTATGGTAGAACCTACCAATCATATATATAAATAACATCTATAAATTACAAATTAATCTGCTTAAAACTATTTTACCTGATTCGATAAGAAAGAAACATAAAAATATTGATGTGGAATTGCTCAATTATGGTAATCTTATTGACATATTACATAACAAGTTTAAAATTGCAATACTCTCTGCCGAACTTCAAAAAATTTATTCCTAAAAAAAGAGATTGGCAAATTTACCGAAATACGTTTTACCGTCCTTCACCAACGTATATGGGAAAAGAACCTGAGAGTACTTGTTGCCAAATATGTATTATACATTTAGAATATTATATCACATGACATATCTGATTAATGGAGGGAGGGACAACAAACGGTTATCCATGTTTTTAAAAAACTTGATTGGTGGGTGGTATTCTCAAATTAATATACTAGTACCTGGTTGACCGAGCTTAGCTCGTTTTTTTTTTAAAGACGTTTTCTAAAAATGAACCCTAGTAAGATCGATTTAAATTCGAAATAAATCTCTCCATATCCCTCTGCATACTAAATTTCATGAAAATCTTTGGAGCCGTTTCCGAGATTCAGATTAGAATTGCTCGTTTAGAGGTATAAGATTAGATAATGTGAAGGAAGGACAGAATAATGGTACTTGGGAAGTCAACGCTTTGGGAGCTGTGCAAACGGAAGCCATGCAGGTCCAGAGTTCTTTATAGCTGATCTTTATCCTGAAGGTGGCTCATTATATAGAAGACAAGAATACATGGTTGTAGTAGCTTCTCTCTGCACTTGCAGCCCCCTGGCCAAGTGATAATTGTATGAAGTTTATGTATATTTAAGACAAAAACTGTAATTACCTACATAAATTAAAAAAAAAGATCTACCAAAAAAAAAACGCCTTGCTGAGTTTCTTGCCGGAGTCTTCTCAGTTCAAGTGTATTCCGAACCGGTAGTAGAGTCTATTGTAAAACTGTAACTGTTGACGTTCATAAGTGCCTTATTAGGGCCTAAACTGAATAAATGAGTTTTTGATTTGATTTGATTTATATGATAAAGAATTTGATCTCATCACGAATCACACAGGCTGCTTTAATCTATATTTAGTCCTAAATTGAACCCATGGGCATGATAAGATCGCAACTTGGAGCAATAGTTTGGTGGCCCAAGCAAGACAGGGATGCGAAGGGATTGGTGAGAACTAGCAAAATGGATACAGTTATAACTGCACCCAATCCTCCAGATCCTAATTTACAGTGGAAAGTTGTGGGGGGTGGAAAGGCAGAACCGTGACATACTTAAGATTAAAGATGAACAGGTTGAAAAGGAAAGCTCATTGGCACAGAGGTATTAATATTCTTAATGCGAAAAAATATTTGGAAGAGATACTCTCTCCTCACTTTGTTACTGAAAGGGATTCTTGCACATTAAAATCATAAATCTCTTATGCTAAATAATAGTGATATATAGCTTAGAAATGAGAGAATGAGATGAAAAAAAGAAAAAAGCATGCATATGGGAAGAAAATAATACAGATGGAAAGAGAAGTGTACAAGAAAGTGATTAGGAAACAGGAGTTAAAGTATACGTCAAGAATACTAACAATATTATGAATGAATTGGGTTCAGGTTATGACCATATACCACACATCACATTATGGTAAAGATTCAAATTGGAGACGGTTCAGAAACTGGACATCAAATGCGACGTAGTGTGATTCATGTGAAATAATCAAAGGGGAATAACGTGTGATGGATGATAAAAACAAAAAAAAGAATGATGACTTTTATTGATGGTGTGTGATAGATGATATAAATGAGAAAAAAAGCGGTAATACGGAATGAAGTAAACTAATCATAAATGAAGTTCAATTGAAGGAAGCGAAAGAAGCGAATGTAATCACTATTCGAGGTAATATATTACTTGAAGTACATTGCACGATATTAACGGTATTGTGGAATGAGGTGAACTTATTTTACAAGAAGTTAAATTGAAGGAGACGAAGGAAACTATTGATTGATATATGATTTCATGATTGTAGGAACTATTTATACCATATATTATGATGTTGATAAGTGGAGAGCAATAAGACAGATTTTCTGAAATACCTACTCAGGTACTATTGTTTTGTATAATTATAATAAAACAATAAGAAAGGAAAATGCATACATTGCATAAAAAAGATGGAAAAATAATGTCATCTCCCTCACGCGAAGTAAGTACGAGGAGGTCGGAAGGAAGTCACTGGTGGTAGGACGTTGATGGTGGGCGGATAAGCATAATTTATTTTTGTTGATGAGTTATAATATACATAAGTTTTGTAGTTTCATATTAATATTTGTACCAGCAAGGTACATTGATTGATTGAAATAATAAACGTCTTTTACTGGATACTATTTAATGTCTTCAACAATTATCGCTAAAATGGATGTGAGTATACGGTATGGATGTTAAATGTAAACTGACTTTAAAATGATATAAATCGTCACTATGAAAGTAATTGCTGACCGCTGCAAATGTACGGTCGTTAGCCCGTACATTTGCAGCGGTATTAATAATGTGGTTTATAACCAGATAAAAATAATAATAATTTATTCAAGAAAACATAATAGATAGGTATATATTTTAGTTAGGTATAAATTATAATAATAAGAGCTCAAATACTCGTAATTAATAAATAGTGAGGTGTTTGCGATAACATGTATAAAAAAAAGAAGTAGGTATTATGTATAATAAAACATTTTATTAAAATTAGAATATTTAAATACCACGTTTTTGTTTGATTGAGGTTAAATACTCCTGACTATATATTTGTTCAACAAATGAGCAACGTATTTTTTCGCTACGAGTACTGATTTTATCTAAGTAATTCTTGGAAACGCCTCCAATGATTATCATGAAATTTAGTATTATGCAGGGGGTTTCGGGGGCGATAAATCGATCTAGATAGGTTTCAGTTTTAGAAAACACGATTATAGTGAAGCCTAGAATTTATTGATTCCAATTATAGTCCACTCGTCCGACATTTTATATGCATGAAAAAAAAAAAGTGCTTTCGCAGCAAAAAGCTATTTTGGCGGCAAAAGCCCCCATTAAAAATTAAGAATCGAAACTGATTGTTCCTAATAAAGTCATTTATAACGTTTGTTTTTTATTATAAAATTTTGCCCCATTTAGTGTAAAATTTACACGCCTCTTCCAGAATACGTTGTGTTATTTCTAATAGCCTGATACTTAAATAAAAATATTTTACATTAAAATTCTGAGTATTGTTAGGTACTTACATTAATTAAACAAACCTATACACATGTAATAAAACTATCGAGTGAAGTGAGGTTTTGCCTTGTCACTGTATTTTCGAAAGATATACCTACCTATTTCATGAATGGAACACATAATTAAAAAAACTTTGTAATAAAAATGTCATAACCAACCCTAGACTCTCATAAATGAAATTTGAAATTTTTATTTGTTTAATAATAAAACTATTCACAATTCCTATGTATACTTAAATTACTTTTTTTTTAAAGCATCCCGAACCAACCTACACTATATGAAATAAAATTATAAAAAAACCTGTGTTTTGATTTATATATAAAGAGTTATGATTTTTATATCTTTTTAATAATTAAAAATTTAAAAAAAGTTACTGAACTTAAAACGGAAAACGTTTGAAAAAAAATATTTTACGGCATCAACTTTATTTTTAGTAACAATTTTTTTTTTATTTCGCTTTGTTGAGAGTTTTTAGAGAAAAATGTTTAAATTCAAACATTTTGCATTAACTTACATGCACTGTCTCGCCTCTGGACCACCGTCTTCATAGTTGTTATGCTATAAATTCGAAAAATATTTATTGAATTTAAATCACATAATTTTACTAAGTTAAAAATTCTAAAATATTATTATCAAATTCGAATTATTTAAAAATAAACTGAAAATTTGCTTACAAGCTTCTGAGACAAGAACAAGGAGGATCGTCCCCGATCGTCCTGGCTCTTGAATGCCTAGGCATTTTTAGCACTGAATTTAATATAGACAGGAATCGAGTATTTTCTAGACGCGCTTGGAAATCACGTTCAGTTGGGAGCTGGGTCAACAGATGACTGTGCGCAGTCGACTGTCGCTCACTGCACTGTGCGTTGCAACTGCAAGCAGCCACTTAAATATTACTTCTGAAACATGCCCATACCCCATCCGTCAGGGCGTCGCCGTTTTACACTCCTCCCACTTTTCCATAAAATAAAAAATAAATATCAATAAATTTAGATAAATCAATCCAAATACAAATATTATTACTAAGTATCGTAACTTTTGTTTATTTATTTTTTTATTTCGCACAACACAAATTAAAATGAACATACCAACTAAACATGCACTATGATAATAACTAAAATTAAAAATTTAAAGAAACCCCCGAAACTCACCAGACAATTTTCAAACGGCTGAGCGGATTTTCTTGAAACATAGCTAAGATCACTCTCGATTAAGTGACCTTTCAAACAAATAAAAAACTAAATCAAAATCGCTCCATCCATTCAAAACCTATGACGCCACAGACAGACACAGACAGACACGTCAAACTTATAACACCCCGTCATTTTTGCGTCGGGGCACATGAGTAAATGTCGGTCGGGGGTTAAAAATTAACCACTTTTGTTGATGACGTTGACTGTGAGCAAAACGCTCACAGTTCAATAAATAAGTAGTAACGGTTAGCATAAATTACCATCTACACACCTAAATTCGAATCAGAAGGAAAGTAGGAGACAAACATGTGCAGGATTTTAAAATGAATTAAAAAATTTCAAAGAATTGAAAATGTAGGTGTGTTTCATCACCTCCTTTCTCTCTAAATTTATGGTGAATTAGTGGAGAGTTGATCTCTCAAAATACCTTGAGATGTATCGAAAACGTTCATGACTGGAAAAGTAACCTTACATACCTATAGGCTAGACAAAGATCACTACTTTATAAGTCGCAAGTCGGAACTACATGTAGTAGGTACTGCTGTTAACACAGTGCAACTATAATCCTACAGTACGGAATCGCGTTTGATGTTGTTCCTCAACGTTCGAGACTGCAAACTGTTTGCAGGTAGTGGTCCGTGCCGCCGGCTTCCCCACAAGAGCCCCGTCGCCGCAAGTACATTCGATACCGAACTGGAAGATAGTTAAGATGTGGTACTAGTATTCCAGCTTAGGCCTTTTTGATTAAAATTGTCGTCGATCACCGTGTTCTACCGCTTGTGAAATACATAGTGTTTTCAAAAAATATTTATCTTGATACTCGAGAACATCCAAAAATTAATATACACAGCTAAACAACAATTCAACCACGGTAATCGTAAGGTTGTCTGCTACTTTCGCGACCTTTGTTGTTTCTCCGTAGCTGTTTGTCCGTAGACAAAACAAAACTCATTCATCTGTTTGTTGTTGGTTTGTTGCCTGTAGATTTTATCTTAGTTTTTATCAATTAGGTATTTTGCCTGAGTTTTTACCTCAAAATATTGATGATATCTAAAAAAAAATATAAAATATAAAATATAAAATATAAATCATACATAAACTTCTTGTTCACACAAGTATCTGTTCAGTAATAAAATTAATTGACTGTATTTTAAAAATCAATTGACGTTACATAACAAATTATGAAATATCTAGAAAATCAGTAAAATTTTATGACACATAATTATATTTTAGTAACATATTCGGTAAAATATTGAGCAGAACAAAGTAATATGTCTTCAACGATTATTATTCTATGGTTAGTACTTACGCAATATATTGTTGTGGTTATTTAGAGGATATTTTGCGTGAGAGATACCTGTAGGAGTACCAATAATGAGTAGACGTCACTATGACTCTCAATTTAATTTAAAAAATGTAATTTATCTCCCTCCCATCTTCACCTTCATTCTACGTTGTTAATGAATGAATATAAAGCACATCTTGCGAGCTTCGATCAATTACCTGCCAATGCTTGCGAGCCTGTCTAGCAAAATATCTTGGTGTCGGCCCACTTGTCAAAATACAGTTGATAACTTAGGATTGTACAGCTGTAAAGACCGAATCAGTGATAAAAAAAATGACGTATTAAATGGTCCGACTTTTCAGATAGATAATCCTCGGTTATTCCTCCAATAAGTCACAAAACTTCCAATTTCAAATTAATATTTAGATACGATACGGCTTATCTGGCCTTAGAAAATCAGCTTTGTATCTCAAGAATTCTGCGCCAGTATATATTATGGAGTTGCTTGCGTCTAACTAAACTAAATTTCAATATGTACACTTTTTCAATCCACCTCAGACAGCTCTTCTACGGCCTCAAACGCGTCAGCACATCTTCCGGTGATAAAAACTGTATCCCTTTGGTTGATTTTTTATTTTACATCTGGTTTGGCCTCAAAGTAGGTAATTAATTAGTCTACCTCAGGTAGGTAAACTAATTTCTTATTCGCTACAGTTTTGCTACTATAAGCGAAAGTTTTTGAATAGGTAACTTATGACCACGGTATATTTTTAGTCACTGGATAGACTTCCGATAATCTTGTAAAAAGTATGGGATTTATTGATAATAAAAGGATAGTGTGAAAATAAATTGTTATTTTTTCAGTTTACAAAGACGCATCAACTCACCTTTGACCAAATTTCCCTTATTTCACAATGTGAAAGTAGCAAGTGCACGATATAAGCACCAAGTATCCTACAAGCCCTACGTACCACCACCATGCCCCGTCGATCATGACTATAAGAATATGGCCATGAAGCGGCCAATGTCACCACATTTGACAATTTACGAGCCAACATTACCGGCCATAACATCTGTAGCCCAACGCGGTACTGGTAAGTGATCACGTTAATTACTATTCCTAAAATAAGTCATACATCGGATACCCAACAAAAGATACCTATATCTATTGCTCAAAGCCAACTGACTAAGCTAAAGACCGTAATTGGCAGCATTATTTCGTCAGAACAGCTTAAAAATAACAAGGTCGGGTGAAGATGGAATTATAGCAGAGCTTCTAAAAGCGAATGGAAAACAGTTTCTTGCAGTCATTCATTCTATGCCACGTTGTAATGCTGTTTTTCATTGAGTCATTTCGGATGCCTCGCACAAGTTTGACCCCTGTCAATATTCAGAACAACCATAGTGATTTAATTAGTATACCATAGAGTACGTTAGATAGATAGATAGATAACACTTTATTTTACATAAATCAACATTTCAAAATAACAAATAAAAGCTTAATATTATGTATGTACAATGGGTGGTCTTATCGCTAAGAAGCGATCTCTTCCAGACAACCTTTGGATGGATAGAAATTGACAAACGTTGGTGTATTTTTGATAAGTGCATCTTCTATATTTAAAAATAAATAAATTTAAAACACAATACATATATATATATAAACCTATTTTACATATATATATATACATAAAAACTACACATACTTATTTATATTATAGTCACATATACCTACATCATACATATTTATATAATTCATATAAAGCATTAACACATTTCGTAATAAAAAACATTTAGCAGCAGGAAGAAGTCAGCCAGAAAGATAAAATTCCTTTAACCGGTCTTTAAAAACGGAGAGTGATGGAGCCCTCTTTATAGAAACTGGCAGCGCATTCCAGAGGCAGACTGCATGGATAGTTTAGATAGATACGTTTTTATCGAAGCTCTGCTGGATTACACAAATATCTGAAAACCTATCCAAAACACTTAATATAATAAATAAGAATTTCACTATGGACTTTTGCCCAGTAAGGTTAATGCAACCATCAGAGGCTACATACAAACTATAGTCTTTTCCAAAAAAAAATACACAATATGATCTTTATAAAAATAACTCATTTTTTTTTTAATTAAATATAAGTTCAAAAACTATAACTGTTAACCTACCTACCTACAAACTATTCAATATTTATCGTCTGCTAGTTGACTCGACAGACGTTGTGTATCCAGATCACATAGAAAAATAATAAGTATAAATTTTTTTTGGCTTTTTCACATTTTCTGCTCATGAAAACTTTCCTCAGACATCAACAAATATTTGCAAAAAAAAAGCGAATTGGTCATGCCATGCATTATTATTTAAGTAAGATAAAATTAACATCTATTTTACTATTGTGTGTTTGATATTGATAAATGATTTATTGATTATTTTAAGGAGCTGTCATATCGTAAAATTGGCACGCCCCACACATTGGAGGTGAAATCAAGCTAGCGCAAATCGTAAAAACTCATTAACACGCACTTAACCGGTTATCGGTTAAGTGAGAGTCTGTCTTGACTCCCGCACCGAAGGTTCCGTAATTTCTCATGTTCCTTTAAATAGGTACCATAATACCATCTTATAGAATTTCCTGTAATCTAATAGAAATATAACTATTTTCTGTATTTAAAAAAAAAATTCTTCAGTATTTTCGGAGGTAACGGGGAACGCCCATTTTCTTAAATAATTTCAAAACAACAAGCCCTCTCATTTAATAGTTAGTAATATTTTTTTTTCTAATTTACCCCCAAAAAGTGGCCCCCAGTATATTTACATAATGTATACCAAATTTCAAGTCAATCGGTCCAGTAGTTTCGGAGCAAATTGGCTGTGACAGTCGGATGGAAAGACAGACAGACAGACATACGAGTGATCCTATAAGGGTTCCGTATTTTCCTTTTGAGGTACGGAACCCTAAAAATACAATTCATTAAAAGTTTATCCGTCAATTGGAATTTGAAATCTTGTGGTATATTTTTAACTAGCTGTTCCCTGCGGTTTCACTCGCGTTCCCAAGATAAGTTCCCCTATACCTAACATTCAGGGATAATGTAGCTTCCTTTTAGTGAAAGCTTTTTTCAAATCGCACCAGTAACTCTAGATATTAGCGCGTTCAAACAAACAAAAAAACTCTTCAGCGTAATAAATAAATAAAATAAAAAATGAGTTCCATCCAAAGCTGTAGAAAGTTTTGAGAATGTCATACATATATTTTACTAAACTGATTAGGTTCAAAGGATTTGTGTTATTAAATTCTGAAAAAATTAAAGTATGAATATCTTTTTTGATTATTAATATAAATAAATATATATAAATATCTTCACACACGGTTATCTGATCCCAAACTAAGCAGAGCTTGTACTATGGAAACCAGATAACTGATATACTACGTATACTACTTTTTTTTTGTAAATTCATACTTAAATAGATAATTACACCCAGACACAGGACAAACAGACATGTTCATGCACACAAATGTTTGATTATTATTATTGTGACACAGTGACATTTTAATTAAGTATGTATAGGAGTTACTGTATTAAGCCATGTAGGTATTCATTGAGAAACAATGTTTCTAATACACAGAATACTTTAAGAAACTTATTTTTAATAGACTTCATGAAGACAGAAGACATCGCCTAAATGCCTGAATTAAAATAATGTATATTTCGTGCATAGTGGTAGAATCGGCCCCCTCCTCTCTTATATCTATGATTGCCAGACTGGAGTTAATATCGAAAAGCTAGAGATCTATCATACCGTCAGGCTGGAAAGAAGCATGCAACAAATTATCACGAAAACAAATAAAAAAAACAAGTGGAAGAGGACAGTTAGTTCGTTTCACGTAAAAAACAAAGTTGAAGTTCAATCGAAACTCAGTTCAAAATTGGAATTTTCGTGAGCTCTCACTTTGATATTTGGATTGGATTGTGACTAGTGAACGACTTATTGAGACATATTGCCTTTTGAATTAAAAGTAAAAAAAACCCTGCTAAAAACGATTGAAGTCTGTCTGATGCACCTGAATACACTTCAACGATTTGACTTTCGTTGTACAGTAAAATCGTTTGTCGATCGTACGTTTTATATCACGTGAATACGAAACCCGGTTTAGTCCTAGATACGACATCGTTGAAGTGGTTGTTACGTAAATCATTCGTTTTTCACACAGAGGGACGAGAATTGTCTATAATAGTAATAATCATAATAATATGAAACGAAAAGATGAAAACAATTCAAAAGATTCATATTTGTTAAATAGCAGTTCCTGGAATTCTATTTTTTCAAACGACTTCAAAATTCTCTCGGGTTCTCAATTCGTCGGAATATTTTTTGTTTACCAGTGTTTACCTTGAATTGTCGTCTTCCGTACCAAAGAAGTATGGGAGCCAGTTTTATTTAAGTGTCTACGTTTATATCCATATTCTGCGTAACACGAGATTGCATGTAAATGCTTTTATTTGAGAAATACCGGATGTAGAAATAATACTGCATCATACAAACAATCCGAACAATTTGTTAGGAGGAGTGATACCACCACTGTTTCAAAGGACAAGTATTAATAATTACATCCAACTTTGTACCGTTCCTTTTCAAAATTGAGATAGGAAACGAAATTCTATAAGCGTGAAATAATATAGGTACCTATTGTGAAGCCAAACAAAGCTGTCTGAAAGTTTTGAATTTTACTTTATTATAATTACCTAAAATTAAAGTAGTAAAATAAATATTATTAAAAGTTTTAGTTTTATTATGTTGAATGTTTTTTTATATAGAATACTAGCTGTTCACCGCGGTTCCACTCGCGTTCCCGGGATAAACAATGATTTACGACCTATTCTCAGACCTATGTAAGTACCATATATATAAAATAATACAAAATCGGTCAACCTGTTGCGGAGGAGTTTGCTGACAAACACTGTGACGAGAATCGTATAATAAGAATTATTTATTTCTTTGAATTAAATATTTTCAGGTGTTCCAAAGTTTGCAAACGAATTAGTAATTTATAGATCCGTAGGTACCTATGGTTCGTTTGATTGGTGTAGGCTCATGTACGTCGTTCGTTATAGTTGTAGTACGTAGTAGTATATTATTAACTCTGTGGTTAGTAGTTTAATTGTTCTGTGGTTAGTTATTGTGTATTGAACGTTTCGCTTACCTCCTACATATCAATCAACATAATATTTTGCATTGATCATTGCGTCTTTGTGCATTTGAACCAAAATACTGATGCGAGAAATTGATTAGTTAGGTATTGAAGGGTAGGATTCAATCGAAGAGTAGGTATTGAATATGTTCAAAAACAGTCATTTCTTTGTGTATAAATTCTACCAATGAATGAAGGTAGGGTCCACACCTTTTCTTATGTCTATTCTTTAAACTACTACGTGCTACTAATAAATAAAACTAATTACTTATTTCTACATAGTAGGTATAAAAGTAGTATATGTTTAGATAATATTTGTGAACTGAGTCCCAAAATATACTTTTATGGGCATTTAATCTAAATTTCACCCGTACGGGGCCGGGGAGTACGAGAGTCGCTAGTATACTTAGACTTACCTATATCTAGGGATAAAGGTTAATAACGTGCTAAAGTTTCCTTACGGTATTTCTTTACTGAAAATTCAAGCTCATGTAGGATTCGAACATAGGCAATATTATGACCTTCTCACGGCATGTCATTGCCATCATTACTAATGATCTAAGAAAGAAAGAATAAGCATAATCTTACAAAAATATAAAAATAAATAGGACTATTAGGAGTCTCACTGTTTATTCCTAGGTCTCACTACATACGTAGTTTTTAACAAATTTACTGTTTAACTCAGACCTGCGGTAGGTGAGGTTTCAGCGAGGATCTGATGTCATCAGGTAATTTAAATCACTATCATAAATGCTTCATAATTAAAAGAAGAATATCAAAATGATAGTTTGCTATGGAGATTTTTATGAATAAGTACTAGCGTGGGACGTCATAATTTTACAGCATCAATTATTGAACTAGTGGTTCAACCGGTATGTATGTAATTAAAAATCATTAAATGTCAATTATATCTGATGTTTTCACGTGTTTTTAGGTAGATGTTTCATATTCTGGTTAGTGTTTGTTATATTTTTTTTTTCATTCTATTAAATAGCCTGTTTATAGATGGATCATTTTTTCTTAACACATACTAACGTTTCAATAAGTGCTGAGAAAAAGAAAACTAATGTGTACCAGTAATATAGGATGTAACAGCAATACAAGAAAAAAGATGTGAATTGTAGCAGCGGCAGCTCTACAGGTAGACCCGGCTAAAAGTCACAAAGACGTCGTCGTCTTCGCCCCGCGTTTTATTTCCTCACATTACATTGATACAATTTTATTGTGTTACATTTATAAATCACAATAATAAAGATTTATTTCCTTCACAAAGGTGGACTTAATAAATAGATAACTAATAAGAATAATACAGTTTCTAGATTGAAATTCCATTGTGAGATACTGGTGGGTGCATTACCTACCTACTAGGAACTGGGTGTATTGCGGTTTACCAGGCTCAAGTATTATTATACAGAGCAACATTGGGAAGATATATTTTGTGCGTTTTAATTTATTACATTGATTTTCAGTACTTATCTCAAAATACGAAAGGAATTTTGAGATTAGCGCGTCTCAGGTACGTGCCTGAGACGATTTCAATTAAAAATTGTATGGATTAATTATTTTACGTTTTGATAACTATTTTCATATTATATTAAAGTTCCTTAATAATATATTTACCGGGCCTTATTGTGAATGCAAAAAGAATACATCAATAAATTTGTAAAAAAAAGTAAAACGTACGAAATATTAGTAAAAAATTCAAACTGACTGATTAAATTGGTCAATCGTGTCAATATCCTCCTTTATTTGGCCTGGTCAGTCCTGGCCCTAATGCATGCGAGGCATATTCATCACTTTCACAGACATCCTATCACGAGGTTTCTGCGAGCGGTACGTGTGTTAAGAACAACAAGCAGAGATTTTCGTATCGATTTTTACTCAAATATATGCTGGAATAAGGGGCATCATCGTCATTTCAGATACATCGTCCAAAATTATCATCCTTATCTGATTTTTCGCATATTATAAGTAAGTATGTACGTACTATATTTGCCTACATCATATTTCTCCAAATTCACTATTTCATTACATCATATAGATAAAAAATCGTGACGTTGATGCCTATAAACAGTATTATTCGAGAAATTGAAATAAAACTAGACGAAAGTCATATGCAAATAATATTGCATTAACTAGGTACACACACCACGGTCGTGGGCGAATGCAACAGGTAATAATTACACGAAAACTCATTAGTTTTTGAGTAACGCGCACTCCACATAACATCACGGGCTTCTGACAGCTACATGTGGAAGGTACCTACTTGGATACGCAGAATTCAAAATCAATATTCCGGCTAAATTGAAACATAAAAGTGGGGTCACCCACGCACGACCCTGTGTTGTGGTTATAGGTGTGGTTAACAATCTGTTATCAAAATATGTTAAAAACAATATTGATAAAAGAAAATAAGTATTTTTGTATGCGTCGGCTAAAATAGTCCTGATGAATTTGATTCTCAGCTACAGGTATGCAATCTAATCTATCTAATACTATTAAACAAGCAATTCTTGTATGTCTGGAATTATTTAGTATGCAGGGGGTTTCGGGGGCGATAAATCGATCTAGCTAGATTTCATTTTTAGAAAACACGATTTACCAAAAAAAATCCAAGCAAAGCTCGGGCATCCAGGTACTGTAAATAATAAGCTTATAAAATATTTTTTGCAATGCCCTGCAAATGAATTCATAGAATTTTGTATTAAACGAGTGGGCGTAACTGTGAATATACACTTGGGAGGAGCCATCTCCCACCATTTAGTTTATTTCCTGGAAAATCTGTCGAGCATTATATCAGTAAGATGAACAGATGTTTACGTTAAAGAGTAGAATATGTTTTCTACAAACTATTTTATGACGAGAAACCTTTTGTAAAGTTAGGTGTGTGTGTGCGTGTAACCGATTTTCTGCCCTGCCCTAACAATTTAGTGAATATGTAGTTATAGTGCGAACTCGATTCGCTGCGTTTCAGGCGTTGTAAGAATCTCTTTTCCAACGTATATATAATACTTATAAGCAGCGCTCTGCTGAGTACTGTCATTCAACACAAAATTTTGTAGAGCAGTCAATTCGGTGCTGTTAGGTTGAATGAGATGATAATCATTCTGCATTTTCATCATTAATCATCAAGATTTCAAATGTATACTGCATTCAGTATAAACACACCACAGAAAAAAATCTTTTTACTTTCAAATTTGCTGATTTTTTTCCAATGTTAATGATCTTTTCAATTTTTCTTTCCATAAAAACTTAATTCAGATTATTACGAACATTTTAAAATAAAAAATAACCAAATTGGTTTAGCCATTTTATCATATTTATATAGTGATTCAAGAGGAAGATGGTGAATAAGGCCTCCATGTATGTACAAAGCTTAAAAAGCAACCGGTACTTATCCGTCGGATCGAAACTAGGTGCTTAGGGACATATATTTAGCGTAGTGATAGCCAATTAGGCTGAAGGTATTAGGAATAAAACCTTCAAGTCATGTCAATATTATTGAAAATTAGATATTTTTAAAAAATGATAAGGCCAATCATTGTTAAAAATAATCGGTTATTTGAAATTTTCATAGACTGTAAAAAATTATAGGTTCAATCGTTCGTCCCGATGAATTAGGCACCTCTCATTGGGTTTTAAAATGAGACTTCTGTCTGTCTTTTAGGACTTCTACTCAAGGATGAAAACTACCATGTAAATAGATTAGATAGTTTTTGTAAACTAATATGTTTTTGTTTTGTTACAGGTGCAATATTGACGTTCTATGCTCTTATGTTATCTTCTGGGACATTGTTCCTGTCAAACGGGGTTAACACATATGTGTCGATGATCCAGAGCCTAAACTTGTCAATAGTGTCAGTTTTTTTTGTCAAAATCTTACTGGGTGCCCCTTTCGCCTACCACTACTACAATGGGATACGGTATTGTGCCTGGAATTTAGGTAAATGGCTCAGCATAAAAGAAGTTTATGACACAGCCAAGAAGTCCTTTATTTTAACTGCTGTCACAGCAGTTCTCTTTGCTTTAATGTAAATGTCTGTATTTTTAATGCAATAAGTATTTTTATTTGGTAACTTGAGTGACATTCACGTTGATAGGATTTTCAGGACACTGATGCCATGCCATATTAAATTCATGGCAATGAGTAATCCATTCCCCTAAGTGAATCCGGATAATACTGGCTTTTCATGCAACTACTCGAGTTATTATGAAAAATTAAATTATGCGATCCCGCGGTGACATGGACGTAGTGAGGATAAACTAATCCGAATTTTTCGAACAAAAAAACAATAATTATTTTTGCTTTGCTTTTTGCTATTCTATATCAAAACCCGCGGATGGAACGCGCGTCTCCTAAACTACTACTTAGGTGGATGGTCCGCCCTTTGTATGTTTAACGAATATTTCATGCGTTTTTAATTTATTATGTCAATTTCAATAGCCTATGAGTCGTAATTCTGTGATTACCGATTGAAGGGTATGGCTACAGATTTATCTATGTATTAATTTTGCATTTAAAATATTATAGAACTGTACAATGGTTCCTTTCACAGATATTTGATAAGGGATTCAACCAATGAAAGGATTTAAACAGTTTCAAAAGCGTAAATAATACATCAAATTATCAATTATCATACGTCTCATACGCAAATCATGAAATTCCCCTCCATAGGTTTTTGAAATTTATGTGATTAATTCAAACCCAATATCCGTTAAATAACCGAATATGATTCCTGGGACAGTATTCACGTAATTCATTTAATTTTATTCCATCATATACGCTCTATCATAAATTTCAACAATAAAAGCAAAATGTTCACATATGTAACATGATAAAAATTAAGATACCTAATACTAGTAAAGTCATTGAATTGTAGCTGTAGGTAAAAAAGATTCATTTTACTTCATAAAAACAAAAGAATGAATTTGATGAAAATTAAAATGAAACATTCTACTGCTTATTAATAAATTAAATCAAAGTGTTTTATACACATTTTCCTTTGTTATACTTTTCCTTTGTCCAGTATTGTTTGTCCTATTTTCACGAAGCAAAACGGTAGCACGTGATTTTTGCATACAGATAGGTAATCTATATGCCGGAGAGAGGGAAGGGTTTTTTTTTACGCAGGTGAAGCCAAGCCTCGGAGGACAGCAAGTTAAGTTGACTCTTCGCCTTAACGAGTTAATTAGGTATTTTATTTTATTTTATTTATTTCACAAAATCCACAGAACTAAGTTTACTTATAAATTGCACTTATTACTAAACTATACATCTAATAAAGGATTTACTTTATATAAAATAGAATCAAATAGTCATAAAGAGCAGAAAAAAAACTATACTACGTATGTGCCTATAATTTGCTAGAAGATAGATTTATCCGATGCACCGCACCTGCCTCTATTACTTACTAATTTAATTGATCTTATATGCTAAGTTCGCGTCACGCGTATTCTGATAGTCTTGAAAGCAGGGTAAATATCGTTGCAGTAGTTTAAAATAGTTTAATGTGTAAAATCGGTTTTTTCGTTTCTACTTTAAAGAAAAATATGACTTATTATGGTTTGTTCCGCCTGACATTTTATCTCCCAGCTCACATAAAAATATAAACTTCTTTACCCCTATACATTTAAGGGGAATGCTTGAAGGTAGCCCATGAAATTCAAATTATAGTATTATACCTATTTTTTGCTAATTGCAGCTACATAAAATTTGAATTTTTGAACCTACCAGGTAAGTGGGCGCTAGACTTGATACAAAATGAGATATTTGAAAATAAGTTAAACGATTCAATAGACTTTTAATACAATTAGACTTTTAGTTATATTAGATTCTACATCTTTTAAAACAGAACTTTGAGTTGGCAATAGAGGTGGCTGAATGTGAATGTCACGCAACGTTACAATATTATAACATGAAACATAGCCCGTGGGATGGCACCTTTTGTTAAATGATAATACTTTACATAGTATCTTGTAAATGCATTTACTTTAAGTATGTATTCATCGAGAAAGAAATACTTATTTAAGAAAACGGTGCAGTCCCACAAACTACCACGTGTTAAGTATAAAAATTCACAAATCCTGATTGATTTTAATAAAATAGTCAATTTCTTAGAGCATTTCATTTTGTTATTGTTTTAAACGTTAAAACTTTAGAATTCCAAATTACCTATATGTAATATAAAGAAAACATTTATTTTACTAAATACTAATATAAAAAATAATATTGTTTATTTTAGTTGCATTTTGAATGACCTTTTGATCTAAAATAATACTAGATACCTATATTTTATCATTTTAAATGCAAGAGTAAACCTCGTCTTCCTAAGGTTTAAGAGTATGTGTAGTAGGTACATATACCTACAGTATACTATAGTTAGTAGGACTATAGTTTTCGAGCAAATATTTTTTAAATATCTTACTATTTACCTGGAAATATACCTACGAATAAGGCTAACTATTGGAAATTTCTGTATTATCAACCTTAAGGCATTAGTTACAAATATGCACAGTGAATAATAGATTTGGAAGAGTTTATAGATTTTCGATTTATTATTTTTTTCTTCCCATGACAATGTCAATTGCTGATACATGCAGTATCAGACACTAAGATATACCTTGGAACTCAAAAGTTATGGTCAATTTCACTTTATACTCAGGGTTCAGTTATGTTAACACTATAAGTATAAGAGTCCAAAATCATCATCAAATGTGTCTTACACGTGGTATACATAACATAATAATAATATACCTACAGCACATGAGTAAATAAACAGTACCTACAGGGTGTTTGGAAGACGGTTGAACATACAAAAATAGGGGTCTTCTGCTATATCCTCAGCCCAAATAATCCTAGGCCCCACAGTCTTTTCAAATATTTGAAATTCATAACTTCCAAAACTTTGTTTAATTTTTTTTTAATCCTGGCAAAATGAAAATATATTTTATGTTTATGTAGCTACCACGGAAGCCTCAGGGGATTATTGGCCTGGACGCGATCACTCACCCAACGCAAGCGAAACATTTCAAAATATTACATTATGTCATGACCAAACATTATTTGTGTTATTAAAATACTTTTTCAGCATTTGCTTATAGTTTTTTGTTTTCACATATTTTGTACGCATGCCTTCAGATAGCAGGCAATATTTTATTTTAATTTAAAGTAGGTACTTAGTGGTAAGTTCATTTTGGTGCAGATAAAAAAAATACGACTTTGTCTGTGCAGATTGATTTACAATTCCACTTTCTACACAAGATTAGAGTTTGGCCAAAAAATTTACGAACAACGTTAGTGGTAATTATTAAAAAAATATTTTCAAAGCATAAATAAACAAGAGATGTTTTGATAGAAGTAATCGATCAAAGTTTTTTTTTTGGTATAATTATTTAGGTAGATACCTCTTTTTGTATTTTGAGGGCTCATTTTTTTTGGTGATTAGATATCTGTACTAAATATCAGTTTTAAAAGAATCATTACTTTAATTAAAAATATTAGTTAGATTTTTGTGTCTTTTAAAACACTTTGTATGGTGGTGACAACTCACTCGCGCAGCTTAGTATTGTACAAAAGTAACCACTATTGGCGCATCAGCCCGGTCAGGAAGGCGCGCGCGGTTTGAAAATCGAGATTCATAGATAAAAAAAAATTGTATTGGATTTCGACGCAGAAGTTTTAGATTAGGCCTTACAATGGCATATTTACAGCAGATTCAATGAAACTTGTCAAATTCAGAAATAATATTTAAATTAATTATTCTTTAAAATAAAAGGAATAAAATTTAAAAAATATCGGAATATACCTAATCAAATAAAAATAATTGCCTAGCAATATTGTTAAAGCGGCCTTTTTAGACGCTCAGATATATTTTCGATTAAAAAATTGTATGGAAGAAAACACAAAAATATGAATTAACTAGATGAAAACCCGGCTTCGCTAGGGTGAAATATGACTCTTAATAGTCTTAATACACATGTGGGTACAAAATGTTGATAGATATTCCTGTACATATCGGTTCTCAAGGAATATTTAAGGCAAAGTAAGGCATAGATTCGTACATCATCGTTCATTGTGTTTAATAAATACTATTTTCCGTATATAAAAAATAATCTATGATCACTATGCAAAACTGAATGAACACTGAAAAATGTACATTTCTTTCAACTTTCGTTTTGGCACCACACTTTGTGTATTTTGCCAGTGTCAAGTTGAGCATTGTATTCTATATTTTTATTTCTTGTCAAGTAAATTTGAATTCAGGTTAATAAATCATTTTCAAGTCAGTCAGTCACGTAGTTAGTCAGTTTATGTTTGGTGTCATTCTTTGGTCTCATTAGGTGTTAAAATAAAATAAAATCGCAACGTCACTTCGCAAGTTCCCACCAAAAAGTCCAAAATGTACGTTATAATTTTATTATAGTGTCTATCTAGCACAGCGGATCAGCATTGCCATTCAACGTGGCAATGCCGCCAGCCTTCTTGGCACGTTCACTCAGGGTAGTGATCTGGCACAACTTTTCTACTTGTAAATATTTTGTATTTTGTAAATTTAGTGTTAGGGTTATATTAATTTTTAGTTGTAAATATTTAATGTTGTAAAAAATACCAGTATTTTATTACGAAAAGAACTTTAAAATGTCATCCGGTGTCAGTGACGTTCTTTATTTTTTTTATGTTTTAACCCCTTGAGCGTCGGCCATTTTTACGTAAAACATGCGCATGCGCGCAAATATGTTTTGTTTTTTAAATTATCTATTACAGCTACCGTTACTATTTAAATTTCAATCTAATCTCAATGAAATATAGATTCAAATTCATATGACAGCAAAATAAAGACCTTTACAATAAAGTAGAAAATCGTAGAAGAAGACGTCACCATGACGTCACGTTTCTTCGAAACGGCGGGTTACGCAACTTTGGTGATATGTTTTGACTATTTTTTTGTTTTAGAATCTTGCTCAATTCTTTCGCCTGGTATAGACGAAATTTATATTTTTGGTCATACTGTGTAGATACAGTATGACCAATCTAAAAATCGCTCTACACACTAAATACGGAGCAATAACAGTATTTATCGGAACGGTCGGGACCGGGCGGTACTCATTGCCTATATACGGTTTCCGACGCATTTATTCAGGTAAGGTTTCGATCGAGTCTACCGTACCCCTGCACGAAATTAATAATATAGATATGCTACGCTGCTCAAAAGAAAACTGCCCGGGTGCCAACTGGAGAGAGGTCCAGTGGCAAACACCCTCAAATTACAGTTTGTTATTAAGGGGGAACGTTCGGTTGGAGCGCGAAATTCAAATTTTATCACGTTAACAAAAGAAATCATCAACATATTCCTCCAAGGTATATTACTGACATGTACGACTATTTCATGAAAATGTTACTAATATACCTTGGAGGAATATGTTGATTATTTCTTTTGTTATTAATCAGTAAATATACTACCAGTCTTCTCGCAAATAACATGTTGATAACTTACGGCCTATAACTGAGCTGAAATTTGCAAAAAACGTGATAAAATTTGAATTTCGCGCTCCAACCGAAGGTATACCCTTAAGGTACCTACTGCAATCTAATAATATCAATAAGGTTGAATATAGTGTCGTCGTAATATGAAACTAATCCACGGGCGCAGGCCTTTCACGTGCAGTTTCATTTGTTCAGGACAGATAATTTTTTGTACAAGGGATTTTGTTTCCTCACTGGTTTTTAATTTATCATCCGGATAAATTATATCCTATAGAGATTGTATAAACATTATTTGACTAGGGGCAATAATTTTATTTAATATCATTGACTAGGGGCTTATAATAGTTACGATGTTGTTGGTGCAATTGGGTCATAATGAGCTAAAATAAAAACACAATACATTCCAAGTTAAAAGTTTTCAACAATTTCATTTGTTCCCTACTCGCATAAATAAGCTGATAATGTTCGCAACTTCGCACCTATTGACAACGCGTCGCTAGGGGCAACTGCTCTCATATAGGTACCTACCACTACTAGCTTTCGCCTTTGCCGTTTCACTTGCATTATACACATTTATGAACATCCCGTTGTTTATACAATCAACTAAATAAGTAAGACTATTTGTTCGTTTGTAGGATTCTGTTAGGAGGTACTTATTCTCATAACTGTACCGTGGTTACCCTCTTAGGTTGGACCCGCGAGATTATTAGGTTTTTTTATTCCAGGACTTCTAAGAAACTAAGAAGGACCAAAGAGAAGCTCTTTGGTTTTTAATTATTTTTGCTGCGAGTGGTTTATATCCATAAAATCATGCATCTTAATTTAATAGTACTTGCGTTATACAAATTGATTATAAAATTTACTAATGAAAAATCTGAGGAACTGTGGATTTCATGTTGTATTAATTGTCATATTCAAATTAGGTTATTATCATAACAAAAATATTAGAGTATAAAAAATTTAAATTTCTTTATTTATATTCTTTATTATATATAATTAAAGTTTTCATGCCCCATGAAAACTTTGGGAAACTTTGGGAATGCTTATATCCCAAAAATCAATTTTCTATGAATATCTCTCAGGTATCTAAATACCTATTAGCTGAGAAAACAAAAAACACATTTTTAGTTTTATTTCCACGAGTAAAAGTTTCAAAAACACCGAGTTAAAATTGTATTAGGTATATAAATAAGATAATTCGTATATCAAATTTTATTTTTATAGCTCCAGCCGTTGCAGAGATAAAAGAGTTAGTAAAACGCATTATTTCCATTAGTTGGTAGGTAGGTACCTAATAACTTCCCCGAATAACAAAAGTTTAAGAAACGCCGGTTTTTCATTTTTCAAGATTTATTTTTAGGTAAGGTAGGTAAGTACAGTGGCTACATAGTCTATGATTTTAAAGGTTCCAATATGTTTTTTTTCGGAATTTCTTATATAACAAATATGCTTGTGTCTTTTGAGCCCACACGTATATAAATGGAGGATAGAAGTGTCTGTATAATTTGTCGCATTATTATATTACAGTTTTTGTAAATAATACTATAGTATTATTCATTCACTGCCTCCTAAATCATTAAACTACAAAGAATAATAACTATCCCGCCGCCGCGTTCTGATATCTCTGTGCACGATCTACGAAGTTATTGAACTGATTTTATTCAAATAAGCAAGTCAGTAATTTAAGTAGAAATATCGTTATTTAGATTTATAAGCTTTTTTAAGAGTACCTATTCAATAAGTTTTCATATCGTCAAATTGACAGAGATTTATTTTTGCGTGTGCAGCGTAAAAAAAGATGGCTTATTATATATACAATTTATTATATCTAATATAGTTGGGCCAAATGAATAATATGTTACATTATGTGTCTAATCTGTATCAAAGTAATAGTAGATTATGCACCAGGGGGATAAAGCAGTGTCTTATGTTCTGGGCGGCATACTGGATCCTAAGCGAACAAGGGACTCTAGAATTAGCTCCCGAGCGAAGCGAGGGAGATAATAATGTAGAATCCTGAGTGAAGCGAGGGGTTCAAGCTGCCCAAGACGAAGGCAACTTTCTCCTTGAGGTGGTTACTCTACTTTTCATAACTACTGTGAGACAATAAATAAAACTGGATGAAAACCCGGCTTCGCTCGGGAGAAATATGACTCTTAATACACATGTAGGTACAAAATGTTGATAGATATTTCTGTAGTTATCGGTTCTCAAGGAATATTAAAGGCAAAGCAAGGCATAGATTCGTATAGCATGAGACTGTAATTTGTGTGTCAGCAATATTCGACAATCCCAATTTTGCGGATATATGTTGTCGACTCGAAATCTTAATTTTTTTATGTTTTATTATTCAGGTAAGGTTTCGATCGAGTCTACCGTACCCCTCTGCACGAAATTATTAATATAGATACGGAACTATCAAAATAGCACCAAATACCGTCTTTTATTTCAAATTATTTACATTCGCGTTCGCACTTTGTGATCTTGTGGCAGTTCGATTTTCGAATAAACTCTCTTCACAATATGTCTGTAATTGAAGAGCTTTCCTACATTTCTTTTTTAATAAAACGACGTCCCAAATTCAAATCACAATTTTTATGCACCAGTGCGTCATAATGAAAGTTAGGAAGTTAGTACCTACAATATTATTGCCCTGCTAGACCTCAGGGCTCTAATGACAGTAGGTACTTTAGGTTAGGTTTACATAACATATAATGTGACGTTGTCTGTGGGGACATGACCACGAATAGGTATTCTTTGCAGAAAGAGCGATGCACTGGGAGGAAAAATCTCAAGTTCCACTCTTTAGTGTAGGTAACATTGTTTGAGGTATCTTTAAAGTGTAGGTAGAGTAGAGATTCATCGGCAGACTATACCTAAAGATAAATTACAGTAAGTAAATAAAAAATGCTAAAAATAAAAAACCTAATAATCAAATAGTAGTAAGTAAATACGTGCTAGATTTGTTTATTACAGAAATTTGACAGTCCTGTATTGTGTGATGAAAAATTAAAAACCGTTGTTTTAGATCTAATAAATAATAACAATTTCTAATATTTACTTGGCTGGTAGGTGATGACAGGGGCAAGCAGTTTTATGTTCGGTTAACAGTATAAAATAATAGTCTTTGAAGTTAGGTAATCATGCGTGAATAAAAATATTATATTCAAAGATCGCTACAACCTATATATAAAACTCAATTTTAAAATAACTGCATATGTATTGTGTTAGTTGCTATTTTATCTCGGACCGGACCAATACATATAGTTTTACTTTTGTCACGTAAACAGAGTTGCACGTGCACTTTTTTTTATTTGGGCTGAAACCGACCGACGACGCATCAAAGGAAGCTTTCCGACATTCCAAATCTCATCAATCCTTTGCGGAGTTGTGATGTTTCAAAAAACATAAAATGATTGATAAGTCGAGTCAAAATAGATGGGATTGATGTATTTTTTGTTTTTCTCTTTTTACAAAGAGGGAGTTTGGGAGTATAAACCACAAATGAAGTATCCTTGTAAAAATATGGAAAGCTATCAGCAAAAGCTACTAAAAAATGTAGAGTAAAAAATATACGTATTCCTACCATAGGTCCTTTTGCTGACTGATTATTTTTTCCGGGGCCCCGCCAAGGATGCTAGCGGGATGCGTCCGGAGACGGCAGGAAAAGCACGTCGTCTGGTAACTAGGTACGTTAAATACATTAATGCATGCCTTTGAAGCTCGCCTGTTGCTCACTTTGGTTGCTTCTATAGAGAGTATTGGAGCAACAGGCGTGGTGCAGCCAAAATGGCTGCTTTACTCCACTCACAGATTACTTATTAGGTACTATAATAGGGGTGATGACTAAAAAAAAAATTAGTCCGTCTGTTAGATTACCAAAAAATATTGGACACATGTTTTTTCTTTAGTTCTGAAAACAAAAATAACGAAGATACAGTGCGTATAAATATCGCGTGACGTCACGTTTTAGTACACTTTTTACAGAAAAGTGACGTCACAAACCCCCACTCCTGAACTTTGATGCGATCTATCTTTTTAAGTTTTTATTGATTTGATAAAATAAAAAATACGTATCCAATATTTTTTGATAACCTAACTGACGGACTAAATAGAATTAATTATTTTTTACCCAGTCATCATCCCTATTACTACGTCGTAACCCCGTATTTTATCTCTTACACTTACATATTATTATTTTTTTTTTCTTAGATTCAATAATTAATGAAAAATATTCAAATTAAAACATACCTACTTACTAAAAAAGTTTTTATTATTGCCCCTTTAAAGTACCTAACTTAATTAACCGCTGCGACATTATTAATACCAATACATAGGTACCTATATATACCGAATCATACTCCTGTTGTCGTGTGCATTGAACTGTTACCTGTGAAACTAGGTATTAAGATTTGTCACGCAATATCCCAATTCTATTGATGGAGTTTCTGGGTAGATGCAAGCGGCTGTGATCATTGTTGTGGAAAACCATCGAGCCTCAGATCTACGATCAGTATTTAGCCACCTCTACTCAATACTCTATACGGAACGTTATATTTATCTCAATAGACTTACAAACTGAGAATTCCATCTTGTCCAAGTATTGCTGCACGCTAACTCTACTTTCTAACTACTACTGGGTTGGATTTGCTCTAGTTGTTCTACTATCAATAAATTTATTTAAGACTTTACGATTTGCCGATGGCATTCATCGTTTGACCTCAGACATATGCTCAAATTATAAAACATAGATGGCGCTATGCCGTGAATATCAACGTCTACAGAAAAATCACAGAGTAATTGTGATCATAGTATTTGTACGGAAAAATCCCTAATAAACGTACGAAACTTACAGTCTCTGGGCAAAATTACCCTGTATATAATGTTATTATGACATGACATCAGTGACTTATCTTAATTTGACGTATTGCACATGCGTAATGAGCACTTCAAACGCCTTCATAATATAACTGAGCAACGTTTTGTAAACTGTATGAAATGTATTATTAATTTATTCGTAGGCAAATATGTGTAAAAAGCCGTTATTTATTGAAATAAAGTGATTTTAATATATTTTACCTTAGATATAAAATTTCAATTGAATCATGCAACAGTTGAAGTAGTTTAGATTTTCATTTTTATGAATTTCAGTCCTTTATGAATATTGTTTTTTTTTTTTGTATAAAATAGGCATTAATGTAAAAATTTTAATCTCAGTGCACTCAAAGAATGAACTTTATGATTTTCTATTTGAATTTACGTACAATACTTAGCTGAGGACACCGGCGTTATTCTAAAATCGCATAAAACTTACATTTAGCCTATGTTAAAGCCTTAAGCCGAACGTCAATTTAAGACTTCTTAAAAGACATAAGTATTCTAGAAATCATAATAATCATGGTTTATCCTAACCTATAGCTTGACATTTTTGCTTCCATACCTCAAAAGGAAAAAAATATAACCCTTGTTATAGGATCACTTGGTTGTCCGTATGTTTCTCTTTCTGTCTTTCTATTTGTCTCTCTGTCCGTGTGTCAACCTACTTCTTAGGAAGGCGCGGTGTTGAAATTAACATCAAATACTAAGGTCTCCTACTCTACTTTCCATTGACCTAGTAGCAATAAATTTGGCAAGAAGTGAGGCCTCACAGCACAAGTATAGGAATAAATCCGAAACTTGATATTTTGTACTTACCTATATCACATTATTAAAAAAAAAACGTTTGCACCCAGTGGATCAACCGCGACGTATTATTTCTTTGTTTTGTTTTATTAGGTTTACCAGCGAAAATGCTTACATATTATCGTATAATATTATCGAGAATATTTTCTCAACTTCAAGTTTGTTCTATAAACCGACTTCTTTACGGAACTTTATGTGCGCGAGTGGTTGCCGGTAGGTACTCGCACTTGTCCGGGTTTTTTGCGGCAATCTGTCGCAGCCAACTAGCTTAATTAGCCGTTGAATCACCGGTGCCGGACGGGTACGTAGCGCGGCGACTGCGGCTGATAGCGCTGCCCCGCAAGAGGACTACTAGTCTATTAGCGTTTGCTAATAAACGCCTTTGACTAGATCGTTGCTCGTAATAAGGCGCTGGGATATCGTAAATGAGACAGGTCCATCCTCAATTACGGTATGGTACAGTAAAATCAAGCAAGCGTTAACTTTTTGTGTTAATATTTATAAAAAATATTTACATGTTTTTTTTTTATAAAGGAGATAAACAGCTAGTCACATCACTTTAAGTTTGGTGGCCCGTAGGGCGCACGTACCTACGCAGGCTCGTAGTCGAGAGTGTGGAGCTTCTCTTCTGTTTCGGTGGGCGTGATGTTGCCTGGTAGTCCCCTTATGGCCACATTGAAGCGCACTACAGATACCACACCGGGTTTTTACACAAGTTGAACAAGCTACTAAACATGCCCGGCGTCACGGTCCAACCATGAAGAGAGAAGTAAGGCCCTGCACGGTGCCATCGCTGCAAGAAATGTAGGCACTCAAGCCGGCGTGTGTGCAATGCGGCGAGCACCATGCCGCCGCAGAATACTCGTGCCTGAGGAGCCTACTACATTATACCAGCTGTAGCGGGTCCCACACATCCAACAATATTAAATGCTCTGTATTCCGCAGAGAAGTGCAGTACAAGAAGGTGGGCTGCGTCGCCATCACAGATCGGCAAACGGAAACTACCACACCCGCCCTCACCGAAACCAGAAAGCGCTTGGTCCGTGAGAAGACCTATTCTCATGATCTGTCGCTGAATTTAGGAATTCAATGTTGTAGATAACAACTTTTATTATATTGTTCGAATAATTTTCATACACTTTTGAATAAGGAAATGTCCTCTGTAACAATCTAGTATTTTTAACTAAACGGCACCTTCAACTAGCGGTCTGAATAAAATTCAGCTTAATGAAATGGCTGGCTGATGATCACTCTATTCAAAAATTAAATACATTTTCTTTAAATTTAAACTGCTCGAGTCAGTTACAGCTAAATTCACATTATATTTATCACAATATTCTTCTATACCCCTGAAATCAAATATAAATCGAGACAAATTAATATTATTTTTATTATTTATATTTTGAAATACTTTTAGGCCTATCTGCAACTATCAGTGATCCGACGGGAAACTCTACGTGACAATATTCCGACGGCACGGAAGCACACAGTTACCTACCTAGGCTGGACTAGCCTGAATACCAAAGGAGAGGAAAATAAATTACTGCTATAAAACATTAAGACTAAATAAATAAATAAATATTCTGGGATATAGAATACTTACATATTTTATGTTGAGGCCTAATCCTATGAATGTAGGTATAGAATGTCAAACATTCATCACATCGCCATAATCGTAAGTAGGTATGCGTCATATGCTACGCGTTAAACGCATAATTACCTACCAAGTAATTATCTATTATTATCGTTTGAATACGAGTTTGATTGTTCTTTTGATTGGAAGATAATTTTTTGTAATTTATCATGAGTGTGGAGTTGAAGGTTTATCGTAATATTTCGATAATTATATTCGTTTCTTAAAATATTATAAAATCAGTTTAAAAAGTACCTAACTATATTTTTTTGCGATGTTTTGATGTGAGCAGGAGTTTTGTTTATCTTCAAAACAATTCTCCACTTTGAAACATAGGTATTTAAAAATATTGCTTATCCTGTTGGGCGTACCGCTCCTTTATAGTGAACAATACCGTGTGACGGCATTTAAACGCTTTTGTTTCTGGGAACTTATTTTGAAAATTTCTTGTGGAAAAACAAAGTTAACTACCTAGCTAGCTATCAGTAAAGTATAATTACTCATGTGCTATCAGTGACCACCGCTGTCAGATGGTCGACGCCCAATAGGGTACATATATGTCTTTTTTACTTGCAGATTTTGAGCAAAGTATTCATTTGAAAACTTAAAAAACCAGTCGCTTTTCCTTTTCTGTCTTAGGTAATCATATTTAAATAACTTTTCAAAAATAAGTCTGGTTTGTTTTTTTTAAATTGCTTGAATTTTATTTAAACAATAATAATTAAAGTACAGAAAACGTTGCGAAATTTATTAAATATAAATTGTGGTAAAAACAAAAATCTAATATAATCAAAAAACCTCCAAACATAAACAAAAATGTAATCTTCAAAGTTGAGGAAAAATAATGTCAAAATCATACCATCGCTTTGGCGTCAGAAGGATACATGTAGATAGAACATTAAAATTATATAACTTAGAATACATGCATGTCTCACACAATGGTAAAGAGCTTGTGAGGCCTGCTGTGCTAGTCTGCTAATTTACTTACCTATCTAAAATAGATTTCACTTTGAACACGCAAGTCTTGAATTTAAATGTTATTCTAGTCTCACTATGTCATATAATGAATCTAAGTTTGATGTATGTGTTTGTGAGTTATAATAGATCCGTGAATTAGAGTTACCTTGCTGAATTTGTTTCAGGAGTCTAGGTATTTTGAGTTTGAAGAATCAATTGCTGGTGACATTCATAAGTACTTGGGTACCTACCTACCTTATTAGAGCCTAAACTGATGAAATTACTTTTGATTTTGAGAAAAACAAGTCACAACTACCTACATAAAAAAAGGAAATACCTATATAAAACCAAGAATCAGTTAGTTATCTGTTGGGCGACGCAACGCTACCATTTAATACAGCTTTAATAGATTTCCCTTTATAGTGGACAACCGTGTGACGGCATTTAAACGTTTTTGTTTCTGGGAGCTTATTTTTAAAATTTCATGTGGAAAAACAAAGTTATAAAAAAAAATATGAGAATATAATTTTGTTTGTATCAACAAATAGGTTGCAAGTAAATGTTACCACATCTTCTCTGCATTTATATGTATATACAAGCTGACCCGGCAGACGTTGTCCTGCCCTGAGAACAAAAATAAAACTGGGACCTACCTACCTACCCCTACCTACCTTACCTACCTACCCTACCTAACTACCTACCCCTACCTAACTACCTACCCCTAACCTAACTACCTACCCCTACCTACCTTATCTACCTACCCCTACCTATCTACCTACCCCTACCTATCTACCTACCCCTACCTATCTACCTACCCCTACCTAACTACCTACCCCTACCTAACTACCTACCCCTACCTAACTACCTACCCCTACCTACCTTACCTACCTACCCTACCTACCTCTACCTACCCCTACCTACCTTACCTATCTACCCCTACCTACTTATCCTATGTCCTTCTCCTGGCTCTAAACTACCTCCCTGCCAATTTCAAGCCGTTTAAATCGGTTCAGCCGTTCTTGAGTTATAAGTGGAGTAACTAACACGACTTTCTTTTATATAGATTTATATATACCTACCTATATATATCATATGTTTTCTGTATGAGTTGTTGTGATTTATTATAAGCGACTTAATATTGTAGGTATCAAACCGTCATAATAGATAGTGTACCTATCTCAAATTAACTCAAGTCTCGCATCAGTTTACCTAAATTGTTTTTCTGAAAATACGGTGGATTCTGAATAGAGCTTCAGGCAATTAATTTGATGAAGTAGTTCTCAGAGCTTCGAAATTATTAGGTTTTATAATACGCGAAAGTAAAAGTTTCAAAAATTCGGCAACTAAAATTATTATGTTTTACACACTAGTTAGAAGTCATTTAGAATACTGCAGTGGTCCCCTCACTACAAAGTTCACATAGCGAAAATTGAACGTCTGCAAAAGAGATGGTTGTGGCACTTAACTTATAGTCTTGGAATCGCAAACAAAGTAAAAACTAAAGGCTTTCGCATTTCAGATTGCACTCATTAGAAGACCGAAGAAAATATTTAGATTTAGTATTTTTCAAAAAACTATGCACAGGTCTACTTAACTTTCCTAATTTGCTCACACTGGTCAGGTTCAATATACCAAAAAAAATTCCAAGATCGTGTAGGAGGAGATTGTTCTCTCCTCCTGTTAGCCGCACAAATTTAAGATTGTTCTGCCCTTTGTCACGCATGTATTCTTTGCATGATGAGTATCACGACGTATGTGACTTGTTTAACGTGGCTCACTTGAGAAAGGTTGTTCTAAATGTTTGAATTTATTGTCATTGTGTCCATTTAGTATTGTTTTCCTTTTAGCCCATAATTAGGTTATTTTATTAATGTTACTACTTACCATATTTTACCTATTAAGTAACTGTCTTTACTATTTTGCATGCTGTGGTTTCCTATAATTGACAGGGCACTTAGCACCATATTGTATATTTAATCTTATGTCAACTTAGTGTACTTGTTGTTGGAAATCCAAATAAAATAAAATAAAATAATTGCATCTAGGTATTACATGAAACCACGTAATACAAAAGTACTTGAAACCAAGCATCATGCGGTTTCATCGTATGTTCTGTAAGCACCTACTGCAAACACTTTTATTACCTTACATAAAGTTAATATCCTGTAGGAAACAATTAAAACATACCTTTTATTTATGAAAAAAGTTATACAATAGAAGTAATTGATTTAAACGTAAAATTATATAACATTGAAGATCACTTTGCTTAAATATCTTATCGATTTATTTATCGATAAAAGTTACTCACATTTTCACATGTCGATGAGTGGGTGTCTCGATAGCTGTTTATGCAACGAGGTTACTATAATGTTTTTAGTATTAGATATTCAAGACACTGTCAGTATTTTGCACAAGACACAATTAGGTAAGAACTGAAGGCAATGGTCATTGTGCTAAGCGGTAAGGTTCACTAAAATCATTTGATCATAGAAAAAAAATGTTCATACATTATGATAGTCAAAATAAGTCCTGCACACATGATAACAAAATATGAAATTAAAAGTTAAAACAAACAAACACCCTGACTTATACCCTGACGATCAGGTTATGATATCCATGAATTTTAACACAATTAGTAGGTACACGTTGCACAAACTGAATTCATATCACTTTCTTATGGTCCTGAGTAAAGTACTGCTCCAAAAATTTTTACAAACACTGATCTCTTTTTCTATGCCTCACTCACTATGGGTAATAATGTCCACCACCTACGCATGCGCTACTTGATGCTACCACGCCCGCCCCTACTTATTTGTCCATGAGTTACGTCATGATCATGTTCATTATATTAGTTAAACTTTTCAACTGATCAAAAAAAATATAGTACAATCAATTGGTTAAACCCATTTAACTATGAGTTACTTGTATACAAGAACTAATAACATTTTCAAATTCAACCCTCGCTTTAACTGGAGTGTGTATTGCCCTTATCTACAGTCGCTATGACGTATCTGTAGATTATACTCATGTAGAGTATTGATTTTTCCATGTTCAAGGCCATTGCAGTAGGTAATTGTATTCGATGTATAGTATCGAAACAGATGTTTAATTGTCGATTTCGGTGTATGTCATGTGTTGATTTGCGTAAAGCTTTTGGTTATGTAATAATAGATTGAAATGGGTAGTGAAGAGTTATAAATCGTTATGAGAAAAAAAAATGTTTTTCAGTCATAGCGTATTATTTGACTTAGCTCCGATTTTGCAATCACTAGATAAACTTTGGATAAATTATCCCTTTGAAAGTTCTAAGCAAAAACTCAAAATAACACCCAGATACCGTTTATCTGTCTTTTGGAGAAACAACTTTAGTTAGATGAAGTAATGAAACATAGAATGATTATTAAAAAAGTATTAAGCTTTTCTTTAAAAAAAAGCATGACTTATTTTATTTAGAACTATTGGTGAAGCATAATGGACTATTATAATAGGTATGTTATTTTGTAATTGCAAAATGGATGTTGAGCTGCTTGCGGATGTTGGAAAAGTACAGCTTGTCTACAGAGCAGCGAAAGTTATTGTTTCAAGATACATACTTCATCTATCGTTCGTATTAAATAAAGTCTAAGAAAATATTTTATATGGACTGTGAATGAACAAAAATAGTTTCTTATTTAATTTACCTTAATCTCCATATTCTACACGATTAATATCTCTATGTAAGTATATAAGTTAATTTAAGTTTGTTTTGTAAATATATTCTACAGCCTAATAGGTATCTATGTCAATGATTGCAATTATTATTATTTTTTAAAATGAAGTATACAATTTCGTAATAGGTAGAGTTTTCTTATATACATTATACCTATAATTTTGTTTTAAAGTTCATTCACTTTTGAAAAAGTTCGCGGTTTTCCGCCGGGCGCCCCACTAATTCACAATGCAATACCCTAATTGAGATAAATTGAAAATCCATAGAAAGCGTAAATAAAGCTCGTCATTTTAGTCTGATAATGGATTGTATGTAATCTCCGTTTTGATAGTCGGGTAACAGGTATAATGTGTTCGAAACTATTTCCATCGTTTGAAGGTACATAATAATAGGATACGGAATTGTCTATCGGAGGAACTTCACGTAAAGTTGTGTGAGATGCTCGTTCTCTCCTAACTAAATTATGCGGATACAAGAGTACACGGTCCAAGATTGCTGGTCAGAACTAAGCGTCACATACGACGTGTACAAAATGCTTGTGCACGGTTTTGTTTTCGTGAACCGCGTTTTATGAAGATGCTTAATATATTTCACATTGTAAATTTACATACTTAGGGTGTAGTTAAAAACAAATCTACTGTCTATCTTTGTTAGGTAGAATTCATTTTAACCCGGAGACACGAAACTGCGGCCTTCTGAGGTGTTTATTAGTAAATACCTGATGTTTCATAAGCCCGACGTTGCTTTGTACCACGTATCAAACGAACACGTCCATTATTGACGAGTCTAATTAGTAAATTGATATGAAGTCCGAAACAACTTTTTTACTCGTATTTTTTGAGAGTATTAATTTACTAGATGCGCCGCACGTCACATGCCATCAGATAATTGAGCACCCGGGCTAGGTGAAAAATCCCAAATGGATATTACCTTCGCGTTGGGTATGAGTGATATGTTTCGGAGCCAGAGAGTGTACCACAAAAGCGATACACCATAGTCAATCATCTTTTCAAATTATTATCGAATATAATTGCACAAAATTAACTTGTTGTCAGCTTTCTGCAATAGGGTATTTGATACATACATATAGGTATGCATATACACCTATAGTTTATAAGTTTTGTATGAAATACTAGCGTTTGACGACATCAAATGAGTGATTCAACTGGTAATTAATAGTAGTTTATGATACTGTTGCATAATAGGGGTTATTAAACACGAGTGTGAGTTTAAGTACCGAGCCGTAGGCAAGGTTCATAATAGTATCACACGAGTTTTTAATACCTAATTATGTGCAGTATCATCTTCTTCTTCATTTCCATTGCCGCCTCCACAATTTCAGATCCAAGTTTATTTCACCTTAGTATCACTGCTATTTTACTATAATTTTTGGCTAAAATAAAATATGTATGCAAAAAATCAATTAAATAAACAAACATTAATCATCATGGCGCCCAAATCCGTGTTGGGAAAAACTCCCTACCGCATACGCGACCACAGTAAATTTGCATCTAAAATTGAATTATACTGATTGATTCCTAATTGTTTACAAAGAGAATATAATACTACGTTTAATTGTTTAGTCATGTCTGGCCACTTATAATGTTTTATTCTTTATTATTTCGTTTGACAAGTTGACTGACAGTAATTGAAGTATTAAAACCCAAAAAACATTATAAGTGGCCAGACATGTCCAAATACTTGTACTTTAATGAAAAAAAGTTATTTTATAGCATTATCTTGGGAAGAAAACTGTGCTATAATATAATTTTTTAATTTCATTATACACGGGTGTGCATAAAGTGGGTCATTAAAGTACTGATTTTAATTTCATAATAAGAACATTACGATATGAGAGTAGATAAAAATTATTAAATGCATTATGTACATCATATCTGATGTTTTTTGCGGATTTTTAGATGTTTTATACACTGGTTAGTGTTTGATCTTTTATTTTTAATATAATTTGACTATAATGTTTATACATAATACATAATCTGTAGTAGTGTGTAGGTATGATTTTTCGGAGTAGGCCTTCAGTTTAGTTGTCTAATTTTCGGATCAATACGTCATGTCTAAGAGTGGCAAACAAAAGCCTTGATGTAAAACACCATCGCCACATGTTTTTTCTCATTTATGCCTAAATTAATAAGCGATCAGTGAATATAGATAGTAGTCTTAAAATACACAGTCCATATTTGCAAACAGCCTTGACTGAGACAAAAGGTATTGTTCTTAAAAACAATATTTGAACCCACTGTGGAAAAGTGTTGGGAACTAGGTAAAACCAAAAGCATGCCCTGAAATTGACACTTAGGACACATAATGAAACAAAAAAAGAAGCGACAACGAAGGTGATAAGACAGTAAAGTTGCTCTTCCAAAAACTTTGCGGAAGGAAGAGGCTTCCGCATAGTTTCAGGACAGGTTCATTATGTTGAAAACTAATTGTACGAAAAGAATGAAATTCGTAATAAATTTATTATTCTTGTCTGGCAAAGGCAAAAACTAGGTTAATTATAATCACGTGATATTTCTATCTTATAAACATTATTGGAAATATTAAAAGCTTTCAAATTAGCAGTCTAATTGCCGTTATGATTACTCACGGGGAAATAGTTAGTAGATCTAGAAAGATCGACGACTACTTACGCTGAAATGAATCGACTAACGAGAGAGTTATTTCCAATTATTGTTATTTGCCTAGTGACATTTCTCGTGATTTATACAATTTCTTAGGTTTATTGTGAATAAGAGTTTAATATATAGAGAATATTAGTAGTTTATGATACTGTTGCATACCTAATTATGTGCAGTATCATACAGTACTTTATCTAGACTCATTTAAATAATGTAATTTAAAGGTTAAAAAATCGATAGTATTTACTACCAACTTTAGTCCTTACAAAAACAAAGCTATTTTTGTGACATTTTTGGTCAAAATGATATAGGTATGTTGGCAAAAACAATATAATCAAATCCGTGTTGCCAACTCCCAAAAAGTCTTACCTCTAAAGTTCAAGTCTATATTACATGTTAGAACATAATATATTTTCTTGAATTTTTTTTCAAATATATTATGTTGACAAAAAATAATTTGAATTCCTATTACTTCAATAATAATAATATACACATTTTATTATTTATGAGTAGGTATATAAAATTGAACTACTCAATAAAATAAAATTACTTATAGGGTATCTACAGGATCAATTAATTTGGTATGAAGTAAGGCTCACTCACAGCACAAAAATAAAGGAATTGGTAGGTAATCTCAAAATTTATAATTTTCAGTCATTTATATCAGTGTAGGTTATACAGGATGATTTTTTTGCCGGGAATCGAACTTATTGAATTGGAAAAAAACAGTCTGTATTATTGCTCCATCTCATAGTTCCTTATAATAATCAATTTCTGCGAAGTTATGTTATATGTTTATTTATCTATGCGTATATCACTTAAACAAAAATGTAAGTTTTGTAATAGCTGAATCGAGTCTTTGTTCAGTTTTTATTTTATACCACGGAATACGACCTCTATGGTGAGAGTGATATCGTTTATAAAAATGCTGGTGAGTTACAAAAATAAATTCACAGATTAGAATTTAAAATAATAATGGTAATGTGTCATTCTGAAAAGAACCTTTGGATTTATTTATACTGAAGACAAGTAGAATACATAATGAATTTTAATTAAAATTTGACCTACAGAAGTTCAGACATTTGTTTTAGATCGAAGATAATGTATTCACAGGTGAGTCTTAAATTACGTTAATGTGAGAAATATTTTATTACTATTAACTAACTGTGAATTACTTACTATGAAACATGGAAAAGAGCATGGAAACTTATTATATGAAGTTAATATCTTCATATGAAGATGTGTAGAGTAGGTACCTCAGATAAATCTATTATCTTCACCAGAAGCACTCGTAAGCTTCCGCTTATTAGTAGGTAACAACGACAATAACAATTAGTAGACTAGTAACAAATGTTGTCGAGCAATTCGATTGATAACTTAGCTTAGAGCATGGAATGTGAGCTTTCTATAGAGAATAATAATCGCTTCGTTTTATTTCATTCAAATCATAATTTCTGATTGAGCAGACGTGTCTGTAAAATTATACAGTACCGTAAATTGAATAAATTTAAATCCTTTTGTTTTTTGAAAAATGCTGCGCAACTATTAGGTAGGTAGGTATCTAACTGTTACTATAATTGGTGCTGGAATATATTTAAACGCGATTGAGCATTTTTTTTTATATTTGTACCAAATTGAGTAACCTACCAATAAGAATTAATAATTTTTGATTAATTTTAATTTCTCACTGCTTTAATTTATTTTGACATGATGGAGAAAAAAAGAATAAATAAGTATTCTTCTATAATTGTACCGAACTGAGTGTTACCAATCAGAATCTCAATATCAATCAGATGCTCAATTGAGCAACAAAATGTTCAATTCAAGTTTAATTGGGCATTCTTCTATAATTGGACCCATTAAATTTTCTCACTGTTTTAAAATTCTCTTAATTGGCATAGCTCATACATTATAGTGACAGGAGTTTCCACAAGAGGAGTAATTGACGTGGAGCTCTTTGATATTTATTAATTGTTGTCATATAGTATGGAGAATATGTTGCAGGCTATGCCTGACCACCCTGATTGTGAGTGTTCATTTTGTGATTGATATACAGCCTAGTATAATACATACCTATTCATCAATCAATACCTACACCATCGAATGCGTCCGACATCTGTTTTAAAATGTATCTGGAATTAAAAGAGTTCTGTATAATATTGTAGATATACCTACAATATTTTCACTGAAATGAAATATTCTATTTTTTATATTGATTTATCGTAACAATATAAGTACTCTATTGCAAATCTAATTTTGTTATTTTTCTTTTTTAGAGAATCATATCGGCTTATACCTGGAAATTTACAAAAATATGGACTCTATTCAATGGTAATAAAGTTAATTGTATATCTACTACATTATTTATATCGTGACAATAACTTCCCACAATGTCTATAAGCTATCGGTGAAAGAAAATATCATGTGTCGCCAACCGCCTACAGTGGAGAATTCTAGCAGGTACCTATTTGATAGCCAGTTGTAAAGTTCGGCAATTTATGTTACAGTCAAAAACCACTATAATAATACCTATCCAGATAGACGACGGTAGACAATTAATACTTTTTAAACTATTGCGAACACAATTCATGTTTCTGGCAACTTATATTTGGATTGATCTCAGGAACTTAGAATAGGATAGGATGTTAAACAATCCTTCTATTCTAACTATATTCATCATATACTAGAATCCGATAATAATAAGGAAGTCCAAACGTACCTAATTAGTTTTAGGTTATATGCCATCTGGTGGCTTGCTTATTACTAGTGTGGTTTCCACTGCATTGCGTTAAGGTCAACCCTTAGTCATTTTTGGTGCGATACTGCACTAAAAGTTTACTGATGTTGCCTAGCCTGACTGGCTAGTGACAAAATGTCTCCGTGATTTTGTCAACTTGTGATAGTGACAAATATTTTATCGGGAACAGTGAGGTTGAAATATCTTTGGGTACAGTCGAATATAATGATTACATCAATAATTGTAAAGTAATAAATAAAAATCAAGGCTCCTCTTTAGATCCCACCCGCGGGGGGCACCTAAGCTTTGAGTACTTATTTGTATGGACAAATCGTTAAGGTTATTGGCGTTGTCGGTCAAGTCGGTTAACCGCATTGAAATCGATCCCGGATGGATTGGTTGTTATCGGCTACGACGCCACTGACAGACATGCGTCAAACTTATAACCCCTTCGTTTTTCGTTGGGGGGGTTAAAAAAAGCGTTTTTATTCTCGACAATAGACATGGCTATCATGAATCATATTATTGAAATACCAACACATAATTATGTAATGTATATAATGTGTATGCTTTGATCTCCAAATGGAAATAGATAGCATTCGAACTAAATCGTTAACTAATGCAATTAGTCAATCAAATCAAAATATAATTTATTAACCTTTTAATAACCAGCGATAATGGGACTCATATTTTCCTTCATGCCCAGGGTCCCATCGTCACGCGTCTTATGTCGTCCACCATCATAACTACGACTGCGTGGTGCTTGGAGGTGGTGGTGCCGGACTCCGAGCTTCAGTGGGTCTGGCGCAGCAAAAATTCTCCGTTGCCCTAGTATCAAAACTGTTCCCTACGAGGTCTCATACCATAGCTGCTCAGGGAGGAATGAATGCTGCTATAGGTTAGTTAGGATTCATATTTATACCTAGCTATTTATTTGTGTCTGACCAAAACAACATTTTCAGCCCAAACCGTAACCGGTGACAGTTTGATGAATTGAATGAACAACAGTAATTACAGTATGTAACAAAAATTGTTTTAACACACGATAAACACATTTTACAGTACATACAATGTTGGTAAATCCTATTTAACAACAGTCAATTGTAGCAGTGAACTCTTTAGAATTCACTAGGACAAGCTTGTATCTTGGCAGTTTTCTTGGCACACCACAGCAGACCCAGGACTCAACTCACAGCATCGAGTGATCCGAATCCAGACGCATCTTGTAAAAGTTCTAAGTTCTTAGTTGCACTTTATTTACATTATAAACTAAACTATTTTCGACTACTAAAAAATAATAAATGATAAATCGAAATGATATTAGAATTGCACAACTCGAATTCTGCAACTCCCACACAAACCAATATGTGGTTTACGGGAGCCAAGAACCATGTTCTCTTTGTATATTTTTTAATATGAATATATTAAAAAAAAAAAAAAATTGTTTAAAAAAACAAAACAGCCATTGCCCCCTAAACCGCTCACTCCAAATTTTCTCTGGCCCCTTTACCGCTCGACTGTAGGGATCTAGCGCCCAAAAGGGGGCGTTATCGCCCACTTTGAGAAAGACTGCTTTAAATGAATATAAACGAAGACGAACGAAGCAAGAAGAAGTAGCGTTCTCGTATCTGTCATATGATTTGGCCGATTACTTTTACAATTTCCCAAGGCCCTCAAAATAGTTTTTTTTTTATTCCAGGTAGTATGCACGAAGACGATTGGCGCTGGCACTTCTATGATACTGTCAAAGGATCTGATTGGTTAGGGGACCAGGTGTGTGACTTGTTATGTTTGACTATAAAAATCATATCGCTACATGTAAATGCATACATATATATAGGTACGTAGGATCTATGTGTGGTCTAAGTAGAGAGTGCTTTGATTTGGAAACTAAAAAACTGGAGAAATCTGTATCAGTATTTGTCTGCAATATGTGAAAATCTGTGAAATTACTACAAGTATTTTAGGCTTAGTATAATATCCAATGTTGGTGTAATACCTTAGACGACTTTTCTCATTATAATAAAATACCTATAGGTACGCAGAGGACATGACATGATATTTATTTTCTAACAAAACATGTGGTGAGCATGGTTTGCCTCTTGGGCACAATAATACCTATTATTCGGTTTAGTGGTTGAGGGGTGTATGTATATTGTTACAGAGAATCGAATATCCTGTGTTGCATTCCCGGTTCAAACATGACTTGTAGGTAAGCTTTTGTTATTACCAATTATTAATATTTTACAGGACTCTATACAGTATCTGACCCAGAACGCACCGAACGCGGTCTTTGAACTTGAAAATATGGGCATGCCTTTCTCAAGGACCACAGAAGGCAAGATATACCAAAGATCTTTCGGTGGTGGCACCACACATCTGGGCAAATCGGTGGCCAAGAGAACATGCTGTGTGGCTGACCGGTAAATATTATTTCTGAATAATTTTAAATCCAAAAGCCATCTATTTATTCTATCACAACGTATGAAAGTCTTCTAGTTCGATGACCAAAAAACACAAATTTGGACTTTTAAGCTCTTTCTCATTTCCGAAGTAAAAGTACTACGTGAATCTTTTTATGGTCCTACAGGCACTTGGCCAACTATTTTTTCATATAACAAAATAGCGATATCTATTGTAAATTGTGTGAACTAGCACGTGTGCTTTAGAGAGGGCTAGAATAAAGAGGGTTGAACCCTGCTGCTTTTCGTAAGTTGCTCTACTTGCAATATATTGGTATAGATGGCGTATTTCTGAAAACCTTAATTATAATTATTGACCTAAATTAATAGGTACTAACACCTATTTATTTAAAAGGCTAAGTGCAAGTCTGATTCGCGCACCGAGGGTTCCTTAATTTCCTATGTTACTGTAAATACCATAGACTTCTTAAAGGTTTTCCTGTAATCTATAGGTGAAGATTTTCCTGTAATATATAGGTCTATATTAACTGTATTTTTTATGGGTTCCGTTTTTTCTGTTTGAGCAAATCATATGAACGAGACCTTGAAAAAGAACAAAGAACTCTTAAAATGTTATAATTTGGACACAAATATCTAGTTATAATTTTAATAATAATGATTGCGTTATTTTCTACATACATCGCATTTTATAAAAAAAATCGTTTACTTCAATGAATAAAGTAGGTAAAACAGAAGTTTTTACGGTGTTCAAGAGTCTAGTCATACAATGACTTATTAGAAAAAACTAAAAAGTATAAAAACTTAATGATTTACCAACTTACTGAAAATCTACAGACTGTTCACCGTAAGATGTCCCCTGCCACCAGTTATAATGTTCCCATGGCAGGGGATATCTTATGGTGCGAGCGGTCTGTAATTGTTCAATGGGGTGCCAAAGTAAAAGCTGGGAGCAGATGGCGCTTTAGGTCCTTGTTTACTTCGTCTGTTTAGTATGAACTCGCGATTTTCCGAGTTTATTTTGCAATTTACGTAACAAAATGTAGGTACTCGTTTTTATCGTTAAATGAAATTCAATCACTTTCATTAAAATTTAAATACCTAGTTACCTATCTAGGTTCTCGGTATTATACATTATAACATACAATTCAAAATACATTTTAGCATAAATTCTTTTGTATTAAGTCAAGTAGGTACGCTTTGGTATCCAACACGATATGATGGTCGTTTTGACAACCCATGTCTGTAAGTACCTATAGCTGGTATAGACATGGGTTGTCATTCATACTAACAAGAACCAAATACCACAGAGAGAACGTGCCGCTAAATTAGGTTTACTTTAATTACTTAAGACCCCATTCCCTGAAAAACGCTAAAACATGTGTTACGGTTTCCCAAAAATAACGGCAAAAAACCCACATTTAATAACATCTCAAAGACATTTTAAAATCTAAACAGGTATATCAACAACTTCACCTAGCCATATTTTTGAAATATTTTCTCATTTCCAGAAAAAAAACATAATAAATTATCTCAAAACCTAAAATTGACCTTTGCGGTTTTCCAAATTTTCATTATTTCGAATGAATTTATTATAAATCTTTTTGTATAAAATAAAACTTAAAAGTATCAAACCCACATTCACCGTCTTAGTTTTTTTTACAAACTAGCACCATAACAATAATCTACGTTTAAATATTCATGAAATTCGTCCGCCATTTTTCATAGTAATTTGTATGGCGGAACGTCACCGTATTTATTTGAAATTGATTTGAATTATTTCGAATGCGTGTATCAAACATTTTCAGTACCTTTTTCGAATCAAAGGTGAGAGCACGCCAGTTTGAGCTCGACGATGAATTTTGTTTTTTGCATAAGTTGGGTCGCGACTGCTCAATAAGACATTATGACTGACTGTCAATATTGTTACTACCTACATAACTGTGATGTTTCAAAATTATTGAAAGTCATAAATATTTTAAACTCAAACTAATGCATACAAACATACAGATAAACAACAACACTAAAAATATTAATTCGTCTTCAGTGTCGCTCAATTAGTTCCTTCCTTTTCCTTCTCAAAAAGTTAGCAATTACAGATGAATTTTCTACAGGCTTTCTTCTTACTTTCTTCTATGTATACAGGATGATTTTGAAATGGTATTTTAACCCGAATTCTAAGGATAGTGTACATCATTATCAGTAATCCTACAAAATTTTAGGTGCCTGAGCACTACCATTACGATGACAAGATTTACAAGTTTATCGAAAATCTCTAGTAAAAGCCTTTACTCGCAATCAGAAGAGTACTAACAGAGCAAAATAGCTATATTATACTCGCTCGAGTAATTTAATTGATACTCAGTTAGACTCACATTGCAGTGTATATATAACGATGAACTAATTTATTGATTGATTGATTGATATCTTTCGTTTGTATAGAAATATTGTAATATTGTTTTCCACTCTTAACCGTGTGTGAAGAATGTCCCAGGATATTAATTATTATTATGATTTATTATATAAACTCTAAAATTGATTTTTCATGATCTGTATAAGGTATACATCAATGCCATTTCGGCCTACTATACCATTTAAAAATCAGTCTGTATAATTCGTCAAATCATGATATAGGTTAGGTTAGGAATGTAATGATTTGGCGAATTATACGATTGGCCACCGACTAGTTCAGACAATGGGAATCATTTCAAAGATTGGATTAAGTAAAGTTTAATAAACATAAATATAGTGTAGTAAAAAGAAATAACATCTTTCCAAATCACATTAACTATTTACCACAAATGGATCTTTATATATAATTGTAAAAAGCGAACATGTTTATTTTATGATTTGTAGTGTTTTGAAGTCGTCTCTATTCTTTGTTAAAAGTTTATTTGTCTTAATTGTTTTCTCGCTGGTCGAGGTGAAAAGTTGCATGTTTCACACGAGAGCATTTTTTTTTATATCTCGTGCCTTTAAATCACTCACTGTGGTTAGTAGTTAAAGAATTTTAAAATTAGAATCACTGCCACGCTCTTGATTCAATTCTAGATTACATACTTCATTAGTTCATGTTTTGAAATCCGCACTCGTAGCGAAAAATAACTTTGCTTGCGTTATTTTTGTAAGAAGTAGTCAAAAATTGAATCACGGGCGATTGATTTTAATGTATGCTACTGAGCACAATGAGTGTTTTAAAGCCACGAGAAAACAATGTGTGAAATACATTTTTTCAATTCTACCAGCGAGAAAACAATTAAGTCAATATTTGAAACTTGTTCTATTAACGCTTTTGGAGTTAGTCAACTATCTTCATTGCGTGGACCGCAATGAAGATAGTTTACATTTTTTTAATATATCATAGAAATAGTTCAAACAACGTAATGCTGAAAAAAATTGATATCCGCCATTTTAAGTGTTATTTTTTAGATGTTGCGTTTGGAAACTACACTGCTTGACATTTGTATCAAAACTGAACATGATATTTTTATAGGAAATTTGTTATACAATTTTATATAAAAATATTAAGTTATTTATTTTAAATATTATTTCGTGTCCTTAAAAAGGCAATAGTAAAATTCATAAACTTCAATTTCAAAAAATAACACACAATATGTTGTGCCTATGTGTTAAATCGCTAGGCTAAAATGATTTTCTGATCAAACCAGCGTCCATTTTATTTTAGACTAGATGGTGGTAGTGCTCTAGAAGGCGGTGTTCGTTCGAATCACTTTTCTTCACGCTCGCAGCAAAATATCTTTTTTTGTTTTTACACGTCAAAAGTGCTTTTTTCGTGCGAGAGAGGTGAAAATGTTTTTTACACTTTCAAAAATATAAGGGATGATACGCTACCGCGAGATGCCTAGAACCACGGTAATATTATAATCATTACCGTGCTAGAACGGTACATTCTTCATTGACCGATGAAAAATAAACATCATATAAATTGTTACTAGCTTTGCGGGATACGAGTTAGTAGGATAGTTCAGTTAGCTCTCCTACTATAACCAAAATTAAGTGTGTATGCTAATTAATATAAAATTATTATATGTAAGATCTGGTACGTACTGGTTGTACCGTGGTTATCTAAATAACATGTAGTACGCGGACAGTGGCAATCCACCCATTTCTCTGTTAAAATGATGACGCAAATGTGTGAGTAAAATATGTCAATGTGTGTAGTCTATGATAAATTCCCACGCTTGGAGACTAGCCTCTTAAACTATAAAGGCTCCTTCATATTGGGTCGCAAGCAACACGACAGTAGGCTCAGAAGCGGCAGACTTCCATACTAAAAAGAAGCGCGAAAGCCGCGCAACATGAATGTCATAGACAGCGCGACAGCCACTTGCGACCTAGTGTAAAGGCGCTTTAAGTACACTTTGTATCTACAGAACTGGTCATTCGCTGCTACACACCCTGTACGGCTACAGCACAAAATTCAAGAATATAAACTTCTTCCACGAGTTCTTTGTTCTGGACCTACTCGTGCAGGATGGTGAAGTAGTCGGCGCGCTCGCAATGGATATGGCGGATAGCAGCTTGCACAGGTTTATCAATTATGATTTAAAAAAATCTGCCATGCCATGGTGAGATTGTGGTATATATCCCAACCAACGTATTGGTGGAAATTGCAGCATATAGTTTAAGTTCTCTAATAGAGGCTTATAAGTTCAAAAAGCAGTTTTATGTTGCATATTTGCTAAGCGTCGTTTAACTGCAAAAAAGGGTTAATTTTAGTCTATTTAAAGCTGCATTCAGCTGTTTATGAGTTTCTGTGCTCGCAAAAAGGACGAAATGCAGCTATTTGACGATTTCAACTACACTAAATAAATAAAAAATCTACAGAAGAGTTAAAATAAGCGCACGCCAAATAATTACTCTTATGGGCAATTTTTTGATATCATGAGTTACATTATTATTAGTAATTTTCGTAGGATTTCTAATTTATTTGGAAATAAAATATAGCCTATATTACTCACAGATAATGTAGCTTTCTAAAGTTAAAAGTTTTTTTAAAATTGGTCCAGCAGTTGTTGTGTTTATCCATTACAAACAAACAATCATCAAATCTTTCCTCTTTATAATATTAGTTTAGAAATATGATTAGTACCTACCACTAGTAGTTTGCCCATCCATGTCTAAACTAGTAATTCTAATCCATCAGTAGGCTTATTTTTTTTAATTCAGCAGTAGGTAGCTGGCTTTTTTTAAATGGTTTGTTTTGTAATTATTTTCAATTTAAGTACCTATATTTATATTGATTTTTAGTCTTATTTAGTGGTTAGTGGTTTATTTTCATTTAATACTATCCTATTCTTGATAGGTAGGTACTTAAATTTTAGTTCTTAAAATTTTTCAGGTTTCAAGCTAAAAACACAATTATCACTACTGGTGGTTACCCGAGGATGTTCTTCTCGTGTACTGCTGCACACACGTGCACTGGTGATGGATGTGCCATGGCCGTAAGAGCTGGCATACCACTTCAAGATATGGAGTTCATACAGTTCCATCCTACTGGTATTAAAAAACATTGTGTGCTTGAAATGTATGTAATACTTAGTTTATTTTTGTCGTTATTCAGAGTTGGCTGAGTAAAAGTTTCAACCCTGGAATTCTATTAAGGGAGTTTAAAAATATGGCTTTTTCGAGAAAGTGACGGATTTATTTAAATCCTGAGTTTAATTTATTAGATTTGTTTCAAACCGTCTTACGTTGAATGGTAACATGTTTATTTTTATTTAGAATAAATAAAGTATAATCTTATTAATTTTAGGTATGTACGGTTCCGGTTGCCTCATGACAGAAGGATGTCGAGGAGAAGGTGGTTTCCTTATTAACAGTGAAGGGCAAAGGTTTATGGAAAAGTACGCTCCCAAAGCCAAAGAATTGGCTAGTCGAGATGTCGTATCACGGTCTATTGCTACTGAAATTCGTCAAGGTAATCGAATCCTAATTACCATATTCCTTATTAACTTTCCACTTCGCGGTTTCACCCCTGAAAATTAAGGAATTTTACTTCCTTAGGGGTTTAATTTTCAAAAAACCATTCTTAGCAGGTGTCCACGTCATAATAGCTGCATACCATTGCTTAAGCTGTGCGTTGAGATCAAAGATCAGTCATACCGTCACATTTTCAATTTATACAGTGTGTTCGGTCAAAACTTCAATTTTGTTCGTCAAAATGTATGAAAAAAAAAATTTTTTTTTCGAGTTTTCCGGGTTGGTCCTAAGAAAAGTCCCTTAAAATGTGTTCAAATATGAGTACCTAAAATATCGCTAGTTTATGACCGAACACACTGTATATTTAGATTTGTGTTTACGTAACAGATTTCTACTTCTATCTCTATTTTTCTTTAAATCTTGTGAAAATGGGTTCAGATGGGTTCGTACTTGCAAATTGTGATGCCTAATCTCTCTAATACATTCAATTATATTGTAGGCAGAGGCGTAGGACCAAAGAAAGATCACATGTTCTTACAACTACATCACCTGCCTGCCGAAACCATCAGGGAACGACTGCCCGGGGTCTCGGAAACAGCGTACACATTCACGGGTGTCGATTTGTACACGCAACCTGTGCCGATCATCCCAACCGTTCACTATACCATGGGTGGTATACCCATTAATTATAAAGGAGAGGTTGAGTACCTATTTCAATAGTACTTATGTATTTTTGTTACCCTGTAAAGCTAAAGCCTTATTTCCTTCTATAGCTTTACAAAAAAAGTCGCTCCCGCTGTCTGTACACTTTAATCTTTTAAACTACGCAACGGATTTTCCTAATGCAATTTTCAGAAAAAGGTAGAGTGATTCAAGAGTTTATATGTACGTATAATACATGCATATTATAATACAGAAATAATGAGAAAATATCTTGCAAATCCGGGGCGGGTCGCTAATTATCATTAATTTCGTTATCAGTTTTTTTTTGAGGCTATAAAAAAAATTTACTAAACCGTTCACTGTTCCTCAGGTACTTATAAATGAGCAAGGGCGCGATTGCATAGTCCCAGGTCTTCATTCGGCCGGGGAAGCTGTCAGCAATTGCCACGGAGCAAACAGACTAGGCGCAAACTCTATACTCGATGTTGCGGTCTTTGGTAAAGCTATTGCCATCAATATCGGGAAAAACTTCAAGCCTGGTGACAAAGTTCCATGTTTGAAAGATGTAAGATGTTTTTTTTTATTTTTATAAATCTAAACAATTAATTGAGGGAGGAAAGCGTGACTGACTGATTGACTGTTGCATGTTTTTTGAAACCATTCAATATATTAGATGTCATATATTTTTTGGTTCATACCTCGGCAACATTTATGTTAAAATTGTTTTCATCTATACTAATATTATAAAGAGGAAAGATTTGATTGTTTGTTTGTTTGTTTGCATTGAATAGGCTCCGAAACTACTGAACCGATTTGAAAAAATCTTTCATTAATAGGAAGCTACATTATTCCTGAAGGTTATAAGCTACTTTTTATCACGAGAACGCGAGTGAAACCGCACGGATCAGCTAGTATATCATAAGTTCAGCGGCACTGGCGTATCTAGTGACGTGGTAAAATCAAATCGATTATGAATAAAGTAAAGTGAAAGCAGTTATAGTATAATATAATAACATTTCCAGAACATCTGTGATGCATCACTAGATAACTTGGATAAGCTACGACACGCTAATGGCTGTGCACCTACACACGAACTGCGCGAAGCCATGAGAAATACTATGCAGAGTAAATGTGCGGTATTCAGGGAAGCCAAGCTTCTTACTGAAGGTAACTACCTATAGTATCCTTTAAATATTGAACTAAAGTTACAAGCAAATTAGAAACATGACTTGGTTACCATAAAGACTTCTCCCTTTCCTCCAATTCTTCCCCCACCCTAGTCAGTTGACATAGACATCAACTATGATAACATTGCGCGCCTATCCAAAGCTCAAAACGTTTGAAATGTATATGCGAAAGTGTTTACAGACTCACAACGCATGTGTGCGTGTGAAAAACAAAAACAAATGCAAGTATTTGTTGCTCGAAAAGACTCAATCTAGAATCATCATGTCTCGGATAAATCATCAAAGGTCCTTAAGAAATAGTAATTTCATAAATGTATGATTTATGCCATATAAATTAGTGTATTTTTTTTTTCTTAAAGGGTCGATCGTCACAATAATTCCCTACCATACATGCAAAAGAAGGCGTTATTAGTGCTTATTTTTATATTAAATATTTATTTTTGTGCTACCGACTTATGATATATTTTCTACAGGAAACGACGAGATTCAAAAGTGGTTTAAAGCTTTTGAACACATTAGGGTCACGGATAAGCGGCTTAACTGGAATACTGATCTCATCGAGACCATTGAACTACAGAACATGCTGCAACTTGCCGTCCAGGTCGTTGCCTGCGCCAAAAATAGGACAGAAAGTAGAGGTGCCCATTTCAGAGATGATTTCCCAAAAAGGATTGATGAATATGATTATACGAAACCAGTAAAAGGCCAGGTAAAATTATAGCGTAGTTGTACTATTACTTTAAACGTTTAAATAATGCATATTTATTATTGTTTATCTACTTATTGTTTATAAGCTCTTAATTTGCGCTTTTTAATTTTTAACGTAAAGTTTTAACTATATTATATTTTCATGAAAATTGAAAATATTTACCAATGCTAAATACTTGCCTCATCCATTAAACATATACATTCATCTGAGCTGTATGGTACCATTGCTACCCTAGTATCATATTACATATTATTATGAATGGCAATGCGAGTTTGTTTATTACCTTAGTACGTCTTAACTGCACGACTAATCGTGACGAAATTTAGCATGCATGCTCGTATGCATATGCTAAAGTATATGGAGAGACACTAAGGCTCCCAGTAACACGAGGAAATCATGGAAACTAGATAGCATAATAAATAGTCCAAGGTGCCCTAAATCGTTTCCAAAACGAATAACAATGTGACAAGGATGTTTCAAAAGAATGATCCATAAAAGACAGAGGCTTTTTGAGTTTCTTGTCAGACGGTGTATTCCGATTCGATGGGAAAGTCAATTGTAAAATCTGATTTTCATAAGTGCTTTATCAAGTCCTAAACTGAATACATGAGTTTAGAGTTTAAGATTTACTAAAAGTTGAGCTTTTATTATCCTCAATGTGAATCTCTTTCGCTGTTGTGAAATTACTTTTGATCATCACTTTAGATAAACTGATCTCAAGTTAACGTATGTTTTGCAGACAAAAAAACCTATTGAACAGCATTGGAGGAAGCATAGCATCTCAATGGTTGACCTCTGCACGGGAGCAGTGAACATCACCTACCGTCCAGTTATCGATACAACGATAAACAGTGAAGTGGAGACTATTCCACCTATGCCAAGAGTCTACTGAAGAGTGTCCGAGTATTATTTATATACCTATAATTATGAAGATTTTCAAATTAATTAAATAAAATTATGTGACATTAATGTTATTGTCTTATTTTTATAAGAACTGAAGAAACTCTATGAGAATGTGAATGCAGTACAAGATTTAGGCAGTTGTCCCACTGAAAGCGAGTAACTATCGATTATTATCTCGCTCAAGAAACGTACAATAAGATATACATTCCGTGGAAACAAAAGAGATGCATATATTAATAGTTTATCGCTATAGATTCACACTGCCGGCGAGGACTCGCTCCACTAATTTGTCGCTGAGCGGCAAGAGCTGTCAAAGATAATATTCGCTCAGCGATGCTCGCTTAGTGGTCAAACAGAACTAACGCCGAGATACCAACCAACGGTAATTTTTACCTACAGTGCGGATCTGAGTATACTGCTCGAGCGAGTGGTGCGAGTAATCCTCCCGTCACACACTCGAGCTCGCTTATAACCCAGCGACAAAACTATCGGAACTACATACTCGCTACTCGCTGATCGCCAACTCGCTTCTAGTTTCTAGCTCTACTCGTTTCTCGCTCATCGTTGGCGGTGGGACAAGTACCTTAGGAGTGAAACACAAATAAAATAAAACCCTACCTTTAACCCCATCTGGGTTCTATTCTGAACAGACTTTAGGTTCAGAAATAGGTGAGATTTTTTTTCTCAAAAATAATAAGGTAACCAAGTGACATTTAGTGCCAAATTAGCGGCTTCAAAATGTATACTTGCACCACAGATTAACTAATTCCCCAACAGTACGATAACGAATGTTCGTCGCAGAGCAACAGCCACGGCATCGCCCACTGTATCGCATCACTGTAGGGAAAATCATTACATTCTGCTTACACGCTGTGTAGATGCGCAGAATTATGATGCGGTTCCCTAATCTCAAGTTTTGAGTTTTACCAAGTTTTACTAATGTTTTCCTTCCAATACAGGTAGTATTAAGAAAATTATAGTTTCTGAACAATTTAATTGAAATTAGGTAATTTTATGTTAAAAAAAAATAGATACGACTACCTGTTGCATTTAATAGTAGTTTATGATACTGTTGCATAATAGGGGTTATTAAATACGAGTGTGATAATAGTACCACACGAGTTTTTAATACCTAATTATGTGCAGTATCATACAGTACTTTATCTAAACTCATATAAATAGTGTAATTTAAAAAATAAAAAACTACCAACTTTGCAAAAAAAAAAAAAAATTTGGTCAAAATGATATATGTAGGCAAAAACAATAAAATAAACAGACACAATAATCATATACCTAATCAAATCCGTGTTGCCAACTCCCAAAAATTCTTACCTCTAAAGTTCAAGTCAAAAATTTTGTCACATTGTCATCGTCAAATTGAATTGATACTGATTGATTATACTATTGATAGGTCCAAAGTGTACTTTAATAGAAAAAAAGTTATTTTATAGTATTATCTTGGGAACACAACTGTACTATAATTAATCATTATACACGGGTGTGCCTAAAGTGGGTCATTAAAGTACCTACTGATTTTGATTTCATACTAAGAACATTACGATATGAGAGTAGATAAAACAACATACAAAACTCACCAGCTTATTATTAAACGTTTTTCGGTCGTGTTTGATTTAAATCTTGCAGTAAAGATAAATATTTTTTTCTCCAATTACATTCCCCTAATACATCTCAAATATTTTTTTACAATAACCTTCAATTATATTAACCCCTGAGAACATGTCATATTAACGCCCAGATAGACGTGACCTCTGGCAATGTTTTCTGTGACTGCCTTTTAATACGAGATTAAGGGGCGATGCGGGTCATCGGCAGATGGTTATAATATAAACGATGTGGATGCGTGTATGACCACACCTTAACCAGGTGATTCTCTATCAAAAGACTATGTTAGCTGTATCGATCATCAATTAATTTATTGATGTTGGGTACGTCACTGCTCTTTTGTTTTAGATGTCATGTTTATCAGAGGGGGTCACTAAATGAGGTTTTAGTCATTAAATCACCTTTGATGTGCATAAAACTAGCATTGTTTGTTTTATAGTAGATATTTAATATTTTAAAACCCAAAAATAATGTTTGTATGAACGCGCTAATTTCAAGAAATGCACATTTTAAAATAAATAAAAATATTTTTATAAGACGTATTACTAATTATTAATGTATTATTATATTTTATTATATTTAAATCTTATAGGTATGTTTTGGGCTTGGCTTTCTAAGCTCATCTCGGGATCTCAAAACTTTATACAGTGAAAATGTAGCGAAACTTTGTATATTTATTTACTTAGAAGATTATTGGGTATTTCTCACCAAATTTCGAAATTTGAGATAGGTAGGTATTATTGTTTTTTTTTTTTATAAATTTTGTTTTTTTTTTTTGCAGACATCATCAATGTTGCTTTATGAGATCTATTATATAGGAGTATTGGTCTTCCATAATTTTGTGTATAATATATAAAAAATAAGGCAGAGTGAGGGAATGATTTATTATTATATTGAATAAAAAAACATGTACAAATAAAGGAAATTATATATTTTTTATTATATTAAACAATGAAATATCATATTCTAAAGAAAGTCAACTAAAAATTTTGTAATTATAGTCAATATAAGTATGTATAAACTCAAAAAAAATAAAAAATACACTATTATAGAGGTAACAAATGTTTTTATCTTTATACTTATTACTATTTATTTTTAAACTATGTACTTAGCAATTCTCCAAAACTTAAAACGTCTTCATATTTTATTTACTTATCGTAGTCTCTTTACGTCTCAACGGCTTAACCAATCGTGGTGAAATTTGGCACGCAGCAGGTAGATCATAGAATAACATATAGGACTTTTCATAGGTACTAGGAAAACATGAGTTCGCGGAGGGTTGAAACATCCAACAGGGCAAAATTTAGTAGAAAATAAAACCAGTTCAACGAAAATAAATGAATGGTGAGCTTTAACCCGCACTTATCGGCTCAGAGGCGTTAAACCGGGGTGGGGGTGGACTGCCCCGCCTCGCCGATTACCGGCTGGCGGCTGTAGTCATTGAGCAACGGTAATTACCTTCGGATTATTTGTACTGTGTCATAGCAAAAGGGAATAAGTGTGCCTGTAGGTATTTGGTCGACTTATATTTTTTAAAGGGAATGTTGGTCTCAAGATTGCTTTTACACAATTACACGGACTAATTTGAGACAAACATAGCTTAACTATCATAGCAAACATGCGTTGACGGTTGTCGGTTTACAGAAACACATCAAAAGACTAGGCAAATATACCTACCGTCTAAATATTGGTATAAGGCACCTTGTCGACTTCTACTACAATGTTATTTGGCTCTGTGTATTGGTCATATGAGGTACTAGCTGACCCGGCAGACGTTGTCCCGCCCTGAGAACAAATAAAAACTGGGACCTACCTACCCCTATCTACCCTACCTACAACAACCTATTTACCTAACTATTTTCCACGTAACTTTTATTTCTGTACTAATTTTGCGGAAATTCTCACACAAATTTCCATCCCCTATTAGGGGCTGGGGGATGATTTCCAAAAAAAATAAGGCATGTATTTTTCGTTGGTAACAAAGAGTCTGTCTACCGATTTTTAGCTTCCTACCTTGAAAACTGAGAAAAGTCCCATATAAAATTTCACCCCCTCTTTTAAGGGGTTGGAGGCTGATTTAAAAAAAAAAATGATGCACTATTTTTTTATTAGTCCCAAATAGTCCGCATACCAATTTTTAGCTTTCTACCTTGAAAACTGCGGAATGCTCGATACAAACTTCCACCCCCCATTTTAGGGAAGTGGGGGGGTTAGAAAGAGACAAAAAGTAGCCTATGTAACTCCCCATCCCTTCATCTATCTCTACTTAAAATATCACGTCATTTCGTCGCTCCGTTTTGGCGTGAAAGAAAGACAAACAGACACACAGACACACATGCTTACTTTCATATTTATAATATTAGTATGGATGATGATAGATGTTTCCTTGTCGTAAATACATAAACAAGAATAGGTAGGTATCATGTGTAGTGCCAGCATTAGGAATTTAAATTAAATGTAGTGTCATTAATCGCAAATTCAAGGATAGAATGAATATTTAAATCTCGCGTAGGTACGTAAGGCAATGATAGCCTATTAAATAAGCTTTCGGTGAAGGAAGGCTTGATGCTGGTAGCCATATGAAACTTTGTCACAAATCACCTATTGGTGGAAAGCACATCCATTATCCCCTTTGTACGAGCTTCCTTAGGCCACATCATCATGAGACTGTTCGACACAAACAGTTATTATATTTAAAAAACCGGTTTAGCTAGTGCACCGAGATCCGTAATTACCTATCTGGAAACTAGGTACAGAACCATTTTCTGTAGGTATTTTTTTCAAATATTTTTGCTCAGTATTTTCGGAGATAATCAGGGTAATATTTGATGGATCGTAAATTTTCGCCAATTTTCTTAAATAACTTCAAAACGATCTATGTCTAAAAAAAATTTGGAAGCTTTTAAAAAGTAAATCGAATTTACCCCCAAAAGTGGCCCCCATGTTTAAAATTATTTTATTTACATTACACGTCTCTGTTTGGGTCTCCGATTTCAACTCAATTTGTTCAGTAGTTTAGGAATAAATGGGCTATGACAGACGGATGGACAGACAGACACACGAGTGATCCTATACGGGTTCCGTTTTTTTCTTTTGAGGTATGGAACTCTAAAAATCGTCCAAGTGAGAGTCTGACTTGCGCACCGAAGGTTCCGTAATGAAGATATCCAAGGAACCGTTGACCTTGGTAGGTATTTGATATAAATTTCAAGTTCATACCTTCAAGCGTTCGTTATTTATACTTACTTATATTATCTAAGTAGGTACAATTTGATGGTCCAATAGTTAAAAACAGCGATGGCGAAAAGGGTAACTCATTGTGTCACTTTAAAGTACGTAAAGTTACTTAACTTTAGATATTAACAATGAGGGGTTAAAAGAGCGTTCACAAGCAAAGATTGTAGAGTATCTCGGGAGCTGTGCAATTCGGCCCCGCACTTTCCCCGGGATGATCCCGCGCAGGCGACGCTAGGCCCCGCCCCGGGGCGTGGCTCGCTTCATCCGGCCACCCCCGCACCGACCATAGCCTTACGTCTAGGACCGGACGAAGCACCTCACTATTATCCCGGTTTCCTGTACGCGGACGCCCGCCTTGCTCCCGTCTATCGATTTGTTTATATTTTTCCCGCGCAAACAAGACAAATAGATCGGACGTGGCCCTTCCGAGTGTCGTGTCGTGTCGTGTCGTCGTCGCGTCCGGTTTGTAGTATAGTATAACCGCCGAACGCCCGCCGGTTCACCGGTGCCCCATGAACTGTTTCCTAGTGGTGTAGACATTCGGTCAGTTCTTCGAGATGGCCGTTAAGTAAGGTGAGTCACAGAGTGGGTGTCTTGTCAGTTGTTTACTGTTTATGGAGATCAACCACCAGGTAGGTATTATGAACTGCCCTCGGATTTCCGTTAAATGTTTAGGCTCCAATAACTAAATAACTATCGAGATATTCCTGAATTCCTCGTAAATGTTTCATTAATTGATTGGGTTTTGCACGATATGAGTGAATCAAAAAGGATTTGTAAAATCTTGCATTACCTTCCAAAGAGCGACCCCTTTTCAGAATCTGCAAACCAGGCAGTTATAGATTTGGATGATTTCAGAGGAATAGATAGGTATACAAAAATACACATTTATAAGTCATGTCTCATTTCGCCGTCTCACGTCGATCGCCATCACACCTACAGAACATTGTCTGCCTTGGCGGTTCACCTTCAGTCCCGGGTTATAAAATATCTCCTAGTTTTAAGCTAAAAAGTATAGAATTAATTATTGAGTTTGTGCCCTGATAAGGCACTTATGAACGTTGAAAGTTACATTTTACTCTACCACCGGTTCAGAATACACTTATACATACAAGATAACTTAGTATTATAATAAAAACTAGTGTTATAAATTCACATGTTGTATATTTTTTACTTTGAAGATCAGAAATCAGATAAGATAGCCTAACAAATCGTGAATAATCTTGGCATACAGATAGCGTATGGTATGTAGAGAAACATAGATTACTACTTTTTTGAGACAGAAAAAAACTTATAAAAGAATATTTTTATATGCTACCCACCTTTAACCGACTTCAAAAAAAGGGGAGGTTAAAAAAAACTAAAAAATTAATTACTTTTTACAAAACAGTGTCTGATTAGAGTTCCTAAATAGTTACATAATGAGATATTTTACCCGGGAAATCATAAGATCTCTCGGATACCACAGGCTATAAAGCTAATAGTTAGGTCATGGAATAGAACATAGGGCGACTCTATCCAAGTCACCGTCGGTCTACCTGCAGATATGATAATCCTTGATGTCACTCGAGAATCTTTCTTTCGGGATGTTTAGGCGAAACTGCAGGAAATAAAAGCCTATTTGATTTCTTTTTTGTTCTGATTTGATTATAGTCAAAAAAATAATACGGTTTTTTCAAAGATATTAGCATAAATCGACGTTTATCAACTCGTTATACAAAGTTTTACAGTAAAGACCCATTCTAGGGACCGTTTTAAATTGCTTACTCGATTCCCGGAAGAATTTATTCTATGTAAAGACTAGATTACTATCTGTAAAGTACTCTACATTTAAGTATCAATGAAATTTCCGTCGCCGTTTCCTAGATTAATCTGAAAAAACTAAACAAACAGGACAGCTTCCCTAACAATTTTCAATCAATGCAAAATAAACGCAATTACCTAGATCCTACACTAGCTTTCCACCCTTCGGTTTCAGATCTCTTGTTTTACCCCCTTAGAAGGAACATTTTGAAAAATCCTTTCTAAGTGGATTTTACATTTCACAACGAACACACCCTTCAAATATCATGCCTCTACCAGTTGATATATGTCAGTCAGTAACTCATAAGGTACTCTGAATTACATAAAGAGAAGATAAGAATAAAAAAAAAAGCCAATCTCTGTTTTATTCAGCTCCATCATCAAACCAATTCAATGACACCATATGTGTGCGTCAAAATGGACTTACTAAGCATCACCATCAAAATTAGAGGTTCATGAATAGAAAGTTACTATTCATTATTTCGAATGTAACTTAAATTACAACGTCCTAACCAAACCTTTTTGTATCAAGATATCAGTAGCTTAAAAAGTTAAAACAGCATAATAACGTCGAATTCTTAGTAAAATTGGTAAAAACTCAACAGCAACTAGTTGGCATTGTTTCGTAAATAACAAATAGGTAAGTACATGTTATTAGTTCGCGGGTAACGATGTTACTCGTCGTAATATGGAATCCAGTTGGCACACTCCTTGGAAACAAATGGATTCAACACACTAATACGCCAAGCGATTTTTATTTCAATTTCATTCACTATATAATTATGACATCAATATGAAACTGTAAAGAATATACTTAAATATTTCTTTAATATTTATTCACCTACCTAAAAGTTACCAATCATCGGCTAAGATTTTTATTATATTTGTTTAGCCTATGCATGGAAAAATATGCTTTTTATCTCGGGAATACGGGTAATGCTGCGGGGATATCTAGTTATTATAATTTTTGATTATTACATTTTCACAATAAAAACACTACATAATGGTCTTTAAATGTGTAAATTTGAGAAATGAATTGCATCTAGAAAAATTGCTGGAGCAGCCTTTTTAGACCAGGGGGTCTAAAAAGGTCTCTCTTGGGTCGCTTGCATACAGCGGATCTCACGACTCCGCGATTATCGGGCTATTGCGTATCTTTTGGTGGTAATCGTAATGATTTCATCCAATGATGGGCTACGACAAAGACCATTTTGTGGGCGTGGTGAGCCTTCATTAAATGATTTTCAATAATGATGTTCATCACGATTAAGTTACGATTACCACCAAAGATACGCGGTAGAGCCCCGGTTGCCGACGGTCTAGTGTGAGATCTCGCTTGACGAGTTACGCTGCGTAGACGCTACTCGAAAACCTTTCTACTGTATCGGTTATGAGCTCATCGAACTATGTGGCGGTCTTTGTCTCTTCAGGATTACTCGTATAATCACGAGATATGTAGCTTATTTATTATATTTTTTTAACTTGCCGTGTTTGTATCTTTGTTTAGGTTGAATCTTGTATTTCAATTTTGACTCACTTCCCGATGTTCAATTGATCTTAAAGGTATTGTAAGTACCTAAGTAACATATAAATAAGTCCAAAAATAATAATATGGTATCATTGAGCTTATCTGATAATAACTGTTCTATATTATATAATAGATGATGAAGCTGATCAAAAAACCTTGTCCATATTATTTTAAATTTAATTATATATTTTTCTAATGTCTAGGTTTCGGGCTATCTCGTTCAATAATAGCACAGTTTTGTAGCACGACTGACTGAGAGAGCACTGACACTAGAAATACAAGTCTATCTTAGTTTGGGTGTCAGATATTCACATACATTAGGTGATTTTTTCTTTTTGCAATACATATTTATTCATTCATTCGTTATGATTATGAATAATAATCGATATTGATATATAATATAAGTTATTTGAATTAATTCAAAATTATATTAGTTGAGGGTAACATTTACACCGTCACACTAGGTCTAACATCCAAGAAACTTGGATATAAGGCTTAAGAAAAGTGCAAAGAGAGATCCTTTAATTTTATTACACTTGTTAGTCTTGGTTTTATAATACTTGTATAGATAAATAAAATTTACAGCATGAATCACTGATTGATACACAAAAGCATATTGTTAAAGGTTCATTCGCACTATAAAGTTACTCGGTAAATTGCTAAATAAAACTTGATAGATTTCTATAGGTTGTGTTGATTTTTAAACAGATAGCAATTGGAAGTATCCTTAGGCGACTATAGCTGACTGTTAGTGACATCGGTCGAACAGCGCTCTCAGCGATGTTTTTGATTCAAATCCTGTAATAAGTTTGTATTTGACAACACTTGATATACACTTATAGGTAAGTAACTCGTATATAATGTTGGTTTTACTTGATTTTAGGTCGTATCTGATTGGTTGCTTGCCTCAGGACTCCTAATAGTCGTCTAATCTTAAAAGCTACTTAATGATATTAAATTTAATAAATACTGAATATCCAGAACGGTAATACAGCCGGAAAATGTATATCAAGTGTTTTGATTACAAAATATTCCTGTTTGATTTAAAAAAAGTAATAAAGGAGGTAAAAAGACAACACATTCTGTTTCAGTCAACAAAGCTAAATATATTCCGAGTTAGTGTAGTGCAATGTATTACACATCGCGGTATTACCATAGCTGCATAAATCTGCACCGTGGACGCGAACCCTTGAAGTTGTATACCTATGTAGGTGTATGCTGAATAATATTCCCATAAATCAAGTAGGAATTAATTATTACTGTTGAATGTACCTCTGTCGTATTTGCACGGAAAAATACAGTAGGAAAGCTGCATTTTCGTTGAAGAGGAAAGTCGTCATAACTCTATTTTTATTTTTACATCATAATCTCACATACTTGATGAATTGGAGTTTAGACAAAAAAGCCGATGTATTGTTTTGCCTATGTCATTATGTAGGGTCTTCTTATTCTTTTTAGTTTTCAGTACGGCAACCAAATCATTTTTTAGGAATATTTTTTCCCTTCGCTGGGTACTATCTATACTTTTATGTATTATGACGACGTAAAGTTTATTTGCTATGCTAGTTGTTTATTTAGGTTAGGTAATTTCCAGAACTACTGATTCGATTCTGAAAATGTATACTAATATGAAGCTACCCTGAATGTTAGAGGGTACTTTTTAATCAAGAAACGTTAGTAAAACTACGGGAGACAGCTGATTAATCAATATAGATCATACTATTTCAGAAGGGAAAAAGTAAATACAACATATCATTAGCTACAAAGGTACAAATTCTTAGGAGTAAAAATATGTTCTAGTAAAAATTGTTCTCTCTAAATAATACTTTCCTGAGACAAGCGTTTTCAAACTTACCAATTGTAGTAGAGTTATGATTCTTCTGCCTAGACTACAACTTCTGCTATCAATGTCCCAAATTTTTTACCTACGTATATAGAAGAATTTAGAATGAACAGAAGCATGCTTCAACTTTTTTTTAAAAACAGAAAACATTTTATCCCGGAAATTTTCCGTATTTTTTTAATCGAAACGACTCACGTTCCAAAATCAAAATTATATTATGCAACGAACGAATGCGGCAATACAACGCTTAGCCAGATGAAAGTCGAAAGCTTGTCAAATTTAATGATCTATGAAGTAGTGATGTATCGATTTTTGGTAGCAAATATTGTGAAGGATACAATATTGTGCTGAGCGACAGTTGTCCAACGGATGAGTCTTTTTGTCGCATATAATAAGGTAATGTACAGACTTCCTGCGACTAAGTGGCGCGCGCGCCGGTACACATACACGGCAATAAAGTGCCCACATACATATACCTACACTGTATTATGTACTTGTAGTGGCAAATTTATTTTTGCATGCATGTGGACTATTTGTAATTTTTTAAACATATTGTATTTTACCGCCTTAATTATTTTACCTACTAAATATATTCGTTCAGATGTCGCGTCATTCAGATGATGTAATATAAATCTGTCAATCTATTATTTTATTAGTAGATACCTAATATAGGTACCTACCTACCAAGATGAGATTTATAAGATCTTCATGATGCATAGTTATGTTGAGGGAAAGTAGGTAGGTACGTCTTGTAGGTACAGTTGACTTTCCATTGAAAGTTGACTTTCTTCAAAAACAGTATAATCTGCTTCATTTCTGGCTCATCTCTTTTCAGGTTAATCTAAATTTCAAGATCTTTGTATTTTAGATATAAGAGATCTAAACTTTTTGTTTGGCGGGTAGGCAAATGATGAAGATCTCGTCAGGTCGTGAACGTGACAATTGGTTTTTAACAAAGTACCTACTCGTAATTATTATAAAGCTGGAATGAATTATACCTCATTTATATATGATCTATCAGTGAATATTTCCATTCTGAATTACTATTTCAACTTCTGATCTGATCAAAATTAAACAAATCCTATCTTACTAATATTATAAAATAGCTTGCGCCCCGCAGTTTCAACCACGTTCCCGAGGGATCTTATGAATTCTCGGGATTAAAGCAGTTCAGTATGTTATTTCAGTGTATGATCTCTTCAGTAGATTTTGCATGAAAAAAGTTACAAACAACTTCACATCCATCCTGACATTTTCACATTAACATTTTCTCGTTTAACATTAATAGGAGACATAGGATGTGTTAATTCTGTCGTATTATTGCGTTATTGCGTTTAGACAATCGAACTGAGTTTTGTTGTGATAAACAGGTCGCATACAAAACAATCAGTAAATTAAAACGCATTTAAAAATATAAAATTCACGCTCGTGGCCAAATCGCTTGTAAATATAAATTGGTTATACGACATATTTCCCTTGTACCGGATGCAATCAATTTGTGTGTTGCGGTGGCACACGGAGCAAGCGCGTCGGTTACATTTGACAAAAGGCCACTGTGACATGATCATCCTAGATCTATTGTTAATCGATAATTAAATAACAATAGGTAATCGACAGATATAAGCAGCATTGATATTCCGTACCATAAGACTGTGAATTTTACTTTAGCATAATGGTGAAACTAATGAGTGAGTGTTGTGAGACGAATAGTGTAACAAAATAGTATTTTTTTTAAATTGATTTAAAGCTTTTTGTGTCCATTTCGTAACTAAGTGGTATCACTGGATTGTGATACCACGTGCAATCTATCACAACGGAGAAGGTTAAGAAAGTGGTAAAGCGAGAGAAAAGAAAGAGGATTTCAGACATGAGGTATTAATATAGTTGCACATTTAATAAAATACATTATATTTGTTATAAATAAATACCCTATCTTTCGGTAATAATTATTTTCTAAATGATGAATCTTTACTTTGCATTTACAAGTCAAAAATAAGTAGGTAGTGTTATAAAAAGGACTATTTTTTATTCATCTGCAGTGGTTTATGGACTAGAAGAGTCAATATGATCAACTTATACCTACTATGGGATAAAATAAAATAATTTTAATCGAGCAAATTTGATGATTTACTTCAATCCTATACCTATAGCACTGTAGATGAAGGTGATATTCTGTATAGATATTTTAAATATCAGGAACGAAAAGCTAGCTGTGCTCCACGTTGCATTCCTCATGATAACTTACTCCAAATCTGTTTGTCCCCAGGGTAGATTTTCGCGGAGTAAAGTGTACATCGGCCATCCGAGCTGGTCTTAAAGTTGCCATGTACGAAAGCAGCTGCTCATATGCTGGAGCTCTTGAACTAAAACGAAGCGCCCTGAAAGAAGAGCCGTGGCCGGCAACAGAATGGCCTCCGTACCGCCTCCACCAATCGACCTTCGAGCAGCTAAAACAAAGTGTAGAGAAAGCCAAAGCCGCATTACAGGACAGGTCGGGTCTCTTGGGTACAGCTACAGCATTCGGTGATTTCTATGGAGGACAGCTGGGGCAGGATGCAACCGGTACAACTTTGGGATTTGGCCGAACGACGAGGACAGAAGACACTATGCTTGGCATGGACAAAAATAAAACTATTGGTAAGCGTTTTTGCTATTTTTATGTAGATTTAGATTATTGTTACTGTAGTTAGGTAGGTATAAGTACAAAACCAGCTCAGCAAGCATTGATTGTCAACGAGCTAAAAACATCGATAAACTAGGTTTCTTTATTTCTCTCAAATCTTATCAACATATCTGTGGATGTAATCATACGCTTACCAAATCTGATTTTAATGAACAGTTTGGACAGATTCATAATAATATAGGTATTTAAGAGAAATAAGATTTGCTATTTACAAAACTTTACATGTTACTACCATAATAATGCCATTTAACTTACGATAAGACTCAGCTGATAACACAAATTGCAAACCTTTGAATTTTTACCACCATTTTGCACTGTGGTATAAATATGAACATTTAAGGCCCATTGAAACTTCAGCTCATATTTTATCATAATAGCACCAAAAGCATCCATAACGAATATCGATTACCTCACGTGAAAACCTTTTCATTTCGAAATCTCATCTTTTACAATACTCACATAAAGTAGTATTTTCAACACCGATCGATGTCACAAAGTAGAACCCTTTCAGTTGAGCATTTCGACATAACGGCGTAGGTATAGAGATAGAAGGCAAGGTAGGGAGGTAGCATCTTCCACAGATAACAATCGCTTCTAAGGGAGAAACGGGGCGTACGGAATATTTTACCCCGTGGTCGTCATGGCAACGCTCCCGCCCACACTCCGCCCCTACAAGATAATCGCGGCCTTACAGCCTTAATAAATACTAGTTGTGAAAATAAAATTTTATTCTCTACGTTCAGTTCATTATTTCTAAAGTTAGCCGGGGGTGAGCGCAGTCGTTTTCCCCGGGATTTTAACGAGGGTCGACAGTTAGGGAAATTTTTCTCAGTTGGAAATTCTTTTTAGTCGAGCTGCATTTATAAAATATATTGCGCAGCGTGGAAACAAACGAATTTTGGCTTTTTATGCCATAAATTAACAGTGACAGCTATATTAAGTATGACGTACAACGAACTACTAGTACTATAACGAAAATATTCATTAGATTAAGAACTCGCATACACCTAATGAAAGGCACGGAAATATTATTTCCAATTTTCTCAATTATTTTTTTGTTTTATTTAGAAGAAAAAATACATGAAAAACTTACAGAGAGGGTGTAGCATATATATGTATAGTTATATATTCTGTGTATGTTTGTTTGGATGTAGTAGATGATGATGATGTAATCTTCGGAGTTACTTATCAGTTTCTATTAATTGATTAAACTAGACGTCATCAACAATAATGTAAATTGCGTAACTATACAGGGTGGAAATTTGAGACGGGTCAGTAAGGGCAGCTACCTTAAGGGTTGAAGCCACGCGAATATGGTCTTAAGACGATCTTTTATTTTTTGAGTTATTGCTATCGGCATTTAAGGATTTTGAAAAAAATGTACAGTCAGCGAGAAATCGACGATTAGTTAAAATATTTAAACAAAAAACATATTTGTTTACATAAAGTGTTGATACTTTATTTTGTTTACATATGACTATGTCACCACAGTATGATAAATTAATTTCCTAACAAAATGTATGGGAATAGTTTTATCGATTTGTGACATTTTTGATACCCTAACCTAAGTTGGCCCCATAGAACCTTTTGATCCTTGTCGGAGACAGGATTGATTAAGCTAATCAAAATTATTTTGAAAAATCGCCGATTTGTCGCTGACTGTAAATTTTTTTCAAAATCTGTAAAAGCTGAAATCAATAACTCAAAAAATAAGGGATGGTCTCTTAAGACCATATTCGCTTGGCTTCAACCTATAAGGTAGCTGCCCTTACTGACCCGTCTCAAATTTCCACTCTGTATAGCCTGACCATGGTGTACCCGAGCATTATTATGACTTTTCATTGTGATTGGGTTTTTCTGTACTTGTGGCAAAATTTATATAGTTTCAGAAATATTATTGAGCATTGAAGCTTGTTCTACGAGTACTTACCGCTACAAATTTTATGCATTCCGCAGAACATATCCCATCACCCAACTATTACATAGCTTGCATTTCCACTCTTTGTACATTTTTCGTCGTTTCTCTGGTTTTTAACTTACGCAGATACGTCAATTTGGCCCAAATAAAGCAGTAAACAAAACATTCTTCCTTCGGTCTACAGACCAATAAACATACTCTAACCAAAGAATAGGTACGTAAACTATCGATGTGTAGGGTTAATCACTTACATTAATGATATTACAATATTAGATTTTCAGACAGATTTTAAAGCTCGAGTAAGAATAGGTAATATGAATAAAGTAATATTTTTCTTCTTCAATAATGAACCCCCATTAACGTTTTACCTGATTAACAAAACACTGCTGATTTGAAACTATGATTGACAGTATTTTTGTATCAAGGTTTCACTTATTAAATTATTGTATACTAGGTGTCTTCCGAGGTTTCACTCGCGTCCTAGCCTTATTAGTGAAATATTTTTTTTAATCTGACTGGTACATCCAGAGATCAGTGCATTCAAACAAACAAAATCTTTAGGTTTTATTAGTAGGATAGATTATTAACATTAACCAAACATTATGTTAAAAAAAATATCTAGAAAACAAGTCACACTTCTCTATTTATTAGAGAGAGAGAGAGAACTCACAAGAATTTACAATACGGCCTTCTTCGTTGTGGAAAAAACTAGAACCTTATATAACTAGATATATTTCCAAATTAAATAAAATTTGAACCAGTAGTTTCAGAATTATTGCTAGTCAATGTTCCTTAATTGTGTCACTGACTGGCTCACTGACTCACCGATCATCAAAATTCTAGGGTACTCTTACACTATCCAAAACTTATCAGAGAGACATATTTTGACTAAGTTGAGATTTTTGAGATTGTGGTCACAAGCCTAGAGTTCGTGAAGTTAGGGCTCGAAGAGTTAAGGCGTGTAGAGTAGAAGCTTAGCTCTACATGAAATGTGATAACATTTTGACAATTCGAGTCATATGGTCGAGATAATTGGCAACATTTTATATGTAATTTTTTTTTATGTGACTTACAGTGAAACCTAAAATTAACTGCCGCGCCGAGAGCGTAATGTGATAAACATTTGATTAATTTAGATTAATTTATTAGAATTACAAAATAGAAACCACTATTATAACAAACATAGAATTTATTAACCAGTTTAAAAGGTTCAGAGTTCACAAATATTATTTAAAAGAACAACCCTTCCTCCTCTCCATAAGCATATTTTAATTTGAATGTGTAGTACCTACCTACCTAGTCTTTGTTTCAATTTCTCTACGTTCAAAGTTCGAAAACGACAAAAGAGTTGGACAACAAAAGACCGTCTCTAGGAGAAGACAATAACTTTTTGTCATTAAAAAAGCCGTCGACAATTTCATAAAAATGTAACAAAAAATATTTAAAAAGCGTTCATTGTATTTTCGGTAGAGGTGCAACGACTCCTCGAGCAAAGATCGACCTTTTTGTTCTTTTTGATAAATTAAAAAATGTCGCAATTTCTCTTATTATGACTCTTTTGTTTAGATATCGAACTCAAACTAAAAATGAATTTGGTTCAGTTTCGTTAAAAGTATTTTCGATTATAAGTATACGTACTTTTAAATTTACTACAGGAATAATAATCAGAATATATCCCATATGCGATAAAAAAAAATCATGCATTCAATAACAAAATATATAAAAATACCGCAAAAAAGATGTCAAAGTCAAAGTAAAAAAAAAGTGAAATTAAAATCGGCCAAGAAATACGGATTGTATATTTCTAATTAGAAAGCGATTAGATAGAGAATAGAGAATCTGACATGGTATGTGACGTCATATAACACTACGTAAGATATTAAAGTAAAAAAAAAACAAGCATATTCCCTATGAAATAAATTAAATAAAGTAAAATGACATCGTCTTCCCATATATGATAATAATATGTCCTTATGTCCTTATTCATTTTTTTTCTTTTAAACCGACTTCAAAAAAGGAGTAGGTTAACGATTTGTCGGAATCTTTTTTTAATGTATTTTCCCTATTACTCGAAGACGCTGACTTCAAAACAGTATGAATAGCGTTCCTACGTAGATATTTTTAGTGCCTTTGAAGGCGGTTGTATTTTTTAACATGTTTTTGATAACGTCACCATTTTATCTGGTAGTAGTTATTCATATTATTTCGTTTCCTGTGTGATTCATATCTTGTGTCAGTTCAGCACTGCAATCTTAGTAGTACATGTTTGTCTCATAGAAGAATATGTTCCAAGCAGTAAAAATTTTATTAATTATTTCAAGATAAGTACTTATATATATTTTTTAAACTACCTACCTTCTACCTACCGCTACCTCCTAGATCCACAGAGAGGGTAACTAGCCTTCGCATCAACGACATATTCTACCTACTTAGGTTTAAATTTCAAAATCGTTTTGATACAACTCTATGTGATCAATGTTATGAAGCAAGCAAAGACAAAGTTTCCAAAATTGATAAACATAACAACAGTTTAATAGATATACTATGTTTGATAAATAGACTAATCGAACCAACAATACAAAACAAAGAATGGGAGTAGGTAATTTACATAATATTATAATAAATGCAAAAATTCACAGGAACAGGAGAGGGTGAACCTCGTGATCTTTGTCATTAAGAGCTATTACTACCTATTTCGATTTATAAGACCCATTGAAATGACTCAACTTTAGGGTTGGCTCATGAAAAAGATTCAAATGCATTAAAATTATATAAAAATAACTACACTTTTCCAAAAATATTTTTAAACAAGAAGGCAATATTATATACTTTATTTCCATTTTACAGCTTAGTACTTAGATGAAATACTGTAACATGTTTCTTTTTTAATTATTTAGACAGCCCTGTATTACATGTAAAGAGTTGTTAACTCGAAAATGATTATAAAACACCCCTTAACTGTTGTTATGAGTGTTTTACATGACTATCTCGATCAAAAATCTATGCAGTATACGCTACAATTGTCATCAATTATGATGCCACACTTTAGATTGTATCGTGATAAAATATATATCAATAAATCATGTAGCAAGCGGCCCGATACGCGCTTATTGATTTTCTTTTAATGTTTATTACACAGAAAGGGTAGGGGGTGTTGTTTTTACGATTTATATTCATTAGACAAGCCAACAGGGCGCGTCCTTTGTATGTATTACAAGTAAGGTGAAACAGGGCCAAGTTTAAGTTACTGATATGTAATTTATAATTTGATGTTGGAAAGTTAATAATAGACAGTAATCGCAAAGTTCATTCATTCATCTTTTTTTTACTATGAATAGGCCTGTGTTTAACTACTATCTCATTATGGTCAGCGATGATGTGGCTGAGGAACTGGCTCAAAAGTGCAGCTGTCGGAACGACTTTTTCTGAATATTTCTTGCCTGATTTCAATATTTTCAATAGAGATAGTGTAAAAGAAGCACATAAATATAAATAGTGAAATAATATACAACAAAAACCTGTGCTTTCGGTGACTTATCCATAGTGCCGCCTCATAGTCCACGACAATTACCTATAATTCTAAAATTCATTGCAGACATTCGGCTTTCACGCACATTGCCTACTTATATACCTATTAGATATATAAAAAGTAAATTTGTTCAAAAGTTACATTAATAAATTAACCTTAACTTCATTACATCATTATCGATTATTCCTACAATATTTTATGCGGCTAACAAAAAACCCTAAAATTTTAAACTCAAACAACACTTAACTCAGACACCGCTAAGCCAATAAGCCAACACCCAAACCATTCTCACAATCCCATGGGTCCCATGGCAAACAAACAATTAACAGACAATCATCAGCCACTCAAGTGAACATAATAATAAATCTGTGATAATAGTAAGCATTACGTCGAGTGACATCATTTTTAGTTCCCCAGTATTGACAATAGATGGCGTGCCGCCGAGCGCGCGCCCGCGCATGTCGTAAACAGTGTGGGGTCACGATTATAGCGATTGAAAGCACCATTAAGCTATCGATAATTATAGTTTGGTAAGTGTCTGGTTTTCAAGCTCCAAGTCCATTGGTTTAGAAACGTTACTGCTATAAATCCATACCTACACTAACATCTATAATCTACTCACCTATATAAATAAATAATTATTATTCTGGGTCATTTTTACACACGGATAACAGATCCCAAACTTTACAGAGCTTGTACTATGGAAACCAGACAACCGATATACTATTTTTTTGCCGTGTCTTCGTCAATCAATGATTATGATTAATAACTAGATACCTACAATTCAAGGGTAGGTATTTCATATTGGTAAAACATAGTGTAGACGTACAGGAATGTACGTACAAGGTACGTACGTACGTTACTAAGATAGTATGTATCAACAATAACATTAGTACCTAGTAGATATTAGTAAAGACAAATTAAAGATAAATCATTTATTACGATAAATTATTTCACTATTTCGCTTATTTCATAGCTCCAAGTTATTGTCGAAACATTTCATGGGAACCGTGATCTTAACAATATAAAGTAAATTGCGCGAGAGACACCCGTAATGACGACCAGCACCCCTCTTTTTAGATTTATGCGTTCGCCATGACCACCCAAAACTACCCCAACATATTTATTTCCTACAAATAAATGGCTGAAAACATATTGTTTTGTGATTTGATACATTAATTTTTTATGCGTGGGAGACATCAGACATCCAACATTATCCAATTACTGTATGTATTATTTTGTCGTAAACAATGCAAAAAGTTACAATATGACTAGTATAAAATATATTTAATGTAGTATGTTTGTTATTAAATTGATCTATAACTATTAGGTACTCAAACACGAGGAGTTCGGTGACATACACACACACGTACAAAATCCTATATCCATCCAAATTAGGGGTACAATTTTGAAAAACGCCCATATATTATGTGTAGGTACTAGCTATATTCATTTAGAAGCAGGTACTTATTTGAAACGTGCTTCTTACTTGAAAACTCTTCATCTCTGATTTTAGCTCCTCAGAGATTAAATTTCCAAAAATCCTTCCTAGTGTATACGTACAACATAAAACACATCAACTGCCAACATTTCACGATTGTAGGGCCTATGGCTAGGGCTACAGCATGTTTGCAGTTTAGGCTGTGTATTGATGTTCCTTTAAAAGTCACAAACTTCCCATGTAAACATTCAATTACCTTAATCACCTTATTAGGGGTAAATATATGAAAAACACTGATATTCGTGTAAATGTATTTCTAACTAGAAGCAGTATATGAAATTTCGTGCTTCGTACTATGAAAATAACTGACTTCCATAATATAACCGTTCATCCCTTATTTTTTATTCCCTCGGGAATTCAATTTTCAAAAATTCGTTCGATGTTTGCGTCTCAATAGCTATTTAAATGGTGGTTTGACCTGTGCGTTGATGAATCTGTCAGTCAGGATCATAGGGTACATGCAAAAGAATAACAGGGTTGTTCTCCGTTACTACGCTGGTCTAACTTGAGGCGCGGAATGAAAATAAGAAGCTCGTGAGACGTCTAGGAGTTACTGATAGTGAACGCTATCACAAAATATATGAATAAAAGGAAAACGAGACTGACTGGCTGATCTATCAACACACAGCTCAAACTAATAGACAAACCGGGGTGAAATTAGAGATACCTATTATGACGAAGGCATCCGATTTAGAGCTGAAATTACAATAAAAGTTATGAAGCTTATTGAGAGTATTCTAGTTCACTAGCTCAACATACTATATTTTGGCCAAAATATCACAAATTTTGGGCTTAGAGTTAGTCATTTCATGTGACCGAAATTTCTCAAGCCTATGTTAGGTAGGTATGCACTTTGCCGGTTGTGGACACGTTTTTAATTTCACAGAAATTACTGGATGTATTTGTTCATTTTAGTCTTGGTTCAATATTACAGGATCAGAAAAGTTATCGGGTGGGCTCAGCAAAGGTTACTCCACACCTACACTTTCGGACACTTTGAGAAACAGCAAAATATGTTCAGGTTAGTGCCTTTTACACTGTCTATACTTAGTCTGTGCACAAGTGCTAGTCACCGCGTGAGGTATCTGTGCAGGACAGGGGAGGGCGCGATTGACAAAACATGACAAGACATTCAACTTGAAGTTAGTCTGTCTTCCCCGTCCTGCCACTCACATACCTCAGGCGGTGAGTGGGTAGCACTTGCGTACAGACTATAGTAAATGCATTTTTTATTTTATATTTTTATTCTATATTATTCTCTACTAGATGAAAACTTGGCTTCGCTCGGGTGAAATATGACTCTTAATACACATGTAGGTACAAAATGTTGACAAATATTTCTGTAGTTATCGGTTCTCAAGGCATATTAAAGGCAAAGCAAGGCATAGATATGTATAATATCGTTCATTGTGTTTAATAAATACTATTTACCGTACATAAAAAGTACTCTGTGATCAAAATTTTCAGAATTCAGAAAAGAAAAATTTAAAAAAAAAAAAATTTTTGAGACAACTTGAGAAGCCTACCTACGTACTATACACGTAATCATTTCGTTTCACTTCACTGGTGCATGGTGCACGAAAATAAAATGAAAATTTCGTTTTCATTTTCGCAAGTTCCCACCAAAAAGTCCAAAATGTACATTAAAATTTGATTACGAAAAGATGGCCAGTATTATTTTTAAATGTCATGCGGTGTCAGTGACGTTTCTCTAGAATGGTCAATATGGAGACTGTAATTTGTCTGTCAGCAGTCAGCACCATTAGAATTTAACAAAATACTCGACAATCTGAATTTTGCGGATATATGTTGTCGACTCGAAATCTTTATTTTTTTATGTTTTATTAATCAGGTAAGGTTTCGATCGAATCTACCGTACCCCTTCACAAGATTATTAATATAGATATTATATTTTATACAAAAAAAATACGAGATATGTTTCATAGGGAAATTACAATGGCCACATTTATTTTTTCTAGATTAATACCTCTACCTTAGGCTCTTTTTAATTATTGCGAGTGTTGCTAGTTTTGTAATTCTGATACACTTTTAAACGATCTCATAGTAAGGATCTGATTTATCATGTAATAGCTAATGTATTCTCGTACGAGTTGCAATAAATTATGTGTATTCATTTTCTATGTTAATAAGCGGATCCCTCTCGCTCCGTTATCTCGCCTCGATGACGTCACAGTGGTTGATTAATGATGTCACGCATCACCACTGCGTAATGCCAATGCTTTGCTACTTTCTCAATATATTTTTTAGAAAATATAATAATATTGTTCAGAGTAAGGTATTTCTAGTAAAGTCTCGTCAATAATAAAATCGAGTCAATTTATGATAGACATGGACAAGTCATATTTATTTTGTCTGATTTCTAAACTGACAAAATTTATTATTAATAGTTTAAATAGTAAACATTTAGAACAAGCTTACACTAACCTAACATGTTATTGTGAAATATCTAATACAAAAAGAAATATAAAAAAGTAAAAGAAATTCCACCCCTAAACGCGCCGATGACAGAGTTAAGTGGGGTTGCCCAGCCGTGATTTCAAAGCGGAGACCACCGCATCGGGCCATCCTGGTGCAATTAAAAGTTACCTCCGAACCCTCAAAGGAATCTCCATTACGGTTGACGTCACAGTTAAATAGTTATTGTGATCATGTCAGCTTTAGAGAGATTTTCTCGACGATTGGTAAAGACGCATTTATTTCCGGTAAACTTAAAAGGAATGTTGAAATTTAAAGTCCTGCTTGATATAATGGACTATAATGAAGTAGATGCATTGTGTCTTCAGGAAGCAGTCTTGAATTATATATTGTATGAATACTGATATATATTGAAACTGCGTAGATAAAAAATATAGGTACCTACCTACTACCTATTTATTATTTATTAATATTTGTATTGTTTTTATTAATATTGTTTGTGCATAAGAATATTTTTAATTTGTCACTGCTAGTTAAAATTGTAATTTTAGTACTACTAATATAAAAGTTTGTGAGGATGTATGGATGTTTGTTACTCTTTCACGTAAATACTATTGAACGGATTAATGAATCTTGGCACATAGATAGATGATACACTGTAATAATATGTAGGCTAATTTTGCATGCCGGGAAAACATAAGATCCCTCGGGAACGCGAGAGAAATTGCGGGGCGAAAGCTAGTGTAGTTATAAAATGAGAATGCTTTTTCAACTTGTGATCTTCTAGGACAACATTGAAATTACATACCTAGTGTAATTGTCAATTTTATTTGATTTCAAATTGGACCGTAGTTTTTTTAGGTCCAATTTTTAGCTAGATCTAGAATAAGTTATTCCTCTGATACGTCGATACAAAAACTTAAACAAAACATTTGAAACATACCTACATACTATTTTGTAACATTGTCAAAACCATTCTATTGGATCAGTATATTAATGAAAATACCAACAGTAGTTTTTGAGATTATCCTAAATATACATACAAACAGAGATGGCGGCGATAATGAAAACAACATAACGTACTCAAAACGCACTGTAGTGCCGTAACTAAAACCCGCCACGCGCCGTCACATGTTATGCTGTTAATTAAGAGCCCTTGGGGTCCTTGTGACCGCTTTTTTATAATTGAATATGGTATTATAGTACTCAATATTAATAACCATTTGTTCTTATGTGTGTGTTTCAACTCAAAAAAATACTTTTCTTTTGGGAAAAAATGTCGATAGGTGATGATAATAATTTTTCGTTTAATTAGTATTGGACAAGAAAGTTCAAGAAGTTTCCTTTTTACGAATGAATTGAAGAAACCTAAAACGTATGGTTAAGAATAAAAAAATATATATTTAAAGGTAGGTATAATATTTGTATGATATTTGGTATAATATTTCAGAAAAGATTTTAAATTATTAATAGGTAGTTTTTATATTTTTTTATTTGTATGATGTTGTATTATACAATCGATAATAAAGATACTTGTCGGGATAAATTCGAGTAGGAATCATAGTAAGAGCTCAATCGACCCCATCAAGCGTATCGAATTACGACGCGTGCGACTCTTCCCTGCAAATGGTTTGAATTTTGCGGTGACATGCGTGCAACGCTGATTTTTTCTCATGATATAATGATAGACAGTGCAGCGATATTTTAGGGTTGACTTAATGCCGTAATTGTTACATGCACAAGCGTATGTAAATAAATACCATATGTCATTATCAAGATACCAATCTTTATATTACCAATAGTTTTTCACCACTTTTTACATCTTGAGGTAACATTTTTTTACTGAATAAAATTAATATATATTTTCTTTGAAAGAATAAAATGTCTGTAACATTATGATTCAGTTTGATATTAATAGTAAATAATATTTTAGGTAGTTTTGGAAATAAGCTCCATAAATACAAATTAGCGCATAAACACTACATAAACTATTTCTTAATTTCCCTCAACTCTGCTAACATGAAAATATATGTTCCAACTTTCAAGCACACTTGTGTAAAAAAAAGTTGCAAAGAGTTGCAAGAACTGTCATGTGTATAAATAAAGCCACAACATTTCAACTCTTTTCAAAAAATGTTCATCAAAATATTTCCGATAAAAATGTGAATACGAAGCCTATATATCAATGAAGACATGTAAAATACAAGCGGTAGCGATGTAGGTAGCGGGTACTTTTCTAAAACTGTGTGACTTTTAACTATACCTACTAATGATAAAGCTGAAGAGTTTGTTTGTTTGAACGCACTATCTAATCTCTGGATCTACAAGTCGGATTGGAAAAATCTTTCTCTATCCCGGGAACGCGAGTGAAATCGCGGGGTACAGCTAGTGTAAAATAAAAGAAATTAAGCAGGTAAGGGTTTGTTTTATAGGGGAATTCTTTGGACAACATTGTCACGAAATATTGTTGTCTAAGATAGTCATTTCATAATTGGATTTAATTATATTATATAAATAAAAGACGAGCAAGCCATGAGTAATAACTTTTTATTTCGTCTCGCAAACACAGCAACCTTCCCGTGACTTGAGCCAAAAACAAATCAGTTCTCTCTATAAAGCCACTCGATTAGACAGTCAATCATTATGCCATTACTATCCGGCTAGTCCCCACGGTACTGCTAACTAACTGGGTGGCACCGCACGCCGCCGCCAGTACCGTTACTAATACGTCACGGATTACCAGAACTGCTTTCTGTGTGGACAATAAAGTTGGCTCATGAGAAACATTTAAGTTGCATTAATTATCTCGTTTATTCAGTCTTTTTTAGATTAACTACGCAGCACGATATAAATAAAATAATTTTCAAAATAAATATTTTAGTTTTTCCAATTTGCAGACACTCTATGCAATTTCCCATGAGTATAAAAATACTTTTCTTTTTGTATATATTTGTTACTCAATGATGTAATTGTGGCATATAAATATATCATATCGTAGTAATATGTAACTTTATCCCAGAAAATTTTATATTCATAATAATTTTATCATAGTGAAACTACGGGGTGTAAAAATCACAAATATTAGTTATTTATAAGTATAAAAAAATATGTATATTATTTTTTACTTTACTGCTAAAAACATCATGCAATCATCTAGCTATCCCTAACTATATAATCGCTGCTATCTATTCAAGTTAAATCAAATGCATAATGTGTAAAACAATATCAATAGAAACATTAAGATTACATAACTATTTATGAGCGAGGATCCCTCTAACTAATCCAACCCTCTGCAAACTTTATTACCCAGTTCAGAGTTAACAAAATAAATGGCTTAAATTTCTACACCCGTAATGAATACACGCGAGTGTAACAAAATAAATCATTGTTACGTTTTATTTTGAACGATTTTGTCTACCCATTAACATAAGCGAAGCGATTCAAATTCTGTGGACAGTTTCATTCTTTCTATGATATTTGACCATCCTTAAAACCTTGGTTATTGCAGCAAATAAAAAAGACGACACATATTTTATTAAACCAAAGCGAAAACGTTCTTGAAATAGCTTTAACTATTTAACGATTTATTTGTCTCACCCCGTTACCCGCTACCGCTTATAGCATGAGCCACATAGCGACAACCGACCGGCACGCGTCACACACCGGATGTACACGACGAGCGAGACGGGAACGCGTGCGCCGACGACGATTCAAATGTTCAATGAAACGTACGGAGGCGCACTTAAAACATTTTTATTGTAACCAGCAAGGGGATGAGTGGTCATTATTGTCCTTTCATACTTTATTTAACTAGGACAGTGTGGGGAAAACTTAAACCAAAAAAGGAGTTATAGGCAAACTTACTGTGGGGGGCTTTGCACTTTTTTCCCAAAAGCAATACCAAACCTCAAAAATTCTAAATAAATAAATTTAAATAATCAGAGCCTTTAATTTCAAATACATTGCTTGTCTACTATGTAGGTAGATAAGGTAGTCAGCCGGTGTACCGGGTCATTCACTCACATAGACTACTCATGTGCTCACAATGTACGCTGCTCGGTAATTCACACTGCGCAAAGTAGGTAATACACTATTATTCTGTGGTAATATGTATGAAATTAATAAGTACATGTACGTTCGAAGAACGTTAGAAGGTTCATTATTTTTTACTGCTGATAATGACTCTATGAAATGACTGGTAAGCAACTGACAAGAGACTGGCATGGGATGTCAAACTGTGACAGATTTTCATGACAGAAGTTTCATGAGTAGTTTGTTAAAATGTTGTCATAATTACGAAATAGGATACATTTATTTTTATTATTATACAACAATATATAAATGATTTTTAAAATTACAATAGTAAGTTAATACGTAATCCAATATGTCTAATAAAGCCTACTATGAGTGTTGGCTCAAAATAAAAGAACAATTATCAACTGCACTTGCTGAAGATGAACGCGTTCAAGCATTTGCTACAGGGTTTATTGGAATCAAACCTCAAGCTACGGCTGTAGAGATAGTTGCTCGAGTTTACTGCAAATACTGCGAACTTTACAACAAACTATGTGACTGCTATGATCAAATGGAACAGGTACAAAGACGAATATATATAAAAAAAATTATAGATGCTATAACGTGCCGATTATTAGAACTAAAATCGATTCTCGAAGAAGTTGAAGTATTTGAATTTACTTATCCGGATAATGCATTACAGCAAATGCTTATGACCCCACAAAATATACAAATACTTTGCCCTTTTTTTTACCCATTTGAAATAAGACAACAAGAAATGCAATACATAATTGATCAAATATTTGCTGGAAATCGGCTTGGCGATCCAGAGCCAACACCTTCCGAATTAGAACGAATAGAGGAACAAGAAAGAATTAAAAATGAAGAAGATGAAGCCGAATTGAAAAGGAAATTAGCAATGGGTGAAGACATTTCATTATCACAGACATCTGTAGTCTTATCACCAGAAGAAAAGGAAGAAAAAAGACGCCAAGAGGAATATGAGAGACACTTGTTTAACATTCAGCGAATGGAGAGATCACGAATTGTAACTAGAAGTATAGTTCATAAAAAAAATAAAGATGCAAATTTATATTTAGAGTTAGCGGGCCTAAAAGCTCCTCAAGCAAGAGAAGATTTGAGGATTAAAGCCGCTGCATTAATTCAGCAAATATACAGAAATTATATGGAACTAAAAAGACAAACTGTTAGAAATAATAAACTTAAACAAAAACTGGACATGATTCTCCCTTCTTGGACTCCACCTTCGGCTAAAGATCAATTAGAAAGAGTCAAAGAAGAACGGCGAAAATTTAGACAAATTTATTATGAAAAATGGTTGGCAGCAAACGTCAAAGAAAAATCCCGAGTGTTGAGATTAAGAAAAGATGATATAATGGAGGATATATCGGCAGAAGTAAGACAATGGTTTCAAGAGTGGTATCAAAATGTTCGTCTTTTTGATGAATATCCTTGGCCACAAGAAGGAGGGTCTATATTAATTGTTCAAGGCGAGACATTTACTATAGAAGAATTTATTGAATGGCGTGCTGCAGAGGAAAAAAGGCTTAAAGCGGAGGCTGGCAATCCCAAATCCAAAGAACAAATCGCGGCAGAGAAAAAAGCAGCTCGAGAAGAAAAAAACCGCATACAAGCGGAAGCTCGGATCAAAGAATTGAAACGTCTATTAGATTATAAAAAATCTCGACTGAATCCCGATAACGATCCTGGTATATATATAGAAATTGGAAATAATATTGACCCTTTATTAAATGCTTGGACATTGTATGAAAATCAATGGAAATACATTGATGTCCCCGATGCACCATTAGGAGCCATTAAAGGATTCTTAAAAGAACTCATAACAGAAAATGTATATCAAGAAATTCAAATCGAATTACGTCCTATTGTAGATGAGATGATGAAACTGGAACTTATCTTACTGAAAAATTCACTAAAATTAGATTGCTTAGCCGCTGGAATTTTAAAACCACCTCAAAGTAGAAAAAGAAAGAAGCCTAAAATGCCAAAAGTTGTAAAACAAGATAAAATTTCCCCTGAAACAATGTTTCAAAAATTAGTAGATGAAGGAATAGTCAGAAAATATAATCGTAAAACTCTAGATGACTACTGGGGAGATCAGAGTTATGCGGCCGCAGATATGAGAGCTATTTTATGGACTCCGGCATTTCCTCCACCTTGTATAGGTGATGTCAAGGAGCAGGTCAGAGTTCGTTGTATTTTGACCCTTGGATCTACTTGTCCTAATGCAGTGAGATCTCAGATGCTCATAGGTCCCAAAGGATCTGGAAAAAGAACTTTAGTAAATGCTATCGCAACAGAAACTAATTCCATATTAATAGATTTATCTCCTATGAACGTCTACGACAAATTTCCAGGTCCCAAAAATTTGAAAATAATGTATAAGTTTGTGAATAGAATTAGTAGGCTAATGCAACCGACAGTCATATTAGTTGATAACGCTGAAAAAATGTTTTACAAGAAAGTACCTGCAGAAGAGAAGCTGTTTGATCCAAAGCGACTTCAAAAGGATTTTTTCAAAGAAATAGTAAAACCTCTGACTGGGAGTGATAAAATATTGGTATTAGCAACAGTGACAGAACCTTGGCTAGCAAATGGACCGGCTTTGCGTAAAGCATTTCCATCAACGATATTACTTCCTAGAACTGATTATGGAAGCATATCATTCATTTTGTCACAAATGTTGATGAAATATCATGGTGTTAATAGAGAATTTAACATGCATAGTGTGGCGCAGGTCTTGAGGGGCTATGATATAAACACCATACGTAAATGTGTAAACAGTGTACTGAATGGAGTTAGAATAGCTGAATTATACCATAAACCGTTAAATCCTGCAGAAATCATGGACGCTGTGCTCGATTCTGAAGAAGCTACATTCACGAGTGAAGAAGATTATGGTTTGTTTCAAAGTTGGTATGAATCAAATTCACCGTGGGGCTCCAAGTATTTGGATTACATGCTAATGTTGGAATCACAACTTAAATACAAATTAAAGGCGGAAAAAAAGAAGTAGTAAGAAAAAGTTCAAAGTTTATAAAAAATTACAGTATTTTATTAATTGTATTCATGATAATAATTATTATATTTTTCCTTTTCTATTCTATAAGATTTTTTAATCATTAAATTATTTCAAGCTATAAAAAACTTTTAACAAAAAATAGAACCGACTTCAAAACACTAAAAAGCATAAAATAACCAACCCAGGAACTCTAATCAACCTGACACTGTTTTTTAAATTGTTAGTGTCTTATGTTTTATGATATACGATGTTTTATGAGATAAGCTATCGTTATACGTTCCATCATCACATCAAATGATATAACTAACGGTCTAAAAGGTCCTATAATATTGAAATAATTATCCCCTAACTCCTAACCGTTAAGGAGTTGTACCTTCCATCATCAGCTCAGCAACGTAAATGATGACTACCAGACGCAAATATCTGCATAGCATTAAAGAGTATATGAAAAACATTGTAAGTTCCTATAAAATTTGAAGAGTTCCCTCGATTTCTACAGGATTCTATCACCATAGGAATCTATCTGATGACCATGGGCAACTGTAAAGTATACCTTTTCGAACAAAAAAAGAATTTTCCAAATCGGTCCAGGCGTCTTCGAGTAATCGGGTCACATACATAAAAAAAAGATCCCGACGAATTGAAAACCTCCTTCTTTTTAAAGTCGTTTGAAAATTGACATAATTATTCTGTTGTATTTATTACCTACAGTAAGTATTAGGTTGTAGACTAACCAAAACTACAAAATTGATATTATTTCAAATCAGCAATTGAATAAGTATATAACTGAGAACCTACCGATTACTTGAGTATTAAATCGCGATTTTGCTTGACCATTTTCGTGTCTTACTGTGACTTACACAGACATTAAGATTTTACGCTAAGTTTTAATAATATTTTTTCGTAATGATAGTTGTGAGGTTCCTGAAATATTACATTTACGTATAAATGTTACGCTCAAAGACCGAAATCTACGGAAATCTACCATAACTTTTCAAGACTAGTAGGATCCATATCGCAAAGCACTGTGTATCGTAATCAAATATGGTTCCATACGCGTCATGGCTTTTCTCCATTGCCACAACGCGTTGTGGTCGAATAGCATGTCAGCCACGACACGAATTTCGCTATGTGGTCTTTCTGTGATTGCCACAACGCGTCGTGAGCGTTTCCATTAGTGCCATAACACGAATTTCGCGATGTGGATGTTTTACTATGATCACTACGCGTTGTGAGCTATTTTTTCGCTCAATGAGCGTTTTCGGTATTTGAGCGTAACATAAATATATAGGGCAGACTAGTATAAAATTATCCCGTAGAGAAACCATGAAAAAATTTTAGCTATCTAGGACACATCTAGATGCCAACTATACACGGCTCTTTAGGTAGTGCTTAGGTCAAGATTTTTTTTATGTTATGAGCAAAATAAACTTTTTCCATTCTATATTTCAATTAAATATAGTAAGTATCTATCTATAGTACTATGACATAGTAGGTACCGACTGGCTTTTATTATCCTGAATAGAGTAAATAATATACTACGTACACACGGCCACAGATCAAGCTACACATTTTTGTTGCAAAATAGCGCCTATTACAACCGCATAAGGTGCCGCAGTGTGTAGCTTGATTTGTGGCCGTGTGTACAAGTAAAAGGTTTGCTTTGCACTATGATCTCGGCCTAACTAAGTAGGTACTAGAAAAATCTGTTTTCTGACGCTTTCATCCAGGAACCTAACAAACGCCGTATAGCATTGAAAATTATACACATGCTAAAATAATTTATCCACTTTCTTTCCTACTTTGGTAGACAAATAAATATACTGACATTCACTCCCCCTTTGCGACAATAACAGCACTATCGAGCCTCAAAACACATAAATCGTCGAGTACTATCGAGGGTGCAAAGATGAACTTTAAGCCTCTATGCCGTGCCATTGGTACATTTAGTTCGGCATAATTATGATAGAGGGCGCTATGTCTATAATTTCATCATTCATATCAATACGTTGTTTTGTCATATAAATTATATTATTTCTAGTGGGCCACTCTTATCACTTAGGGATATAAAAAATAGTTTACGTCCTATTCTCCTACCGAATATACACAAAACATTTAATAAAAATCGGCCAAGCAGTTTCGCAGGAGTTTGGTGACAAACACTGAGTTACGAGAATTTTTACATTAGAATAATAATTATGTCATAATCATATATAATTTATATAAAAAAAAATTATGCCAGTTGTTGAAGTGCTTTTGTTTTGGAAATCATTATGCTTACTATTGCTTACCCTTTATCCTGACGTAGATTAAAAACCATGCCTGGAACCCTAGGATAAAAAAATAATAAGTTTTTTCTATATTTCTACCCTGCAGTTTCAACCTCGATTCCCTTCAGGCCTTTGGGGGATGAATACAGAAAAAAATGGATAGCTGATAGGTACTTACTTACCGTTTTAAGGACTGGTGTGCAAAATTTGAAACTAGGCCTTTCAGTTTGAGCTGTACGTTAATGTGTCAGTCAGTGGTCATCTTAAAGATAAAGATAAAGATTTTTATTTGCAAGAATATGGTAACAATGATGTAATTTTTATAAAGGATCATATTCTGCCAGTTCTGGCATGCAAAGTTTATTTTTGCAGCTCGCAGGCATGCAATTCAAGTGGATACTTGGTAAAACAAAATAAATATACAGTATTGCAAGATAATTTATAAATTTCAACTATGTCATTAATTAATTAAATGTTAAAAAGTCTTTAACTGAATAGAAATTTTTTTCGCTTAGCCATAATTGAAGCCTGGATTTAAAGCATTTAATTGGTAAATTTAAAGGTCCATGCTGACTGCTTCGTTATCATCATCATCAGCCTTTTACAGTCCAGTGCTGGATATATGCCTTTCCCTCCCAGTATACCCCCACTCCATCCGGTTCCTTACGTACCCAAATCCTCTCCGATCACTGGGAAACGCGGTCTCCACTTTAAGGCTCGTCTGCTCCATCGACTGTTGGCTTTTTTGCAGACGTGATCGGTCCATTAGGTACCACTTCACCTTATTGTGTACAGTGCGACAAAGTTATTTTGGCCTTTCAATGGCATCGGCAGGAGGGCGCTCTTCATATTTTAATCTAATAATATGCCGAAAGTAATAAGAAGTGGAGTCAAAGAGATAGTGTTAATAACAGGCAAAAACAACACAACATACCTACAACAAAGATAAACGAACACAAAGAACTCTCAAAAAGTGACTCTTCACAAGATAGCGGCATTAGTTCCGATTTTGGTCACGTACCAAATTAGAGTGAATCTATACGTCAATGTCAAAAATTAGTAAAAACAGATGTATAAATAAGGTCAATGACCGAAGAATTATAATCGAATCAAATCAAAACTCATTTACTCAGTTTAGGCCCTAATAAGGCACTTATGAACGTCGATAGTTAGGTACAATCATTACAACCACTGGTTCGGGATACACTTGAACTGAAAGGGAAGAACGGCGTTTACCATGAATTTTCGTAGGAAAAAGTCATAAATAAGTCATATAAATCAATAAACTATAGTATGATATTATATTATAATTATTATATTAATAACCATCCACACAATTAAGAGGGAATAATTTTCAGAAATAGTTTCTTCAAAAAATAATTAAAAATGTTATCAGATAAAAGCAAATAAATGCCAGGGATATATGTTTTTGCTTAAAAACGAAACCATATCGCAATGTATTTGACAAGTAACGCCATCTATTAGTATGTAATAAAACGACAACCTGTTCGTTTTCACTTCGAAGTATGTAAAATTAGAATAAATATTCCTAGGTAAGATAATTCAACCTGAATTATGTATTTATTATGTGCCTAATATATTAATACTAGTGTCGGCCCCGCGGTTTCACCCGCGTTCCCAAGGGATCTTATGTTTTTTCCGGGATAAAAAGTATCCTTTGTGTTATTCCAGGTTATAAACTAACTGTGTTCCAAATTTCATCCAAATCCGTTCAGTAGTTTTTACGTGAAAGAGTAACAAACATCCATACATCCATACTCACAAACATTCGCATTTATAAATTAGTAGGATTAATCAGCTGAGGAATTTATTTGATTCATTTGCGTCATTTTGGAAAAAATAAGACCAATGTAAAATATTATTCTTCTCGATGAAATGAATACATCCTGACATGATACTTTATTGATTTGCGTAAAAAAAGCTTTCTCAAACAAATTATAGAGAAAATATTGTCAAAATATGCTAACACCATGAAGAAAGTTTACCAACCTCGGGTTTTTCTAGTAGGTTAATATATTTCACGTTTACCATCCAAGTAATAAAAAAATGTCCAAGTGCATATACAACCATGCATACCATAAAGTACATAGTTAGGGTTCCATAATACTTTTAATTCAGAAATGACCAGCTTGAATCAATTAGCCCGTTATACTACCTATAACGAAAAAGTCATTTTTTTTATATTTTGGTGAACTGTAGTCCGTGAACTACAATAATCTCGTTATCTGTAATACATAGTTTTACTACTATCATCTGTAAAAAAATGCGTAAACTGTGTCTATAAAACTATCCATATTATGTGTACCAAACTTGAGCGATATAAGCCTTATAGTTTACGACTATGCCTTATAAGTGAGTTTTCTGTTATCTCCAAACTAAACTAATTACGCATATCAATATACAGCATACTCATAGCCGAAGCAATTCGTCAGTCATCTCTGCCGGGGCCCAATAACGCAAACCAAAAGTGGGTCGAAGCTGCGGCTGTACCTCCTTACCGAACAATGGTCGATCGTATACTGAGGCGGCATCACTGGCTTCACCTCTCCGGAAGCCGATGTCTCCGCTCCCCGCCGCCATTTCCGTCGGCAGGGTGTGGGTTGAAGAGAAGGGAGGCAGTTCCGCCAGCCCGGCCGCGACTACAATGGGTCCTTTTAAGTATATCTTCCTACCGCTAATCTGGGCCCTGATAATATGATTAGCACTCTGCCTTTTGTGCGCTCTTCATACTCATATGTAAATGGAGATGCCGCGTTGCTATGATGGTTTTTCATAGGGTGCTTCGAGTATTATAGTCGAATAAAATTTGTATTACGACACAAATTATGTAAAACATTGTCTCAATTTTTATATTATTACAAATTTTAATTAATAAAACATTAGGTAAACTATAAAAAACAAATGATTATGTAAGTGAATAAAAGAGAATTCAGTTTGTTTGCTGCTTTACTCTTTTGACAATAGCATCACTATGCCACCTTGTCACTTTCACTGTAGCCCCAGGTTTGGGATCCCATCTATATGTACTTATTAATATTATAAGGGGGTAAAGTTTGTTGTATCAGTATTTTTATTAACTAGCGACCAGCTCTGGCTTCTCACGGTGAGAAATCCCAGGCTCGTCAAGTTTAATCTTCAACAATCATCGTCATATTACCAATGTTTACAAAACCTTAATGAATTATACTCGTAAACCTTCCTCGTAAATTACTCCGTCAATTGATAAAAATCATTTGAAAATTCGTTCAGTAGTTTTCAAGTTCAGACAGACAGATGGAAGTGGCAGGGGGACTTTGTTATATATTATGTATTGTATGATGTGATATTTTTTTACTTATTATAATGCGAACCTGTCATTAGAAAATAGATAAAAACTACAAAATATATTAGTCCATTCTCATAATTATAATAATCTCCAATAAAATGAAAGTTTTAATAAAAATAAACCAACGATATACAATAACTATAGATATAATTTACGTCAAAGCGTCCTTTGATAAAGTTAATTCTACCCTCTAGCACAGTGGAACCAACTAGTGGGAATTCAAACTCAAGGCGGCATCAGTTCCGAGAAAACCAATTAAAGTATGTCCTGTGAAAAGTTTGAAAGGGAGTTACCGCTTTTGTTGGAAGGCTTGCTACGCTATGGTCCGTTCATTTTAGGCTTGTATTTATAAACCCTAATAATTTAATTTTAATACTCTTTTACAAGGTTGAAGTTAATAAAATTGTTTTAATTTTGTCGTTAGGAAGAAATCAATATTATTATGAGACAGCTTTCGAAACGTCGAGGTAAGTTCTTTTTTGGCGAGAATTTAAAAATAAGAGTGCATCTACAGTGGTTATATAGAATCCAATACTATAGCTGTACTGTTACAGTGTTGCTACGAAGCTATTACAGTACGATTACTTTATTGAATTAACGGTGGGCCAGACAGCGGTGCGCAAGGCTATAAAATATATTTTTTTTAAAGTCAAAGTGAACCTGCAGTAGTTATTTATGTAGTACATGAGGCTATAGATAATATCAATACTACGATTTGTCTACGAAGCGACTACAGTGTGACTACGGTGAGGTTATAGTGGGTTTACGGGACGTGAGACTATAATTAGACAATTTTACAGCTACGGTAATACAAGAGTAACCTCCACTGGATATATAGTACTTGAAACTATAGATTATAATAAACGGTACTGCCACCGCGTGCCTACGAAGCGGCTACATTATTACTACGGCTTGGTTACAATGGCTTTACGGGGCGTAAAACTATTTGAAAGCAATATTACAGCTACTGTAGGACCATGGTAAGGTAAGAATAACTTCCTCTGGATTAAAACTATAGATAACTAGATATATAGTACTTGAAACTACCTATATAGATTATAATTTACGGTACTGCTACCGTGTGCCTACGAAGCGGCTACAGAGTGTGGTTACAATAGCTTTACGGGGCGTATACTATAAGATAGCAATATTACAGCAACTGTAGGAATAGTCCTACCTTACCATAGGGTAAGGTAAGAATAACCTCCACTGGATTAAAACTATAGTTAATATACGGTACTGCTACGGCATGCCTACGAAGCGGCTACAGAGTGACTACGGTGATGTTACAGTGGGTTTACTGTGCGTGAGGCTATGCTGCAGTAGTGCTATAGTCAAATAAGAGTGAATCTATAGTGGTTATGGGTATATAGTGATTGAGGCTAAAGATATTATACGATACTACGGTATGCCTACGAAGCGGCTACAGAGTGCCTACGGTGATGTAACAGTGATTCTACGGTGCGTGAGGCTGTTGCAGTAGTGTACAGTAAAATAAGAGTGAATCTATAGTGGTTATGGGTGTATAGTGATTGAGGCTAAAGATATTATACGATACTACGGTATGCCTACGAAGCGGCTACAGAGTGCCTACGGTGACGTAACAGTGATTCTACGGTGCGTGAGGCTGTTGCAGTAGTGTACAGTAAAATAAGAGTGAATCTATAGTGGTTATCGGTATATAGTGATTGAGGCTAAAAATATTATACGATACTACGGTATGCCTACGAAGCGGCTACAGAGTGCCTACGGTGATGTAACAGTGATTCTACGGTGTGTGAGGCTGTTGCAGTAGTGTACAATAAAATAAGAGTGAATCTATAGTGGTTATATATCGGTATATAATGATTGAGGCTAAAGATATTATACGATACTACGGTATGCCTACGAAGCGGCTACAGAGTGCCTACGGTGATGTAACAGTGATTCTACGGTGCGTGAGGCTGTTGCAGTAGTGTACAGTAAAATAAGAGTGAATCTATACCAATCACCTGATTGAGGCTAAAGATAATACGGCACGGTCACGGCACGGCTGGAAACGTAGCGTAGTATTAAATACAGGGAAATAAATATTTAAGTCATTATTTAATTTTATTAAGTATATTCTCAGAACATTTTTATTCAGAAATATTGTTCTCACAGCTTATTTGTATCAATTGCCAACTGAGAGAAGCAATCGTTTAATTAGCAATAAACATCGGTTATCAAATTAAATCGGTAATCCAACTAATTTAGAGGTTGAACCCCCAACTGACGCTACCCCCACTTTTGCACCCCTTACCCCCAACACGCCCCCATTGAACACCCACCCTTAACTCTAAGCTCATTTCCTGTGCGCCGCCTGGTTGTGTTAATTTTAAATTAAGTAGGTATCTACAGATAAAACAACAGCCTGCCGAATAGGATGTACTAAACAAACATCATTTTATATTATGTTTATATGCTACATAATATACAATGCAATATGTGATTGAATATCATTTATTAGTTACTCATACATTTCTTACATGTTATAAGTGAAGATTTGTAAATGGCATACTGTTCACTCTTAAGTATTTTACCATCTGTTTTTTCGCTGTAAATCTTCTTAAAAAGAAATTAAAAAAAAATGCCTATTATGAACGCATAATCTACACTCATATTGTAATATTTTAATTACGAATTCAAAAACAATATGCACGCGCGTGTTTAATTACAGTTTATTATAGTACAGAATCCATAACAAAATCATGGTTTAAAATAACTTTTATCTATTAAAAAATACTTCGGTCCAAAGAAGTACAAATTCATTTGATGCAGATGTTTTTGAATCAATTTTCGATGCAGATTTAATTGTGGTCGCTCTAGGGCGCATGCGCGGTGATAGAGCGCCATAGTTATTGTATTTGTTTACTTTCCATTATATTTGGATAGGTAAGTACATGATTTATTCTGGCCAAAAATGTGTGAAATAGCACTGATATTTTGTGAAATAAACTGCATCTGATATTCTGGAGGCTGTAATGATGAATAGATCGATAACCCTAAATCAAGAAAACGTTACGACAAATGTTATCAATAATCATCAGTGTGATTTATCAATCACCTATTAAACTCACATTCGTGTTTTAATTATCCCTATTATACAACAGTTTCGTAAACTACGATTAATTTGTGTATAAATTATTATTTAGAAATAAAACTTAGTAGAAATTATTATTGACATTTTAAAGAACTACATATATCGATAAAAACCAAATATTATTTATATATGTAATTCCAATATAACTAGTAACATACTTACTACTAATAGGATATTAACCGATTTACATCTAAATTAAATACCTACAAGAATAAACACCAAACAATATGTTACATAAAACCATAAAGAATATTTTAATTAAAACATAACGAATATAAGCTCAGTAGAGCTGTCGTCGCATATATTAAATTCATAATTTGAAATTGTACATCTATATTTTGACATAGCTATCTGAGTATTGTAATAAAGGCGTATAATACTGGAGTTTTAACCCTAACAATATTAAACTGTTTAATGATGTTTATTGTTTTACATATTTTAAGCCTTACGACAGTTCATATCCTACCCTACTAATACTGTATTATGCAAAAGTATGTGAAGATGTATGGATATTTTTTATTTATAAAAATTTTATGTAGTATTTAGTAAGTATTATTATTATTATTTTTTATTTATTTAGAATATTTCTTGTAAATAATTAGATTTAGGTTCCTTTTGTTGTAAATATTATATCGAAAATTTTGTTACTCTTTCACGTAAAAATTACTAAACTGATTTGGATGAAACTTTGCATCTAGATAGATCTTACCTTGGGATAACATATAGGCTACTTTGTATACCTCGGGAACGCAGGTGAAACCGTGGGGGACAGCTAGTCTATAATAAAGTTGTTGGTCTACAGAAATATATCTCGCAACACTGATCTCCCAGCTGAGAGCCCTCTGCGCTCGCCGATTTCTTTTAAGGTTGCTGCTGCCATCAGAGGCTGCCAACTTTAGTTCTTTAAAAAAACCCAGGTCTACTGAGCCTTACCGAATAAGAAACATAAATATTATATCCATCCAACTACAAACTAGGCACCACACATTCAGGTTTTTAAACCGGTTTGAAATAAGCCACTACTATCGAAGTTATAGACATACAAATTCTAAACGGTTTATTCGTAAGTTCTCTTACTGGTGCAATACTAAATAATTAAAAAACAAAAGACTAGATAAATAAATATTTTTTAACTGAAGGGTTTTCCATTTAGGACAGGTCGATGTTTAAATGAAATAAAACAAACTGTGTGTGAGGTATTAACGAAATTTTATATTTATTTGAAAGGCCGAAGTAGGTATGCCATTATTTTTAGAATATGACATGGTTCAATATCCGCCGTAGCTTCACACGGTGACTCTGATCCGAGAGGTACAATTTTCACCCATAAAAAGTCTAGTCAATTCAAGTCACCTCTCCGAGAGATTACCATACCCCCAAATGGTTCATGCAGAATATCCATCGTGTCATCATCCTGCTGGAACCACATATCACCCAAGTCCATAGCGTTCAATAGGGGCAAAAAAATATGGTTATCATTGATTTGTAGCGCTCACCGTTAACGTTGATGGCCTCAAAAACGTCGTTTTGAAAACTAACAATGACATATATATAAACTGCACCTAAATCTGCAAGAAACAGCAACTTTTTGTGAATGCATTGCTAACTGATGAACCTCTTGTGCGTTGGCTTTGGCCCATAGGTCTATACGGCAATTGTGTTTGTTAACAAAGTCTTTTTAATTAATTACGAACAAGTAATAAGTAGTAATTAAAATTAAATAACTTTGCAAAAACCTGTAAACAATTCAGAAAAGCTAATTCAAAAATTATTATAGGCGTACACTAGTTGTAAAGTAGTCAAAGTATACTGTTTATAAATAAACATTATATGAGAAGTGAAAAGGCTTTTGTATTTGCTCGTAAAACTGTTAATAACTACATAATAATGAAATAGTAATAAACTGCACCTAAATCTGAAAGGCAATTTTTCACGATACCTACCTTATTTCACAGATGCACATCTTAAAGATTGGAGATGCCCTCGGACCATTTTATGCGGTTAAGACGATGATATAGGTACCTACATAGTTTATGAATACAGTATTATAATAGTAGGTAAATGTAAGTTTTTCTACAATTATTCACAGCATCTATCCAATCCAAAAATTATTTAAAAATTCTCACAAAGAAATAGTCGTTAATCCACAATTTCAGTTAGACGCCGCCTAACGTGAAGCGTGGCAACGCCGCGTCACCGGAAGTGAACGGAGCGGCAACACCGCCCCGGCATCGATCATGGCTGTTCACGCACACACCTGACCTGCCCCCGCGTGGACTTCTTACGCACACATAGACACATATTCTCTACACTACACCTTAAGGTGGAGGTTCTTTAGTGCGATAATAAGATATTTTTTATTAATTGAACGGCTAATATTTATATCATTAACTGATAACATTAATAAAATTGCAACTACTTAAAATGTAAGGCTTTAAAATCAGTAAAAAAAAATCTTACCTACATCATCGTGTGAGACAATTCTTCACATTAATAAGATGTCGTAAACATCATACGGGTTACGAGATGAATGATTATCTGATTTCTAACTTGCTCTCAAACTGGATTTTATTTTTACATGTGTAACACTAAAAATTCCCTCTTGGGCGCCCCTAGTATCACAGCTTTTCAATTCATGTACTCGTAGTAGGTATAAAAACGTAGTAGGTAGGTATAGGTGTTCGATATTCTGTCAATTCAAACCCCAGGTTAAACATAAGTTTATTTTTCTCAATTTCCATACCTATAAGCATAGAGTAAATACATAATATACTACGTACGTAAATGTAAATGAGTTGCACGTTGAGGTTGACTCGTATTTGTACCGGTCTATCTGCTTATGAACTGAAGCATTATTTATTTACTATTCTTAGACACTGCACTGGGAAATAATTCTAGTAATAACTTATATAATTCATTCTTTTTTTTTGCAAATATACATATATTGTGTTGAAATATGCAGTGTAAAATTTTAAATTATAACTTACGTTTGACAAAAATACTTAATAAGGTATATGGTATATGGTCATAGTCATCTTCTTTTCCTGATCCTCAAGAGTGAAGACCTCAATAAACGGAGTTCCACGGTCGTACAAGCTCCTGCCACAAACTAATATATCCTACTCCGTTTTGCTGTGCTTATTAGCACAGCCTCCTGTCTCTTTTCTTAAATATAAATTTAATTATGTGCTAAGGTCTGGAAACAAAGTGATATTTTTTACAACCTGGCTTTATATATTTTGTCTCCTTTAATTAACTTCCTTTTTAAATTTTCATTCTAGTTTAGAGTCAGTCATGTGGTCATACCATACAGTCTTTGCCCTCCCCTTTACTCCCGAATTATGACATGCCTTTCAACTTGACCTAAACAGAATTTTTGTCAAACGTCCCATTTTTCTATTCAGATGTTATTTGACACCAAAAGATACGGTTCTGGCTGAGTTGGGTCACAATAAGAGATGGCAATACGGCCCGAGTAACTATTTGTATTGTTGGTATGTATTACAATTATTCAGTTAGCAAGAACTTTCGCAAACATTAGCAAGCAGTCGCTCGCGATTGTACGTACGAAAATTCAAATGTTGCGGAAAATAAATTATTTTTTTTGTAAATTTTATTAAGTATGTAAATAATATAGTCTTACACAGACTTAAATAAAAATACTTTTTAATTATGGCCATAAATAATAAGTATTATCATGTATGAAAATATTCCCACGTCACGTGTTGAGTTAGTCAATTTCTATGTTAAACCATGTCCGTCATCAAACAAAAGTAGCGAACGAGACGCGGCTCAAACGCCGGTCTCCCGCTGCGACCGACGCCCGACCCGATAGTTAGCTGACACATGGGGTGATCCATGGCCCCCATAATGGGACCTTGTGTAAAGAACTATTGTATCGCACTAGACATTATCTTAACTAAATTAGGATGGCAATAATAGGCCGATTTGCTTCGTAGTTCCAAGTCAGAAGTTCAGTATAAAACTATTGAAAAAGACTATCTGAAACGCTCTTTGTACCAAATGTTTTTTTTAATGAATACTGCCAAAATAATAAAACTATGCCTATCCTTTACCCACCGCTTGTTTAAAACTTAACCTTTATGCGACAATGGCATGAATCATTAGCACTGTAAGTGACCCCGATAAGGTCAGACGGTCAGGCGCGGTAAAATTAATGTATATGGGTTACTAAGGAATTTACTAGGTAGTGCCTATATTTCTAAGGTCAAGATTATATTTGTTTTCAAATAACTTATTTGACCAGTAGGTATTTAGTTACACTCGTGAAAACGGATTAGATAGGTATTGAAATTATGCACCTTTGCAAATAATTTTGTTATGTGCCTATTACCTACTACAAGTATTAATATTTCTTGTGCATTTGTAAGTAAACATTAATATAAATGTTGACTGAAAAAAAAACAATAGAAGGTAGATAATTTTAAGACGTAAAAAAAATAATTCAATACAAAATCTCCAAAATTGTCTAATAATTTTGAATGTATAAATAGCCATCGTCAACGTACAAAAAGCCTTTTGTCCCGGAATACAAAACGCAATATGCCTAAATTCAGGCAATTATATGGACAATTATCAAGATAGGCAAATACCGTACTGTCGAGCAATTTATAATAAAAAACAAAAGCGAGCACAAAGGCGGTCGAACGCGGTCATTGTTCAGGCCCCAAACGGGACTGTCGGAATTTAAAAAAAAGCAATAAAATATACGCCCGTGACAAACAAGCACTTCGAGTGCCAACTTCGATTGTCAATGGGTATTTAATGAAAGCTTTGAGGCATTTTGAGGTGTAAAAAAATCGATGCGTTCAATTTTCGCCAAACCGTCTGGCGTTGAATAAGCCAGTGTATAACAGGCCGTCGCGAGCCACAAAGCCTCTTGATTATTGCCACCGTCCATGGCGTTATCTCCCGCCCACCATGTTTATTTTTCTCAGATAAAGATTAGCTGGAGTGTTGTCCCATTGGCGGGGTGGTATGTGGGGGTGAGTGGGGGCGTTTTGGGGCGTGGTTTTTGTCCGGGAGCCGCCCTCGGTTGCGGCGGCGGATGCACAGGGTCTCGTAGACCGGCGCTGCTATGGGCGCCGTTCACAACTAACATGTGTTTCCCGACGCCGTAACACGCGAGATGCTTGACATAAAAAGCTCAGCCGACTACCTCAGTCGGTCGGGCACGTTTACCAACTTCTCTATGCTCTTTGCGGGTGAATATCTTTTCATTATTAAGTGATGTGTTGTGCAGTGTTCGTGTGCTGGTGTTCGAGAGCCTCTGAGTGTTTTTATTTATAAAATTTTAAAGCTTCATTAATTATGTGCCAAAAATTTATCAGTCGTCGACATAGGTCACGAATGACCTAAGATGCTTTAACTGTACCAGTGAGTTAATTAACGATGTCTAGACGATTTTGAATTGTGTACATAGGTAATGTATGGAATAAGTATAGCAAAGGCATCTTACGTCGTTCGCGACGTATGTCACGACCAACGAATATCAACGTGAGCAGTAAGCTAATTCTGGGATTTCACGTCACGTCAATGATAAATTTTATATTTTCGTTACTAACACTACTAACCATCTTAAGTTTCCGTTATAAATAAATCATATTAAAGACCTGTAGCAAGCTCTTGCGCTATAAAATTCTATACTAGCATTGACCCTAAGGTCACCAGTGGTCTATATCTATATGAAATATGATTGCGAACAATAAAATCCAAATCCAAAACAGAAGAGTGGACTTGAATTTTGCGTATGGTTAAACATCCAATACAAATTCCGCACGTAGAAAAGTTATTCAAGATCAAAAACTGATCCAATTTTCTATCTGAATAATTTGTCTCTGATGACCAGGCTTTCTTTCTGACTCATTATCTCCTCATCTTTTGTGTACCGTGACGTGGTTTCGCACCGCAGCTGAATGATACAGAATTCACCCTCAGACGGATTTGAACCCCTTCTGCATTATGACACCCCTGTAGAACCCTAACGAGGCCCAAGTGCCATCATCACTTAATTTCTACCCCTATTCAACTAGTTGTAGTACTAAATGATAGCGTCTGTATCATAAAAAAGGATTCTTCATTTTTCTTACAGCTATGGATTTAATTTGAGCTATTTATTTAATTGTAATGGAATTGTATGTTGGTGACAAATAGTGTGACATAAAGATAGGAGTGACAAATAAAATATCAATACAATGAAAACTGCAAGTTTAATAGAAAAAATATTGTTGAAATGTTAAATTTTATAAAAACAGCTTAGCATAACTAAACATAGTTAGAATATTTCATTATTTGAAACGTTTTTTGATGTTGGAGCCGTTGAAGGAGCCACACGTGTAAAACAGGTATTTCATAAATACAAAAACAAAATTTTAAAGTTTATTTATGCAATGATAGTTTCTACATAGGTAACTATTGATAATTTTTTTTTTAATTATTTCCCCGTGGATTCTTTCAATCACGTTTCCGGGATAAAAAGTGCTATGTGTTCTATGAGGCAGCCACACGTAATAAGTAGGTAGAGTCTCAAATATATCAGGATTTGTAGTGCCATTGAGGCAAACAAACTACATATTAATTAGTAGGATTAGAACAATCTTAATTTTATCAACCAGTAGGTAATAAAAATCAATTGTTGAAATGTACTATACAAGCGCATCACTTCAGAACGGCTATTTGGCAAATAAGGCAATTTTTTGTCAGGACAAGGTTCGAATGAAAGTTTTTTTTTTAATCCACTGGGAAAGTCGGAAATTTTGATGGCATTTTTTTATAAAGATGCGTTAGAAAGTGGCAAACTGAAATGCACCTACATACCTACTACTAATGCTTGTATTTTGCTTGAATGCTCTAATTTTGACGTAAGTACCTATCTATAATTCCTACGCGAAAGTCCTCCTACTGCAGAATTAGGTATATTCTTTCCTTCTTTTTTTATTTAAGTCATAATATTATATTAGTATATTACTTTTAAAATGAAACCTATCCGACGGGTCTATCATCCTCTATAATGTTCACTCCGTGAGTGCGAGCACGAGCTTTTACGTAGGTATTGTATTTTTGAAGTAACCAATACAAAAACTACTTACTATTACTAAAAATACGTCTTGATATTCATTTTCATCAGTTACTTTTTTATTTCTAGGAGACTCCTCACTTCAAATGTTAATATTGAGGAGCCACCTTAATATTTAGGTATATACTAATAATACTTTAAATTCATGTTCGTCGGGTCTATTCGCACACAAAATAGGATTTCGTGTACGGGTCACTACCTACAAGAAATCACAAAAAAACTATTTTATGTCAACGTTTTTTATTCCAACTCTGTCTCAATAACTCTTCTTACACAAAAAAAATATCGCGATCAGATGCTTAAATCTAATACCACAGTAAAGCAAATGGGCATAGAAAAGTAATATTAGTTTACGGAACCTTCCATGCATGAATCTGACTGCAACTTGTGTGTACTTTACGAGATAAAGACTTTATTGGCTCTATTTGAATTTCGATAATAAATGATTATGTCTAGCGCCTTAACACGTATATTATAACGTGTCTTAATAGTCACCACTAATAACGGTAATAGAAAGGTACTTTCCACGTTAGGTACCTACTTATTATGGACTCTTAATTTATGACAAATATTAGGTAAGACTTTTAGTGACGTTATGTTTGCATTTTATTTTCATAAAATCGTGTATTTTGAGTTTTATTGAATTTAATAGTGGTCTTTAGTCCAATATAGATCAATACAACTGCATCAGTGAAGTGAAATACGTAATATATTTAGACTTTTCAAATTGTCTCAAAAAATCGTGAAAAGTTTTAGTAGAACGGCCACCATTGTACTAAAACCTAACATAAACGGACGACTGCGATTGACTATAACTAGAAATTTATTTCATAATTTGTCTTGAACGTTCTTCTTACCTATCACCACCCAATGCTGAGTGTAGGTCTTTTCCAGTGCACTCCATTAATAAATAAATAATAATAATAAATAAATAACCTTCTTCACACACGGTTATCTGATCCCAAACTAAGCAGAGCTTGTACTATGGAAAGCAGGGGGCTTACCATCAACTCTTATTGCGATCCAAATGGAAACCTAAAATGAGTTGCTTCGCTATTTCATACCATGACATCATTATAGCGATCCAGTAATATTATGATCGTAGTTGGTTCGCAATTGATACGTAAATCTTTTCGTTCATTCATTTTTCGTACCATGAGGTGAGATGTCAACCTACTTTGGACCGTTCAAGTGTCAATATAAGCGAACCAAAAAAAGTTACTATTTTCTTGTCAAAACTGAATTGCTTTCTAATTTAAATTGTAAAAACTGATAATAATACATAGTTTCAGGTATTTTGATTTATTAAATCATGTGCCATAATGTTAAAAATAAGTTATTTACATTTACCTACAACAAATATACAAACTACATATAAAAAAATCCTCGAGACGGCCACTGCTGCTGCCGATCAACAAAAGTCTGGCAGCGTTTCCTCTTTGAATAACCAAGCTAACACGTTGGCGGAAAAAGCTCCCCGCCCGCCGGTCCCCCGAAACCTCAATAAGTTTTTAAGTGTTCGAGCAAATCAGCAAGCCTCAAGCCTTAGAATCGGCCGACGTTAGAGAGTACCAAAGGCCACGGTGCCCAAGCTCGCCGAAGTGATCACCAGCGATGAGGATAAATTGATCCTAGAACCAAGACGAAGACGAATACCTACACGGTCGCGCGGCTCAAAGCGAGAAAGTGAAAAACATCTAACATAGTCCCGCCCGATATTTGTGGATAGAATGACTTGCAACCAGTGGACCTGAGTCCTTGCTCGAGTCCCGTTCAGAGACAGCCATATAGGAGACAGCTAGCAAGTGTGCGCGATCAGACTCCGTAGAATAAAGTGAATAAATTTTGCAAAGAGGCTTGTCCTACGCTCTCTGAGAACAACTCAAGATTATAAATATTTGTGCCTGGACAAGCTGCCTGCCTGTTATAGAGTAATTTTTTTTGTATACGTGGAAAAGGTAAAATATAGGTACTTAGAGACATAGGTAATACAATTTTGCAGCTACGTACAAAGTTTGTAACGTGAAAATATTATGTTATTAAACAAACTTCACAAAATTACTAACACCATTGTTTGAATTTAATTTAAATTTCCAATTTCTAAATAAATGCTCTTTCATTTGACCGTTGTTGATTCTTCCAATGATGTCAAGAGCAAACAAATATTACTTTTGATTCACTATCACTACATAGTATAAAACAAAGTCGCTTCCTGTCTGTCTATCCCTATGTATGCTTAGATTTTTTAAACTACGCAACGGATTTTGATGCGGTTTTTTTTAATAGATAGTGATTCAAGAGGAAGGTTTATATGTATAATACATGCATAATATAGTACAGAAAAGCCGAGAAAAACCGTGCGAGCCGGGGCGGGTCGCTAGTATATAATAAAGAATAACGCGAAATTAGATAAGTTGTCGGTAAGTCGTTGGTGTGGGATGCCACATTTGTTGATACACTTGCGCCATCTCACTTGCCAGCGGCATGTAGAGTTGCAGGAGCGGCTGCGGCTGGTGCGGAAAATTCCAAATCCAAAAATACGCTTCTATTGGCCCAAATAATTTTTTTTTGCCTTTTGCGGTCGAGACCATGGGACCTTGGGGGTTCGAGGCTCGCCGATTTTCTCGAACATTATCTTCAAAATTAATTGAGGTCACAGGGGACCGGCGGGCGGGGAGCTTTTTCCGCCGCGTTAGCTTGGCCATACAAAGAGGGAACGCTGCCAGCCATCTGGGAACCTTGCCGTTGATTGGCAGCAGCGGCCGCCTCGAGGAATTTTTTTATATATAGTTTGTATATTTGTTGTAAATATTGTATATTATAGGTAGGTACTTGCCAAATCAAAGTACCTATCATTCTACGATAAGTTACATCTTACTTTCTAGATTAAATTTGAAACTTTCTTTACCGCTTTGCCATTTGTATGTGTGTGTCACTGTTAACTATTTGGATACATTGCTGCAATTTAAGATCTAAAATGTATATACGAGTCTATAGAAATACTTACATAGTTCCAAGTATGATACCGTTAGGTATTTAATATATACATAGGTACTATTGAGAATATTTTTCTCTAAATTATAATCACTCAATAATCCATAATACTTTAAGAAAATTATGACACAAAAGTCAAAACGTGTATACTTTTTATACGACAAGTGCATGTATCCGATCGCAAGTTTTCCGTTCTAAAATATCGTGGTAGTAATATTTTTTAAGATAAGTCAACATTCTTATTTGTTATTTAATGTTATGCACAGTAATTCATTGATTGCTAGAATTATTTAAAAGAATATTATTTGATACTTTGAGACGTTATTTATTTTTATTTTTTCGTAAATAGCATTTAAAAATAACCGTAACTTACCGCAAAATCACACATTTAGGTTTTTAAACGTATCGCATTGACTCAGAGTAAAAGAGACAGACTTATGTAATTACCGTATAGCATCTTCACTTTCTAGCAAAACCCGGATCAGAGACAATATCGTTCATTCATTCCGACCAAACGCGATTCTTTTTTATTAGCTTCATGGTACGAATTTTAGCAGATCAGTTTAGGTACCTAGACTGGATTGCATCGGAACTGAATGGCTATCTAAAAGTTGATGGTAAGCCTCCAGATAACTGATACATATACTACTTTTTTTTGTAAATACATACTTATATAGATAATTACACCCAGACACAGGACAAACAGACATGTTCATGGACACAAATGTTTGCCCTGGATGGGAATCGAACCCATGACCAGCGGCGTGATAGGTAGTGTCTTAACCAACTGCGCCAACTGGCTTGTCATTTCTCACGGTCTTGGACTTTCTTACCACCTTGACCAGATCATCGGGCCATCTTGCTGGTTGTCTGCCAACATATTAATGTTGTATTATGAGGCGTCAGTGATAGTGACGTCGAATTCCAAGACGATAGTCGCGGGTTCGAATCTTACAATGAACTTAAGCTTTTGGTGGAGGAAAACATGAAAATCTACGGCCACTTCATCACTGACCACATTGAGATTGTGGTTAAACACGGGCCTATACATATATAGTGAAAAAAAGGCTCCGTCCCGTTCTGGGTCTCCACTCTAGCACTTTTTTGCCCTAGAGTCGTCTCTGCGGCAAATGTGGCCCGCCCACTTCTACTTTCTTCGAGCGATTATTTTGGCTACGTCAAACAGTTTGATTCTTCTTCAGATTTCTGTGTTTCTGACACGGTCACGTAATGAGATCCCCTCTATGCACGCTCCATGGCTTTCTAGTTATTTGGAGTTTGTGGATGATTTGTTTTGTGAGCGTCCAGGTCTCGGATCAATACCGGAAGGATACATTGTTCGAATGCTCGGCGTTTGAGGTTTATAGGTATGTACATGTTCACCCTTGATCATATCGGACAGCTTACCAAATGCGCCCCATCCTAGTTGTATGAGGCACTGTACTTCTTTGTCTAATCCGTATTCAGTTAGGCTCATGAACTGACCTAAGTATACATACTCGGTGACGCACTCCATAATATGTCTTTGTATGATTATGCGGTTGGTGCTGCTGTTCGTATAGCTGTTGGTGCTCATTATCTTCGTTTTCGACATATTCATTTTAATTGCAACTTCTATTGACGTGTCATATAGATCCTATAATTTTTTTTTGCCGTATTTAGTTTGGGAACAGCTGAACAAATGCTAATAAACGTCCCAAATTATTTAATCTGCAAAGGAAACTATAAAAATCCTAAAATAACACTCAGCACCTAAGCACTTAAAATTCGTATAATAAATTTAAATGCAACAAATATCCGTTATCAAATCAAAATACGGTATATTTTAATAAAAAATATGCAATTATTTTTTAAGCAAATTTAAGCTTCTTTTACAATATTTTTTCTTACCGGAAGGGCGTTATAGTTGCAACATCGCAAAGTTTTATCTGTGGTTTTTTCGATATGATACGGAACTCTTCCACGTGAAAATCAATTATAATAATACTTATTTAGAGAAATAACTACTCGGTACCTACAGTGCAGTTATAATAGCTGATTTATTATTATTTTCAGATGCATCATACAAGAGTACATGGTCAACACATGCCACGTCACAAAGTTCACAAGGTATTTACTTCTATACAATACTATAAACATACATAGATACATTAATTATAATCTATACTAAAACTAGCTGACCCCGCAGACGTTGTCCTGCCCTGAGAACAAAAATAAAACTGGGACCTACCTACTTTTTATCCCTGAAACGTGGGTGAAACCGCGGAAAACAGCTAGTATAAACATAATGTGTCCGACGTATCATGAAGTAACATCTTCAGATTTACTTGAAAATGACATTGTTAGCTTGCCATGTCAACCACCACGTACAAAATAACAGAAATATTTAGCTCTTTGTTATAGCGTTATAGGTACTTCTTATTGTTATCATTATATTTTTATTCCGGGGTTATAAAAATATTTTTTATGCCTAAAACTTTATAGGCAACCAGGAACAATTGTAAGACAATTCCAGCTTCTCTAAAAATCTTTCTTTTTTTGTACAAATCTCGCCTTCTATATTTCGACTTGAGTGTGAGTAACTTCTCAATACTCAATAATTTTTTACATCATATGTAGGTACTATCGACACTTATAATCTATACTAAAACCTACCTTACCTTACTTTTTTTTCGACGTCTTTTTATTTATAGATGCATAGTGTTACTCTTTTTAACCTCCGCTGAAAAAGAGGGGTGTTATAAGTTTGTAGTATGTATCTGTGTTGATGTCTATCTGTGTCTGTGCCTTATTAGAGCCTAAACTGAATAAATGAGTTTTTTTTTATTTTTGTGGTATCATATTCCTGAACGGATGAAACGATTTTGAGTCTGTTTTTTTCATTTGATAGATGTGTTAATTATGAGTGGTCTTTAGCTATATTTCAAGACTAGATTCCGCCCTGCGGCGTTCTCGAGGGATTATGTTTTTCCGGAATAAAAAGTATAGTATGTGTTAATCTAGGTTATAAACTATCTATGTTCTAAATTTCATCCAAATCCGTTCCGTAGCTTTTGCGTGAAAGAGTAACAAATATCCATTCATCCATACTCACAAACTTTCGCATTTATAATGTTAGTAGGATATGTCCGGGGTTTCTTTGTAGTTTTAATTTTAGTTATACCTGTAACTATATATGAAGAACAGCGATTAGGACATTAATCTCATACATAAACAAACACGGATAAGCTAATTCCGTGATTAGCCCTGCATTAATAACAGATGTTAGGAAAGCATTCTCTCGGCGGCAGTACTTTAATGCATTCGCGGATCAATGTTGCTGAAAATAACAACTCTGACGCTTTTACCACGGTTACGCACAGTGGTATGTCACCAAGTCCATACACAATCGTGCCCACGTCGTGAAGTCACGAAACAAATGACGTCAATTTTTTTTTAAGCTTCGAAATCAAAACAATGGAGGTCCCTAAAACGCGAGCTCAGTGAAGCGGACGCGCGCACGCCACGCACGCGCCGCTTTCCACCCAACAATACTGACTTAATTCTTTGATTGACACTTACAATATTACGATAAGTGATGCAATATTTCGATGATTATCATTATATGGCGGAACGTAGGCGAGCTATTATCACATTGCACGCTTCGCTCGGCGCGTCCCATTGCATCGCTTTTACAATAACATTTCAATTTTATTATACGATGTTATCGAATCATTTCTCAAATAGTTGAAATTTAAATCTGATATTTTTAATAAGTATACCAAATAACTGTTACTGACCATCTCTGAAAATGTATACTTTTCATTTTTGATCGAGCTCCGTTTTGTGTGAAAAGTCAATGAAATTCCAATAAGGATAATTTAAAATGACGCGGAATGGAATGTACATAGCATAATTTACTTTGTGTCAGCTGAGTGCATGCAAACTACATAGACACCATTTGCAAAGTAGGTACCTATATCGCAAATCTTTCTCGGAAATCTCGCACATTCCCAGGAATAATCGCAGCTACCGTCTCGTCGCCGGTCAATCAGCGATACCTTCTCGCACAATGAGATGAAATTGACGCGGTAATAACGGTAATGCAAATTGAGCCTATCCCGTATGTATTTTCGGATTTTATTCTAGTGGTTCACCCACGTTCACCTGTTTCAGCCCCTAGATGTAAGTTCTATGTAAAAAGTTTTAAACCTACACGCGTGTATTCAAATGCAACGTTGTGTAAATGTTTATTAACACTGATAATATTTAATATTACTTATATTTATAGATCTGAAGGTTTACTTGTATTTTTTTCTGTAATCTGGAAATCAGTCATTAATCTGGTCAGAAATATTTTAGGTAACGAAAATGTCCTGACTAATAGTTAATTTAGTGATGAGTGATTAAATTTATAAATAAAAAAATATGTAAGTATTCCCCAAAGAGCTACCCCAAACGTCGATCCGTGACGACTTTAGGCCCCTGACGATAGTTGCAAACAATTTAGTCGCTCGCGCCGCTCCCTGGGGACCTACTATTATAATACAAAAACCACACGAATTTATCACATCTAGGTTTATGTATAAATTTTTATTCTCAAATAAAATATGAACTTTAATTGATAACTGATTTCCATAGAACAAGTTCTGTTTAGTTAAGATCAAGAGTCAGCCTCTTAACTTTACTTTTTTAATTTACAAAGTCAATTCAGTTATAGAGAGATTAGTCTTATATAACCAATAAAACGACCTTGTGCAATTTTACGTTAGAAACTACCTAGGGGCAATAATTTGATGTAAAATATGTTTCATATCATCTTCTTATGCCTCTAATTCTGTACTATAGATATAAACCTTCCTCTTGAATCACTCTATCTATTGCTGGAAACTGCATTAACATCCGTTGAGTAGTTTAAAAGACCTAAGCGAACAGACAGCGAAAGTGACTTCATTTTTTACCTACTAAGAATGTAAAGATTATGCAACTACAAAATCAGTTTCGCCTAATATACTTAACCAATATAAGTCCACCAGGTATATGTGCTTAAGCGCTCAAAACACTCGATATAAGCGCGATAAGAGAATCGCGCCTATATCGAGTGATTTTGTAAATAGTTCCCTTTCGGCCCCTACTATAGCCATTATCACCCTTACAATCCGTACAAATGAACTTTAAATAACTTACCAACGGCATTCATGAACTAAATGATAATACATTAACTTTGATTTGTAAGGCGTCACGGCCGTTTTGGTAATTAGTGAATTTATGGTTTGTTTTAACACTGTATGATGTCTATTTGGAATATATAGTATGCTACGCCAATTAGATAGCAGCAACTTCCGAGATTCAACTTCTGAGTTTTTACCAGTACAGTCAATAAGTATAATCTAGACAGTCTAAATATGCTTTATGTTTAAGTCTCTTCTAAGTGTTAGGTATCGATTTGATGGTGAAATAAAAAAATGTATGAGTATAACTAACAATAAACAAGGTGGACCATACCTACAATAAATACCGAATGTAAAGATACCTAGTGTTATGAACATATCATACGAAGTAGAAGTATTTTTCTATTCAAAAGAAAATATTATTCTATCTAAAAGTATTCTTTGCTAAAAGTAATCAATAACAAAATAGCTTTGAGTTTTAAAAAATAAACCAGCATTCTTAGTCCCCGGGTTTGAGCTCAAAATGCGAAGCGCGCGGCGACGGCGAAAATTAGCTGAAAGTGGCTTTCGTTGCCATCATTCGTCCTGCTTACTCCCCTGCTGATTATAATAGGAGTGAATGAGACAAGACATTGAGGAAAAACCGCTTCAGGCGTGAGAAGGGAAACCGTAAGCACCCTATTGTTTTGTGCGCCGTGAAGCGAAAACGGATACGCTATACGTTTATTTAGTACGTAAGACAGAGATGAATGTAATTTGAAATGAAAACCGTACTGTTTTTGAAGTCATGTAATATTATGTAGGTACTATGTAGAATTATTTCGAATTACCTGTTTAGAACAATGTTACTGTCAATTTGTAAGTTAGGTATCTGAGAGAGATTAAGTCTCGAAATTGCGTGTTTTTTTTAATTTAAATAGTTTTTCGTAAACTCACGACCAAAGATTTAGAATCTATTGTATTCAAGGAATGTGTATACCACACAGTACTAATTAATTTTATGATTGTATGCTTATAAAACTATACAGGCTATGGTCTGGTTGAAGAAAAAAGAAAATGCTAGGTAATCGCAGTAAGACGCTCTTCGAGACGATCTTTCTCGACTCTGGAACCTTATGTTCATAATCAAAGATTTTTTTTATGTCATCCCCTGCCATAATTTAGTTTAGTTTCGTTTATTTATCTCAAAATTTCCAAATTTGATAGCCCAAATTCCATAGCTATGTCCATCTTGCTTTTTAAATATCTACAAAATTGCTAATTGCAAAACCCACATGAATGCAGATACTGACCGACGGCGACGATGTACTAGTTTACACATCCGTTACAATACTTGATGCATGACAGCTTTCAACTTCAATTAAAAGTGGGACGCTCGATTTTCATTTGCAACAGCTACGTAGGTACCTATAGTTGTGCCACCACACCGCACCCACCCTCTTACAAAGGATTTCATTACAATGCCCTGCCTACTGCAATCTTTTGCACCGAGTACAAATAGTTTTGACACCACAAGCCTTTGATCGCATGTAATGAGATATCTAATCTGTGGTTGTGACGGCTACCCCATGTTTGAAGCTTAATTTAGATCGCTTACGAGATTTGAACCTGATTTTTTAAAATGGGAATTGAATTTGTTTTGAAGTGAGGTAGATAACACAGAGCTAATAATATACTTACTACGCACATTGGCAGCTATATAAGTAGGTATACCTCTTTCAATATGCATGCATACTCTAACGTTTTAAAAAAACAACACAATAAATAGTTTTAGTAACATAAAATCGATAAACTCGATTATATTTCTGCTTTGACAAACGGCCTCTGTCACTATCGTTATCGATAGTGCTTTTATACGAGACGATCGTTGAGAACACAGATATCTAGTTACATGATCGATTCCATAAGCGACCATGTCTCGTATAGTACGTGAAGATACTGAAATAGTGTATAAATAAAAAAAAATTGAATTCTATGTAGGTAGGTATATATCTGTAAATAAACATCCACTGCATCTGTGGTTTGCTTAACAATGTTGAACATAATAACTATAATGAAGAACTTATACGTTATCAGAAAATCCCATCATAAGGGCACGTGATCGATGGACTAATCATCATTTAATAACATATGTGCTAGAGGCTTCTAGGCGCTTCTTGAATTCATTTTCTTTTCAACTTTAATCCATGTCTGTGATCTAAGTTCTATTATTTTAACAAAACAACACTATTCGCACAGTAACACGGCTCAAAGGACCGTGAAACATGAAATCAAAAATACACCCAATATCAAAAGAGCTTCCACAATGTTGCTCTAACACTAACAACGCGTGAAATCTGATTGAGCATCAAAGAGAAGATCTAATCCTCTAGATGCATTCAATCTAAAAAATACCCTATCATCAAGGTGGTAATGTACTATTTCAAAGGGGTGTGTTTCCCCTTACCGCCTGGGGCTATGTTAGATTATTGAAGAACAAATGGGTAGTTATTGTCAATAAATCGCTAGTTCTATCTAACTTAAACTCAAAACTCATTTACTCTAATTAGACCGTAGAAATAATATCAGTATAACAAAAAAAATATGAACCTTAATTTTCAAATCAAAGCTGGATTTGCTACATACCTACTTCCAGGGTAATAAAATGCAGAAACAAACAAAGATATTCTCAACTTCACGTAATGTGTTACCCAGTAGTAGGTAACTCGTATCACTTGAATCCAAGTTCCTTATGCTCTACTTATTTCATTATGATTGTATTCGCAACTCAACGGTTAAAGGCAAGCTAACATGTAGTTCTTCTTCTTCATTAGCTACACTTTTTCTTATTTGTTTGACTAAAGGCCACAAAGCAACAGCACAATGACTCAAAGCCTATAAAACCTTCCTCGAAGAATTCCCTGGGAAGATTGTATCAAATTCCGAGCTGTGATTCTCGATGACTGATGATAGCTTAAAATAATGGTATTATTAATAAAAATATTAAAATATTTATTTATTTAATACTTTGTATTTTGTAAATAGGGTTAGGGTTATATTAATTTTTAGTTGTAAATATTTAATTTTGTAGAACAAAGAAATGATGAATTCTTTATTTACTATTATTTATTGTATTTATATATTGTTAGGAAAATTTATAGAAAATTTATACAACATAATTATTAGGAAAAGAAATTAAAGTATGCTACCTGTTACTAGGTAAACAAACAATGAATGACCTAATACTAATTACAAATCTCCATCGATGTAGGTATATCTTTGTGACACTTTGCTAAAACTAAAAAAGTGTTATTTTTATTAGATAGACTAAAATGACTGCTACGACCGACCTTTTTTGTATTTAATGTTGCAAGCGTAGGGCATAGTGTTGTAGTATGACATTTTATTGTAAACCGGAAACGTGTATTTTGATGATCAACAAAATGTAGTAAAAGAGAGAAATATAATTGAATCTAACACGAGCACTTTGTAGGTGATGAGAGAGAAACGAATCAACTTTACATAAAATTGTGTGTATTTATGCACAAGAAAACATTAACAAGTTTTTACAATTAATAGTTTGACAAATCAGTTTTAGCGGTAACGCTTGAATATTTATTTTTTTATAGCACGTAGTGTAGTACGTTCATCGGTCAATTATAACTATCACATTATAATTTCATACAATATGCCTATAGGTATATAATAGGTACCCAGAGGTACCATAGCTAGATATGAATCGGAAATTTGTGTGAATTTGTGATTCAGATTTACTGGTAAAGTGTTTCATGTACTGACTTATTTTTATTTTCTTATCACCACTTTTTCAGCTATGCAGAATTCTATAAAATCTGTTTTGTATCTTACCCGAATCCACCAGTCTATGGCTAATATTCAACATCAGCAATTTACTCGGTCCTGCTTCGTCACTCAGCGGACGATTAGAATTATACTAAAGCTATAGATTTGGCCCCATTATACCTACTGCCTTGTGAAACTTCTGCTTAATTTGTTTGTATAGTTTTATTAACATTCTTTTGTAATAAATCGCTCATGGTAATGTCTTTCACTAACGTATGATTTGATAAACGACTTATTGATCGACCGAGAAATTTTACCCTTGATCACTAGTCCTTCATGCCAAGGACGCACTGCCAAAAAACTCATTCTTCCCCATGCAATGCACCCATGGCCCAATTTAGTTAAATGATTGCTTATAAATGTCATTTTTTACAGGCTATGGCACCAATTCACTATCAGCGATGTCGAAATCGACACTTGATGCCCACTCACATCTACGTCAACCAGGTAAGAGGCTATACTATCCTATTAATATGAATCACAGATATAGATAGACATTACTTGAATTGAGAATAAAAATATCTTAGTAGGTATATCTCCGTAAATGTAGGAACATTCCTATCTTTGCTTGTATTGTAATGTTTGGTGTGTGTAAAGCCTACCATAATTTTTGATTATAAAATTTCTCAAGCTGCGGCTAACACAGCTATGGTAAAAATTTTTTCCTTCACCGAAAGCTCAAGCTCATTGTAGGATTCGAACCCGCGACCTTCGTCTTGGCATTCGGCGTCACTATCGCAACAGATTAAACCCTTATTACCACTGAGCTAGTCGTCTAGAGTCGTGCTTTATAATTTGATTGTGCGCTTTGCCACTATCGTAGACACTATGAAATCATCACAACCAAATAAAACCTTTTGAAAGACTATCTAACGAACTATAAATTTACTTCAACCATTACCAAATCAAGCGTATTAAGTAAGGGTGAGTCTCCAAGCGCACATAGCTACTGTTTGTTGGTCACGGTCAGTTACCCAAGGCACATAAAAGCTTATTTGTGTCTGACCCATACGAAGGGCCTAAAACATATTCTATTCTCTTCGTGGGGTACTGATGTGGAAAGTGGAAAGTACCCCATGAAAAGCAACTTGCTCATCAAATGTACATTGCCAAACAGGTTATTTAAAAAAGCGAAGTAGGTATTTAGTATTTTAATAAACGACTACTTAGATGTTTACATAACCCTAAAGGTCTCTAGGGTTAAAAATAACCCTAGAGGTCTATTTCTTGCCTTTTATTAATTATTGTCTTCAAAACCATCTTGTCGTAATTTAACATTCCCATAACTTTATTTCTAACTAGCTGTTTCTCGCGGTGTCACCCGCGTTTCTTGGATAACAAGTAGCCTACAGTACTCGGGGATAAAGTAGCTTCCTATTAATGTTTTTTTTTAATCGGACATGTAACTCCATCCGAACTGACAAACTATACTTTCTTTGTAATACCTATTAGTGTCGATGTACATAATCTTATCAATAAAGTTTATTAGGAATCACAGCTCATCACATACTTTATTAATGAAGTGTTTCATTTGAATTAGCTCCCTATAGTCGCAACAATTGCACTAACTGGACCCCACTCTAATCATACGTGACTGTGTTACATAACAAACCTCGTGCACGATAAGGCTAATTCCTTTGCCTCATGAACTAAATAAGGCATAGAAATAATAAAGAGATAATGGAACATAGATTGGAAACTGTGCATTCGAATATTATTAGGTACTCCATCTTTATCTTGAGGTCTTTACCGGTAAAAGCGTGTATTCAAAAAACAAAATAGCTATTTACGTTTTTTTTCTTACAATGCATTCGACTCGAATGCTACGAATCGAATTTTCAACTTCATTATTTCTATAATATATTTAGCTTATTTGCGAGCATGGTAGGTTTTAACTTATACCGATGATGCTAAGCCAAAAGCCATTTCGCCCGTCGTGGTCTGGTAGCAAAATGGCGGCGCGAAGGCGCGTCACTTCTCGATTTCATTAGAAAACATTGACTCGTAACGCTGTTTGCACTCGTGGCAGCCGCGTGCCACTTGACATGTGACCGTGGGGTCGCCGGTTCGAATTACCTCGCGAGGGATAGTTTTGATTTGCCCTTTCTGGGTTTTTGTGAGTTTAGGTCAGCCGCGATAGAAAATAATTTTATATTTCTGCTTTGATTCGGAAAATACGTTAACGCCTCGGCGTATGACGTAAATTCATCTAACTACTATTATAGATTAAAAAGTATTTACAAATAGATACACTCGAGTACTTATTAATTCCGTGTGCACACGTTACACAATAATAGGAATAACAGGGTTTACGAAGGAAAAAGTTTTCCTCCCAAGTGTTCAAAGATATCACAAGTGAAGTTTAATCAAAGAAAACTCTACTCGATTTCAAGTATATTGTTTATTCATAACATTCTCCCCTTCGTTCATGTTTTGACGTATGTAGTACCTACCCACCACGTACAAAAATGCTTAAACTTCGTGTGTCGACATCGAACGTGTCAAATCTCACGCACGGAGTTTAAAAATGCGATGTAGGTGAGGCAAGGCGGCATAATACATTGATTCGTGCTTTCAGAAATGTAGCACCCTCTATCTTAAACTACTGTATAACATGCAATAATTCGGTTATACAAACAAAAATAAACATTAATTTTAAGTTGTTGTATGTTTCATTGTACTTTGAGTAAAGTTTGAATTAATACAAAGTTTATACATAACTGTGATAGTTTCCCAATATTGTTTTTCAATTGCTAATAATGCTTAAAAAAAGCTTAGGCTAGGTTTAAATAGTCCGACGATTTAACAATAATAAAAAGCCTCCACATAAAGACAATAAAAGTTATTTGCCAAATGTTTGATCGGACGCACCCAACTAAACACCGACGACCGCTAAAATAGCGCCTGCCATGCAAACAGGGGTAAGTCGAAAAAACTAAAGAAAACAAAATGTTATATTGACAGCGTGCGTGTGGTGGCAGCTAACATTGTCTTTGCCGTGATTGTACACAGAGGGGCAAATTGGGTACAAAAACTATCTTTGATCCTTACCACCAGTCAGTATTTTGCAACGAAAAATACTTTAACCTACAGTGTTTTTGTTTTTATTTTTAAATTTCGGTTAAAACACAAAAAATATGACTTTGATATACAGTACCTACCTACCTACCTATTTCTAAGTCAGGGATCTAACATGAAAATCACTATCATTTATTTTCCCCCTGAAATCGATTGATCACAAAACAATTACAGGTCAATAATCATAATATGTCTTAGCAAATAGAAACGTCAAAATATATCTGCGGGGTGTGCATTATTGAATCTCGGATCGGAGTGAGCGGTGCGGCCCTAGCCGCCCAGCGCATCGCAATCAACCAGCTAATGCTATAGGGGCCTCGGAATTGCACTAACGACTGCCGTGGGGGACCGCTAGTAATGCACTGAAATCGATTAATTATCCCTTTATTATTATTTTATGGCCTCCCAGCGAGCATTGGTTTATTGTCTGCCAGTCACATAATTTTTCTTGAAATTGTGGCTTGATGCATTTTTCCCTTTAGTTTAGAATTTGGGATTTCTTTATTGCGTACTTTAGTTGTATCTTTGTAATATATCACGACTTTGAATCTATCACATTACATATTAAGCATTATTAAAAATAATGGAACTATGAAAAGCAGAAAAAATATTCTCAAAAACATTATCGATCGATCAGCGGCGGGTGTCTACGGTGCCGTCATAATTGGAATACAAATTTACTCTTTGACGCGCTGGCGGTGGCGGTGGCGGGCGGTCGCACGGGTCGCTGGGGCAGTGATTTGGCCTTTTGTGAGGCACGCATTAACTCCTTCAAGCCTTGAGCTACACCCTACACTTCGCACTCGATATTAAACCAAAACCGACCCTCACGACGTGACATAAAGAATAAATTTCATTGTTGTCAAGCGTGACCGCCGATTTTGGATTTTCAGCTAAAGCATTAAGAACGATTTCGCTTTTGTGAAAAGATATCGCAGCGCGTTAGCACTGGCAGAAGCATTCACACTAATAACAATTTTACTGTGTGTTTGTAAGGTCTTATTTAGCTTTTGCGTGTACCAGTGTGCCAGCGGCAAAAGATTTGTGTTGGTAATGGCACGTAATTACAGTAGAAACGGCATAACACCGTCAGGTTCGTTTGGTGTGTACCAATCACTTGTAATGTGCGTCGAAGGGGTTTCGGTTTGAGTGCCGCTTTGGGCATTATCACGCTGATTCACTTAGAAGCAAACATCTAAGGGTACTTTTCTGCTCTCTTAGCCGTGCAATAGATATGCGAACATTAGTTTACCTACCTACGTTCTTGTACTGAATATTAGAGAAAAAAGCATATCTAATTGATGACTCACTTCTATACTCTTGAACGGATATTACTATCATGACACAACCTTAATATTATTGAATAATTAATGAAAAGTAAAAAAATAAAATAAGGACCGTTAAGGGGACCGAATAAGGGAATTTTTTTTATTAGGCCAGCTCAATGACACCTCAGTTCAATTAATATTAATGTTTCGTCATCGGGCTTTCGACTGACATTAACATATGCGTGTAATATTTATAAATGACTAGCTGTCCCCCGCGGTTCCACCCGCGTTTCCAAATAAAAAGTAGCCTATGCAACCTATGATCTAGATAAGGCAACATAATAATTGTCCATGGGAAAACAGTTTTCTCTTAAATATATTCCAACATGCTTAAAAGTTTGTCCTTGTGCTTTATTTATATTGACTTCAGACGATAGGTAGGTAATTTCACAGGAAATTGTACCTATTCGTTTAAATCTATATGGTAAATCTGTGGGTATCATCGGAATGCGAGGTATCAATACTGTTTGCCCAACTGCTGGCTCAGTCAAAACCAATCGCTACTATGACGGAAATTTTACTTGAAGTCTGGTACCATTACATAAATTTGGTGGTCTAATATCTATTTAACATGCATTGTCCTGAATGACTGTCTGACGGATCAACGCATAGCCTAAACCGCTGATCGTAGAGACCTGAAATTTAGAGGGTGTGTTCTTCGTATGAAGTAGGCATCCTATAAAAAAGGATCTTCCGAAATCCTTAGGGGTTGAAAAACTGGGAAGAAGTTTGTATGGAACAACGTGATTCCTTGGTCCAATCTACTTCAAATTTTGCATAAACATTCTTTAAGATAATTGATGGAAGACGTGTTTTGTATTTTATTGAAACTCATCGCCTATCGGGGTTAAAAAAGGGTAGAAAGTTATTTTGGTGGTGATTTGCATCGAAGTTGATATCAATACTGCTTTTGAACTCACATAAAAGCTTGGTGCAATGCAATGCATATGACGAACAATTGGGATGAATTTGCTGTTATGTCTCATGACCGTCTTGGCAACAATCATGGGACAAAAGAAAAGTATAAATTAGATGTACATTCTACATTCTACAACACTCTACATTTCTGCGAGTTAGTTGCAGCCGGTCAAATATACCCATTTGTATTTGAAGTATATCGAAATGGAAACCAGTATGCCAAATTTGGTACAGAAGACCAACCCATCAAAAGGTTACGTTTTTCCCAAGATCTTTCTTATGGTCACGTTGATGCCTACGCTGATGCCGATGGTGATAATAACACTGATCGGCGTCCAATAGCCAATCTAAATATATAAAACTTTTAACAAAAATTAGAACCGATATCATGGTACCGCAGATTTACTTCACTTACTTCAAAACTATCATATTAGAGTTACTAAATAGTTATTTTCTGCTTTTTAGTTTTTTATTTTTCAATTTTGAATTTCTTATGTGTAATCAAAGACTGTCAAGGTCACTGACCTAGGATAAGCATATTAGTGTTGTAGTTTCCATCATCGTTCCTATAACATTTAAAGAATTATCCCCTAACTCCTAACCATTAAGGAGTTGTACCGTCCATCATCAGCTCAGCAACATAAGATGATGACTACCAGACGCAAATATCTGAATAGCTTTAGAAAGTATGATGAAAAACATTGTAAGTGCCTATAAAATTTAAAGAGTTCCCTCGTTTGTCCAGGATCCTATCATCAGATCCTGACTTGGTGACTATGGGACTACTTGTGAAGTATACCCTTTCAAACGAAAAATATTTTTCCAAATCGGTCCAGGCGTTCGTTTCAAAAAAAAAGATTTCAACGAATTGATAACCTCCGCTTGAAGTTGGTTAATTGACTGACTGATCGCGGGAGGCATCGCGGGTGGAAAGCTATTTAGCATTAAATAATAAAGCTGAAAAGTTTGTTTGTTTGTTTGAACGCGCGAATCTCCGGAGTTACTGGTCCGATTCGAAAACTACGCTGTCGGCTGGTAGTTTAGCCATTATTTTGTCGTTGATGGCGTCAACGCTTATATTTCTGGCAGCTAATTAAATTAAATTGCCCTCTCACACATCCATTAATATTTTTTTTGGTCGATATTGGCTATATCCGGATATACTCTACAGATCAGGTCTTCAATGTTGGTCACGATTTTACCAAGGTCTTTGTCAATAGCTATTTTTTTATCTGATTCAGGTACTTTCCCATCCCCGATTAAATGGAGCTTTATTGGGAAATCTGTGCTTCCTCTACCCAAGTGACTCCTCATTTTGGTATACAGTTTCAATAATTCAACAGACTTTCATAATGAGGAAGATTTTAAGCAAGATTTAATAATATCTGCTCTAGTTTCCCTAACAGGCAACGTTTATCTGAAATCACCAGAAAACATCAAAGTTATTTCACCCCCATGGGTGGTAAATAATGGCTAAACTACCAGCCGACAGCGTAGTTTTCGAATCGGACCAGTAACTCCAGAGATTCGCGCGTTCAAACAAACAAACATTAGCCATCTATTTGTGCATTTTATAATTCTGAGAGTTCTATCTAAAGCCTCTAGATGAGCTCTATGAGTCTTGTGCACTCATCCCATATTATTAGGTTTGCATCTTGTAAAACCTTGCCCAATGGTCCATTTTTACGTATAGAGCGTACGCTGTCTTTTTCAAGAAATACCGTAAGGGTCTGTTTAGAAGTGAAATGAGCCGTCCTTCTACCTGTCAATAGTGTAGCAGCAATAAATATCTGATGATGCAACAGCAATGGCTAATTTCGTTGACTTCAAAACTATCAGATTAGAGTTCTTACATAGTTATTTTATACTTATTAGTGCATTTGTGGTTTTTTTTTGTTAAAAGTATTTTATTTTTCAATTTTTAGTTTCTTATGTGTAATCAATGACTCTCAAGGTCACTGACCTAGGATAAGCATATTAGCGTTGTACTTTCTATCATCGTTCCTATAATATTTAAAGATTTATCCCCTACCCGTTAAGGAGTTGTACCTTCCATCATCAGCTCAGCAACATGTGACGACTACCAGACGCAAATATCTGAATAGTTTTAGAAAATATATGAAAAACATTGTTAGTTAGTTAGCCTATAAAATTTGAAGAGTTCCCTCGATTTCTTCAAGATCCCATCATCAGACCCTGACTTGGTGACCATGTGACCACCTGTATGTATAGTTTCCAAATCGGGTCAGGCATCTTCGAGTAATCGAGGAACATACATAAAAAAAGATTCCGACGAATTGATAACCTCGTCTTGATGACAGTTAAAAATAACAAAAACTGTTACCTAGGCGACCGCTGTCATCCATTGACAACCGCGTCGCATCGCTCACCCATGCTATACATGCTCCCGCTTAACGTTCTTTTTATCATTGCTCAGCTCCTGAGGGTCGTAGCGTGATGTTCTATAGCCTATAACCTTCCTTAATAAATGGGCTTTCAATTGCAAAAACGTTTTTCCATATCCCACTGGCAGATCCAGAGATTAGCGCGTTCAAACAAACAAACAAACAAACAAACAAACAAACAATCTCTTCAGCTTTATTATTAGTATAGATAGATAGATTTAACTATCACTGCTATCACTTGTTTTTTGTCAGGTGAGTTGCTATGGAAATTTTTGAGTAACGTACGTCAAAATCAAACAGCTAATAAGTATAAATTATTACAACAAGATAACGCGTTCAAACAAACTCTTCAGCATTATTATTATTTCCAATATAATTAAGGTAACATCTATACTAATATTATAAAGAGGAAATATTTAATTGTTTGTTTGTTTGTTTGTTTGCATTGAATAGGCTCCGAAACTACTGAACCGATTTGAAAAATTATTTCACTAATAGGAAACTACATTACCCCCAAAGGCTACTTTTTATCCCGGGAACGCGAGTGAAACCGCGAGGAACAGCTAGTATAAACATATAACTGTGCGACAACTACATTCAGTTCCCAACGTCCAGCAAGGCTTTTCAGAAAACACACACAGTTTCTTTGTCAAGACATCGTTCCATCTCAGACAGTAGGCATAGTAGCACAATAAATTTCATATAGGAGTGGATGTTTACCGTAGGAATGTATTGTTGACCCAGAGCAGTGGGGAAGCGACGGAGCGTCTCAGCAAACAACGGGGGCCCTTTGTCCACCGCTCACGAAAATATAAGGCATAATGTTACCAGACATGTTTGAAATATCTTATCGCAAAAGAATTTAAAGGTTTTTGTTTTCAAATATTTAACAGATCATACAAAATAGAAAGCGTGAATTAGAAGCGAGATATAAATATTTTTTTTTTGTTTTTATGTCAGAAAGTTGACAAGCAAGCAGGCGGTCCACCTGATGGTGAGTGGTTACCGTCGCCTATCGCCATTTGCAATACCAGAGGTATTGCCAATGTGTTGCCGACCTGTTACAATGCCGAGAAGGCAATTACTGGCTCTCAAGTGCAATTGCCGGAACACACCGGTAGGTGCTTGGCGAAAGATTTTCAACTTGAGGGTGGTAGCCAGCCAGACGGGTACTACAAAGTACCCTACCACCGTGCTATGGTTTCCTCACGATGTTTTCTTTCCTTCACCGAAAGCTCAAGCTCATTGTAGGATTCGAACCCACGACCTTCGTCGCGGCATCTGACGTCACTACCACTGAGCTATCATCGCCTTATATTATATATTTTTATGTTTTGAATAAAAAAAGGTCGTGTGAATGTAACATGCTTGCAGGAAAATTTTAACTTTAAAACATATCCCTGTATATCTTTACAAGGTTTGGTGAAGGATATTATTTGTATTATTGCGGAAGTGAATAATGTAGAAAAGAATAATAAATTATTTAAATAATGGCTTGAGTATTGAGAATGAATAATAATATGATATGACACAATGGAAGAAAGGAAGCTGTAAAGATACTTCCTAACTAGACTAAAAAATTAAGCTCTATAATAAATACTGTATTTAAAATTATGGAGAGCATTATTATCATAAAATAATTAATTATAATACATAATAATTATTTAATAAGATTTGAATACGCCAATGCTTGAAATCCAGAAGCAATATAAAAACTTCCAAGCCCAAATAATGTTTAGAAATTGGAAATAAATTTATCAGTATGATTTTTGGAAGGCAAGTAAAAAATGCAATCATTCGCCAATACCCCAAAAAAAAATCATATCAAAGTACAAATAACTCGAAACAGAAGCGAAACTGGAATGTTCCACCCACCAATTTAGACAGCAAATCGAAATAGTAATCACTTTCGACAATTCTATTTGGCAGATCACGAGATGTAACTAAGTTTGTTCGTGTAGACAGGTGAACGGAAACTGAATTAAAGGGAAGCATGAGGGAGCTATGAAAGAACCATGGAAAATCGTTTCTCTTTTGTTTTAGAATTAAAAATCTAGGTAGATGTTGATGCATAGTCTGCAATAAGCGTTAGCATACTTTTGTTTATAAGGACAATATTGAATTACAATACAAAAGAACACAAACAATTTCTGAAATAAATTAAAAAAGTTGCTTTACCCGTAAACGATAATAAATCAAAGCGTTTATCGATTTACAAACCCGTTTGCAGATCATTTCTAAAGGGAACACCAAATTGTCGCAAATTGCAGACTCGTGCCTTTTGTCTCGCTTATAAATATAATCATTTCGCTCGCTAGTCCGGATGGTGATGCCAATTCTGGCGGACTAGAGAGCATCAAACGTCGACGAGTGTTCATAATAGGGTCGCATTTTAAGTGAGCCGTCAATTGATGCGGAATAGTCTTTTACCATAGGTTACTTTGCTAAAGAATGCATGACAAAAACCGGAAAAGTGCCAGTTTGACTCGCGCACAGAGAGTTCGAAGGACAATCTCAAATTGATGATCTCCAACAGCAAATGTAAATTTATAATCGTATTTTTTTCATGTAATTTAACTACAAATTATCAAGTTTTAGATTTATTGCATTTCCTGACCATTCTTGCCAAGTTTTATAATTCTAGGTTAACCGGAAGTGCTCTGTAGGTTTTGGTTTACTCACAAAGTAGGTATCAAAATTTGCCACATAGATGGTCTGTTGGCCTACTGTACCCTCCCAAAATCTTCCTATATTCATAATAATTGGTATATTATGCTGCTGGCATACATAAACGAACTGATACATGGGACGTCTTCCCTCAATCAGATCCGCTTCGCTCAGGACACTTGGTTCTGCTCAGACCGCTCATAAGCGATCCCCACAAGGGATTCATTTATCATAATCATCTCGATTAGATCGCGCCTCGCCCCTACAAGCGATGGCTATTTAACCACCCTCGATTTAACAATTTATTGTATTTTTTTTTTATTCTAAACGTGTCTTTTGTTAGGTAGCTTAGTCACTGCCGTCGCCATGAATTGCAACATTCATGGCCATCTTTCATCATCGTAAATATGCTTAGACACTTAATTCGAGGTTCTTAAACAAATTTGAACGTCGATTTGTATATGTTTAAGACATCAAATTGGTGAGTGAAAATCTGATTTATACCTATTGATTGCTATTCCTACCTACAGCCTGTCGTGTTTTCTTTAATCATGTTTAAAATTGGTATTGTTGTATGGGGTCTTTATTTATTGATTTGTGTTTGACCATAATCTCACTAAAGCGATGGTGATAATTACACAAAGCCTAGAATGAAACTGACTCTCATGTGCGGCAGGTGTTCCACGGATTTTTAATTTCAGAGAAGTAAGTGGCCAGCCGAGTAGGTACTACTATGTGTGTACCCTCTCTATCATCTCACCAGTTCAATGTTATAGGATTTGAACTCCTGAATTTCACTACGTCATTGTTTTTACAATTGAGGCTTTAAAGTAATTTATTCTAAAATCAAAATGGGCTAATGACTTCAAAATAATATAATATTCTGAATAGAGATTTATTTCGGGCATAGGATTATTGTAATAGTATTGTCACTAGACTAGATGTCTTGAATATCCTCATGTTGTTACTGTTTCATAATTTATTATATTCGATTGAAAAAATACAAATATAAAATATCCACTATATTTTATTATTATGTAGATATGTAAGGTACCTATAGTTTCCGTTAAATTATTCAGACGTTTATGCGTGATTGAGTTATAAACATCTAAACATCTACAATATCACATTTAGGTATATTAGATACTAACAATACTCCGTGGTTGGTACTCCGTGGTTTTACCCGAGTTCTCGGTAAAAAAATAGTAGCCTTCGAATATGTATAGCAAATTTCATCTCTATTTGTTGTTCCGTTGAAGCGTAGTGAGATAACAAACAAACTTACTTTTGTTTACATTCGTTATGATCAGTAGCATGAGATTATGAGATGATATTTCGAGAAATAACCACAAAAATAGAAAAAACTCGACAAAACAACTCGAGCCACTTATAATTTTTGCTATGCAAATCAAATACTTGTCATTCGTAAAACTTTAAGTCGTAAAAAATATCACCCTCATAATTTTATGCTTTCAGTAGTGGCTATGCAAATTACAGTAATAATTCCCATACTACATTCAAATTGAAACAATGGCCGGTCCCCTATAACGGGCTTTCTCGCCTTTTGTTAATATTATAATAAAGTAATAATTGTTAACGACACTCGAATTATTTTGACGAATATAAAATGTAACAAGTGTGTATGCAGCCAGATTTTGACCCCTCGCCATTAATAATTGTATAGCTACCTACTACGGCATATTATAATAGATCTATGCAGTATTTAATTGTAAAATTACCCAAATTCTTAAGTATTTTGTCGTTAGTTATGTAGCACATTGGATCTCTGTATACATGTGCGGTAGAGTCTATTGTAATAATCTTAATAAATGAGTTTTGAGTTTAAGTTTGAATCGCAAAACCCTCCCCGAAAAAAACCAGGAAATAATCATCTGAAACGAGCCAAATGAAAGTAAACTAATCTAAATGAAACATTGGGAAGCTATTTGCAACATTTTTTATATTGACATTGCCATTAATGCATAATCGCGGGTAATAACATGGTAAAATATACTAAGCAACTCCCCGTGGTCATTTATTGTAAACTATAGGTACTTTCCTGATGTTTCCTGCGAGATCGAATCAGAAATGATGAGATCCGCAGGTGGACCAAAGTAATCGACAGGGCAGGCCCCCAACAAGGTGGACCGACGATCTTGTGAAGGTCGCGGAAAACCGCTGATGCAGATAGTGCAAGACCTACCATCGTGGAGATCCTTAGGGGTGGCTTTTGTCCAGCAGTGGACGTCTTTTTGGTGACATAATGATGATGATGATAGGTACCTACTTCTATCTGCTATATTTCTGAATTTCCTTCCTTGTAAAATTTCTGCGAAATACGGAACGATCTGTCTAATTTGTCATTAATATAAGTATTGCTATTTACCTATCTTCGGAGAGAAATGGATAAAATAAAGAAAAGCTTTGATACCTGAAATTAATCACTGCAAATGCTATGTAAATAATGTATTGTACAATGCCTAGAATACATAGTTTCATATACTACCTAAGTTTTGTTATCAAAAAGTATTTGAAGCATGCTAGGTCTCCCCAAGTTGACGACAGTCCGCCTATAGACTATCTATGTAAATTCAGATGGTAGCGGAGTCCCCTACATTCTCATTACGGCCGTTTTAAATGCAATCTATGCAATGTATCTGGGGTTTTTTTTTCGGTCGGCAATGTTGTTAGTCTTGTTTTCATGACAACGGTTATCTTTTGCGATATCTTGAAAGTGATCTACTGCCTTGGCGAAGTTGTGTGTGATGATCCTTCTGTCCACCTTCGTCCATAATGTCAATAGTAATAGGCTTTTATCCACTAAGAATAATGGTTATGATGGTTATGAATGTTTAATCATGATAATTATGCAGATAACAAAAAACAAATTAGTTAATAGAAACATTTAAGATTATACAGTGAATCATATTTTTGGAAAACTTCAGCAAAATTGGGCACTCAGTCACGTAACACTAGTCAGAAAGTGTTACGTCACGCGCCGTGCGTACAACCATTTTGAAATGACATTTAAATTTTTTTTTTACTTGTAATACGGAGGATTCCATTCTAATTAAAGTAAACAAACAATAACAACTGGCTATTGTAAGATTGTTACAGACTTCCAGATTGTTTCACATGGCGTGACGTCATCCAAGAGGCCATGACAATTAGTTTTTAAAAGCTTTAATTGGAAATAATAATGTTTGTGTAAATCAGATGTTGAGATACACATGATAAAAATTAAGTCACTAGCCTAAAACGGCCATTATTTTTTATGACCTTTGACAGTCAATATAATAAAAAAACACAAAAATATTTTATATATTATACGTTTGGATTTAGGACGTAATCTCCGGAAGTGCTATTCCCATCCCGAAAACTTTTTGACTTGTAGAAAGCTACATTATCCCGGAGCTAAACTAAAACACTCCGGGATAGTCTACTTTATAACCCGTGAACGAAGGTGAAACAGTGTATAATATAGACAACGAGTTCTAAAGTGGAAAGAAAAAAACTTCCTTCTTTATATTATTTGTCCTTTAGGTACCTTCTCCTTTATAACAGTAGGAAGCATCTCAACATCATTAGCTTTGGCTTGTCATAATATACAACAACTAAATATGGCAAGACCGAATAACTCTTTTGTTTAGTTTTACATTCTTATGTCTGAAGGATTTATTTCATCCTAAAGTCCTAAAGCATTATTTAAAGTTTCACTGCAAGACTTACAATTTTCCTACAATAAACAATGTACCTACCGCTGACTCCACTTATCATTTAACACGATTATCAGAAAAAATATCAACATCCTTACATGCCTTGTTTTTGAACCCAACTAACCGTCTATCCCAAACACTGATGGGGTCAAGACGGAGACAACAAAAAAAATGCAATTATTTTTTTGATATTTCTCTCGTCCCTAACGGTCGAACCGTTGTCAATATTATTCGGAAGCTCATTTTATGAAACAGTTTGAAATAGTCACAGAGTTAATTACAAAACGTAAATGAATAACCAGTCAGAGAGCACCGTCAATAAACGTGAACAGACCACGAAGTACTACGAGCAAATATAGAATTGCAATTTTAAACGCTGATGGATTTTCCATTTCGGAAATAGGTTATTTACTGGGCGTTATTACAGGCATGTTCTAGCGGAATAACAGCTAGATTTCATCGACAAGTCTTTGGCTTTGATTGATTTTGTATTTTCACTGAAAGGTTTACATTCAAATAAAAATAGATATAAAATGATAGTATTAATCGAAGTCGAGGATAAATAAAATATTTGGCTTTTATAATTGTAACAAAGTCTATCGCACGGTAAGTAGGTTTCTCACTTGATCTTTGTAAAGAACTATTTTATGATATTGTTACAGATCCATATCAAATGTTTGGACCTACGAGCAGTCGTCTAGCCAATTCAGGTAAAGTATATTTGCATTACGTACTCCAGGGTTACTCAGCCTGAAAATTACCATTTTAGAGGATATTAAAAAATCCTCTAAGAACATAGATAATCGCCCAACATAAAGGAAGTATATGAAGCTGAAGATAGATCATATTAAGTATACCTGAGCGAAAAGCTTTTCATAATTACAATCCAAGCTCCAATCATAAGCTATACCTACCACGATTTATTTAGCAATTACCTGAAATGGGGTGACCGACTCCCGGGTCGTACACGCGAGATTCCGATAACAACCCCTACACAGATTTTAAGAGTTAACAGGCATTGACTATGGGAATAATTTTCAAGTCATAAGTGTATGGGAAACCAACTTGTTTCACAGTTCTCATTAATCTTATTACCTTCAAATACTTTTGATTAATCGTTTTAAATTTTAATAATATACAGTTACGAGGAATTTAAAATAGGCGCTAAATCAATTGGTAATTCACCTGTTAACTGTGATATAGCTGTAACTTGCAAATGACATAGCTTTTTTTAACTTTACGTGATAATTTACTAGTTTCCGGTTTTGCCCGTGTGCTTCAATGTAAAATATAATCCATCCAAATAACTTGAAAATATTAACATACATTCTGAGATCTAATAGAAAAATTTAATGGTATTGTTACTTAAAAAATATATGTATTTTTTATATAAATATAATTTAATAAGAGTTCGTCTCACTTGTCTCGCTTGTTCCCGTCAGTTTCGTACAGGACGGAGTCGATCCCGTAGAACATCCTCCATCGAAAGCTGTTCGCATGTGTAATGCACTCGTAAAATCATATCTCAATTTCCTGTACGACTTCGAAGAAAGATTTTAATTAATATTAATACAAGTAAACGAGGCGGGCGCAATATTTCCTTATGGAATATTTCATATATAAGGGGCCGGCGGCACTGGCGGAGGCGGCTCGCAACTTCAAATCGAGGTGTGAATATATTTTTTTTACGGCTAAACCATTAAACCGATTGCAATAAAATTTGGCACATAGATAGCCTATGATATGGAGAAGTATAGTATAGTTCGCATAGTTCCCTTCTAGGCTTCAATGATTTATAATTTACTATTATTTAACTATATACTTCCTACTACCTACAATAGTTTTTTAACCGCATAATAGTAGTTCATGATACTGTTGCATAATATTTGACCACAGACAAAGTAAATATGCATCTAAAATTTAATTGATACTGATTGATTTCTAATTGTTTACAAAGAGAATATAATACTACGTTTAATTGTTTAGTCATGTCTGGCCACTTATAATGTTTTTTTCTTTATTATTTCGTTTGACAAGTTAACTGACAGTAATTGAAGTATTAAAACCCAAAAAACATTATGAGTGGCCAGACATGTCTAAATACTTGTACTTTAATAGAAAAAAGTTATTTTACAGCATTATCTTGGGAAGAAAACTGGGTGTGCATAAAGTGGGTCATTAAAGTACTGTTTTTGATTTCATAATTAGAACATTACGTTATGAGAGTAGATAAAGATTATTATTTTCGGGTAGTTTGTTCATACCGAGGGTAAAGTATTAGTAGTATCTTTTATTTACGTAAAAAAATGTGGAGGAGGAGGAACCTATTACCTAAGCCCAATGTCGGATAGCACTTAATCAACGGGGTAGGTATCTAAATATGTCAACTTAACAGATTCTCTATTCCAATTCTCTCACATAGGCATACCTATTGAAACGTACCTACCCCGTGGCGTGAAATAGAGCCCTATGTCAGAGTCCTCACAAAGGACTAAACCAATATTGTAATTGACCTATTACTTAGCACCTATTTCTACGACTGAACTGACTGAAGATTTAAAATTGCCTATTTAAGTGGTTGCGTAACACGCGCGCTAGATTGCGTTGATAATACCAATAATACGTCACTTTACGCCGCCGCGCCGCTGCTGCACCGCGCCTGCCGCGTGGGAACACGGCAACGTCACGGAAATGTACGAGGTATTGATCATACACCACGTAATAGATAATAAACGAGAAATTATGATTCTAAAATGCGTTTTTCTCTGTATTCTTTGTTCCAAGAGATTTGGAATAAAAAAATGTTAAACTAGAGAATATGGGACGGGGAATAGTTTTAAAAAAAAAATGGATTTTTCATTAGTAACGTCAGAAAAAATCAGTGAACATGCCCCTTTTTAATACTAAGAATGCATTTTTCATTTTTCTCTTATTTGGGCCATCTAAATAACTTGATAAATATTAACATTAGAAAGTGAATAGTTTTCTTACTTGTTTAGAAAAAGCTTTTTTTTTATGTAACATAAAACCATCTTTTTTACTAAAATTGCGTCTCTCCTGTCTCGCTTGTCTCCGTCAGTTTAGTAAGGGTCAGAGACATTCGCGGAGAGCATCCTCTTAAGCTTCTAAGGTTTATTACTTTTGATGAGAATAATATCTAGCTTTCAGTAAATTGGATACAAGGTTTGCTTTCTATCCAGTACTATATTTTTATCACAGGAACGTAGGTGAGATAGCGGGAAACAGCTATGTCTTATAAAAGATGCGATCTTTGAGGTACGAGATTACCTATCTTCATGTTGTCATTTATTATCATCACAGATGAAATTACTAAGAAAAAAAACAGTGTTACATTAAACAATTAAATTAGTTACTTAACATAGTATATCGCATTGTTTATGGACAAGGACATGCCATATCATGTACCGTATCTATCTGTATGATCAGCCCTTATGAAAGTCAAAATGTTAATAGGGTGACGTTCAATGTCGAACAGGGGCACGCCACTCACTTTTTAATACACCTGGATTTTATAACTACTTATATCGACACTGATTACTCGTATAAGAAAGTAGGTAGGTATAATGTTAATTTGTTTACACTTGTTTACAGCATGAAAGTGTCGGTTGATATATATTATGGTACCGATTCGTGGAGATGCTCATGATCTAGATTTATCTTTTTAAATTCAAATTCAAAAGTGTCTTTATTAAATAAACTCATTGCAAGTATTTTTAATCGTCAAAACTATAAAAAATAAAATATATAAAATAACAATATGATAATAATAATAACAAAATTTATAAGAATAATAAACAGCATGTGAAGCGAGCAACTCATAGAAATGGGTTCTTGTCCTCTATAAAATCAGAAACTTTATAGTACCCTTTTTTTGTACAACTTATCTTTAATTAGCTTTTTAAATTTTAACACGGACAATAAATTCTTGAATTTCTTTGGGTACTTTGTTAAAGAAGCGTATACATTGCCCCTTAAAAGAATCCCTAACTTTGCTCAAACGAGTTAAAGGTATTATAGCAAGTTAATCCCTATTTCTAGTGTTTAAACTATGAGTGTCGCTATTTTTGGGAAAGTTATGAATGTTTTTCCGAACATAAATTAAGTTTTCATATATGTACTGTGACGACACTGTCATTATATTTATATTAATTTAAATTATTGTGAACAATATTACCTTTTTTAATATTAAGTACCTACGAATTAGCGGTCCAGTACAACATGCAAGCGGCATCAAAACAAATTTAAAATGTTATCTATACGTAAACCTAGGTCATTTCTGTATATTTTTTTTGCTAAAATATCTGTCGGTCTAAAACTGATAAACTGAAACTGAATCAATAATTAGGACTTTGTTATCTACTAAAGGAGAGTTCTTATGACATATCCGAAGATAAAAACGTAAAAATGATAATTTCGTTCATCATAGTAAATCTATCTTATGAGCCCATTGTTACAATATGTATTACCGGAGAAACTATAATGCATGTTTGTACCTAAGTTAAATTATCATTCAATCGATCCCTGACCCCATCGCACCTTTAAATCAAAGCGTATAATTTAGTTACAATAAATCTCACCCCGTCGTGTTGGCGCCAGCGCCGCCGCCGTCGCCCGCGCCTTTTGCAGTTTAAAACTGGAAAAACAATTAGTAGCACGTGCCAGCCCTAGGTCGTAATTACTCAGCCCCGTTCACACGGGCGATTTCACGCCACACCTTGCCTTTCGACTTGTCTATGTGATGGGAATTATGTTTATAATTTTATTATTAACATAATTGTAACACAAAATATTCATTCTATTTATTATTTTTCGTGTTATTTTTAAACACCGATAATCAAATCAAAAACTAACTAATGTTAGTATAAAATAAAAATATTGACACGTACCTAATTATGTTTTGTTTAGCTATTTGCTCCATACAAATTAGACTGGCCTATGCAAACTATTATGAGACCTATAACATAGTAAAAAAAAACTTTATTAAACTCTCCTAGGTATTTTGTAATAGTTGAATATTCTCCCATAACAATACATAAAATCAGATACGAGTCGATACAAATCAACGCATTTCCCGCAACATCAATCCTAATGTTCGTAAAGGCACAATATTTTGCCGATCAAGGCATTAATTGTGAGCCATAAAACCGATGAGGCATGCACCCGACAATAGCTCAAGTGAGCCGCGTTACGCGCCGCTACAACGTTGCGACTCGCGACACGGACTAGATCCGCGTATAAATCAGAGAATCGCACGCTCGTGTGCACACAATCTTGTCATAATAGGGTTGGAAAAACAAATTAATTGCGACTTATATTTTTTCTATGCATGATAGCAAAAACTATAATTTATATACAGTACCTAAATCTAATTATTTACAATAAAAAGAAAAAAAAATACTAACTACATACAATCTTATAAATAAAAAAATTGGTTATAATTGTTGCCCACTAGTAGTTCCCAGAAGGTTGGCCACACTGCCTCGTTGGATAGCAAGGGTTATCCTTTGTCCAAGGTAGCAGCCAGCCTTTTGGTCACCTGTACGGTCAATGAAATGCGTCAACAGCTCCTTAAAAAGGGTACGAGCTTCCGGCCCATAGTCCCATAGTCTCTACCCCAAACGGTAGAAATATTTAATTCTCTCTGAGATCTTCATATTTCCGCCGCTTCTGGTTATGATTATGGAATCATTCATGAAAAAAATGCTGTGATACCTACTATATTCCATACCTAACTACGTAGAGAGGCTTCAAAAAAATTGCAATATCTTATCGACTATACAAATAATTAGCAATTCCCCACGGTTTTATCCGCATTTTCAGGATGAAATGTAGCTTATTTGTTATTCCAGGGTGTGATTCTATGTGCCAAGTTTCATAGTTTTTGCGTGATCATTCACGTAAGAAACATCTTAACGTACTCACATCCTAATAAACTTTATATTTGCCGTTAGCTGTTGATTAGGTATACGTATATTCATGGATGCAGATAATTACGTACCTACCAAGGATAGCGATCAATATTATAACTTCAGATGTCAGATAAGTCCTTGCTCAAGGTGCGGAGATTAGACCTATTGTATTTGCTAACTCGAACAGAGCTGTCTGCAGGTAGTTACTTAGGTATCCCTCGTTATTATTACATTAAGTACATATTAATTATATTATGTCTAATTAAACGCATTATATGAGAAGCAATATCAATTCATAACCAGTATCAAACATCTGCGTTTAATTTTAGGTCTTGAATTTAAGTAGGTATTTAGAAATATATTTTTAAGGGTTATGGAATTAATTGTTTTCTTTGAAATCTCGGGACAAAATAATTTTATGCAAGTACTACTACAAGTTGAAAGATATAATATAACCTTAAAACTCCATTGTTAAAACAGTTAAACATTACAATAGGTACCTATGTTTTAAACATTAAATAAAGTTTTATGAAAACTGAGATAAGTACTAAAGTAATGCCCGTTATACATTTTGTGTTGCTAACGGTACATAGGCACGTTCCACACGAATGCGTAGCTCTTGTGCCCAGTCGTGCGCGTGTCTAACATAGCCGCCCAATATTGTAACATGTTCCATTCTGCCCTGGGGTCTGTCCGACCCCAACTATTACCCTATGTAGAAAATCGTGAAGAACTTTCATGAGGATAACTACCATCTCTATAATCGTTTCGGAAAAAAAATACCTACCTACTATAATACTACGTACTCTAATATAATAATATAGAGTATAAAGAAAAAATAAAAATACCTATATAACAATACAATTATGTAAGTGTATTCCGAACCGGTAGTAGAGTCTATTGTAAAACTGTAACTTTTGACATTCATAAGTGCCTTATTAGGGCCTAAACTGAATAAATGAGTTTTGATTTTGATTGATTTTGATAAATAATATTATATGGATAAAAAAATGACAATATAAAGAACAATAATTGATGGTGAGTTGAGTGTGACATCAAAAATAGAATGCGACTCAATGGCAAACTGATCTGTAACTGAATCACACTGAATCATGAAGTAGTATTTAGTCTGTGAACTGAATGGAACTGTAGGGTTGCTCCGGACAAGAATAGGATTGTCTTGACACTTATTTGTATTAAATTTCAAACAGCTCTGCAATTGCAAGAGCAAACTGTAGCCACATGAGCGAAGCTTTTCGCGACAAAACCCTTTGATACGCGCCAATTTACCGACAGCGCCGCGATAGACTTGAATACATCGCTATAACGAACTACAGTCGCGAAAGCGCAAATCTTCGCGTTATCGCGATAATGTGGTCGGAGCATATCACACAGACATAATTATCTCGTGGATGAGTGCTACCAGACGTTGGTGAAATTAGGCTTTAGAGGTATAATGGTAGTGTTTAACCATGCATGCGCATAAGCATGGATAGAACACGGAATACGCGACTGCTGTTCACGAGTGTCAATTACCACCATTACTACACTCCGACGTGAATGGAACTACAGCTACAGTTGATTCGTATCTGCTATAGCAGCTGACACGATTAGACTATTGCTGTTATTTGTATACTAGATTCCGCCCTGCGGTTTCACCCGCGTTTCTGAGGGATCTTATGTTTTCCCGGGATAAAAAGTATCCTATGTGTTAATCTAGGTACTATCTGTGTTCTAAATTTAATCCAAATCCGTTCAGTAGTTTTTGCGTGAAAGAGTAACAAACATCCATCCATCCATACGCACAAACTTTCGCATTTATATTATAAGTAGGAAGTATCCATATTTATTACATCAAAAGCTCAAACAAAATATAAATCTTAAAGATGAGTGAATTTTACGCTGGCTTATTTCTGGGAAAGTACCTAAGACTCGTGTCGCGCTGTTGCGATTCAAATCTCGTGTTCCGTCATCAGCGTAGTACGTGGCCACAAAACTCTCGATCGACTGTCGAGCGATAGATCGGACCAAATAAAATAGAGGAATAAAGGACTACCGACAGAATATTCAACAGAATATTCACGACTCGTAGAAATATCTCTTTTTATCGTAGACGTTTCTATAACATTTGATCATTCATAGAAATCGTAATGATTTTTCTGTGTTCCACTCCATGGTGCCGTGGCTACTATCTTTTCCGTAAAGAAGATCAGAGAAGCACTCGGCAGTCCCGCTGCAAATGAAGCATAAAATGTAGCAACGCTTAGATAACGCGAGAGATCATAATTGCCACAAAAAGGCAAGTTTACTGACAGCGACGCTATAAGTATAGGTATAGGTATTCGTCCATACCCTGTGTGATGAGTGACACATCTATGGCGATAGTGCGATATTTTTGCTATCCCTTCTACGATGCAGATAAAATATTAAGGCCGGGTTCAGCATGAGTTTTCGGTGGAAAAAATCATGATAAACGCTGAATTATAATTTATCGGACCGTTTTTTTTGTCAGTGAACTTGGACCTATTTCAGTTGTTCCTAATAATCGCCTATTCGGTATATATTGTTTTTTTTTTTTGTAAATCACAGTACCTACACCTATTCTGTTATTCACGCACTATATTGCGTGTCAATGTACCTAACCTACCTTGTCCGTATGTTATGTGCCCACCCGCCATCAAATATCATACAAATTGATTAACAAAGATTATGTTTGCACCAAGTCATAAAACTGATAACATTTTCAGGTTCTGGTCAAATTCAATTATGGCAGTTCCTTCTCGAGCTCCTGAGCGACTCTAGCAACGCTGGCTGCATCACTTGGGAGGGGACCAACGGAGAGTTCAAGTTGACCGACCCAGATGAAGTGGCTCGACGTTGGGGAGAGCGCAAGTCCAAACCAAATATGAACTATGACAAGCTTAGCCGAGCCCTGAGGTAACAGATAAAAGTTAACACTTACAATGTTTTCTTTTCACAATTAGCGCTCTTGCGATTGTTCGGGTACCCGTTTTAATGCTGTGCTTTCAATCTTGTCTCTGAGCGAGTTTATATTTTAAGATGTTAATGAGCTATTTTAATGTCCTCAGATAACCTTCTTGAGCAAAATCAATGCCAATTAAGATCTTTTAAGGACTGATTTGTTCATTTGGGAATTGTCTTGTAAAGTGAACGTCAACAGTTCAAATTTAGAACAGTTTTAACTTCTTGTTCGATATTTACACAGATATTACTACGACAAAAACATAATGACGAAGGTGCACGGGAAGAGGTATGCCTACAAATTCGATTTCCAAGGCCTAGCGGCGGCCACACAGCCGGCGGCCAGTGACCCTGCTTACAAATACCAGAGCGATCTCTTCATGAGCTCATATCACCACTCAGCTAAACTATCGTCTTTCATGGCCCCACACGCAGCTATGCCAACATCTACAGGTAAAATAGAATTTTATTATTTTAATTTTATGCGAAATCCACGTATTGCGAATTAATGATATAAAAAATGGCTTTTTAAAGATTTTTGTGAATTTAATATTTTTTTTCTAGTGATAAATTAATAAGGCATGTACAGAACTTAGTATGTAGGTATTTAATATTTCATGATCACTTAATAAACACAATTCACACGATTAATTTAAAAGTTAATTTAAATATTTAAAAAACATGTTACCCTAAGTAGGAAAACGAGTATTTAATATCATGCACCCTTCACGCGCAGTGTATACTCGCATGTAATCTGCATTTCTCAGTGCTAATGCCTCGGTACACTTGCTTACACAAATATTTGTACTATACTTGAAACGGGTTGTCATTGACAAGGGTGGGCCACTTGACTTAATGGAATCTACTATTTGAACACTCAGTATAGTGTTCTTAAGGTAGATATATCATGGTCAAATATTCTAATTCTAATAATGCCCACAACATTTCTTTTTAATTGTATCATTTTACTATGCTCTTTTACACTATTTTACCTATTTAATTTTTCCCCGAGAAACTTTAAAATAAACTTTTAGATGCCATTTTCATGACAATGCCTGCGTGTTTTGAAAGAGCGAATGACATTTATTGTTATTTTATAACTTTTCATTGTGCATTTTGTGAATGATGCTAATACGATTTATTGATAATAGATATATTATATAGTAGGTACTTAATAAATAGAACCCTAAGATATTAATCATTTAAAAAATCTTTTAAAAATAGTTTATTTAAATTAGACTAGGTTAAGTAGGTATTACATTTACACCCTTACCTATAAAATGTTATTCAACTAAAACACTGTTTAAGTGACGTTATTTACATAACCATTAATCGTTTTATAAGTAGTTTATTGAAACAATAATACAAATCTTAAATAGTTAAAATCTAAATTTTTATTTTGTTCTTATGTAATAACAAACAAAATATGAACAATTTCTAAAGGCTAACATGTTTATGAAGATGAAAATCCCTTTTTCAAGAGCTAGACAACTGGTTCCTTTGTTTCAGCATCAATCTTTCCATCAGCATCGTGGGGCAACTGGGGAGGAGGGGGAAGCAACCTCTATTCCCCCCACTCTATGGCTCCACCACATGTGACGTCACATCTGGGATCGTATCCGCACTACGCATGACCAGTCATCTAAATTAACATGAAACACATGTGTATTTTATTAATTTAGTAACAAAATAATTTAATATTTTAAATAGTCCCACTATTATATCTCACTAAAAAAAATTACATTTTGTTCCAATCAGGCAGGCAAACACAATTAAGTGATTTTAGTTTAATAAATTATTTATTTCTCTTGTTCCATATTCCTCACTATTGGGCCGTTACTGTCCAATTTTCTATTGCGATTTCATTTGGACACTTTAATTTACGCTCGAAGCAAAAGTAAGGCTCTATAAATTTATTATTCAGCTTTGCTTTAAATTTTTGATTATTTTTAAATATTTATTGATTACCAAAGCAAAGAGAATGTTTATTTTTCAGATATTTTTGTGTTATAATGTTTTTTATTTTCATATTTTATAATGAATGTTTACCATCGTGATGTCATCTGACTAGTCTTTTATCAAAGAATGATGTAAATAATAGATACTCATTAAATTAAGTAGAATTATTTATATAGGTTAATTTATCAAAATAACGAAAAATATTGGTCTTATTGAAATAATGAAAAAATAACGAATACTTCTCACGTGTTCCTAATTAAAAATAAATTTTGTAATAACATTTTTTATCAGAAATATATGACTGTTACACACAACTATAATTGATTATCGGTTCCAAAAAAGCTTTTTTTTTAATATTTACGTTTGGGATAATTCCAATAAAAATAGTTATTGCAAAATTGACTCTGAAAAGTATTCGCTACTCAAAAAAAAATTACGTACGTTCGCCTGGTATTGTTAAAAATCGGTGATATTGTACTCAGTATTAATCTGTAAAATAAATTTTAACATATAAAATAAAAACTAGAGATAAATTGTAAAAAAAACTTAATATTTAACTACTAAGCAGAAAACAAAAAGCAATGAAAGATTAGCTCAAAAATATCAATCAACATAGTATAATTTTTCTAATTCATCGTAAATATTTAAAAAAATTGATTCATAACTTTAAATTACACAGTTTGGTCACGTTAGAACATGATTTGTATTCAACATAATTTTTATAAAGAAATTTTGTTTGTGATATTATTAGAGATACTAACTCGTACATTTCCACTTTTTATTTTTATTATTTGATAAAAACAAAATCTGAATGAATAATGTGGCATTATAATTATAACCTAAGTAGGTAATTACTATGTTTAAAAAAAACATTTTGCCATTTATTAGTTATTTGAAATATTTAAATTCCATACCTATGTTATATTTCAGTAAAACCCTTGAGTATGTGACTATTTGAACTCTTTGCTCTTTTTATTTTTATGTTACGACCTTTACGATGGCCCCTCTGGCTTGTAGGTTAAATACCCTGTCAAACCACGGGTTCGTTTATTTAAAAATCCAAAACAAATATTATTATGTACTATATGAATTTATACTTGGACATGTCTGACGTAAATATTCATACCTAGATACTTTGATTGAGATTGCATCTTTCCAACCCTATTGGTTTTTTTAAGCTGAACAACTTTTACTATGGGATCCTCCTTGCTATGGGACAAACTCTGATATCGCATGAATAATTTCAAACTTTTCATAATAAAAATCCATATTAAATCGTTTTTTCCGATTTTTCAGAGTTGCTCACGTACCTAGTAAAAAAATATAATTAGCTTTCGAATAGATACAATCTGAAAGTATCCACAGTTTATATGTTTCTAATTTACAAGCAATTTACTCTTTTTACGACACGACGTCCACTTTTGCCTTCACTTGGTCTAAATAATTCTGATATTCCTGTTTAATTTGAATATCTTTCGCATACCTCATTGCAATCGTAATAACTAATTCTACTAATTCAATCTAGGTCTTCCTCTTCCTCGCTTTCCTTCTATGTTTTTTATTATGAGACACTTTATTAAAATTTGCAAACTGTAGGTACCTAAGCTTTGTCAGGATTCCGTTCCGGTGAGTGCATCTACTTTTCAAATAATTGAGAAGAAAAAAAAGGTAGATATCTAATTATCAGTATTATTACCGAGAAGCAATAATGTGGACATATTAATATACTTTTTTAACTGAGTATACGATTAAATAAAGTTCTAAATTTTGTATTATCTAGTACAAAATTGTACGATGAAAAGTTGTGATGATTAATTTATAATTTGGTTATTTATAAAAACGCGGATGTGAAGATTTTTCGTCCCTTTATTGGTTTAAACGTATTTGATGACTAGCACTGCTCCTACTAGGTATATACAAAATTTAATGCATTTATTACGTAATTTTATTCGTATTCATTTTAATTTCGGCAATTTTTAGGTCTTAATTATAATATGACGATAACGGAACGTCATAATTATATTATTGACATATCTGGTGATAGTCTTTCAGACGAATATTCAATGCTAGCGAAGAGAGGATTAGGTACAATTCACAACCGATCAAAATGTGTTTGTCTGTATATACTTAGATTATTTTAAAGAAGTGCAATGTATTAGTATTCATAGATATTAGTTTAGTGCTTAATTATTAATTAATTAAAATGATATTATTTTAAAATATTTATGTAGGTATAATTAAAGGTGATCACAATATTTTATTATGTAGGTATGTAATAATTTAAATATGTGTATAATTTTCGATACATTCCTTTCTAGTATTTGGTGCAGCAATCCCCGATTCCCAGCAGTCCCCGATTGTGTAACTGTCTCGTAATGGGATTCCGATAGCGATGGCTCTCGTAATCGTCAAAATATTTTTGGTATTGTCCATCTTTTTTGAATCCGATGGCTTATGTCAAATGATTAATTTGTTATGAGAAGTACATAATTACAATGGCAGTTTCGTTGTTCCTTAATTAAGATAGACAATACCAAAATAAGATGATTACGAGAGCCATCGCTATCGCAATCAAGTAACACAATCGCCCTGCTGGTCATTTTGAGTCAAGTCTTATGTTTTTTAGGTTTCCGGACTTCAAAAGGGTGTCTGCCTATCTGTCAGAACCAATTTACCCAGTAACTACTGGACATATTGAGTTGAATTTGGTAGTCATAAAGTAAGTCGATGAACCAAACACGGACGCGTAACGTAAATTTTTAAACATGGAAGCTACTTTTGGGGGGTAAAGTAGAAAATTATAAAAAAAGTTTTGCAAATTATATCATGTGATAATCAGATGAAAGGGCTTGTTGAAAGATTTCGACTAATAGTTCTATACATATTTTCTGTCAAATCACTTTTTTTTGATAACCCAGGCAAAACTACAATTTCTATACAAATAAATAATTTTGATGTTTTTAATCGTTAACGTAAATATTTTTTCTTTTTAAATACAACATTTCTTGTTCAATTTGATTTCATCTTACGTTATCATGCGCAATGCGCACTTTGTATCATACAGAATAAAATTCATAATGTCATAATGGTTCGAGCTAGAGCTACATACCTAAATGTTGTTGTACCTAAGTGAAAAGTCTTAGTTATCCTATGTTGCTCAATCTCTTGATATTGATAACTTATAGTCAGAAAATATACCTACATAATAAATCAATGTCAATTTTAGGACACAGTATATCATCTCTCAGAGTTACAACTCCTCCCTCGGTATCAACACATTGCTGGTTACTATTTAAAGTATTTTTATTTTTACCTATTACTATTAGTAAAATGATCTTCTAAGATTATTTTACTAATATGCCATCATTTTTTACAATTCTACATCTGATTTTACGACCAGGATTTTATCCTAAATGGTTAGTCGTACCTAAACATGTTAATTATTATTATATTACTGGATCAATTCAATGTTTTTCGCAACGTAAATATTTTTTATGAAAAAAAATAACATGCAACTTGAATATTATAACGAGAATAATCTTTCTACGTATAATAATATTTATTTTGTTATAAGTTGGTATGTATGTATGTAGATAGGTGGGTACGTTTATACCTATTATTTTATGATCAACTAAAAGTTACCTATTACATATTGTGATTGCAAACGATTACCAGTCAATAGATTTTAATTATTTATATCTACTAATTTATTGAAAAATGTTTTATGTAACCTATAAAGTTTTGATTTAAATGCATGTGTCAATACCTATATTGAAATCTTAGTCGTAGAAACATTGTATAGATGTTATTGTATTTGGAAATGAATAAACACATGAAATGTCGTTTTTTTTATTTCAGTTCCTTATTACTTTATCCATAAATTTAATAGAATGTTACATTATCACTGAGGTTATAGGCTACTTTTTATCCCGGGAACGCAAGTGAAACTGTGGGGATCAAGTAGTTCTAAATAATAATAATTCTCGACATCATTGCACCGAGTGTAAAGAATTGACGTTAGTAAACGCTTACTATCGCGTTTGCATTTTTGATTTATGACAATTTTGAATGTTAGAAATTAGTTCCACAAGTATTCCGCGAGAGGCGCTGTACCACTATGTATAGAGAAATATCGTAAACGCAAAATATAACTGGCGTTAAATTATTGAACCAAATGGTCGGATATCCACATTATGTTATAAATAATTTTTTTGTTAGTTCGTGTGTAGTTTTTATTTCTCTTTCTTTCGCTGTCTTTATCCCTCTCTGTTCAAATAATCGTTAGCGTAAAAAAAAATGGTCGTTTCTCCACGAGGCATGAATTTTTTACGGTCGCATATAATTAGGTTTAAGCGTCAAACGACAGCTAAGCGATACAAACACCATATTTATGGGTTCGGTGGTAGCAGTTATGGACATAATAAAACTACTTTGCCGACTATTTTAATCCGTAAAAAGAAAAGACCGTGATTTAAGTAGCATTTAACGCTTTACTATAGGATAAAAATGATGTTCCGATTAATTCGTCATAATCGTATAGTGGTCTCTGTCAGAGAAAAGTACTTATATTGAAGTCTTACGATTGAAGTATATTTCTAGTAATGATGGGTCGTTGACGGTTTTTTGGTTAATGCAACGTTAACGTTGATTCGTCATCTAGTCGATCAACTAGTTAAATTCGTTAACGTCGTTAACGAGTCAACATGCTACTAATGTCAACTTGCAACGTAAGCTGTTAATTCATTGAACGGTTTTTATTCAACGAGTCTCTCTCTCTACATCTACTATTATAATTAACGAGAGTAAGAGTAGATTTTTAAAAAAAATATGTTTTTTAAAAATCTACTCTTACTCTCGTTACTTAGAGTTGAAATTTGACCGTTGCGTTTTATTTAACGTAAGTTTTTTTCGTTGCGTTAACGTTCTTGAACTCAGTTGATTATTAAACGAGTTAAAATCTCATATCTCGTTGACGAATTCAACTAGTTGATTGCTAAACAGCTGAGTTAAAATCTTATTTCTCGTTGACGAATTTAACTAGTTGATTCATAAACAGTTAACGTTAACACGTTGACACGATATCAACGGTTGATATAACTAGTTCGTTGATTCAACGCCCATCGCTAATTTCTTGCCACAGACTGACTGAATTAGATAAAATAAGACGTATAAAGCTCTGTTTAACAAATGTGGCGAAATATAATCCATATCTTTTCGAAAGCACACAGTTGTACCTACAGTGCGTCAAGGATGTTGGGGCACATGCCCATGGACATGCCAGTTGGCGCAGTTGGTTAAGACACCACCTATCACGCCTCTGGTCATGGGTTCGATTCCCATCCAGGGCAAACATTTGTCTGCATGAACATGTCTGTTTGTCCTGTGTCTGGGTGTAATTTATCTATATAAGTATGTATTTACAAAAAAAAGTAGTTTAAGTAATATATCAGACAGCCAGTATTTTCTCGAATTAAGGAACTTTCCTTTCCTGTGCAACAATTGATTTTCCTAACAAAATCTATGGGAATCGTTTTTTTCTCGAATCCATCAAAAATCGATTTGTGACATTACTGATACCCTAACTTAACTTAATATAACCATAGAACCTTTTGAGCCCCATATAACTTTTTGATCCTTGTCGGAGAAAGGATTGATTAAGCTAACAAAAAATATTTTTAGAAATCGCCGATTTCTCGCTGACTGGATTTTTTTTTTTAAATCTGTAAATGCCGATAGCAATAACTCAAAAAATAATGGATGAAGACCATATTCGCGTGGCTTCAACCCTTAAGGTAGCTGCCCTTACTGACCCGTCTCAAATTTCCACCCTGTATATATATATATATATATTATTATTGCCAAAAAAAAAATCCTCTATTGTTTTGGATGATTTACAATTTAAAGATAACAGTGAAGAGCAATTATTAACACAAGTTACTGGCAAGGCCCAAACTAGGCATGAAGACATGCTTGTATCTTGGAATTCGGAGTGCGATATTTAAAACTTAGAGCTCAGAAGAATCATTTACTTTAATTACATAAATCAACTATGAATGTGCATTCGCTCAAAAGAAAAAAAAACGGAATAAATTTGACATGTCATGCATGCCTCGAGACACGATTAGTCGTTCTGTTTTACATTTTTGTTGTTGTGTTTATTTTAATTTACATTTTTCAGACATAAAAATAAAATCATTCAAGTTTTGCTGCTCTACCTTTTTATTTGAAACAAAAACATTATTAATGCAATATTTTTTATTTCAAAAAATATTTTGTTAAATTAAATATTTAGAAATCTTGGACAGGGCCATCTGGTGGTAAATTTAATAAGTGAAAGTGCTCAACAGCGCCTCCAGGCGCTGCGTTCACACAACATTTGCAATACAATCCACCACAATTCTTTTGAGTTAAAACACATGGATTTAGTTACCTACTGTATTAGGTAATAAAGCTTAAAATAGTTATAAATTTGTCAAGAACTTATACCTACTTACTTTTATGTTTAAATACTCGACTTTTATAAATTGCCAAATCTTAGTTTAGCCAAAGAATAAATAGGTAATATGTTTAGCGGACAGGTAAATGAAAAATTCAACATAGTTTTTTTACAACCTACCTAAATCATTTTAAAAATAGCGCAGCAGCGTTGCCTTTTCGCCGCTATGCCCCAGACTCATACACATTCACTCATATTTGTTACAGATTTCTATAGCCTATAGGTACGCCAATTTTTACGTATTATTTTCCTTATACCTACATTTTGTTATGTGAGCCAATTAAAAATAATACTTAACCTTGAGTAGATATATTTTTTTTATCTTGATACTATATAAACTAAAATAATTTAAACGTAGGTAGGTAATTACCTAGGTACCTAAGTATTTCTTTCTAGAAGTTAAATATCTAGAATAAATCTTACAAATTTACAAATAAAATTACAGAATAAGAAATTATATCGATGATTCTATCATATTGAATGTTCGACTTTTTAAACCTCTTCTCTCTGCTCGAGCGACAAAGTGGCATAGAAATAAAGATAGCAGATGTTGCAAGTACATCCCTTATCCATAAAAATTTTTTGCAAGCAAGACTTAACGAAAAACCGATGTTCATTTTTATTCTTAATGGTGAATATTATGGTATCATCTTTGTCAGTATCATCCTCAGAATTATTATGCACATAGTGCTTAAAATTATTTTGGGACACATACATCCCATTCAAAAATACTATCACAGTCGTTATGCATTCTTGGGGCTTACACAAACATAACCAGTCAAGAATAGTAAATACTAGTTCATGCAAAGCATATTTAAGCTTGCTTAGTACATTCATGTTTTTAAAGCAACTTTTCATTGCCTCTAAAGTGATACAGTAGGTAGATAGCAGCTTGCAGCAGTCCGATTGGAATATGAAGTCTTCTTATTTCAGCTCGTTTCACCCGTAGTTACTTGCGTACAATATATCGGTACGTTAGCAGCGGCAGTCGACTAAGAAAATACTTCTCAAGCGATTGCACAAGTAAAGTTGGTCTTCCAGCCCAGAAGATACCTTTAGAAAATTACCACGCGGTTCGTGCGGTCTCACAAAAAGTCTTCAAGTGTCAGCAATCAAGTGTTCCCGTCATATGTAACTTAACTCCTCTCGAATCAATTTATTGCAGGCCATCAGGTCCAAGAATAAGGATCACATATGGTAGATTTGATAAGATTATAATTTTTTTATTTTTAAAATGCTCAACTTGTAAACTAGTAGGTAGGTACGCAGGTTTTTCTCACCCTTAGGATTGATAATTAATTAAATAGTATTTCACAGATTTTTTCAGATTCTCAGTAAAAGAGCAACCTGCTCGGGCTAGGTGCTTCACTCTTATAAGCATCCGCTACCTAGATTACCTTCCTATATGTATAATTTCAAATAACAGACAAATAGTGTTGCGCAACACCGGTGCAGCCAGTCTAGACTAAACTGAAAGTATGATCTGGTAGTCATATAAACAAAAACGATTTGACTATGTATTGTTATCTTGATTTGCCTATAGAGCTTACTCGTATAAGTAGGTATAGACTGTAACACGTATTCTTTGATTTTTATCTTTAACCCATATACCTAAAGGGTTTATATGTAGGTATTTTTAATCGACGGACTGTAGAAGACGGATGGCGGCGTACCTCCTTGGATAAAATAGCGTAAAAGGGTCTCGTGTTTCTGAACCCTAAAAACATGTTTTTACGTTTAAATTGAGGTAAAAATATAAAGAAAAAATACGTTACGTTTTCTTATATTGTATCGTATGGAGCTGCATACAATAGAGGGATTTGAATAATTGACAATTAGTTGGTGAGATATGCCCTTCGTGAAAATTGTATCCCCAAATTAGGTAACTATAAAATGGGTGTAAAATTCTGAAATACTTATGTAAGATGTCAGAACATAAACGAACACCTTGTACTTACTTTGGTTTACCTACATTATAATATAAGTATTGCAAAGTTTTTAAATAATTAGGTAATATTTTCATTTACAGGCTTTTCAAGTTTAGCAACAATTAATAAATTTTGTTTGTAAGATATAAGAAAATAAAATCCTCCTACTATGAAATGCAAACTGCCGATATTGTGATTTATAGGTTTATACGGTAACTAAAGATTTACGGAAACCGTTCTGTTGACATAAATATCAATGTATTTTTAAATATCTTTTAATTTTGAGTAGGTACATACCAGGTGGAGTTTAAAAGAAATTGATTAGGTAATCAATTTCTGTATTACTATTATAGAAACAATATGCTAATGCGTCACCATGTAAAAGTTTAGATTACCTAGGCCTGTGTGACTCATGGACTAAATAAGGTAGACATTCGGTACTTCGTGGTGGACCTACTCAAATTGAGGCTGTACTCCTTTGAGTGAGACCTAACATCCCTATAAACGTGGCACTCCGCCGCCATCCCTCCCCTTCGACATTAAAATCAATACTCTAGGCATATCTATTTATATCCCCAGGCTAGCTGATGCGTTTCTCGGAATTCCCGGTACACGTTGTGGGAGATGTATTGGTCAACCAGTAGTTTTCATATTCCCAAGAAGTTATATTTTAATACTAGCTTCCATAGGCCGTTTTATATGCGATTTAAAAGGATATTTTGTAAATAGAAGACTGCCAGACAAGTTGTGTTACTTGGTCGTGCTCCAACAGCTGCACTTGAGAGCCAGATCCCTACTAAGTTTAGTATACCTACCTACCTAAACACTATACCGCCGCCCGTAGCCACACCACCCCTTTCCTTTATAAAATACTAGCTTACGCCCAGCGGTTTCATCCGCATTAGAGTTCATGATCACTCCGTTCTCAATTTAACCAACCAAATAATATGTAGGTCAATTTATCTGTTAGTATTTTCACAGTATGAAGCGCTTTTCATAGATAGGTAACCTCTTAGGTTCAGGTTCCTAGAGGAAGGTTTTAGGCTATGTTAATATCCAGGAATATGGTATAGTTGATCTGACGATTGAATGCTACATAAATATATGTATTATGCATGTGGAGTTCAGTTTTCACGTCTAAATATTGGTTACAAATTACAATAAATACCTATGTTTTTGTAACGTTAAAAAAAATCAGAAAAAGGTTCAGAGCCATACAGCCTTCATATAGTTTTTATTTTTGTAATGAAATCTTTATGTGTTCGATATTGTTTTTATTTATAAGTTTCGGATGGCATGCAGGAGATAAAGGTTTTTCTTTCCTTTTTTGTTTGTAAACGTTCAAACAGTGTTAAATGAAAATTGGCAGAGAGGTAGACCCGTGAGATAAGAAGGTAGGTATTTTTATTCCAGGACTTGTAAGAAACTACTATTGATGAAAAATTGTCATGAACTACCACCATAAACCTATCCATGATTATTATTAATCTAATAAAACTGAAGAGTTTGTTTGTTTGTTTGAACGCGCTAAGCTCTGGATCTATCAGTCAGATTTGGAAAAATCTTTTTGCAATTGAAAACCCAATTATTAAGGAAGGTTATAGGGCATAAGCTATATAACATCACGCTCCTTAGGAGCCGAGCAATAATAAAAAGAACGCTAAGCGGGAAGCACGGGCGAGCGATGCGACGCGGCGCCCGATGTAACCCGAGCAATACCGAAAAGAACCGAACTACTAATACGTAATTTGTTTGACGATAATTATTGCTTTACTGCATTGAATATTTTCAAGTTGAATTTCATAGAAACAAATACTACTTAGGAAGGTCCTGATTACTTCAAAATTGGTATTGGGTTTATTTTTACTAAATTTGTTTTTTTTTTATTTCTTGGGTGAGAACTTATCTATCTGTAGGTACTAATAAAAAAGCTGAAGAGTTTATTTGAACGCACTAATCTCCGGAGTTATTGGTCCGATTCGAAAAATTGTTTCACTAATAAGAAGCTACATTATCCCCGAAGGTTATTATAGGCTACTTTTAATCCCGGGAACGCGAGTGAAACCGCGGTGAACAGCTAGTTATTTTATATAGACTAAATGCTATAATTTTAGAAATTTTAGAGCACTTTGAGATATTGAAGAAAAATAAAAGCTTTGTTACTTCATTTTGGCATGAAAGTTGAACAATACTGTGAGTTCTTAGTTTGCTATAAACAATGCTTGCTATGGGATAGCTTAAATTCATAAAATATGGTATGAATAGAGTATACAGTCTGATGAACTGTTTTTAAAAATCATATAAATATCTATGATTAAAATTTAGAATAATTTTGATTTCTATGTTGTTACATTTGTGTTAATTAGTCTATATTCAAAATTTTGGATCTTTTGCTCAAGTAATTGCAAAAATATTAAAGGGCAAAAATGAAATATTTCTCTATAATATTGCATTGCTAAATAGTATTACAAAATGCTTTAGGATTCTTATAGTGCTCGCTATGGGTAGTTTATAACCAGAAATTCGTGGTTCTGAAATCAATAGGAAAAGCGTAATACAGGTTAATGAAAAAAAATTAAAAAGGTCACAAAATTGTCTATGATTAAAAAGTTTAAAATTATTAAGGGTAAACGTTCGGTTGGAGCGCGAAATTCAAATTTTATCACGTTTTTTGCAAATTACAGCTCAGTTATAGGTCGTATGTTATCAAGATGTTATTTGCGAGAAGAATGGAAGTATATTTACTGATTAATAACAAAATAAATCATCAATATATTCTTCCAAAGTATATTAGTAACATTTTCATGAAATAGTCGTATATGTCAGTCATATACCTTGGAGGAATATGTTGATGATTTCTTTTGTTATTAGTCAGTAAATATACTTAATGTGCATATTGTTACAATTATGTTACATGGTCTACAACCAAAGTTTTAGATCCCTAGCTCAAGTAATTGAAAAAATATTAAGGGGCCAAAATGCAATTTTCCACCCTCTATAACATTTCATTGCTAAATAGGATTACAAAATGCTTTAGGATTCTTATAGTGCTTGCTATAGGTAGCTTATTTCCAAAAAATCATGCTTCTTAGTTGAATAGTACTTGCGTTATACAGGTTGATAAAAAAAAATAAAAAGGTCATAAAATTGTCTAAGATCATTTTTTTTTTAATTATTGATTTGCATGTTGTTACACTTATGTTACATGGTCTACATTTAAAATTTTGGAACCCTAGCTTAAGTAATTGCAAAACAATTAAAAGTCAAAAATAAAATTTTCCACCCTCTATAACATTTCATTGCTAAATAGTATTGCAAAATGCTTTAGGATTCTTATAGTGCTTGCTAAGGGTAGCTTATTTCCAAAAAATCATGCTTCTCAGTTGTATAGTACTTCCGTTATACAGGTTGATAGAAAATAATTTATGGTGTCATAAAATTGACAACTATGAAAAATTTGAGAAACACTGTGTTTAATATTGTTTCAAATAAATAAGTTAATATTCCAAATTTGAGGTCCCTAGCTTTAGCCATTACAAAAATATTAAAGTGCAAAAAAATTATATTTCACCCTTTATAACTTTATGCCTCATGAAAAGTTTGAGAAACTTAACAGTACATTTCAAAACAAATACTGTAGAAAGCTTATATTTCAAAAATCAAGCTTCTGCTATGAATATTAACTGAGAAAAACAGGATGCTAAAAGTAAATTTTCAACATTTTTACTTTGTCTATCGGCAAAACTTTGACAAAAACCAAGTTGAAATTTGTAGTATTTGTATGCGTATGCGTATACGAAATTTCATTTGCCTATCTTCAACCGTTGCAGAGATATAATAGTTTGAAAAATGCATAATTTCCATCGGTAATATCTTCCTCGAAGAAAAAAAGTTTGAGAAACGCCAAATATATATTTTAGCAGTATTATTAAACTACCTACACTATAAATTTTGAGTTTGTAGCATTCAAACTCACAAAGTTATCAAGGTTTAACGGTAACAAAGCAAATCCCTTATTTTTTTAAATTTTCCTCCCATAGACAAAAGTTTGAGAAACGCTCGCACCCATATCTAATATTTTTAACTGAAAAAGGTACATTAAAAATTTCAGACTTCTAGACCCTAAGGTTCCAATAATATTATGATTCTTAAAATCGCACAAAGGGCCCGTTTCGCTGCGGAAAGGAATTTCGAAAAATCGCTTCTTAAATTTTACGGGGTCTATGTGACAAAATCCATGCACATGCCAAATTTCACATTAATCGGTTCAGCGGTGTGGGCAGGGGGATGTTTACCCAAAAACCGCTACTCTTATATATATATATAGATAATTATAGAGGTAAGTATATTTATTTTAAAAGTATCCATGATTTTAAACATGTCCAACCCTCAGTTACAAAACAATAGGTTTGTAATATATGGTCTAACCCATTTCATATATTATAGCTCGTTAATGAAGGATTAGGGTACTATTAATTACCTAAGACTTAGATACACTAACACCGTATAGGTACTTTTAAGTAAGTATCACTTTATTTTTAAGTCTTAAACTTAGGCATAAATTAATGGTCCAAAGTGAAAGTCCAATTTGGACTTAATAAACTTAGCATGAGAGGTGATTTTTCTGCCTAGACTCTAAGAAAGAAAACATTTTTGTGTCTTTGAACCGCCCTTAAACTATGATAGGCTACATACTAATTAATAAATATCTAATCTCTATTATAAGAGGTTGAAAAAAGGATGAATAGGTAGATAGTGATAAAACCTTTTACTATTTGGTTACCTATTTTAAATACTGTCATTAGAACCCAGTAAAAATATAAAATGTGAAATGACATTTATTGGAAGATTTTGACATAATTTAGAATCTAAAGAATCTTAATTAATGGTACTTTTGTATATTTTCAAGGAGCACTAGTTACTTATCATATTCTAGGTAGATTTTTCACTCTGTTGAGAATTTGGCTGTAATTGCCCGAATCTTCCTTGATATTGCAATAATGAATACCCTGCGATCATTGATATCTAGCGCAATACGAGCCAAAACAATTTTAACTCGAGTTCGAACTCCACTAAGAGTTCAGAAAATAAAAATTCACGATGAGGGTCCACCACAGCCCTTCGATAATATGCCTTTTAACATACACAATCGGTTAGTTACTTTAGTTTTATATTGACTTGTGATAGTTAAGTATCTAAGTACCTAAGCACCTACCTACAGTAGGTAGGTATATTTTAACCCAGCCCATGACCCTTTTTTGAATGCTGGTGAAATATCGTGACAAATTTTATGCATACCAATTATACCTACCATAAACATTTTCCAAAACCCAAAATCAACTTGATCACATTATCTTTAAAATAATAATATAATAATAAATAAGGTAAAGATATAGATAGGTAAAAAGTATGGTAGCTAGAACACAGATTAAACCCTACAACTCCAACAAATAACTAATGAGTTTGACAAGCAGGCGGTCCAACTGATGGTAAGTGGTTTCCGTCGCCTATCGCCATTTGCAATACCAGAGGAATTGCCAATGAGTTGCCGACCTGTTACAATGCCACGAAGGCAACTGGGTCTCGCCACTGGTCACATCCGACATCACTACCACTGAACACCACTGAACTACCATAGCATTAAAATTTGAATGAGTTGGTAATGAACATAAGTCATGGTGAAGTAAAAGAACATACATACTGTCATTCATAATATATTCATTAATGTATTTTAAAGCCATTTATACCAGTATAGATGCGACATAGGTAATAACCAGTTACCTACTGAAAATCTAAATCAGACTTTTATTTCAGTTACTTTGCAACTATATTCTTCTCATTCTTCTTTGGGATTGGACTTTGGGCACCATATATTATAATATGGTATATGATGGCAAAAAGATCTATGTAATGTTTTCTTTGTTATGTGATTAAATGAATTTAATTTGAATAAAAGAGTTCTTTGTTGGAAGACTTTCAAAATGCATTAACTTTACTAACATCAAAATACCTGTAATTAAAAGTGACGACATTTGATAACAAAAACATATAATTTTTATTACATTTTATTTAACTAAGAATCTTTATTACAATAAGCCCAAAAGCTACACTTCAAGGCCAAGATGGAGGTTCACCTTCTTTCACCATGCCTCCATAGAGTAAGGATTTGTCTCTAAAATTGGTCATCCTCAATGTCTCCTGGTCATCCAAAAATTTTCCAAAGAAAAATCCAGTCATTGGTACCGCAAACCAGACATAACGGGTAGTAATGCCAAAGATAGCCATGTTAGTTCTGCTTTTGTTGAATCTTCCACTTTCTAGTGTGATTCCAATCCAAGAAGATGAGAGTAACAGTCAACACCGGGAAAGATATGCTCACCAGATTCCGACGGAGGAAACTTGAAAGCGCCATAAAACTGTGAAAGTGATAAAATTGATAGAATGTTTACTGTTTCCTTGAAATACATAGTCTTGTTAATGCTTTTTGTTTAGAGCCCATACAGAGAATGGCTTTCATAATGCCCAATTTTATTTTATAATAGATAAATAAATAGATGCATCGCATGAAATAAAATATTATTTTCCTCACAGTTGTATTTCATTTGTTGATTTTCTAGGAACACAAGAGCCTTTGTGTGTTTATTTTTCCACAAAATTTTACAGACACATGAGTCACTTAGTGTATACTGGCCAATAACTATATTTTATCATTGCCATTATTAAGTCCAGGCAACTCATTTAAACATTATATAAAATAAATATAAATTAGTATGATAGAATAAATGAGGTTCTAAAAACTAATATGTTTTGCACTACCTACATACCTACATAGACTGCATATGCAGCAAAAAACCAAATTCACAGTACATACAAGTTCACACAACAGAACGTCTACCTACTTAACCTATGTCGTTTTATTATTACATAACATATTTTACAAAATATTATCAGTAGGTAGGTACCTACATAATATTTCACTTACAGTAATTCCAAACTATTACACATTGACCTATTTAAACAAATAAACCGCAAATCAATAAGTAATCATAGGAAGTTACGTATTCATTGCTATTCTACATAAACATTAAAAAAAATGTCTCTGAAATGGTTAGATAATAGGATTTTATGTATAGTTTATTTACAACAAATATTAAATTCGTAAAACATATTTCAACAATCAATGGATTTATAAGTTTTGATTTCACTAACCTATTTCAGAAATAATGATTTCCAAATCATTTGTTTGACAGCAGCATCTCCCTTCCTAGTAGATAGGATAGGACCAGCCTAGCGAAAGTGCCTAGGAAATTGTAAAATCTATGAAAATTTGCACGAAATAAACTAACCAACCAACTACAAAAAAATAACCGACGTAATGCCTTCCGGTTAATCCTTCGTTGTCTACTAGACAACTTTGTGCTTCCTAAATTATACGGATTATATTCCATGGAATTCTCTCACAGAGAGCCATACCCTACCCGTCATGTTTTGTCAAAATCAGTCTGTGAGTCTGTGATGGATAATTATCAGTTTGATTATTGGTGAATTTTATAAACTTTAACCAGTTTAAATGCTTTGTGAGTGTTTTTTAGTTTTAATTCCAAAGTATGACCTAAAGAAAACATGAAACCTTGCTAAAATTAGCAAAATATCTTGCAAGATAAGCCATGTAAAACAAGTTACAGAATGGATCAGAAAATTTGCATTTAATGAAGACCAGTGAGTACAGAATACGTTATTTATGTAATAAACTTATATTTAATAAATAGGCATCATACAGTAAATAATTGGTGCCGATTCTGTTGTTAACGAACTAAAATAAATTTAATCTCGCTATATCTCTTTTTAATAGTAAATATAAGAAAGGGATGCAAGATATTTTAGTCCTGTCAGTTTAATCCGATCACACATTTCAACGTGAACTTAAGCGCGATCTTTATTGGTCACGACTATTTACCCGTACATTACGACTAAACTGACAGCATTAAAAATGTTCTATCTTTTTTCATTAAGGTTAAAATGAAAGACAAGTGACTTGTCTAATATTAGTTAAGTTCGGAAACAACAGAATCGGCAGCATTGTTCGCCCTACTTATAAATAACCCTATTTTCAACGTAAGACAATTAGTGTTGCCTCTCGATTATCGATCGATCGATCGATAAGTCTAAGGGATAAAATATGGGAGGTTGTATCCGTATCGTATGTGTTTTTCCCTTTCTTATTCGACATGCAATTAATTCAATAAAATATTTCAGAGACAATAAATGGACCAGATGCGCGAGGACCAATGTAATGTTCGATCGTCTGTTGCAGCAAATAAGTTTATTAGCTATGACTGTCGGATATCGAAAAGATCTTTCGCATCAAACGAAGAATCTGTGGATTTTGTAGAAAAGGCGTAGCCGCAATGTTATTGTTATGATTTTCATTTTACTTAATAAAACAGTAAAAATATGTGCTCTTATTATTAACTATTACGATAACATGAAACCTTTATGGTAGGTACCTGCTCCGACAGAAATAAGCTAAGAATATCGATATATCAATATATGTTAATGGACATCCCTAGTTTCATTTTTATGTTGGCAATGATGGACATGGAAATGACGTAGAATGACATAGTTTTGCAATCATGTTGGTATGGACATTACGTTATATTTTCATACTAAAACAAATCTTAGGAATACCATATTTTTCTATGGAACTTCCGCCTCTTATACGTAATGTTGATAGGAAGAAAGAAGAAGGAAATTTTGTATGAGTGAGATGAAATAATCTCAACTAAGATCTCAACATTGCCAGATGTTTGACAACTATCAAGGACTCGTAACGTTATAATCGAAACTCGTAATAATATTGTACCACTATTTTCGTATCGATACCGCAGTATCGAAATTACTTTTTTTTTCTTAATAGGTCCTTCTACTGCTTCTATCGCTGCCTGACATTGAGGTGGAGGCTTCGGTTGGAGCGCGAAATTCAAATCTTATCATGCTTTTTTGCAAATTGCATCTCAGTTATTGGTCGTAAGTTATTAACATGTTATTTGCGACAAGAAATAGTCGTATATGTCAGTGAACCATAACGTCCAACCGAAGGTATCACCTTAACAAACAACAAAAAAAAAATGCGAAATCGATCCAGCCGTTCACCCCTAATGACGTGACCAAGGGAAATAGGGATTCATTTTTATAATATGTGTAATATAAATATAATATGATAGATGTATATAACAGGTAACTTTTGTTAACATCTGGCTGGCAACACTGCCCCTGTCTGCCTGCCTGCTTGCCTGCCTACTGCCGTCGTCATCGTGTGCTGATTTTCTTTGAATAAAATTATTGTGCGGGTGTGATGATTATGTTGAAGTGAATTATAAAATTGGTGATGTTGACCTTAGGCCTATCGTTATTTCGTAAAAAAACTGTAAAAGAACATACGTTTACTGTAGTTATCCGTCAAAAATCGAGAAAGCTTCAAACGTGTTTGAAGCTTTCGGTTTTGCATTAATGGAACTATGAACCTGGACCCTTTAACGTTTAGTCTATCGCAAATTAATTATCTCGTTGTAAATTTAAGCAAGAAGAACTTTAAGCAGACAAGCCAAGAGTTAACACAGGTGAGTAACAGGCACTTTACAGTAAGTCTTTGTTTTCTATTGTCGCCATATTGTAAAAACGGAAATTCACGAGAGTTTGGTAGGTAATTGCGTTGCGTCGTTGCACTTGTCATCGATTACGGTTATAAATGTTGTAAGTTATTGCACTGCCTGTTAATTGTTGCCAAATCGTATTTTTGTGTGATATTAATCTAAGAAAATTCGAAATGATGATGTAGATGTATGTATGTAACTGTAAGAAGCCTTAGTTTATTACCATTACCTACCTCTTTGAGGTTTGATTTTTTTAGTTTGGTACCTACCTATGAATAGCATGTGAATGATTCAAACATTTCTATGTAAATATTGATAATTTTATGGATTCTTTTGTAAGTATTGAATTATCAGTTAATGTGGAAGCAGTTTATGAGCAGATAAGATTTGTATTCTAAGATAGCAAATTTTTGGGGATAGCATGCTATATCATTGAATTCCTTTTAACATGTGAATATCAAAGGGGTCTTATAAGTCAACCAGTCTGTCCAGGTGACCCATGGGAGGTCGTAATGATAGAATTCCAGAACAAAAGAGCCAAATCCAATAAAATTGTTTAAATCCTCACAGTTGTTGTTCTACAACAAGGTTTTCATAACAGAATTGATATAATACCATCTACACATTTACATACATAATAACCAACATGGAAATACACCCCATTCTTCTTATTTAAACAATTAAATATATTTTGTGTATCTTGGCTCTAAAGATTTGGATGAAATTTTGTATTTAGATAGGTTTTGCTTTTTATGTTTATTATATGTGTCTTGCGAACACATATTTTGAAAATACTGACATATACTTTCTCTGATAGGGTACAAAATCATGATACCTTGTTATCTTAAGATAACAAGCATATGGGCTAATACTGAAACACTACTCACATTTAGGTTTGCTTAAGGGTAATTCACAAGTTAAACCCATGCAATTGAACTGTCAAATGATGACTTAGTGTGAGGCCTCATTAGTGAAATACCTTGAGTTCCATTGTGGCAGTGTCAACGCAGTGTCATCATACATATATTTTTAATCTAAACTGCTGCAATGCACTAATGAGACCTCTCTAAAGTACAACTTAACACAACAATATACAAATTAACAGCATCAATGAAATCTAGTAGTATATTATTATAGTTACTTTTAGTAATAGGACAAAAATTTTAGGGTACCAGGAAACCACAAGGCCTATGATAGTGAAACAATAAACATTTTAATGTTGCTCTTGTGCTAATAAAACCAGCTACCTTCTTATAATCAACCAACCAGCTAATTGTATGAGTGTTAAATTAAATATTGGTAAGGAACTTGAACTTGTTAATTTTCAGTCTATATTAATTCTTTTATTCTAGGTATACTTTGATATTTTAATGTTGCAACATCCTATGTCAGAAATTCAACTATATAGATGAAGATAGTTTATTTTTAACCTATCTATCTATGCTGTGCTTTGCCTCTGCTATTTGGCGAATTGACAATTTTTCTTTTGTCTAAAATGTCCATATTGTTTTTTAATATGAGGGTACATAAATTTAGACTAACTCATCTCTACTGGTAGAGATGTTTTGTCTTAATTATGTAGTCTAATATTATGTGTCTGTGTATCAAGTGTATATTTAGATTTTAAAATGTTAGTATGGTAGTCTACATGATAGTATAGTATCTGGAAAAACCTTCAAACTGTGTGTGTCAAATTTGATTATGAAAAATTGCACATATGTAATTACTGGTAGGAGCTTGCTTGCATTCAAAATCCCTGATTAGCCTGCAAGAACTCTTTATTTGTGTTGATGTTAATAACAGCAATAAGTAATATAATAGTTGACATTTTCATTTTATTATTTGCATCCAATTCAAACCATAACCATTTGTCTTATTAATTTTCACACACCAGTTCATAAATTAAATGTGATGATGTACCTAAGTCTTTATGAGCTATTACCATGGATACAAAGACTACAACGCTGCAATGCTGCATATTGCCTTTGTTTAATTCTTGTGTTTGAAACATTTATAATATAAATCTAAATAAGCTGGTATCATTTTTATTTATGGTACAATATAAAGAAACTATTTTGGAAGTCTGGTTTTCATCTAAATATGGTTAGTAGGATATCTTTAGGTAACATTTTAGGTCCCTGTTTTTATTTCCCAAATAATAGAGTTCCTGCAATCAAATAATATGTATGATTTTGACTTTAAACCTATGAGACACACATAGGTTTGGTTTCATACTATGAATGGAACAACATGATTTTGGGTGCTTTGCGAGTTATTGTTTCTTTATCATAGAGTACTGGGTTTTGCTTTGTGGTTTGAGTCTTGTTTCCAATTTATTATAGTTAACCTTTTCCAAGGTTCACATTACAAGCAAATAAGCTGACAATATTGTGGATCTGTGGACGTCTTTCAGCTGGCATGATGATGATGATAAATAGTGTTCTTATCTTAAACATTCAGCGAAAGCTTTTCAATAGATATAAGTATTGATTTTATAATAATATGTTTATTTTTCTATAGTTAATTCACTTTATTAGAAGTATTATTTTGATATTGTTGTTATAAAAAAAAAACATATTGTATGCCATAATATGTGGTGTTATTTTTCATACAGATTGTCAGCATTTATGGCTTGGAAGCAGAGAATCAAGTGTTGAGGTGCCTGCTTACTGAAGCCGCAAAATCGTCTTGGGATAGTGATCGTCCTAGTTCCTCTGCCACTAGCAGTATCCACGCTTCGCTACTTGCACAGCATTTGGCTTTATTGTTGAATCATCCAGCAAAGTCAACTGTGGTTTGCAGGGCAGTTGATCATCCTAATCGTTCCATTCAAAAGGTATGTAGCTATCACTCCTAGTGTGATCAATATTATACTTTAATTAGTGTAGTATTATTTTTAGTTGCCCATTGATGTAAAATGCCCTCTATCAGGTATTGTCTTTTGCCCTACACTTTCCATTTTGTGTATTCAATCAACACTATTTTCGTACAATATTTTATTTTGTGATTCATCATTTTTTGCATTGTATGTGTTGTCAGCATAGAATAAAATATTATATATGACAAATAAAAAAAAATGCTTTCTGTATAAATTATTTAATAAGGAGTTTTGTGAATATTTTGTTAACTGCAGCTGGCTTGGACGCCAAGAAGATTAACATAATCACCGTCATAACAGACACCATACATATGTAGGTACTAATCGATTTTACTTACAATAATTAAATATTTTTTGTATTGATTTCATCCTTTAGGTCCGTAACTTAAAACCATGAAATCGCGGGCATCCCTAAATAATGACAATGGGCATTTGCTTGTATTATCTTATATGGCGCTTGATTAGCCACCCGAACTTCTACTTCAATATTCCTTTCAGGTTTTAAAACCCTCCAATACTTTACTCAATCGTCTTTCAAGATTGTTGAAGTTAACTACCGCTGAGGATGTTGCCTTCTCATTGGTTCTGAGAAGGAACTCTTCGAAAACCGAAATTGTAGCAGTAGCAAAACAACATCTGAAAAAGAGGTTCTTGGATCTTGTGCAGTGCTACCTTGATGCAGGTAGGACATATTTAAGTTACTACAGTTACAGTTACTTTCATCTGGCCACCTCACATTACATACTCATTGATAAATGTTGTTTTAATTCACAGAACGCGGACATCAAGTGGAGCGAGCAGGTCTTCAGGAATGCAGCCCTGAAGTATTGCAAACTCTGCTAACAAGTCTCGCGGTTGAGAATTTTCGGTTAGCTGCTGTGACTAAGGACTTATTTTTAAATCGCTTACGTGTTGATTTTCCACGTGAAGTAGTGCCTATAGTGTTAGCGCCGTTACTGTACCCTGACGATACTAAAACACCTCTCGAGGAGATGACCACAGCTGATGATATGGCCGCAGCAATGATGGACAATTCACTCGCTGAAATATTCCGAGATATCGGTTACGCTTTCACCGCATCAGTAGAAGATTGCAAAAACAACATGTTCAACTTTGGAGCGCGGGAGCCGACCGCGATTGACGTTGCAAGAATTATATCTATGATGGTCCGATACCACGCCACAATGCCCGATGCACCCCAATTACAGACTCCTGGTAATTTCTGGATGAGTCACGAACCCAAAAAGGATCCCATAGTGCATGGTCATGGTGATTCTTGGCACCCAGAAGTATTTGTACAAACACTGAAAGAGCTGGCTTCAAATTTGAACTGGAAAGAAGTGATACTGCAACTTGATCACCCCGAGTTTATAGTTCCAGATAAACAAGGGCTTAGTCTACTGTTTACTATTTTGCGGCTTGGACTTCAAAGTGCAGGTTATCCAGCTAACATATTCCCCGTAGAATATCTTTGCCGACGATGGACAAACTTGGAAGGGCAAATGAGTTTGATTAGCAATATACTCAAGCATCCAGATGTTTTTAGTTTCGCAGATCACCCATTTCACCCGGTTTCCATAGACTTGTTAAAATCACCACCAGAAACAGACAACAAAGAAGTATCTACGTGGAGATGCCTTTACTTAGTTGAACTGCTATTATATGCTGCCGAACGCGGGTACTTCATGCAAGTTCAGGAGTTATTCAAGTTTCCGCTTCAGAATTGCCCCGACATTCTACTGTTGGATTTAATGCAAATTAGTCCACCTATAACTGTTTTCCGGCAAGAGTTATTAACAACCTTGATTCCGATATTTTTGGGTAATCATCCCAACTCAGGAATAATTTTACACCACGCCTGGCATACGCAAAATCCCAACATAAAACCTATTATCATGCATGCCATGGCAGATTGGTACTTGCGCGGAGAAAGCGACCAGTCAAAACTTTCAAGGATTTTAGACGTGGCGCAGGACCTCAAAGCTTTGTCTCTGTTGCTAAATGTACAGTCGCTCCCATTTGTTATCGATCTGGCGTGCTTAGCATCCCGTAGAGAATATCTCAAATTGGATAAATGGCTGACAGATAAGATTAGAGATCATGGGGAAACATTCGTTACCGCAATGGTGAAGTTTCTACACAAGCGATGTCCCCAAGTCCTTGGCAAAGGACCAGATGATCAACTTCCAAAAGCTGCCCAACTTCCACACGAAACAATCGCCACAATGTTGGCTTGCTTACAACTCTGCATTCCTAATGTTCAACAAGAATTGCAAGAAGCTATTTGCAATGTTATAGCTAACTGTCAGAACATGATGTTGAGTAAAACTAGACAGAGCATTGCAGGAATAGCACGACCACATACAAGAGTTTTGGAAACACCTTTCAATCACACTGGTCTTGGAGGGCAGCTATTCACTCCGCATGTCGACTCAATTACCAATTTGACTCCTAATGTCGCAAGCATGAACCTTGGAGCGCCAACCAATACTGCCTTTGCTATGCCTGGAACCCTGGGTCCACTAGTCACTACTCCAGGGTCTCCATCACGCTTGATGGGAGCAGGACCTAATAGTCCTTTTGCTATGATGCCGTTACAACATAATGCTAATGTCGCCAACATGGGCGCGCTCGCCAGAATGGCGCCGGCTCCAGTCATGGATAAACCACGTTTACCAGATCCCATTCATTTCCCGGAAATGATGCACAATGTGGCTAAAGAGATCGAAGATGAAGCTAACGGGTACTTCCAAAGGATTTACAATCATCCACCACATCCAACACTTTCAATTGATGAGGTGCTAGATATGCTGAAGAAATTCCAAGATTCTCCTAACAAAAGAGAAAGGGAAGTTTTCTCATGCATGCTCAGAAATCTCTTTGAAGAATACAAATTCTTCCCTCAATATCCTGATAAGGAGTTACATATTACAGCCCAGCTTTTTGGAGGCATTATTGAAAAAGGACTCGTTCCTAGTTACGTATCGTTAGGTCTGGCGTTAAGGTTCGTACTTGACGCTTTACGCAAACCTGAGGGCTCTAAAATGTATTACTTCGGTATAGCAGCTCTAGACCGTTTTAAGTCGCGTCTGAAGGACTACCATAAATATTGCGAGCATGTAAGAGCTATTCCACATTTTAGCGAGTTCCCTCCGCATCTAATTGAGTATATTGAGTATGGGCTGCAGAGTCAAGAGCCGCCAACAAAACCACAAGGTGCGGTGCTACCCACGAGTCTGGCTGCAATGCTGAATCAGAGTGCTGTCGTTACTGTTTCAGCGCCATACAGGTGAGTCTCTATCATGAATATTTTTTTAAATCTTCTAAATATTTATAACATGTTAAATATTCAAACAAAAAACATAATATCCGATATATACAAATATTTGGACTCGTAAATATTACGTAGATGTTATTCAAAGGTGACACAATAAACAATGTTTGAAAACTAATCTAATAAGATGAGTTTTCAACTGCTTTTAGGGTTATGTACCTCAAATGGAAAAAAAACGGAACCCTTATAGAATCACTTACTTTGTTATCCGCTCGTCTGTCTCTCTGACCGTGTGTCAAGATCCTTTTTATCAGGTTGAAATTAATATCAAATAATGAGGTCTGTGGTCCCTTGGAGCGTTATAAAAATCAAGTTTCGGAAATAGAAAATATGGTCTACCATATTGCATATTTTGATACTTTGCGAGTAAACCAAAACTTATAGGGTACCTCCCACTGACTTACCTATAATCATGAAAGGACAATGCCGGTTTTCTTAGGAGATTTGGGCTCCTAAAAAAAGTTCGCAAGTCACGGTGGTTTAAACTCGATTCGATAGACAAAGTATTATCATTTCATATTCTGCAAAAGTTATTTTTTTTTTTACCCAGGTATAAGAGAAATCTTAATTTTAAAACTATAACGAGAGTCAATGCGCTCACTTAACACTAAAACGGGAGTCCGATATCTCTCAAAAAAGCCACTACTAGAGGAACGTAAACGCACGCAATACTGTAGCTTTAAATCGTAACGTAACAGAAGTAAACACGGAGGAATAAATTCAACTCGACGCGAAACAAACACCACGAAACGATAAATCGGCTGCCGGCAATGCCAATGCCATCGATTTGACAGATAAATCATTATGACACCATGTATGGTGTGACCAGAATAATTATTTTGATAATCGATTAAAGAATTGATTTGATAAATAATACGTAATTTAAAAAAATACTGTCTCGTAAAGCTAAACTTATGTATATCAATTGTTTTATAATTAATAATAATTACTATATACACGTAAAGTAGCTTTAGACATAATATGTGGATATATAACAATTCTAATACAAGGAAATATAATCGATTAAAAATATATAAGAATCGATATTTTTAATCGATTAAAATTATTTGTCAATAGTCTGTCATCTGGCAATAATCAGGTTAGGTTTAAATGGCGGATGTACTTCAATTTTATATACTATTTAATTTATTATGTTCTCCAATGCTAGGGTGAAATAAATGTTGATAAAAAACAAGTTGGCATGAAAAAATACGATTGAATTTTTGATAATTAAATAGTCTTGACACGGCGGCACCACAAAGTGAGCCCGTCCGGCGGCATTGTCCTTTGACAAAAAGTAAGGTCTTACAGGACACGTAAAACAATAATCCGAAACATGATAACTTGTAGTTACATCACATATGAAAATATACGATTCCAAAGGAGGTCAGTGAAAGCCCATACAGCTTTGCCCAAAGATGTACCTCGAGGCAGAGATCAACTACGATAACATGGAGCCTAATAGGTGTAATATTCTGGACCATTTTTTTAGATCTATGTAAGCAAAAAATATGTATTTGCTATCACTTCTGAGAACAATCATATTTCGACTTTTAATAGGTATTATTAAACAGCGCCACTTGTTGTATTTTTCTAACAGTACCTTATCTATAAAAGAAATGATTTTTTTCTATATGTAGTTTGTATAATTATTTGTTGTAAATAAATTAGTTATATAAAAGAAAGTTCCATTAATATTAAACTTTTTTTGCAGCGTCAGATTTTATGAAAGTTCCCTAAATGAATAATCTGCTCCAAATTCATTAATACGTATTATTTGCAATGTAACTTCTGTAACAGTAATAAGTCAATTCCAAAGATCTTTAAATGACGATAACTTTTTTAGCCTAAACTGTAATCCAAATTAATCTCTGTCTATCTGTGCTAGTATAAAAAACGACATGCAGTTCAGTAGATCTAAAGAACACGCACAAACAAACAGACGGACAAACTAATTATTCTAAACAAAATAATTCTAAAAATCGCTGATTTATGCTCTATTGCTTTTCTTTAGTTACCCCCCTTATATTTTTATTACTCGTCTTCAATAACATACACACCGGGTTCTACTGTTTTATTATAGGACTTGCTTCCGCCCCGCGATTACACCCGCGTTCCCGAGGGATGAAAAGTAGCCTATGTGTTAATCCAAGATGTCAGCTACCTCCATACCAAATTTCATCAAAATTGGTCCAGCCGTTTGAGCGTGAAGAAGTAACAAATATACTTTCTCATAAACTTTCGCATTTATAATATTAGTTAGGATTACGTGTACAAAATTACCATAATTATAACTTGCAGCTATTTGTTTAATTATGTAAGTTTCGACCAAAAGGCTCGGCACTTTTTTGAACGAAACCGAACCTTCAGCCGAGACATGTTTTTTTCGCCGAAACCTGCCGAAACCGAAACTTTGGTCGGATACTACATAGGTACCACATCTGATGTAAATAAACGTGTACCATTAACAGCAGGTTTGTTTACAGGGCCGTCGTGTGTGCGCCGTCGGCGATTTCTGTTATATCGAAAGTGACTAACTGCACGGCCGGGGGCATGGGTAGCCGGCCGTCCATAGCCAATGCTACAAATATTGATACACTTCTTACTGCCACTGACAGGGAAGAAAAAATCAGCTCTCCCCCAGAGGCTATTCAGGACAAGACGGCTTTCATATTTAACAACCTCAGTCAACTTAATTTGCAAACTAAATGCGAAGAGCTCAAGGAAATACTCACTGACGAATACTTCCCATGGCTTTCACAATACCTAGTAATGAAGAGAGCTTCCATAGAACTCAACTTTCATGCATTGTACTCCAATTTCCTTGACGTTCTTAAAATACGTGAGATAAACAAGATGGTTACAAAAGAAACGTTCCGTAACATAAGAGTTTTATTGCGTTCCGATAAGGGTATCGCTAACTTTTCTGATCGATCTCTATTGAAGAATCTTGGTCACTGGCTTGGCATGTTGACTTTGGCACGGAACCAACCTATACTACAAGTTGATTTAGATCTCAAAGCACTATTACTTGAAGCATATCACAAGGGACAGCAAGAGCTTCTCTATGTGGTTCCTTTCGTGGCCAAAGTGTTGGAATCTTGTGCCAAGAGTGTAGTTTTTAAACCACCGAATCCATGGACAATGGCATTGATGAATGCATTAGCAGAACTGCATCAGGAACCTGATTTGAAACTGAATTTGAAGTTTGAAATAGAAGTACTGTGTAAGAACCTAAGTCTTGATATATCGGACCTCAAACCGTCCATCTATTTGAAAGATCCAGAGAAGCTACGACATATTGAGTTCCAGCTGTCGCAGCCGAAGCAGAACAAGGAAGTAGTAAATACAATGGCGGTTAATCAATCGATTGTTCAGCCCCCTCAGATGCAAATGATGCCTCCTCAGCAACAGATGCTTCCATTGGATGAAATGACGGTGACAGCCCCTACTCCCACCAGTGGGCTTGTGTCCAATGACCCCAATCTCATGGGGGTAATTGGTTTGCCAGAACCAAGATTCAATTATTTAGACGTCAATGTGTCCTCGACGTCTGCTTTCGGTCAAAAGATATGCTTCAATCCGCACATCATTCTTTTCCAAAATTATCCTAATTTGAAGCAATTTGTGAAGCCCGCGATCGAGAGATCCATTCAAGAGTGGATCCACCCAGTAGTGGATAGGTCAATAAAGTATGCCCTGACTACATGCGAACAGATTATACGAAAGGACTTTGCCTTGGACCCGGATGAAGTACGAATGCGTACATGTGCTCATCACATGATGCGGAACCTCACTGCGGGCATGGCTATGATCACATGCCGGGAACAAATCATCAGTACCATCAGTACAAATCTAAAAGCGGCATTCGTTACTGCTCTTATGCCTTCCACACCACAGCAGGTAAACTGTTATTTTTTCATACAACCCACTTTTTACTAATTTTCAGTAATGTTTGTGCAGAACTAATTATCATATCTTTCAGAAGGATATTATCGAGAGTGCCGCGGCAGTGCTAGCAACAGAAAATATGGAATTGGCTTGCGCTTTCATTCAAAAGACAGCAGTGGAAAAAGCATTACCAGAACTCGACAAACGCTTACTCAGCGACTACGAAGTGAGAAAGATGGCCCGCCAAGAAGGCAGGCGTTACTACGACCCCATTGTATTGACTTACCAGACAGAAAGGATCCCAGAGCGAGTTCGTCTGCGCGTCGGAGGGCCGACAGAAATGCAGATTATTGTGTATGAGGAGTTCGCCTGTAACATACCTGGATTTGTACCGGTTCGCGACGCTGCTATGTTTATTCCGAAACCATCAGCTCAGGAGCAGATTCCTCAGCTTTTTAGCCAAGTTATGAACCCGACACAAGTGTACGGAACGGACGAAATGAGTGCTCTGATCACAGCTGCCGAGGTTTTCCTGGCAAATTCTCTTACGATGGCGTCACTTGCTGTGCAGGCAGCGAACATGCACTCCCTCCTCGAGTGTCTCTTCCTAGCAAGAAGGAATCGTGACATCGTTTCTGGATGCACTCTATTGCAGAAGGTAATACTTATTTGTGTTTTTAAGTCTGAAGCGCAGCTCCGTTTTAGTGACCCTCTTCATTTAAACTATGTAAACCTTGACTCTCCATTTCGTGGGCCACACACACTCCATGATATACTTCTAATCCTATTGTTGTTAACCGTAGTAACAATAGGATTAGTGAATTATATTAGACCTAACTGTAGTAGGAAAGAATGAATTATGCTGATGTTTAGATTCTTAGTGACAATATCCACTAAATGATTTACAGTGAAATTCGCACCCACTGGTAATCCGCACTTGTTGTTAGATCCCTTTAGATTTTGCCATGGCTTTTCTGAACAGATCCTATTATGTACGATGTTTCTGGCGCTCACCATTTAGAAATTGGGTCTTGAGAGGCCTGCCTAGGCCTAATGTTCTTAAAAATTATGTACCTCGAACAGCTTGCCTTAAGCCTTGCCTTCAGGAAAATAATTTCTATATGCAGTATTGGTCATAAAAATAAATTCAACATCACAGGCTGTCGAGGGTCTCCTGGATGGCCACGTAGTACTTCCTGGTGCTGGTAATGACCACGTCGAGATGATGAACAGATACAGGGACATCCACTTGCGTGTTCTCAAACTGTTGGAAGACGGACGCGTGTACGGGCACGTGTGGACTACAAAACAGATCACCTGCTGCCTCACTGAATGCAGGGAGGAACTCAGATATAACATTGAGGCTGTTGACTGCCTCATTAGGAATCATCTAGTTAACATGCCACAGGTAATCTTCAGCATTTTTAGCTAACCTACTCAAAGACTAATATTTTAATATGATAGCATAATAAGCAACCAATAGACTCAAATCCCTATGGTATGAATTGATATGGTTGAACACTCTAATTTCAGAAACTACCAGTCCATTAAGAAAAAAAAATCCTTTTTTACAAATGTTAATACTACATTTTGATGCTAACAGGTCCTTTACTTGGTAGACACCAACCAATATATTTGAAATTTTAGTATTATTTAACATAGTGAGGCACTATTTAGTTACAAAATTAAATGTTTGCCAACAGTATGACATCGCATTCGCTCACATGATGGACAATGGCAACAATTATATGGCTGTCGCCTTCGCTATGCAGCTTGTGCAGCTTTACCTAGTCGACGACAGGAATAACATGTACGCCAACGAATCCGACCTGTACCACATCACGGAGATGCTTGTAAGGGTGATGTCGCACTCTCGCAATCCTCCCCCTGAGGGCCTTGGCTCTCTCATTGAAATGCTTCGCGTCAATCAAGACCCTAGCGCGTATTTGGGAGAGAGATCCCCATTAGGCCCAACTGCTCATATTCACTCTGGGATCTTACAAGTCAGGGTAAGTTAAGCTTTAATTTTACGCTAAGTATCAAATTAGGTCAGAATCTTCTTTACTTATGTATTTATTCAGTTGAAACTGAGCATTTGTTCATATACCGAAATTGACCTGAAACTTGATATATTTGAAAAATCTTGAGAATCTCACCTATACCATTGATACAGGCACAAAACTATGATGACCCACCAGGCCTACAAGACAAAACGGAGAGTCTTCTTCGTGAATGGAGAAGCGTACTTCTCAACCCACTGACCGAGATAGAACTCTCACAAAACTTCAACCTGTACGTTCATCGTATGAACATGAACGGCTTGTTGAAATCCGACGACTTGATCACACGGTTCTTTAGAATCGCATCGCAGATGTGCATCGAGAATGTCTACCAGCAACTGACTGAGGAAAGAATGAACCCTCCACCGGCTCCTGCAAAGAGGGAGAAGTATTATGTGATGTGCGACTCCTTCATCAAGTTGGTGTCGTTACTCATCAAGAATACCGCTGACGGTGGCAACCCTACGCCAAAATTGAACCTTCTCAACAAGGTAAGTTTCCACCTATCTTCCATCATACCTACGTGATTATTAAAGCCAATGTACTCAGAATTCTATCGAGTTCAGTCTAACATATTAACATTGCCTGTATTGACATGTCTTTTTAAAATGCAAAAATGTTTTGTCAGGTATTAGGAATAATCGCCGGATGCCTGCTGCAGGATCATGAAGAGCACGGCACCAACTTCCAACAGTTGCCGTATCACAGACTCCTTTTGATACTGTTCCTTGACATGAATATGGCTGAACCGGTCCTTGAATCTATGAATTATCAGGTAAGACCCACCTCTGAAACAATTCATAACTATGACATCTTAAATGTTCAACTTTCAACAGCAGTAGAAAAAATCATTAGCAGTCATTGTGTTAAAAACTTTTGATATGATTCCAAATAGAAGGCTTGAGGTGGATAGTGAAAAGGCCCAATCATATAGTTAACCGACTAAAAATAAGTAAAATATTGTGCTTTGTAACCCGCCTACCCCCTTAAGTTGGGATCTCTATCGCATACGCGACCACAGACAAAGTAAATTGCATCTAAAATTTAATTGATACAATAGCAGACCATAAACACTAAAAGTCTACAAACTTATCCGACAATATATTATTTCAAAATGTTGTCGAAAAGCTTTGCATCCATTGCAGCCATTGCCTCTCTTGAAAGATGGTAGGTTGTTATCTAATTGATAGATATGTATATTATATCTAGCTGGTGTTACTTTCTTTCGCAATAGATTCTCACAGCGTTCTGTCATACATTGCGCATCATCCGGCCCAGTGTGGCGCCCGGCTTCTGCTACGCGTGGCTCGAGCTCGTCGCACATCGGGCCTTCATCAACCGCGTTCTCGCTGTCACACCGCAGCAGAAGGTCAGTTGCTATTTATTTACTTTCTCTTTATACACTCGCAGGTAATGTGAGCGTAATAAACTGACTCGATCATAGGTTTTGTTTGAGCACAAATTTTAATTTATTATATTCTCAATCATTAACAGTTGGAAGCTTCTTCTTCGTAGCCAGTAAATTGTATAACATGAACAATTAATTTCAGGGCTGGGGCATGTACTCGACATTACTTATTGACCTGTTCAAATTCTTGGATCCGTTCCTGCGCAACACTGAACTTGCTTCACCAGTCATGATGCTGTACAAGGGTACACTGAAAGTACTGCTAGTACTACTTCATGATTTCCCTGAATTCTTGTGCGACTACCACTACGGATTCTGTGATGAAATTCCCCCAAATTGTATCCAAATGAGGAACTTGATTCTATCGGCGTTCCCTCGCAACATGCGCTTGCCCGACCCATTCACACCCAACCTGAAAGTGGATCTACTCGCCGAGATTACCCTTCCACCCCGCGCTGTCATAAACTACGCGACGATCATACCCTCGTCTCAGTTCAAGAAGGATTTGGACGCATATTTGAAGGCCCGAGCTCCTGTCACTTTCTTATCAGAATTGAGGGGTAATATGCAGGTAATGTTCCTTTTCCACTTATCTAGTAGGTACTAGTTTTATTGAAAAACAACTTAAGTTATCTGTAGAATAATAGCTTAGTTGCTAAATAAAGAGCGACAGCTACCAGCGTAAATAAAATTTCGACCAATTTTTTTTAAATCTAAAATAATGTCATTATTAAATATTCACAAAATTTAACCCAGGTGGTGAACGATCCGGGTCGCCGCTACAACAGCCAGTTGATGAACGCCGTAGTACTTTATGTAGGCACGCAAGCCATATCTTACATCAGGTCCAAGGGCCAGACCCCAAATATGTCCACCATTGCACATTCAGCGCATATGGATATATTCCAGAACTTCACTGTGGACTTCGATTTCGAGGGCAGGTTGGTTACTTATTTACCTTATTGTTGTTAAAGATTGCTATGAACTTAAAGTATGCGAAATCTCCACGATAGATTATCCCTGGCGGTTACTTTAGTGTTACATTTTCGCTCATATTAACAATATTCAGCATCAATAAAAAGCTTTGATTCCATATCATTAATTTGATTCAATTTCACAGATACCTGTTCCTGAACGCAATCGCGAACCAACTACGATACCCGAACAGCCACACGCACTACTTCTCGTGCTGCCTGCTTTATCTTTTTGCTGAAGCCAACTCGGAAGCGGTCCAGGAGCAAATTACTCGAATGCTGTTGGAGCGGCTTATCGTGAACCGACCCCATCCGTGGGGACTGCTTATCACTTTCATTGAGCTGATCAAGAACCCAATATATAAGTTCTGGTCCCACGAATTTGTACATTGCGCACCGGAGATTGAGAAGTAAGGCCTTTTTAAGAGTTCCGTAGTGAAACTATAAGGGTACCTCCTTGTGGTTATGTCATGGTCATTTTACTAGGAGATGTGGATGGTTGTATTAATTTTCCTTATCTCATGTTTGGTCATAGATTGAGACGCACTTGATCGGTTCCATTTAGTAAAAAGTGTTATCACTTTTATTTCCTTGGCTATAATTTTAATTTGGTTGCACCTGTACGACAATAACTGATATTTAATCAATACATTGTATTGTCAGGTTGTTCGCGTCAGTAGCGCGTTCGTGCATTGTCGACAAGGCGAGTGCGGGAGGGGGAGAAAGGGATATAGCCGAGTAGCGCAACGCCACTTGGGAGTCTGTCCGACATCAGCATTTGTTTAAAAGCTTTGTCGAGAAAGGTATGTTGCATTTCTTTTCATTTGAAACTTGCTTCCTAATAAAATTTTGTTGAATCGAAGACGCAGCGTGGGCCACGCACCCAAAAGGTAGACAATCTTGTGGAGGTCGCGGGAAGCCGCTGGATGTGGGTAGCGTAAGACCGGCCATCATGAAGATCCATGGGGAACGATCCTTTGTCCAGCAGTGGACATCTTTCAGCTGATATGATGATGAACCTTTTCAAAACTTGATTTATGTATATTTTTTTGGCCCTAGAAATATAATTTACACATATAAAACAGTAAATGGAAAAAATATCACTATATTTTTTTTGTTTTCCTGTAGCATGAGTTCGGTGACGTTTCGGAAGAACGTTGTGTTGTAACTATGACGCATGACATTGCATATTGATAAAGCGATTTCTTTTTGTTTTCATTTTAATTTGTATTTAATTGAATAACTAGCTATCCCCTTTGGTTTCACCCGAATTCTTGGAATAAAAAGTAGCCTATAGCACTTGGGAATATAGCTGTCCTTATGTATTAATTACAAGCTTTTATTTAACTTCATATATTAGTATGTTTAGGTCAAAACTTATTAGTCAATTTTAACTCGCTTCCCAGTATTCAATTGATCTGAAACTTTTACACATATATAAGTCCGATGACAATACAATAATTATGGTGTCATAGAATGAAAGAATGGGTTTTAAAGGTAAAGAATAGTACTAAAGGATGCTTTAGTTAGAAATGACCATAAAAATAATATTACTTTATTTATCGTGTTCACAGTATGCATATTGTTTTGTGTCCAGGCTTCCAAAATAAGGCGCAACAGAGTGCGCCCGAACCTCAGCCGTCTACTTCCTCTCAACCAAAACCCCTGCAATGGAACATGTTGTTTAAAAAGTGAATCAAGACGCGCATAAACTATTACAATAAATAGCGATGGAATAAGGGGACATTACAAATTGAAAACTTAAAATCTTATTGGACATTTTCAAACATTTTAATTGACATGATATGAGGACTTTAATATGTGAACCTAATAATATGTGAATTTAATAATATGAAGTGAATAATTTGACATCTACATACATTTTAATTCAGTGTTTTATATAATAATTAATCCACATATCGCTGATGGAGACTGTAAACGCGCCCGGGGAGCTATCATAATATAAGAAATACAAGTAGTTGTTACATGTTAAGTAAACTTCTGGCGCGCGTAAAATCCATTAGCGATCGAACTGTAGTGCGGTATTATTGAAATAGAAGTAAAAATAGTGTTTTTCATACAATTGCTAATTAAGCTTGGACTCTGAATATAAATGATAATTCAATGTTTCCTACTTATCTATTTATTGTTAGTATAGTGTGAGGAGAGGATCGGTTCCGTACCATAACGGCGGTCTGTGTTAAATTGATTAAAACATTAGAAATATACAGAGTGATATATATCCGTAAGTTGTGTAACTCGGTGTTGTATAGGTATCACCAAAGCGCGACGTTTTCTCTACTGAGTGGCATGGTACAGATTCGCTGCATTTTATCTGTGGCTTTCCACTCGAGAGAGAACTATCGCTTTTTTAATAACTAGGTGGCAACTATTATAAAGTCGTCGAGATAAGGAAATGAAATCGACTGATTAAAAATAACCGCTGAGGGTGGTGTAAGCGAAGGGAATATCGCCCGTCACTGTTTTTATTATATGTACCTACTGCATACTTACGAGTATCAACTAGTATCTATCTATATTAACTATTAAGGTAATACTAAGATTAAGATTAAGTTTTGAAACACAATTTTGTGTAAATAAAAAAAAAATCTTATGTAATTCATATTTAGATTCCTACTTACATTCTATATTTGAAAAGCATAATATAATGTAATCCCATTTATCCCATTTTTTAGGAATGCAATTAATGTTTTAAAATAATTTTAAATTTTGTTGTTTTCCTGCTTGTTTACGAATTTACGAACGTATATATAAACGTGAGTTCTATAATTAGGCAGGGGTTCTGTTCACCTACATTTCACACTCAGCCATTTAAAGTTAAGGCAGTGTTTAAGTATGGACATCTTTCAGTGTTTAACTTATACCGCGTGGCATTCCATGACGGTATAGAATTCTAAGTGGATATAATGGTGACCGCTTCTTAGCATAGTAGAAGTCTATAAATTAGTTACATGTTTTTTTTTCAACACTCATGGGATTACAAATTCTTACATAGCTTATTCTGAACAAAATTTGGACAAAGTCAAATATTTTTCCATAATTTTATGACAATATCCTATAATTTTGATCTTGAAAAATATAATTGAGTAATATATTCATGTTTTATGTAATGTATGTATTAAATTTATATTAAATGTAATTATAAATATTCATAATTATGTCTACGATTTGGGTGAGCTGAATAAACAAATTTTTGCTATTATAAAAATTGTATGAAATGATGTATAATAATTATAATGATTATTTGACAGTAAACCATTAATCTCAAATTTTTTACTCATAAGTCACCAATATTTTAATCTTTCATGTGTTTTAATTACAGTACCTAATAAAGCTTATATTCAAATTATGATTTCACTGTCTTCATACGACATATATACTAATATTGTAAAGCTGAATAGTTTGTATCTTTGAACAGGCTAATCTAGTGAAATACCAGTTCGATTTGAATATTTTTGCGTTAAACCTTTTTCTAGTTCATGACTTTATGTCTAGAGAGGCGCCATATGTGACATCGATATAACTATAAACCAGCGGACGATCAAGATGCTTCCAACGATATAGAGATAACTCTACGAATAAATAAAGCAGGAACTCTAATTCAGAACTATTTAAAAAAAAGTAGCCCGGAGTATTCCCACATACCCCGTTGGAGCGTACTCTACTTATAAAGAATATCTAAATTTTATCGATTTACATTACAATATTTCGACATACCCTCAAAGTTATAAGATTTTTTTCCCTTTGACACCACACCCCTAGCTCATATCAATTAGTCCATATCTTGAAAACTACTGAACCGAAACTTACACTGTTCCCCTTAATTGAAGCAAATGTAAGCCGATAGAAAATATGGTCACAATGTGCGTGGACAAACATACGTAACATAAATTACATACTAACATACATACACCTATCAAATTTTGTATATTTGTTTGCACTTCCAACAATATTACTTAGGTACCTACATACATCGATGGGTCCTTGTATAAGGTTGGCCCTTAGTGCAAAATCATAACTTTCCAGTAGAGGCTCTCAAAGTTAAAATTTGATATATTTTTAACATGATAAAACTGAACCTTATGAATTTTTAGATTTTTAGAATTCAAATTTTACATTGATAGTAAAAAAAAATATATCACGAAAATAAATATTAATTTCAGATAGATTTGACTTGTAAAACAAAATGTGTGGTTCATATTTACTGACACAAGTTGTTTGATCTTTTTGTTGTACTGAATTTTTAGTCCAATTAAAACGTGCACTGCCTTGCATCTTTTTAAATACTTACATAAATAATATTATAGATAAATATAGTTTACCCCATCTAATTAACGAACACCACTCAGTTTGTGTATATTTTGAAGTTTTTTCGTATGGAGTCACCCTTGTTCTGAGTATGATCTTTCTTAAAGAAGGTACCTATGTTTAATATTTACTTATATTAAGATATTTAGTGGCATAAAGGTATATAAAAAACATTATTTTATTTCTATTTTGGTCTAGTGCAATTGTTTGACCAAAATCTAAAGTCATCACAGCCTTATACAGATTATAATCGGACGTTTACCCGATTATAATTTATCGGACTGTTTTCTTGTCGGTGCACAACGACCGTTGAAGTTAGCCGTGGTTCAGCCAACTACAAGTTTGGGTCCAATTAATGTAAGTGTAGGTATAATTTATTAAACTATCTTACCTATTGTAGGTACGTGAAGTTTTATCGAGGGCTTCGTCCGAAGGGATTAGCATATTTATTGTTACCTGTATAACTAATATTACTATGTATATTAGTAATACTTTTAAAAACAATAAAATATAAGCACTATTAATAAGTGGTATGAGAAAACAAAGTTACAATATGATCTAAATATAATAGTTATGTATGTAGGTAGGTACCTAATTAAAGTGGTCGAAGCGAATAAGTGATCACAAAGGTTTATACATCCAGAACTAAAACTATATACTTTTATACTACGAATTCGGCAAACAAGCATACGGACCGCCTGATGGTAAGCGGTTAACGTAGCCTAAGGACGCTTACAACAATCAAGGGCAATTACTACACTTTATTCCGTAAACTGCGCCCATGGGTTTAATCTGTGCCCGTGGTATCACTCGTGCGTTGCCGACCCTTTCCCCCTCTTCGACGAGCTCTGGCGATCTTATTCATTTTATTGCCTGCGGATTTTTTCCGTAAGGTGAAATAACTTCCCCATAGTAGGGGAGCCCAAGCGGGGATTTCGGGATTTACTAAAGCGCGACAGATTAATATACAGGGGGATACCTTGTACCCGGTTAAGTACCTCCACAAAACATGAGACCCATATATAAGGCCGCCCGTGAAGGATACAGGATCAGATTAGTAAAAAAAAATTGACCATCAGAAATTCTCGAGCGCGTCAGATTAAGGTAGGGTGAGTTAATTACATCCTAAAAAGTGTATATTCCACTAATCTGACAATTTGAGAGTGACGTAAAAAAAGGGGAGGGCAACAAAATTGTAAAAAAAAAACGTCATCTCGACATTCTCGAGCGTAGCAAAATTTTTTTTTATTTTGAAGGAAATAATTCAAGAATAATGAAAAATATATAATCTGACAATTTCCGCAAGCCGAAATAACAAAAATTCGTCGATAAAGTTAAATGCGTGCAGCTGCGTGATGCCTACATTTCCTTCTCCGCGTTTCTATTCCTCTCTCACTCTTTCTCTATCTATTACTCTCTCACTCCGTCCCCACTCTGGTTTCTGCTGCCATGACGCCATCACAGCTGATCATAAACAGGGCTAAGACAGCTCATACATTCGTTCTTGATCTTATGATTCGCTCAAACTTCATAAGTATTTAAGAGAAACGGCCCTCGCTATTGGTTGACAGAGCGGCCGCCATTTCGCTTTTATTATAACTACATTCAGTTCAATCTTGCCGGTGTATCTATCTGACAGTTTTGACAAATATTATCGTTGTTATTCCGTTTTGATAACGTTAGTTTTCTTAGTAGTTTGTGGTTTTGATTACTTTGTTTAGGTTTTAGAATTTTGGTTGCAATTTATTTCTAACGAACTGTGCTTGCTTGGGACTTGTTGTGGATATCTCTTTTGTGACTTGGTCTCTTTTGTCTCTTTTGTGAACTGTTTTACCGGACTCTGACGTGAAAAGCTTTTTTTGAAATAACTTTTAACCGGCTGTATCGATTAACTTCAAAAACTAATCCGTCTTTGAGCTTGAAAAACCACATTGATCGCCACCAAGCTGGTCGAAATCGGTTGATTCGTTCGAGAGATATCGTGAACGAAAGAAACCCAAAAAAGTGTTTTTTCGGGATTACTCCGAAATTTGTGGTTCTATCAATTAAAATTGCAAAATAACTTATGAGGATGATAAAACTGCGTCGAATGCCGCCAACCGCGTGAAAATTGCTTGATCCATTCAAAAGTTATTGCGGTTTCAAAATTCCAAAAATAGTGTTCTATGAAACTTCTATCAGACTTTCGAGCTGGGAGAGCTCAAATGCACAGAAATATTATTTCTTTGAACTCAGCGAGCTCAAAATATCACATAAATTATATTTTGAGCTCAAAAATATCATAAGTACAATTTTAAGCGCCCAGGAATGGAATTAGCGGGAAGTTGCAGGGATGGCCTTTAAGGTGAACCGTTTTTCTAATTTTTTTTGTCAGATCAGGCGAATCTCTCTAGATAATCGTCAGATTATGAGGTAGTACGTTTAGAACATAAAGATGAACCATATATATCTTAATCTGACGCGCTTGAATATTTCAAAATGGCGAATTTTTGAAACATTATGATTTTCATAATGTGCAAAAAAATATTCGCGAGTTTGCGTCCCATCGAAATCGTCAGATTAGTGAATGAGAGCTTTTTTTTGGTGCACTTAACACTCCCTTAGAAAATCTGACGCGCTCGATAAATTTTTTTTTTTTTCATTTTCAACCCTTAAATACAACCACCCGCATAATGCAAACGATCAGATTAACATACGTACATTATTAAAAATACGTAGGGCATTGATGCTATCAATATCTGACGCGCTCGAGGATGTCCATGCAACAGTTTTTTTTACATATTTAAAAATCTATAGCCGCTTCCCCCACCGATGTAAAGGTATATATCATATAACATTTTTTTCTTCTTATCATCTAAGCTTTACATCCCAATAGGTCTCTACGACGCTCGAGTAAATCCCCATTTAGCATCGTGGGCTCCCCTACTACCAGTCGAGCTGCTCTTCGAGCGAAAATACTATAAGCTCTGCCTCTCTTAGACCCCAAGTAAGTATTACCGTGCTTAGCTTCACGTGTGTGCTAGTAGTAGGTAGGTTACCTTATTAGGTTTAGTTAGGCCCAATTGCACCAACGTTGTAGGTACGGCACTAACCCACGGGGTAAATATTCTCTATACAAATTCTGTCACATTGCCATATTACAGCCTACAGGGTCGTGGGTGCAATAGGGTAGTTGACTGACTTATCAAATCAGCTACTTTTTAATAAATGTCAAAACGATAGTTTATATGGAATTTTGTATGAAATATTACACTATGACGTCATAGTTTCACAGCATCGAATCATCTACTCTTAGTGGTTCCACTGGTAATTAAAAATAATAAAAAGCATTAAATGTACAACATATTGGTTTCCACGTGTTTTTAGATGTTTTATGCATTGGTTAGTGTTTGGTCATTTATTTTTGACAGTGTCAACTACCCTATTGGTTCTAAGTGTGCTACTTTATTTGGTCATCGTCATTTACGTTGAAGAGATTCTGGTGAAACGTAAGACTAAGTATACCTACCCATTGAATATATATTCCATACGTCTGGAAGCCGCTTGTAAATGCAATGCAATCATATAAGCTTGGGAAAATGCATTTGCAATTTTATTTCAAACTTAGAGCGCAGCGGCACAAATTAAACCCTAACAGCGGGCACACTGTAAGAGGTCCAGACTCCAGACGGCCGGGCGAATGCCGGGCCTGGCTGCGGGGCGGGGGCGGGGAGACGTCCTGTTGTTACGAAGGGTCGCCGCCTAGCGCCGCGGCGCCACCGAAGCACAGTCACCTGTGGCTGCGTGCGACGGCCAGCGACGCCGGATTCCGTTACTATTCAGACACAAACAACGACGCGACGCTTGCGCGCATTCTTATAAAACTCCACAGTAACTATTTATAAGTGAAATTATAATAGTGTGCTCAGTGCTTTAATAACAAGAACAAGTGAGTATTTTTATGTACCTATACCTATCGATAAGGTTGTTGATTTTTGGCATATTGTATCGGTGCGCCCGCGCATAACTGACAGTGACAGCTAGAGTGTGACACTGAGCGGTGTGTTTGTTTAGTGTTTTCATAATTTCCCTCGGCAAAACGGTTTTTAATATGTAGGGTAGGTAGGTAGATATACATTGTAAAAACATTTTTATGAGACGAATAAAATATTGTATTATCTGACATTATAGGTAATTTAATTTACCTCATCCAATTCCTTTTGTACGAGGACTTGTTAACTATTAAAATATATAAGAACATGTAGGTACCTAATTAGTATAACATTTTAGATTTTATTACTTTGGGTATGTACCTACTTTGCAAGGTAGGTATGTAAGTATCCTTCACATTTCGCGATAATTCTTTCCTTGGTTTAGTAAGGCTTGATTGTCCGGCATGCATGACTCAAAAAAAGTTGTTTATGTCACGAGAAAAGGTTCTCTACTGCGTTTAGTTACGGTTTGCTTTAGTATGTGGAGTTGTGTAGCCTTGAGCGAAAGGGACGCGGACGGACGCCGCCGCGCGCCGCCGGCCGCCCGCGCCGCCGTCCGCCGCGCCGCGCCGTCTTCACAGGTAGGTCTCCCAATCGTCGCGCTCGTGATTATGTTTAACAGAATGAACATAATTTCTGCCTAGCCTACATTGAGATACCTACCTATCTCAAAAAAGTCATAATTATTAGTCAAAACGTGGGGCAGAAAGCTAGTTAGATTAGAATAAAGAAGAGCAATAAATTGACACATTATGCCTCTATGCAAATAGAAAATATTTTATTTTGTGCACCAAGGACCAATTTTGTACAATTAGTCACTCGAGCCGGATCATGTTACCAATAGGGCATGCAATTATCCGCCTCATTTTACTATCCGGATATTTCGGATACTTCCAGTTCACTATCCGAATAAATCCGGATAATATGGATAATTCGGATACCCCTTAGAAATGGGTAAATCAATCAGTCAACTTAAAAATATGTCTTTATTTAACATTTTTAAACACGCACGCTAAGTGCCTCATCAACCATTTATAATTAAGAGACGGCATCCACCTCAATATTCACGCCGCACGACGCCCAACGAAATGCTCAACAGACAGATCTCAAAGTCTTTAACTCGCGACACTCGCCAATTTAAAACCGTTAGTATTAAAGAGGCCATTGAGCAGAATAAAGGCTCTAAAGTGTTCGCAAGAGATCTGTCTGTTGGGCAGAGCCACCTGACGAAGCTGAAGACTGAGGGTGGCAGAATCATTACATCAAACATGTCGGCTAACCCGACACTATACTGAAGATATCCCGGACGTCAGCCTGTACGAGATTAGAATGGCTCTCAAACAACTCAAGAACAACAAGGCGCCAGGTGATGATGGAATTACAGCTGAACTTCTGAAGGTACACCGATCCTCAGGGCCCTTCAGAAACTATTTAATTCCGTCATACTCAAAGGCCGGACCCCGCAAGCATGGCACAGAAGTGTGGTGGTGCTCTTCTTCAAAAAGGGAGATAATTCCCTATTCAAGAATTACAGACCCATCACACTGCTGAGCCATGTTTACAAATTGTTCTCGAGAGTCATTACAAACCGTCTCGCACGCAGGTTTGACGACTTCCAGCCTCTCGAACAAGCCAGTTTCCGAAAAGGCTTTAGCACCATAGACCACATACACATGCGGCGACAAGTTATACAGAAGACCGAGGAGTATAACCAGCCATTATGCTTAGCGTTTGTCGACTATGAGAAAGCCTTTGATTCGATTGAAACCTAGGCCGTGCTGAGGTCTCTTCAAAGGTGCCAAATCGAATACCGGTATATTGAGGTGTTAAAGTGTTTGTATGAGAACGCCACCATTTTGGTCCGTCTCCAGGACTAGAACTCGAAACCTATCCAATTGCAGCGAGGCGTGAGACAGGGAGACGTGATATATCCGAAACTGTTCACCGCTGCACTGGAAGACGTCTTCAAACTTCTGGACTGGAACGGATTTGGCCTCAATGTCAATGGCGAGTACATCACTCAACTTCGATTTGCCGCCGATGATATAGTAGTCATGGTTGAGACCTTGGAAGACCTCAGTACAATGCTCGATAACCTCAGCAGAGTCTCTCAACAAGTGAGTCTAAAAATGAACATGGATAAGACGAAAATCATGTCGAACGTCCATGTTGCACCCACTCAAGTAAAGGTTGGGAATTCTGCACTCGAAGTTGTAGAGGACTATATTTACCTAGGACAGACCATCCAACTAGGTAGGTCCAACTTCGAGAAAGAGGTCAATCGTCGAATCCAACTCGGCTGGGCAGCGTTCGAGAAGCTACGTAATATCTTCTAGTCTCAAATACCGCAGTGTCTCAAGTCGAAAGTCTTCGACCATTGTGTGTTGCCAGTGATAACTTACGGAGCAGAGACGTGGTCGCTTACGATGGGTCTCATCAGAAGGCTGAAGGTCACCCAAAGAGCGTTTGCCCTGCGAGATCGAATCAGAAATGATGAGATCCGCAGGCGAACCAAAGTAACCGACATAGCCCGAAGAATTGCCAAACTTAAGTGGCAGTGGGCGAGGCACATCGCTCGTAGAACCGACGGCCACTGGGGCAGAAGGGTTCTCGAGTGGCGACTACGAACCGGAAGACTCAGCGTGGGCAGGCCCCCCACAAGATGGACCGATGAACTTGTGAGGGTTGCGGGAAACCGCTGGATGCGGGTAGCGCAAGACCGGCCATCGTGAAGATCCTTAGGGGAGGCTTTTGTCCAGCAGTGGACGTCTTTCAGCTCTGACATGACGACGATGTAAAATGTTGTAATATTTGAGTGAATTTGATGTAATCCAATTAAAAATTAGTATGCTATATTAATAAAGTAACTATTCGTTTTATTCGTTTTATCCGGATAGTAAATCGAATAATATCCGAATATTAAAATCGACGGATATCCGGATAATTCGGATATCCGAATATCCGGATAGCATGCCCTAGTTACCAATAAGTCCTATAACAGTAGTCAGTCATAGTAAAATGATTTCTGCGTAGATAATAGTTGTTAAATATACCTACCTAAGGTTTGTTGTTGTTCAATGATGTGATATATCTGTTGCGCATTCCATACTCTATTATCGGTGTAGTAAACGAGAAGTAGGCTGGCACTACCCCGCTTGGTCTGGATGAATCCATAGGCCTTGGTTTCAATTAACATTAAAACTTAATTAACCATTGTGTAACGTAAACTTCATAATTAAAAACTATTGTTTTTGTCATTTTGTTGTTTGATTCTTTGTTTATTCGATTTGATTATGTGGCCTACCTAGCCACATGTAATTATGTCTGTTATTTTTAGGGTTCCTTACCTCAAAAGGAAATCCGTCCGTCTGGACCGATTGAGTTGAAATTTGGTACATTATAACGTAAATAAATTAATTTTAAACACGGGATCTACTATTGGGGGGTAAATTAGAAAATTAAAAAAAATGTTTTGCAAACTAATATTGTGATTGTGATATTATTGTATTAAATGAAAGGACTCGTTGTGAGGATCTCAAATAAATAATTTTATTTTAAAATAAAAAGGTTTTAAGTTATTTAATAAAATAGATGAAAATTGACCATTCTTTATCTCCGAAACTACTGGGCCCAAAAATTCGAAAAAAATACCAAAAGTAGTTCATTACCTATAGATTACAGGAAAACCTATAAGAAGTATTTGGAATTATCTTGTGCGCGAGTTAGACTCTCACTTGCCCGGTTTTTTTAGTCATTTAGGATTCTTAGGAAGTTACGTAATTATTTTTAAGTTCAAACAATACTACCTTATCTATGTAATACATTAGAATTTAGATTACCTATAGAACTTTTCTGTCAACAGGTTGACCCACTCGGACTCGCTATCTTTAGTCTCGTAATCCACCAAATCATACAAAAGCTAAATTGCTAATATTGTCTTTTCGTAGCAAAATTCACGTACCTACCTATGGCTTGCTATGTTGTCAGCTTTGCAAACAACCAAATCTTTTGACAAACCTTGATAATGTCCTAAGACATACTTTATCGACCGTTTTTAGTAGTTTTAATTTGGTGGTTTGGGTATGTGACAATCCTCGGATGTTTCCCTCTCACCATTTTTAAAGAGTTTGTTCGTTCCCTGAATAAAAAATAGCCTATAACCTTCGGGGATAATGTAGCTTCCATTTTAGTGAAATAATTTGTCGAATCTTACCAGTAGGTAACTCCGGAGATTAGCGCGTTCAAACAAACAAACTCTTCAGCTTTATTATTAATATAGATAGATATAGATTGCTACTATCAATATGAAATGAATTATGTTAGACACACTAATTCACTTCATCACTTCCTAAAAAATAGGTACCTACCTACATTATAATATTACCGTATGCCCTTTTATTGTTTAAAGAGGTCTCCAGGCGCCTTATTGAGACCTCCCATGACAGGAAGGCTGGTGTCTATCTAGGATAGCGGATCAGCATTGCCATTCAACGTGGCAATGCCGCCAGCCTTCTTGGCACGTTCACTCAGGGCAGTGATCTGGCACAACTTTTTACTTGTAAATATTTTGTATTTTGTAAATAGGGTTAGAATATTATTTTAATTTTTAGTATTTGTAAATCTATAATATGGTGTATTATAACTTTACATATGTACCGAATTCAAGATTAGAATTTATGATATCATTGAACTGAAAAATCTTCAAAGGTTCCAAATCGACTATCGGTATATCGAGGTGTTAAAGTGCTTGTACGAGAACGCCACCATGTCGGTCCGACTCCAGGACTAGAACTCGAAACCTATCCAACTGCAGCGAGGCGTGAGACAGGGAGACGTGATATCTCCGAAACTGTTCACCGCTGCATTGGAAGATGTCTTCAAGCTTCTGGACTGGAACGGATTTGGCATCAATGTCAATGGTGAGTACATCACCCACCTTCGATTTGCCGATGATATAGTAGTCATGGCTGAAACCTTAGAAGACCTCGGTACAATGCTCGATGACCTCGGTAGAGTCTCTCAACAAGTGGGTTTAAAATGAACATGGATAAGACGAAAATCATGTCGAACGTCCATGTTGCGCCCACTCAAGTAAATGTTGGAGGCTCTGCACTCGAAGTTGTAGATGACTACATTTACCTAGGACAGACCATCCAACTAGGTAGGTCTAACTTCGAGAAAGAGGTCAATCGTCGAATCCAACTCGGCTGGGCAGCGTTCGGGAAGCTACGTAATATCTTCTCGTCTTAAGTCGAAAGTCTTCGACCAGTGTGTGTTGCCAGTGATGACTTACGGAGCAGAGACGTGGTCGCTTACGATGGGCCTCATAAGAAGGCTCAGGGTCACCCAAAGAGCGATGGAGAGGGCTATGCTCGGAGTTTCCCTGCGAGATCGAATCAGAAATGATGAAATCCGCAGGCGAACCAAAATAACCGACATAGCCCGAAGAATTTCCAAACTGAAGTGGCAGTGGGCGGGGCACATCGCTCGTAGAACCGACGGCCGCTGGGGCAGAAGGGTTCTCGAGTGGCGACCACGAACCGGAAGACGCAGTATGGGCAGGCCCCCCCCCTTGTCCCCCACAAGGTGGACCGACGATCTTATGAGGGTCGCGGGAAACCGCTGGATGCGGGTAGCGTAAGACCGGCCATCGTGGAGATCTTTTGTCCAGCAGTGGACGTCTTTCGGCTGACATGATGATGATGAACTGAAGAAACAGATTTTGATGAATAAAATAAAATAATACATAAGCTGTAATTATTATGTAATGAGGTAGGTAGGTATAACCAAGTCCGTTCGTCTGTCCATCACATGCATTATTTATTGTTCGCAGGAATAAAATAAATATATCGCGTTTGTATTGAGCTTAATACGTTATGATTATACCTTACAAGTCGTTTTCATAGCTCATGTACAATAAATAAGCTTTGTTTTGACGTTAAAATTATATTACAAGGGTCTGAGTCTGTACCAAATATATTATTTAGTTTATTTTAGAAAATATATCGTTCGGTAATTATTAGTTTGCGATTCTGGAGCGATTTCAAGCTGCCTTGTGGTGTCTGGACAGATCGCTATAATTTTGCAAAATCGTTTTTGTTATTAAAATTAAACATACGAAACAACAACGTCTATTTTTTACGTTGTTAACAACAACGTAAGTTGGAGACATGTAAAAATTTCTCTGCATGTAAGTTAAAACTAACAGCTTTGACATTTCTTCGATTTGAGTTTCCACGGGCATCAGATGAAAAGCAAAAGGGGACGGGCAGTGGCGGCGTCGACAATGACCCACTATAGGGTAAGTATAGTTAAATAGTCAAAAATAACTTCATTTACTTCGGAAAAAAAGGTTCTTGAGATGCAATAAAATGAGGCTATTGGCCCAAATTCGTAGGCAAGCAGAATTATTAGAGTCATTTATTCAGGGATTCAAACTGCGATAGGAAGTAATTCCTCTCTCGAGCTGCTTTTTGAGAGAAATGATGCTAAGTAGGTATCCTTATTTTGGAACGCTGGAACCTAACATATCTTGCTGATAATAAAATAATCAAAATTGCGTTAGTTACCTACTTGTTGAATGAAAGAGTAAGTAAATAAAGGTATTTGGTTAAAACATTCATTAGATACCTACGAGTAGGTACTTACTATTATATAGGGGTTAGGAAATTACCGAATACTGGATAGCGTCATAGCAACCGGCACTTGACCGGTATTTCTTCTTTTTAATAGAAAAACCATTATTTTTTATCCTTCTCATTTAGCAAATGAAGCCACTCATACGCGCAAGGATATAAACTCTTGGAATCATTGCGGCTGTGCATTTTCAAAACATAGTAAGAGACATGAGACAACAGGAGAGCGCAAAAACGACTGCGACTATATGCCAAGTTGGAAGCGTGCCGTAACTTTACTATGACTCTTAGCGTAACGGGGATATGTTTAAAACGTGCGGTAGGCATCCTTGGCTTGAGATTTGTTTTTTTTCTTGCAATAAAAGTACTCGTTTTAAAGCACTTGCTAATTAATAAATGGTAGTTTTTAGGTAAAAAACCGACCAAAACAATTTTAAAACCTGGCAATGGGTCAAGTGACGCTTGCTAGGTTTTGAAATGGTCTGATCTTGTAATCGATGTGGACTTGCTTGGTTATGCCAAGATAATTTTCATTTGCGAGCTTTTTTTGGGGATTTTGACTAGCGAATGCAAATGCAAAACGGTTTTTATTTTCGTCTTTTTTAAATACCCGGTTAACCGATTTTTAAATATATATATATACCTAAAGACATCTGATTTTCAAGTGTTCTTGGAACCGTTTATATAAAATTTCAAACTTAAAAATTAAAATAAAGCATAAACTGATTTTTGACTGCTTTATATTATATCTGATAAAATAAAATTACAATTCTTATTCTTGCAAAAAACTCTTCCTGTAAGATTGCGCTCAAAATAAGGTTCATAAAATCACAAGAAACACACACATACAATGATATTATGAGTACCTATCACGTCCAATCTTCACATTTACGATTTGTGAAAATTTCTCGTATTTGTTAAATATACATGCTAAAAAATGCGAATGTCTAGATTAATGTATATTAGTAGGTATTATTGAAGACTTGTTTGTTATTTTGTAATTAATATTTCAGTGGAACTATTTACTAATACTTATTTAGTTTAATAGTTTTTTTACAAATTTTCTCCAAAAAGGTTATAGAAAAAAAAAACAAGTTTGAAAAGAGAAAAAACGGTTTTCCTTGAAACCGGTTTGCATTCCCTAATTTTGACGCAGCCATTCTATAGCTAATAATAAAAACCTATCAAGATGCAAAACACAAAGATCCGTTATTTTTAAGAATTGTACCTTGCTAGGTTTTGAATTTGAACAGCCGATTGGCAACTGCTCATTGTAAGTACTTGACATCAATCAAAACGATTTGCACACAGATATGTATTATTTGCGTCGGATATTTATGGGATAGAATTACACAGTCCTGGTTGGAAACGCACACGCTGCGGCGGCGCGGCAAGCGAGCCGCATACCCACACTTGGGCGCGCAAGGTTTATGCATTCGCACGACTATAAGTATAATTATGTACCTATAGTTAATATGTTACAGTCAAAACTCTTATCCAGTAAAATTATTTTTAAATGAATACGTAAATAAAAGAATTTGATCCACTTTTGGGGAAATATAAAAAAAAGTTTGAAATCTTTATCTTGTGACAAAGAGCTCGTTGTTAGAATCTCAAATGTATTTTTGTACTGACGTACTGAGACTACATGTATACGTAGTGAGTGTAGTCAGTGATGATGTGGCCGATGGTGGCACACAAAGCCTAGAAGACCACTGCTCTCAAGTGCAGCTGTCGGAACACACCGGAAGGTGCTTGGCGACAGATTTTCACCTTAAATGAGGTAGCCAGCCAGGCGGGCACTACAAAGTACCCTACTACCATCCTATGGTTTCCTCACGATTCTTCCTTCACCGAAAGCTCAAGCTTTGTAGCCTTGAATCAAATTGATTCAAGTTTGTAGCTTTAAAACCCGCGACCTTCGTCTCGGCATTCAACGTCACTAAAAAAATTTAGCTGGCGGGTAATACACAACATTTCTCTCACATAAGCTGTCAATACTGTAATAGTTATTATAGACTCTTTGGCTTTTCATTTGGTTTATTTTCTATGAAATTGGTATTTGTCTATTGGTTTGTGTTTGATGAAATTTCCTGTCGTTTTGTTCCAGTTGTATCACGTTCAATCAAGGTTCAAGCATATCTCTAAGCGCCATCTAGTTGGTACCAATGACGACATTTTCTTACTTTATTCATATAAAATCCCAGTTGCGAATTAGTTCACGTCTTGTGCACGTACATATTTATTTTAACAGTTTATTTACAAGGCGAATATTTATTTTAACAGTTTATTTTCAGGATTGTTGTCCTACTTCAAACTAATCTATTTGTAAAGAAAACTGATACCATGGATTCAACACATGAGTCTGGAACCCCGCGTTAGAATTTTGCAATAATTTGACTAATATTCAATATCTATGTTAAACACTATTTGTATCCCTACTGACTGTGATAACTTGACTTGAGACTTGCCTGTGAAATTAACAGTTGATAGGTACCGAAGCTTACTAGAAAATGCAATGTAGAATGCGGTTATACCTAAGTGAGGATTTTTTTTACAAGATGGCAAAATTCTAGCGCTGAGAGGTCCAGAATCAAGGAATCAACCAAAGTCAAAACCTGAGCTTCAATGTGTGCTGTGTCTAAGTTATCGGCAGAGTGATCTAAAAAGTATTTTAATAGCAACATAACATTTAGATCTCTCTCAAGTACCTCGCACATTGATGGGATATCATAACTTTTTGTAAATAAATTATCTGTGAATACCTACGTAAAAGTTTGTTGTAAAAGTTCCGTTTCTATAAAACAGGAATCGAATGTGTTGAAAATCATAGACTTTTAAAATTGGAAAATATTTCAAAACGTATAAATTCACTGTGTTCTGATTTTTCCTTTGTAATCACACAGTTACTCAGCTGGACGCTGCTCTGCTCATCTAGGTCATCTGAAAGTGGGTTAGATTTTTGGTTTATATGCCTCAGTCTGTATTAAAAATGGCGATTTTAGACGATAATATCCCAATAACCGTTTGAGCTATATACCTATATTTATGACATTTGGGGTTCTGAGGGGTTTTAACTTAACTTACAACTCTGTTAAAAGAATATTATTACACTTATTTTTTACACTTACTACGTTATAGGTCACTATGGCGTCATTTAATATTATGGTTTAAATATCTTAGTATAAGGTATACAATAAAAAATATTTCATTTATTCATTGTTATTGAAAACTAGTGCCGACATAACATAATATTATGCTCCCTTGCATATTTGTTTTTCTATCGGCGGCGGCAGCCCGATTATATTTGATCATTTTTTGTTGATCTCATTTTTATGTCATAAAATAGCAATATCAAAATAAAACGAATGATATAACCGTTAACCAAATGTTTGATACGAGTTAGCCCTAAGTTCACGACGCTGACGCTGAACAGCGCCACAGTGTTACTGTTATCTACAGTGATGAATCGAATGTACTTGCGCAGAGTAACAGCGGGGCTCTTGTGGGGTGCGGGTGGCGCAGCTTGCTATCTCCATACACGCTTAGTTTGCGCACTGTACGTTGAGGGACGAGGCAAGCATATTTTACGAGAATCGTTGTAGGTACATCACACATCGCTATGGCCTTGCGCGATCCAGAGTTGTAATTCGGATAATTCGTTCATACTGTTACCCAAGCACCTACGGTTTGGTTATTTATTAATTACCGTGACTTCGTCAAACAAAACAACATTACACTAAGTGTAACCTACGATATACCCATAGTAATTATAGATGATAATAATAAGTAATATTTTTAAATTATCTTTATTTCGTTTTCCATTTTGTGAAAACCATGGCACATCCGCGTGCTACAGCGTAAGTACTTACACGGGCGGTGGTATCGCCCGTGTAAGTAATAATAGTACCTACCTACCCTAACACTGTGGCAGCGCTGAGCTATGAAGGAACAAAATGTCACGATTCACCGTGACACTTTGTAAACAAACTTCTATATTTTTAAAGATGTGCGTGACATTTCAAAGTACCTATCAACCCATAGGCAATAGTTTATCAGCAGACTATAATAGTGCAAATAGGCTTATGCAATTTGATCACTTGTGACCATTTTCTTCACGTCACGGAAAAAATATATATTTCTTTTCTGACATTTGGTAGGTACTCCGAAATTTACGATATGGTTCTAAAATTAAATAAAATCAAATTCTGAATTTTGATTAGTGGAGTGGAGGGTTCTTGTGCATCCAACCCTAAAACCACGGTTGCAAACTAATATTAAGCGTGATTTACCAATACGGAACCCCGCTGAGTTGCGGATGGTGTTTAACAGTTGCCAATAGGTTCCACCCTCGTGTGGTTCGAGGGCGTTCTCTGCGGGTTCTCCAAATATTATTTAAACAATTTTTATTAGTAGAAAATTATTTTTCACACCACCCGCTGTTTTGTGATTGTAACATTCGCATTTTGTGCAATTTATAAATGTTAATCTTACCTACATTTATTCTGGGATAGTTTTAAGTTTTGAAAATGTTGAAAAGTAGACAAACACTAGGTATATTGAATTACAAATAATACAAACTATATACACATATACCTATAAAGTAAAATATGAAATAAATTACAGTTTTAACTACTTATATTTTTTCTTTGTGGCGAAGTACCTAATATTTATCGCTTTTCAACATGCCACAACCGGTTTTTAATGCATCCTTGATACGTGGCCGCTTCAAGCGTCTACGCTCTCTCATTAGGAATTATAAAAATATAATAAACAGCTGCACATGCAACTTTTTATATTTCAACAGTAGTCGATACTCGCTGCAAATTGTTATGTATTAAAGGGGCTCGGCTTAAGTGCAGGCGGATGGGTTTGCGATCCTAAATTCAAATAATTAATTTTTAAAGGAAAATCCTTTCTTATTTACAAATAATGTGAAATTTCGTCACACAACCCATGCGTCACCCTTTTTATAGCCAAAAAAAAAGCTAAATGCAAATTATCGTAATATGGTAAAAACAATGTTTATTTTATACCTAAGTGTGTGTTCTTACCACCTTCGATCACATCATCACTGACATAGCTACACCAGTACGAAGTTATGACAATTGAAAGCTAGGCATCCATTTCTTATAAAAGCCTTTACTCGCACTCAGAAACGTAGCAGGTTTTGTATTAGGCATAAGTAGTTATTCTAGAACTCGTATTTTAATATTTTGTATATTGTTTTCAATTACCTACAATAGAAAAATAAATGGGCTATTTTACGAAACTTCATAGAAATCTTTTAAATTAGATGAAACAAAAGATAGTTGACAGGTCGCCGGTCGATAAACTGCCATCCGACACATATAATGAAGTACGTAGTATACTTCAATGCTCTTAACGTATACAACCAAAACCATCTTGTTTACGAAATCTCTTTACACAAATTATAGATTCTAACCCCAGCATTCAGACTGCGTCGATACACCAGTCAGAAGGACAAGTGCTTTTATATTGACTTGACTATGTATAATAGGATGGTACTTAAAAGATATGTACTAGTTAAGATATGAAATATTTTTATTCAAAGAGACCTTCACAGGCAATATGAATTGACAATTAATGCACAGTTCCGAAGGTGGGTTTTGCTGAAGATGATATTTGTTATAATAAAAGCTCCTGTTGTAGTTGTGTTCAAGTTTTTGTAGATAATGAAATGGAACCCTTTGTGCGTTTGAATTAATATGCTGTGTTTCTCTCTATTAAAATAAATACATAGGTAGGTAGATATATACCTAACAAAAACAGGAGGTTGTTTAATTTCTACAAAATGCTTTGAATGACGTCCGCTTAGTATGACGTCCTCTCAGCATGACGTGTTTGTAATTTCCCTTCTTAATTAATAGTACTATTTACTTTAAGGAGTGATTTTGTTTGGATATCCTACTAATATTATAAATGCGAAAGTTTGTGAGTATGTATGTATCTTTGTTGCTCTTTCACGTAAAAACTAATGAAGGGATTTGGATAAAAGCTAGTAGCCAATATAGTAGGCCGAAAGTGCATTGAAGTATACTTTAAACAGATCATAAAAGTAATGTTGGATGGAACTACAGTATTTGCAACATTACAGCTTGACTGGCCAGTGGGCGTGGTTGGTAAAACACGCGTGATCAGATAGGTATCACGCAGGTCATGGGTTCGATTCCCATCCAGGAAATACATCATGCATGAACATCAATCTGACTTAGTTACATACAAGCTTAATTTGGGATCAAATATAGTGTTATGAATGTGTCCGGATACTATGATTATTTACATAATTTATTTTAATCGGTATTGATATATTCACCCTGGGGCGGTAGAAATAAATGTCATATATAAAATATATTCGTAAACCAATGTTGGATTCAATGACAGGTAATGATTTCATGTGAACAATGCTGACTTACTTCCATAATAATATCATGCATTCGTGGGCCAAGTAATTGTAGTAATAGTCCGCCGGGACTTGGATGCTCACCCACAGTTGAAAATGACAAGCAAAACAAAGGGTGTAGGTATGCGATCACCGTATTATTATAAAATGATATGTTCCACAATTATAATTTACATTTATTGCAAACTTGCTTTGTGCCCGCAGATTCTTGCGCGTAGACGTGAGGTTAGCATCTCATGCGACCCCTACGGTACGGTCAGTTGGTCGCTGAGGGTGAGCGGTTATGGTGGCCAACCTGAACTGACCAAAATTGGTTCTAAACTAAAATTAACACAATTGTAGGACCCAACAAATACTTTTTTGTCTGCATCCGGATGTGGATTTATATATTACCTAAGCCACTTTGGCTTAACAGAATTGGGATTAAATTTGTCACAGAAATAGATAATGTAAACTGGAATCTTGAATCAATTAGCCCTGGAATTATAAGTAGATTATAAGATGTTTGTCACATATAAATAACCCACTTTTTATCCTGGAAAAACATTACGAGTAGGTAGGTACCTAATACCGCGGAGCTTTCTCTACTATTATTGTCACTGCCTTTCTCTCTTTAGGGGGTGATTTTAGAAAAAAACGCCAATATTGCTAATTTCATTTTAAAATTCAACTCTCAATTTCAATACACGAGAAAAATATTGGTATGTAGATAGATACAATATTAATTTTAATAAAGCTCATAATAACTGGGGTTTATCATACCTAATCAAAGTCACTGCCGATAAGTTTTATAGGTACCTACTTAAATTAATCAAAAAATCGGAATGTCAAACAGTTACATAAGTGAATGTTGATATTTTATGTGCAACTTAAAGTCATGATATTATCTCTCAATTTATATCCAAATGTAATCTGAACATCGCAAAACAATCTGTTCTATTTCGCATTTACATAAAAGTTGTGGCTCATCTATCCGCGGATCGTGAGAAAGTAAAAATAAACATATCAATTTGGCGATCGATCAGCTTTCTCGTGATCCCCAACTGTTTATTAGATCGGGGTATAAAGGGTTCGGTAACTATAGCGGTTCGCCGCTGCTCGGCCATATTTATTGAAATTACTCACAATTTGATTGTGGACTGTAATGACCGCTTCGAAGACGGTAGCTCGGCATCGCCTTAAAATTAAACCAGGATTTTTGTTTGCATGAATTAGATGCATTATATGTAGGCGATTTGCATATATTAAAGTAGCCGAGGCGTATCTGTCTGTACATATTTTATTAACGTTGCAGCTACTCTGTACTTACTCACTTTACGTAAATGTGCGAATAATAAACTTGTGCTCCATTCGGCTTTCTTTGGTTGCATGCATTGCTTGTAGCAAACAGAATATTACTCGGACTTTTCGGACCCCCTGTCTGGAAACGCGAATCGAGCAATATTGCTATTCATTTCTGGAATTCACAGCAGAGGCGAACTTACTTGATTCCAATTGGTTAGGTGAAAATGTAACGTCATTAGCATATCTGAATTATTATTGCAATCAATTTATTAACAAATTGTGTATGTATACCTAATCAGTTCTGTTGTAAGTTCAAGAAATGAATTACTTATTATTGTTGCAATATTGCTCAAGGTGTAATTTTAAACCCCCAGGATCACGCACCTATACTAATATTTTTTCTATTTATCGTGGAAATGAATACCTACCATACGTAAACAAAGTGATAGGAATATAGATCTCTACTATAATAGTACCTATAGAGGTATGGTCGAGGTTCAATATCATAAGGAACCAACAAACAATGCCTGGCTGCGCTGTGAGTGCCTGCGTGGCATGCGAAGGATGTTTATATTTCTATCACCCGATGCACTTAATGAAATTCCCTCTTAGCTATAGGTAGTAGAACTAGTAGAAGTCCGAAAGCCTTGCTAAAATCGGTTAAGCTTATATAATTTAGCTGTTCCGCGGTTTCACTCGCGTTCCCGGGATAAAAAGTAGCCTATAAACTTCGGGGACAATGTAGCTTCCCATTAGTGAAAGATTTTTTCAAATCGGACCAGTAACTCCGGAGATAAGCGCGTTCGAACAAACAAACAAACTCTTCAGCTTTATTATTAGTATAGATTTGTATAGATATAGAGAGATTATAGATATAGGTAGGTACCTAGGTACTATTACCTGACTATTCATTATACAAAAACTCCATATTTATTGTACAATTCGGTAAAGTAAAGGATTAAGTAACTACATATACCTAATTATGATGAATGAATAGTAATAATAATATGAATTTAAGGATTTTTGGTTTCTAGGCATATTTTTTGTTTTGAGGTCTTAAAATTGTAAAATTGTGTTTATTTTGACATTAATACATGAAGCCACTTGTCATTCATTTGACCTCTCAATGACGTCAATAAAGTAGTTCTAATAACGACGTAATAAAGTAAGTCTTCAGTGTTTTTATCAATAGGAGAATGCTAAAAAAAACAGGCGAAAAGAGATGTATATAAATAATATATTAACCGTGATCTTTACTATGGCAAACATATCATAATGGCCCTTTTTATTATTCAAAAGTAATTTTATTTGTTTTGATGATAAGGTATTTATAGTGAATTTAATTGCAGTCGCAAGATTTTGGTATTCATATGCTAAAGTAATACCTATATGCTATTTTCCCACAATAATCACTTTCTAAAACATAAATAAGCAGGACATTTGATCAATTTTCAGGTTTCAGAATCGTTAAAATTACTTTTGTATATTTAGCGTTACAAAACCATGTTTCACCTCAAATTACAATAACTTTTTGCCGGGAACTGGGTTTTTTTTCATAAAGAGCCTGGGCATTCTCCATTTCATTGATTTTGTCAGTCAGTAGATATCATCAACTGCCCACTACTTTATGTCGTCATCACGAGCAAACCTTTGGGAATTTATATTATAAGCAACTACTGCTTGGAAATTAAAAATATTGAATTAATTGTTTCAACTAATATAAAAATATGTATTAACAATAGGTAGGTACCTACCTAAAAAAAACTTTACATACTGAATTCTCAATAGAGTAGTTAGGTACCTATATTATAAAATCTTCAAAAACAAAATCAAATTATCTACTACTTCAGGTTCAACTCGTAATAAGTAAGAATAATTAGAGTTACAACAGATATTTCGGTATTTTTTAGTATTTGATCATCTGTTTTTCATCCAGTCAAGCATGTTATAAAAATAAAACTTGTAACATGCTGAATGGTTTAATTTCGCGATGGCAGCATTTCGAGTAAACTCAGTGTGTCAATAGTGTCATCGAGTAAAACTGATAGCCTACGCAGGGTGTTGATGGAGGATGTGGGGGGCCGGATATTATAAGCAGCAACTGTCAGAAAAGGCCTTTAACTATGCAGTCTCTATTCGTATATCTTGGTGTGGTGGTTATTACAGTTAGCAGCAGTTAACTATGACGAAAGGTCAGGCTGGTGTGATTATTGAAATATTATTTTTTTAACAAACAAGCCTACAGAATAATAAAAACCATAAAATATAGATGTAGACCACAGTTTTTTTTATGAAATAATCAAATAGTTTTATACCTATTCATTTTCTATAAAGATTTAACTATTCTATGGTAACTATTAAATATCTTTTTAGGAGTAGGTATTAATATTGAAAAAATAAATTACTTATTTTGATTACCGTACCTTTCAGAATACTTTTTGTAAACAATATATAAATTACCATATAAAGAAGCTTCGAAGCAAATTATCACAGATTTATTATAACTTTCTTATAAAGCGTTGTAGACCTTGCTAATAATTGTTTCTTTGCTACTGTAAAAGGAATCCAAGGACGACAGATAATTAAGCGATGAATTAAAAAGTTTAACCGTTAGAAAAATAAAGCATTTTGAAACAATTCGTATTACAAAACATTTGGAAAATTTGTTATAAAATATGCTTCCATAACATGTAAGACGCCATTCCTGCCCCTTCTAAGTATCACGAAATTGCATAACAACTTGTTGTATTCTTATACAGCTCGTTGAAAGCGAAGCATGCTACCGTATAAGGGGCAATTAATCACTCAGATAAACCCCACCAATGAAGGAAGGAAGTAAGCTACATTTATATTTTGTGTGACAAAATACCTAGCGGTTTGATCCGGACATAAAAACTCAAACAACCCGCCCCCGTATAGGGATGCCCTATTTATCGTTAAGTATCGACAAATAATAAAGATAAATAACTAGTGTTGATGGAATTAATTCCACCAACCTTTATACCTTTTATTATTATTTTTAAGCTATTGCATAGCTTCTATCGCGGGCCTTGAGCGTGGAGACCGAATCCAGAAATTCCGTAACGAAAATAACCTAACACCCCCCACTCCGACCGGCACAGCGGTGATACTTTTTAGTTTTGCCATCTATCGATGAATAGCAGAACTTTTAATGACTTTTTGAAATATCACGCTTGTCTCTTTAGTTCAGCAACTCGTCTCTAGATGGCATTGGTTGTATCGGACCACGCTCAAAAAGTGTATCTTGAATTAATATCAAAGAAAAATGAAGGAAAAAAAATATTGCATAAATAAAATAAATAAATAATTATAATTGCATAAGTTGATAAAAACAGCTATGCAATAGCTTTACCGCGGCAGTCTCCGAGTGCCACACGTCTTTTTTTACTTTTAAACTAATTTAAATATTAATAATAAAAAAATCTACCTATCCTATTTTATTTAATATACCTATACCTACTAGTAAAGTATACATTAATACGATGTTGCTTTACTTGTAGGTATATTCGACAATGACAAGTAGGTAGGTATGTAAACCATCTCTTTAATTTGGTTGATAGATTGAGACTTCATTTCATCATCGTTCATTAGAAAAACAATCATTATTAGGCATGACGTGACCATGTTCCATCATGTATCTATCTATCATTTACCGATCAAGTTAGCAAGCAAATTATATTTTTTTCTAAATATCTAAAATTATGTCAATTTTATTCCATACATAACATACATTGTAATTAGAAGTGATTAAAAAGACGTATCTTTAATTCTTTTATTTGAGTTTTTTTTTAATTTTGGCATCACTCCAGAGTCAAGTTGAGCAATGTAGGTATTTTTATATTCTTCATGTATTATATTCTCGTCAATCGTCAAGTTTCATAGTTCTAGTAAATATCTAGTCTTGTTAAATCTTCAAATCATAGTCAGTTTAAGTTAGGTTTTAGTACAATGGTAGCCGTTCTACTAAAACTTATCACGGACTTCTTGAGACAACTTGAAAAGCCACTATACACGCAATCATTTCATTTCACTTCACTGGTGTACTTGTATTGATCTTTATTGGACAAAATACCACCGGTCAATAAAACTCAAAAAAATACACTATTTTATGAAAATAAAATGAATACGCAACGTCACTTCGCATGTTCCCGACAAAAAGTCCTTTATTTGAGTTGATAAAAAATAATGTTTATCGATATCAATAAAATTGCAAGCGGCCGTCCCTAAGTCCTAACGTTACACATTCGAGCCTTTCGCGCTGTCGCTTATCGGTGGCGTTTTACATTTTTATTGCAAGCGGATACGGGCCGCGCTGTGCCGACGTTATTATTTCTCCCTCGCAATTATTGTTTAGAGGAGTCCCGCGACTAGCAAGTGGTAGTGCGACTAGTCCACGACCCTATACTCTAACCCGTCTGAAAAGTTCTCTCTACTGTTCTAGCTACGTGTATTACATACAATGGTGATACGTTGACGCAATATCGCTGTTACTTTTCAGTTATTACATAATACTTTTTTCTTTATGTAAGCTTGAGTCGTATAGAAACATAAAACTTTATTTCAAAAGCTACTTTATGATTTGAAACACATTTCTATGGCTTGGCGAATACGTAGTTCGCAGTTATTTGGTAACATTTTATTTTCACAATCCCTTCGGTATACCTTTTGTTTCAACAGCACAAGTTCAGGGTAGGGTTTAAATTTCTTAATTATTTGTGAAACTCTTTTTAATAAAAACTTGGATAATTTTGCCATCGGCACAAATTGCAAAACATAAAATATGTTGAAATGTGAAAGAACTTTGAAAATTTGGAATGTTTTATGTATTATGTAAACGTTTGATAACCCACCCAATCACGGACGTATTTTCTTATAATTTTAAAAGCTAAAATATCTCTGAAACTACTGTAGCTACAACTAAAATACAATATTGAAATAATAAAGAGATTAAAAATACCTAAGCGCAGAAATGAAATGTTTATTTTATTGCTAGGTTATGATTGATATTGCTTTTGTTCCAAAAAAATGGATCGGTGGGTTACTTGATTGAAAGTAGGGTCATTAGAGGTTACTTCTACAATATTTAATTTTTAATGGATACCTAACATGATACTTAATTTGATGTTTGCCATTCGGAATCGAACTTTCGGTGAAGGAACATCGTGAGGAAACTATAGCACGGTGGTAGGGTACTTTGTAGTACCCGCCTGGCTGGCTACCACCTTCAAGTTGAAAATCTGTCGCCAAGCACCTATTGGTGTGTTCCGACAGCTGCACTTGAGAGCCAGTTCCTTTCTAGGCTTTGTGTGCTTACCATCATCGGCCACATCATCACTGACCACGGTGAGATTGTGGTGTGAAACCTACCAAATGGCGATATTTTATTGAAAGTATTTAAATATCTTGTTTATCCTGGGTAGGCTACTGACAGCTTTTGGGGTCGGCGCAATGTGTACCTGCTTGATAGGGAATAGAAGGAAAGCCTGAAATACAGGTCCAACCTGGTTCAGGCAGACCACTAGTTAATTTATTTCTGTTCCTACCTATAAATGTATTTTTTTCCCTATAATAAGGTATCATTTACACAATTTTGTTTGTTTATTTAATTTGAACATTTTTTTTATGTAAAAGTTTATTTACCTAATAGTTTCATATTCAAACACTTTTGTATGAAGTTAGTTCGTTGTTTTTTCTTCTTATTAACTTTATTCTATAAATAAATTATAATAAATTCAGTTCGTTGTTATGGATCTTTATGAATAAATTCTACATAAGTACTTATAATAGCTACCTACATACGAGTACTGAATATGTTTTCAGTAGTCATGTAATCAAAATTCAGTGAAGCAATCTTTTCGTAAATTTGTTGCAATCAATTTTGGATTGAAACTGTTTGGAAATATTGCGGTTTCCTGATAACTTTTTTCGTTTTGGTAACTCCATATTGAAATCTTATAGTGCTTCATTGCTCATATAAACATTTTCGACAATTTTAATTTTATAACGATTGAAATTGATTGAAACAAAGTTAACAAGATTGCCCCACTAAACAACTAAAGAATAAACTAATCCTTATTTTAATATTATTTTTGGTCTTCTAAACCGTCGGATAATCAGTATGAATAGAACATGGAACAAGTCGTAGCTATCGTCTGGATTCTGACACCCTTAATCAACACGATGTTTGACCACGTTTAAGATCGTGATCCAATCAGATGGGTATTTAATTACCGGCATGGCGCGGCCGTACAAATGTAGTGTGAAGATTGCTGTAGGTATCTATAGGTAATATCCGCGCGGAAGCTTGACAGACCGCAGACGCTGGCTGCATAAGTTTCTATCTCAGCTTTAAGGCTGAAACAGGGGTCAAATCGAAAAATACGACGAACCCTTTAGTCCATTTGTGCTACATCAACTTTCAATGGTATGGATTATAATTTAAAACATCGGGGAACATAATTACAAATAATAATATCAAATGAAAGGACTCGGTGTCAGAATCTCAAATATATATTTTTTTATAATTTTAAGATAAATAATTTTGAAATTATTTATGAAAATAAGAGAAAATTTACCATTCTTATCTCTGAAACTAATAAGCAAAAAAAATAGAAAAATACTGGACATAGTTTTTTATCTATAGATTGAAGGAAAACATACTAAGATGTCTAGGGTATTTAAAGTAACATAGGAAATTACGGAACTCTCGGTGCGCGAGTCAGACTCGCACTTGTCCAGTTTTTTTCGTACAATTAAGTATCAGACATATCGCATATCGCCTTGAATCAATTAACCCATATCGCATACCGCAGCGTTGTGCTTTATGCTCAAGAGACCACAGACATAAAATCTATACGTATGAAGTCTAGTGTTGTTTTTTTAAACAAGAAAATATTTGTTAACAAAGGCCAACCGACCTACGAGACAGTAGTCGCGTTCGCGAGTAAACTAATATGATTTAGAAAGAGAAGATAAAGATTTGAAAGTGTGGGTAGGCAAGCGAGTGAAGCCCGCTCGGGAAACTAGTACTACTAATAAGAAGTTTTTGAATTTTGAAATAAATATAACCAACTAACTACTTATATCCATAAATTCTTCCTTTTCCCAAGCATAATTTTATTATCGTTAGAAAGGGAACGGGAAATCACTACCGGGAAAAATATGTAGGTACTTATCTAGACTTTGCTTAACTTTGTTATCGTCTACTCAGTAATGAACATAATGCAGAACTGAGTTTATAATATACTAAATATTTAAAAAATAAAACCTATCCGTGGGTACACCTAGGTACCTACCTATTTCTTACATGTTTCAGCATCCAATATCTGATTATTAATGTTTCGGATGGCAGGAGCAAATTAAATAACCTTCCCCACGAAAATAAATTGCAATAAGGCAAAACCGCCGTCGTGAAGTGACAATATTTTAAATTATATCAATTTATCTGCAACCAATAGAAGGCGAGGATGGTTCAACACGCGTGCTGCTCCACCAATCGCGCGGATGTATTTGAATTTGGAATTTTACGCTTTAAATACGAGAGATTCGCGTGGTAATTGTTCCGTATCGAGTGGCCTTGGGGCAAATCTGATTTCTGATGGCTTTGAGGGGATTTGTGCGTAGGGCGTGATCTTTACACGAAGATAGTAAAGAAGGTACACGCTGTATGTAAAACTGTACACATTTCACGTAAATATCGAGTTTTGTTGATTTTCAAGTATGTTAAAAGAAATGCTGTCGTCCAAAACTATAGGACGGTGTTTAGTTTTAAATTATTACAAAAACGTAAATACTTAAATATAATGGTGTTATTCTAAGCGAGTGGGGCTGAAAATTTTACCTATTATATATTTTGTCCTCAGATTGACGCAGACGACCAACTACTAACTAGAAAACGTAGACTAAACACGGGAAGTGGCAAAGAATTACGGTTCACTCAACGGGCGTAAGTTTTTTTCAAGTCTTTGTTTTTATCACATTAAATACCTATATGTACATTTAACTAAATTGAAGTTGAAGCACAGCACAAGCCAAAAGCTGAGTATTTGCCACCCCCTGGGCCAAAAGCTAGGTACGCCCTTGACTGGCACAAGCAATGAACACTATTGTCAATATTTTTGTGTACCTTCTCTTCTAATATGAATGAGGCGAACTCAGTCCAAACTGTTTTGTACGTCTATGGATCTGTAGAAGATACTGTTGTTTCAGTCATAGTGGAATCATTTGGAAACATAGGTTTAGATGTCTGCTCTGCTTTATGACTTGAAGGTTTGTGGTAGGTAGGTAGGTATTATCAAAAAGTATATTAAATGGTATAAATAAGGTCCGATGTACACTCCGTTGTAAATAGCCGTAAAGCGGGCAAGTCAATGTTTAACAAAGCCTAATGATTGTAGAGGGCGGTGGCACAATAAACTAATAGTTTATTGGAAGCTTGTTTGTTCGTCCATGCGTCATAGGCACACCCACTATCTGATGTTTAACTTACACATATATTTTTCTGCTAATTTAAATGGACTCGGTTTCATATTACTAATTGAAATTAATAATTAGTTTTTAGGGTTTCATTCATGCCCATAACTCTGATCCTACAAGATATTTACTGCCCAAACACATGACAAACACATATTTTCATATACACAAATGTTTATTCTCGATGGTAATCGAACTCATTACCTACGTCGTAATAGGTGGTGTCTTAAACAACTAGCCCAAAAGCCCATTTTAGCATGGAACTTAGTTTTTCTGCCAAGAGTTATCCAAGTACAATTCGAACGCCCGATTATTTCTCAACACTAAAAATAAATTAAATGTAAATTAATAATAACAATCCTATCCTATCATAGTATCCTACTAATATAATAAAATTGGGCACCAAAATCGATCATATCCTGGAATAACATACCTACATGTAGGGTACTTTTTACTCCGGGAAAACATAAATGTCCCACGGGAACACGGGTGAGATCGCATAGGCTGAAACTAAATAAAAAGAAATTTTCGAAAAAAACACAGATAAACCACAACAATACACGTGTAACGTACAATTCTGTGAGTAGGACCTATGCTTTTTCCCATTTGACCACGCATTCTATAGCAAAATCTATAACCATAATTCTCCTGTAAGATCTCGATTTCTTCTAAGTACCCACACAGATATTTTTGCTCTTATCTCTTTCACTCCCCTCAATCTAAAATAAAGACGGATATAAATTAGTAAGAAGCCTCGACGTACTAGAAATGGGATGACGCTGCCATAATATTAAATGAACGGCGGAAATTGAAAACAAGTTGAAGGTGGAGTCGTAGAAAGTCGACAGAATCCCATCCTGTACTCTACTGCACCTATTGGATTTTTATGTATATTGAAATGTCAGATTGTAATGATGTATCTAAGAAATGCGAATGTTAGTGTGGTCTTCGCCGCCGTTTGTATTTTAGGTTTTGTTAACTCAATAATTTACGACGAAACCATTGATAGATCATAATAATATGGATAGCATGCGGATACGTTTTATTCCAAGAAAAATTATCCCCCGGGTACGCGGGAGAGTTCGTAAAATTTACACTTGGGAGTACCTATACATTTTGACTCCTTCCTGGTGTTCAATTGATGTGAAATTTGGTACCTACACACAGCTATGTAAGTTCGTTGACAGTAGGTACAATAACAAAAAGCTTGCCCTGAATTTTTTACATGAAATTTTAATTTATTTCCTCGCAAGTGTGTTGAAAAACGTATGAAACACGTGTGCATTGATCATTTACACATTCGGCTCCCTTATCGAATAATACCGCCTCGACTGTAATTATCAACATAGCTCACTTGTATCATACTATTTTATGTGAAAAGCGAAATTAAATAGTACGTCTTCTATGAGCTCAAAAGTTTTGAAAATCAAAGTATGACGTTATGCATTCCCAAACAACCTCAATCTTAATATTTATCGAAACAAACTAGTGAGCGATATCCCTGAATTGAATATACCAGGAGGCCTGTAATAAAGGACCTAAGGTCGTCACTGAGTTCAATTAGTTAGGGTATGCACGCACTGAGCTTCTACCTGTATCGATTCATTATTAACCACTCCGATTCTCAGACCGGCGGCACAGGTTTAATATTTGATTAATCTACTCTGTCTAAAGCTGACTCTGTTTTTTATATTCAAGGATTTGTTTCTATATAGTTGAATGCGATATGTTATGTTCGAATGTCTTATCATTGTAACAATTTCACTGACATTAGTTCACGATAGGTAACTACCTAGTACCTACACATAATGTCTCAGATTTGATTTGATTTCTCTTGAGGTTACGTCTGGGTTACGTAGAACTCAAATTATTATAAGGTAAGGAATTGACATATATGCTCTAGACTATCACATTCTCAGATTACAAAACAATAGGCAGATGGAGCACAAGTAACCAACGATGTGAAGCCGCGTAGCATTTCATGTGTGCGTGACAACTAGGAGCGGCACTGTAGGGACACGTGCATTTGTGTGCGTGTAAAGATGCCAGATGTTGGTTATAATAAAAGTATTTTTTTTATTTTATGTGTGTTCTACATAATTGTTTTTATTAACAAATTTGATATTAGGTACTAATAGAATTAGATAGTAATAAAAACAATTAGGTGTATAACGCAGGAAAAATACTACTACAATTACTGCCAATATTTTGTGTTCCAGTGAGCCGTAATAAATTGTGAGTAAGTAAATATCAAAACTACATTTTTGTTTTTGGGAACAATTTCTACAATGATTACAAATACAAGAAGAAATTTTTAACTAATCACTTGTGACGTGTAAACAGTGCGAGGCGTAGTTTAGTAGAGGTACTGATGCGAGGTAGTATTCGTTTTTTGAATTTATATTTGCTTTACTGCTTCACTCTCGTGTTCTATACACTCTGTTTTGTAATTTAAAATCTTGATTTTCTTCGAAACACTGTAGATTAAAGTTTACCTGTAAAACAAAAAAATGCATAATTAGCATTCCTATAGTACATTTGATACGAGGCATAAATCGTAGGTAATCGACGCACGTCATCTGTGGCTTTCGAATGGCAACCACTGGATTGAATCACCGGGTACGAGCGGTCCAAAACCATCCTTAGATTGAAAATACGCTGATGTCAATGATATTGCTCGTATGCTCAATTACCTATAGTATACCGTGCATTATATAGGGAGTGTTGATTAATTAAGTGAAGCGTTTAGTGCCAAATATCTCTCAATCTTGGGGAAGACGGGGGTCTTAGCAAATACCACGTCATGATTTAAGCATTTTTTTAAAAGACATCCATTTTTAACGCAATTCACGTATTTCTACCAAAATAACCATTTTGAAAAATATTACGTGAGTTTGGGGGCGGCGAAAAATCGCCGAAGTAGCTTCACCTAATTAATGGATGCCACCCTCTTAGCATAGATTAATTTGGCCCTTAAGTACCAGTCTACACACATAAAAAGGATTTCTTCATTTAAGATATTTTAACTTCCACGAAGTTAGTTTGCATTGAACCAAGATAATGGCGATTTCATATATAGGGAAACTAATATTTTCTTGTAGAAAGAAAAAAAAACTTTTGGTTTAATATTCATAATTCAAGAAATCAAATGTCAATTGTTTTGTGACAAGACAATTGACATTTGATCCAAGACAATGTATCTTCCACCAAAGAGATTTAGTTTTCTAGTTCTAATGAAATTGAAGTTCTTAATCCAAAAGTACTTATAACTTGTTCATTCAAGAAAATGTAGAATCAATGTAAGAGATGATATTCTTAGTTCAATATGATAAAAATGTATAACAAAACAGAACGATCTTGTTTTGAAATTGGTTTTACTTGGATTTTGAAAGTGATACATATCTTCAGATTTTTTTATCTTCACATGATATAAAACATTCTCAGTTTAATTTATTATTATATTATAATAACAAACAAAAGCCTTGCATAGAGAAATAATAGATTCTTTCAAGATTTCAACATTTTTGTGTAAGTTTCTGAAATCTTCTGCAGAAATAAAATATTCTCATTGTAAAATTATTTGTCCTACCAACAAAAAGGGTTTTCTCATTATGAGATAAATTTTACTTGTGGCAAAACGTAACGATTTTTTACTAAACCGTAACTATCTTGGATGTAGTAATGTTACTTTCTTCTGAGAATTAAAGGGTTTTTATTAAATCGTAATTATCTTGGATGTAGTAAAGTTACTTTGTTCTGAAAAATAAAGATCTCCTTTCAATAATTTATTCCTCTTTGTGAGATTTTTGGCATGCTTGTATAGGTAGATATATATTTGCTTAGTCTAAATTTAAGATTATATTAGTGTAAAAACCATAATGTAGGTATTCGTGAAAATAAAAAATAAATCTTTTTTTTTTCTTTCGTACACATCTAAAAAATGTTATAAATTTTCACGAATACATTATGGTTTTTACACTCATATAATCTTAAATTTAGACTAAGCAAATATATTTCTACCTATACAAGCATGCCAAAAATCTCACAATGAGAAACAAATTATTGAATGGAGACCTTAATCAAAACAAGCTAACTTTACTACTTACATCCTAGATTATTACTATATAATAAAAACCCTTTTAGTCCCCGTACAAAGTACCCTTACTACATCTAAGAAAGATACAATTTACTTTCTTTTTATTTCACACAATTTTTTCGATCAAAATGAAAAACAGGTTTGAATATAATGCAATCTATATTAATAGCTGGCTGTACACACGTATAACATCATATTATTTAAGTAATAAAGACATATCTCACATAATGTTAATAATTTACACATAATTTAAAAAAAAATAGGAGAAACTGATTTTAAATTCTCATATAACACTTACAACAGTCAATAATATTGATTAATAACAAAATTAAAAATTAAAATAATAGCCTAATAACTATTTAAAACTAAAACGATAATTTAGATACTTTTAACATTATTCTTTAAAAGTTGGCATGCTTATGTCGACTTACCTACAGTAAATATGTCTAACATTATAAAACTGTCAGTACAGTATAATTAATAATAGGTCATTGAATTATCAACACATTAGGTTGAAATATCTTTGTGTAAATTCCCTTGTAAAATTATATTGAACATTTAACTTGTTTGCTTGCAGAAGCCTTCAGCTTTTGTTCTTCTATTTTTGTATGTAGGACCAGGATTCTAAAAATAAGACAAATGTATTAGAACGTTGATTGATCAGATCGTAGCGATATTATAGAAATGACACCTAGATTAATGTATGACAGACAAAATAAAACATAAGAGGTGGATGAATGCATAATAATATGTATTGTAATGAAATGATCATATTCTAAAATAAATAAAATACTTTAGGGATGTACTAGGTACGAGTACCTATTGTATGTATCTAAATGTATAATTTCCAAACCGGTCCAGGCGTCTTTGAGTAATCGGGGATCGAACATGAAAACAAAACAATATGAATGATTCCAACGAATTGAGAACCTCGTAATTTTTTGAAGTCGGTTAAAAATAAACTTATAGACTTACTTTCACTGTCCAATTTTTCTAAGCCTTGCACAATGCTGAGCAGATTTTCGTTTACACGTTTTCTTAATAAATTTCTTCGAGGGACACCTTGACCATTGCAGTAAAAGCATTTATGCAATTTATATTGGCCCTAAACTGCCTCTGCGCGCACAAATGGAGTTGCTTGTTATCACTTTCTACTATAGGCTTCTGTTTGCAGAACTTCTTTTTGCATCTTGCTTTCAAGATGTGCACCAACGGCCGGCCGGTCACGGAAAGAATGTACATGGTGGCCGCTCGCTGGTTGCGCGGTATTGTCTTGACAAAAACATATTTTGTCTGCCGTAAACCGTAATTCCTTTAATCTAGAAAATGTATCTTACTATAAGTTATTTCGTTCAATGATATGAAGCAATAGGAATTGTTAAGTTAAGACAACATTATTTATTCCAATTAACATACCATAAAACTACAACGAAAGAAGACTATCTTAATTTAAGATATTTTTACTTTGGAACTCAATAAAATAATATTTTCTTGCTTAAATAACATAATTCTTCATTTGAAGATAAAATTTTAATAGATTAAATTGTTTAAAAATGTTGAAATAAGATTTTTTTTTGTTTTTAAACTAAAACTTTGTATATTTGCTTTGAAACAAGTTTTCTTTAAATGTCAAGTAAAATATTTTATTGTACAAAGAATAATATTTTCTTGGAGAAAATATATATGACTTGAACAGAAACACATTCTCTTGATATTAAGAAATATTTCAAGACATTTTTAATTCTTAATTGGAGAAATCCTTTTTATCTGTGTACATCTTTCCATATACTTAGTTTTGTTCTTCACTGTACATAATTATGTACATACATACATACTGACCCATTGTCTAACTTTATGTCAGCCGCAACAAGGTACGGCACAACACTTAAGTAACCATCATTGTTTGTTATACAAAATTTAAGTTTATCTTCCAGGCAATAAGGCTTTCGATAGTGTTTCGAAGCTCTTGATGGCCAAACCACCAACTAACCACCAAAATAATATTTACATTATGTTAAACTGAAAGCAACTTTATTTCATAAGAGCTATGAACCACTGTCATGTGGTAGGGTTCACACACGTTTGCTACCCACGAATCTTGAAGCAAAACTCGATTGTGACGTACTGTGAATTACAATAGGCTGTCCATTGTTCACGATTTGATTTTGTTAGTTTTATTGTCATTATAAAATAAGGTTAATCAAATTGAAGCAGCACCCTATATCGTAATAATCAATGAAATAGTTTGGGAGACATAATTTTGCGGTTACGAAAGACAAATTTTATGAGTTGGTGACATTAAAAAAAACCATTGCAGGTACTGTACAAAAATACAATTTAACCAAACATTTTTTTTTATCTCTAAGACTCAGACAAACCAGTCGGCAGACGTTCGTTTATTAACAGCTTACTTTTATAAATAAACATTAATTAAATTGCAGGTAGTAAATCTTAATTAGCTATAAAATACTTACGCGGTGCTAATTTAATTTCATAATATTTTAACTGATATTAATTGTTTGATCGTTTGAAAAGGCACGATGTGAACGTTATATAAAAAGAATCTTCTCTCAGTTAGTTTACACAGAGTGATTTTTAATGGTTTTCATTATCCAACTAAATTTCAGAAGCCTCATTACCATTACGAAGTTATGACAAGTTTAGCATAAATATATGGTTACTCGCACTTTGAAACGTGGTAGATAGGTAATTTAGCACTCGAAGAACAAATGATATACGCTATCGTTCTGGTATATAAATACAAATATCATTTCAGACTTACATCAAAAGTAAAGGAGCCATGCACCTGCTAATTCGCTAACTACTGTTGATTAATAAATTTTTAACAGTATAACATAAGCGAAAATTCAGTATGGTTTTTAAAATATATACCTATGCTTTACTATCATCTTCCTAGCTGCTCAATGTTAATATTAGTCGATGGAAAAGCCACGCGTAATAAACTGTAAATGGGAATTTATTATGTTGCTGCTAAATTCGAGATTAGTAGGTAATTTTACATAATATCCGTAATATATTTTTGGGAAGATGAGTTTGTTTTACGCTGTCTAATACTTGACCATTAGCAGCTAAACGATATTTGTTAGAAAACTTAGGTCGATCTTCACCGACTAGAAAACGGTCCGATAAGTTATAATCGGGCGTTTACCATGAATTTTCGTAGGAACAAAGTTAGTTGGTACGCATAGATAGATCTTTATCCTGCGGGCGGCCCATATCCAATCGCCTTCTTTCAAATTTGTCCTCGCTTCAATGAGAAGAAAAAATGAAAAAAAAAAATACAAAAACTTGACATATATAAAATAAAGGTGGTGAAAATGCAGGGAGCGTTGCTTCAGTATACAGGAATCCACGCGCAGAGGGCTCTCAGCCGGTTAACATTTAGGTAACCACGGCTGAGGTACGGGTAACCTCGACTCAGGGCGTTACCGAGGGAGGGGGAGGACTTAGTACCGAGTTACGACTAATTGGGCGCACTCGGATTACTAATGGCAGCTCGGGCCGCTTGTACAGGACGAGACTGAGTGGGACGTCGATATGCTGCTATTTTATATAATTAATTGGACAATTAGTACAAAGACTGGGATGTACGTATCGTCTGCAACACACGCAATGATTGTGACCGGGTACTGTACCGATGTAGTGCACTTGTGGCCTCCCCTCCGAGGGCCGAGGGTAAGTTCTCCAGACCTTAAGTAGGCCACTAGTTATAGGGTGCTAATGGGGAATACGTTATATTATTATGCGTTAGAAATTATTTCTCTATAAAAATGAATTATGTTTTGACTTGTAATAAGAATATTTTTTTGGTGACATATGTACTACCATTCATTGAGTGTCAACACACTACGTCACATTATCCTTAATGATACTTGATACCTCCGAAATCCGAACATACAAAGTTTTCCTCATTATAATATTACTCCTAGCAAAGAATAAATAATATACTACGTACTACTCGTAGTATGGACTAGCTGTCCCCTAGATTCCCCTTTAAACTTTTAGTTTAAAACAAACCACCCTATTCTACCTGTGAAAAATAAAAAAAAACTCATTTGAGCTGTCTGTATAAATGAGATTAATTATTCAATGAAAACTGTCTGGTGAATCAATTATTGAGCTTTTTTTACAATACCGGCCTTCCTAATTTCACGGCATCAATGTATTTTATAAGTAGCATACAAACGAATAAGCTTCCATTACTCATTATATATACCACAATGTATAGAGAGTTTATAATATTTACCTACCAGTGGCGAAGGGTGAAATTATGGCGAGGACAAGCCGTTCAAAAACACTGATAAAATATACTAGTATATTTTATGTGGCTTTAAAATGATGAAAAATCCATCTCTGTTATCAACAACAAATAATACAATTAAAAAAAAAACCGGAAAAATGTGAGTCTGACTCGCGCACAGAGGGTTGCGTAATTTCCTATGGTACTTTAAATAACCATAGACTGCCTCTTTGCAATCAATAGTCATGTTTGGAAGTGCACGGACTAAATAAAAGGACATAGCTTTTTTGTTTTCAAAACGGAGTAAATATGATAAGATAAACAAAAACTGTTTCAAAAAATATCATTATTTTAGTTCATCGTATTTTAATTGTATTTATTAAAATTGAATTAAAAATCCCCGCGTTTTGCTAAAAAAAATCCTATCAACCGTTAGAGGTGCTGGCTGATATCGTTTTTTTTTGTGATGCACCATGTCGGCGGATTTTTTTTCTGACCAAAAGCTTATTATATTTTCGTGAAGTAAATAAATAAAATAATGCGCCAATTGAAGATAAAAATGAAGTGAAATGTTGTTACGACGCAAATGTACTTGAATTTTGCGGCCAGTTTTAGCTGGCCATATCATGAAATACAACCGTTTCATGAAATGGTCGGCCACTTTATGAAGTGATCAATTCTAAGATCTGCTGGCCACGTCATGGACAAAACGTCAATTAATGTTATTGGCCTTAGTGGCGATCAATAATGCCAATAACCTTGACGGGAAGAGATATTTGAATGCTTTCTACAGAAAATTTGTAGAACTTAAAGAGGTCTATAAAAAAGTCCGGGACAGTATAGTTTTAACGTATAATATAAGGCGAGAGCAATAAGAATTTAAAACAAGTTATGTCCAAAATAAGTAGGTAATATATCTAATTACTTACAAAACACATTAATAGATCCCTTACGCCCGGACAAAGCGGGGCGAGTCGCTAGTGTAATAAGATTAGTAAGGCATAGATGTGCATCGTGGTGTGTGTGAGGGTGTCTGGTTGTTCATGGTAGGTGACGCGCTGCGAGTCGAGTCGTGTCAGTTTGGTACAGCACGAGAGTCGGTAGTGCTGTCACAATGTGCTGGTACGTCCGTGTCGTTCGTCCGTCACTCTTCCTGCATCCAGAGTCACGGCTGAATTAATCGGTAGGCTTATACATGTATACGATTGGTTTTACGGTGTCTTATCTATTAGCAATGTCGACCGCATTCTCGGGATTAAAAATAGCATATAGCAGGGTTTAGTAGCGTTCCATGTATTATCGTATTAGTAAATCAGTCGTTCCAGAGATACCTCCTACAATGTTGTTTCAAATGAATTCTCGAATTTGTCAGTTTTCACACCCCTTTGATTCATCAGTCACATGAAATTTGGACACCTAAAGGGGCTACAATAAAGGAAAGCTGGTACTGATAAAAAAAAGGTTTATGTAATGTTTTTTTGAAATAATGAGAAATTAATACTATATTTAAATTTACTCACTACATATTTACAAACGTATATAACTTAGAAGGTTACGTTTAGTTAGATGGACAAGATCGGATGGCGGTCAACGCATTGGGTGTCCCAATTATCTTTGCCCTAATCGAATTCCCATGTTGGACGCAAGACGATAGGAGTGACGCATACCCGTCCACTGAAAGCCGGGAACCATTCGAGACATACATACATAAACCTACTTAGTATCAGCACCATAGATAATACACTATATACTAGAGAATCAGCACTTAATGCTAGCTTGGGGCAACATATATGTAGGTACACTTTAGTTTATAGAAATCTTACGATGGGAAAAATATAATGAAGTTCCATGAAGACTGCCGTCTTATCTTCATCTACTTTGCTTTCCAAAATAGGTTGATATTAAATCCATGGTATTTGATTTGACTTGTGATTCTGTGAAAATTAAAACGGTATAGTATTTGACAGGCCTTGATGTAGTCATAAGTCACGTATTTATAAAAAAAATACATTTAAGTTTATCAGTTATCTGGTTTGCATTCCAGCTTTGCTTAGTTTGGGATCAAATATCCGTCTGTCCCAGGACATTATTATTAATTAATTCCCTGTTTAGGGCATCGACTGAGGCGGCATCCTGGCGACACGACAGCGGCACAGCACCGGCGCGGCCGGCGCGCGGCAGCCTTCTCGACGGGCAGCGCGACGGGCACCGCGGCAACACCTGGAGGCAGCAGATGACGACGACTCCACCTTCCAGCAGGTCATGGACTACTTCCTTGTTAGGTATGTCACCCATGTGTACAATTTTAGTATATTATCAACTGCGAATTGACTTCTGAATGTACTGTTATATTACAGACAGTGTGCATGTGTACGTGTATTAGTGCATGGCTATCGTCGACGTAAAAATGACGCCAATTTGAAATTTAAATTATGTTTATCGTGAAGATTTGGTGGTACTCCATAATTTACGATATATATATTATTATATCGTATTTGCGTTGCCATTTTTAAAATGGAATCACCCTCAATTTCAATGACTAATTCACGGTAGGTACATGTGTTTCATTTATAGTACTGTGCAGTAAGTATTCTGTAGAAAGTTCGTAGCACGCAAATTTTGTATGAAGTGGTTCGTAGCACGCGTAATTTGTATGAAGTCGTTCGTAGCGCTTGTGCCGTCTCGCATAGACGCACGTCTTTGAGATAGGAACAGGAACCCCAAAGTTATCGTGTTCCAATCACACAAGCGACATCATGTGACAATGACCTACTTGAAACTGTAGTCCGCCTTTACAATTTACATTTGAGTCCATTAAAAAAAACTTAAAACTTTGATAATAATTTCTTATTGCTTCCCTAGCAAATGGACTTGCATGTAGAGGAACAATAATAACATGATTTGAATGGAGGTCGCATCGTTACAATACTTCTCTATGATTAATTCGTAATTAACTTTATATAAACGCTAAACACAGCACAACATATAACATGAAGTTGATTGTGAGAATCATCACGTGTCACGTCTAAACTGCGGAGCTGCTCATTTGAAATGCATCGCACGAATGCACTCCAATGCGTACTGATATATTATTAACGGTGTACACCACAGTCCTGAAGATACTGTAACGATGCCACATCAGGAACCAGCGATTAACTTTCAAAAAGGCGTCACCTTTTTGTTATTCGATTGAATAACTCAATCGGGAAGCAATCTATACTTACACAAACTAGAATTGTTGCCATACATCACTTTCCTAGTCACACTTTCCATGATTGAATCATACTAAGATGTATTTTATCGATTTCTTAATGTACTAACCAATAGCTTTCACGTGAAAAATATCATGTTCTACGCACGCAGTCCTATGACGACATAGTATAAAACAAAGTCGCTTCCCGTCTGTCTGTCCCTATGTATGCTTAGATCTGTAAAACTACGTAACGGATTTTGATGCAGTATTTTTAATAGATTCAAGAAGAAGGTTTATATGTATAATACATGCATAATATAGTAGAAAAAAGCTGAGAAAATCCGGGCGAAGCCGGGTGGGTCGCTAGTTAATAATAAATTAGAAAATTGTGTGGATATTTTGAAACTTCGCTGTTGATGCTTTACGTTCCCCCGCGTGATTGCGAAGCCAGAGCAGTTGATTCTTTCAAAAAAAATGAGTCGATATTATTCAGTAATGTAATGAGATTACATAATTAATTTTCAATCAATTCCACATCTTGAAGATACAATTTGGGGAAAATGTATGATAGGCACCTATAATGAAATAGTCATTTATTTCGTGTTTATTTTACTTGAAGTTCACGCGTGCAGAGCGATGGTAGTGGTATGGTAACGATGACGATGGATACATTCATGAAAAAAAAACCTCTTCATAACATAATAGTGAAAAGTAAAGCTGTTTTGTAACAATATTTATTTTTGTCATAAATTCGTTTTCCAAATAGTGAAAATTGTACCAAATATCAACTAAGTTGCAATTTAAGCCTATTACCAGTTTCAAAAGGGGTTTACCCTTCCATAATATGATAACATGCCCGGGCAAACAATAAAGCGTGTTACACCGACCAATAAATAGAAAACGGGAACAATTGTGGTAATTAATACGATTAATTATGAGTGGCCACGATTGACGGACCATCTGAAATCTCTCATTCATATGCGAGGAACGGTAGGCTGGTACATACAGCTAGAATTAATAATGACCGCCCAGCTCGGCTTGTCCGCTTACAAGGACTTGATATTGTATGGACTCGGCTTAACAATATAAGTATCTAAATAAATTATATCTATTTTATGATAATATGATGGAAATCTTATCATCATCATCAGTGACGAGGAGAATGGTTGTCTATTTTCTAGTTTTTCTTTATATTGGATGATTGCAAAAACTACTGAACGGATTTGGATAAAACTTGGCATGTGCCAAGTTATTCTAAGGTATGATCTATCTACATAGATATAACATAGCCTATGTGCCACTTTTTATCACGGAAACGCGGGTGAAACTGCGGGGGACAGCTAGTTATTTATATGCTGGGTCTGATAATGGAAAAAAATCTTGTGAATGGGATCATTAAGAAGAGAAGGATGATGTAGGTATATACATGTAGAATTTATGAGACAGTAAAAGAGTTTGATGGAACATAATGGAGAAAATAGAAAACAGGACGGGGAAGATGTTGTACCAATCTTTTATTGATTTTAACAATCTTATACAGTCCAACTTACACAAGGGAAGATAGAAAGAAAAAGAGAGAAGGAAAGAGAGAAATGGAGTGGTGTAAACCTCATTAAAAACCCAGTTCTTAAATATACAAGAAAGTGCTCCAAGAAGATCGTAGAACTAGAATAAATCAAGTAATTTTGCATTAAATCTATTACTGTTATAAGTACATGACAGATCCTCAATTTGCATAAATGAATATTTATCTATAAAATATTTTTATACGATAAGATGCAGTTAGCAATAACCATGGAACTGCGGCTAGCAAGAAAAAAGGAAACGAGTTATGATATGAAATGACCGCGATGCGATGTCGAAGATTCTATCATTGGTTACCTACATTTGTAACGATATTAAATTGTTGATATTATATAGAAACTTGTTGTAACGAACGAGTTGTGGTAGTTAGTTCATGCGTCCAACGACTTGAAGAAGAATTATAAATACTTAATCATTGGAATTCACGCAGCTGCAAGATTTGCCATATCTCATGTTTCCAAGCTCTGTGTAAACGGTGTAATATTTGCACAATCGGCCTAGCCTCGTCCAATCACGATTTATCGCATCTGACGCACGCGTCATCGCACTCGTTGTAAGAATCGTGCTTTAAGTTCTGGATCAGGATATTTTGATTGAAACTTGACTCAAAGACTCACTGCCTTATCTGAGACTTTTGCCGTCCAGCATGGATGGCAAGGTATTTTACCAAAATCACGTTTGAGTTGTGCGCAGTTATACTCCCGGTCCTCCGCCACGACGTCCCACTCAGTCTCGTCCCGTTCAAGTGGCCCGAGCTGGCACTAGTAATCCGACCGCCCCCAATTACAGTACTTTTTTGTTATTAACCTGAAGTCGTAACTCATACTAAGCCCTCCCCCTCCCCTGGTAACTGAGCCGAAGTTCGTACCCCATTCGGGGATGCCCTCAGGCGTGGTTACCTAAATGTTGCCCGGCTGAGAGCCCTCTGCGCTCGCCGATTTGTCCGGTAAGGTTGATACTGCCATCAGAGGCTACAAACTATAGTCCTTTCCAAAAAAAAAAATACACCACTCACTGTTGGTTTTTAAAATGAAAAGTATGGAGGCACCATAATACAATTTCTGTCAGTATTGAATGCAGATGCCGTTCCTTCACAAATACAATTATATAACGATTCTAGACTTGCAGTCAAGCCATAGGGAATGGAAAATGAACCCATTATCAACATCAGAAGTGTCACTTTATGAAACCTTTTGAATTTCTTCGATATCCATCCTAATATTATAAATGCGAAAGTAACTCTGTTTTTTTGTATGTTTGTTACCTTTTTAAGCGTAAACCACTGAACCGATCACGATGAAATACAGCTAGTAGGTATACCTACAGTTAAACGATTTATATATTATTTTCGAACTAGCGCGAGCCTACAAAATCGAAAAACAGATTTTAATATTGGATTATTTTATTTTCTTGCAATCGTGTGATAAGTGTACACACGACGATAAAAACCCACTACTTATAACTCGGTTTCAATTTACTACCTCGCTGAAGCTCTGGAGTAAATTTAACTCGTGTACAATGGATCATTTTAACCCCTTGTATAACAATGTACTATTCGCACCCTTCCTGAAAGTATACAATAACTGAATACCGCCAATCTTATTATAACAGTACTTTTTTGTTAATAATCTGAAGTCGTACAAACAACAAAGAATAGCTCAACGTAGCGAAAGTTATACAATTAATTCTTCCGGTTCAAAATACTACGGCAAGAAACCCATCAAGGCTTCTTTCTGTGTATTATAACGAAATGAAATGAAATATTATTTATTCAATTAGACCTTCACAGGCACTTCTGAATTGTCAGATTCTAATGCACGATTTACTATTTATGACCATGCACGGTTCTCTCACTCTTTCCAAAATAAACTTCATAATTTACTTAGGTATACCAATCCATATTGTAGTAGCAAATTTGAAATGGGAGCCACATTTGAAATAAAAATCAACAAATCTTTGTCAACGATATCTTTAAAATAATATCCAGACTCATCTGGACCACAACTCCTAGACTACATCATATCGTAGTGCACAATTTCTTGTGGCTGGAAATAAATTGTGTTACGAAAGGGTAGATTGAAAGGAATAACACAAATTGGAGGATATGGTTTACACGGCGGCTGGGTATAGCAGAATGCAAGTTGTTTTTTATAGGATTAAAATCAGATTCTGAATAATATTGTTTGTAATATAGACTTAAACGGAGATATTCCTGTTGACACATCAATTTGTGTCAACCTGTACAATACGGCGGGATCATAAAGCAGAACGGAAATACAAAGTTACGACCGCCATCACACTAAACAGAACGGGATGACCTAAAGAGAAATTATAATCCCACGTCACATAACTACGTGTTAACTTTAATTATGTCCCACCATTATTAATAATGGGTAACAGACGGTAACCCACTATGAAGTACAATCGCTTTCACATTTAAATGTATTGACGGATGCATTTTTTTAATTGCAGGCCATTGTTTACCATGTTTGAGCTGCCATTGTCAGTTTTTAATAAAAAAAAACCATATTGTCAGTAGAAATCTGTAGAAATCGTTTTCATTACAGACATATTTGTCTTATACATTAATTTAGATATTTTCGACTCTGTTGTCTTAGGTATATACTCGTATACTTATAGACAGATATTTTTATGCTTAATCATGTACAGTTCCTTCCAATTTTCGACTCATTTATTTGTAAATAATAAGGATTCAAATGAATTATTCCTTATGTAGCGGGACGCCACGTCCGCGTCCCTACGAAACCATTACTAATTAATACAGTATGAATAACTAACGCTTTCCGTCGCGAGTGTCCGCGGCCTGATTGCATGTCTAATTGTCGTCACGTCTACATATGAATATGAACTCTAGTAATTGTTGCGTATATCCTACCGTGTAGTGCAAAATTATATACAATTGAAATACAACCTCTCTTCGTTTTCAAGTTAATTGTGAACTAGCCTTTACTGATTGTCAACTAATGAACAACTTTGTTCAATGTTACATTTTAATAGTTATTAGGTATAATACGAGCGGCATGTTGTTGCCCTTGGTGGAAAAGCAACTATATAATAATATGTTACATAAAAACCAGTCGAGAATGAGCAAATAGCCTTCTACGGGGTTAATTTTAATTCACCTGCAGCGCCTCAAGGGGAGGATCCATTAATATGAACATCTTTTATAATGGGAATAAGAAAGAAAAGAAAATCTGGAAAAAAATTATCAAACATTTCATACAATTCTTTTTTTAATCGAGCATAATTGATATTTTGACATGAAAAGTTTTTTTTAGTTAGTTTAAAAAAAGTGTAATATATAGGAAATTATCTTTCTATTTTTTTTTAAATGTAATAATACATTCCACCCCCTAAAGCACCGTACCTACTGTAATGCCTTGAATGTTGAATAAAAAAATATCTTAGTACCTACCTACCACATAATTAATTGGGAACATGCAACCATGAAAACTAATGGCCTTCGATTCTATTGTTAACAAATTAAACTAATTTAATCTAACTATTCAATCTTTAAAATTTTCCATGGAGCCATCTTATTTGGATTACCAATACAGGCTAAAATTCCCAAGCAACATGACGTTTGTTGAAACGTCGAAAGCGATTGACTGCTAACCTGATGAAAGACTGAACTATGAATATGTCCATACATGCTCTAGACAGGAATCCGATTAACATGGCTGAATTGAACTGCCAATAAAAAATTATTTCATAAACCAATACGGTTTAGCATCAGAGAGCTCAGTGATAGTGACGTCGAATGCCGTGGCGAAGGTCGTGGGTTCGAATACAATGAGCTTGAGCTTTCGGTGACTGACCATGGTGACATGGTGGTCAAACACAGGCCTTTACAATGTAAAAAAGGGCATAAGTTATCTAAACAACCAATGTAAGTTAGTACAGTTTTTTTATTTCATTTAAAAGCCATTTGGAAATCCATTAAGATTAGTAGGTGGTAAACTTGAAAAGTAAACACGAATATCGGCATACATGAAAATAAATATAAATATTACATAAAAGTGTGCACTCTAACATGCAGAGGGGAAACGGCTTTCAAAAGTCGGGATTTCATCGGTGTAATCAACTTAATTAGTTATTTACGTATAGGTAAGCAAATTAATCGAACCTCGACTATCCCCCGGCGTTAATATTTCTGATTGCTTATATCGCCTCGTGATATTACCAACATGAAAAAAATTGGTTAGTATTAAAGTATGCGAATATTTTTGTGGAAAACTTTTTTACTTGTTTTGTTAGAAACCTGAAAATGGTGGATATACAAAGCATCAGTAGCATTAGTTTACTACAATGGTCATTTGTTACTTAGTTGATAACCATACTTGACCATGTGTGATAACATTTTTTTATCAACTTATCAAATCAGCAGTGAAAAGTCATATTATATCGAGTGTAAGTGTAATAACGAAAACGAAACTTGCCATGGATTGAGCGCATGATTCTAGATCGTGTTAGAATTTTGCTTGAATTATATAAATTATTTTTTGAGTGCACATTATCTCTCAAATACGGCGATAAACACTGTATTTCTACTGTGACTGTTAAATTCATGAGTGGACTCTTGCCCATGAAGTTCATGAAACTCGGTTGTCGCTGAATTGGTTGAAAATTGTCGCGTACAAATAATGGCGTAGACGTTCTACGACACGCACGGTACCCTAGTAGTTTGGTCAAACTACAAAAAGTGCTGTCAGTGGACATAACTTTGACATTTTTTGAATAAATTCATAAGTACCTAACGTAATCATAAAACGTCATAGATTATCGCATATAAAATGTAATAATATGTCTAATTAAAATTGTAATTTCACGCATCTTCCAGAGCCATAACTATTAACTATAACCTTTTCATGTAACAATAAAAGTAAGTTTATTAAAGAAACACAATAACGTGTCGGAGTAATTTATTTGTTTAACTTTTTTTTAAGTTAATTATTATTAATGATTGCTGAACAGATTGAGGTTTTTATTATGACCATGACAGAGGTACAAAGTATTTATTATGTATAGAAACTATTTTTAATAGTAGGTACTTTTCGATTTAAACATTTATTTTAGTAGATATACCGACTCGTACAGGCTGATTTTGGGATGGTATAGTATGACGACATTATTAATGTAACATTAAAATATGTTCAGTCTATCTATGTTTCTGAGAGCGAGTAAAAAGCTTTTACCAGAGATTTTCGGTATACTAGGAATTGTCATAACTTCGTTATGGTATGCCTGGGCACCTGAAATTTTGTAGGATTACTGATAACGATCTACACTATCCCCAGAATTCGGGATAAAATACCCTTTCAAAATCACTCTGTTTATTAGAATCCTAGCTTTATAAACATTTCCATTTTTTTTGTTGAATTTGGTTTTATCTAGTTATGTAGATAGGTATACTTTACGACGCTTTGACACGTTAACGTACACATTGTGTTGTTATATTTTCGAAATATATTAATTTGACGTCATACCGTGGAATATGAAATGAAAAAGTCAAATAAAAGGTTCAAATGTAAATAAATCACATAATAATAATACACGGCAATTTTTGTATTTCTCATAAGTAATATTCTCGCCCATTCATAGAATTGTATCCACTTCAATAGATTTTAAAATAGAAATAAAACTAATCAACGATAAAATTGTGGCGCTATGTTCAAATAAGAACCGCGTGTTTCAGTCCAGTAATTACCGGTGAGGTGCTGAAAACGAGAGGGTGGGGTAGGAAGTTGGCTCGGGGGGATATTGCGAAGTGAAAGCGAAGCAATAGTGGTAGGAGGCGCCCTCAGCGATTTATTGTTTTTAATAATAACGTGAAGCCCGTTACAAAGAGAATAAAAGTCCGTGGTGTGCCGCGCTGGGTGTCAACCCAAACAGGAAAACGTAGTCTGTTCTGCGGATGCGGCAGTTCTATTATTACCTAACTATATATATATATATATAGCCGTCGTAGCACTACACTCTTTATTACGTTAGACGGTTTATACCAAGTCTAGTATATCAGGTTTTAAATATATTATTATCCATCACTTTCTTATAACAGAAAAAGAGCCATAATGGCGATCTTAAATGATGAGATTTACAAGACCAAGATTATTTAAACCAAGGACATCAAGGCTGAAACCGTAAGTAATTCTAAACTAAAAAAACTGGTTTTATTATGTCCGAAGTTTGACAAGCAGTCAAGGGTTCCACCTGATGGTAAGTGGTTACCATTGTAATTTCGCCATATTTGCAATTTCATAGATGTTTCGGATAGACTTTTCATCAACTTGTCTTTAATTTCATCTAATTTGACAGATTTGTATGGAGTTTGGTAATATATCCCAATTTTAGACGAAACAGATTATGTTTCTGTCCGTGGCGACATTAGGGGGTCTGTTTATTTTTGGACATATCCATATTGCAACCTGTATTCGTGTCCGTTTTTTAGATCGTTGTTGCGGCTCTATTCGAAGTCGCAATGGGGCGTACCGCGGTCGCGATATTAACATTTGTTCCAACATTTTATCCCAATGCACTTTTTGCGATTATGACCTAACTTTCAAATCAATTTTATGTTTGCCTACGAAAAATCTAAATGATTCCTACAGATTCATAGTCAGTATTTCTTTTTATGGGCAATCGTTAGTCTACACTAATATTATAAAGAGAAAATTAAACCCCAAAGATGTGCCCAAAGGGGGTAAATTAGGGACAGAAAGCTTAATCTAAATCTCAAAAGCTTTATAATAATATGTTTACGTGGTAAGTATAGTTTGTTACCGCAGACAGTCTAGGTAGTTACTTACAACTAACTGAACCGATTTCAACATATGAGGTAAGTATATTTGAATTTGTTCTGATCTAGAGTGTCCAACGGTATATTGACGTCACAGGAATTTAATATTTATGAATGAATAGCGAACGCTGATTGAATTTGTATGTTTTAGTTGGTGCTTTGGAATAAAACATACGAGTAAAATAAGTTCCCGAATGATTTAATTTTAGAGCCTAATACGTTAGAGGTTTTGTAAAAAAAAAACTGGAGAATATATTTTATGGTCTCTTCGGGCGATTCAATACAGCAACCGCGTTTCACTGCGCAATTTTTTCAGAGTAAGTAGGCTGAATTTATGTATGTACTAACATAGCAGTCCACGTACCTATGAAAAGTCTATCTCTCTAGCCCTAGTAAAAATCACGTCGTTTGATGTTCCTCCTTTGCTGCGTTTGATCAAATATTTACAATTTTGCCTTTGCTGTATTGGGGGTTTATTATGTACCTAATGGGTGGTTTCTCATTGCACGGCCCGACTACGACAACGACAATGGCACTAGTGGATGTGTCGTGGCCAGATCTTATTAGAATTGATCACTTCATCATTTCTTAAAATGGAAAATTCCCGCTGCCCTCATCATGATATGATCTGGGCAGATGATTTCTCACCATTATTATCCACTATTTCTATCGTTTTGATTTTTTGATGCAATGGCCTCGAACAAATTATTCTATGTACTGGCTACGACAGACGCATAATTACCTATATGGCACGCTGTCTCACTGGCCCGGTCCTATATATATGTTTTTATAAGAAAACAATTATATTCCCTTAAAAAATACAATTTTACTTTTTGTATGGAGTGAAAGTGTTATGTTTTTTTTCTAACCCCGACAGAGTTGTTTGACGAAACTTTTTAGATATTATTGAAAGTATTCATATTTATTTAATGCTATAAGATAAGACACTATCTATCTCTGCCGCAATCAAAATGAGAGGAAACCGAAAAAAAACCACATGAAATTTTTCATAAAAATGTATTGTTAAAGTGGTTCGTAATTTGAAATCAAAACGGCAAAATATGGACTTTGATGTCTCTGTTTCGACATATCGGTGTCGAGCCGGGCCTGTGAGATAGCAAGCCAGTTCGGTGTCACTGTCGTTGCCGGTCGGTGTAATGAAGATGCGCCCATTGACGTGCGTTATGGCTATGGCTATATCCGGCGGCTGGTAAAGCAGAGGACCGCGGCCGTCAAAGGCTTACCGTGTGTCATTCCCGTACCGTCCTCCGAATTCAGTTGAGCGTATACAAAGCATATCATCACAAACGTCGCTACATGACAGACAAATATTAGTTTATCTAGTAGGTACACTAGCAAAGCCGGGGAACGCATACAACGTACACGTCAATGAAGCACTGTAAAATAAGATTTGGTTCAAATTATATCCGATAGTACCTATAATTCGTCAAATCATGATAACAGTATAGGTTAGGTTAGGAATAGGTTACGCGTTCTGCACGAGAACCCGCCCCCCTCTACAGCGCAGATGGCGACCAACGTGGGGTTTTAGCCGGTACGAGTCCGGCATAACCTGGCTGCTTTCCCCGGGGCGGCTGGGTATCCTATGAGGATTTCCCAACGATAAAAAAAAAATTAGGTTAGGAATATCATGAATTGGCGAATTTTACGATTGGCCGTCGGCATATAGATTGACATATCCTTTTTCAATAAAAACCGTAAAAATATTAAATTACATAAAGATGTCATTAAAAATACTAGAACTACTATACGTGAAAAGCTTAAAATGAAATATACCTGTAAGAAATCATACCTTAAAGTTTTGTACGTAATGAATAGAGTTAGAAAATTCAATATTCTTATTAAAAAGAAGCTTATTTTCTGACGCCATTCTTATGTAGGTACCTAAGTAATTTTCTTAGCCTTGTGCAGGGTTTCACGCATTGACAAACAATAATTTAAAAATAGGAGCAGATTTGACGGGGTTTGTCGTTATGACGTAGTTTCTATCGACCCCGCTTTTATATAGATGACATAATAGGAGTTGCTTTATAACTTTTTTGTAAATGTATTTTTTTTGTTAAATATATTGTAAATGCGTCACGTATCAATCGACGTAAGCTGGAAGCTATAGTAGAACAACTATATTCATACTTCAACTTCCGTGGTAGGTGGTAGAACATAAGATTTGGCGCTGGAAAATGTGTTTAATGAGGGTTTTGTCTCTTCTTCATTTTCTGTAATATTCCTCATAGGTTTCTTCAGTTTTGTTGTTAAGGATACTCATCATTATGAACAACTTTTACTATGGGACCACCCCAAAAAATCACGAAAAATTGTTCAAACTTTTCATATCAAACATCTATCATGATCGTATTTGTAATATTAGTAAAATTTTCTTAATAGGTAGCTGTTTATATAGGTAAAAGTTTTATTTTCTGGGAATCCTGGGTAATTTTCAGGGATGAAAATGAAAAGCTAGTTTTGTATTTCGTAAGCGACCAACCAGCGCGTCGTTCAGTAGTATTTCAAGATAATCTCTAGCAAATGACTCGTTGACAATACAATTACTCATTTTTTCCTAGAGAGGGCGACATTGTTTTGTTTGTAACTCATAAAAAGGGAGAAAAAGACGACGTGATTTGTGGCGTGGCTGTGCCGGTGCCATTCAGTAATTGAATTATATCATCGATTTTCCATTAAAATGTTTTATGGAGTGAAATGTAAAAGTGTAGGAGGGGCGGCTGCTCCTCTTTCGATTGGCAAAGTTTAACGCACGTTAGGATTGCTTAAAAACATATTTTTTTTATGTATTGGTAAAACATTACAGGAAAATTATTTATGATATAGTATTTATGACGTTCTGATCAAGATTTCTTCATGATCAGTGCGCTCTCCAGCAGATATTATTATTATGTAATACTTAGTGGTACTATTCCAGAGCCATAAAGCGAAACATTAGAGACAAGACATGCCTATACGTATATATTTTTATTATTTTCAAAAGTCATCTACATGCTATTCCGAATCGAAAGATTTCCCTCACTCATATTATTCCTCCTCCCCTTCCCCCGGTAACGCCCTGAGCCGAGGTTCCTACCCCACTCGGGGGTGCCCTCAGGCGTGGTTACCTAAATGTTACCCGACTGAGAGCCCTCTGAGCTCGCCGATTGTCCGGTAAGGTTGGAGCAGCCATGAGAGGCTACCAACTTTAGTCCTTTAAAAAAAAAAAAAAAACATATTATTCCGAGACCGCTGAAAAAAGTTGAACAAAAAACCACTTGTTGACTAGACTGAAATCTAAATACTAAATGCCCATTATCAAATTAAGTATACCTATTTTTTTCCACGGTATAATAGACCGATAAATCGCCAAATGCGCAGGCTACTGCCAGCGTTCTTTTTACGTGACGCGAACTGTACAAAGTATAAGACGAATGAGGTAGCCTTATGCGATAAACTTTTGGATTTACTACAAAAATGAGAACATGTAGGTATTCCGGGTATTCGTCTCGTTTTTACCGTTAATAAGCGAAAATCGACTTTTACTCCCCGTATGTTTATGCCAATACAATCCAAAAACTATAAGCACCGATATGTGTAAGGTATGTTTCCTTTTTAGGGTTCCGTACCTTATAAGGAAAAAACTGTACCCTTATGATCACTTAGTTGTCCTTTTGTTTGTCTATCCGTGTGTCAAGTCTCTTTTTTCTCAGTAACGCGTCAAGTTGAAATTAATATCAAATACCTTAGTTAGACTACTTGAAATTTCTAAGTCACGTGTATTGATAATTCAATGGTCAACGCAATATAAAATGCGGCTATTTATGTCGCATATTTTGATACTTTGAGTAAAACGAAAACTACAGGGTACTCACTTCCCGTTGACCTAGAATCATGAAATTTGGCATCAAGAAGGGTCTTATAGCACGAGTAAAGAAATACATCCAAAATACTATAATTTATATTTATATCACATACAAAAAGAAAACGATTAGGTATAAATTAACATTTTCAGCTCCATGAAAATAAAGCATCTACGTCAACCTGATAAATAAATACAGCCAGTTTATGTCACTTGTTTTGATACTTTGCTGGTAAACCAAAACTTACAGAGTAGGTACCTACTTCCGATTGACCCATAATCATGAAATTTGACAAGAAGCAAGGTCAAGTGAAGGAATAAATCTTAGTCGCGATTACAAATTTACGTTTGCAGTTGGAGATTGTCCATTAATCCGAATTATCTATTAGGAACCCTAGGTGTTCGAGTCAGACTCGCACTTGCCCGTTTTTTTTCATACTTCCTGGATTTGTACGAGTGTTGCCGTGACATGCGGTTAATTGGAAAGGGCGATAGACACATGATGTCGCGATGCATTCCGGGCTGAAACAAGAGTTTTATTCGTATGTCCATCGCATAAACCCTTTCACACCTTCTTTTTTCAAGCATTTACTTTGGAATATTGATTTTCATGTGCCTGTGCACCGTTGTTTTTAAGTCTGTTAATTAACTGTTATATTTGGGAAGTTTGTGAGTATGTATAGATAGATGTTTGTTACTCTTTCAAATAAAAACTACTGAATGGATTTGCTAATTTTTACCCCTGGTAGGTAAATATTATTAGATCCCTCGGGAACGCGGGTAAAAAACCACAGTGAGGAAGCTAATATACTAGATAAAATTTATCCTAAAATATTTCATTATTTTAGGATCATTCTTATACAGGTAATTTTGGGAGAGTAAAACTAGGCCGAAAAGGTATTGAAGACCTTTACAGGTCATTTTTTTTTATTGGAAGACATCTTTTAATTTATTTCCATCCAAATAAAAAAAAAACACAATATACATTCGGGTGTCACTCGGGATGATGATGTGTATGAAATTCGTTCAGCCATTTCAAAGTTATGGTGGAATAATGATACTCACATGGGTACATGACATGAACCCTAAAAACATTAGGTAGGTATACTCCTTCTTTGCTAGTCGTGTAAAAAGTTTAGAACATATTGCATCAAACATGCTTTTTCCAACTTCATTGCGTTACTCATTTAATAATTGTATTTAATGTTGTTCACATGTAAATTGGTAAAGTGCTCATGACATGATACAATCTAATAGCCATGCATTTATTTACACTTTTAATTTGACACAGGATTCAAATATGTTTTACGTGGTCAGCGACCATTTGGTATGGTTTACTCGGAAACGACTCATAAGACGAAAATAAACAATGTAATTAAACTTGTATGTTTTTAATACGGCACGACAAATATTTGGTGTTCTCTTAAAAACACGTTTTTTGTCTCGTAAATAGACTGTGACTAGCTTTAATACCTAACACCATCTAACACTAACGATACTAATCTGCGTGATTCAACAAGGAATTTTAAAGGTATATCTTTACAACTTGAGTTACATTAGGGAGTTTTCGTGGGGAATCCTATTTTTTGTGAAAATATAATAGCTTTCTCAGTGATACAGCATTTTACTGGTGCAAGAATTTATCAAATTTAGCACATTTAATTTTAGTTTATTCATTACAAACAAAAATCTTTTTTCTTTGGGTATGATATTAGTGTAGATTTACTAGACACTTTCGTAGCAGTCACAAATTAATAAAATATGTGGGTATTACTAAAGTAAGCAACCTCTGTGGCGTCGTCTTCATTCTACTAAAACAAAAGATTATTCTAATTTTAAAAGTATTGAAACTAGATAGCGTCATCTGTACAACACAGAATGAGAAAAGGTTTCAAAATGATACCGCTAGGTGACGTTGAAACGCGACAACGAGCGTCACTCGCGGCGAGGATCCGCCCCAAGCGCACCACCTACTTTAGTCGGACTTTAGTGTTCCATAAATATGCTAATTTAGCTATGACTTTTTTATAACTTAATTAATAACGTGTTCCCGACTGGCCGTTACTTGGGTGAGATTAGGATTTAGAGCAGTTTATGTGCTGCAATCTAATTGATGTAACGTTTCCAGGTCGCGTGACCGACACCGCGACAAAACAATCTTTTGTCGTCACATACATTTATGACTGATGTAAAATAATGAAAAAATACCATTATAGCGTATTTTATGACGGCTTTTGATTTAAAGCACGTCTGTTTTATGATTGTTAGGTATGTGTTGTATACATACTTGAATTTGTGATTATAAGTAATTAGTATTTTATAGGGATTACATAAAATTCCTAACAGGCATAATAGACGTATAAATCCAATTTTTGTTTTTGTTTTCATGGGCTTCCAATTTTTTTCCGACACCAGATGTCGCTACGTAGGCGTGAGGTCTAAACAATTTGAAAAAAAAACCGTAATTCATTGTATTTGCACATTTTTAGAGTTTCGTACCCAATAGGTGCCAACGGAACCTGTTACTAAGCCTCTGCTGTCCGTCAACCCGTCCGTCCGTCTGTTCGTTTGTAAGCGTGCTGTATCTCACGAACCGAGGCCCGACATATTGCGCTTGCTCCTTTAGGGTTGCCGCTATAACAAAAGATAATAAAATAAAGAAAAATAATTTACGGACCACGTTTAAATACCTTACAAAAAACGTGATTTTTTACTCGACGTAAGTCGATGACGTTAGTAGGTATAGCCAGGCGCGACCGCAGCAATACTTTAGAGGATTTTGACCAAATTAGAATAAGTAAGTAAGTAGGTATATATTCCACAAAAATATTATAAATTAAATATAATTTTATCAATGAAAAAAAAAATTGAATTCTTGGAGCAGGGATAAATTTTGTTGGTAAATTGCCTATTTGTCGGAATGAATATCGAAATGTAATGTACGACTCGACGTTAGGCACGCGCCTATTAGTTACAATTTGGAGCGACTACTCAGTTTTTGTATTCGCTTGTCAACACCAACAGTGATGCGTGCACCTTTTTGCAGACTCAAGGATCGGAAGGTGAACTCAAAGAGTGATGGTAGCAGTCAAATGTACACACGGCCACAGATCAAGCTACTCATTTTTGTTGCAAAATAGCGCCTATTACAACCGCATAAGGTGCCGCAGTGTTTAGCTTGATCTGTGGCCGTGTGTACGTGCGTGCACAGTATCGTATTGTTGTCACATAAGTAGATCGAGATTTAGGAGGTAGGTATATCGTCCGACATCACGTCTGTTACGTCACGTCACAGTGTAGTGAGAAGCCGTTAGCCATTTTGGTGGACGCGTATGCTACAAGATTCAAGGCTACAAGCTACAGTATAAACAAATTATATTAGGTACTTATTTTTTGTGCCATTCGTTATTTTATGAGTGAAATATAAATAATATAGGTTAGTGAATAGAACCTATTTTCTCATGTAGGTACCTACTGTAAGTTAGCGCTCACACTTACTGAGTCGCCACGGTCTATTGGCCTGATTTATCACGTGCCAGGGCCAGAAGTAAGTAACTTTTCAATAGATTATGAAACAAATATCACCTGTTACCTACAGTAGGTAAAATATATTAGATACGAGTCGTACCCGGTGGTCCGTTCTACAAAACGATTATTATTAACAATATTTAACCTTTAAACAGAGTCAAAACTATTGAAATATTTGTTCTATATACTTACACCGTTGAATTCCACCCTGCGCTATATCTATAGAGCTATGAAGATCATTAGATATACCCTATTTACTTATTACTGAGTGTTAACTAAATTTTATGATAGGAAAACAGTGGCACTAACACGTAAGGAAACTAGAATCGATTAAATTAATGGTAGTGGTACGTCATTAATCTGGAACAATTTTTTAATCCATTAAAAATAATAAGGGACTCGGCGTCGTAGTACCTATTGTAGGTGAGAATTTTGGCGAGGCTTTGCATGTAAGAATTTCTTTTAGAATTTTTCCTTATGATTTATTAATTAAGTTTTTTTGGATTTGTCTTTACACCCTACTCATGATTAATGTTCGACTGCACGCAGAATGAAATTGTCGCGCGCGAGACACTTCTGTGAGATACTAACATGCAGGGGTCCACATGCGTTACTATTTGTTTGCCGTCCGTCGAGGGCCCACTTTTGTATATTTTATAATGCCCCTGACTAAACATAGACAACTGGATTCGTAGAACAACTTTATGTAGCTGTAGTGTAGGTATTAGTAAAACGGGGCGCTCCTTTGTCTCCTAATTTTGAATGTGTTTATTTTTTAACTAAACTCCTTATGTTGGCTAGTTATTGCATTTCACACATGTAGGTAGTGGTAGTTTTATAAAATGCATTGTTAGCGGTCTCAGTGGTAATGACATAATTTAATCAGATAATGTACATACCTATACACCTTATTGTAACTACAGATTTCGAACACTAGTTTATTACTATTAGAACACTTAAAAATCACTAGATTCATTGGGTACCTACTTTAGGTACTGGTTTCATCCACATTCCTTTGATTAGACTATGTAGTTTATATGCCATAAGTTACATAGGTACTTGTCGATTATCACCGCAATTAATATACCTACTTATACGAAGATAGGATTTAGGAAGGATACAAATACTCACTTTCGCAATTGTAATTTACTTAATGTGATACACAAATAGGTATACCTAATTATGTTAGTATATAGGTTAGGTACCTGCCTGATGTGTCTCTTCAAATATTGAACCAACTAACATTAATATTTCGAGATTTTCCACTGAAAATTTGATTATACGTCATTCTACGACCTATTGCCTAACAGCACCTGAAGGGGGTGGTAATTCAAAGAAATATTGTTTATGATTTCTAAACGTTACTAAAAGTTTTTAAATAACGTTCATTTTTATGTTTTTGTTTAACAAAAGTTTTTTGGGCGCAGTTGTCGGTCGGATTTGCGTCATTTAAGTAGTTAAGTACATCGCGTAAACATTACGTAGACGTAGCAAGTACTTATAACAAGTATGTTTTGTAAAGTATCACAGTTTTACTATGAGTAGGTACCTAAGTAGGTACTTATACGAGTACTCCAACATTATTAGGTATATGCTTGTATAAACGTCTTAAGGCGCTGTTGTCATATCGTAAAAATGACGCCCCACACACTGGAGGTGAAACAAGCTAAGTAGCTAAGATACGTTAAAACTCATTAAAAAAAAGTAGGTATTTAGGTACACATGGCCACAGATCAAGCTACACATTTTTGTTGCAAAATATCGCCTATTAAGTACAACCAGGAACGCGGATGAAACCGCAAGAAACTGTTACTTACTTGGTAACAGATTTTCGCAGAGGAATTTACCTACTTACCAACACTCGATTATTAAACATCAGTTTTACTTAATCAGAAACGGGAAGAGACAAAGAGGACGGCAAATAAAGAGATTGGAAGATGATTTACCAAAGGGATGGAGAAGACTAGCTCGGGATAGAAAAGTATGGAAGGAACTAGGGGAGGCCTATGTCGAAGGACAAACTGGCTGCTGAAAAATAATATCAGTAAACTTATTTTCTTAGTTTATAATAAAATTCATTTATTATGTTATTATTAGTTAAAATACCAATGGTCAGTGAATAAAGGCTTTATTATTAAAAAAAATATTATTAAAAAAATAATATTATTATTTACTTAATCATCTAATATTACATTACTTACAGCATCTTACTTTAGACGGGAATTTTCCAAAGATACTTATCGGAAACTTAATCATTTTAGGCAACCTAGATAATCATCATTCAATCCGCACGGATAAAATGGTAGTACTTAGATAATACTATAGATAGGTAGGTAGGTCCAACCTATAGGCACTTCATACGATCGAAATAATTTATGCTCTCGGTGTGATGACACGCACGTCGCACACGCAGCGAGTGGTGAGGCCATTCTTCGATAACAAGGCGAGACAATACTCGTACTATTAAGGATACTGTTATGCTATTACAATACAATACCTACATTCGCGGGTAAGTATGAGGACTATATTTCTACTGTGGTATGAGTGCGCCTTCTTTACGTACCTACCTAATACCTAATTAGTAGATCTATATTCATAGCCTTAGGTAGGTAAAAAGGTAGGTACCTACCTACCTATTCTACATGCTTGAATGCATGCTTGCAGGCCTAACTAACAGCTTGGAACCACCAATCATAATAAATAAAAATGAAACCGCATTATGCTTGCTACGTAGGTACTTAGGTAGTCGATTTACCTACTTGTTTGCATATATGTTAACTTGCTTGAAGTGTCAAGTGAAATACCTGCTTGCCTACCTAAATATTTTGACAAATTGAAATAAATAATGCATTATCTTTGTTTCTTGTTTTTTTAATTGTTATTAATTCATGCCAAATGGATAAATGTCAGTTGCTTTAAAATTAAGGAATATTTTTTTTTTAAAGTCGGTTAAAAATTAGTATGTAAGTAGGTATTATTAAACCAAGGGGTTGTAGGTAAGTAGATAGTACATCTACCTACTTATCAATCACTGCGATAATATTATGTTATTTAAGTACCTACTTACTTACTTATACGGAGAGGCGCCGATTATCGGATAGTTTTGATTGGATAAAAAAAACATAGGTCGTAAACAATGGCCACAGCAATGGCTGAGACTATTTAGCAATTTATGAAAATACTTAGCAACTTTTATGCTTTAATTTGTATTCTAAAAAAATGCTAAAGTTGTGGTTTTTCAGAAAGGTTGCCCTTAATCGGATATCAACTAATGGACCAATTCCTATAATTACTTATCTGATATTAGGCAACTCCTTTAACCCCCGACGAAAAAGAGGGGTGTTATAAGTTTGTAATATATAATATGTTTTTATAAGCTAGAAATCCTTCACACCTGGTTCCAGTCAAACCTACTAACAATCAACATCTCTAAAACCAATCATCTTATCTGCTAAAAATTAAAAAAATTACTTACTTACCAAGTACTTAGTAAGAGGGAAAAATATCTAGGCTTTGTACTTGATGGTCAACTTACTTGGATACCACACATAGAAAAAGTATACTTACGATCTAGTTAGTGTCATTAGGGGTGCACTTCGTAGTGTAAGTAATTGGATGTCTACCAAAACATGTACGATTAACTTTATACAACTCATTGGCTAAATCTCATGTGGATTATCTCATTGAAATCTGGGGAACTGCTGCCAAAACCACATTGCTAAAACTACTTTAAACATTATTTAATTATTATTATTACGTCAACTGTTAAAATTTACAAGGAAACACAATTAATGAATCTTACACAACTTTACAAATATAAAACCTGTTTACTGGTCAGATTTTTTTTGACTAGGGATAGGTACATATATATAGGTACACTCACAAATAACTTTTACGAATTAAAGACAACATTACAAACGTACCTATAACTCGACAGGCCAATAATAGGTATATGTCTAAAAATACCTAGAACTAACTATGGGAAAAGAAGCATAATGTTCGAAGGTGCACAACTACAATAAATTGCCTAAAACAATTAAAGATGCAAAATCATTCATAATCTTTAAAAAACTATTAAAATTCCATATATTAGGGATCATTCTCAATTAGGATAAACCGCAACGTGCCACATTATATTTCTACTGTGGTGCCACTGGTACTGCACTCATAACGCGGATCGACCACTGTGACCGCTACCTTCCTTTCTACTTGTAATAATGTATTGAGTCTCCATCTCCATTGTATTACGAGGGTACATGCGAGCTTGGTCGTACGCATAAAACGTCAAACTACCCACATACGCTAAATCTAAATTTTTAATTCTATAAGTACTTAAGTGATTTTTGAAAATCGTTTGAGGAAATAAATTTCGTAAACCTTTGTAATTTGTGTACGTATCTATGCCTGTCTCTGGCATCATAGCTCCTGTGCGGATGAACCGATTTTGCTTGTTTTTTTACATTTGAAAGATGTCTTCATCGAGAGTGTTCTTTCTTAGTTATGATTCAAGAAAATCCGCTCAGCCGTTTGAAGACATTTTAATTTTTTTCATTTTCATCACTACTTTTATATGTGTGTTTTTTCGGGAGTGTCTTTTTAAAATATACCTACTTACCTAAAGCACAGAGAAGATAATATACTATACCTAAAGAGAATTATCCGTCTTACCAGCGTTGCACTGCACTATGTAGGTAGGTTAGGTAGTGTAGCTTTATGCTGAAGCAGGGAACTATTGACCCCCCACATCATAAGTAGGTACGTTTTATTCATAAGTTTTTTATGGAATAATGGTTTAGTTCTTTTCTTTGTTATTGATATTAAAGAAACAGTCCCAATTAATGAATAGCCTATGTAAAAAAAAAATAGGATATGATAAAAAAATAACAAAAATATACCTAAATGTGACAATTTTATAACATGTAAAAATACTTAAACTCAATATCCGATATACCTACCGTATTAGGCCCAAGTAGGCATCCGATGTTACGATTCAATATGAACGGTAGGTACCTAGGTAGGTAGGTAGGTAATGAAATTTGTTAAAACATCAAAATTAAAGATACCTGTCAAACCTACCGACACATTTACCTACTGACAGCCTTAAGTACTCAGAGGCGTTAAATATAATTTAATGACTGATTAAAATAGGTGTAGGTAGTATATCCACTTTTGTTTATTGCAAAGCAAAGTTTTTTGTTTATTTGAAAGGGACAAGTCTAGAGATAATTAATAATTAATCAATTAAATAAATTAAACATATTTGACGACATTAAGTGCGGCCATTAGTTCTCTATTTAATGTAATTTAATATGTATCTTGCTAGATAATTATAGGACTGATCACCTAATTAGGTTTTATGATTGTATTTGTTAAAATAATTCAATGATTCAATAATTTAATGATCGTGGCATCAAAAACTTCAGTCTGTAAAAAATCTGCTGAAAAAACGCTTACTTATCATACGATTTATTATCCGGACCGCCATTTAATTGTAATTTATCGTTAAAGTAACGATAATGTTGGTCTATTAGCGAGTTGCACGCGAATCACGGCTTGCGCGACGTGCGGGCGTGCGCGGGCGCCGGGTGCAGCGCAACGGTCGATGCGGGGCGCAGTGCGCGGGGGCGGCCGCGCGCGGGGCGTGCTCGCGAGGGCGGCGCGCTTGCACCATTCGCCGTCCGGCTCACGTGCCCCGCCTCCGCACGTCCGCCGCTCCCGCTCCCCGCCGCCACACGCCGTCGGCTCGCTCAGTGACTCGCGAGACGCCGCCGGTGTTACACGTGTTGCCAGTTTAAAAAACCGTCGCGTTACGTTGCAGATGCACGCCCGTTGAAGTGATGCCGGCCGACGAGGACCCCGCTGCCATGGACGGCCGGGATGGAGCCGCTTCTCCTCAGCAGTTTTGCTTGCGCTGGAACAATTACCAGAGCAACCTCGCCACATGCTTCGACCAGCTCCTTCGCTCGCAGTCGTTCGTCGATGTTACCCTCTCGTGTGATGGTCAGACCCTTAAGGCGCATAAGGTCGTGCTGTCCGCGTGCAGCCCTTACTTCCAATCTCTGTTCATGGATAACCCGTGTCAGCATCCCATCGTCATACTGCGCGATATTAAATATTGCGACCTAAGGGCAGCCGTGGATTTTATGTACCGCGGCGAGATAAACGTCTCCCAAGAACAGATACCGGCGCTACTGAAAGTGGCAGACACGCTAAAAATAAGAGGTTTGGCGGATGTGAGCGGCGAGCACGCTACGCTGCAATCGGAAGTAGAAGCACGCGCGACAAAACGATCCATGAGTCGAGAGAGAGACTCGCCAGCGAAGAGCCGACGAAGAGGGTCAGAGGACAGCCCCGGGTCAAGTCGAGTGCAACGTCAGAGCCCGAGCCCGTCTTCGACAGTGGCTGGTGAACTGATCCCGCCGAGTGAACCGACTGGCAACGCGCCTTCGCTGGGCCCGCCGCTACACGGCGAGGACGTCGACATAAGGCCAGGCATCGCCGAGATGATTCGAGAGGAGGAAAGGGTGAGTGTACACTTTGTCGGCGAGATTTGCGACGCGCGGACACGCGGTGCGCTCGTAAAAGTTTTCCCGCCATTCGGTCGCTCCCTCGCGCCCGCGCCTTCCGCCCCGCTGGCGCCCCGCACACCCTCGCCTCGCAAAACTTTCCATTCCGTATCACATTACCGTAATTAATTTATTTTAGACTTTGTTACTTTGTTAATGCTATTGTGAAAGTTATAGGTAATCCTAGTGTTACGGAGACGATCGATACCTACCGGCCGTTTCTTATTGCAAATATGTTTTTTTTTCTATAGAAGCGTAAGATAAAGTTTTTCTCCGGGGTGCACTACTAGGTATATGAAGACTTTCATGCGTACTGTAAAGTTCAGTAGCGTAGCTGTAACCAAGGAAGGACCCTGGGGCACAAATTAAATTGGGACCCGATTTAATCTAAACTCAGAAAAACCTATTTTGCTACAGGGATACCGCTAATAATTTACGTATATAGATAGATAGATAGATAATTCTTTATTGTCACACCACATTAATATTTGTAAAGCAATACAAGAATTTAAAAATTAAATTAAAGTGTTACAATCGGCGGCCTTATCACAACAATTTACTTGTATCCTTACTTCCTTACTTAAGTATGTATGTACTTTTTAATTGTACACCCCCGTCATATTCAGATAATTTTAATTCCTCTCCATCCAAAGGTTGCCTGGTAGAGATCACTTTTAGTGATAAGGCCGCCGATTGTAACACTTTAATTTAATTTTTAAATTCTTGTATTGCTTTACGCTTGTAATAAATAAAACTGAATATGTCGAAAATTCTTTATTCAAACGTCTCGTACATGGAGACCCTTGAACTTGGGGGCCCTGGGGCACTGCCCCCGCCTAGCCCTAACGGTAGCTACGCCACTGACCGAGTTTGATTTGGTAGGTAGGTACGTTTTTTTACAATAGTGGGTAGGTAGGTATTAGTGGCTAACCAACAAACCCATAATCTATCACAAACACGTTTAATGTGAGGTTACCAGTTGAGGGTACCTACTATCGATAGCTGGTTCAAACTGGCCTACCTCCTTCTCCGTGTCATAAGACTGTCTGCGTGCCAAATTTACCGCGATCGGTTCAGAGGTTATTTGTGAATAGACAGCAAGTTACTTTCCTAATTATAAATAGGTATAGTACCTATATCTACTCACTTAGGATCAGTATACAGGCTATGTAGGTACCTATTTATACTACTCCACTATTTCTTTTGATATTCATCCGAGATGAGTAATTTAATTAAAACTTGACTTTTTGTTTGTCCTACTTAACATTATGTAGATTCCTACCTACCTTTTGACATCGAATAAAAACGAATCCAACTACCGTACAAACGCCTAATACAGACTGTGTTTAGTTGTACGAAAATATGTGCGAACGTCTTTCTTCTATCTCTTCGATAGGGACAGGCCGACGGCACACAGCATCTATGGCCGTAGGTATATTTTCGTACCTACCTAAATTACGGAATGGGCTAGGCCTATTAATGATATAAAAGTTTTTAAAAAATAGGTACCGTCTGAAGCAGTATGAAGCACATTTTTTTTAACTCAAATAAACTGCGTGTGTACCAATGTACTGAATAGATAGGTATGTCACAGTTAACTACCTACTAACCTGCATATTATTTAATCTGAAATAGGATCCCTTCTAATTAGCGGTAGGAATCGTATAGTACATTTATTATTTATAGGTAGGTAGGTAAGACAATTTAGCACGCGAGGCAATGGTCGTGTTACTTAAAGAATCTGAAGTCCATTTGCCGAGAATAAAAACTACTACCTACATTTATGACAAGCGCATTGTCTACTTAAATATTATCTCGGCAGCAAGCCGTAGGACATTAGTACCAACACAAAATGTAGCTTTATAGTGCAGTCATGCTTGAAATTTGTTGGTTTGGTAGTAAGCGGAATAACACTCGCAACTTGTCATTGAAGTTTCTCATTTCATGTGCCTTTGACATAGGTTACTGCGTCAATAGAGGCAGGGAATACTTACATGCCGTTGAAAAATTCACGACTGTCTGAGCATGTCTTAGGTATGTACATGTACGTACACACGGCCACAGATCAAGCTACACATTTTTGTTGCAAAATAGCGCCTATTACAACCGCATAAGGTGCCGCAGTGTGTAGCTTGATCTGTGGCCGTGTGTACACTAGGTAACTTATTTAATAGCTGTTATATCACGTGCAATCACTACCACTTTGCTCTTTGACTTCCCACAGGCATTACAGCTATTAATTAATCTTTTGCTAAGAAAAAAGTTAAAAGTTTGAGTCCTAGATATTTTTGTAAGATGTTATAAGATACACCAGAATTTATGAATACATATTATAGAGATGTTTATAAAGGTAAATTAATATAGTTAAAACTCAAACTTAAAACTCATTTATTCAGTTTAGGCCCTGATAAGGCACTTATGAATATCGAAAGTTAAGTACAATTGAATTTACCACCACCGGTTCGTAATACACTTGTGAAAATTTTATGGATCAATATAGGTAATTAGAGCCTGTTAGGTACAGTAATTTTATTTTATTATATTCATTTAATTTATCTTACTAATTAACCGCTTACCTACATTTTAAACATGACTACCGATAGGTACTTACATGATTATACTAAAAAAGGACTTCATGCGTACAGTCACGAGGATAATATAACTACCCAATTACCTACTTACATACTTAGATAGGTAACTTATTTTATTTATTTATTGACCAAAAGAAATAAAAAACATTAAATTTTCACCTCACGGAAGCCTTTCAGGCTTATATATGTCCGGTGAGAGTTCAATTGAATTGAGTAACATTTAAATGGAAGGACTTATGGCATAAGTATTAGACTTATGCTAAATGAAAGTATACAAATTCAAAAACAAATACAATGTAGTAGGTAATTTTAGTAAACAAACGTGTCAAGTTAATGCTCATGACTATCCTACTTAGGTATCACTTGTCGTTTTATACGTACCTACTTACAAAACCTCTGTTTCTTAAGGTTACGCTTGTGTCTCGGTTACTCGAATCTCGACCTGCTCTTATTCAGCTTCTATATCAAAGAATGAATATGAAATGAGTTTATTTTATATAAACTTAAAGGCGAACTACATGAGATACTGATACCTACATAATTTTTACACGCAAGCGGTTAAGCCATAGTGAGGGGGAGGGACAGTTACCTGTTTGTTACCCTTGTTAACTGTATTTTCGTACAGTTTTGCTATCTAGTTTGTTTTAAAATGCAGATGGGGGGAACATATAGGTACGCCTGTGGGACATAGATTATAGCAAAATGTATGTTTAAAGTTGGTTGGTATACCTACCTAGGTATAATAACGCCAATAGATTTTCAAAAGTTCAGGTACGTTGGTGGGAACCTACCTAGTTAGGTATCATCTTTTAATAGCTAAGTTAATAAGTATACATTTGCTCAGCTACCTTCTGAAACAACTTTTTAACTTACGTACTTGCGTAGGTTTATAACTGTAAACGTATTTAGGTAGATAACATTAAGCCTGGCTGATTCAAACTGATAGTTACTCATAAAATTTGTATTCAAAGGCCTACTGTAATAATATTTCTGTGCGCGTTATACTACCTCTATATCTTCGTTTCAGCCCACCTCGAATTGGCTGCGTTTTTGTAAAACAGTGCATACCTATTGCGCTATTTTTTACCTACGCGCATATAGATACCTGCCTTGGACCTACCTATTTTTTATATTGAGCAGGTTATATTTAGTCTAGGCCCACCTAGCCTTTTATTACAGAGATTTTTTATCGTGATGAGGATAATAGGGGAAAAAATAGAACTAGTGGGTAGATAGATAAAGTATCGACCGAGACAAGGAGGAGTAGGTACCTACTGACGCCGCATGAAAATAACTAACGCTTATATGAGTAGTTGTTATTGTTAAAATTTTAGAAGAAAACTTATTTTTGTTAATTTTTTTTTTTAATAATGTCTTTGTGAGATCCGTTTATTTCATTATTAACAGCGATATAAGTACCTACCTGTAGTATTGTGAATTGAACAGTAGTCTGCATTTCTGGCACTCGAGACTAAGAAAAAAAGAAAACCTTGACCAATAAAAGAGAAGCCACCATGCTTTGTTGAGGTTTTGTAATTTAAAAAAACCAAAGCTTAAATTATTTAATGAATAAGAGGTATATACCTACCTACCCAGTCAGTACTTTAAAGTGTATAGTGATTCCGAGACATCCGAGTTATTTTTATACATTTATAGTTTTGGGTGTAGGTATGTGTGCGTGTACTGAGCGGGTGTTTGCACTTTTTGTATTTGACTATATTATTACTAAAACTTATTGATACTTTGTAATCATTAGGTACTATAAATAACGTTACAAGTTAAATTTTTTACCTACGGAATTTTCCGAAGAAAGCAACGTAGGTAGTTCTTGTGTTATATGTACGTACTCGTAGGTAGGTTATGTATATTCATAAGTATACCTATAGAAAAAGGTAGTGCAAGTTTTTGTTGTAAAATATCAACTGTTCATTGTTAGCGCTATAGTTGTATAATTTTGTGTTTCTCGACCAAAACTAGGTCTTGTAACAAAAGGATATTGTTTAAGTACAATTAGCAATGCAATCAACATAGATAAAGTGTGTATGCATTATTCAAAGGTGGTATTTACCTACCTACTTACTTTCATTGGAAAAATGTTACGTAGGTTATTTTTGCGTAGTTTAGGTAGGTAGTACCTAATACCTAACTTTCAGATATAAATCTTTTGTTTATACAAATTTAACAATCGGAATCATTTCAAAGTAGGTAGGTAGGTAGGTACGTTTCATTGGTAGGTACCAAATCTAAATGTATAAAATGTAAACGTGACTGACTGACTGATATATCAACGCACAGCTCAACAAGCTGTTATGACATAGGCAAAATTCAACCCCGAAGGGGGTAAGTGATTGAGGATGGTGAAGATGGTTTCCGCACCGCGGTTTCACCCGGGGTGCGGAAAACCTAGCTTAGAAAACCTAAATTTATTTAGGTAGGTACTAAACATAAATAATTTGTTTACAAACTTTAGGTTTTTACTTTATTATCATAGGTATCGATAGTTTTATTAAAATAAGAATTCCATAGAATATGATGCAAGTAGTATATCGGTATTTATTTATTTTTAGCTTAGACATTAAACATAGATAGAAAGAGATGGATATACGTAGATTACCTCCTTGCAGTAATTTAACAAGTAACGTGCAGTGAAATGTCAATGTTTTTAATACAACACTATTTTTACACGCGATCGGTTAAGCAGGCGCGCATCGCGTCTATTTTTGCTATCCAATTCTAGAACTTAGTAGTTTCTTATAATATATTAAATAGAACCTGTGTTACAAGACTGCTTGTAAAATAGCTTTTTAGTTGGTAACTTAAAGCGCAATGTTGCCCTTTCAGAAGTAGCCTTAAACCGGCCCTGTAATATCAATATGCATATCGAGAACTATGTATGAATAGCTAATTATATTTATCACAATACAAACGAATAACTACAAAAAGGTACCTGCACGAGCATGAAGATTTCAATTAACGTACGTAATTAAAAATGTACATAGAAAAAAAAATATAGTATTAACCCAAGATTAATTTATGCCGAACGATAAGACTGTTATTATAGTTTGTGGTCGATTAATTCTGGTAAAATGGGCGAAGAAACTATGATAAGCCCACCACTTTTAATGTATTGTTCAATGTGAATTAAGTTATATTGGGATTACTTAAACTTTTAGCTTTTAGCTTAAGGTTAGGGCCTTTATGTCTACTTAAAGTCTACTTACTACTCAATAAATATGAGGTAATTAATCTTTGAGAAAACTTAGTTGGAAATTAATTTCAATGATTGAGTTTGTTAGGCAGAAAGTCGGAGAGCTCTGAGACCTTAAATTGCAATCTTATTAGATATAAGTATGAAGTATTCTACGCAGTTATATGAGAAATATTCAAAGATATGAAGAACTATAATTATTCAAATTGATATATTAATTTATCTCTCCTCTGAAGTCTAAACGATTATAAAAATGTCACATACTTACGAATTTATTCACTGTGAGACACATCTCAAGAGGGCGTGACATCTTTTTAGTACTTACCTATTAAGTGGTGAATTATGCATGCCTGAATCGGAAGGTTGAACAATCACCAGAACCGATGCTCAAATGAGACTTCGAAATTCAAGATTTCTTTACAAAAACCTTGTATCAACTGAATCGAATCTTGTAGGTATCCTACCTACATATTGTATTAATTATAGAGTCTGATCCACAAAAAGCTGTCCAAGAAAAAAGGCGGCGATTAAAAAAATACAGGAGCTGTTAACCCTGGTTATACATACGGTCGGTCGGTGTATCACCCTAAGGTTGAATGTCGCTTGCAGATTCATAGGTGATAATGATTAGTTTCGCTTGCAGATCAATCAGACAACTTACGACATTTTGTTTACTGTTTGTTACGTGACAGCTGTTCTTAGTTTGAACCTTGTTGTAGTTTTCGATGACTAGGAAACTAAATAAAAACTGGCACACCACTTTCTTCGCTGACCGTACAATGCTTAAACGGAGTTGATACTATTTCTTTTAGACAGGCCAAACTCTAGGTTTACGTGTTTAGGTACATCACTCACACATCATTTAGATGTAACGCGCAAATAATTTCGACATACAATGGCAAAACAAGTTATTTTTACTTAGGATAGGTACCTGCCTAAGTTACCTGTAAGAGTGGAATACAAAAGGGTTTGATACTTTATTACTAGTACTGATTAAGATCAGTGCGCGAAACCGATCGTTCTTAGTCGATTGAATCAACTCTTTGCTAATGACTGGGAGATAATTAATTATTTTTATTGTCTCAGTCATTTCCAAATTCGATTCGTAAATAAAGGAATTTAGTAAGTTGGATTAGTGTTAATTTGTTTGCGACATTTAATTTAGGTTAGTTCTTTAATCACAGTGGGTATGATCTCATGCAGTTTTACTACCTACCTCTGGTTGGTTGGTGGTTCTAAAACTTTTTTGGTAACGAACCCTTTTGGAAAACGAAATATTTGAAGGAGCCCTAAAATAATCAAAAACTGGTTTTATGTATATAATCAAATTAGTAGGCACTTACTTGACATTAACATTTGCATGCAATTAATACTATATGTATCATATATACCCAACTAGCGACGCGCTACAACTTCGCACGTGTGAAATCCTTACTCATTCATCGCCGTTTCAAATAGTGAAAAAATCGATTGCGTGGTTAAGAAGAAATAAGTGCGGAACAAAAGCAGCTTCTTTTTTAACTGTTTAGAGATAAGCAAGAAATTTCACACTCATTTTTTTTCATTATGCCCTGTGTTTCGCGGAGCCCCCACAAGCTTCGCGGAGCATGGCTACTCTTAGGTATCATCGCTTCAAAAGCTTCTACCTTGTATGAACACATCTCCGTGTGCATACCGCGTTCTACATACCTACTAGATTAAGTTATACAGAGCGAAACTTATACCTATAAGGCACTAACGCAAATAAATGAAGTGCTTATTCCTTTATTTTGCAAAAACAATTCGTGTATAGGCTATAAAGATAAAGGCAATTATGTTTGTAATGTTACAATGAATCACCTCAGCACGGTCCTGCCTTTATTTTCGTACAGCCTCATGATTAAGCTACTATGACCTAATGTTTTACGACCGATTTGTGATCGGTTCGTTACTATAGTATTACTGATTGCTCTTAGTTTGATGACACATTAAGTAAATTGATTTTAAATTGCATAAGTAAATATGCAAAAATTTGGAAAAAATTGAATCGTTGTTGAGTTTTATTTATTTCAAAAGATTGACAAGATTGGCGAGCGTTCATTCCGTTCATTCATCCATACCTGATTATAACAAAGAATTTATTTATAAAAATGATTAAACCCTTTCGTGCTAACAAATTATAATAATGTAAAAACATAATAATTATTTATGTCCGAGATTCAAAACAACAAACTTATCGTACGAGCAATAAAATTACAGAAATATAATATCGTAACGAGATTTTGTTATAATGTTCAATTAATATTTATTTTAGCGTGAAATTAAAAAATATATCGATATATGGAAATTCTCTGTTTATGAAGCAAGTGGAATACATTATATAACCTAGACTTTCATCGTTATTCGAACCAAATTTTTGTTTACAGCAGTTTGAAAATTTTGATAAGTGTATCATCGTCTTCTTTTCTCGCTTATAACAGTTTAACTGGTCTCTATTGATAGTGAACTCTGCTCTGTTTAGGTATATGCTGTTAGCTGCTGTACCTACGGTACGATATGTATAGTTAAAATAAAAAAATACTTATAGGTACATCTTCTATATTATACCTACACTAACATCGTTGTAATCTAGATGGCATATCTACTTATTATACCATAAATGTTAATTGAAGGTACTTTAAATTTTCTATTTTGCTTAATATACGAGTATATCATATAAATAAGCATATAACGAGTAGGTACTTAAACTATATCACTATAACACATATATATATATCGTAATCCAAAAACAACAAGAGATTAGGAAACTAGGTAGGTACAAAGAATACTGTTTACATTCATAAATGTGTGAAATTAGGATAAATTTCGGGCATTATTAACATAACTCGATTACACAATGCCATTTAGATATCTTTTGTCTTATCTGAGTAAAGGCCTTACACAATTTGTCTAAGACAAACGTCGGCGGTGCCTCTTTTCACACTCGTGTGTAATTAAACCTATATGTACACAGGTTATCTGCTTTAATTTAAAACAACACCGATAACAATGCTGGTTCGAAGGAATTGAGACTAACCTTTTTTTTGTTTATATACATATGTTGTAGTCGATTGTCCATTCCAAGAGACCAACTATTTCCAACAAAGCAATTATAAAATATAGAATTTAAATTTGACGCCGAAATTATCATTAGGTTTATCAATGACTAGCTGTCCCCTGCGGTTTCACTCGCGTTCCCGGGATAAAAAGTAGCTTATATGTTATTCCAGTGTATGATCAATCTATGTGCTAAGTTTCATCCAAATCCGTTCAGTAATTTTTGCGTGAAAGAGCAAAAAACATTCAAATTTTCACGTTTATAATATTAGTTAGAAGGATAGGATTACTATATGATGAAAAGACTGTACCAATTCAATATTGTACCTTTTGCTTCTGATAATACGGTGGTACAATCCGTTAGTTGAGGTGTTTGGAGTCAATAACTTGATAACACCTACAATTGAAGCCGAGGTGGTCTAGGACATTCCTTGACATCCCGACCGTGCCGCTTCTCTAGGTCTCGTTTGAATATCTTGAATAGGAACATTTTTTATCGCATTGAATTGGGTTTTATTGTATTATTATGCCAAAGTATCTACTATTAGGTATAACTCTACTATTATGTAGTAAATTTTACAAATAAGGAATGCTACCTACTTATATTTCAATTTTACTTTATTAGGTATTTCATATTTAACAACAATTATATTTTTACCGTCTACATAAGTATTTATTAAATACAAAATAATGATAATTAAGGCCAATTACGTCTTCATTCTTATTACATGCCATATACGGCTGTATATCCAACGCTCTTCGAGTAATATGATGCAATTATTATAAGTTTATAACATTGCAACTCTTGATGTCGTCCTTTCGTGTCGTTGACCTCGTGACCTTTGTCCCCTTTCACCTGCTGACCTGGTCTTCGCCCTTCACCTACCGGACCCTATTTTATAGATGCGACAATTTCGCAATGGTATTTTATAAATAGGTATCTGTAAGTACCTTTATTTTTCTCCGGACACTGTAGAATTAACACCTACATAATATATATTTAGATATGTATCTGAACTCCAGAACTAGATAAGTCTAACACAGAAATAAAAACAGAAAGATTAAGATATAGGTATGTAGGTACCTACATAATAAATGAAACATTCCAATCATTTAAAAATATTGTAATAAAGTAGGTATTAAATATTTAAGTAGGTAATTACCAGTTCACGACAGGTACCTATGTAATTCTATTCACAAAGTAAGTAATTATCTGACAATATCTAGGTGATACTATGCCAGAATATTATTGTAGGTAGATGAAGTCATCATAATCATTATGAAACTGTTTCAATAGGATTTAAATTACTTGGAGTTTTTATTTTATCATTAATAATAATCAGTAATAAAATATGTAAATGTGAAATCATAATTCAAGACAAATGAACTCGTTGCAGCTATGTTAATAATCAGTACATAGTTTCATTGTTTCTTTTAAAAGTTATTTTAAAATATAGATAGATTCCACTCACCGATTCACTGACTAATTTCGAAAACTACATTACATCATAATCCAAGATTTAATAATAAATATTGCTCAGTAAGTAGGTGAAATAGGAATGCAATATTTGTATGGGAAAAAATATTTTAGGTAAGTATTGGCCAACCAACGCGCGACGGCCGCTGGGACAGAAGGGTTCTCGAGAAGCGACCACGACTGTGCCACGACCCGGAAGACGCAGCGTGGGCAGGCCCCTCACAATTTAGGTGGACCTACGATCTTGTGAGGGTCTCGGGAAATCGCAACATTACCTATGCTATTACCTATATGAAAATAGTCTGTACTAGCTTCTGCCCCGCGGTTTCACCCGCGTCCTCGAGGGCTCTATGTTTTCCCAGGATAAAAAGTTGCCTGTATGAAGTGCCAAGTTTCATCCAAATCCTTTTAGTAGTTTTTACGTCAAAGAGTAACAAACATCCATACATACATCATCACAAACATTCTCATTTATTATATTTAGTCTATATAGCGAACAATTCATTCAAATGTGTTCTGGTTTCAAATACAAATACCTGTAAACTATTGTTCCTATAAAATTATAGTTGAAGATACACTTGTAGTTCTTGAATTTCTTGGGGTATTTTTTTAAACAAACGTATTATATAGGGTTACTTTTCACTGAGTAACCCTGCTGAGTAGAATACTTACCTGTTACACCAAGTTTGTGCTTATTTTTAGACAAGGAAAATTACACGTTACCAAGTCCATGCTTCGACGACTAAATGGTTCCAGTAAATAATGCATAAGCTAGCTGTTCTTGTTGGATTATACCAAATTATAGATAAATATGATAGGTGACTACTGATGCAGTGATAAATATTTTTTTAAAAAGCATTATTAAAAATGGTGCCCGAATACAATGTAAACATTACCACATGACTGGGAGTACACATCGTTCGGTAGCCTGAGCCATACACAAACACACATACCTACTTGTACAGATAACCTATAACAGATTTTTGTGACAAAGCAAAGCTAGACAGCATAGATATTTTGCCAGCAAAAGCATTGTACCTACTTACCTGCCTACAGTGGTTAAATTATTATGAATACTAGCTGTTCTCCGCAGTTTCACTCGCGTTCCCGGTATAAAAAATAGGCTATAACCTTCGTGGATAATGTAGCTTCCTATTAGTCGCAGAAATTTTCAAATCGTACCAGTAACTCTGGAGATTAGCGCGATCAAACCAACAAACTCTTCTGCTATATTATTAGTAATATAGATATAGATTAATAACTAAGGTAACTAACCTTACTAGCCAATTTTAGTTATTATACAAGATTGGGACGTTATTGGCATAACAATTTACAACAATAACTAAGTACCTATATCGTGGACAATCAGTGAAACTACTTCAAAGCAATCTCAATACACAATAATCCTGCGAAGTTGCATCTATAACTGGAGATGTCAATGCCCATTCATTGCGCCTGGCAAGATACCTTCCATAGATCCTGAACTGCTAGATATGGACGTACCTACATTTATAGGTGAACTAGCTTCCGCCCCGCGGTTTCACCCGCGTTCCCGAGGGATCTTATGTTTACCCGGGATAAAAAGTAGCCAATAGGCTACAACAAATATGTTAATCCAGGTTGCAAACTGTGTTCCAAATTTCATCCAAATCCGTTCAGTAGTTTTTGCGTGAAAGAGTAACAAACATCCATCCATCCATACTCACAAACTTTCGCATTTATAATATTAGTAGCATATTTACTATCTATGGTCAAATTTCGTTGTTTTTTTTTTAGTATGGCTATGTGACAGAATTTGTATTGACATATTTACCCCGTGGATTAGTGCTATACGACTTCGGAGTAATTGGGCCCTAGTGTAGTTTTATTTTGTCTACCAGCTACCAAGGTAGTTAACAATATTACGTACGTGCGCCAATTTGACAATAAAATAGGGTTCAGTAGGTCAATCACATAACTTTGTTGCAATCAATTCCGATCAATTTCAATATTTAAATCACTAGTGTAGGTACGATTTACAATGTCGAAAATGTTTCCTTGAGCAATGAAAAACTGAATGTAGATTTACTTACCGAAACATAAAAGTAAGGTATTAGAAAATCGCAATATTTAATCGATTTCAATTAAAAATTATTGAAACTGATTGCAACAATGTTACGTGATTGCCACACAGTTTATAAATAACTTAGCAGTAATCTACTTTGGAATATTGTATAAGTACCTACTTTAATCCCCAATGGATTCAAACTCCATATTGGATATCAATTACCGATACACATAATATGCTGGTTTACATAGTAGTGATTCCAAAGTGACGCTGTTGCGAAAATTATAAATAATCGGCGCCTTAACTATATTTAACCTATCAAGCAAAAGTCTGAACTGTATCCGAACTGACATGGTAAATGATGCCCCTAATCCTCTCATTATTGGATGAACTCTATGTATTCATGTTATAGAGTTTATAATTCATTTACTCGCCAAAAAAATACAAAAAATAAAAGTTATAATGGTTAGCGCCGACCTGTATCCATCTCACTTATCGCATAACTAGTTGTTCTAGTTCGTAATAATTTCCAACCAGCCAAGGATAGCTGGAACAAAAATAAATGTGATGGATTCCTGATTAGTTTACATACCTTACAATACATACAATCTTGAACGATATGCCATTACAAGTTGACGTACCTAACCTATTATCGGCACAAATTGATGGTTTGCAGGGAAAGTACATCGGTGTGTTATTTGGTTAATTGCTTTACCTAAATGGTCAATGTGCAGTCAATCAGCTAGATCGAAGCTTTCTAAAACGGATGGGCAGGGGTTAATAACTGGAAAAATAAGTATTGTATAAAGGCAATTGCTTTTTTTAATTCGTTTTATATTATAGGGTTGAATGCTCTGTGCTTGGGGGATGTATATTAGTAGCGGATATTATTTAGATCTATCTATCTATTATCTTCCGTCTTGCGGATGACTAGGGCCGGGGATCGTTGTCGTCTAAACTGTCAGTGCCAGTACCTACACTATTATAGGTTGATAATGATAATGTATCGATGCAACTTATGGGTGCTTAGTTGTTCGAAGGGTGCTTATCAAATCCTCCTTCACAATTCGTGATCTCGTTTACACATTTTTTTTATTGGGCTCTCTGATTTTTGCGTCTCAATCAATCGCAAAATCGTCTTGTATCTCACAATACGTATTAGATGATAGATGCCCCGACATGAAATTAAAATTGTAATCAGTCAGTTTGATTGTAGTCTAACGAACGTACGTAACGTACATTTTCATGTATATTTTTACTAAAATTAGCATCGTATCATCAAACTTCCCTGGATTATCTTCTGGTAGGTACATTTAATTATTTCCATAACCGTTATTATTGTAACAGGTGCATTAACTGTCATCGTCAAAATATAATGCGCGAATATTTTCTCAAGCTACATGCGACCTTATTTAATATTTCGATGTGTTCAGATCATTCGAAATACATTTTAATATTTAATATTATTCATATAACCAATACATAACGACGTGTCGGTGTCGATTGATCCCGGCCCAATAGGATTAAATAACTCGTATACACTTGCAATCATAATTAAAATAACCTCTTATGAATATTTTTTGCGTTATCTCAGTTGAGGCTGGCAAACATTTTAACTTGTTTAAAGACGTCATTTACATTTAAAACGTTATAGGATCGTATTTCGCTGACGCTGAGCGGCATTACATAAAAAAAATCAGATATTGATGAAAAAATGTTGCAATGATATTTAATTAAATTAATATTTTCTCGTTATTGTAAAGCCGATTTCAAATAATATTTTTGGTAAAATATTACTTGTATATAACTACTGAAGGGAGAAAACAGTGTGGATTCATTGTTTATTTAAGTTATTCGTGGGATTTAAAAGTTTTACATATTTCAATTAAATCCGTTCAGCTGTTAAGTGAGTGGTAAGAGACATACTCGCAAACTAATGCATTTATAATATTAGGCAGTGCTAGTTAGTATATAATGATTTATAATAATACTAGTGAAGAAGTACAAGTGAATTCTTCATCATAAAGTATTATTAAAAGAAAGATTATCGACTAATTAAAAACTTCTATCTGTACTCTTAGTACTTATGTTCTAGAAAAGTAATTAATTATTTAGCTAGTGTAGCCGGCTAAGTGAAATTTGGTAGGTATCCTTACAATAAAAATAAATCAACTTAATTTCGTGGCTCTGTAACTCAACTTTGAGTCTTGTTCCTGCCATCCTCAATGAAAATGAAGCCTTGTTTGTATAGTATAACTTTGTATTTGTCTTAACTTTTACTTTTTTAGTTTGTTATTATATTAATATTTATGGTTTCCGTAGATATCCTCTTACATCCTACCATTGAGCTGAGAGATGAGAATTTTTGTCTGTTTTAAATCGAATTAATAATTAAATCTGACAAAATGAAATAAGACTGCATGAAATTCTTATTTTCTTAAATTATCTTATTTAACACAACCCTATCTATTTTGTGACAAAACGGTACGATATTTAAAATGTCTACCAATATGTTACATAAGCAGAGGGTTAAAACTCAACGAGGCGGCTAACACGTGTCGTAGTGTTGGTACTTATGGTGGTCGAGAATAAGATCAATTTCCCATCACGGTTTGCGGTCACTTTTGGGCTTGTGACGTCACGTCTCTGTAAAGTGCACTAAGACGTGACGTCACGCGAGATTTTAACGAACTGTATCTTCGTTATTTTTGTTTTCAGAACTAAAGAAAAAATATATATCCAATATTTTTTGGTAATGTAACTGACGGACTAATTAGATTTTTTTAGTAATCATCCCTATTCCTGTAACGTCACTGATATAAAAGGGTATTATTTTTACATAGACGGACTACAATACAATACTAACTCAATGAAATTGAGTTTATTTGTCACTACGTTGTAAGTAATGGAGCTATGTATCGACTTGATTTTTGCAATAACAGGCAGGTTGAAGATGGAAATAAATTTGATAAGTAAGTACTCTTAATTTAATCCGGTAACGAGGCTGAAGCAGGGCTAGTTCTGAAAGCAACGAATTTATCAGCATTATTTCTTTTAGTAAACGAATGTCTGCAAATGTCATAAAATAAGTATTACAAAACTACGTACACTATTAATTAATCCCTTTACTCGCAGATGAAAAAAAAACCTACAATCCCAGGAACTGCTACGGACTTATATAATAATAAAAATAAAACATGGTAAAGCTTGACGATATTGGATTTAAATAAAACATGAAAACTAGTACTATATTCATCAGAAAATGAAGTCTGCAAATTTTATAAAAGTTAATTAATTAAGCTTAGGTACTAGACTATGTAGAAGGCAACGTAGGATTAAAAGAAGTAAATATGTAATGGTAAATTTTTGCAAGTAAATAACACATCATTGAACGTAGAATCAGATTCATTAGAAATCCACTGCATCAATGGGATTTTTTAATAATTTACCTTGTTTTCTTTTTTCTCTATGTTGGTACTTATGGACCTGTGTTTGACCACAATCTCACCTTGGTCAGTGATGATATGACCGATGATGGTAACCACATAAAGCCTAGAAGGGAACTGGCTCTCAAGTGCAGCTGTTGGAACATACCGAAAGATGCTTGGCGACAGATTTGAAAATTGAGGGTGGTAGCCAGCCAGGCGGGTACTATAACGATATTTTCCTTCACCGAAAGCTCAAGCTCATTGTAGGATCCGAACCCGCGACCTTCGTCTCGGCATTCGACGTCACTACCACTGACTTATCATCGCCTTAAATTGTAAACAGATAATTTGCAGAAACTCTAATTAACTATATGAAATAAAAACTCAAAGCAAGAATTCAATCAAATGAAACCTACACATGAAATTAATCAACCATATTTACCATTATTATGCCGGTAGGTGGTGGGTGCTTGCTATTTACTATCTGTTATATTATATCTTGCCATCATATCGTTTATTTCTTATGATCAAAGTAAATACTAAGTATTCCTCTAAAAAAGTAGTCATTTTTCTCGTGAGTACTCACATTAAATAGCACTTCAGTTATTGTGCCTACTTTTTTTTATAAACGTACCAACACTATAACTATTCATTGTATGTAATTATTAGTTCCCATAATAGGTCTGTTATATGTTAAAATACACTTTTACGACACATTAACACGACCTTCTGCAAAGAAATGATGGAAACTTTGTAGTAAATTGATAGTTGTGTCCAGCAGAGCGTGTTACTGGAGTGATCGTACTCCTTGCGCCGCTACTTGTGGTTAAAGATCATTTACGAGTGACAAAAAAATCTTTGTGACTATGACACAAGGTTGCAGATCGGGATAAGTATATTAACGCCAACGTGATACAAAAACAACACAACCCGGTGACATTGACAAGAGCGCCACAGACCTGCCATCTTTGTGGCAGTCCCCGCTTCACTACTTCTTACTGCGTGCCTCCACGCCACTGCTGCAACCGCCATGTGCAGAAAACACAGAAAACATACCTTTACTACAGTATGACACAACTTAGATGTAGCATCGACAAATCGTATATCTACACTTCACTTCCAATTTACACAACTAATAAAAATCATTCATTATCGCGCCATTCAACGTTCAACTAGATTATTTTCGCCTAAAGTACTATAAACATGGGTAATGTTGTAGATGCACTCTTTTCTGGAATTATCGATTTAACGAATTTTGCCGATGCTTCATCTAAGTTGTGTCATACTGTACCTATGTATGTACAAGACTGGTCCACATTACGGGACTTGGTCATCTACCGAGTGATAACGTTAGATCAGGTTGCGCAAGATAACGTTTTGAGCTTAAAATAGACAAACAGTGTTCTTTCTGCCTTATTATAATGTTGCAAGGGACTCCAATGTAGCCTTGAAAGAATATTATTATGTTAAAGTTATGATCCATAATTCATGTTGGTGGAAACACGACTGGGTCAGCGTAAGATTGGTACAAATACTAAATATTGCATTCACACAACAAATCCTAGTGAGCCTTTCGGAATATCTCGCATCTTTACCCGCGATCTCCTGTTCTTACTCCCATAGGAGTTGAATTTAAAAAAACATTTCTTAGCGGATGCATTATGTCATAATAACTATGTGTATGCCAAATTTCAGTCCAATCTATCCATGGTTTGAGCTGTGTGTTAGTCAGTCAGTCAGTGACGCTTTCCTTTAAAAAAAATATATCTAATTCTTCGTTTTCCTGCATAAAATGTGGTGGACTAATAATGTAGGTAATATTGTATTCTAAGTACCTACCTATTTAATCGATTTTTCTACGTACTATAAATGTTTTTTTTTTACATCGAAAGCACAATGAGACTGTGGTAGTCTTTTGTTGAATTAATTACTTTGTAGTTATATGTCTATGGTTGTGTGACGTAGATATATCAGTGCAGACACCTCTAGTACCAAGCCTATTCGAAGCTAACGCACCGCTTAGCCTTTGTCACTATAGAAGCCCTTTTTTGATCAATGCCAACTCTAGCAATTTGCGCAGTTTCTTCATAATTATGTGATTTTATTAACTTAATGGTACCTACTTTGAAAACTTTTATCTTTCAATTTTTTTTACGACAATTTGAAACATTTTTTACGCATAATTTGTGGGTGGAACGTATTTCAGTTGGTAGGACTGACTATAATCAAGAAAGTGGCACAGAATAGGTTATTGGATTATGGATTAAAAAGGTAGATACCTAAATGTTTAACAGTTATTTAAGTTACAACCCAACCTGATTTCCTCCTCAGAACCCAAACCATAATTGAATGAAATAGAATGCAATTTGTTTAATACTTATTTATCATATTGTAATAACTACTTCAATGTTGGTAATTATATGATATGTGCTTGTCGCGTCTGGTTCTGTGCGCGTCGCGTCGTATTGAATTAATGGACCATTTTGCATAAATCTCGATTTTAATAAACCCTAGCTCGAAGAAAGTCCTCATTGAATAATAATACGGAGATATAATATGCAGCTTTAAAAGTTAGTCTATAAACGTCCTAAACGTTTTAAACAAAACTTCTACTATATCCTGTTCAGTGTTCAAGAAAGTTTGGACCTAATGTTATTGCCATCTTCCAACTTTTAGAGGCTATCTCTCGGGTTTTTTTTGGTGTAGTTTGTTTTACTATGTTGGTCAAACAATAATGTTAGATTCAATTCATTTCTCGGATATACAGGCCTATGTACCTAGTTCCAATACCTATATGTATTTTGGTTAAAATGGTTAAAACTACATTTTCATCGATTAACTTAATGATTAATATCATTAGCATTTTCGAATTTGTATGCATATAATCTGCAGTATAGGCCTTTTTATATACTCTTAGTACTTGATCACAATCTCACCTTGGTAGGGTTGCCATTCGTCCGGGTTTCCCCGGATTTGTCCTAGTTTAGAGGATGTCCGAGGAGCGTCCGGGCGGGGTTTCATTTGTAGTCCGGGTTTTGAAGTTTACCGGTCGCAAAAATAAATACAATGTTGAATTATAACAATTTCAACAATGTTTTATTTTACTGAGTAACGTTAAAAAAAATACATGTCCGGGTATAAAGCTCAAAAATCCGGGGATTCACACCTTGTGGTCTTGGTTATCTGATTTTACAGATGGCAACCCACCTTGGTAAGGTTTAATGATGATAAGCATACACAGCATAATATAGGTATAATAAAACAAAAAAAAGTATAATACGAGATGAAGCGAAATACCGAGAGGCGAGTTCTATAAAGTTTGCTTTCCACTAACATCGTGTTATAGTCTGATCCTGGATTTTAATAAAATAGACATTCTATGCATCTCATCGCTTAATGACTTCAACTTATATTTATTGGTATATCGATATAGATTTTTATCTAGGGTTGTCTGTCGTCTAAGTGCCAGAGGGATTTCAACAAATAGCTCACATTTTTGTTGTAAAATAACACCTATTACAACCGTTTTGTCCGGTAAGGTTGTTGCAGCCATCTGAGGCTACCAAATTAGTCATTTAAAAAAAAAAAGAAATTACAACCGCATAACCAAAACTATAAATATCGACCAAACATATAATGTGTAGGTAATAAAAAATCTTTAATTCTTCAATTATGTCTCTCCCTCCAGTTATGACTAGGTAATGTTCCAGATCGGACGCAGCAATTATATTTTAACATGTATTTTCACTGTAATATGCACGGTTCTAGTATTTTATTTAAAAATAATGTGTAAATACAACATTAGTGAACCAAAAGGTTTTTTTTTTATTAATATTTAACTTACTCCTGCACTTTTCCTCCTTCACCTTAAAATTCAGTTTATATACCTACATTTTCTCTTTCAAGTTCGCTTACGAGGTATTCAACTCGGCAGACAAGGTTCCCATACAGAACATCATCTCTACTTGTAGTTCTTCACAGATAGTTTTAATAGTTTAAACGTGATATTTTTTTAATTCTCTACATACAGTAGAGCCTAAAAATAGATATGATTATGCAATATGGCAACGAAGTAAAATTAATGAAATGCTAAGTACTTCTTATTTTTTTAAATGGCAACTTTTGTCACTCTTTTATTATCATTTCGACTAATGAATTAAAGAACTTTACACACTATTTACTTTAATAAAGCTTAATAATTAATTAAAAACAATACATAAATATTAAATTTATGTTAATATTAAATTACTTTGTTGTGTTTTTTTTTAAACCACAACAAAGTAAGTAGCCACACTGTGAAACACAAGAATTTGTATCATATTTGTAAAAAATCTATGTTGTTCATATAAAATAACCATTAAAAATTTTGTCGGTTCCTATTTTCTTGACGGCAAAATGTGTGCATGCTAAGGTTATAGAGAAAACTCGCTTTCGGCTATTCACATTTAGTATAGTAAGTAGCTGCCAAAGAAAATAAAACTAGAATGATTACATGATGTTCGGAACTTCGAAAGATATCTCTCATCGAGTTGACTGTGACGTAACGCGATATACAGCGTTTAATAATTGGTCAAAGCTTTGTCGAGCGCAGAGAGATATTGGCGTTTGGCGTCTATTGTCCGCCGTGCTCTCCTGGAGTTCTCAATTACCTTTACTACTCAGAAAAGTTCAATATTACCTTGACTACTCGGGGTGTAAAAATGATATCTACAGAGTACCTATTATAGTTGTTCTACGTTAAGTGTGCATAATTGTGGTGTGTACTCACAAATAAGCATGTTTGTTTTTTGCGACTTCCAATGCGGACTGGTGACTGAGCGCTCCTGAGTTTACGCGAACCTACTAAAACTACAAACACATAATAAGTTTTCAATATCACAGAGACTATTGACTATTGACATGAAGATGATGGAAACTATACAGGTTTAGTATGCAGTTACTCAAAAAACACTTCATCGGCTTAATATGATAGTGATGGAGTTCAAAATCACTTTACTAAATTCATGTAGAACTATTTACATCGAACATAGAATAATGGATATGTGTGTGTGTGTAAACTAACTTAAACTCGTCCGATTGAGATGTCAAGTCACGCGATGACGTCACTACGTTGGCAAAACGCCAAATTAAGCAATTGTGACGTCACGTATTGATAGGTGACCAACAGTATGCAATAGCGTATTAAACTTAACAGAACATACAGAAAAGGTTGAACCATTAAGAAACTCTCTCAAAGTAGGTTAAAAGAAACTAATGTTTTAATAAGAAAAGCCAACAATATACAATAGAATCAGTGGAAAATATTTGTTATGACGATGACGTGTTCGAGAGTTGTTTGAGAGCCTTACTGAGAGCGGATTGAAAGGTGGAGCGGGTACCACCAAACTGCTACTCTTATAACTACTAGACGAGAAATATAAATAATTATCTTTTATCATCAAATCTTTTCCATATAAAAACAAACGTAGATAAATCATAACTTTTTTTTAAAATAACTATGGCCATCTGATGCTTTGCATTGCAGCGTTTCTTGTATAACGCAATCAGTTATATTCAAGCGATAACGAGATCTAAGCAACTATGATATGGAAGATTCCTGAATCATCAGCTTGCTCTGCCTTCTAGCACCCGCTTGGTTTGACAATGTGCGAAAGAGATTAATTTCCAATAAATAAAATGAAGTGTAAAAGAAATAAATTCCATTCGCTATATTCCGCCAGCATTGGGACCGCACCCAAAAATGATTCATGGTTGAAACTGCGCGTACGCCCGTAATGTGCGTTAATTTCATCTAAAAATAGCACTCATTCTTTGTTTGTTAGGTTTTTACGAAATCTGCACGCGTTTATTAAATATGTATTTCGTATCATTGGAGCTTCTCTGTTTAATTTTTAGGGTTCCGTTCCTTGAATGGAAAGAATGGGACCCGTATGGGATCATTTGTTTGTCCGTTTGCCTGTCTGTCGGTCCATATGTAAAGAACCTTTTTTCAGGAACGCTTCGAGGTATGTTGAAATTAATATCAAATACTAAAGCGGTTACGATGTAGACAGCCAGTAAATTATAATTAGATTAAGTAAATCATAATGAAGTATTGTGTGTGCTAATTGATAAAAGTATGTCAGATTCTAATAAATACCATTGTATCAACAAAGGAAATATAACAGATTCTATTTTTTTATTGAACCAAATATTTACGGGAATTAAACAATTAGGTATACCTATATCATCTAAACTAAACTTAAACTAACTATAAGTATGTACAAAAAACAAAAATAAAAAACTTAAAAGATATCTAAAATAAAAGATCATCAAAATTGTCCATGGTACCCATGATGCTTGCAGCGCTGCCCCGCTGAACAGTCACCTATAGGATCAACGATTACATTAGAATGATTGATGAAAACTACAATTTGACCTCTTTGTTTTCACGCGTCTCGAGTTCAAAATTAGTTTTTTTTTTATTTGATATTCAATGTCGTTTTCCACTCTAAAATATATTTTTTCATGACCTGTATTTTAGAAAGATACTACAACACCCTTTCAGCCCAATATAGGTACCTACCCCTCCAAAATTAACTATACATAATTATTACCTAGGTAGGTATACATATATCGTTCCTATAAAAAAACAATATTTGGCAAATATTAGATTATCGGTTCCGCTCCCTATTTACACTTAATGAATGATACAATATACAATAGAATATTAATTTGTTCGTGTTGCCAAGAGCACTTCAATGGATTTTTTGTGTGGCAAAGCTACGTCATTTGGTACTAAAGTATAGTTATAATTTATTAATTACTTGTTTTTTTCTGTTTCAGGTACGTTTTTTTAATACCATTAAATACTAGGTCTGACATCAAATAATTGGAGACGAGGTAAGTTATTAGTTAATTACTTTTGTATCTTTTTGCATAACCAAGAACAAAAGAGTCAAAATGATAATCTACAAACAGTATGCGAAGTGATTTCACTACAATTAATTGTTGGTAAACCTGAAATAAATAAGCAATTTCACACATTTAATTTTTCGCTTTTTAGGGTTGGTTCATACCAAACGGTAAGATGTTTCCGAAAAACGTTGACGCAGTGTTATCTACGTCGCTTTAAATATGACTTCTTATTATCTCTTCTATTTTATTTTAACTTGAATGATTTTTCGTACTGTCTGAACCGATCCTTAGCTTGGTATTCAAGGATTCTAAAAGCAAAAACTAAAAATTATTTTAATCAAATAAATCTTCAGATAATTATAATAGCCTGATTTGATTATTAGTAACTTCAGATTTTTTGATCATCACTTCTTTGAGCCTGAACTGAATAAATTACACGTACTTTGATTGTGAAAAACCTGCCCTGGATATGAAGAGACTTCATAAGTTTTTCATAATGCAGCTTATATGATCGCGATTGTATAGACCAACAACTTGCTGCGTGGCGGTTGCACGTTATTAATTAAACCGCAGAAATGTAAAAGGGAATCAACACGCCGAACAAAGAAACGCGACCACTCCGTCGTCGCACGGTTTTTTTCTTTTGATTCTTGGTTAAACGCAGTTTGAACATGAATAAAACGAAAAAAACTACCCTATTCAAATAGGTGGCTTCTGATTCTCGTTTTTGTCATTTCTATTTTTATCATCTATAGTATAATTAATTACCAATTAAAAATACTTTCTGTTCATCTCTCTTACATGATTTTATAATCCAACCTGTTATGGTAAATATTGATTGATTTACTTATTTTTGTCATAATCGAATTCTTATCAAAATTAAAAATCCTGTTACTACATAAACAGTTTATAATAACTGTTTCCACGAATTCTTTTGTTCTCGGCTGTACAACCGTTCTCATTTTAACCTATTATTATGTAGGTGTAATAAATTTTAATAAATTCAATTTATTATGCATAAATGTATATGAGCATCGTTGCGGTTTGTTAATAACTTTTATCTTCAGTTACGATCGCAGCATTCGCGGCTACTTACATTGTTGTGGAAATAAGCGACATACTTTTATTTATAGAAATATCAGGTCCGCAAGACCTAGATCTCGTCTTCCCCATGCCCGTGTCATTGTCATCATCTTCCTCGCCTGAACCTTATTACAGATCTTTTATTTTATGCTATATTTTTATTTCTGTATCTTTGTAATACCTGTCCTCTATGCCCTTGCATTCAACTTTCCACCATAGTTAAAAAAATAACGAATACTCCTCATATAAGCTTGATCTTGATTCTACAGTATTATCTATAAATATATATAAGTAAAAGGAAAATGTGACTGACTGATTTATTAACGCGAGTTGAAACTATTAGACGGATACCTACGGATCAGGCCGTAATTTGGCATGCAGATAGTTACCTATTATCCACTAATAAAGATTTTGTTTAAATTAAACCCCTAAGGGGGTAAAATAGGGTATTGCAGGTGAAACCGCGGAGAGCTAATAAATTATAAAGAATCTCACCTTTTGTTTACGGTAGGTACCTCTGGGAACATTTGAAATTTGGAAAAAATGATATCTAGTAGGTATTAGTTACATACATTTAGCAAACTTTAAGTTAATTACTAATTAAATAGCTTCACAATAAAAAGTTATTCGCCGTGTCGGTAAGAGAGACTGATTTTGTTCGGACGCCACATCAATTGTGCCGTGTAACATTAAAAATGTTGAACCGGGCGTCTCGGTACCTATAGAATGAGAAATAATAATACATTTTTTTTTATTACTCAGTAGATTAATTACAACAGTTAAATGAGCGTAGTATAATAAAAATGTAGAACGCGTCGGGTTTTTTATAATAACAATATCTACATGTGTTTTATAGTTGCCGCTGTACGGTACGCAATCTTAGGGTTGCCAATTTGACTCTTTTATTTATGTAGAATAAATAACATAAAATAAAAATAGTCTACCTCTTATGATTGATCTGGATGACATTGCGTACCATCAGACCAAGGAAAAAAGATTGACAGAGAACTGCAAACGAAGTTAAGCGTTAAAAACCATGCGATCCGACTTTCTATTATTCTTGGCTTGAAACTACTCAATATAGGTATATATAGGTGAGTGAAATGTTTCGTTGCTACCTAGGTACTAAATAATACAATATAGATTCACAATTTACTTACTTCCATAGGTAGCTTAGAACTATTTCACTAAAAATATAAATGAAATAAAATGTTGAATACCTACTAAAAATGTTTCAATAAATTTATGTAAAAGCAAAACAATAATAGAAAGAACTAATGGTACGCAAACGTAAACAACTGAATCACGCAACAGTTTGTTGTTGTCCTTTTGTTAGCTCTTAAAGTTCATTTCTTTTCTTATTTTTGTTTTCCTTTTTTAAAAAGAACTAAGAAACTTTGTACGCAAAAGATCTATTTCATTTGCGCTATTGTTCATATTGATTCCCGTAAAATAAATTTGTATGTTTGTATTCCTGACAACCCTGAATAATAAAATTAATATGAAACACGTGTTTTAGGTTAAGTACCGTCAATAATATTAATTTTCTAAATCATTTGAGAATTAGGAAATCAGGTATCAGCAGTGATAATTTTATACTCTGAACTTATTTATATATGTATGTAATACATTAATCATTCTCATAATAAAAAAAACTGGTCAAGTACGTGTCGGTCTTCCCACATTCAGGGTTCCGTACCAAATTTAGAATATAAGTTTGTTGTAATAGGAAATATTATTAGTAAAATATAAGTAATAATCATTATCACCAAATTTAAAGTTAATAATTAAATTAAAAATATCTTTGTAAAAAAAGCTCAGCTTTTTTACAAAATTTTATTCCGAAGAGTGTTGGCTTACTCATTACTTTGTTTTCCAATATTTAAAAAAACAGTATTTCTATACTCAACGGGCTCTACAACCATACTCCACCCGATGATGAAAGGTCAAAATTTGTATTCTGTATGGGAGCTCCCATTAAAAACATTTTTTTTAAATTTATATGGCTTGGGTCAACAAGATGCATAAACTGTGAAAATTTGAAGACTGTAGCTTCAACCGTTTGGCTGTAAAACCTTTGTGACAGATGACTGACAGACGGACACTTGAGTGACAGCAATAGGGCACCGTTTGGACCCTTCAAGTACGGAACCCTGATAAAAATACTGCACATGGCTTGGTCGGCACAATTGTTTCATGAATTATTGACTTAAAGGTAATTTAGTTTCGATCCAACTTGTTTATTCTAAATGTATATAAATAAAGATTCGGTGATAAACTTACCTGCTTTCGGTGACCTACAAATCCTACACTCTTATAAGAATGAGTCAATATGAAAACAAATTACATTTTTATATCACTAAATTGAAAGAACGCATTCAATTGCCTTTAACAGGTGTACTTCGGCGTCACATTCAATCCCGCCTTTATACGTCGCAGTAACGTCTTGAAATATAACTAGGTACCAGTTTCCTTTTTAAGTTATTTTGTCCGTCTGTTGTCTTGTCCTCAATTATTGACTGTAATAAGACTTTGACAATTCACCATTTTGTAGGTATTGCATTCAATTGAATACCTATCGATTTATAAATTGCTTGCAGAGAGTCAATTTACGAGGTCTCATTACGTGGGTACTTTTAATCAAGGTTGATCTTTTGAAGAATAACCTTAGTAACTGTTATTATTATGATCTTTGATAAAAATAACAAGATACCTACTTTATTTTCACGTTATGGCCCCACCACACCACCCGCTCCTGCATTTAATTGGTAACTCGTTCGGTGCCTCGTTTCTTTTTCCACAATAGAATCTTTTGATAACGCCTAATCCATAATAAGCGTAGAAAAATAATTGTCAGTGATTAAAAGAAAAGCGTAGAAAAAAATGTAAGCTAGGGGTAAGCTATTATTTTTCCAACAACGCTTGCCCAAATTGTAGCCCACGTACATAGGTACTAGGTAGTCTACGTAGTTTAAAAATAACTGAAATACTGAAATAGCTTTTCCCTCTACATCCAGAGGGAGCTAATTTAATGATTTATGCAGGATAAACTATGTCTTTTTCCATAGCCTGCGGACATAGACGATCCGCAGAGGGACTGATCAGTGATATTATCAAGCTAATTGCAAAATTCTTATTAACTCGGCATTGTTTTAATGAAAACATTTTAAATACTCAGATGTGTGACAAATAAAGACATTTTCATTCATTTTTCTTAAATTACATGCCCGGTATATAATATAAATTACAATATAACAGACAAACACTATTGACATGACACCGTACAAGTTGAATGTTCTCTGACACGTTTCTATGGCTGGTAGCGTATATTGTTATTAACCAGTGAGATAGTATCATCGGCTCCCGGACTATAAAATGCGACACGTGGTGCTCCCGGCACGTGGTCCGCACTCAACAAGTTATTTACGATTTGTTCCATCCTCTTTACTGACGCTAACTGTTGCGTTTACATTTTTATGTCATTGATTTTGATATGTTTGTTAGTGCTTCAGATTGAACAATACATTTTTGGCTGCGATTTTATAACTCTCTATTAGTAAATGTTATATAAAACGGGTAAATTGTAATACAATTAAGTAAATCTTTCGTATAACCACAGGTTTCAAACGAAGTTGTCAGAAGATACCTATTCGGAAAAAAAAAACAAAGAAAAAGCATGTATGAAACTAATGTGTTAATTCCAGGGCAAGATCTATTCACATGTCAAATAGAATCAGCACGATTGCCGAACATTCATCATTAGATTTTATTTTTAAATAATTTGGTCTTGTATCCGAATGTAAGTATATTGACACAGATTCTAATTTTGTCTGAGCAACGATTTATTACATCAGAATATGTTAGTAATTGTGTGTTAGGAACGGCATAATTCACGAGAGTATTCATTCTATCAAATAAATCATGCGACAATGTGTTGGCACGGTGTAGAGCTGCCGGCCTTGGATCTGCATTAAAACTACCAAACAATTGAAGAACAAGAAAAACTATTTTGAAATATACAAAACAGCATATCAAGGATTCTATTATAGTTTTTTCTTAGTATAAAAAATTCCAATGAATATAAATGAAGAATGTTTTGTCTACGAATGATTTAGTCTGTTTGTTTGCACAGTTTGAATTTTAACTATGTGCTGTATACGATTGGGTTCGGAACCAGTGTTGGCGTCTAGGGAAGAAATATTCAAATGGTTCTACTTAATTATGTAAGTACAGGTACTATCCATAAAATTTATTGCAATTTTGCTCAAAAATAAAAAAAATACATTTGTTTTGAACTACTTATGGTAGGAGTGAGTGATCTTCTATCATGAAATACTTCACTAAATCTAATTAGCTGTGCCCAATATTGATTATTTTAAATTAACTATTTTAAAGTGAGTACATAATATAATGATGAACTCATACTTTATATTAAAAACATGTAGTCAAGGCAAGCTATTTATTTATTTCCAACATACTTTATCCAAAATGCTCACGCTATGAGAAAACGAATTGGTACTTATACTTAGTAGGTATTCGATTCCTTTATTTCCAAATAGATATAGATACGTTAATATAAATATTATAGGTACATCATATAAATATATGGATAGTTAAATAATATAATAACGATATGTGTGAGGTAGAAAATATATTACCATTTCAATCGCTTACGCGCATAAACCCGCACTCACTCTTCCCACACCTCCGCTAAGGGTCAAACACTTGATCATTTACCTTACTGTGTTTTGTTTTCTCACAGAAAATTGAGGCTTCCACGCGACAAGCCTAATTGGTCGTCATAAGAGTACCGGTTTTCCTTCCACAATAGATTACTCACTTAGGTGGTTAATTTCCTTCGCTTTATTGAACTTAAGTACCTACTTATTTCATCATAGGAATGTCTGCTACTGATTATTTACCTCCTCCATAGAATTCCACAGCTAACGGTATCGGCTTGATTACATTCAGGCTGGATGGATTTAGACTAGTTCCTGTCGGTAACCTACGTGGATGCCATTTCCTTCCAACCTTTTTTCCCAATCGGCTATCGATATTCTGAGGCAATAGGTAATACCGAGCCGAGCTTGTTCCATTGCTTGCTAAGTGACTACTTATTTATGAGGCGCTAAACCGGTCAACTAACTTGTCAACATGCTGTCTACTTATGTTACCAATTTGTGTTCAATGTGTGTGATCCGGATTTTGGGTGAGTTTAGAACTCCTCGGCTACTAAAAGTACCATGTAGTAACATGACCAAATATCAAAATAAAAATCTTCAGTAGAATAATGGCTCATTCAACAGTCAGTGTACATTCAGTGTACGCAATTTGCGGCGCGATACATTTAAGGTAGGCTTCCGAGGCTCGCGGCCGAACGGCTGACGCGCGCGATAGACGTGCGCGGCCATAGTCAACCTATCGGGGAATGTATGGAGCCACTTCCGTGCCTCGCGACAGACGCGCGCGGCCGACGCCATACATTTTACCAGGATTGTCGTCGCGCGCGTCAGCCGTTCAGAGTCAGTCGGCGGATAGTCTGCCGCTAACTGTGAGCCTAGTGGGATGCGCCCTAAATTTCAAGAAATCCTGCTATTTTAATAACATCGGCTTCATCTTTGTTCGTCATGGTCCTCAACTTTGCAGTAGTCGGACAGTAGGTACACATCAAACTCATAAATTATAACTTGCTTCCAAATATTGTGGTGCGGTCTGCTTGTTCATCTTTTTTGAACTGGGTGCGATGAGCCTATAGTATTATAATGTATTACCAAACAAAAGGAGCGAACAGTCAGTCCAGTGTGAAAGAAGCATCCACCACTACATATATTGTACCTAATTGAATCTTCCTCGATGTCGACTGATATTGCTTGATACTTTAGATTTATTCTGTAGGAGAATTAACCTTTTGCTTGCGAGTGACAATTTTTACAACTAAATTAGACCACTAGTTTTTGTTAGTATGATAGCTAAAATATAAAAGAGCTATTTTATTTATATTATATGGCGGAGCGGCCCAACATATCTGGCACGCCGTTACACTGGGGAAATAATACAAATAAAACGTGAACTATTATAGTAGCAAGCAGCAGTAACAGCAAGCTTGTTGTCACTACTAGACAAGGTGTCTGTCTCCGACAAAAAAGACATCTTTTATGGTATTTTTACAAATTAAACATGTTTCCCACAAGATTAAGTACTAACTTCATTTAAAATAAATAAAATATCAAGATCCACCAACCGCAGTATAGAGAGCTGGCCAACCTTTAAGTTTACTTATAATATTAAGATAAATATTTCACATGGGCATGTGAAATTGCTTTAAGGTTCGACAGTATCACTTTTAAATTACACAGCGTTCGGGCCTCAGTGTTTTTATTACAATTAGATACATTTTACCCTTCCTTATTGTTGTGTAACATTTGTTGATTGTGAGTCAATATAAAGAACACGTACCACACACCGTAGCTGGCTGCTATTGTAGTTTCGGGTGTACTTGTTAAAAATGTGGTCTACTATATTTTTAGGGGGTAAACAGACTACCATAGGTGAGTACGTCGGGAGCTAAAAGATAATATCAACAGAATAGACGCACTGGACTCGGTGGTCGTCTGTGGCCACACATACTTATTTGGACAGTTGTATTACAAAAGGTTTAATGAGGGATTAAGAGCTTCGCCCTTTTACGGGTGTTGGTACAAAATTGAATGTTTGAATTTCAATTTGTTATTTGTCGACTTTTAAGTATATTGATACAGTAGGTACCGACCTGTTTAAGTGATACGACTGTTTCATACTTTCTTTTTAATCCATAGTAGGTAGGTACCTATACCTAATGAAGCTGTGATCAACCATTTGGAAATAATTGAGTTTTCTGTTTTTCTGTATTTACATTATTTACCTCATGAGTTTTACGTATAAAGTCGTTTTACGTATTAAGTCAGTCCTGTCAAGCCATTAGTATTATTTATTGCACAGTGACTTTTATTATTTATGTATTACAAAAGTGAAAACGGTTTACGTTGTTCTTTTACGGGTAAACTACTGTTGAATTGAACACTGGTAGGGGGCTTGATCCTCGGTGATGTAAATACCCCAGGAAAGCCGGAACCGTAGAACACGCCCTAATCTATGGGCACAGCTATGGGTAATCGAGCGATTGTGAGTTTCTATATATTTAATACTAGCTTTCCGCGATCCCTTATTTTATCCTAAGGGGTTGAATTTTTAAAAATCCTTTCTAAGCGGATGCTTACGTCATAATAGCTAGGTGTCTGTATGTCAAATTTGAGCCAAATTCGTACAGTGGTTTGAGCTATGCGTTGATCTTAGGCGTTTATAGATCCGTCTGTCAGTCAGTGACGTCAGCTTTATATATATTTAGAATAATGATGATTATAAGAAAAAAAATACAAAATTAAAACAATCTCAGTTTAAATAATTATTTATCTGTAGCACTTCCTCTGAATACCATTTTAACATAGCTAACAATAATTATTATCTTAGTTCTGTGTGAAGATTAGTTATATTACGTTGTACAGTCTGTCCGTCCGAACCTACTTAAATCAGGGATCAGTCCCATTTATCTACCTGAGGTGGGTTACCTTGAACTTGCACAGTTCGTTTGTTGTCATTCATTCATTCATAATTCAAACAACACTGCGAACAAAACCGCGGCAAAGTGCCTACCCAAATACTGATAACACTCCATGAACTTTTCTCATTTTAATGTTGTTCGAGCGAAAGTTCAAATATAAAAATATAATGATACTGTTCACAGACGTAACGTCCTTGGGTACGCATTAGTGAGTCATTGAGTGAGTGAGTGCGTGCCGGCCGAGTTTCATTTCAGCCCTCGCATCGCGAATATACAAGTTAAAACAAATGGAAAATAAACTTTTCAAATAAAATAAAAATAACCCTCTTGGCGGTGAGGGTGGCCGCCCTCTCCAATAAAAAATATAATAACTTTTCTTTTTATTCGTCGTAATGGCAGCGATTGTTCCTTTCTAATATTGTTGCTGTCCCGTTTTCGCGCAGATTATTGTAATGGGGTGCGGGCGGGGGCCGTTCGTTATAGGGTGAGAGCCCGTATGAGAAATATCTACTTACCTCAATCGTTATTACTATGTTTTTTATAATTAAAATATATTCAATTATACCAAAGTATTTATTTCCAAATATGTCATACCGTAGGCTAAAAACTCCAGTTGGTTGTGCCATCGAGGCATCAAGAGGCAACAAACTCACTTTGGCATTAAAATTATATTACTTAGGATTTATCGATCAACATTGTTTGTATGTTTGAATAAGCGTGCGCTTTATTTAACGTAAGGTTTAATCGGTCGGTACGATTGAAACTGAACTCTATAATCTGCAGAATAAAGCTCATTCTTGTTAAATATAGGTACTAAACGCAATTCAGACAAATAAAAAAATATATAAAAAAAAATATCTTTAAGGCTGTAAGTATGAGCTTTCTGTTAAAATATGTTACTAAAGTATACTTATCATGTAAGTAACAGTTGAGTGTAAGATATTTATGATATGGGATCCCATGCTATTACACGACACGCGCTCGATGCCGCTGCGACAAATTTTTCGCTTTATTTCTTTACATAGCTGCGTAGTTTAAATTATGCAATCATACCTACACTAAAGCTAATACTACTTTATTTCTAGAAAATTCATGAATTTATGATGTTAGTTTCAAAATCTATTACAGATCTACCTATTAGCATTCTTATTTTAACTTAACTATTATTAGAATAGAATTAAAAATAAAAATATAAGTAGGTACTGTGTTGAACTAGTGTTGATACGTCAGTCAGTCATTTTCTCCTTAAACCTATACCTAATATAAATTATGAAAATAATAATGGCTTGATCTGTCTGTCTTTTTAAAGGTACTCTACGCACCTCACAGCGTAAGTGAACAAATGCTGTTTTTGACCGCCACTAGCTATTTCAAGTACATAAAAATTAATTACTATCGCATTCAATTATATTTTTTTATGTCGCATCACATATGGTCGGTGTTATCATACAGAGGAAGGGAGATCGGCTGACCCTATGTCGTCCCCTAGTAGGTATCACTTATATTTGGATAACTGCTATTATGCCGCTTTATAGCGTCTCAGAACACTTCGATAAACTAACTGTACTGATAGAAATACCAAGTCAGTTGCACGAGTATGATACATATTTTGTACCTATATAATAATAAAAACGAGTTTATTGTTCAGGTACGTTAATATGTTGTAAACTATCAAAATATTTTCATAGTGTGCAGGATATTAATAATCTTTGAGAATAATCGAACGTCACCTGTTCGACAAATCAGGAAAATTAGGAGTTTGCGATGACAGTTGTCTCACCGCCGGCGAGGAAGCGAGTAACTATCGGTTATTTTCTCGCTCAAGAAACGTAACGTATTATAATAAGATATACCTGTATTCCGTGTAAACAAAAGAGATGCATATATTAATAGTTGCTCGCTGACTGTTTACACTGCCGGCGAGGAGTCGCTCCACTAGTTTGTCATTGAGCGACAAGAGCTATCAAAGATAATCCTCGCTCAGCAATGCTCTCTTGGTGGTCAGACAGAACTCACGCTGAGAGACCAACCAACGGTCATTTCTACCTAGAGTGCGAATCTGAGTTACGCTCTAGCGAGTGGTGCGAGTAATCGCCTGTCGCTCTCGCACAGTCGCTTATAGCCCAGCACAAAACTATCGGAACTGCACCCTTGCATCTCGCTGCTCACCAACTCGTTTCTAATTTCTAGCTCTTCTCGCTTTTCGCTCTTCGTTGGCGGTAGGAAATGTGCTTTTGCTTAGCTTATGTGCTTATTTATGGATGTTTGTCCTATTTGGTGGTAGTGCATTCAAATTCAAATTCAAATTCAAAAGTGTCTTTATTAAATGAACTCATTGCAAGTATTTTTAATCGTCAAATTTGTAAAAATAAAAAATATGTATATAAAAATAAACTATAGAAAATAAAATAAAATATTAAAATTAACAATATGACAATAATAATAACAAAAATTATAATAACAATAAATAGCATGTGAAGCGAACAACTCATTGAAATGCGTTCTTGTCCTCTATAAAATCAGAAACTTTATAGTACCCTTTTTTGTACAACTTATCTTTAATTAGCTTTTTAAATTTTAACACGGACAATTCTTGAATTTCTTTGGGTACTTTGTTAAAGAAGCGTATACATTGCCCCTTAAAAGAATCCCTAACTTTGCTCAAACGAGTTACAGGTATAGCAAGTTTATCCTTATTTCTAGTGTTTAAACTATGAGTGTCGCTATTTTTGGGAAAGTTATGAATGTTTTTTCGAACATAAATTAAGTTTTCATATATGTACTGTGACGACACTGTCATTATATTTATAGTTTTAAATTTATTTCGTAGGGAGTCTCTGGGACTTAAATTATATATAGCGCGAATAGCCCTCTTCTGCAGAATAAAAATTCTATTGATGTCGGCACCGCTACCCCAAAGGAGGATGCCGTAAGACATCAAACTATGAAAATAACTAAAGTATACTAATTTTGCCGTTAATTCATCAGTGAGAGAACGAATTTTCTTCACTGCATAAGCTGCAGAACTAAGTCTATTCACTAAATTATTAATGTGAGGACCCCATTGTAGCTTATCGTCTAATGTAATACCTAGAAATACAGTACTTTTAGCAAGCTCCAGTTTTTCGCCCTTAATAACAATATTGGCATCGGAGTGTTTTACATTCGGTAGACTGAATCTAATACATTTAGTCTTTTTCTCATTGAGCATCAAATTATTAGCTGTAAACCAATCAACAACTACTGAAAGAGCAATGTTCACATCGTCAGAATTAAAATCATGTCGTTTCACTTTGTAAAGAAGTGAAGTATCATCAGCAAACAATACTATTTCATTTTTCTTTTCTACAAGATAAGGTAAATCGTTGATGTAAACTAGAAAAAGAAAAGGTCCAAGAATAGAACCTTGTGGGACGCCCATAGTAACTAAGGACCCAGGGGAAACTTTGCCATTAACATCAATCTTCTGAATCCTATCACTCAAGTATGAATTCAAAAGACTGAGTGCAGTGTCTCTAATACCGTAGTGGTGTAATTTCTTGATGAGCAATTCATGATGGACACAGTCAAAGGCCTTGGATAAGTCACAAAAAACACCGAAAGTATCACGTGAATTTTCCCAGGCGTCAAAAATATGTTGAACAAGCTCAACACCAGCATCGGTTGTTGAGCGACCCCTTGTAAAACCGAATTGATTACTGTGAAGCAGTCTATTACTATTAAAATGTATCATTAATTGATTAAGAATGATTTTCTCAAAAACTTTACTAAGTGTCGGTAGTATAGAAATTGGTCGATAATTAGTGGGGTCCGCGGTACTACCGGCTTTAAATAAGGGAACTACTTTACTATACTTCATTAGATCAGGAAATAAACCACATTCAATACACTTATTAAAGGTAATAGCCAGATATGGCGCAATACAATCAATTATAGAGTTAACAAGTTTGACAGAAATTCCCCAGAGGTCAACAGTCTTTTTTAAGTCTAGAGATCTGAATGTTTTAATAATATCACTAGAGGTAACACTTGAAAACTTAAAGTCATCAGTACATTCTGTAACATTTTCCCTTAGTAAAGATACAGCGAGGGTGGGAGAGGTGTTAAGAGATTTAGTAATAGAAACTGGAATATCTGTAAAAAATGTTTCAAATGCGGCAGCAACTTCTAGGTCTGATTCAATAACTTTATCATTAATCTTGAGTTGAATATCATTATTATACGTTTTAACTTTTCCAGTTTCGCTGTTTATAATTTTCCAAGTCATTTTAATTTTATCTTGACTACTTTTAATTTTATTGCTAAGATATTTAGATTTCGCCGCGGCACAAATGCGTTTAAATAATCTAGAATAATTTCTTACATAATCCGCAAAAACAGGACTATGATTATACTGCCTTTCGCCATATAGGTCATACAATCTTTGTCTACTTTTATGAATTCCCACCGTCGCCCAATCATTAAATACACTGTGGGTTTTTTGTTTTACATTTTTTGATTTAAATATTGTATTAAACTCTGTTTTGGTTAGATTAAAAATTTCATTATAGAGGTCATTTGCATCATTATTATAAGGTAAATATGGTAATTTACTCAGGATATTATTCCTAAATTTTTCTAAGCGAATTTCACTCATAGGTACACATTTAATATCTTTTTTTATCACCTTAGTTCTAGGTATATTGAAAGTGACCATCTGACCACAATGGTCAGAAGTTATTTTACTAAAGATGGACTTAGTAACAGACTGCAAGTTTGTATATATATTATCAATGCAGGTTGCTGAAGTAGCAGTAACCCTAGTTGGTTCAAAAAAAAGATTTACAAGATTGTAACACAAAAATAACGATTTAATTCTATTACTCAAAGCATTATTATCCAAAATATTTATATTAAAATCACCACAAACTATAATATTCTTTTTAGCTTTACTTACTCTAAACAATGTTTCATCCATACATTTTTCAAACAAATCAAAACTCGCGGATGGGGGTCTGTATACGCTCATTATAATGAACTGCTCAAGCTCTACACAGGCTATTTCAAAAGTACATTCAATAGACAGGTTCACAATATCATTACGCTCTTTAAATTTTATATCATTCTGAATAACTATTAAAGAACCACCATGTATAGCATGTTTTCTACTGAATGAACTTGCAACCCGGTGGTTACTAAAACTGAACATGAACTGGTGGGCCTTAAGCCAATGTTCAGTAATACATAAAATTTTAATATTTTTACAGTTCATGAACAATTCGAGTTCAAGTTCCTTACCCATTATTCCTTGAATATTTTGGTGCACCAGGTTAATATTATTATAATTTTTACATGTATTTAGACTATTAGAAATATTATTAGTTAAATTTACTGGGCCAGATTTATGCAATAGTGTCCAAGTATGTAATCGCTGCTAGATGGGCTAATGAGACAGCCTGAACGTGCTTGGATAAGTAATCTAATAGTAAAGAATGTTGTTCTACCAGTGCATAATAAATCCATGACTTCCATGATGTTTTACATGAGCTTAGTAGGTGTATTCGATAATGGAGAGTGTAAGAGTGGTATCATTGGATACGTTCATACTTTCTTGAGAGCTGAGACTCCGAAGTATGAATCTTTGATTAGTAAGATCCATGATAGTATTGAAATTGTGATTTAAGGACTCGAAGGAAACAATAATAGAATTCTAATACGCTCTATATTTTCTGTTACAACAGTAATAACTAATGTCAAAAAATAAACAAACTATTGTTCCCTATGGCAACTACTAAATTATTTTTAATACCTCCCCTAAATTTAGTAGTTCCAGGAACAATTAACTACATTTATGACATTATTTATATAAAATAACTTAACATAAAATTAATCATACCATTAAAAACATTATAAATTATAAACATTTGCAGACTTGGATTTGTGCTGATGATTTCACCAAGCTGCTCTCTTATCTCAATTTTTTTCTTTTTCTCTTTCTTGTATATTATAATGTTTTATGACATTTGTAATTGTTTCTGATGTACTCAATTCATTGTTTATTGGTGTTTTACTTTCTTTATTACTTTCTAGTTCCATTGCATAGTTTTTCGTATCTACATTTCGAATTGTTTCTGATGTACTCAATTCATTGTTTATTACTATTTTGCTTTCTTTATTACTTTTTGATTTAATTACATAGTTTTTAGTATATACATTTTGTTCTTTTCCTTCATTGTTAACCTTTAACATGGTATGTTTCTGTGACACATTATTATAGCCGGTAGAACATTTTTCAAAATTAACATTTCTGGAAATAATAATTTTCTTTGTGACAATATCAAACATTCTATATTTCTTTGTATTTCCGACGTAACCAATTAATATCATTCTTTCATTCTTCGTATCTAACTCACTACTCTTCTCATTTGGTATCATTACATAACCAATGCTTCCAAATTCCTTAACATATGATAAATCAGGCTTCACACCGCACCACAGTTCATAGGGTGTATATCCTGTTTTCATTGAAGTAAATCTGTTGTTTATATAAACTAAACAATTAACAGCTTCTGCCCAAAGATATGTTGGCATATTTTTGGCACGTAACATTGAGCGTGCCCTTTCCATAATTGTTGTCAATTCCTGTTCAGCTCGCCCTTTTTGTTCCACGGTGTGTGGTGAAGAACATTTATGTTCTATACCATTTTGTCTTAAGAACTCTTGAAAATGTACACTTTTGTATTCTCCATCATTGTCTGTGAGCAAAGTTTTAATACATTGACCAAATTTATTGGTCACAATTGCGCAATACTGTTTAAAATAATCAAAAATATCAGATTTATGTTTCAAAAAATAAATGTAACAAAAGGTAGAAGCAGCATCTTTAAATATAACAAAATATTTATACCCTTTTATAGATTCTTTCGACATAGGCCCACATATATCACTATATACTAACATACCAGGTGATAATTCTTTTTGCATAGATTCTTTTTTTTTTCCTGTTGTTTTCCGTACTGACAAGCTTCACAAATGAAATTGCAATCAATGTTTTGTATTTTTATCTTTCCATCTTTGTCCATTTTCAATAATTCATTGACACACATATGTCCTAATCTGTCATGCCACATTTGAAGTTCATTTTCTTTTTCCGTCACATCACACTCAGCGTCAAATATATCCAAAACGTTTTTATTATTACATACTGAGCTTTTTGGTTTCATTGTTTTTATCATAAGTTTGTACATATTATTGCTACAAAGAGTGACGTAAGCAACTAACTCATTGTTATTATATATAAGTGCCAGTGAATTTTCTTTTATAATTTTAAATCCTTTTCTCATTAAAACTCCTTCCGAAAGCAAATTTTTCCTTAGACCAGGAACGTACAAAACATCATCAATTCTCCCATCAATCCATTGGCCTTTAACGCATTTTTTTATTAGTACAATACCTTTTCCTTGTACTTCCAGGGTAGTTTGATTGCAAAGTTTTACTAATGACTTATAATTATTGAAGTTTGATAGAAATTCTTTTCTAAATGTAATGTGCATTGAGGCACCACTATCTAAAAACCACATATTTTCATCATCATCTACAGAACTTATATCTTCTATCAGAAACGCATTCGATCTATAAGACGTATCGCAATTTTTAATTTTGCTGTCACGAGTAAAGTGACCTGGTTTATTACAATTATAGCATATAAATCTACAGGGTTCTTCTACTTTAATTTCATTTTCTGTATAATATCTATTTTTATATCTTTCTTTTCCATACACTTGGTTACTATGGGCTGTAGCTAAAGCTAAATCATCTTGATCTATTGTTATGCTTTTTTCTTCATCCAAAAGACGGGCAGTTAAATTTAGCATAGTTTGTCGACTAGGCTCCATTGATAACCATGCTTGTCTAAAATTTTTATATTTAATAGGCAAAGTTGATATTATTTTCGTAATAATGGCTATATCACTTATTTTTTCCCCACTTTCCTGTAATTGCTTTGCAAGGCTTTCCACTTTCGAAATATGCATAGCAATGGGTTCATCTGGTGTTATTCTATACTCATAAAACTGTTCATGAAGAATCATTTTATTTAATTCTGTTTTCATGTCATAAATGCTGTCTAATTTCTGTATAATTTCTTTCGTGCTGTTACAATTTTGAATAAATGATATCTGGTTATAATCCATAGCGGATGTGATGAGGAACATGGCTGTAGCATCATCTTTTTCTCTTTGAAACTTCTGTGCAATACTTTCAACTTCTTTTTCTTCTGTTGATTCTACAAAATTATGTAAGCCTTTTGCTTTTAATGCCAATATGATTTGAAATCTCCATTGCTTATAATTTTTACCATTAAATCTTTCTATTGCCATTTTCAGGTCCATTTTTATTTCGAATATTAATTTATACTCACACGATTTGCTCTTATTATCTTTCCTAAATTCCTGGGCCCATAACCTATTGAAATTGTGATTTAAGGACTCGAAGGAAACAATAATAGAATTCTAATACGCTCTATATTTTCTGTTACAACAGTAATAACTAATGTCAAAAAATAAACAAACTATTGTTCCCTATGGCAACTACTAAATTATTTTTAATAGATAGGTCGTAGTTTCTATATAGATCTGCGGCGGACTTTTGTAGATTTTTTGAGTTCTACAACATTTCTATAGAAAGAAAGCATTTAAATACCTCTTGCCTTCTTAAAAACCGCATTCACTTGACGTTTTTTCGTTGACTTGGCAAAATTGGTCGCCCCGAAAAGAAAAATTCCTATGTCCACGATTACCTTGAAAGTCTATTCTAAATATTGGTTAAAGAATGTTTGACATCGAGCGTGTAGTTCCGGAGTTTACCTGTATCATTCGAACTTACAAACAATTACCTCTATAACATTAGATAAGTGTAGAAGAACGAAATAGAGATATCATGTATATGTAGTATTTATATGAATTCAAGCTATGATTGACTGATTTCGTCACCGCCCGCGACAGTTATTATTGAGTATAATAATATCTATTGTTCATAATACATTGTAATATTGTTTTGAATTCTTAACGTACACAAATAATAATATAATAAAACTAATTTAGTTAATTTTTTTACAATGTAGTTTAAATTATACTAGATTAACATCATTAGATCTTCATTTCAAACCCCAAGTAGGGTTCGTTATTCTGAACGAATTTTATCAGGCCATCTGAAATCATGTAAACAATTTCATTTTATTTTTCGAACGTTGGGTAACATTATTTAAATTGGATATCTTCCTGTTTTCTGTAGACAGATGAGTTCCGATATAACTGCACTTGAGAGCCACTTCCCTTTTCACATTGCCTAGCTACACTTGCTACTTTGGGCCACACCAGAACTGTCTATAGTGATATTGTGGTGAAAAACAGGCATATGCATAGTTAAAAAATGCCATAACAAACGCCATACAGAGAGCATATCAGAAAATAACTTATTTCCAGTGATAACTATTGAAACCACTTTATTATTTATTAGTAATTAGTAACTATAACTTTATTACCTAATGTACCGCAAATACTCGTAAATAATTGCGTGTAATGTAACCTCATAAAAGCCCTTAGTTAATTACTGGCCTAATATTGAATAATTAATTTTATAACAATAACGGTAAACGTGATTTTTCAATAAACTATCACTGAATCGTCGAATTCAACTATTCAAATAACGATAACGATGGACTATTCAAAACGCTCCGCCTTCATTTCCTGCTCCATCTCGGAATCCAACACAATACCTACTATTATTTATTTTAATATAATACAAATAGGTCAATATTGAAGACAGGAATCTTAATGGCGGGCGGTTTTCGAATCCCTTTTTTATTTGTCCAGGCAGCAATCCCACTGTTTTTGTAGTGAACGAGAGGCACACTATTTACTTTACACGTTTTCTTAAATAAATTTCTTGGCCTTTTTCGGGTTACGTTACACTTGAACTATGTCTTTTAGTTTTTGTCAGGGAGTGAAATTATTCAAAGTGCATTTATCCTAAATAAGTACTATAAATCTTACACATAGTTTACAGTAGGGTGTATCGAGACACTGATCAGTGTATTGATCATAAAATCGATACTTCCTGTTAAGAAATTACCTGTACATTGCAAAAATAATGACGCAAATGCTATGCTACCTTGCCTTTCGTCTACCTATTTGTCGTAGGTACAAAAAATATTGATTTTGTTTAGATCATTATGCTAAAATTGTATGGGACATTATGATAAAACTGAAGCTATGTAATTATCCACTAATTTTTCAAAAAAAAAATATTAAAATTTTTAACTGGTCATCAAATATGTGAATCTTACAATATTTACCTACCTATATCGAATATTTTGATACTTTACGAGTAAAGCAAAACCTACAGGAAAGCACCATGTAGGTTTTGGTTTACCAAAAATCATAAAATTTGACAAAAAGCAAGTTTTCACAGCGCAGATATTATCTCTACGGAACCCTTGCTACCCTCTAGACTCGCACTTGTCCGGTTTTATGCTAAATATTCAAGATGCATTTAAAGGATTCTCATCATCAATATACTGTGTTGAAACAAACCACTTGTTGCACTACACTACTTTCGCATTATTTTGCATGCTAGTTCCAACGTCGACTTTTATGCCCCGTAGGGAGATAGTGGTGACAGTGTGCGGCCCAGCACGTCATTGTATACTACTTGTACATAACTACTTACATAAGTTTTACTATTTTATCTTTCTACTAGCTTCCGTTTCGCGTTTACTTATGTAGTGTTTATTTGCCAAGTTTCATCTAAATTAAATGCCATTATGACATGATAGAAAAACAACATAATACCTAAGATCCTGGGCTCGTGTGTAATAATGACGTTCGTGTATCTGTGTTCAGGAGGGACCAGTCCACAGTATTATTTATTTTATTTATTTATTACTTACAGTTATATCAGACAGAGCCATTTGTGCGATTGATCAAAAAGAAGGGTTTTAAGATTCGAAACAGGTGCAGCCCACTAACAGCTGCAGTTATTAAAACGTATTTTAAAAGGCCTGCATTGGTATAGAGATCTAGAAAAAACGCTGATTTCGTTAAAATTTTTATTTTCAATTTATTTTGAAATTTACTAATCAATCAAAAAGACAAAAATCGGGCAAATACTTAGGTGTTCAAGATTGATTAGGTATGTTGTAAATAATAAGTAATACTAATCAATCGAAAATAGGTGACAGAGAATCATACTTACTCCTAAGTATAGTCTAATAGGTAAAGACACAACATAATATTATTTTTTTATATAAACATGTCAATAATTCCTTGTATAAAATAAATGAATACTAATCTAAAAAAAAGACACAACGGAGTTTGAGTGAATATGGCCGAGAAGAATGGACGTCACTGAGGATGATTATAATAAAAGTATAATTGCATCTTTATTAACCTTGCAGGTTAACACACACTAAGTAGCAGGTACTTACAGCTGTTTGTGACTAATAATAGACGTCTTTCTGCTATTAATCTTACTTAGGTGGAAAAAAATGAGTGTAATTTACTACAGGAAAATTAGATATCAATTGATGACATTGAGTATGGGAACTGTTATTTTCATTTGCATGAACAATGCAAAACCACGTGCCTATATGCATTTAATATAATGTTAGTTTTATTTATTAAATACTAGCGACCAGCACTCACCGGCTTTGCACGGCTTTCTCGGCTTTTCTGTACTATATTGTATTCTGATTGTATTAAACATATAAACCTTCCTTTTGAATCACTCTATCTATTGCTGAAAACTTAGTTTAAAAGATCTAAGCGAACAGACGGCGGAAGCGACATCATTTATACTACTAAGGCAGCAAACAAGCATACGGCCCACCTGATGGTAAGTGTTACCGTAGCCTATGTACGCTTGCAACACCAGGGGTACTTATCACTCGCGCGTTGCCCATTCTATCACTCATTACTCATTTTATACTATGTAAAGGTTATGGCCCGGAATCCATGATCATGTTATACCTACTTACGACTGATAGTAAATATACAGTGACAGTAAATGATCGATGATTAACAGAAGCTGAGGTGAAAAATAATCGTGATACTTGCCTACGTTGGAATCGATCATTAGACTGCGCAGTGGCGGTGCACCGGCGAAAAGTAAATTCAAACTTTAACTTTTATATATTTTATAGCACACCAAAAAAGTTGTTCCCGATGAACATAGGTACCTAATATAATATTATAATATAATAACGTAGAGCCCGCAGACGGTCTCAAATTACAAACGTATCTATGCTATCATTTTGTACGAACAATAATTGCTTGCGTGTGGTTTAAAATAATATGGATATAATGCTCGTTATGTCTTGGTCATCATATTATTAAAGTTATAAAAATAACGAAGCCTTAGTTTTGAATTGTGCTACGTTTTGAACGTTTCGTAGAAATATTTTATGATATCATTTTTAATTTTAATGAAAGTGACCCCTTGCCTTCGGTATGCACTAATCTTAGTCTGTAGTACTCGTAGCGCTGCCCACAAGCCCACTAGTGGGTACTTACCTATAATAACCGCGTATACCTATGTTCTACGAGCCGATTGTATGTGAGAAATATGATTTTATAGTAGGTACATAATTACAATTTCCTTATCATAATGACATGTAGTAAAATTACAACTACAAGCATTTTATTTCAGTTTTTATAAAGTTATTTATCTATATGATCTGAAACTTGAAAAATTCATAATATTAAGATTTTTTAAAAACATTACTTAAATGCATAATAAAACAAAATAAATCCACGAATTCTAAATTATGATTGTTCCTACAACGAAACAAAATAATATTGTAGAGAACGTATCTACCAAATGTTAATGCCATGTATTTATTTATCCTCCGCCGATATTCTAAGCTGGCGTCGAACCCGTACTCATCGGACCGAGATACCGTATTACTATAATTACGTCCAATATAAGCAGTTTGGAACGCTATTAACATTTGAAACATATAATAAACAAAAAATAATAATTTTATAACAATAAAACATACCTACGTATCACTGTGGGGCCATTCATGGGTCAGCGGTTTTATGGTTTAAGAGTTACAGGATGAGTTTGACAGTTCTTGTTATTGTCACGATATGCGTAAATTAATGTAGAAAACCTTCTACTTTCCATTTCCGTTCATGTACGAAGATGATAATAAACATTAAAAATGCACTAAGTATTAGTAATTATTCTGTAAAATAATACAGATTATTTTTATCGATAGATCATCACACCACTAGATATTTCCGTAAGTGTTATTAGTGGAATATAGTCAATTTTTTTTCTGTCCATCAAGCTCTAACTAAAGGGAATTGATTATCTGTGGAGCTCTAAGTGTAGTCGATGCTCTAAAAATGGTTACTAGCTCATTGAATTAGCCTCCCGTTTTCAAGAATTCTGTGATATTTGTGAGACCCGCGAATAAAACTTTTTAATTGACTCGTCCGTTTTCTTGTGCGGGTTCTAAATTGTATAGAATTCCGAATAATAGGATCTAATTTCGATGAAGTTAATTACTCTTTTTTTTACGTGGTAGCCACGCCGATCACAGAACAACTCGTCAACTTTTGTTAGTTTATTCGAACCATTCACCATCACGTGGAACGTGTGCAAAAAAATAAAACACTTAATATAATATTTAGGCATGTTCAGAGACAATTTGGCCACTGAAATGTATTTTTTCTATGCAAATAACTCCCCATTACTCCCACTAATGGGTAAATAATGGTGCCGATTCTATTATTATTTACAAACTAAACTAATTTTATAGTAGTCACCACTCTTTCTTACAAATATTATTGAAAAAGGATAAAAAGCTGTCAACTTAGTGTACCTACCTTCGCCATTTAAGAAGAATTAGTCGAAACCAATAGACTTAAGTACCTAATGATGATTTTTTGGTATAAGTACCTACCCTAAATACTTTCTTTTACATTTAATAAGCTGTTTCTTATGTATTTATCTGTTATTTTGACATAACAAACAGACACTTCAATCTTATGTATTTGTATAGATTCCCTCTAACCTACACCCACTTTAGTAACAAGTATATAACGCAGTTATAAAGTTCATTTATTATTAAAGTTAGTTAGTTCCTAATAATGTGACGTGAGAAGCTCAACATGATAAAACTAAATAATTTACCTATTCTCTGCAACAACCTATAAGCGAGATATAAAATGATCTTTAAAACTTAAGAAATAAGATGAGAATTACATCGTACGCTAGGGCTGAATAAAGAAGATTTTTGAAGTATTTCATTGGAAGTGCGGGGAATATATGGAATGTGGTCATGAAGAGATCTCACGGGGCGTCTCCGTATCAGTATGCCATTGATGCTAGCTTAGATGTTAGTACGTACATAGACGTCAATATATATTTTTCTTGAGAAGGTAATTTATGAACATAAGATTTATTAAGCGTTGCCATTCAACGTGGCAATGCCGCCAGCCTTCTTGGAACACACAGGCTCTGTAACACACACAGGGTAGCGATTTGAGTCAATTTTTTCTTACTATTTATTTACGATATTGTTGTTTTTTCTTTTTTAATTTGTATATATAATTTAGTTTATGTAGGTTAATAAGGTTAATTTATGATAACAAGATTTATATACCTATGTATATAAATCTTAACTTGTAGGTTTGCAATAAGTTTTTTTAATACATGGGATCTTACTACGATACTTTGCTACGTTTAAAAATCATGTTTTCCATGATTTATAACGTTGTCTCAAGTATGACCCGAGTCTACTGCAAAAACTTTATTTGTTCTGCATCAACACTGATACAAAAATGGTCCCAGACAGAAATTCTGAGAAAACTGATTGTCTGGCTCATTGAGTGAGTTGCCTGCAACAAGTTAAAAATACTTATAGCCAATATAATATTTGTTCTTATTAATCAGGATATCCTTATATTGTGTACTTAGCTCACTTAGTACCGTCCACGCTATTAAGACCATGTAATAAATGTTTGTCTATCAGTCTAGTCAAGCTGGTAGGGATTTAAAAAAAAACAATAAGTAACATTAATCTAACATTATTTAAGAGCAATTATATTCACGGGAAACTCCGTTTTCCTTTTCAGATTCCCACGGTGGAAATATGTTTTTGTGTCCAACAGTACCGACGCAATGTAGAATTGTGATGTTAATAACGATCATTTTGTTCGTTTTCGTGACCGTCCGACGTCGGTACGTTGGCCCTCAGAGTATTATCATAGAATAAATTTAAATGTTGTTTTTAAAGGCAGGTACCTACCTATGTTTTAAATCACAACTTGTCTATGGTTTAACGACAAACTACAAACAAACCTGAAAATAGTTTACAAGATCTAGTTAAAAGCTAGTTAATGTTTTGCCTCGCCGTGTGATATAGTAAAGTTATATCAAATTAGAGTAATTGTCTAGGGATCGTCAAAGAGCTAATAAGTACTCTCGCGCGAGCAGTATTGTCTCCCGAGTAGTCGCGAGGTTTCTTTTGTCTTTCATTCAACTATACACGCCAACAATAACTTTTGAGTGTAGTACTATAGTATCGACAAGGATTTCACGGTTATTTGAATTACATATTAAATAACTATTAACATATTTTTTAACTTATAAATGCTTGGATCGCACGTACTTAATTGCATTACGCAAACGAATATTCTTCCCATTCAATGACAGAATTTAGTTCCAAGAAACTAGTTTCCTTGTGTAGGTGGTATTTAATCAATAGGGAATATGCATGCGCCTTTTTTATCGCATTTCACAACAAAATATGAAAATACCGTAAAAAAAAAAACAAAAAGTTTTTATTGAAGCATAAAAAATATCATGCATATTCCCTTTTGTAACTTTTGACGTTCATAAGTGCCTTATCAGGGCCTAAACTGAATAAATGATTTTTGAGTTTGATGTACAGGATTTTTAAATAGATAAGCTACTTTACATTACCTACGCTTATTTTTATTTAAATAATGATGTATTAGGTATATATCTTCGCCGGTCGACCCATCTGCCACTCTAATCTATGTTAATATAATACATGAATAACATGAATCAATTTATTCGAGCAGTGCGCGCGAGCGACTGCATATTTTTCAATTACGTCAATTTAAAATAATACTTAATTCGCTATTGTGACTCATTGAGAGCATTGTGTCAGTCCACTCGTTTATAGTGGCGGTCGTAACGAGCTGTTTTATGTCGTACGATTGTCGTCGGATCGCACGATTATATTAAATAAAATATAGCTTGGGTTCGTCAGTCAATTCCAAGCAAAACATACCTTCAAGCTCAGGGGAGTTAAATCCACTGTCGCCAAAGCCAAATCAGCAGCGTTACATTATTCTTATTCTGTATGGGGGCGATGAGGCCTGCACTGACGTCCCGCTTGGGGTGTATTGTGCATTCCCCCCTGCCAGCTTTACCCAAGCCATCCTAGCTCCTTAAAGTAGCGGAGTGTGGCCTTTGGGTGCTGACAAATTTGCTTTAGTGATGTAGGTGTTGCTATTAACAGTGGTGGCGAAAGCATGCCTGAAACTGTTTCCACGGTTTGTGGCTCCCGCAGACCCATCTTGGTTCTAATTTCTTCCGTTACTGTACAGTGTAGTAGCACATGTTCCACAGTTTCATGCTCCTGCATACAGCCCCGACATAGGGGGCTGTCCGTAGCTCCTATCTTATGTAAGTGGTAGTTTAAATTGCAGTGGCCTGTAATTAGGCCTACAATCATCCTTAAGTCTGTTCTCAGTAACTTTATTATAAGGTACATTTATTGAGGTACAGAACAATATGGATGATGAGGGGTAGGTAGGTAATAAAAAAACAAGAAGTCGAAATTTTCACTTGAACGTGCATTTCAGTTGCCAATATAACAACAAGTAAAGAAAATAAAACAATGTACTATCGACAAAGTTGAAGCATGATCACCTTAAAGGTGTATTTTGTGTGCAGTGAACAGCCGCTACCTGTGTCTCACACAATATAACCAGACAATGCGCTTGTCATAAAATAGTAGATTGTCATTGTCAGTAAATAGTCTAGACAAAAGATTTTACATGATTACTGGCTGCAAGCGAAAAGGTCTCAAAACTGATCATACTTCAACTTTGTTGATGGTACGATGTGACGGAACCCTTGGCGAGCAAGTCCGACTCGCAATTGACCGATATTTTTAATATCATTTGTTTATTTAAACGTATTAGATAACACACGTATGCATGCACCCTCCTATCGTCAGGTGGGGTCTCCCCTACTGTTCTAGGTTCATAGTAGGTGCCTGATCACAAATCCATATAAATAGAAATTACTTAATATTGTTCGTTTCTTTGCGCATCACTTGAGAAGGACTGGATCGTTATTTTTCTAATGTTCGTGATTGTCTAAATAAGGTTCTTAAAGAATGAACAATGGAGAAAAGTTTGCAGGAAAATAGAAAATTTTAGTAATAACTGAATGAATAGACTTTTACTATGGGATTTTTATATGTAGTTAAGACCACAACCATAACTCACGATTCAAACGATGAATATGCATAATTCTTTTTTGTTTTGTTCGTAATGGTCCTGGAAAAGTTTTCAAGAAAAAAATCTCACCCGGGATCGTTACAAAGAAAAGCCGGAAAAAACGGCAAAAACCATAATTTTTGCATGCACTCTATGACTCATGTCATAAATGACGGTATGAAGGACAATCGAGATATTGGTGGACTTTTTCTGATTATGGAATTATTCAATAAAAAATACAAGATTACGAATTTTTGTATACTTATAAAAGCGAAAAAACACCAAGGTAAATTATGAATTAAGGAATATTACAAGATTGATTAAAAGTTTCGTTCGATAGCAAAAAAATAAAACAAAAAATCAGCAAGTTGAAGTAGGTAATGTAGTAAGTAGTACTACTTACCTACATTATTCACATTTAATAAACAAACGAACACTCTAATGGCTAATAGGAAACGTATATTTTCTTACAATGTTTATGAAATGTATTATAAGCCTAAAATAGAAAGTAATGTTGTCATACATTAATATATTTGCAGATGTAATCAAATATCGCATGTGAACATGTTGGATGCAAATCGCGCGGCTAGTTCGTACGAAGTAGTAACCAAATAGGAATGCTGCGTTACAAAGTATGGAAACATATAGAAAATAACTGTATGTACAACATTTACACCTTTAAATAAAATTGTACTTAGTTTTGCTTGGGCGAGGCTATAATATGTGTACAGTCAGTTGCTAAACGTTATTATAAAATCATTGAATAAAATCTAATGTTGTCATGTTTATTAACTTAATTAAACACATATTTTGGCACTTTAGCTGCCACTTTAACTTTTCATTAGCTGTGCCACGCGGTTTCACCCCTGTTAAGTTTGTATTTCGTACCCATTAGTAATCTTATAAATGGGAACGTGACGTTACTATTTGAATAATATTTATTAGATAGTTCATGAGATTACCGCGCTCAGAGACATAAACTCTTCAGCTTATGTAGATAATAATAGTGTACCTACATATATTATAAAATGGTTTGCCACTCAGTTATTAATAGTAATGGCAAATAATAATTTATTTATTGGAAAACGTTATTAATGATATATGCTTAATGCAAATACTGATTCGAAAGCCGATTTTTGTTCTGTCCACTCAACGACAGTTAATTAATAATTCATTTATAATTCGGGTGTTTGCGAAAAAAGTTGGAATTCATATTTATATACACTATAAGCTCATTAGTTAGTTTTATTCATCTTTGATCAGCAGGCAGGTCTCACTCGCGGATAGCTTATTGGTCTATGACTGCTAATGTCGCATGTGTGTACATTTATCAGATAAAGATGCCAGCCTTCATCCGATCGATGGTCCGAGTAATAATCGTATAGATGTTTACTACGACATCTTTATACTAGTTACATATCCGTGGAAGTGTTAAATCCATGCTTGCGTTCTGAAATGATTAATAACTAGCGACCCACGCACGGCTTTTCTTGGGTTTTCTGTACTATAATAGGCTTGTATTATACATATAAACCTTGAATAACTCTATGTATTGCTGAAAATTGCATTAAAAATATCTTAACTATACTATACTATAAACTACACGAAAAAGTAGAGAAACTAGACACTCTGGCGACAGTTAATGTGCAACCTTTTTTTTTGTGACCCAGGGAAATCCTCATACCCGGCCGTACTCCGAACCTAACCTATAAATCGATTTGACCACAATTTTTTTTGCAGATATCATTCTACATCTTTTTTAACCGACTTAAAAAAAAGACGGTTCTCAACTCCACCGTATATTTTCCTAAGTCAAAAAACGTCATTTTAATAAAGTCCAATTGGAATTGAATATATGAAAGTTATTAATTAATAAAAAAAAAACATTTAATTGTTAACACGTTTGAAGGCAAGCGTACATTCTGGTTCTCGCTTCGTATCGATGTCGGTGCACACTGCACTTTACATGGGTTTTAGGACCCGATGCATATAAATAAAATATCTAGTTCATTATAAATAAATATCTATATCATGTTACAATGTTGTCTGTCCGTCTCGCTGCTTCTGTATTTGGTTAATTTTCCTACCGTTTAACTTTAATTAACCAATTTATATTCAAGTTGCAATGAAGAGAGCCACTGTATTATTTATTACGCGAATTAAAACCGTCGGATGTTGTGTTTGGTGCTATTATTGTAATATTTATAAAATATGTACCTTTATTATTACTTACTTCATGATATTTCTATTTAACTTGTTACCTACGTGGTTTATGGTAACCCCCAAAAAAAACCATAAATAACAAATCACACTAACACAATATTTTCTATTGATAAATCTTTTTTCGACTATTTTTTTAAAGGCCTTGACCTACTGCCCCGCATTGCCAATGGAAAAAGAAACAAGTCAAGTTTTAAGTGTTCCGTATCGTCATCATAACATATGATTTTCCATTAGTATTCAATATTTTTGTCAATTTGTAAAAAGTAACTAATTACCTACATATTTTTGGTAAGCAACCTATATTAATATTAATAACGTTAGGATTTACAGGGGTAAATTATAAACTGGTTGATTACTTTCTGTAAAAATCTCATCCAACGTACTTCCTTTTTTAAGTCGGCTAATAATCTAAATATAATAAAAGCATAGCTGAAAGCTAAACCCCTGAAAGAATCGGGCTGAAATTTGACATATAGCTATTACGACGTAGACATTGAGTTTTGAAAATTCAACCCCTAAGGAGGTAAAATAGAGGATTGGGGGTGAAACCGCGGCGTCGAAAGCTAGTATTTTATATAAGTGTAGGTATACTAAGAGTACCTAGTATATAACCTACCTATATAGACCTTACATCTATGATGTGGAAAGATAAAGTAACCAGATATTTTGTAAATGTGTGTCTTTAAAAACCTTCATACCTATTACTTTCTACATCATGGGTGGTATTGGTGTGTTCTTAGATTTGTCTGTTTTGTTTTTTCATGTACTTATATTGCTGACTGTATAAAATTGCATTTGATTGTTTAAGAAATTTGTGGCAAACAAATAGCCCGTCCGCCTAAGTATATTTTTTTAGTAATTTTCGTTTGTGGAGACTTACTAGTAGCTTCAAATCATATATTAATTGAGAACAGCTGTCGTAGTACAGCAGCTGTAGTGTCCCTTGATTATATAATTTATTCAGCTTAGAACTTCATAAGCGCCCTCACTTATGAAGGTCAAAACTGCTGAAGTTACCAGCGGCTTAGAAGTTAGCCTTCAACTGCGTAGACCCGGCAACAAACTAAGCAAGGTAACATTATTTATATTTATTACTAGTTTCCGCCCCGCGATTTCACCTGCCTTCCTGATGATCTTTTAAGTATACCGTGTGACTTTTTAATCACTGTCCAAATTTTTGCTACACATTAAGCAGATTAAAAGACTATATTTTTGAAAAGACATAAAACTTTAGTTTTATTTTTTTATTAAATTAATGTAACCCCGGGACGGAAGCTAGTTGTATGTTATAGTAGATGATAGTATAGGTACAAACTTATACTTGGACTGTACACACTGTATAAAAGTTAAATGTATTAAAATGTAAATGTCATTGCACTCATACATATTAAAATCTATTTGGGCCCGTACATTGCACTGCACTGCACTTATTAATATAAATATATTTTATTGAGTGTATTCGCTTCGTACAGTCGTACACGTCAGTGTTTAATAATAGCGAGACTTTTTACAACGGGCAAGTTCCAGTCTTATTGTGTTTATGGGTGATCGGGATTCTCGCTGTTTCTAATTAAATAGTTCATTGGGTTAGTCTTGAAGTGGTGGGGGTGAGGTGACCTAATTTAAAATAAAATAATAAATTGTAGATAAGGACGTACAGCAATAATAGGACACTTAAAATTTGGATTTGGTTGGGTCGCTTTCCACTTTTGGATCTTAGGTTAACTTAATGAGATACAAATATACTATGTTGTGATGTGAAAAATCATTGGCAAACTTTTAAGATTACGTTTCTGTAGATACTTCAAAATAACATCGTTATGAAGGCATCATGACAAGTAGGTACTTGCTTGAAGTGTTTGAAATATTAGAATCTGACCGAAGCCTCATTTTAAATCGAGTAATTTTAAACTGTCGGGTTTCAAGTAGATATCGATATAGCCCATTTATTATTAATTCGTAATATTGCCGAAATCACAATTTATTTTACCAATCAAATATGCACGTACGCGCTGAATCAAGTAATTAAATAAATTAAATTACGAAATCGCAGTCGAAGCTTAATTTTATCGGATTGTTTATTGGACAATGTATTGCTTTCTGTTATTAAGTAAAAATTATAAACACCATCGTGGATATCCTTGGGGGAGCCCTTTGTCCAGCCTTGAACGTCTTTCGGCTAACATGATGATAATGAACTTTCATCAGTTTGAAATTTATTGAAACTGCAACAAAGTTTCATGATTCCAGTGAGGAATTATTCGAATATTCGATTGCAAGACCTAATGCCTCAAATACCAATCTAGAGTAGTTTTATTTTACTCGTGTGATGTGTGTGATAAAATATGTAAATTCAATTAAGCACGCCTTTTACAAGTTTTTACCGACTCCTTTATAAGGTTTGTAAATTACTTAAGTGAAAAACCCTTTCGTGATTTGATTCTGGAATGACGATACGGCAATTAAACAACAATGAAATTATTCTATACACTTACTACTCATATATTCTCCAATATAATTTATCTATTATTTACAATCTAATCGGCTTATGCAGTGAAACGATCTTGTGAATTTTTTGTTTCGTAATAAAATCGCAACAATGCTAGCGAAGGTTTTGATTGTCTTTTATTGTGTTTGTCTTAATAACTATAATATAATTGTTGTCATGAGAACTTCCAATCGTTGATATATTTCACAATTATTCAAAGGAAAATGTTGGTAATATCCATCCGGCAATATATTATTATTCTTAGACACGAAGGCTATAGGTATTTGTAATCTAGACTAGTGTTAAAGAAAAATCGATGAATCCACAGGCGATTGTTTTCACCCTAAATCACTCGATATTAGAATTTAGCACTGGACTAATACTATAGGGTTCTAAATACTATCGATACTATTGATTACGATACTGTCGAAAATTATTGAGTTTTAAGTCTACTACCCACCTACCTACCTACTTACTACCTACCTACCTACTTACTACCTACCAACCTACCTATCTACATACTACGTACCGTTTTGGGTATGAATGTGTATTGGGCTAGTCCTTTTGTATGATCTCCACTTCAAGGTTCAAGGTTTTCCTGTCTGCTCTTACGGCTACATCATCACTAGGTGTCACTGTAATGGTGACATAAATGTAAAGACGAAACGTATCGGTTGGTGTTTGACAGCATAATTTAGGTTTAAGTAATTATCCGTAATGCTGCAGACATCAGTGACTACCAAATTTAGTCCTTTAAAAAAAGTACTCATGCGAATACGAGTTTGTTTGTTTGTCTATTTGTTATCTTCTCAAGCCTTAACCACTGAACCGATTCAAATGAAATTTGGCACGCAGATAGCCTATGATATGGTACTTTTTATCCCGGGAACACGGGTGAAGCCGCGGGGCGAAACCTAGTAACCTATATCTGCATTTACAACATATTCCGTGAATGTCCTTCTGTCGAAAAATTTTGCATACTGGGTTCACGACCACAGATTAAGTAATAGTCTCGACTACTCAGTATCGGCAAAGAATAAATAATATGTAGGGTATCGGCATGATAAAAAACGCTATACACTAGTACAGTATGACACAACTTAGATGAAGCATCGGCAAAATTCGTAAAATTGATCATTCCCGAAAAGAGTGCGCCTACAAAATTACCCATGTTTATTAGTACTTAAGGCGAAAATGATCTTGTTGAACGTTGATTGGCGAGATAATTAATGTTTTTTATTAGTTGTGTAAATCGGAAGTGTAGATATACATCTAAGTTGTGTCATACTGTACCCCGCAAGTTTGGACGACCGGATGTAGGTATGTAGGTACATAAAGGAGCTTGCGGCTTCTTGATCCAAGTAGTGCATTCTCTAATGCAAACTTTTCTATGATTTATTCATGCCAGAGAAACGTTCATTATGGTAACATAGGTATCTTGAACAAATATACTTATCACGCTACATAAAATAAAACTATACCCTATAGGTATGTAAGTATTTTATGTTTCGTTTGTAGTTCAAATCAAAATATAACCATGAAGTAATGAGTTTGATTGACACGTTTCAGAATTTTATACCTATTTCCCTCGATATTAAAATATATTTCATATTACACTTACGTCTCACGTACCTACCGAATGAGTGTTTTGCAACACACTAGTACCGTGCGCATACGCCGTGAAGAATCATGTTAATAAATATTCTTTTTTTATCAATAGCAATAGTTAAAGGCATGCATGCATGCGAACTCTCATACTATGTTGAGTCGAGAAATGTTGGCGTGAAAAACTTTTTCATATTTTAATTAATGTAATACCATTTAATTGTACAACATACATGTGGCCCTATAAGAGTTATTTTCTAGTGACAAGGTAGTGTCACCGTTAAAACGAGGAAATATATCCATATTACTTTTGCCCCCCTCCCTTCCCATAGGTATCTATTGAATTTATATATTACAAAAGTACATGTCACCTTAAAAAAAAAATTGACTTAGGTATCTGACTACTCAAAGAGTCATAGACATAAAAAAATGTGCTTAAATCTTAAATGTATGCGTTCGCGCTAGGAAAGATCTTTTACGTAAGTATTTACAAAGATTTACTCTTTACTTTCGTTTATTGATCCGGCTCTAATCGTCTTTCGTCTGTTATTTTGAGATGGTACGGTACCTTTTATTCAAGTAGGTATATGATGAAGCATCGGCAAACAAAATCGATCGTTCTCGAAAAGAGTGCGCCTACAACATTACTCATGTGTTAAAAAATGATCGGCGAAAATGATCTTGTTGACCGTTGAATGGCGCGATAATGAATTATTTTTATTTGTTGTGTAAATCGGAACTTCGGAAGTGAAGTGTACGAAAACGATTCGTCGATGCTACATCTAAGTTATGTCATACTATACCTTACATGGCGCTTGACTCAGACAACCCTACACTCTGTTGCATAGAGATACTAAAATATCGTAATATTAATACGCATCACTGGTTCATAATAAGAAGTTCTTTCCGTAAAACTATTTTTTATCATATTACTGGCTTGGAATCGAACGACAACACCCTGGCCTATTACGGCTAGATAAAAAATACACCAAGTGATAGTCGAAAGAAACTGATGGGTTCTGTATATATGATTCTTTTTCCGATATTGTTGGTAATCAGTCTCAATTCGTATCAATTTTTACCATAATATCCCGAGGTACTAAGTGAATGATGAGTTGATGGATTTTAAATGTGGTGCAATGTGACTAATGACTCCGTGCATCCAACCCGTCTGGTGATGAAGAAAATACCTGAAACATGTTGATATGTTTAATTAATATCTCATTGTTTTGATATTACATGATTACTTTTGTTCAAAACTTTCTTATTGAGACAAGGCGATATCACAGTATAAGTTTTGTATTATTTACACCTCCTTTTACTTATACTGTGGCGATATCAATCTAAGTTTTCAATCTTTTTTTAGAGATTTTTTTCTGACTGGCTTTTATATGGGAGTCGATAAAATCGATTTTTTTTAATTCCCAAGACCCAAGTATGTAGTCCCGAAAGATTCACTCAGGGTACATAGATTTGCTCACAAGCTTACGCTCTGATAATGTAACATTTACACAGAAAATCAGTCGTAGTGTAAAAATATGAAGACGACAGCTTCAACGATCGTGAAATGTATATGTGTCTTATTTAAATGTTTTTCTTTATTTCTTACTTTCTTATTATTGAACATAATGCGACGGGTTTCATATGTTCTGTACGCTGGCACGGAACCTTAATAAAACGTGTCTGATTAAAGAAACCCGATAAATGGTGATTATTTATAATATGTTTGTATATGTCGCAGGACAATGCTAAAACCCGGATTATGATCAAAAATCTACAAGTTTGATGAAAACCTTGTTTGACTAAATATTATTTATATTCCTTGAAGCAGATTCATACACGATTTATTTTTATTAAAAGTAGATTTGATTCGAACAAACGAATCAAAATCTCATAAACGCTATAAATAACTGCAATCTGTCTACTCAAAAGATACAAACGCTCGCGGTGAACGGGCAGAGCGCAGATGACACTGTGAAATAAAGTATCGTATACTTAAAGTGAAAATAAAAATCGAACGGAAAAATACAACGATAGCTTGTTTTTAAAAGTTGTAATATGTCATCACCATAATTTAAATATACCCCATTTTTACTAATTTTATCAATAGTGGCTTTGTAAATTATTAAAAAATTAATTAACTGACATATTCAATACGATTTGACATGATGACAGTAAAGATTATAGCGAGCGACACCAAATTCTAGTCGAAAAATTACTAGGCTTTTGATCAAAACTCGGGTTTAATCGTAACCCTGCGACATTATATAAATAAGTTACTCTAGCTAGGTATACAAAGTTGCATGACATTTTCAACTGCACAATTACTTCTCAATAGTTATTGGCACGCAACATTTACATACGTACTTGTATACATATAAATTAATTATATACTATTTCATAACGATAGCATATTAAATGGCTTTTTCTCCTTTTATAGAAAATAATGCGATTGATTTTTTTAATCCACTTCAAAATATTAAAATATATGATTATTTTGCGAAAATACGAGGATACATGCTGATGAAGAAGGAGGACTTATCCAAGAATAAATAAACTATTTTTAATCTAGTTTGCGGTCTATGGCGTGGCGATGATTATTCGATAAAATAAACATCAGAGGCCATTATGTTGGGTAGGTCAATTTCATTTGTGATCCCTGTATTTGAATATGTTATTGGTTTATCGTTGCTTCTCAAAGGTCATTGTCCTGTCCTTCAGTGGTCTCGGCGAATCTTTGTGATTCTTTGTTGCGTGTGATTGATGAAATATCAGACGTTAAAAGTATAAATTCCTGTCAAGAGCCTGTAAGCGACGCACCTGGTAGGATTCCGTAGCGTGGCTATTTTTTTCCCATATAACGTTCGTGGTGAGAATTGTGGGGGTGGGTGTGTCTGGTACCTTCAAAACTGCTTTGCCAATTTTAATGCACTTTTTTTGCAATAGTTTGCTTTTTATCCAAAGGCTTAATTGAATAATTAATTAACGTTTGTCAAATGCGAAATAATGATTTTTCTGTCATTTGTATAGTATTGGCTAATCTCGGAGACAACAGACAACTATAGAGGTTTTATTGAGTACTTTTATGGATATTTATATCTTTCATGATACCCGCAGAAAAGTAGTCGTCGAAGATTGTAAATATGATGACCATTGAATATCTAAGTACTATTACGACACAACTGCGGGTAACTTCCCGAACGGCAAATATTTTATAAGGGTGTTCAAGTTTGGGAACCACTGCCTTATATTAATGTGAGCACAACACAGACACAGGGGCAGACGGCGGCGGCGGCGATGGCGAAGCGTTTGTCAATGTGTGCGCGCCATTAGACGTTTGAGTTGAGGTCGACGACATACAACGTTCATTGTAATTTAAAATTTATTTTAATGTTATGATTTGATAGATGAACGCAAGATTCTGCACAACAGACGTACTTACACAATAAATACTTATAGGTACACGCGTATCATGCACATTTGTAGATACACCACACACCGTATTCCATTTATTGGCTTTTTTGTTAAATATAGTTATCTCCGGGTTTTAATATCTGTCATTACTATTGTATTCTCTTTATTGTTCCAACAATAATACCTACATTCACATGTTATTAAATTATTTTAAATAAAGCCGTTGCTGTTTCTTTGATTAGTACAAATTTTTTGTTTGTCGATAATTTTACTCATTAGTTTTATTCTTTATTGGTTACCTATGTTTTAGAATAAAAAAAATATTATTCTAATCAGTATAAAGGTGATACAGATATTAGCTAAATCCTACCTGATAGTACGAGGTGACAAGTCTGACGAATAGGTGCTCATATAGTTCGGACGGTTTTTCATGACGCGCTACTCTCATAAAACAGAGAGTGGACATAATAGGGGAAATAATATGAAAAGTTCGAAAGTGGCTTCCAAATTTCGGAATATTACGCGTCAAGATGCTATTTTTACTGATTGCATAATGTAAAATCCCTCTAAATGTAAATAATCGAATCGTAAACCTACTTACATAAATAATAAACGTGCCTACGTATTATTATATTATTGTTTGTTGAAACACAATAGATCGTATGATTTGAATAATTTTATCTATTAGGTATACGAGTAATTATTACTACGTTCTGCTGGTACTGTCGATTGCAGATATCTATGTAATATGCCGGTTATATATTTTTTATTATAATTTTTACTTCTTTCACCTCGCTGATGTAGCTCATCTGTATTCCAGGATCTAATATTTCTGTAAATTCTGATCGTATAATATCCAACCATATACAACTAATTACGGTTTGATTAAGTAAACATCCGCAAAAATATATTATAGACTTCTAGATCTAAAAGTATAGATTCAAATCTCATTTTTAACTTTTTTTTTATGAAAAAAACGATAACTTTCACAATATTGTCACGTTTCTCCGTACACCGTCAAAAAAGCGATGTTCTTAAAATCTTAAGTGGGCGGATATAACCGCCAATGAATCATCGGATGATAAATTAGTCCTTTGCCCCCGATCCTGACCTCATTTATGCTGTTTTGTACCGTATAATATGTAGGTTATTGCGATTTAATGTTGATTTTTATTTAATAGGTATTACTGTTTTGTTTGTGAACATCATGGTGTGAACATTGGTGTTGATGCAATAATAAGAATAAAAAAAAATAGCGCAAATTCCTCAGTTTGATCAGTTACTGTTACTGTTTGGTTAATCATTTTTGCTAGTATAACTGCTAGATTGACTTACTGACTGACATAACTACTCTGTATCATAATTATATAGGGCAGTTTTACATCCAAACGACTTTAACTGATGACAAAAATTATAGGTCACTTCACAGAGCAAATCAAGAAAACTGCAAATTTTTCACTTCTTTTTTGCACACTAGGGTTGTTAGAAAGTCCCCATTTCGAAATTCGACCTTAAATTCTAAAATAAGAAATATAAATACCGTATACCGCTACGCGGCCGGATGTAGGTACTTCATACTACCCAGTTAACTTGGTTATTTTTCAGTCGGTTGACTTGATTAGATTTTAGCCCGCCATGGTCGGGCTAGGTATCATGTTCACTTAGAGGTATGTCTTTTGGACGTCAACCGATTTAACTCAATTTTAGCATGGGAACTGGAAATGGAAATACCCTAAAAAAACTACAACTTTTTTTGAACTCGATACCATATTTTAAAAATATTGGAAAATTATTTTAAAAATCTTGTCATAGGTACTATTATTATCAATGTGAAAGTTTGTTAGGATGTGAAGATGTTTGTTGATCTTTCATGCCAAAACTTTTATCACTCTTACCTATTTATAACATTGATAAAGTTATCGGATTAAAAATAACACATGTTTTATTCCGGCAAGAAACTATAAGCTATAATTTTGTTCCTTGCCCTTTATATTTTTATTTGCCTTTAAGTGGTGTTATCGATGTCCTCATATGGAACTTGTTCAATTGAACGAGCAAATAAATGTGACAAGTTCTCCCGTGATCCCTCAAACGATTTTTTTATGCACGACTGTACACGGACGAACCCGACCTTTAAACTTTTATTACAGTTTCTTGGTGAATTCCACTCTTATGCTATTACAATACAGTTTGCTTTTCATTACTTTGAAAACTTTTGTGGGCTGTCTTTATGTATAATAATAGCCAATATCATAATGCTACTTTTGGATGTATTGACGATTGATTTATAGATTGTTTTATTCAATATACGTAATTTGGCCTTGAGTTGGGTGTATGTACCGTTCAGGATTATGTCGGAAAAATACATTTTATGTGATTTATAATCAGTAGGTAGGTGCCAGGTACCTATAAACTCTTAACTAATAGGTAGGTTATTTTTTATGTTATATCTACGTTTTGTATTGCACGAAAATTTTATGATATAAGTACTAAGGTACTAGGTGTGAGCGAGCTCTGAAATATTTGTAATTAATTTATCATATTTATTTACCTACGTCCTTCACTCATGATTTCGATATCAAGCATAGATTCGGATTTACAGTTATATAAATAATTGAATAATCTATCACCCTTAGATGATATTATATGGAAGACGACCATAAACTGTATTTCGGGTTTTGAACGCCTTGAAGTGGCGCGCGCCGCGAGCGCGAGTAGAGCGTGGCCATCTCTGCGAGTGTCTGTACTGTCTGTGGTACTGTAATACCACTCTCACTCAGTTCTCATTAGCACTATGTCAAATCCTTCGTTGGGCACATTCAGTTAGGGCTGATATTAATTTATTTCATGTAACGTCCTGTTCGGTTCGGTGTGGACGAGAACGGCGGCGCGCGGTGGCAACGGGCGCATGCGTCGCGCACCGCACCGCACCGCGAACGTTCTGGACGCCAGTTTTTATGTGTTTGTATATTCTAATTTTATTGTTTTCTTTATTTGCGTCCCACTTTTGTTTGGTTCGGAGCCCGGCATTGTTCCCTGTCGTAAACGCCGATTTAGATGATAAAATATATAAAATTTGTTGTATGGAATTTTTATTCGGTACGTATAATTTCCTTGACTGTCTGTAATGTTTGGATGTTACCGTTTCTATTTCTCTTTTAGTTTTATTGTTGGGTTGTGATGTCATTAAAAGTTGCGAGGCTGGATGCAGTTGCAAAATGTGGGAGCGCAGATGTTTTTCCACGTTTCATTTTATAAACAATAATTTTTAGGATATATCGCACTAGGTGTCTACCTATTTTGATTTGTTTAACTTGCGAAAGCGTATTTTTGTGAGGTTTGTGCATTCTGTTATTCAATCACGTAGGTACCTACCTGACCTATCTACGGGCGTAACGTTTAATATTGGTGACTTTCATAGGCACCTAGATCTTATTCGAGGAGGATCTTATACTAAACTTTCGCTGACTTCAAAACGTTAGACTGTCAGATTAAAGTTCCTAAATAGTTATTTTATGCTTTATATGCCATTGAAGCCGGTTCTATTTTTTAATTAAAGTTTTTTATTTTAAAATGTTTACTTTCTTAGGTACCTATGTTTTATTACTGACCTAGTAAAAGCATATTAGCGTTGTACCTTCCATTATCACATCAAAGAATACAACTAACGATCTAAACGGTCCTATAATATTGAAAGTTATCCCCTAAATCATAACCGTTAAGGAGTTGTACTTTCCATCATCAGCTCAGCAACATAAGATGATGACTACCAGACTTAAATATCTGAATAGCTTTAGAAAGTAAATTAACAACATTGTAAGCCTATAAAAATTGAAGAGTTGATTTCATCAGATCCTGACCTATAATAACCATGGGACCACCTGGGAAGTATACCTTTTCAAACAAAAAAATAATTTTCCTAATCCCAGGCTTCTTGGACCCTATTGTTTGACAGCATTCCAGATATGTTATTCTATAATTAAATTTAAAATAAGATACGGGTGTTGAGCTATTCGCGGCGCAACGAGAGCTCTCTGTATCGGGGTTCGAGACCAAACCTGTTTTTATTGCGAATTAATATTAATAATGAATAAGTACTTGAAACGGGCGCGATTGTGAGTTGTATAGTTGTAATTAAGTGCGATTATAGCGGCACCGGCAATTACTGACAATGTCTGCGGCTTGCACCGGAATCATGTTGGCGCTTGCTTATACTCGAAGCCGCTTGGTGGCGCTCGGGAACGACCCGGCTACTCGGTGAATTTGATACCTACCACGCCAAGTCAGAATACACTTTTGTTGTCAATGTCTGTGTTTATTATAGAGTGATTATTATTAATTTTATATTTGTCGACGGTACGACGTACATAATTTTATAGATTTATTTCTCTGAGGTCTGGTACATATACTAGACGGTACAGTGTAATAAGTGCAATCTCGCACGCACACAGACAAACTAAGGGGCGCTCAAATAATGACCGATATCAAGCTACTTTTGCATTTGGCAGTAGTTCAATATATTTGTATTAAATAAAATAAATGACTACTTTAGCGAGTGTTTAATGTTACTAGGGCTGCCAACATTTTATTTAGCATAATTATTGATACAAACGGAAAACATAAAAAACATACTTGTGCTCAAAATCTATTTAATTTAGTAGGTAGGTTTAGGCACTTGTAAATTCACGCTTATAATATTTAACTATCAACCGGTTTGTAATACAAGCTTAAACTAAAATTTTACTAATCTATGAAATGCAACAAGTATGTTTTTGTTAATCTTTTGAATGGTATACATTCATATTCCTAATGTCAATATGAATTTTAAATACCTAGGTAGGTATATAGTTATTGATTCATCATACAAGGTGTTTATCTATTTATCTATCTTACCCAATGACAATTATTAAATTACTCAACCAGAATATATTCGTAATGAGCCGCCAATCACCATATAGGGTAGTCGTTATCAATAGGGTAGTTGACAGGGTCAAAAATAAATGACCCAACACTAACCAATGCATACAACATCTAAAAAAACGTGGAAATATCAAATATGTTGTACATTTAATGCATTTTATGATTTTTAAATACCAGTGGAACCACTAAGAGTAGATGATTTGATGCTGTGAAACTAAGACGTCATAGTGTAATATTTCATACAAAATTCCACATAAACTATCGTTTTGACATTTATTAAAAAGTAGCTGATTTGATATGTCAGTTATTATTACGTAGTAAAAACGAGTAAGTAGGTATAGCTTCAAGACTCCCGTAGTTGTAATTTTTTTTTCATGAGCAAATGCCTTGGAAGCTTGAGAAGCTTGAGAGCTTTGGTATTACCTTAGCCTTAGCATTAGGAGCAATATCAAACATACTTGGTGCTGTGATTTATTTTTCCTTTCTATATGAATTTTCACACGCCCGATTATAACTTATCAGACCGTTTTCTTGTCGGTGGACATAGACCTAAGTCACTTACATTACGTCGAGCGGTCGGACGTATGACAGTGTGCATAGTCACACGTCGTCCGTCCGTTGTGTTCGAGCATATTTTATTATATAGTATGGCACGTTTATTGGATTTGCTTTTAATAAGACTGGTGGTCATATCATATATCTATACGACCACTTCAAACAAACATTAGGCCTATTAAGTGTAAGCGAACGCAAATTTCGCTCAGATCGATGCGAACAACATTTAACGTTCTATATCCGAAGAAATGCGAAACCGACACGAGCATCAACCGTAATAAATTTCTTGTCTTATAAAAATAAAACTTTTCTTTTTGCCGGCGCGGGCCGGTAGCGACACAGTGTGGGTTATACAGTGGCATAACTTTGCAACTTCCGGTTATAAAAAGTGCTTGGTTAAGAATAGATTATTCTTATTTTGACATAATTTATTTTTAATTGGAGCTTAGAGTTAAAAAAGCTATTTATAAAATGTGTTATGTTTTTTTTGTCATAGCGTTGACAATGAAGTAGGCGGTTTGATGGTTAGTGGCCACCGTTGCCTATCCTATAGACAGGCAGGACAGGCAGCACCAGGAGAATTATCAATTCGTATGTTGCCGACCTTCACAAAATCTAAAAAGTACAAGGCACACCGGTAGTTGGTTTGGCTACAGAAGCTAACTAGGCGAGTAATACATAGTGCTTTAACCACCGTTTTATGGTTTCCATTACCATAAGCTTTGTTCATATAGACAAATATTTATTAGGTATTTAGATATTAGTTTAATAGTATATATAATATATATATAGTAGTATTTAGATATAATTATCTATATAAGTATGTATTTACAAAAAAAAAACTAGTATATGTAGTATATCACTTATCTGGTTGCCATAGTACAAGCGCTGCTTAGTTTGGGATCAGATAACCGTGTGTGAAGAATGTCCCAGGATATTTATTATTATTTATTAGTATAGGCAGGAATAGGCTGACTCTAATACTGGTTTGGTCGAGGCTGCATTTGCTTCAAGAAAATTAGAAGAGCCGGCAATAAATGGTCATCTATTTAACTTGCCGTACTGTTTGTTACTTCTGTACTGTGTAGGGGTGCAGTGAAGGCGCGAGGTGTGGTGGGGGCGGGCGGCCCCGGCTCCGCTAAAGTTGTGAATTGGCCACGCACACAGCTCCGCGGAACATTATCGTGATTCATATCGTTTATAATTTTATATTATGTTAAAGCGAGGGGAGAGAGGGGCCCCCGCGGGGCCGGGCACGAGAGGGGTGATATTAAAAATACAAGAGCTCAGCGCAAGTACTTTTTGCCGGGCACCGTCTGCATGGTAACCAACTTTGTTTGTGCTCAAATTATTGATCCGTTTTTAAATTTAGTTGCCATCTTACAATGGTAATGACTAAAGAAAATGAAAATTGTTTTAGATAATAAAAAACATCTGTTTTAATTTTGAGTGCACACACAGGATTAATAACAGAGTTGTTAAGGGTTATGCTAACGTTGCGTTTGATTGCACGTACGATTAGGTATTCCGTATTCTCTCTAATACGTGAAGGGAAACCTTGCGTGAACCCTAAGCCCTACCTACCCCATCAATTGCTCAATGGGGCGATTGATACTGTGATTATATCCACAAATTAATACTATGGTTGGGTTGCATTGCACCGAAAATTGTTTATCAAACTGAAAATAGTAGGTACGTTATGATAACACTGTAATCCACTAAATCTTTTAATTGTTGGATTGAACAAATCTGGATTATATATTCTACTTTGACTAAATGAAGACTTTGATGTCATGTCACCATTATTTTTTTAAGCTGGTTTGGTTTGGGTAGTTTTAAAGTGCTACAAGACTTTTGACTTTAGGTAGGTACCAGAGAGAAGATAATTCCATCAGCTAGAATGCCTAAAATTGCATTCTATAGTAGGTAGGGTTAGCATCAATCAAGTAAAATAAGTTGTATATCAGTCGAATGAATCTGTTCTTCAAAGAGGTCTGCTTGCTTAGTTTGGGAGATATTTATTTTAGCTTACAATACCTATAAAGAAACAGGTCTCGATTTAAAATAGTCTAGTAGGAACCTACACTCTGGTATATTTTGATATCAGTCGTAATCTGTGCGATCTTACCCTTATAAAATATTGAATGTTAGTACTTACGTCTATGTTAATATTTTATTTATATGAAAGTGAATTCCACATCCGGCAAGTGGTCCGCTCGCTACAAACTTGCGCTAGTCGCCGATGGGTCGCCATTTACGGTTCGGTCGGTCGGTAGCCAATTAAATTGGAATAATGTTATTAAAAAGCAAAATATTTTATACATCTACCCTCTGAATGCATTCAAGTTTTTACATCATTAAAGTATTTCTAAACGACCACTTACAACCTACGTTCGTTACAGACAAAAAGTTGTTTGCCTAAACGAGTTGTTTTTGTTAAGAGTTATTAATATTTTGTATTTATTTGTATGTATATAAAAATTAATAGGAATGTATCATCTGTCCAAATGATTGATCGTGGTCGTTATAATGTGTTACATTCTTGGAATATTTGAACCGAGTAGATAAAGTGCGAACTTTAATGATAATATTTTAATAGTTTACCAATAAAATAAATACTAACATTAATCCCTATTTTCTTGTCCCTACCACTTGAGGGTGAAGACAGACAATCGGTTACACCCGCGTTCGCGGGAAGAAAAGTAGCTTTTTGTTTCTTACAATTCCTTCCATAGGCCATCTGCGTGTCGAATTTCATCCCTATCAGGGCAGGCGAGGTACAAGCAGATTCACAGTTATTCGTTTTCAGAGTAATATTAGCATTTATAATATACCTAATTGGGATTCCAAATCGAGTTTCTGTCAATAAATATTAAACTTGGGCTTGATATGTTACCTATATCAAAATAAAATATCGAGGGGAATAAATACTACAAAAAGACACTCTTTGAAGAAAAAAAACATTAAGTTTTCTCGAGTTAAAACAACTGTAAGATTTTAATTCATAACAAGCTCCCGCCCCGTGGTTTCACCCGCGTTTCAGAAGGATCTTATGTTTTCCCAGGACAAAAAGAGTCCTATATATATATATATGTTATTAGATAGATATATTATCTATGTGCAAAATTTCAACCAAATCCGTTCAGTAATTTTTGCGTGAAAGAGTAACAAATATCAACATGTATACAAACATTTTTACATTTATAATAGTAATGGGATACGTTTGCATCGGCTATAATTAAATACTTAATGTAGTCACAAATTGAAGGTCAACGATGATACAGGCCAATCGTAATAGCTATCATTACCGCACGCTATCCACGATTCCACTAGTATCGTAACGAGTCAGTTAGAAAAAGTAATGTCACGTAGACTTCACGTTAGGATACCGTTTTTATCAACATTCAACAAGAAGGCACCTCGTGAGCGGGGCGCACTGCTATCAGCCAGCCAGCGCAGCGAGTGAGGCGTTGATGAGGTCATAGAGCGATGGAAACGCTCAACATCGGCGAGCGGCTGTCCCGTGCTCACACGGAAGCGACGCTAATAAATAACAAGCTACTATTAAACGGTCCGCCGAACCGAGAAACGTGTAACAAGCCTATATTTATATGCAATACAATTTCATTATTAGATCCCTATTTGTGACTCGTTATTTCTATTGTCACTTTTTCTATTTATTAACCAGAACCAAAGACATACTATCACAATGTATGATTATAATGTGGCTTATAACAAATGAGGTATGTGGGAGTCGACACGGGTGGCCGAGCTCGGCCGCGTCAAAATTTTTGTTCATGTTGCAGGTAGGAATGAATAGTGTAATGTCAATATTGAAAAAGTTTAACAGAAAGGTCATAAAGTTCGTCATTTTAATGAGAGTGCTGAACTCAGGTTCACTCTAGAGTTCCTAGTTTGTGAAGAATCGTTTATGAATATTTGGCTGTTCTAATGTTTGGTAGGGCTCAACATCAAACGCCACAGGGCCCACAGGCAATGCATAGCTAGATTCAACATGTACTTATCAAACCAACGAGTATCATGGTCTAAAAGGAAGAATTAATAGCTCAAATTTTGCTCACATTGAGATAGTCATAACAAAAACAAAGTTAAGATTAAATATTTATGAAAGTAAAAAGAAATTCCTAGTGGCTTTCGGTGTAGCTGAAAAAATTAAAGGCACCACATATGGAGCTTAGTTGAATAGGTCTAAATAAGATCATTTTCAAGTTCCTATAACTATTATATATTTTTTATTTAAACTATGATTTGTATCAAGCAAGTGTAATAGAGACGGGTTGTTTATAGCTTTATTTTATTACCACTTAGAGAAGGATCCACTTTTTGACATAAAAAAATATATGTTAGAATTAACAAATAGACACTCGAAATATTTCCCATTTGAAAGTAACTTCTACAGCATAACACATCATTTATTATCTGGCGACACGCCGTGTTATTTGCAGTCGCTCGCTATTTTTCAATTCTAAATATTTATTTTGAAATAATTAACTAAGCAATTATTTTAATTATATTTCGCATATATGTGTTTACTTTTGTTTTTTTTTATAATATCATGATATGTATGTTATTATTTTCTGTTATAAATTGTGGCATACGGTGACAGCAATTTGTGTTTGTAAATTATAATTTTGATCAGATAGCCGTGTGTGATGAATGTCACACGATATTAGGTGAAAGATTTATTGTCAAAAATATTTTTGCTAAGTTTTAGTGCCTAACCAACGTATAACTTTGGTTTCGATTATGTTATTTATTGCTATTGGTACCTGTTGAGACAATATTTAACGATGGGTTTAGACAATTTTTTTTACGAATCTTTTCATGTAATTTTCCACAAAAATATATGTTATAGTTTAGTTAATAATTGAAGTTTAAAACTAAATCGAGTATATCTGATATCGGCTCATTAGATTATAGTATGTGAATCTTCCACTTTTTGTGGAACAAGAAAATGCAATATTTTTTACCAATAACATATAATATTTTAAATTACACCATATTATTGTATTATCATCGGATTTACATATGTGTACCAAATTTCACCGGGGTGTGGGTTAAAACTTTCAATTTTGTAAACTTAAATGCTTGTAATAAAATTCATAATCGCAAAGCATAAAATCCCTCGCCCTCTAAATCCTACCCGCGGGCGCCTAAGCTTTGAATGTACTTTGTAATAGACGAATCATCAAGGTTATACGCCAAAATACAATTGCAGGTTGGGAATAAGTCTTATATTATGAGATTTTAGGTGTAACTAGTCTATTACAGGTTACCACCACCATTAGGTGCCTAGTAACCACCAGTATTACCACTCTACGCTAGTAATACCTATTCTTAATTCACCTGCAGTACCTACTTTATGTGGTGGTTAATGTAATATAATATCAATATTTAATGGGATCAAATCTGAAATTATATTAGTATTAATTATATTAAGCGAGATATTTTTTAAGCTATACAAGTCGTTTGCAAGACTCTTACAAATGACATTTGATTTCAATGGTGACGTGACTATCATTAGTTGGTAAAAAAACAAAATCGGCACCATTATATTCCGAAAATAAATGTAATTCGTGTTATTTCACTTATCGTAAGGTCTTATTATTACAGTAATATTATGTAGGTACGATTAGTCTCATTTTCATAATACAGTAAATTGCATTTTATGATGGTATGCAAATTGGTTCTAATTGTATTCAAAATTGTATTTAGGTTATTATAAATATTCACAAGCGTTGCGGTTAACACTTCTATAGGGGAGCGATTGCCTATTATGAGTGGTGGAAATAACTTTGTGTATTAATATTTCTAATATTTATTTTTCAATAGGTGAGCCAAATATTTTCTCATCACGGTATAGTATGACACAACTTAGATGAAGCATCGGCAATATTCGTAAAATCTATCGTTCCCGAAAAGAGTGCGCCTACAACATTACTCATGAATTCGAAAATAATCTTATTGAACGTTGAAAGGCGCGATAATGAATGATTTTTATTAGTTATGTAAATCGGAAGTGAAGTGTACGAAAACGACTTGCCGATGCTACATCTATGTTGTGTCATACTGTAGCTGCATTGTTATAATCAATCAATCAAATCTAGTTGGGCTACTAACTACTCATTATCCCACTCAAGTTTGTTAGGTGTCAACTAACAGTGTGTTCCAATAGCTGTAGCCTGAGTACATTGACAATGCATTACTTATCATGGTGAGACTGTGGTCATTCAACACAGCCCTCGAAGGGTTGTATGAAGGCTGAAGACTCTTTAAATTCGCGATGCCATAATGTGGCTCATTACGTGGAAGATTAGAAGAGGAGAGAGGTTTGCATGAACCTCAGATACATATTTCAACTCTTTGAATGCGGGTGAATTGCTTTATAAAACAATGTTGCTTTTTTTAATAAAAACATTTGATCAACTCTTTTGAACGAGGCAACTCATTCGAGCATGACGTCATACACACGAATAATAAATTATTATTAATAACTCCCTCATACTTGCTCGCTGCAAAATATAATTCGTTTCCATTAAAATATTTCAAAAGTCGATGCACGACGGGCCTATAATTATATTCTTTACATTGTCGTTATTTCATAAATTTCACTACGCTTAATTGCGCCTTTAAGACATTTATATAAAACTGAATGGTCAGATGGTCGTCCGCCCGCAACTTACATACGTACAATAATAATTGATAAAAAAATAAATAATCATGTGTTGAGTGAGGTCAACACAAAGTTGCAAGTAGTCATTCTAGTGCAATAATGATAGATTTATAATCTGCGACATTTATTACAATAACGCACACAGTCGTGTCGTGTTGTGTCAATTTTGTCAGGCATGATAAGGTACCCATAACTTATTTTATAATGAAGACGTTTTCTCAAACATAATCCCGATACCTGTGTCTCATAAATTTCTACTTATTATTTTATTAACACACTTTTATTATTATTACTTACTTGCTTAGCTTTTTGCTTGATTACTCCGCTTTCCCAAACAGCACTACGAAACAATGTAAATGTCGTGACGCAATCGTTCCGTAGTCGTTGTTTGTAAATACGGCAAGAGGGTCGACGCCCTGCCGAATGGCCTGACGACGTCTCTCTAATTAAAGTATATTTTATTGTTCCCCTAACTATTACTATCGATACTAAACATGGTGGCCGGGCACGAATGCGGGCAAATAATTATAATTACATTTTATTTTTATTCCATTATATTAATAGAGCCCGCGACCTTCCCGTCATTCGGTAACAATGTTGACGACTAGGTAGGTATACGAGTTTGCGGTGGCAACACTCCCGTTTCTTTTACAAATTGATGTGTTACAAATTACAATGTTTGGACAAATGTTGGGATGTTTGACCGACTTGCTTATTGCAATAACATCTAAGTACCCATACAGACGATAGCAATTCAAAGGTAAACTGCGACATCTTATGTGGTTGTAATAGGAGCTATTGTGCAACAAAAAGGTATAGTCTGATGTGCTGGCGACTGTACATATTACGTATAAATACATATTATTATATACTGTGTTATATAATATAGGTTGTGATAATTATAATTCGGCTTTGATCTCATTGCCGGTCTCGAAAAAGTTAAGAACTTAGTTGCTTTTGTAATTAACAAGGTAGAGAATATAAACCATGCACAAATATTCTTGGACGCTAGAAATTACGTTGTAAGCAGAATTGGCCAATAACCTCATCATAATTAAAATGCCTTGATACAAAACAGTGGCCATTGAATATTTTTAAATGAATATTGTTACTTATAAGCCGGTCTGTCAACTCGGTACCAGGGAGGTAAAAACATTTAATATATTGCGCTTAACGTCCGTCCGTCGTATTGTAATTCGTAAGAAAAAAAATTACAAAAGTAAAATCATTCTTTTTCTGCAGGTTGATTTACAATTATTGCTTTGTAATATATTATTGTGTTATATGTTATAATAATATTCGTATTTATTGTCACTATACTTAATTTAGGGTTCGCGTGCTTACCTACTACCATTATTATGTACTGAAATGATTCATAGACATTCATAAATTACACATATATTTTTCAAGTGAATTAATAAGTACCTACCTAATATATTTTTATATCATGTCTACATTGTTTTGTTCTCATCTGATTTCTTGTGAGATGACCGTCTTGTGACAGACAGACGGACAAGACGGCGGCCGGCTGCGTATTATACAAAATAAATAGTTGCCGGACGCGGTTAAGCTGTCTGCAATCGGACGACTGTGATATTCATTGCATTTGTTTCATATGTCTGGGTTGCTTTTTATCTAGTGAACTTTACTATACAGAATACGTGACAAGCTCTGACATATTATATAACAATCTTAATAATGCAATACATACGTGTAGGAAAGTAGCCCAATGCAATTAGAATTGAGGTTCACACTACATAATGATTGTGTCAGTATACAGACAGTTGTGCGTTTTAGCGAGTGGTGCCCGAGTGTGGGGCGCCTAAACACCAGCTGCGGCCTACCATAAAGTCGAAATAAAACTTTTTGCCTCTCCGCTTCCGCTTCAGGTCGGCGTAAACGTACGTTTTTATGAATACTTAAACTAATAATTAACGCCGCACTTAGTCGCGCTTAGAACTATGTTTACGAGTAAATTTTCTTAGTACCTACTCAACTATTGTTTGTTTTTCCATTATATATCCCATACAGCAGTCGCGGTCCATTTCACAGTCGCTCATTACCGCGTATCGAACGCGTGCTACTTCTCCTCACCATATTTTTATACTGCAACATTTTATATCTTGACTGCTTTTTTAAATTATTATAATTAATGGTTTCGCTGTGTGCGGAGATGGTAAGATGCGTTCACAGGATATAAGACGTGCTATAACTTAACAAATAAATTACTCTATTTTTAATTTGATATTAGAACTTGGTTGATCTCGTGTTATTATTTATTAATAATACCAACCACATTTGTATTTATTTACTGAATAACCTTCTACTGGAGCTTTTATTCGAACCATATGCATCATGTTTTCGAACAATGATTTTGCCAGCGTAATTTACTCATGCCGGCTAGAGTTATTTCAAAACTATTATTTATTTTTCATTCGTCTTCAAAGGTAACGAACGCTTCTTTGTGTAAGTCTTTGAAACACAATTTTTCAAAAATCTTTTCAACCTAATTTCAATCATAAATTTTATTTGAAACAAATTTTGTTGTCAAGTCGACACTTGGATTCCTTTTATGATTGCGGATCTCTTAAACTTTAATTCGTATGAAAGAATGATTAAGGTATGTACCTACCTACATATTGCGAAAATATATTATTACTCAATTGGTTTTTATTTACGTACCTACTTTTCACTTATATTTTTATCGACTTTTGTTTTTAAGGTGAAAACATTTCTTCATTACAATTTGAATTCTGGAGCGACATGAACCTTTTTTCGACTAGACTGTCCCTTTTCAAACCTAGATGATAAAATGTAAAGTATTTTCGGAATCGGATCATATAGTGGCGAAGATTATCTCTTTCATTTCCTTGAGACTTGACTAATGTTTTGATTCTCATTGGTCCAAACTACCTAAACATTTTTTAAAGTTACTACGTCGCTTTCGCTTATGACGGTGACCGCTGCTTTACACAAGAAGCTCGCTTGCATGTGTGCAATGGCATCGTAACATTGTCTCACCGAGTCTTACCTTACAAGACGTGACATTCCGTTATTGCTGTAAAAACACACCATATGTTGGCGGTGCGCTGCATTAATCTGGGTACATGTACCTACTTACATAGGTAGGGTAGGTAGGCTGTATTAGCCAGACTAATTATGGTCATACTAGCTGTCCCCCGCGTTTTTACATGCTTTTTCTGGAATAAAAATGTTATTAATGTTATTTTATGTTGTGAGTTTGTTACCTAATAAAATTAACCTATGAATTAATAAATGCCACGACACTTGTCACAACACACAAAAAAATATCACACTTGTCTCTATCGTGTTTGGGTAATCGTCCGGATACTGTATAGTATAATAGGTAGGATTGCAGGTAAAAAAGCCAGTAGAATTGGAATACATGAGGGGAATTATTAGGGTGTGAACCAAAGTCGAGTGCCGGTCAAGGAAACAAAATGAACTACGATATTATATCTATCGGTACTCTATAGTATAAACCGGTAATGTTTGTTTGTTTGGATGTAGGAGGTAATCTCCGGAAGTAGTGATCAGATTCTGAAAACTCTTGAAAGCTACATTATCCCGGGGTACTAAAGGCTAATTTTTATCCTTAGAACGTGAATGTAGGCGGTAGATAACTTGTTTATTATTTATTTATATCTTAAACTTCTAAATCATGTATTAGTCCTAATTTAGAGTTTCATTTTGGAACCAATCAGATCTTTAGTTCACATAGTTCTATGTTACAAAAAATTAACAACACTCGTTATTTCTTATTTTAATCCCAAGTCACAACAAACAGGCCACGGACCTAACTGTTACATCTAAAACGTTAGTACTATTTTGTTATTCTACGTGGTTGTATTACTAGTCGAAGGTAGGGTAATGTATGGAATTAAAATAGGATGAATAGATGGCTATTCAGTCATTGACCACTTAATTCGCTTTACTTAAATGAAAGAATATAATTGATTTATTTGAATGTTTCTATAATAATAAATTCCTATAATTTGTTTTCTAGATATAAGTGGATCTAATCAGCTCAATAATTTTATAAGTACCTAATCCTCAACTAAACATGTCCACGTAATAAAGAATGACCAGATAATTTAATAGAATAATAAATGTTAACATCCGGATTAAGAGTTGTAACAGGGCATCGTATTGTATTGAAGCGACAACAATGAACTCGGCGATGATAAAAGTACGTATTATTTTACCGTACACTCGAGCAAAAAAGTCACAGACATACTTTTCATAGAACTTTACGTGCACCCTCGAGAATTTTATAAAGTTTCAAAGGCCACGAGCCGACGGAGCGCATACCGTTCCAAATGTAAAATTAGTAAAAGTACACTCGTAATTTTAATGCAGTTATGTAATTGAAAAAAATGTAAGGTGTCAATTAAGAGTTTTTTCCACGGCAGTCCTTATACGACAGATTCGTTCCGACGTCGGACAATTAATATTAATTAAGATTTAAATTGGTCTAATTACATAGAGCCCGGCCCATCTTCTGCAGGCTAGCGAGCTATTCTTTGAGCGCAAATGAATTATCATACAAAAATATATTACAGCGAGCTATACCTAATATACTTGTTATAGGTACCTACTTACTTACTATATGTATATTACAGTTGATCTCATGTGATTCTTTTTCATGTAGAAGCTTGACAAGCAGGCAGGCGGTCCACCTGATGGTAAGTGGTTACCGGCTACCAGAGGTATTGCTGAGGGTTGTCGCATTGTTACAATGCCAAAAAGGCAACTAACTCTCAAGTGCAATTGCCGGGACACACCGGTGGGTGCTTGGCGACAGATTTGAGGGTGGTAGCTAGCCAGGCGGGTACTACAAAGTACCCTACCAACGTGCTATGGTTTCCTCACGATGTTTTCCGTCACTGAAAGCTCAAGCTCATTGTAGGATCCGAACCCACGACCTTCGTCGCGGCATTTGACGTCACTACCACTGAGTTATCATCGCCTTGTACAAAGAACTTTAGCTATTTCAATTTTAATTTATTTTAATGAAGAATTAAAGGATTTAATACTTCTATAATATGCGCGTTATTTGTGTGTATACATACTTAATTAAACTTTTCTTTTTCAGGTAAGTGTAAAATGACTATTTTGCGAAAAACTGCAGATTTTTTCTGTCACTGGATTCCGTGAGTAACATTAACATTTCTATAAACATTAATCAACTTGAAAGGAGGGGTTGGGTATTTATTTATATATGTTAAGTTATAGTTTGTAGATATCAAATTTTTTAAAGGATTTGAGAACTTTGAGATTGTTTCGAATATTTAACTGCGGTTGATATTAGTAGAATATTTAACTTTTATCACGAATAACGTCTGTGAAATAAATTTTCTGGTAAAATACGTTATCATTATTATTTATTTGATTCAAATACAATCCGATTATTTTTTAAATTAAACATTCGGTTTTGTATGGTTCTGTAAGTAGCGTAATTAATTTTTCTATGACATTTAGGAGGCGCAAAATTACAATTGAACTGACACGCGTAACTCTACAGATAATGTTTCTATAACAACATGTCAATCAAAAATCAAAATCAAAACTGATTTATTCAGTTTAGGCCCTAATAAGGCACTTATGAATGTCAAATGTTACAGTTTTACAATAGACTCTACTACCGGTTCGGAAAAGTTGTCCGAAAAAGATATCATAATTGTGATATCGCTTATACTATATTTTACTAAGACTTGTTATTATCACAGATATTAGGAAAAGATGAATGAAAGCGTTTTGTCTTAGTTTAGACTTTTAATTGATTTTCTTGAGATAAAAATATATTTTGAGGTTTTGATTGCAGAGTTTTTTCAATTGTAACAAATTTTAGAGTACCTAACTCTAAAATTTGTTACAATTGAATATTATAATGTGTGATCAACATTGTTAGGAGTGTATGTAGTTTAATGTATTTTCAAAAATGACAACTCTCTGAGACGAGTAAGTAACATGTAATATGGCAGGTTTACCTTTCATGCATTAGTGTTAACGGTTTCTTTTAAAGTTTACCGCGTCGCTGTTTTGTAAACAGTTCGCAATTACCCCTTTTCATATTCTCATCATTTTCCCGCTCCCCTATGTAAACGTTTTTTAAAATAAAACCGTATGAACGACTAGGGATGAAGACATGAACCGGTAAGCTATTTATTTTTATGAATACAGTTAATCGTTTTATACATCCTTATTTCTCAGAATACATTCATATTAAAATGATCGATTGGAGTTTATTTAGGTAAGTATACTATGGCTTATAAACATACATATATAACTAACACATCAGAGAAGTTTTAATTTATTTACTTGTAACCTTTTTAAACTTGGGGCATCACACACAGGTTCCCTGGATATGCACGTTATCGATGCGCTTCTTCCATCTTCTTGTGCCGAGATAACAAATCCAGTATATTTTTTTCTTATTATCGCTAGCATAAAATCTGACAGAAGTGATAAGGTTTCTGCAGGGTTGGGGACGCACATGCACTTCCTCCGGTGATGCAGGTGTTCATAGGACTTAGTGACCAGTTCATTTAACGTGGAGGGATATGGTCATAAGCATTTTCGTCGACATATCTATCTATCAATAGGTATTTAACTCGACTTATTTACATAAACATACCTACTAACTTAGCATAAAAAAGTCATAAGTTTATTTTCGTCAAAAAATAATTGTTTAGTATCAAACGTACCCTAAATTTACACGTTTATCTTATTTATGTACCACTATTTGTATGTGCGCTGAAATCGTGGCGCGTTCTACACCATTGCGAGCTTTACCTTAGTGGATCATTGAAACTCGCAAAGCTTTGATTTTGCACCACGAAAGTGCTAGATTTTTCCTTTTAATGGTGCGTTAAAAATGTTTTTAGTCGCGTGACGGCGGCGTCGTAACCCTTTGTCGGCGCGCGTTGTATAATTTGTGCGGCTGTCGTCGACCGCCGCGACGCGCGACGCCCGCGCCCGCGACCGCCCCGCCCGCCCCGCCCGCCCCGCCCGCCCCCGCCTTCGCCCGGCCATAAGGCAATGCATCTAATGTCGACTCTACCAATTAATCCTTTCAACACCTCGAGGGCTTGATTGTGGTGCAATGTTAGTGGACTTTTTATGTAACAGATTTCCTGGTTGTTTTGAAAGTCAAATGTTTATGATTGTGTAAATTTGGGGTTTGTTTGATTGGTCGAATGCTTGCATAGAATTTTGGATGATCTGATAACTAAATGCAGATGTTTTAAGTATCAGAGGAACTAATCAGTGTTTTAGAAGTTACAAGGAATCTCCGTTAGGTATATAGTAAGGTACTATCCGCTAATAAGTGGAGTAAAGCAGTTTGGATAATAATTTTAACCAATAATAATGAACTTAAAAAAAAGAGTATAAACCTCCTTCAAAGACAATAAAGTTAATATGGGACCACCTTGGGAGCTATGCAGAACCCAACACAAAATTATTAAAACCGGTTCATAAGCAAAAAACTTATGCGTGAACAAACATTTAAAAAAAACATTCAGACAAATTGAGAACCCCCTCTTTTAAGGAAGTTAAAAAAGGTAAGTACGTACGTAAGAAAATAATGCAAATAAATGATCTTTAATGGCCTTATAAATGGCAAAATAATCTATTTTGTTTATAATATATTCCAATAACGTAGTGCGACATAAAGCAACACAATAATAATACTGGATTATTAAATTGATCAATTTGTCATAATGCCCACAACAATCTTGCCCATTTATAATAATGACAATACAGGTAGGTACTTACTTACTTGTAGTGCATACATATCAGTCTTCGCCGGAGGTTGCATCGCAAGACAAACATTCAATTTGTAAGCAAAGCCACGTGTTGCTGGGCAGGATTGCCCTCCAATATCATGTCGACAAGTTAAACACAGATATCAGATAAATTAGTAGTATGTTATATCAATGAACTTAAGGATAAAAATAAGAATCACATGTTCATTTAATGAGCCAAGTAATCATCTTCATTATTTGCAATTATTTTATAAATCTACGGTCTTTCAGATCTAGGTGAAATAGATAACATATCTTCAACATCGTTAAAAGTAAGAAAATTCAGCTTGTTTTTAGTCTTTTAGTACCTACCTACTAATTAAAATAATAAAGTGTATTCTAATTTTTAAATGAATATTTTGTTATTTGTATTGAAAACATGAACAAAACATGTCCCAATGAAAATTGTAATCTTCCAAAGCCACATGAAAAAAAAATATTTTAACAGATAATAATATTATTATTTTTCAAACAAAGTATCCTTGTAGGTAATTACAATATTTTTTTATTTAGCGACAATTGTTACAATAAATTACATTTGACTTTTACCACGTTATTTTACTAAGTCACAGTTCACATTTGTTATAAAAATTAAGTTATGTAAAAAATTGCCATGGCCCTCTATCTATAATGAGAAAATAGTTCACGTAAATACGTTGAAAATAGTATGAATAGAACGACACCTTTCTGCAAGCTCAGGCGTAAAAATCACGGGAATGCAACTCAAAGTTATACGGTGTAGTGCCTTAATATTGTAATTTCTATGTAAATAACATTTTAATGCAATGTATAACTCGCTGACGGCTCAACGCGATTGAAAAGCCCTCCCTCATTAAATTAGTTCAGTGGTTGGAGCACTGTACATATTTTACTTAAGTAAAGCATTGATTGCAGAAGTGTGAAACACTCCCACCCGCGTATGAATCGACGCACGACGTCTGAATGCCTTCTAATAGAGGTAATAAAAAAGCAAAGAACATCTTTCGCAGCTAATTTTTATTCATGGGACGTGTATGCTTGGATTTCAAAAGGACTTTGCTGCAACTATGCGTTTAGTAGCTTAAAATAAAAGGGGAAGTAATTTAATAAGAGGCCTTTTAACATAAATTTTGCTTATCAAAACCAGCTATCATAATTTGTTCAGCTCTATATATATGTTTTAGCTGGCAAGCAACTTGTATTTACCACAAGTAAGTAATATGTCTACAATGTTCAGCTAAATTATTATATGCTCGGCAGAAAAATAAAATTGTGCACACTACCAAGACAATAGCTGAGAGCTTCAACTAGGTTAGTTATTATACAGACTTTTTATGCAAGGGGAACGCTTTCCAACTATACATTTTCAACATTTTAGTAGGTTAGGTTAGGCATTTTAGTTTGATGATTTGAAAATGATAAACTTGGCATTTGTCAATCGCCTTGTCCTGTGAGTAGACTCAATCTAACTAGCCGGCTTTCATTCTTCGTGCAAGATACCCTACCCTACCCTAGAAAAATTGCTATCACTTAGCAGGAGAGAACTCATAGGTAGCGGAAATCCATACGCATGGCCATCTGTTCAAATCCAGAATCAAGGAGTGAACCTATTTCTACAAAGCATAAGAATAGGTTTTTTTTTATACTACTAAGGTAGCAAGCAAGCATACGGCTCACCTGATGGTAAGTGGTTACCGTCGCCTATCGCCATTGGCAATACCAGAGATATTGCCAATGTGTTGCTGACCTGTTACAATGCCGAGAAGGCAAATTGGATCTCAAGTGCAATTGCCGGAACACACCGGTAGGTGCTTGGGGACAAATTTTCAACTTGAGGGTGGTATCCAGCCAAGCGGGTACTACAAAGTACCCTACCACCGTGCTATGGTTTCCTCACGATGTTTTCCTTCACCGAAAGCTCAAGCTCATTGTAGGATTCGAACCCACGACCTTCGTCGCGGCATCCGACGTCACTACCACTGAGCTATCATCGCCTTGCAAAGGTTCACTCCTTGATTAATGCTTTGCTAACATTGTTTTTATTATAACAACTGACGCTAAATAAAATTATGGTAATTTCAAGTACTTCGTTTGAAAAATAATAATATTATTATCTGTTAAAAAAAATATTTCATGTTGCTCTGGAAGATTAATTGCTCGAACAAATTTAAAATATTCAAAAATACACCCACCCCTTGGTTTGATATTATAAAAGCTGGGTATTGGTACCTACTTCTGTAGATAGCTTGTTTTATAACGGTCGAAGCGTTGCAAACGAACAATGCAGGGGGAAGGGGAAAGGGAGAATTAATGTAAAATATTGCTCGGTGCGGTGATGGCAGGGTTAACGCAGTTCGTCGACTATGGTGCAGAAGCTCGGTAGACGGTGCGTTGTGACGTCACGCCATCGCCTGCGCAATGCGGAGGTTTGCTCGCACTGCGCACGCGGCCAGCTTCTCTGTATTTGCAAAACCAGCTGACTGTTGTAGGGTCGACATGTAGTTTATTGATTTTGATGCGTTCACACGAGGCTGCAGAAGTTTTTTAATGAGTTTGGAGTATGCGGGGTCTTTATTTAGGTCAATTGCTACTTTATCACGGTCCCTATATGATTTTGTTATGAAAAGATTTTTCAATTTTATTAATTAGTTTGTTAAAATATATATATGTTGTTATACTATTATTTCGTTAAGAATATTTTTAATAACTTTTATTAACTGTCGGTTTATTAAATATCTAGATTTTTACGAAATTGTTTTTTTTTTTCAGTTATAAGTCAGTGATAAGTTTACAAAATGTTTTTTTTTGTTGCCAGAGTAAGAAACGTAATTACTTCTTAATCCTTTAGGATGTGTACTACTCTTTCCCTTTCAATACCATTTTTGTTTGTACACACGGCCACCGATCAAGCTACACACTGCGGCACCTTATGCGGTTGTAATAGGAGCTATTTTGTAACAAAAATGTGTAGCTTGATCTGTGGCCGTGTGTACCAAAAAATGTTTCACCCGGGCACCACAAAAAGTTGTAAACTAGTGAATTATTAAGATAAAACCCTATTAGAAATGTTTGTATAATTGCATACAATTGTTTACTATTATTTCCTCCACTCTTGGTGCGTCTCTCCCTAGCTACGTCTGAATATTATGTTCGTACGTAGGTACGGGTGTGTCCCAACATTTAGTTTGGGTAGTGAAGATTATTACCGACAAGATATTTCGAGCGAATTTAGCTGGTGAACTAGAAGACTCGTTAGGCGTGAGAGTGTTGATCCTACTTCCTACTATCGAATATCCTACCTATCCTTCCGCCCCACTATCACACACAGATTGTTCCGCATGATGACTTTCCAATATAGGTATACATATATCCACAATAACAATATCGAACATAGGTATATCCTCCACCCTGTAGGCGTATGTGTGCTCAATAAAATTGTAGATAATGAATTGACCTAATAGTTTACTTTTGCACATATTTACGATGTAAATGTGTTATGTTCTACGGGACACTAAAAATACATTAATTTGACTAACCATGTTGAAGATTTATAAGGAATTTCCTCTTTAGTATTATTACGAACGCGAACGGTCTATTTATTTTTTATAATGTTGTATTTTTCTATTCTTACCATTGTATAATTATATAAAACAACTTTAAAAGAAGTATAAATAAATTAAAAAAGTGGCAATGTTATTTAAATTCAATAGTTTATTTAGGTCTAGAATAATCAAAATATTGGTAAAAGTTCTCGGTAGACCTTAATCGATAGAATTATAATAAAACTTAGAGCTATCAATAGGTATAAACTGAGCTCAAGTTTGCATACACAACTTATTTTCTTTATTTCAGATAACAGTGTGAGAAAAAAATGTGCAGGATATTAATAAACTTGAGAAAATATAAAAAATATCTCGCATAAACATCACTTTTACGATTAAACTGTGAGAAATTGATAAAGGGTAAGAGAAATAAGAAAGCAATTTTCCAATAATTGACAATTAGTTGAATAGTCTTTGTTATTACATGCGACTTGTAGGTACTTATCTTTTTTATTTATCTGATTGTTACTGGCTACTTTTGCGTTCTTTATGTAAATTGATTGATTCCGTATAATTTTGTATGAATAAAAAGTTAGCTAGATTTTGCTTTCCGATGCATTTGCAACTTTATTTGAAGAAAACATTGAAGAATATTTCAAGTAAGTCGATGATAGTACCTACTGGTTGAATTTAATATGCAGCAAGTGGTTTCACATTCTCGTCATAGTTATTACAGAGGTTCGTGTGTTATTTGAATAGTGCACAAATCATTTGTCAATTGAATGCATGATCGATTTCAAACAATCAAAAATATTAAATGATTTTTAGGATACTAGAGTATTCGGTTTCACTCTCCCACATTTTACCACCTTTGGGTCGAATTTTCAAAAATCATTAGTGAATGCCTATACGTTATTAAAGTCTGTAGGATACCAAATTCCAGCTCGATCCTTCCAGTGGTTTGAGTTTTACGTTGATAGAACAGTTAGTCAGTCAGTAACGCTTTCATTTTATATATGTTTAGATGATTTAAAGGAAAAAAATCACGATTCGTATCCTAATGTCCCGCATTATCTAATAAGGCGGTCTTTATTTCAAAGTAAGTAAATTACTGTTGCATGCGCCATTATCATTATAAAATTGCCCATAATGGGTCTCCAGTTATTCCTATCAGGTTTTATGACAAAGTTCACTATTTACTGCATATTAAGAATAATCTGAATGGTGTCTGAATTATTTATTGTTCGCGATTTGAATCACGCTATTCAGGATAGGTACCCATCATTTACAAGGAAGCTTGAAAAAAAGATAGTTCGACTGGCCATGTATCTATTTACTGAAGAGAAGACGTAATTTAGGTACCTAGATAGTTGAATGACTGACCATCCAAAAAATGAATAGACTAGATTATAGTTTAGGTATTCAACAATTGCATCATCTATCTATAGCATAAGCTGAAAACTAAAGGTAATAAGTCGTTTTCATAAATCAGTTTACAAATTAGTTACTTATTTAGTCAATAGGATGAGTCAATAGAACCCATAATGTTGGGTTTTGAAGTAAAAAAAAAACATACAGAATACATAGAATAAATTTTTCAAGAAATCAGACGTTCATTACTTTTAATTAAAAAAAAAGAAAAGTGGTACGAACGATTTTCTCACTCATTTAACTGGGCTATGTTCTTTAATACTTCTACACTGTAATAGGCTGTTTATTTGTTTATTCTTCATTCCCGAACGGAACGAGATGTAATTTTATGCATAGACAGTAGGCACGGAAGTGTAAAGGCGTAAAAGTTTGAAATATATTATTAAACAGTTATAGAAAATTTAAGAGCATCAGCCTAACCTTTCAGGGAACTCTCTTTTCTTCCCCTTGAGAACACGTCATGTTTAAGTGTCTCTAAAATATTTACTACAACGTCTATCAAAAGATTTCAGGCCGTAAGAAACTAAGAAAATGATATGGTGGAACAAAAATCATGATATTTATTTAAGAGTACGTTATAACTACATATTATTATTTTTAGGGTTCCGTACATCAAAAGGAAAATACAGAACTCTTTTAGGATCACTTTGTTGTCAGTCTGTCTGTCTGTCAAGACCCTTTTTCTCAAGAACGCTTGGAGGTACCAAGCTGAAATTTCTCAAATACTCAAGACGGCTGTCCCTTGGAGCTGTGAAAAAATCAAATTTCTAAGCCAACTCAATCAAAAGATACAGCCGTTTTATGCTGAAATATTCTACTATGGTACGGTACTTCCCGTGAACTCAGAATCTAGACATTTGGTACGAAGCAACGTCTTATAGCATAGATAAAAGAAACATTATGAAAATAATACATTTTTAGTTACACTCAATTGCAAAGTTAAGTTTGTTATTAGTTTATACGGAACCCTCGGTGCGCGAGTCAGACTCGCACTTGTCCGATTTTTTTAAATTCATTTAATTTCAATTCACTACTGCAGTTGAATAAAACGCCATTCAAACATTATTTTATGAAACAAAACTAAAATACGACGTCACTTTGCAAGTTCACGTCAATAAGTCCGCTGTGTATTTATTTGCTGACAGATACCACCATAGAAGTGCTACGTAGTAGAAATTCCTCGAATTAAAGTTTGAACAACAATTGCTGCACTATACCTAATCAAAAATGCTTGCTTGTACGGCGATGCCCTTGACAAATATCATCGTTTGCTTTATATCTCGCGAGTCGCGTTGAGTGCATAAAACGTCAATTTATGTTCGTGCCGTGACAGGAACAAGCCGCGGATGTTCCCATTGAAGCACTTATTTAATACTTGAAAATAAAGGTGGCGGAACTTGGCCCACACGTCACTTAGTGCTCTTTACGCAATAATGTCAGTTTTTGCTCGCGTTTCCCGTCTTAATACGATAATAATGTTAATGATAAAACACTAACGCTTAAATTGTTTTGTCCTGACTCGTCTGAGGATCTCTTAGATATGATAAAAAATATTCAGGGATACATTTAATTATTATATTTTAATAAATATATTATTAAATATTACACTTAACACTATCTGTCTACCTTATTCAATATAATAGCTTCCAAATTTCTCATTTAAGTTAATATACTATCCTAAAGCTGTTGGTTTTCCATTTAAAATTAAATAATTATAGTAATAGGTAGTCAATACATATAAAAATAACAAACTAGGATATCTACTCGAAATTTATTGAGCCATTAAAAACTATCGTCCTCCCTTTATAGATATTGAATTTTCATAAATCTTTTCTTAGCGGATGCCTACTTCATAAATAGCTAACTGTATGCCAAATTTCAGCCCAAGTCCAGTGTTTTGAGCTGTGCGTTGATAGACCAGTCAATCAAACATTAGATAATCAAGTAACCTTCACCACCTTTTTATTTATCAGTCGATGATCTGCGGTGACAGTTTTAGGATGACTACATAAGTCTCGAATTCTAGAACATGAAGCTAGATGAGTATGACACAACTTAGATGAACCATCGGCAAAATTCGTAAAATCGATCGTTCCCGAAAAGAGTGCGCCTACAGCATTACTTATGTGTTAAAAATGATCGGCGAAAATGATCTTGTTGAACGTTGAATGGCGCGATAGTGAATGATTTTTATTTGTTGTGTAAATCGGAACGAAGTGAAGTGTACGAAAACGATGCTACATCTAAGTTGTGTCGTACTATAAGTGATGTTACCTCACATATAAGCATCACGTTCGGGCTTGGGCATAAATCCAGGTAAATCGATATTTCGTCTGTCAATACTTGACTAGTCATCATAAATGACTGGTCAGTCAAGTACCTATCATGGATTTCATGGATTTGTAACCGCTACTACTAAAATGTGATCTATACCTACCAGGTATACTTACTAATAGTAAAGAGTTTGTTTGATCGCCCTAATCTCTGGATCTATCAGTCAGATTCAAAAATTATTCCACTAATAGGAAGCAACATTATCCCCTAAGTTTATAAGCTACTTTGTATCTTGGAAACGCTAATGAAACCGCGGGGAACAGCTAGTTAAATAAATCACTACGAGTGCACTGATGATTACGAGTACATTTAACAAAATATGTAGGTATTTCAATAGTTTTTTTTAATCGCAGTTGATTAAAAAGATAATTAAGTTAGTACCTAACCTTTACACTATGATTCGGTACATCCCTATTATATCGATTTTGCCAAATATCACATAAATACGGCACTTACTAAACTTATTTTCTAAAACTGCTTTTATACATTGAGCCACAAGTAACGCACAAAGCTGTCGACAGATTAACTTACCTAAATAAATGTAATGTACTTAGTTACTTAATAAGGAAAATGTCAATAACAGTTTGTACATTAAATAAAACAGAACTGGATTGGTTGCACTTCAATAAAATAAATATTGAAATCAATTTGCTTTGGAGAAGAAATTGAATCCGCAATACCACCACAATAAGGAAAAATACTGAATTTAAACTAGTACATACTTACAAACGCAATATTCAATAATGTTCATGATTCATTAACGCCTTGCGTAAAAATAAATTGAATATAGTATCTAATTATAAAATCCATTGAAGCTAACATCAGACCCTTATCCATGTGAACTTATAATCTAGAATGCATTACCCGTACCATACGTTAGGTTACTAAACAAAAAGTACTAAATGTACAGCGATGCGACGGCGAGAGTGGATTTCATAGGGGCAGCTTCCATTAGACATAAAATCACGGTCCAGATTCCAGACACGCTACAAAGGTACCGTTGGCAAAAACTCGCCCGTCCAAATAGTACAGCAAGAAGCCGACAGTATTGATTTAATACCACACAGTCACCCGCCGGAACGGGGGTGGAAACAAAAAATAAAATTAAAAAATATGCATAATAAAATTTTTGTCGATAACGATGATGGGTCCCCCGCGACCGAGCTGAACAGACGCGGTAAACGTGAAGGGTGGGGGATCGATTATTTTAGAAATTACACCTACGTATAGCGTTATAAGTACCCCCCTACACCATGCTTTGTGATGCATTTGTCTTACTTATTTTTTGAGCGTCAATGAAATTTTTCGAATTGGAATCGATTTAGCCACCATATTGTGGACAAGGGGCACGTTTAGGCACGTGTTATTAACTTTTTTAATCAATTATATCTAACTTTTATTTAGGAATCCGAAGAGTGTTGATAAAAACGGTTATGTTGTCAAGACCATCAGATCAAAAAGAGTTTGCACCATGCGAATATTATTAGAGGGGTTGTCTAAGTGAAACCAAACTCACAACATTTACCCAATAATCGGCTCAATCAGTATGGGTGCTCGCCTACTCGAGCATTTTACATTTATAAATATCTACCTAATTCAAATAGAATTGTGACGTTCGAATCCTACAACGAACTAGAGCTAGCCTTTACTCCTCTGTGCTTAGAGATTTTGAGATTGGAGTCAAAATCAAACACATTCAAAAGTTTAAAAAAATGCATGCGACGCGACGTACCCTTTCCTCAATTAATATTGGATAATAAAGAACGAGAAAAATGCTAAAGCATGCATGAATATTTTCCCGCCTTTTTCTGAATATAACCTACTATCCTACTGGCGTGCACTGCCTAAAATCAACACTTGAAACTTAACCCGTCAAACTCAATATTTATTACCTTTTCGATTGAACTTAACCTAAACTGAATTGTTTTTTTATCAAATGCGTCGGTCGATGTCTCGGACAGGTCGATGCAATGCCATCCGAAACATTATGAAGTTGCAAATGTGACAAAATTAACCCTGCTAGTGTGCATAGATGCGCATGCACATAGAAGCATGTGTGATCGCAGCGAAACGAGGACGACTATAAAAAACATAAAATAACTTTCTCATCCGCGTTATGTATCTACATTATAAAGTTAATGAATTATTAATTAAAATAGTTAATAATTCATTTATACCGTTTTAACGTTTTATTGTGCGCTATAATTTTTTTCGCGGAACAATAAAATCTCTTAGATTATTACGGTTTTTGTTAAAAACGCATCAGTAAGTAGGTCTCACCTGTTATATTGTGTGTGACACGCGATTTATTTTATAGCTTAGGTAGATAACGTTTGCTCTCGTCTGATATATTTGAAATTAGATCTCGCGGTTGTACCCGCGTTCCATAGATAAAATAGCCTATGTGGTTTTCCATGCCATAGGCTACGTATGTTTTAAATTTCATTTCTGTTGGTTATGCTGTTGAGGTGTCTAGAGATAACAAACATACTCGCTATCACATTCATAATTTTGTTGGATAAAATAAAAGTGATGCAGTTAAAATTACAATAATGCCTTGCAGTCGGCATGCTTATTGTTCCTCGCTTGCATCATAAATCACACGACAGTGTGTAAGCCAAGTTCTCAATGCAAAAAAAGGGCGTCATTAAATTATTCGCCATCAAAGAGTAATATGAACAATAATTGAATATACTACAATAAATTTCAAATTTGCAAATCAAACTTTATTACAGTAGGTTGTTGCCGAAGATTAAAAATCTGCGTTGATTACTAGTTGTACTTCAATGCTATTTGTGTTTGCGTATTCGCATAATCGCCAGGTGAAGACAGTATAACGTCACGTCAATCATTTTCCAAATTCAGAAAATTCGCAATGCCAAGAAAAGTACAAGTCTAATTCTATAGAAAAGAATCAGACAATTAGTTTCAGAAAAAGTGTGTAAGTAGGTACCTACCTACATAATATATATATATATATATATTTAAGATCAGACAATTAATGAAACGCTAAAGAAGGGTTGCAAAAATGGAAAAAAATTAAATAAATAGGAGATCGCGTCTGTAACCTCGGGGCAAAAAGCTAGTCAATCACAAGCGTGTTAGTTTACGTTCTATTAGAATTGTCTATAGTATCATTGAAGTTAAATTATTTTTGAACATTGCCTCAGCTGTTTACTCTTATTCTATAAGTAAATTTGTTTAGCTTAAATCTTTCTCATAAACGTGTCGGACAAATAATCAAAGCATTTGTCGTACACATCATAAAGTTCATAAATCAGCGTCTACCTGTTTAAACTTACATACGAAGTCGTTTAGTCTAGGGTTGGCGGATCGATACTATTTGTTTTTTATTGCAATTGTTTTTGCGCAACTTTTTTTTACTTATAATGTAAACTCTTCTCTAAAGCGTTGAGAAAATATCTACTTTTTTATACGTAACCTTCTAAAAATATCTCATACAATAAGGAAAGATTTTAAGCACCATTTAAAAATCAAATTTACTTATGTACGTGTTGGAGTTAAACATCTAAAATGTTAGTTGGTATCTCAAGCTATATACGAAGTACAAGTAGGTAACTGGACAATTGAATCCTGTCTCTCACAGTCCGCAGTTCAATTGTACCAAGGGATACCCCGTCAATTGGGAACGTACGTAATCACCCACGTTTCAACCTACGTTGTAGTGTGACAGCCCTACAATTTTTGCAGATCAATTCGCACTAGCTGATATTTTAATTGAATTTCCATCTCTGTGTTTTACGTCGATCACACCAGTTTTACATTGGATTTAATTCATCATTTCTCCTCTGTTTTAACTGACATATTGATGGACCGTTGACGGCGCCATTTAAATTGGGATATTTGCTGATTTATCCCGCGGTTTTAGTAAAATCATTGCATTTAAATTGTTTACACGACACCGTATTTTGGGAAGAAATTTTTAATGACGCGATGACGTGTTCTGAATTTATAGAATATTGAGAGAATAGTGTTTTAAGTTTGTTGATCTGATTTGGAATGTTACTAGTGAACATCTTAATTACGCCTTTATAGAGTCTATGTCTACTACCTATATCTATTTGTGGTTTTATTTACATTATCATGAATAGGATTACAAAATGGTATGTACAACAGCTACGCAGGTGCGTATTCGTTCACAATATTTAATACTTTTTTATGATGCAAATCACACGATGAGCAAGCAATATCGTTAGTTTAGCAGCATTGCCTCAATTAGGAAGGAGATAAATAATGTTATTTATGATTTTGGGTTCATGATAATTTTCATTTCACATTTACTAATGTGAAATCAAAATGTATGAAGATTTAACCTAATACATGTATGTTTTACTATGACTTCTAGATATTGGTATATTGTAAATAGCGTCAATCCATCTTCACATGTGTGTACTAAAACTAGTACTTAAATAAATAAAAAATATATATAAGCGTGTTAGGTTCCAATTCTTTTTTTTTTACTATGTATAGGCCTGTGTTTGACCACAATCTCACCGTGGTCAGCGATGATGTGGACGATGATGGTAACCACACAAAGCCTAGAAAGGAACTGGCTCTCAAGTGCAGCTGTCGGATCACGCCGAAAGGTGCTTGACGACAGATTTTCAACTTGAGGGTGGTAGCCAGGCAGGCGGGTACTACCCTACCACCGTGCTATGGTTTCCTCACGGTTTTTTCCTTCACCGAAAGCTCAAGCTCATTGTAGGATTTGAACCCGGGACCTTCGTCTCGGCATCCGACGTCAGTGGTCAGCTATCATCGCCTTTTAATTCTGTTTTATTTTTTATTTAATCAATTGTTCCGGGAGAATTTCAATAACTTGCATATTCAATTCAATAATGTCTAGTTTAAATAATACATTAATCAAACTGACTCGTCTTTAACAGAAAAGTATTTTTTTATCATCTTTATAGTGGGTATCGGCTACGTGTCGCTACTTAGTTTATCTCAATCAAATAACTTACTCGATTACACATTAATAATATGTAAAAACTATTAGGTTTTACACACAAAAACCAACATTTAACCTGGCCCATCCGGCAATGTGCGTTCGAAATTCTGTCGGTACATAACAGCGTATCGCGTTAACCCGAGCCGCACGAATGTGTGGGCGCGTAAAAACAGTTTAATTGGCCTCAGTACGCGCGATGTGGATCATTCCCAATCACAGCAACGGGAAGCACATTGGAGCTTTAGTGATGGGGTATTTTTTATTTTTATGTCATTGTGTCAAAAATCTACAACATTATTATCAAAAAAATTAATCCATCATTTAAATTCTTTGGGAGTTTTTTTTTAAATCTGAAACATGTCATTGACTTGAAATAAATAAGTTCAAAGTTAATATCATCAACGCAACATCTACTTAATGCCTATGTAGGGAGATGTCATTTCAATTCGTTCATTTATTTACGAAAGTGGATACCTACCTACATAGTCAACCATTTAGTAATTATGATTAAAATAAAGTTATAGTATGTAAATACTCAAGGTGATTTTGGGAAGGTATAGTAGGCCGAAAGAGCATTGAAGTACCTAGTTATATTTTATAGTGGAAAATAAACACTCAAAGAGTTCCACGAAAATAAATGAAAAAAACAACCAATTAATTTAGCATTAAAATATGTTTCGACGTAAGTCTACTTGAGTGCCTATTAGATTACTCGAGTACTAAAATAGCTATCTCGCCCCATTAAAAACGTCCTTGTGTGGGAGTAAAGGTTTTTACGAAATAAATACGCTAAAATTGTAATTGTTATGACTTCGTAATGGTACTGCTCAGGCTCCTGAAGTTTTGTAAGATTATTGATAATTATGTACTCTATCCACATTATTCAGCCCAAGAGATACCCATTAAAATAATTCTGTATAAGAGGAAAACGTGACTGACTGATCTATCAACGCACAGCTCAAACCATTGCAAGGATCGGGCAGAAAGGTGTACAGATTTTATAACGTAAGCATCCGTATGAAAGGATTTTTGAAAATTCTATCCCTAAGGTGGTAAAATATGAAAACGCGGGGCGGAATGCTAGTTATGATATACAATCCACGCGAATAGGTATATTTTCAATAATATCTATAATATATTATTTAATTAACGATTATAAAAACAATTATTTAATTTCTAAACAAAGCTTTTCGTTTATACCTGATGACTTTTTAATCATCACCGTTTTTTATCTTCCCATTGAAAAAAAATGATTTTTATAAAATCAATTCAGCGTAGTTACTATGGGAAAAATTGCAACTTATTTTTTTGACGCTTATAGTTATCAATGAAATGCAGGGAGGGGCCGTTACATGTACGGTGTACGTACAGTGCCCCTAAACGTAATCTTTTAATCTTTGTGTTGGTATATCTCAACATTTAGTACCGGTGATACTAAAAGAAAATATTATTTGTTTTTTTCACCAAAGATGATACATTTGGATGGTGATTTTTATGAAAAACCATCCTGTATAAGCGTATCACAAATAAAAATTGGTTCATGATGGTTCACGCTATAAGCTTTCGCCAATATCAATCAAAATAATAACATTTTTATTTTTGGTTGTTGTTTTCATTGTTAGTGTGTAGGCAAAGAATAAATAATATACTAAGTGTAGGTAAAAAGTACATAATATGTATACTTATATATTTTTATCTCGATCAGCTGGATTTGACATTAGATATTGGTAAGTTATCTATTATGTTATAATTAGTATGAAGGCTATTTTTGTTGTTTTGATATTGGACGGAAAGTTACGGATATGATTCAGAAAAAATCTACACTTAACCAGTAAAAGCTACGAAGGCAATGAAAATAAAGCATTACATTTTAACATTAAAACAAAACTTCACCAGCACTATTTGACAAGGGCGAAACAACAGGTGTGTTTCGTTCGTCACATCACTGTGCGCGAGGGACACGTAAAAATAGTGCCAAATCTGGCAACCTGTTAGTAATGACTCGTGTCCTATGACAGTGCGGCGCGGAGCGTTCCGCCGCCGCCGCTGCCGCTGGTCGGTCGACCGGTGCTGCGGTCTGGTCACTATCTACCGCAACGCAACTTTTACCGTCAAACTTTATTCCCGTGCACTCCGGAACTCCCGCCGAATTGTTACGAATTTCAATGAATTGTTTTAAGCTAGTTATCTGTTTTCGTATCGATTCGTTATCGACGTACCTCTACGTAGGCAGTTATCCTATAATCTATTAATATCATAAAGGGGCAAAGTTGGCGAGTTCGAATGTAAGAGGCAATTTCCGGAACTTCTAAGTCTGAAAATTCATTCCAGTACTTAAAATCTAAAATGGTATTTTTAATCCATTTAACATGCGTTGCCCGTTGGTCACATGCAGCAATGTGCGGTAGAAACCCATTATGTACTACCTACCTACTATCATAAATATTTTTGTATATGAACGTTACATACGTCGGAGCAGACGTCCGAGAGCAAGCTTCTCTTGAAACTCGATTAGGTACGCTGGCCATGTCAATGACTTGAATTTCAATGAACAAATTATCAAGGGACACGACGCGGTAAACTTGATTTATTAACGCATGCGCTATGAAATGATGTCCCTCGTCCTAGATCTAATGTTCTTGTTAAAGGGCAACTTCCGTTGCTCTCTTAACTTTAAGGTCGATAATTCATTTACATGTCTTGTAGACTTAGCTTCTGTGCTTAGTGTACTTCAGTCTTCCCAGATCACTCTGGTGCTGTCAATATTGCATTACTACATTACTTTAGATTACTAAACTGTAAAAAGTTTTATTCAAATGGAAAATAAACCATATGTATTCATAGATAGATACAGTCGGAGTCAAAAGTAGCTGATCGCTTTTGGAACGTGTCATAATGTTTTGGAACGTGTCAAACTCACACAGTTTTCGTAAAAAAATGACAAGATCATAATTAAATATTTTGTCACTATACTCATATTTAAAAATATTCATTTGTTATCGTGACAGTTACCCTTGCTGGACTGACCTGACAATTATTTGATGATAGTCAAATAGGCGCTCTACATGTCCCACTAGGACATGTATTTAGCGACCAGATAGACGTAAATGTGCATTTGTTATAATGACACATCCTGTTCCTGACATGACTGGGTAATTTGTATTCAAATGCTTCGCGTGATTTGTACTATGCTTACCTTATAGAACCTTTGTTTGAAGCGTTTATGATAGAATAATTCGGGCAGGTAGGTATAAAGCATTAGTTGCACATTAGGTATACTCATGTGTCCATCATCGACCTGTTCAGTATATATATAACATAGCGTTATTTTAATAAATATGAAACTTATGTGCAAAGAAACTAAAATCAGAAAAAATATATAAAAAACGTAAAAAAAACTTTAATAAAATATCTTCTAATTGTTGGTTAGTTGGTTGGTTGATAATGGTAACCAACCATGACATTAGCGACGCTACCTCTGAATTATCATAAACATTTAATAACCCTGTACCTAATTAATCACATATTTAATTAGTCGGTTATTTGTACTCGAATCTAGTTTCGAGAAAATTCGGATATACTTCTATGCACGTTGAAAGTTTAGCTAAAAATGAACGATAAACAAACATTATAATTGCTACAATAACGAAGTAGACTGGCCCAGGTTGAAGTTATGTCATGTAGGGGCCATCTACATCTGATTACGTGCCTATTCTCCTATAGGCTTTCACGCACGAATCTAAATTGCAAAATACTCTCCATTCTCCCTTGATGTTTGCGTGAATTCCTACACTGCAGTATGCATATGTGTTTGTATTTCATTGTTGTGTACTTCGTTAAGCTTACAGTCATGTTCATAAACGCTGTTTAGATACATCTGAATGTCAAGGCGATGATAGCTTAGTGGTAGTTTATCGAATGCTGTGACAAAAATCGTAGGTTGGAATCCTACAATTAGTTTTAACTTTCGATGAGGAAAACATTGTGAGGAAACCACATCATGGTTGTAGTAACCCCTAGTAGTTTGTATTCTAGCTGCTCCTTTTGAGAGCCAAGTTACTTGCAGGCATTTTGAAAATCAAATAGGCCAATTGAGACTGAATATAATAATGCAAAAGATAAAAAAACGAATATACTATATTATGTAGTACAAAATTGAAAAACAGGTACCTAATTAATCTGTTATACAATCTGAACTCACACAGTGTTCGAAAAGTAATTATGACCACATAATAACTAATATTACTAATACTGAAACATTACATAATAGTTACTTAATTGAATTTCTCCGTGAAACCAGGTGTGGTGTACCTACTAAACTACTAGGTATAATCGGAACATTGTTCTCTAGTAAACCTATAATTTTCAGATGTAGCCTAAGATATGGTTTATTTATTGGTTAGCGAAATAATTAATTGCTGTATCTTCTCCAGGCCATCTATTACGAGGACTTCATCGCGCTGGCAAGTCAGTATTATGTAGTTAATCATTTAGGTTTTTCTAGATAATTACTATGCTCTTGAAGTAGGTACTTGTGTTATAACACCAAGGTAAGCCGTCAGCGAGCCGGAAGACCCTATTACATTCGCTCAGATCGAAGCTGACGAAAAAGTACACAACACACTACACAAAACCGATTACGCTACCGTCCTCGAGCAAGGACCGCCGCGACGTCTGAACTTTGTCCGGTAAGGTTGATGCAGCCATAGGCTAGAAACGTTCGTCCTTTAAAACAAATGTGTTATAACAATTATTTCACATGATCATGAAGTTTCTATTAGGTATCATTAGTGAAAATTGATGATTATGCTTCTTTGGAGGGGTCTACTATAACAAAAATACTCAATCTGACAGAAACTAATCCGTTGACCTGATCGATAGTGCCTTCGACAAAACAGTAGCGGATAATCTAATATTCCGATAACAGTACGGATTGAGCGCAAATATGTAGTGATTGTCCGCGACATAATGTTTACCGTGCGGCCGCGGTACCGGCATCAGCATAGCCAAGTACGACTGAAAGCGCTGCTCTCGGACACGTATGTCTGCAACCTTTCAAGCAAATGTTTGCATCTAATCTACGGATGTTATCGAGTAACAGTGATGCCCTGAATTGGCTTATTTCAATTTTCGATTTAATTACTTTGACCAATGTAGCTATGCCGGTTCGCTCGCTTTGTTCATCTGTAGATGTTTATTTTATGTGCGTATGACGTACATTGTCGAGTGCGAATAGGACGAGTTGCGTTGCCTTCGCGCAGCCTCGACAAGGCACAGCGAAGCGCTTTATTGCTCTACCCTGAAGCAAACCAAGCACACAACGGCATTGCAGCAGTGGTCAAAATATGTTTGTATTGTGATTTAACATTAATTGGAGTCGAAACATATCGACGGGTTTATGTATATTTTCTAATATAATTTACAGTTGCTTCTCTGCATTATTATATTTGTAAAGTAAAGTAATTTATACCTTTTTTAATGGGGTTATATGATCTTAAAGCGGGAGAGCTCAGTGGTAGAGAGACTTGGAATGAAATATTAAAACTGATATTGCTGATATATGTATTTCATTCATAAAAGTAGTATATTTTTCATAACATGTGAATATTTAAATAATAACATAACTACAACAGATGTAGAGAGGTGGTAAAATTTCATTGTTGTGAACTTGTGAGATTTCGTTTTGGCCATCGCCAGTTGGATGTTTAACAATAGACACGTCATCACGAGTGAACATCAGTACTATGTCATTGTTATGGCTTGTTGCATTTATGCAAAGTTTCCATTGTACCTCTGTGTGTAAAGTTTGAGCTATCGACAAGCTGATAGGGAGTGACGGCCGCATATTCAAAGGACCTCTATGGCTACGAGTGAACTGATCGAACTAATGCTCCTGCCATTATCCGATGACATTAAACCAGCTTGTCTTTCATTTTGCGCCCTGTGTAATCACGTATATAGGTGCAGTGGTAGTTATCAGATTATCTAAATATATACTAAAACGAAAGCGTGACTGACTGACTCACTAATCAATCAACGCACAGCTCAAACCAATGGACGGATCGGGCTAAAATTTGGCATACAGATAGCTATTATGACGCGTAAATATCCGCAAAGAAAGGATTTTCGAAAATTTAACCCCTGAAGGGATAAAATAGGGGGTGATACTGCGGGGCAGAAAGCTAATCGAAGCTAAATGGCAAATAACTGATGAAAATACTTTCTAGAATTTATTTTGTCATATAATGGTATATTATACTTTTCTATTGAAACAATATTAATTCAACTAAAATGTTCGCACCCTAAGCAATATCTTAAACAAAATTAAAAAGCAATTAATATTAATTTCAAAACTTGATACATTAACGGGAGCGTAGCGAGCCAAACAGGTGTGCCAATGCAGGCGTTATACGGTCGGTTACCATATATAATGATGCAATAAATATGGCATACAGCTCGTTGGCGCTTTCATACAATATGGATTGCTTTACTGTATTAGTACTCCGTTAGAGATGTGCTGAGTCAAGTTGACTCGAGTACCTTCCAAGTACTTATGTTCTCGATTTCTCAAATTATAGTACTCGAATACTGAACCGAGTACCTACTTAAATCACGTCTTTGCTCGTAAAGTTTCTCAAAAGTCGAAACTTAAAAACTGATTAAACTTTAATTCCGTGTTACTGATATCTATGCTGTACTTATGTATTTGAATAGGAGTTGTGAATACCAAACAAACCTGATTAGTAGGTAATTTATTTATGAAAACAGGTTTAGCCTATCACATGCTTTATTGTTTTTTTTCTTTACAGATTGTTTTTAAAATGAAAAATATTAGAGTAGGTACTCGAATCCAAAGATGTAATCGCGTATCTGACCTAGTTCTCGAGTATTGAATCCAAGTTAGCGACTCGAATTCCGACTCGATTCTTTTTATAGCGAGTACAAGTATTCGAATAAATACTACGACTCGGAACATCACTACTCCCTTTAGATTAGCTGAATACAGCGCGTTCGTTACCTAAAATATGCATGGCAGATTGTCTGTCCATCCCTCCCTGAAATAGTTGTTAATCATTAATGAAAATTGCAATACATATAACGTAACTGTTTAAATATTAAAGTGCGTAGTTTTCCTCGTCGAGATCGGGGCGGGCCGGTAATGGCGCCGTTGAATTATTTATAAGAATTTTATGTCTCATCTTCCGCGCCCCTCTCGGTAAATAATATCTGCTGATGATAACATGCGCGGCGTGTTTTCTTTTTGTTACTTATAAAGCCATTTTACTTTTAGAAATTAAACTTAATCAACGTTTATCTACGGTGACGGTGCAAACTCCGTTACAGGGGCGTATTAGAGGCATGGCGCACACTGCGGTCTCTGTGGTGGACGAGATGACCACGCTCTGTTATTTTTCCAACATGAATTGTAAACGACATTTTCTTACTGATCGCGAGCCTGATCCTTAGTGTAGTAATAGAGCTACCATTTTATAAATGTCGCCCTAAATCTAGATATTCTCTGTTACAAATCTAGGTTAATTTCGTTCAATCATAAAAGTTAAATTCTTTCTAAATATCACAAAGTTTCACACATAATAATGACGGTAAACAACCAAAACTCTAAACAATAAAGGGACCGCGCAAAACTCCACACTATGCAAGTGGTCACCTTAACAATAGATAGATCTTGTTAATTATCAGCATCACAGGGAGCATCGCGGTGGGGATCTGGGGTGAATACGGGGATGTGTCGGGGGCGACTGGGGCCCAGGTTTGCGCGTGAACAAATGCGCCTGATTAGGCGCGCTACGAGTATGTCGTATGTCCCCGCCGTGCACCGGCCGTTTAATTTGTCGATAAAGTGATTTTAGAATATTGTTTATCGACAATGTGTCAATGTAATTTTTTTTTACTGCACACTTGAGATTCCATATTTAGTGTAGAGCTGTTTTGTCAATTACTTTTCAATTTTACAAAATAAAGTAAGTAAATGCACGAGTATATACCGGTAGGTACCTATTAGTTTTGGTTTTATACTTTTCCGTGTATTTTATTTAATGAAAATCTTGGATATTTTTGAATATATTTTTGTAATAAAAAGACAGTTAAATAATCATCTCTAATCATCTAAGCTTATTTCCTAAATTATATTTCATTCTAGTTCTGTGTGAAAAATATCAAAAAAAGTACCCATAAAACTTCATTGTTTTAGTCTTAGTAATATTTGTAATCGATTCTTGTTATTTGATTTAGCATCGTTTTTTAGTAAGTTTTCTAATTGCCTTGCGATATGTATATGAAGGGTTCTGACAAAGAAATTTGATGTACATCTCCATCTTAAGTAGGTATATTATAAGTCAATATTTATAGTTTGGGAGTATATTTTAGTATGAATACCTATGTGGTATCTTGGTAAGTAATGTACTTAGGTAAGTAAAATGAGATTAATGTATTGAGAACAACAGCCTGATTGTGTTTAAGAGCACTAGCTGCAAGTTACCTGGTTTGATCCTAATTCGCTTCTAGCCTGCACTTATAGTGCAGGTGTGCCAATCAAGCCCATACCGTAGTTCAGTCATCGTTAACAAAGGTAGGTACATTGGGTACTTGCTTTAGTTACGCAACGTTGCATATGATTTACAGGTTTGTTATGTAGCCCATAGGGGAAACAATTAATATATTTACCATGAAATTTACTATGATGTTACCATATCCTTGTTTTATTCCCATAAGTACCTACCAAATATATTATTACTAGATTTAACTTATTATGAAATAATAAATATATATGGATTGATCCGGAAGCTTTTAATATTAGAAAATATGAGTAAAACAATATTCATAGAGCAAGCAAGATTATACATATCATGGACGTTGATGTGATTTGGGCCTCGTAGGCCGTAAAAGCTACAGCGCTCTACGATGCGTCGGCGTCGTAGCAATGTAGCTCGTAGCTCGTAGCCGATTTCAATCATGTAGCCAATATGTTAGGGGATGATTCAATATTGATAAAGATCGCCAGGTTACATGCCTGATATTATGCTGGTTTACTATTTTAACTTTGTTAGATTCTGTAGCTTATTTTGTGTAGCATTTCGGTAATATCTTTGGTGAGTGGGACACACTCAGCAGTGAGGTTTCGAATGTCAGGACATGTATTATGTATAATATGTCACTACTAATCTGACATCATAATATTTGCGAATTAGTTCCAAAAAACGTTTAACGTAGGTAAATAGATGTATTATATGTAATATAACATAAAAACTCTTTTCTTGAAATTTTGAAGTAACATTACTGAAAGTATCGATAGTTATCATCAAGTTTCACGTAAACGCCGCAATGTCTCTGATATTAGTATGGATCGATTATATCCTGCATCTAATTGGAACACATCCTTGCTTCGATGCAATTGTATTAATTTGTGAATTGCTCTTCAATTGCTTTATGCCCTCGCCCGCCATCATGGATAGACTCAAGTAGGCAAGGTAAGGTAATTGGGTAGCATTAATTAAGACAAACTAACAATTCGTACTATTAAAACCATTTCAAAAAAAAATCTTTGTACCTATATAATATGACACCAATGTTATTCACATGTTAATAAAATATGGAGACGATTGGTCCCCGTATCATAAATCTCTTTGATATTATTTTAAGTAACAAAAACTTAGAAAATATTGAAATATTGCACATGAAACATAATTTTCGAAAATAGTACTAACAATAAGACTATATAAGTGTTTACCAATAATATAAAAGTAATAATAAACATTTGTATAAAACTATAACTGGAAAAATGTAATACTTCAAAGCTGTAGCCACAAAAGCTACGGTGAACAACGTGACACTTACGTAGGGTAATAAGCTCCATCGTTAAATATTAGCATCCGGCGCTAATTCAGATTGTCGTAGGGAAAACATTTATGCAGCGATAAACAATTAACCAAGCGATAGATGCACGTTTTATCTAACGAAACTGCATACACGCGTAAACCGCCGTCGTTCTAATCACGTCCGTACTCATGAATTTAGATTCACCGGCCGAACACCCCGCCCCCCCCCCCTGCCTGCCCGGCCCCCTAACCCTCGCTAGGGTTGTTAATATTACTACCTATTTAGTCATAGGTTTTAATCATTAACGTAATATTAAAGCCCAAAAATATAAGTAACAATAAAGTATTACATTATTGAACATGTTATGTGTGGTGTGACGGGTAATTGAAAAGAAAAACACAGTGCAGTGCCAACACAGTCGCTTGTCCTCGTGTGTATGATCTGCATCGCGTTCCAGGTGTGTTGCTATCAAGCTAACATATAAATATTTTTACTACACGGCTACATAATCGCGAACTAAGCTTAGCTTGGAGCTGTGGCCTCCAAATAATCGACATTCTACATATTCCACTAAAATAGATACTTAAATCCAGTTTTGAATGGAAATCGTACCCATCACCTGCGGTGTAGCTGTCAGGATAACAACCTATACAACAACTGGCTTGCAAATAATTAAATTATTCGTATATTCTAGATAAGGGCTAACCCTGAGTTGTCTATTTGTGGTCCTCCTCTGTGACAAAGTGGTTAACTGGAATCTATGAATTTATAAACGAAGTATTTATACTCTTTACAACAATGTCCATTTATAAATTATTAATTATTTGCCTCTCTTTTCAAATCAAGGTCGCATTCAATAAAAAGAAAGGTCGGATTCCGTAGTTATATATTGATAGAATGCATATTTACCTTTACCTTATTCGTCAATATACTTTGCTATCGAAACAGTTATAGCCTTCGTTAATGAGATGAATAATGGACAATGACAGAATTTGCTACTCGGAATTGAAAATACCACATAGTACACCACAAGTGAAACAACGAAACGTTTTTGCCATTAAGTCTAGCCAGCGAGGTAGTGTTCCGTTAAGCTATCACGCATCACTTAATAATTCAATACGTTATTTATCAGTAGGTATATTGATATTTGTCATTTATTATTTATTCCACTGTCATACATATCATGTGCTCTTTATAATAATTATATACCTATTTTGTCCACAAATAACGTAGGGCTCTCTCATCGAACGGTCTTGACGATTATTTATTCTTATAACTTATTTTAAAAATTGTATCCTTATTCTAGATATTAATAACACAGAGTTAATAATATACTACGATACGTATTTATATGTATATGGACAACAAATTTAATAAAACGTTGCTACAACACTATTTAGATGTTACTTTCTTTCTAGGTCACAAGTTATTTTTACTCAATGTCTTTTCTAGTGTAGCGATACCGAACCTTGGTTTATTTTAACTGATAAAGAGTGACTTTTATATCTTTGTTACTCTAGCCGTCTTGAACGAATAACTGAATCACGCTATTTACTTTGGTTTAGAAATATTTGAGATTGCACTACAATTGATTGTAGTGGAATGGATAGAGTGCAAGTGGTGATATTTTTATAGAAGCCAAGAGACTGCATCCGTGTTTGCTTTAAGTATGAATATAATAATTTTACCTACCTTGGTATATATAGGTACTCAAATTTTGATCATGTACAGCGGTCATGTCATCGAAGGTGACTTTAGGGGTTATAGTCATTCATATTGGGTTACAGCGGTGAGCAACAAGTCAACCATTAGACCTTACTATTTATCGCAATGAGTGGTTTGTTCCAGCTATTTTCCGTATGCAATGTAATTGCGACTATACTTTTATTTTTTGGAACTTTATTGGAAGATTATTATGGATCTAAACGGCATGTGGTCCCGAAATGACGGATCCATCGATATCGTGTGATGACGCCTTTAGACATTTTCTGGTAAATCTACTTATAGATCAGAAATCATAAAACAAAATAATTTTATTTCATAAAAACATTTAATGAATTTTCTCAGCAGGTACACACGGCCACAGATCAAGCTACACATTTTTACAACAACCGCATAAGGTGCCGCAGTGTGTAGCTTGATCTGTGGCCGTGTGTACATGAGCCGGTGGTAGATTGAGTTGAGTTGTATATATTATCCTATCGATGATTCATAAGCGCCTTATCAGGGCCTAAACTGAAAAAATTATAATATTCTGTGACATTCTACACACCCGAAAAATGAGTTTAGATTTTTTTCGATGCCTTAAAGTGGACATTACCAATGCTATCAACATCGATTTATGCGATCGAGTCATCGAAAATTGGACAGCACGGTTATGCGCCACCAGCGAAGCCGCGGATATTGGCTGATATCATATTCCATACATATTTTAATCAAATATTCTTTCAAATAATTAAAAATCAATGATTTCTACACTGTTTTATTTATACTTCATGCGCAATAATTGGGTTCAGACATAATTGGGACGAGCGTTGTCGAAACCAAAGTTTTTAGACGATTGGGATGACCAAATTATTGATGGCAACACAGAAACATAGGTTCGCGTAATAATAAAAGAAGCTGTGGCAGACAGACAACAGACTCGACAATGTAACATGAGTGACGATGAAAATGATATTGAAATCTTATCCCTTACCAAAATAAATATCTATAGGTAATAAATATATTTTGTGTCAAAATGTATGTTTAGTGTGATGTCTATATGAGACTATTCTGAAACATCGACCACAAAAATTTGACCTGTTTGAAATTAATAAAGTTAACAATTTGTTAGCATCTAATACTATTTTTAGATCCGTTAATAGGTACCCAGTATAATTAAATATTATAATGCTTCATTAAGTGATACCGTAAAAAAGGATGCGAGTCGTCACGCGATTTTGTATTTTTCTAATTACGATTTATTCATAATTAACAAAGAAATTAAATCAAAGAGAATAAAATTGTATTTAATTATAGTTATGTTATGTTCGCATAAATACAAGATTTTAATATTGATTAGGTATCTACATATGTGTGCTGTTTCTATATTATTCTGTCTACATATTACCTATATATAGAATACCTGAATATTGAAACTGTACCCATTGTATTATGGACATTTCACATCACAGCTTTGATCCGAGTACGTATCCCTCTAAAACAATGTCTAATCAAAACGCAAGATCCATGTTTATCTGCTAATTACTTGAGTACCTCACTCACTGTTGATTAGGATTATGCTGTAGCTGCAACACAATTCTGACAGTAGGTCCTTCGTAAATTGCACCTCCGATTCGAATATCGAGACAATTTACACTAAGGTGCACTAAAACATAACAAACCCAGAGATAGCACAGGTCGAAATTCCTAACGTAACATGCAGTTTCAGATAATGCGCGTCTAGCTAGTTATATCGAACGACGATAACAATAACTTTTCAAATCAAGCTTTTGTTTTACGTTTCAATGTGGAATTATGTGATATAATATTTTGTTTCTTACTAAATTTTATCATCGAATTGCTAATTAAGTGTCAGTTAGTATGATCTACATTATTAGTATGTGATTTAGTTTATTTATTGAACAAACTAACTTTATTTTATTAGAAGTCATCTGGTTGTAATCGATCACAATGGAAGCTCTACATTTAAAAAGTTACATCGCGTTCAACTTACACACAGACTTGTTTTCTATTTAATGTTCCCCGCATATTTAAATACCTACTAACTACTCTGATATTTTGTTGTACGGAATTGTGGTTCAGTACGTATGCTTAATTTACATATGACGTCATTAGATGACTGCCAACTCGAAGTGAATGGCTAGTAGTTGGGTAATTATGTTAATTATAACTAATAGCCATACACTTATGTACGTACAAACAAAACAATAACAAGTCATGTTTCGTGTAATTAAAAAAACAAATGTATTTAAAAAAAAACAACTCAGCATATTGAAATCTCACTCGATAGGTTTGGAAGAAAATATTTTTTGAAAGCATACATTTTGGCGCCAAAAATACACCATTTTTATTTTTAATAATTTTGATATACCTAGCGACACTCGCGTAATAAAGAGGAATCTAACGACATATCATGCATCAAAATCGGTTCAGCCGTTTAGGTTACAGGAAGTTACCGTGGAACAGACATACATACAGACAAATGTTCAGAAATTATCTACAACAATGATGGCAAGTGCATGGTTTCCAGGAAAATCATAAGGGTTTCAGATGTAGATAAGACTGCACGGAAAAATCAAGATACATAAGTGAAACAAAGATAGTGCGGTAATAATTTGGTATTATGTATTTTTTAACAAGAAGGTAAGTAACTACATTACCCCTTTTGCAAATATTTTTACTCCGGACTTAACAGTATTTTTACGATTCTAAATTGTGTTGTTCAAACTTCCTGGTCAACATTTCGTTGTAGAGACACGTCTAATATTTGATTGTATTATAAACTTGCAGTTCCTGGTTTTTTATATGCCCAAAAGACACACTAATAGAGTTAATGGTTGTAATTAAAACAATGTTGACTGTGTTGTGTACCAGTGTGGGCGACATTATTTCTTTGCCCCAATAATAAGCCCCACTACGAATGTTTTTGTTACTTTCAGACATATAGGCACTTAATGTGTTTGATCGTTAGATACGGTTTAATAAGTTGATCGTTACTATAAAAAGTTTTTTTACATTTTAGAAATGTATGTAAAGGCATTAGGTATTGAACAAAAAAACATGATAACTGTTCAGCATGACGAACCCAACATAGGTTTGGAAAATATGCCAAACTATCTGTAAATTTCCCATGGTAAAAAAATAAGTCAATATATCCACTGAGTAACTATTTAGTTACGAGTAGGTAGGTATTTGCTTTAAATACACTGCCAAACAAAAATTAAACTGGGGGATAGTGAATTATATTAATTATTGGGTCGTACAAATTTTGCCACTATTCATTTACAAATCGTCGAAAACCCTTTGGTCTGCACTCCATAAGCCTATAGTAAACTACTAGTGCGTAATAAACACCTTGCAATTAATTTCGTTAATAACTTTCGCTGAACTGTAGGTAGCGTATCGTTTTCAATCAATCCGATCATTATGTCCATGTCTGATATTTTTTTGCGGCGGACTATTCTAAATGTCGCTCGAATAACAAATAATTACCACAAAAGTGATACTTATTTTTACTATTTATTATTATAGAACAATAAGAAACGCAAATATAACATAAACACAACAATTAATACAACAACAAATATAATCAGATACTTAGCACTTTAGTTATTATCCGACTTTACTGATTGCATGGCTGGGATGATCAGACAGACGTATGATTGGACAGATAGCAAAGCCTCGTACAATATCAATTTGAAAACCGGGTATGACCTCAAAAAAACATTACAGGTTCTCTGGTCGGAACAGACAACAAACACAAAAATTAAAAGCGAATAGGTACAAAGTTGTGAGATGTTACTTTTCCAATGTGCCAACAAACACAAACGTACAAACACAATGATTAAATAATATTACTTATCTGTAAACAATCACGTTCTTGTTACACTTAGAACAATGACAGTTTACATTTTAACAGAAAACTGCATTACATTATGCGCTCGAGTTTTGAAATCTTAACAAACAAGCCCATAACAGTAGAGTTACAGTGAAGTATAAACGGTTCTCTAAATAACATTGTCCGAAGCAAACATTGCGATCGATTTAAAGAATTTGTTTATACCGTCACTGTATAATATGCTACATTTCAATTCATTCTTGATTGCGTGAGTTTATTGCCTGTTTTCTTAGATAACATCATATTAAAACCTGTTAACCTGCAATGTATTTTAAGTCTGATAGATATGTAAAACAAGTGTGTTTGTTGTTTTTTAAATCAGATATTATGAATGTATTTTTATGCTATCGCAATGAGGTTAATTTTTTAATTGATAGAAGTTGCTGTTCATTGATGCTCAGACAGTTAACTCCGTTATCCATTGGCACTCTAATAAACGTTGCAAAACCTTATAGAGGGTGCCAATTAATATTACTGGATCAAAAATAATGACCCTGTTTGTTTTGTTTTGCGAGTCCTACCTACCTGTGAGAATCAAATTCAAATATTGTCGATAAATGTCAATGATACGCCAAAACTTAATGATAAATACCATGAGAAATACACATTAAAATCATAGATTTAGTATCAAAATCTAGCGAAAATTTTGTTGTCTATAAATTAAAACCTTGTAAGAATAGAAAGAAAAAATCAAATCGTACCGAGTATCTTCAAAATTATTCTAATCCATAATATAATTACATTATTTGAGTATATTTATATCAATTGTTGAAACTTTCAAATAAAACAAACACATTCTGAACAATTTAAATGCAGGCCAGTGGACTTGGATTCATCGTGAGGGGCATTAGTTAGTTAAAGGGATATAACGCTGCTATGTAGATAGGGTTAGCACAAATAACATTAATATAAACTAGAATCGAACGCGGTGCGCTATCGATTAGAAGCCGGCGTTCACAACAATTAATGACCTGCATGTCCCAAGCCCGACAAAGCTATGGCAAAACAAATAGACGCCCTGCGCGCCTCCCCGATACACAGGCTGTTACGAAAACGTCACGAAAATCGGGTGGCTGCCATCACTTGTGCCCCCTTTATATTCGCTCCTCCACGTTTAATATTATAAAAAAAAACAAAATATGGAAAAATTCAAAGATTGTACAGAGTGTTATTCTTTTGGTAAGCTAAATTTAAAAAATATTTCTTTTTACTTTTGCAACCGTACTTAACTACAATTACATACATGGTAATAATCAACTTTTAAAAAAGCGTAAAACTTCCTTCAAAGACATAAAAAAATATATGGGATCACCTTGGAGTTATACAGAACCCAACGCAAAAAGAATTATTAAAATCTGTTCATAAGAAAATAAACTATGCGTGAACAAATATTAAAAAAATAATAAAAGACATACAGCCGAATTGAGAATCTGTAACTAATACACGAAATATTTTTTAAACGATGATAAAAAATATCAGGGCTGTAAGTAAATTGGTTGTGTGTGTGTAGTGCGACAAAAATTAGGTTGCAAATAATCCATATTCTAGGCTGAGCATAATCAGAAAATATTTTATTATTTATAACGCGACTTCATTTTACTTGCATCGTGCAATGTGATTGAGCAAAAAAAAGACTTCGATTTTGAGAACGAAATTGATAACTTTGTTCCATTCAGAATGAGAGTAAAACAAACACGCTGTGTAGCAGCGGCATGGGGTGCAAGTTTCGTTCGTGTGCGTGCGTGCGTCCCTGTGTGCACAGGTTTAGGCAACAGGGGTGTGCTTAGACAATTTTAGTATTACGCCGCGCGAAATAATGCATGGCGTCCATATCGTATGCATGGTCTCTGTCATAGCCATGGGTTGTTTATAGCGTGCGGTGAGCCTTTACAAAATGTCTTTTTGTAAGCTTTTCAAAGGCGGAAACTCATTTTGTTGATGTCATCTTTGAGCCGAGTTTACGTTAAGAATGCATTACAAACTATATTACGTACCTACGTACTTTGTATTTTTGTTAGAGTAGTAGCTATTAGAAGTGAAATACCATTTATGAAATGTAATGATATTATGATTTAACAATAACATTTCATTAATTTTTAAGGCATATTCTTTATGGTTGGAGAGCGCACTGTAGTAAACCCTACCTCATAAGGTAACAACATGGGACTAGTTTCTGGTGGTGTATAGTAAAAAAATACTCTTAAAAAAACAGGGTTGCGTGGGCGCAACCTGGAGGGTTTTGAGGAATCGGCAGTTAAGCGGTCCCTTTTTTTGGTGCATTTTACCTCATCGAGTAACAACTTGAGACCTAGCCCATTCGATAGAAGTCATCGAAAAACGTATAAAAAAAGTTGGTTGCCTCATCCTATCCTGGCACTTTCTGAAATCGGCCAGATTTTAGGGTGCTGAAAAATGACCGATTTAACCTCATCGAGTAACAACATGCCACTAATGCCATTCGATAGCTTAGATAAGCCCGATGATAAAAATATAAGGTTGCGTGACCTCAGCCTGGAGGATTTCCTAGTCGGCCAGGTTTTATGTCGGATTTACGAAGGCAAAATTTAAGGAAATCGTCTATAAAACAATGAATTTGACATAATTTCAATGGTTTAACTGTATGAGATGGCTATGATACATATTTGAGTTCATACAAAATCGGTCAAGTGTGTGTCGGACCACGCATCCGATAAAATTTCATATTTTACAGATTTTTCAATGCTTTAAAATGAGCGACCCTACCTCATCGAGTTACAAGATGTGTATAATGCCATCCGATAGCTTAGATAACTCCGATTATAAAAACATAACGTTGTCTGCCCTCACCCTGAAGGATTTCCTAGTCGGCCAGGTTTTATGTCGGATTTACTGAGGCAAAATATATGGAATGAATTTCACATTATTTCAATGGTTTAACTTAATGATGATTGTTTTGATACTTATTTGAGTTTATAAAAATGCTGTCAAGTGTGAGACCACGGATCCCATAAAATTTCATATTTTACAGATTTTTTAACCCAGGTAGGGTTGCTTATTTTAAAGCATTTTATTCATCTTATTTTAGCGTTCCTTCGAGTAACAAGATGTCAATAATACCATTCGATAGTTTAGTTAGATTACTCCGATAATAAAAATATAAGGTCGCCTACCCTCAGCTTGGAGAATTTCCTATTCAGCCAGGTTTTAACTCGTTTTTACTATGGCAAAATGTACATTATTTCAATGGTTTAACTTTATGATAATTGTTTTGATACGTATTTGTTCATGTATCAATATTTTTTACCCAAACCTAATTTACACACTATAGTTTTAATCAAGAATTCCATAGAGGGGAACTTGTTTCAGAAGTCTAATCAAACCTTATTATTATTATAAATCTTTACCTGTTTGTAGTCGTCATTTGTCCATGCTATGCCATATATTACGGTTAATTTATGCATTGATCGCTACATGATTTAAAACATATGTAAAACGTAAATATACTGTACTGGTCCGATTCGAAAAAATATTTCATAGGGAGCTACATTATCCCCGAAGGTTCTATTATACCTTTAAGCTGTAATAAAATTAAACTTCTATGTCAACGCAATCAAAAGAAACAGCAATTTAAGCCGCATATTTTGAAACTCGCAACTACTCGCAAGGGAATTAAAACCTGAAGGATATTTTCTGTCGACCTAGATTCTTGAAATTTGGCATGAAGCAACGTTTTATAGGACAAAAAGGAAAAATATTGAAAACTTTAAATTTTTAGTCTTATCACGTAATATATTTTTTTTTAATAATTATAACCTTTTCCTCATGAACGCGTAGAGATATCAAGTTGAAATGCATATCAAATACTTAGGTGTAATTGCCATTAAGCTGTGAAAAAAAAATTAATTTCTAAGTCAACGCAAAACGCAAAGGTACAACCATTTAAACCGCATATTTTGCAACTACTTGCAAAGGAATCAAAATTTAACGGCTACTTACCGTTGACATAGAATTTTGAAATTTGGTAAGAAGCATAACTTGCAGCACAGGTAACAGAAAAATTCAGAAAACCTTAAAATGTTTGGTAGTTACCGCAATGACTGCGACTTATCTCTATGTATGGAGAGGGGACAAAATTGTTCAAACTGCAATAATGACTAACTTAACGTCATCCAATCCGGATGGTTTGGTTGGTGGCCAATGTAGCCCTAAATGCGTTTATTCATATTTGTTATTGTGGGTTTTGTTTATTTTCAGACAGCTTGCTTGTATTGTTCCTACTGGCGAAGTGAGACAAAAGTTTTGCAAACTATTTTCTGTGACATTTATACTTTTATACTAATATTTTTTGATTGTTTGTTTGCATTGAATATGCTCCGAAACTACAAGACCGATTTGAAAAATTCTTTCACTAATAGGAAGCTACAGTATTCCTGAAGGTTATAGGCTACTTTTTACCCCGGGAATGCGAATGGAACCGCGCGGAACAGCTATATCAAATAAAAGGGCTCGTTGTTAGGATCTCAAATATAATATTTATTTTACAATTTTAAGACGAATAGTTTTTAACTTTTTTAAGCGAATCTCTCTCTGGAACAAAAATATCATACTGTGGTGACATTAGGTATAAAAAAAATATCACCAAACTTCAAGTTCATAGTGAATGGGGAGGTAAACTTTAGCCCTCTTATTCATAAACGCTGTTTAACTAAATCAGTGTTATGGTGTCCTCCATCTCACTCTTTCGATCACCATACGTCACTTGTCAGATAAATATCCAAAATATCCTACAAAGATAAAGACTACGGATTTTTAACTAATCAACGTTTGGTAACTTTTTTACGAATAAAAAGCCGCAAGTTTATAGCCCCAGTGGTTTAGGCTCTCGGTTAAAAAATCAGTTAGTCAGAAGATATGTAGATATAAACGTTTGTAAGCCATTTTTTTTGGAATGGACTAAAGTTATATATTATAGATAGCCTCTGATGGCTGCTTCAACCTCACCGGACAAATTTGTAAATTTAATTTAAACTATATTGGGTAAATAAACTGTGATTAAAATACTAAACTCTATGCTATGCTTGGTTGAGAACACTACAATCTACAATATTTCGAAGATTTTGGAAGTTTATTTTCAGCCAGAATACTATATATATACATCTAGAGTTACACGTTGTAAATTAATTAATATTTACAGTTGTATTTAGTTATTCTCGGAATAAACATGAAAAATAATCATCAATCATTTAACTTGGATGTGGCTATTGATGAAACTGAAAATAGTACGATTATTCTACTTCGACTTCATCACAATAGTTGAATGAATTATCACAAACTATAAGTATATAATTTTAATAATAATACAGCTTAATTTAACTTCATTATGTGCAAGTTCATCACAGGTTGGATGAAAAATAGTTTAAATGTATATAATGTACCATAATTAGATAAATTGGGATAAGAACTCTAGATTGAAACTATTTTGGCTAACCAATCTGCTATGAAAACTAACGATGCATGGTGTGATCTCACACTTCACAGCATTTTTATAAACTCAAATAAGTATCAAAACAATCGTCATTAAGTTAAACCATTGAAATAATGTGAAATTAATTGCATTTCTTCCATATATTTTGCCTTAGTAAATCCGACATAAAACCTGGCCGACTAGGAAATCCTTCAGGGTGAGGGCAGACAACGTTATATTTTTATAATCGGGGTTATCTAAGCTATAGCATGGCATTATTGACATCTTGTAACTCGAAGAGGTAGGGTCGCTCATTTTAAAGCATTCAAAAATCTGTAAAATATGAAATTTTATGGGATCCGTGGTCCGACACACACTTGACAGCATTTTTATAAACTCAAATAAGTATCAAAACAATCGTCATTAAGTTAAACCATTGAAATAATGTGAAATTCATTCCATATATTTTGCCTCAGTAAATCCGACATAAAACCTGGCCGACTAGGAAATCCTTCAGGGTGAGGGCAGACAACGTTATGTTTTTATAATCGGAGTTATCTAAGCTATCGGATGGCATTATACACATCTTGTAACTCGAAGAGGTAGGGTCGCTCATTTTAAAGCATTAAAAAATCTGTAAAATATGAAATTTTATCGGATGCGTGGTCCGACACACACTTGACCGATTTTGTATGAACTCAAATATGTATCATAGCCATCTCATACAGTTAAACCATTGAAATTATGTCAAATTCATTGTTTTATAGACGATTTCCTTAAATTTTGCCTTCGTAAATCCGACATAAAACCTGGCCGACTAGGAAATCCTCCAGGCTGAGGTCACGCAACCTTATATTTTTATCATCGGGCTTATCTAAGCTATCGAATGGCATTAGTGGCATGTTGTTACTCGATGAGGTTAAATCGGTCATTTTTCAGCACCCTAAAATCTGGCCGATTTCAGAAAGTGCCAGGATAGGATGAGGCAACCAACTTTTTTTATACGTTTTTCGATGACTTCTATCGAATGGGCTAGGTCTCAAGTTGTTACTCGATGAGGTAAAATGCACCAAAAAAAGGGACCTCTTAACTGCCGATTCCTCAAAACCCTCCAGGTTGCGCCCACGCAACCCTGTTTTTTTAAGAGTATTTTTTTACTATACACCACCAGAAACTAGTCCCATGTTGTTACCTTATGAGGTAGGGTTTACTACAGTGCGCTCTCCAACCACATTCGAGAAAGTAACATATCAATGGTTTTTTGAATGTCGTATGTGAGAAAGTATAGGTATAATGAGTTTCGGATTGTATTTAGGTTATCCGAGAAATTATGATTCTAGATTAAGTTTTTGTTATATTTATGTTAAACTAGAGAACATAATGACGAGGAATAGTTTTTTTTTATTGAAAATTTTCATCGTGAATATGGCCCTTTTTAAAACTAAGAATGATTTTATCTCTTATTGGTCCATCCAAATATCTTGAAAATATGAATATACATTTTGAGATCTAATAGAAAGGGAATAGCTTTCATACTTTAAAAAAAGGCCTATTTTTTTTAAATAACATTAAATATTTAATTAATTAATTAATTAATAATAAATAATTAATTTAAATAGTATTTTTTTCTACATAATTTGCTTAATCCATATACAGGATGACAAGGAAACTCGACCTATTCCTTGAAAGGGATCATACTAGAGGTCATTGGCAACAAATTAAGTCCACTCAACTAAGGGTCAAAACTGGATGGTTTTCGAGCTGTAACAGTTCTTCGATTCTTAAGATGTTTTTCGACTTGTTACCTAAAACAATTATCAAAAATTCTACTCCACTCTAAACATTTAATTGATACTTTTCTTTTTCATTTCATCAACGTATGTATTAAAATTGTGTTTATGTAATTAGTATTCTTAGTTATACCTATTATTTATATACCTACTATGAGTAATGGTAGTAGATAATTGGTTCCGCGTTTAGTATCGAACGTAGAGTCGACAATGAAAGTCACTTCATAGTTATCACATCCCTAAGGGCAGTGTGGGACAGTCTATGATCAATATTCTCTTGCATTAATTTGGTAGATGTTATTTGGCTGGTTGCGTTTTCTATGTCGACCAAGAGAAGATACTGACAGGCCCGTCATTTCCGTCGACCGTGTCCGAGCAGCCTAACGTCAGTTAGTCTGTAAGGATGTCAGAAGTCTATTGTCCAAATATAAAGGCTGTCGCCTTTTGTTCTAGCCTATACTCTGCTAAAGATAGAGGTTTTTTGTTGTTGTTCGGTGAAATCAGACATTTTTATTTCCTATTGGAAGTGTGGATCGCCAGATCTTTTGTACGGAGTTTATTTACTTACCTTACAGCAACTTTTATGGCGAAAGCTCTCCTTTCTTCGGAATACAGTTGACGGGTCATGGACGGGTATGAGTGCAATGAATCAGAATTAATATGCGTAAAGCACGCCAATACTCTACAAAATGTAAGATTTGCTAATAAATATAAGAAGAGTTCATGTTCGTAGTTACGTAAAATGATTTATTAAACATCACGCACATCACTAGAAATGGTCGCCCACTCACCATCAATAATTAACCGTATTGACTATGGAATACCTCTTATGCGGTTACCGGCACAAATTCAAATTTCGAACGTCCGATAGATTCTTAACAAGGCTCCGGGCGGTACGGGAGCTGAAAATCTCGAAAATCTCGCCGCAAATCGCACGAGAATCGGAATATGCGATAAGGTATTTAGCAAAATGGTGGATCGGCGCGGCTCGGCGGGCTGCCCTGCGACATTCCTTCTCTATGCCTCAATGTGTTTTTGATAGGAACTCTATGAATTAATGAAAATTTTATTTGGATTTGAAATGTTTTTTTTTTTTATTTTTGGCTGTTACTAGAACATGTAAAAATATCTCAGTTAGTAAAAAAATAAGGCAGAGGTTTTCCCCATTCAAATCTTCCAACCAGAGCCGTCTTAGTCTAGCTCCCACATTCCAACATAGGTCGAAACCAACATTCTATTTATCTTATTGGGCGTCGGCCATCTGCCAGCGTAGGCCACTGATAGCTAGCTAGTTAACTTTGTTTTTCCACATAAAATTTTCAAAGAAAAAAAAAGCGTTTAAATGCCGTCACACGGTTGTCTACTATAAAGGGAAATCTATTAAAGCTGTATTAAATGGAGGCGACGCCCAACAGAATAATAGAAACAGAAAAAAACAAATCTTTTTAAACCATTGGGATTTTTGGCAGATATATTGCTCATATCATATACCTAAATGTTGGAAGCACCTACAGTAAGTACAAATACGAAGCTGAATCAGCACAAAGCTACCATACCGGTGAGTGTGTTCGACATAAAGCAGGAACGTTGAAGGACCAGTTTGAGATTAACTTTGAGAAAACTAGGTACAGTAGAGATGACAAAATACTATAGCACCATCAAAAATACTTTGTAATTTTTTTTCATGTCAAATGTAAAGAATTGAATATTGTGAAATGTGTTATTAATCCTTTTTCTTATAAATGCAACAATAGCTCATATCATGCCGCGACTTTGCCTGTTTATAAATAGCCCAGCGTTTCACAATAACATGGCGATTGTTTTATGCGGTGTTTTGTTTGTTAATGACGCGAATTCAATTTTTTTTCTCTCTTTTCAGGTAAGTTGAGCACATTAAATTGGACCTGTTTAGGATTCCAAACTTTATTCTGTACCATTAAAACAATGCAGGTAAGTTATAATGTATGCTTATGGTGTTTGAACACAATCAGTGTTGCCTTAATTAATAAGATTGTTTGTGTTACCAGGAATCATACTAAACCTGTAATGCGATACAGGTATAGAATAAAATGAATAATTTCTGAAATAAGACTTATTTTCACCTCAAGTAGTTTAGGGTTCGTAGTTAGCGACCGAAAACTATTGTTCTACCATATTTTGATAATTACTCGTAATTGTTAGTTACTTTTCTATTTTATTTACAATCGTTTTTTTTTAACTATTTATAGATCTGTGTTTGACCGATGATGATACCTATACACACAGAGCCTAGAAGGGAACGCCTGTCGGAACACACCGGAAAGTGCTTGGAGACAGATTTTCAGGAGATGTTTTCCTTCACCGAAAGCTCAAGCTCAATGTAGGATTCGAACCCGCGACCTTCGTCTCGTCATTTGACGTCACTCACTACCACTGAGCTATCATTGTTTGAATATTAGAGTTATTTCAATAAAGTATTGTTAGTTATTTCTAATAGTTTTTAGTAGAATTATATTTTGGTTAGGTATGTTGTTTTGAAAGTAAATAGGTAACTACGAACCTACATTCTTATTTTGAATTGGACTTACGTTAGTTTACTGGACAGATTGCTTCGTTTGTTTATGGCCAATAGATATATTTACATAAATAACAAAAAAGCTTTTGTAATTAAAATTGTTAAAGATTATAATCATAGGCAGTAGTGTACTGCAATGTTCGTCAGACAAACGATTTGACTTGAAAGCAAGGAAAATGGGAGGGGTTAGAGCGGGGTGCCTATTAGTACATTACTCACACCAGCGACAATGACAAACGACCAAAACAAAACACAACCAGGGTTTTGCGTCGAAAAAACTTTAAAAAGAGAACGACAAATACAAATCGGAACGAAGTTCGGCGCGAAAGTTGGCCGCCGCTGGCTGCAACGGTGATCGGTGTTGCCAGTTTTTAAAATGGACTCTAAATAACTGCACGTAAAATCGGCTTATCAGACAAAGCTTTATATATATATGTGTTATTTCTTATTCTGTAATAAAAATGTATAGCCAATAAGCAAAATGGAGAATATAGGAGGTTCTAATAATTTATGAAAAAATATTTATCAATCTCTTGTTTGTAAATCCATAGCTTATAATTTGTCTACCTTTTCATACATTACCATTTTGAAATATATTTGAAGAAATATAAAAATAAAGAGACAATAAGGAAAAATTGCGATTTACTAGTACCTACTGCAGATAAAAAATAAAAATAAACCATAGGACATCGTACACACGATCACTCATTCAAAAGGAATAAAAATAAATGCAATAAAAACATCAATAAATTGGCAACACCAAGGATAATGGAAGAAAAAGTGTAGTGGTGTCGTGGCACAAGGGTAGGCGTAGATAGGGCAGGCGTCACCTTTGTCAAGGCTCGTCAGGAACCAGCTAGTCTAGTGCAGCACACAACACTCGCGCACATTTTTAAATTAAGAACGAGACTTATTTCCCCGAATCCTTTTGTGACGATGTTTTGTCTTTTTTACCCCAGTACGGAAAAGTCATAGGAAGATTATGATTCGAGTAGTGTATGTGTGTGTGTCGTTGATAGGTCACCGAAATATACCAATCGTATTTCGTATTCGGTGTCTAATTAATAAGATCATCATAACGTACTATCTGCCCCGCGGTTTCACTCGCGTTTCTAAGGGATTTATGTTTTCCCGGGATAAAGAGTAGCCTATACTAGTTAGTATTATGTTCTTCCAGGGTATATATCTGTGTGCCAAGTTTAATCCGAATTAGTTCAGTAGTTTTTACGGGAAAGAGTAACAAATATCCATACATACATCCACGTATGGCGCCCGGGCGTTTATATGTAATATATAATGCCTAAGTATTATATAGGTAGTACAGAAGAACCGAGAAAAGCCGTGCGAAGCCGGGGTGGGTCGCTAGTTAGCTTATAATTGTATGCGTCTCAAATATTGACTTTTGTCTTCAGTCTGTGACATTTTAATTATTCAATAGAATAAAAGTCTTTTCGTTGCCTAATCCAGAATTAATTAATGGAATAACAGCTAGAATGCTGCAATATGCTTTGAGTACACTGCATGTATATAGGCTTTATATAGGTATCATCATTCGTTTTAATCCTCATGTGATTTTTTTAGGAATCCGTAGTAAGTTTTACTTTTATCTCAACGGCAAGAATATAAATTTTCCTATCCGTATATTACATGTACGCTAAATATTAAATCTATGTATTTAAACATTGATTACAAAGATTGCGGATTAACCGAAATGAAAAAAGGTAGAGTTAGGTGTCTAGTGTCTACTTCGATTTCATCTTATTTTAATTGAATTGTTTCGATCTGGACTCACAATTTTTTATTATGTTTTAATTCAAGTTCCATAGAATACAGGCGTTATTCGTTGATGTTATATCAATTTTTTGATTTAATTTAATTGTTTCGTTATTTTGCAACGAAGTGAAACACTTTGTAGAACGAATTGTAAGAGCAATGTATTAATGACGAGTGCACGCAAGTTAAAGTGATATTTATTTATTATATTCTGGCCTTGTCTGACTGTTTAGATACGGAACCGACAACGCGTAAGTTTTACATGGACTTTATACTGTTTTTTAATTTGTTTGCGGTTTAAAACGGCCAACTTTGACGTACAAACTTTAACGTCGACACGTGGAACTAAGCGTTGCCGTCGAATAAACAACTCCACTTTTTTATTGCTTGAAATGTTTTATATACAAATATGTAAAGTAAAATTTGTATGTATGCTATAAAAGTTTTCAACTTTAATAATCTGGCTTTCGGATCTTTTTGAAAAAGTTAAAATAAAATGAAATAGTGATGAAAACCTTTTAATAATTTTAATCGTTAAAAACCGCTCCGCAAGATAGCATCCAAATAAAAGTACTAGATAGGTACCTATGTGAATGTTCGATCATTTTATATTTCGAACTAAAAGAAGACTGTCCCCGACGGAATTCATAGGAAGGCCCAAATGGAGGACGCGTGGGGGTGGCGAGGTAACATGTAACACAAATTATAAATAATAGGCGAACGTTATTTTTTCGAATACATATTTCATTTTATATTGTACGGGGCCGCGCGGGTGGGCGTCGCGGCGGAGGGGGTTAAAATAAAGAGAAGCGCAATTGAATTTTTAATATTTCATGAAGAGGGACGCGAGCGGGCCCGAACCAGTTTTAATGAGGTTATAGAGAGTAACGTAGCCGCTTCCGCACACGCTCCCGCGTCTTCTCCCGCTACAGCTCGCCCACCCTCTACTTCCTATTACATTACTCAATCAATCACTGCTTAGAACAATGTTTCTAAGATATTGTAAATGTGAAAGCTGAACTGTGATTGCAGCCGATCGAATCTTTGCGTCAATTGCTGATTTGCACAGAAACTGTTATAACTGAAAAACAGTCGATTGGATTGGTCTGAATCAGGTACCTCACGAGTTTTTTTTTATTAATGACTGGTTTTTTTACTATACTCTACTATTTTCAGAGATAACTTATTTTGTGTCTAGTCATCGCGCCATCAAATTATTAAAAATCCTATCTTGAATTCTGGTTAATATGAAGGACCCAATACAGAGAGAGAAACCTTCTCAATATGACAAAGAGAATCGTGATCTCACAAATAAACCATTTGGTCTCTTTATCATGGGCATGGCTTAACGAGAGCGTGCACTGTTACATACTAAGTCGGTTATTCACGTGCACTGTTACATGCTATTTCATTTTAAAGTAAAGTAGCAGTTCGTAGCATTTCGAAATACCGACGCCGTCAGCAACACAACCTCACAAGGTAACTTGATTTCAGCCTTCCTAGAAAAGGTCCAGGATAGTTCTCTCCCCGCGTGTACTATATATAACCTACTGTCCGTTTCATTTTCATTTTTCCGTAACAAAAATGTTTGACTCAGGTTTAATTAATAGTCCTTTGAGCTGTTAGAGTAGCGTATGTCATCAGCGTTCCAATTAATAGGTCCTTCGAATCGTTGTTTTAACAAATTAAAACCCATGAAATGCATGTAGGACAGGTCAGTGAGGTCAGAGAGCACTGAATCCCAATGTGATTTGAGTTTGTTTAAAATCCTGTCGGACATTGCTGTCTAGCTAGCAATAACGGATTTCTAAATAGTAATTTAATGTTAGTAATCAGCAAATGAAAATTAATTACATAGGGAAAAACAAATTTTCTTACAATATAATTGGCTTATCTGGCTGTATTGGAGATAACGTGAAATTTAATTCCCAAAACGACCATTCCTAGTTTGTTCTAACGATTAAACTCTGAATATACACTACATATGAGATGTCGATGTTATTCACAGTCCATTTGCTATCCAATTAAGACCCACAATTCGTAAAAGCATCATTAACGTCAACATTGACGTCACCTGACTTTAGGTAGAATCACAGTTTATCCAATTGTTTACTCTAAGCCTTATCCTGTGACGCTTGTATATAATGGCCACGGACATGTGATAGTGGATTGTGTATGGATGGATTTCCTATGTTTTTTTTTAGATTTTTATATTAACACTCACACCTCACCCAGGCAGACTTAATTCTTAAGTCGATAATTTTATACATTACTTATTTTATTGAACGAACTAAAAGGGTTCCTGAAATCATATAGTAATAAAAAATATTTATATTAAAAGTATGAAATGCTTTAATAGTAAGTACATTATGATACAAGCGTGCTAGTTGGTCACTAAGTACTCAGAGGAGGTATTATTCGCCGTGTTAGTAAGTATGTTCAGGTCGAATCTTGTAAGTTTTTGACTCCTTCCCTGTGTTCAATTGATGTAAAATGATGTAAGTAAGTCCGTTGACAATACAATAATATGGTGTCATTGAGCTGGTCAGATGATGGAGATGAATAAAAAACAGCTAAAATAGTTTAGGATTTCCCACTTCATTTTTGTAGACTTTTAAGTAGTAACTTGTTTTGGACGGTCGGATATACTGCTAAAAGTAATATAATTGTCTACACACAGGTATTTTAATGAACTTGGTTAAAACAATAGCTAAATCGATGTAGGTATATATTAACCGTGTTGGATTCATTCTGTGTCCGGCAGTATCGAGTAACAGTGTCGCATGCTCCATTCACGTCTAATAGTTATGATACTTGATCATAATATCCTGTTCAGTATTATATTGTGTTTACTTTTTACTGGTAACGCTAGAATGTGCGCGGGCGCAACTATTCCGCATGTGAACAAAGTCTCTCCGGCAAAGATATCTGTTTGTTCATTTGAGATCATTTGAGTCTGTCGGCCCGAACGCCTTTAGCTTGGAGTTGACAAAGAATAAGTCTTGAAACTATGAGTAGAGTAGATGTCGCTAATGTTGCAGTCGCTCTCTCTAAAGTAAATAAAATGAAAATTCCATTTTACCTAAGTGTGGGGAAAATGAACCAAAAACATTTCCTTTGAATTCTTATTAGTCTCACTGAGTAGATATTTATTTATCTATTCATTGTGTTCGATAGTGAAATGGCAAGGTAAAGAGGTAACCGGGTCCGTCTGGACCCCGTCTCTATGACCCACATTGTCACAATACGCTTCCGCCTAGCGCCACGCAATTAAGCGCTACACCAGACATAAAAAATTACCGAAACAAAAGCGAACGGGGGCCTACCCAAACCCCACTGCCTCCCGCAGTTACAATTTATCATAGCAAATAAAAATACGCAGAATTAAAAAGAAAAAGACGAAGAAAGTGAAACGAGGGGGAGAGAGCATTGGAATATTTGAAATATACGAATGTTAGGTACCTATATTCCACGATATCCTAGTCCTTTTTGTTGGCATGTAGTAGGTGAGAGGACAGTTCTCATAGCATCAAATTATAAATAGTGTTGTCATCATATTTTACTTAAAAAAAATTGTATTAGGTACCCTAAGGTCCAGTTGTATCGACTGACATATGGGTATATGACACTGACATATACTTACAGGTGGGTTGCTTTGCAATTTTTTGAATAACGAACGTCAAAATGAATCGAATGGTTTTACTATTACGCTATTACTAATGGTTCGATGCAACCGGACCTAAGTCTCCAAGTAGGTACCTATTTCCATACGTATTCTTAATTAAAACCAAAATAAAGTGATATTTGCTTTGACTATACTTAAAGTGTCCTGTTTTTGACTGAAAAACTTAGCAGGTGAATGGTTGAACGAGCCACTCAGCCCATACCATACTGTCTGAAAACTGTGAATGACATTAGGTTAGTTATCTACAGTCAGGAGTCAAACACACAGCCACGCCAGCTTACAAGTGACGAGTCTGAAGGAAAAGAACATACCTACAATATTAAAAAATGGGAACAGAGATTATCCGCAACAATGTATCAGTCGGCATATCATATTAGAAATCCAATAATACTGTACATATAGTTTGTTTCTTAATAATAAATAATATCACATTTAATTAGTTTGATAAATAATGTATCCATTAAGTTATCAAATAGAAAGAGAATGATGGCAGCCGGTCATAAAAAAATTCTTTATAGGCTTATAAATTATTTGGCGCTAATTAAAGTACAAGTTAAATTATACTGATGAATTAATAAATAATACAGCTAATGACCGATAGCGGTATACTTGAATTACAGTTTTCCTATAATTATTCAATTTATAATGATATGTTGATTAAAAACACTTAAAAGCTTTGGGCATCCCTCGTAGTTACATACTTACATTTCGATACATAAATACCTACTCGTCAAGCTTTGGTGTTATTTAATGATGTCCCCCACTAAACGAGAGTAAGTGGATCGGTGATATGATAATCTGTATATGAAAAAAGTCATACAATCTCATTAGTAACCCAAATCGATTGAGTGGAAGCAAACAGATTTGGTAATGGAGAGAATGAAAACAATGTGAAATGGATTTAATAGTTTTATCAAAAACGATACAGCCACACACACCACGTGGGAACTATAGTAATGAAAGTTAAATTTAAGTTTTTAATTACGCATTATATGTGTATAATGATTGTGTATAGTGCGTGTGTACCATTATTTGTCAGTGTCTGAGTAAACTTTTAAAAAGTATCTAACTCAGCTTTTTATTTTGCGTACCTACAAGTCATAAAAAAATCAACAAACATAAGTTTTTTCCGCACTCGAAACCCGCCACCACGAGAGACTTCTAATTAAGGTATAGTCACTGATCCTCCGTTTTGAATTGGTAATCATTTGGTATCAAAGAATTCGCCTTCTTTCACTATTAAGTACTTATCATTCATCGATTTTATAGATCGCGTCGTCTGGTTCCAATTAGTTTAGTTTGGTACATGAAGCACGCACTCGACTCTGCCTTTGTAGGAAAGTTTCCTCATTAAGGTGATACTTCAATATGTTATTGATCCTCCAAATGGGTGATTCCGTTTAGCCTACAAAAATCTGAAGTATTAATAATACAATAAGTTCTATTTTGCAATTTATAATAATGGACAATTTTAGCTTGTTATTTATTAGAGCTCCGTTCAAAATTATTAATATATTGTATTATCTTGGCTTATTTAAAAATAATAATATTGTAACATATTCTAAAATAAAACTCATGTTCTGTACCTAAAGTATGGGAATTGGCAGCTCTTTCAAGCAGATCAGCAGATCTCGAAGTGTTTACTTCTGCAATATATTATTTATTTTACTTTGTTTGCTTATCATACTTACATTTTCTATGTAAATACTTAGTAAAAAGAAAAAAAAACATAGTACTCAATAACTAATATTATCATGTATAATAGCTAAAGTGTGTATGCATGTCTGTCAGTCTATCAGTGCTAATAATACGGCAAAGATAACGAAAATTATGATAAAATATATCAACATCATACCATCAGCTGTTTACCTATTTAGATCTCATAGAAACACAACATACTTGTCTTGATTTACATGGATCACTCTCATTTAAATCTGGTAGGAGCCTGCCCAATCATTTCGTAAATATTACATAATGTCACTTTTAAATATACAGAACCACATCTGAAACTCAATACTAGTTTTGCCGTTTTTTTTTTCAAGTGGAAGGGAGCCGTTTCCTCTATAATGCAGAGGTAGACATAGACAAGGAGGCAAGTAATTCCCACTAAAGAGAACAATACGTTATTACAGCCGGTGGAGTGAAGTTACTTATGTGCGACGACATGACATGACAAAGTCATAGAATAAAAAATGATAATGCTACCAACGCTATTTTTAATGCAGGTGGCAATATTTTTTTTTTTGTAAAAATTGTTGGAAGTAACGGTATGTTGTTTTTCGTTGTGAAGTAGTATTAGTCAACAACTTATATGCTTTACTATTATAAAGCTGCTTAGTAGGTAATTTGTATGCTAGGTAAGTGTATGAAAATCGCATCGTAAATTAACGTTATATTTATTTATACACTCAAAAGTGAAACTGGTGAACAGAAAAGCCACTACACCTTTGATCTCGGTGCACTGAGCGTCTCAGGGGCTACTACTCCCATTACTGTATGCAGATTTTATACTTTGTGTCATTTTTGTACGAACGCCGAGTTGCCGACGTCCTCACCCCCGCGATGCCACCCCTCCTCCCCGCTCCGTCGCCCCCAGCCGACACCTCGTGGGGTGCGCTACTTAGCTGATGACTTATTAAGAGCGCATTCTTCAGAGGTGTCTGCCTGTCGCGGCGGGTTTAATGACGTGGGTGGTGAGATGCTTTTCGATTTCGTACCTTCGAGAGTGTCCCACTTTTGCAACAATGCCAAACCTTTTGGTTGCGGACAGCCTTATGGTTCGACACATTCCAACTACAGGGGTGTCTTGCAATATCCCCTTCCATTTGTATCAAACTTATTGCAGTTTCTTTCTATATAAGTATCTAAATATATAAAAGAAAAACGTGACTGACTGAATGATCTATCAACGCATAGCTCAAACCACGGGACGGATCGAACTGAGGTAGCTATTCATTAAGCCAATACTAAAAAAGGATTTTTGTAAAATCAACCCTTAAGGGTATACCTTCGGTTGGAGCGCAAAATTCAAATTTTATCACGTTTTTTGCAAATTGCAGCTCAGTTATAGGTCGTAAGTTATCAACATGTTATTTGCGAGAAGAATGGTAGTATATTTACTGATTAATAACAAAAGAAATCATCAACATATTCCTCCAAGGTATATTACTGACATATACGACTATTTCATGAAAATGTTACTAAAGTAAAAGCTAGTTAGCTTGGGCGTAGTCAGTTTAGTTGAATTCGTCATCATTGCTATCAACCTGAATAAAGAGTGCTTTATAGCTATTAGATAGAGGGATGATTACATAAGTACTTACTACATCCATACTCTATTTAGTTGTACCAATTGAATCCTAATCCGTTTATGAATAACGCTTTGAATTTAAAACATCCAAACTCTCACATTTATAGTTTCAAGTACCTATTTCAGAAAAATATAAAAAAAAAACATAAAAATAAAATTAAGTTTGATACGTAATAAACTTTATGTACATTTCAATCTAATGTTAAAAAGTTCGCAGCCTAAATTATGACGAGGTTTGTCAGTTCCTATGATAAAAGCTATCTGACAGACAATAGTGGAAAATTAAAAGCGGTCGGTGTGTTTGTCCGTCATTTCCGCGGCACGCACGCGATACCTCGCGTAGACTTATCTATAAAAATGTTATCTTTGACGGATCTTAAGAAAATATCAATTAGGGAGAAAAGTGTTTTGGAATTAATTTCCACATTTGAAATATGAACTTCGAGCATAAATTACTTTTAATTTTGATGGGCATAGTTATCAGTACAGGCGGTAGGTAATCCGATTTTTATGTAACTGAGGTGTAAATTGACTTCTTTTTGCCTGGTGGGCTAGCACTAAGTAGGTTAGGTACCTGCTTACCCTTATTTCAAAGGACCATTCTACCGAGCGAATAATTAGTTAAGTACCTCACGATGTTTTCACCGAAAGCTCGATGTAGAATACGAAACATTCAATGTCACTACATCCTTGTAGTCACAATCATCATCATCAACTGCATATACAGGGTGATTTTGGTTCGTAATTGTACACTAAAATGGCATTAAAGTACACCATAAACGGGTCATAAATACTAAAAAAAAATATTCCCTTACAAAACCTCAAAAATATCAATAAATTAGTTTAGCACAAAATTCACGAAGAAACTATTAGATTACAAGTGTATTATAATCGGCTATCTCGCAACGAGATTATCGCCCCATCGCGTGCTTTTCTGAGTGCGACCCAAGGTTTTCATCACAACCTTAAACAAATTGCTATAACTTATAATATTATAATCTTACTCAATAAAAAATAACCAAAATCACCCTGTGGACATGACGTAGGTAAGCTTCCTATAATACCTATGACTAACACCATAAAGCTTATTCTCTAAAGAAAATAATCTCTATTCAGTAATGTACTTACTAAATTCATAATAATCAATATTTCATCGTAACTTTTTATGAAAGCAAAATACGTAGGTATTTATTTTTACAGCAATTCTATGCGAACAATCGAATCGAATCATTAACCTTTTCAGTTTGAAAAAAAAAAATGATGAATGCAGTTTAACGACAGTTTTAATAGGGTTGTGTTTTGTTCGACGTTAAATTACTCCTTTAACGCTCTAATGCCGTAGATATGCAACTGGTCAGTCCTACTCGACATTTCTTCCATTGTGTTTTAAAATGTGGTGTTTTTTTATGTTTCCATTTATCGCAATTGCTTTTGTCGCCTTTACTGCAGTTGACAACCTTAGCATAAGTTACCATCGACCGCGGCTCCATCTAGAACAACGTTTTGTTATGATAACTTTTTAGTAAAGTACCTTTAAATATTACGTAGGTTACTAATTAATGTTATAAATAAATTTAAGAAATATTATATATTTTAGAGACTGTAAAGGGTAGGTGTGAAATCTTATGACATATGTATTTTATATTTTTAGGGTTCCGTATGTCAAAAGGAAAAACGGAATCCTTATAAGATCGCTCACGACTCGTGTGTCTGTCTGTCTGTCTTTTCGTCCTCCTGTCACAGCCAATTTGCTCCGAAACTACTGGACTGTTTTAAAAAATTTATTATTATGTATAACGAATGAAAAACCTATATTTTTAATAATATTAAATTTAATAGTTGTGTGTATCTAAGAATAGTATTAATGCTCCTTGTGCCCACGCCAAGACGCGCCAACCGAAGTGCAAGGGCACTACCTACGTTTTCTCGAAGCGCTTCGTCGTTTTTTTGATAAATAATAATCTGCTTAGAAAGTATTAAAAAGGTTTATAATATAATTCGAATAAGTACAACAATAACTACAATTTTTAAACAGGATTATCAAAAGGTTGTCTGCTAAAGATCGCGATAAGGTCGCCTATTGTGATGCCTAGGTACTGACAATGTAATTACGTTATTATTTTCATCTATTAGGGATCCGTAGTCAAACTATACTCTTAAAGTTTAGTCATGTGAAATCCATGTCATGTCCGTCCATATGAAACAACCATTTTACTTAGGAAGCAATAAGGTCTATGGAGCTTGAATATGGCTGTAGTATAATACCTATACATAGATATACATATAACAAAAAAATATACGAGAGATATTTTTTACCTAGTTTATCGGATATGTAAATGAAAAAAAAACATGTGCCAAGTAGTACTAAGGTACTAGTGTTTCTGATAAAAATGAGACTCCTCACGAGCTATTTAGTCGATGAAACTAAGTATTATTAATTTTGTATTTTTCCAAGTTGGGTTGAGGAAGATAACTTAACGTGAAACGTACGTAAGTAAAACTAAGTTTAATGTAGGCTTTAAGTACTAAAACTAAAAAGCCAGATGTCTATCATCCGGTTTATTATTAGTCGGTAATTTATCATGAATGGTTTAAGTTATTTATTAAACGTTAATTATTATGTTAAGTAGGAAACTCGATAGTTTCTTACATACTTAAGTGATGGAATCGTTTTTATCGCGAACTTAAGTTTAAACAGGCATAGTATGCTTAGTTCACGTAATAAACTAGTAAATTTACATAGATGCAACATAATATAATGACCCATTACCTTTGTAAGGATACGGCATGTTTACGATACGGTTTGTTGGAAGCACCTGTCTTGACAGAAATGTATTTAAAAACAAATCGCAGCTTTGTGGTATATTATATTTTCAATGTGTTTATATTCTAAAATTTTAACAAAATATACCTACTATAGGTATAGGGCTGTTTCCCGCTCCTGGGATAATAGTAGACTTTAGCATTCGGGGATAATGTAGCTTCCTATAATTTACAAAGATTTTTTTAAATCGGAATAACTAATAACGAGTTACTCCGGATATTATATCCTACATCCGAACTTACAAACTGATTGTAATATTAGTGTATACAATGATCTAGTATATAATTATCGTAATGACACCTGTGAATATGAAGTATCTATACCTATACTGTTCCAGTTATATGTGCAGCAAATAACTATAATTGAATTGAATTAGTTTTCAAGTAATTGTTATAAAATACACAAAAATGCTTACAAAAGTAAATTTTAACATAAAAACGATCATCCTGAACGTGCCTGAGCGCCTCGAAGAACCTTATGAAAAAGATTGTGCAACCGCCTCTTCCTTTGTGTTAATAAATAGGTCACAGTTTAATTACTAAAACTCTTAACCTAATTCTTCGAATACTCAAATAAGAAAACCATTCATTTCCTATTTCAATCAATTCTTTATTAGTTGCTAAGTAGACTGCTCGTTTGTCGCATCGACTCGGAAACTGTAATTAAATGCATGTTTGATGTACCTGCCTAGTGCACGCCGATTGTATGAAGTAACTTGCTGTACTTTTAGTTCGCATTTTAAGCTCCTAATATTCTCCCGATTTTTAAAAAATGGAAAACTGCAGGCATATTACACGCAATATTTTAATGCAATGAATCTTTACTTTTTTATTTGTTTTTCACAGTAATTTTGAAGATAAAATAAAAACTGCTATGCTTCATTCGGTGGAGTTCCGTACATAAAAAAAGGATGTAAACCGAACGGAATCATTATAAGAGTAGACTCGTGTCCGTCCGCCCTGCTCCATAATAACAGAACTTTTTCAGAAAAAAAACATTAACGATAGGATTTTCTAAATTAATCCAGGGACATCACAGAACGACAACGTATCAATAGTCAAGTTGTTATTTTCACGTGTGGCAGCCCTAACAATTGAAACATATGAATTATATAATTACCCGTCTAACTAAAAACAAAATGTATTAGTAGAACACGTAATTAAAGAAGGAAACTATATTATTTAGTTGCGGTATGATGGTTCAACGTCGATAATGTGTTCTATTAATTATTGAACTGCAAAAAATGTTATTCGTTCCGCTCCGATCATTTGTTGTCGTAATTGCCGACTTTCACATTAATATCATACCATCTTCCGTTTCTATGTTATATATTAAATTGTTTACCATAAATAATACTTGATTTGTAACCTACCTACACTTACCTATCTACTTACTATTAATATTTTATTCTATATTTTCACAGTTATTCTACTATTCTCGGATTAGACGAAACCAACAAATCATAGATTATAAAAATCGGTCCATCAGTTCCTTAGTTATAAATAGTGTAAATAACTCTACTTATAGATGTTGTAAGAGAAAACATTTCAAGGAATCCATAAGAGATAAACAAAAAACATGAAAGTACACATAGTAATAAACATAATTTGACATGATATGTCACGTCACGTCAAGGCTTTGAACATGTCCCATAAGAGAGTAACTCTCCTATGCTCGCAATTATCATGCAAAGGTATCTATCAATTCTCATCACAACGATCAATTCAATTCAGTCGCTGTGGGCTATTCTGTAACTTGCTTGCAAGCAATTTCAGTTTGCAACTGGATTGGATTTGGCGGTTGTGATTACTAAGTAACTTAAGCTTGATTGTACCTAACTGAAATTGTTTTACTTTACTTACCTAGATAGATTTAATTTTCGCGATTTACGATATGATTTTCTCGAGATGAACTCAGAATATCAGCTTCGGTATATTGCCTGGAAGAGATATAAAATGAGGTTGATAGTATAACCACATGCCTGTAAAGTATGAACAACTTTACATAGGTGTAAAATCTCGTCTTTACTAAGGGTGTAAGAAAGAATTCATGCAACTTAGGTAGGTGTATCATGCATAACAAAGGTACCTAGGTACTCTAAAAAACTTTTCTCAGTTTTTTTTACTTTTAATGACGTGTAACAACAGACGAGTTATGTATTTGAATAATGATAATAAAAAAAAGAAAAGGATAATGTCACATTGATCAAATGAACATGTCACGGGAGTCGAAGTTTGTCCTCATGAGTAGCGACGCTCTCAAGTTTACACTTTCATAATAAATCATTAAACGTAGGTACGAGCGTTTTTAATTAAGCATTGTGCCCGCGCGCTTCTGCGACACGTATCGCCCGCCGAGACCCGTACAATTTCATTCAACATGTCGACATTAAGTTAATTATATCAGACCATAAGTGACATTTTGTGCGGTAGCTCGATTATGATTCGATACATTTTTATAGCGATCACATGGTGGCCATTGTTCAGCGCGCCGGTCTCCGCTCGCGCACCGAGCTTTATTGCTTTAATAAAGTGATTAAATACCATGGCGTAACGCCAGGACTCGATACGGGCCGAGCTAATTTCGAAAACTTGTATTCGCTCCCTTTTCGGTCGCGCGCTTTTAATGCGGGGTCAGTGACTTCGTAGATCCTGAATTAGCGTTCGATTTGATATCGCTGCGCCCGACACGCGCCCGGCTTATGGTCGCCTTCAGGATGTGCTGCCGAGGTGACGCGATGCCTTACGCGCCATGGGCTCAATCGTGACGAAGACTACCTACCACACCGTCCGCCGTCGCAGATGACTTGATACCTACTATGAAAGGGTTGTAGAACGTATATTACTTGTACCGAGCTATCAATTTGATTGACTTTAATTCCTAGGTGTTTAAGTATTCTGGAATGCGTCTGGTCTCCTGAATATTCCGATTGTTGTGGAGTGTAGAACTCTCAATTTGCTCTCGGTTATGACAGGCTACTTCGGCGTCCGTCGTCCCCCATGCCCGCCGACGCTTTTATTTTTGTTTCCTTTCTTTTTTCTATATGAAGGTCCACTCACTTATTCATGCGAGCGGGATTGTAGTTTTTTTCCTACTTTTTATATATGCACTGTGTATAGATATTTTGGCCACCTACCTCCTATTTTTTCGTGACTATAAAACTCTGGCGGGTCGTGTGCTTTTTTCGCGGTGGCCCGGCCGGGCGCGCGTCGGCCGAGGGGGTGCGGGTGCTCACAGTTAGAGAATTATTCATTGCCTACCCGCGCCGAACCGCCTTTCCGTTATTTCTGTTTGTTATGAATTATGTCCGATGACTTTTCCCTGCGCCCCGTTTCTTTCGCTTTCGCTAATTACTTTTTTCTGTAGGAACTATAAATCACCCCCGTTCGCTAATCGAGTTTCTGTGCCACTAGGACCGGCCGGCCGGCCGATACGATCCGCAAGATAATATGTTCGTAGGTGTACGTGTAGGTTAGATTCGAACCCGCGCACTGCAGCGGCGGGCGGCGTCAGGTAACTAAATGCTATCTTATAAGTAAATAGGTATATTATTCGTTTGTGATAAAACATTGTTTTCCTTTATAAACTGACGTACTAAACGCTAACAAAAGATTCAAATTCACACTCTGCTGCCTACTAAAATATGTAGAAGAGCTCGCTCCCGGCCCGCTACAAATTTGAATTTCATATGTATGTTTTGCCTATTACGGATGCACTCATTAATATCTTAAGTGATGTGTGGAGGAGGGTCGCGCGGGATTGTGAACTTTAGCACTCGGGTCCGTGAGCTCATTGTCGCCGATGAGGCAGGTTGTACCTCCGTTTATACGGAGTACGCGTTAAGATTATGTCGGATGAAAAAATGCTGCAAATTGTATGACCCCCCCATGAAAAAACATTATCATTACTGGCACATCCGGCGGGCTATCTTTTCGTATGCAAATCTGGAGTGAGAGCACGCCGCTCCCGTGATACTCGTCTTTGAGGACAATTTGTTTATTGTACCTAAGTCTTCACACCTTCCGGTGCGGTCAAGTACGAGTCGGGAACGATTTTTTAAATATTTTTGGTATTTTTAGGTTAGGTATGTAAGTAGTTATTTATTTTTATGCGTAAGTATTATTACAGGTGACTCACTTTAACTGACTATTAGACCTACTTTAAATATTTTAGTAGGTAGCGATTTTTTATCTACCTACCTTTGAAACGATTAACTTCCTGTTATAGGCGAACACTAACGAGGAGTTTTTGGAAATTCAACCTTTAAGGTTTTACAAGGGAATAACTTATCTGAGTAAATAATACACAGTCATTATTCGTTTTTCAAAACTAACCATCAGTGGGCATTCGGGGGTACAAAATTTGTATGGACGCGCGGGTCGATTAATTTGAATATAACAAAGATCATTATCACGATTTTTTGGGTTTGTCGAATATCGTAACCTAACGGGCAAAAGTCTTAGGTGCGTTATTGGAATCATCGCAATTGTTTCACAGATAATAATTAGTTAAAAAAACGCAACGACATCTACTGACCCGAAGTGGCACTAATAAATTAATTCATACATACATCGGAGTAATATTCTTAAAATAATGAGAGTTCTATTGTGAATAGAATAATTATACCAGTATTTTGATGTTACATTTAGGTACTACGTCGACGCTAAGTTTCCGAGCTAAATTAATAATAAAGCCAATTAAAGTTTATTACGAGGTAAACTAGTTAAAAGTTAGCTTGTTAGTTGTGTGTACGTTCCTAATTCGTATTGTATCAATATGTTTTGTCTAGTTTAGGATCTGGCCTTGTGTATGACGACCACGCTATATCCTCTTATTATCAAAGAAAACAATATGTTACTTATTATAGTTATAGACTAAATAGTCTCACTGTGCTTTCTGTTGCCACTCTGTTTCGTAAATAAGAAATGGGAACCCACAAGATCCTGTGATGTTTGACAAAGGGCCTCGCGACACTACCTCACTATTTTTATTAAAACCCAAGCAAAGGCGTACTTTTTTTAATAACTTATGCTGTAGGTGGAAGTTGAGTCATTTCAATTGCACTCAGGGCTAGGTACACTAGTATACCGGTGGGTACATATATGTGTTTTTTTTCTCCAGAAAATTTTGAAGTACGGTCCTTTGTAACTGAGCTTTACCGCCTTGATAGTACGCGAGCGCGGGTTTGTTTTAAAGTGTTTTCCTTTTTAACCCTTTTAGGGCTGTTATTGGTCTGAGACATCGGTTGATAAAAAATACAAATGTGTTAGTATTGCTTGCATTAAATCCATGTCTCTCTTAGTTATATAGCTTCCTTATAGTAACTTTACGTAATTAAATTACAGAACATGAATTATCTGTATTCGCAAGCCGTAGTGTTAACTCAAATACATTTAAAAAATATGTCATGTTACCTTCCAAAGTAGAATGATTGATATTTTTTCGATAAGAAAGAAGAATGCACAACGTTTTCAAGCCGCATATTTTACAACATATGTAGGTATACGTATGTGTATGAAGGAATGATAACACGGCCTTACTGTCTTATGTTCGCTTTTCATTTTCCTTTATCCTTTAGGTATTCTCAACTCTTTTCATGACGACGTCGTGTCTTTAACATCACGGTTCTATTTATACTGAAATATACCATCTCGTACACTATATTCATAATTCCGTGCATACACAGAAATGAAATGTGCATTATTGAGTACTCAATAATTGATTATATTTTTCATATATCTCTCTTTTATAATACTTAGATTGATATACGTAGGTAAATTTACTATAGTATATAGGTAAGAAAAAAGAGCACTGATAAAACATATGTTATACATATTACGATTATGTTTTTAGTACTTTTTAAAATAAATATTGTAAAAAAGAAATGCTTAGAAATGGTTCTATATATATATAATATATTTTAAGAATGGTAAAAAATTTTGTTGTTGTTATGTTTTATAAGAAAAACCGCTTTTAGAGAGATAGATGGTAGATAATGTGATTTAGGTACGTACTTCATAATGCGATAATTAATTTAATACATTCGAAACATACCGCTATGAAGTCGAGACGTTTTTGTTCAGCTATTTTAAACTAGTGTATTTTGTTCTATTATGTAATTCAGAGTTACCTGCATAGGTCTGTGTTAGAGCGATAAATTGAAACAGAAGAGTTTCATTTGGGATATTTTTGCTAAGATTGAAAATGTTAGGTCAATTTTCATTTCTAAACAAAAAATCACGGGCATTAATTCCGAAGCCATAAAAATCATAAGTGTGCTAAAGATTTCCGTCTCAAACAGTTGGATTCAAGTACTTATGTAGCTTGTGCCCGGTACCCCATTGGCGAGGCTATGAATATTTTATAGCTTAACCGCGCATGCGTATCTGACACATAAGATGACTAAATTCAGGATAGGACGTCTTATTTAGGCGTCTCCAGACCGTCGAACGTCTATTTTTAAATTACTCCATCAATCAATCAATCTTCAATGATACAATGATCGAAATTAAGTGATCCTATTCCGAACTGGTGGTAGACTCAATTATAACTTTCGAAGTCCATAAGTGCCTTATCAGGGCCTAAACTGAATAAATGATGTTTGAGTTTGAATCAAATACGTATAGATATCGCACTAGCTGTAGGTAACCACGTACTTATAGCTCACATGATTTTACAAGAGCTCTCATAATGTTTAAACTAATTACTATACTATATAAAACATTAGATATAAATGCAGCAAAGAATTCAGAAATGCAACAGAATGAGTATTTTGTGAACTGTACGATTTCAGATTCCGTTTAAACCGTAACTTTCCGTGCGTGCGATCGCTGCGGGCCAATCGTTACGTACCTACCTACATAACCTAAGTGAAGAAAAATGACACTGAACTTACTATTTTTTTTCGGAGTGTGATAGACTGTGTTAAGTTAACACAAATTTATTTCTGTTCAAAGGTAATGGCATATGTAATTAAAATATTTCTAATAGAAAGTCATATCATACCGTTCTTTCGTTTAAAGGACTTACTAAGCTCGAACTTACACAATTGATACTTCAGCCAAATATTGCGTGAGTGACGTCTCCAGAGCTCATCGGGATAGGAGGAAGGGTCGGTAACGCGTGACCAGCCTGAGTGATACCACGGGCTGTAAGTAATCTGTGTCTAGTAATACGGTACGTATAAGCTGGTAACCACTTACCATCAGGCTGGCCGTATGCTTGTTTGTCCACTTCGTTATATATTATTTTTTAGGTTTACATAGTCCAATAAAATCTCGAAAGAAAACTACATTATTTTTGGAAAATGCAGCGGTATGTAGTTATAGCTCCGACATGTGATCATGCATGTCTATCTGCACGTCTTTAAGGCACAGTATACTCAATAAAACAGGCAGCCAAGTAAGATTCGGTATCTTGCACGGTCCGTACAATAATAAAAAAACCAATTACTTGTAGCGTTATAATTCTCGTCTACTGAGCTATTCCAATATTATTTTATTTTGGTTGGGTTCATTAAGTCATAGCTCAAGATCATTGTAGGATTCGAACCCACAACCTTCGTCTCGGCATTCAACGTTTACGACTGAGCTATCATTTGATGATTATTTAATTAAAATTATTTTTTATTCATTATTTTTCTGCTCTTTATGACTATTTATTTTAAGCTATATACTAATAATTTGAATGCATAAATATATACCTACCTATATATAGATTAACTCCTGGAAAGGATATTACATGATAAGCTATCAGGAACATTTCGGCAACCTCTAACATGCCCAAAGGTTTTTTGAATCTTAGGTACAAGAATTTACGCAACAGGCTTCAATGTAGGTCTTTCATGATGAGATGTAACACAAAGTGCAATCACACTGAGCCGGTCCACTAAATAAAACGTCAGTGCCAATGCCACATAAACCGTTTCCATAGATCTCGTAGACGTCCGGAATTAAAAGGAATCAAATATGTATGCAGTATACATGATGTATGAATAACCCGGAGAGCGCCTGGGGCGGCCTGGCGCGCCATTGCTCTCCGACAACTAAAACTTATACATTAATAATACGTTTGCTTACAATGCGCTTTAAATGTAGATCCAGAGGGTGTCTCGCTCCCACATCGGATCTCTCGTTCGCGGGCGCGGCGCACACGACTCGCTATTCATGCAAAATTTACGAAGTGCGCGACTAACATTTCCTCTCAAGATAATGCAGACCCCCCTTCCTCGAATAGCTCGGCTAGACTCCCCATACAATAGCCCACCCCCTCAAATTGGGCCCATATCGATGGTCAAGCCGGCCTGGCGAGGCGGCGTGATTCGACTCGCATCAAATCATCTAACAATGTCGCGTCACTTCACCTTTTAAATTTGGTTTTTATTTAAAGAAATAATTGCAGTATTTCTACTTCCGTCAAGTATGTTTTCCCAATACTAATTCATAGTTTTACGTATTATAGGAGTATAACCCTCAGCTCACACTACAGGGCGGAAAAAACGCACTTTTCCAGATAATTTCCCATTCAATTATTTGAATGTCAAATGTTTGAGGTCACTTGTAGCTGTATAACAATCCAATTTCTAAACAACGCAATAAAATAATAGGCCATTTATGTCGCTTATTTCGCAAGAATACAAAACCTACAGGGTAGTAGGTAGGTACCTACTTCCGGTTGACCTAGAATAATGAAATTTGGGAATAGAATAACAATTTGATAATTTGTAGTTATATCACATAAAAAAAAATCGATAATAAATTTACATTTGCAGTCGGAGATCCTCAATTAGATTTTTTCCTTCAATGCAAATTATCTACCTGTAAGTACGGAACTCTCAGTGCGCGAGTCAGACTCGCCTTACCTTACCATACAAACGGTTAGTGCTAGAATGATGAAACTTTGTATGGATATGTGTGTGTATTTACATCGACAAAGTGCTAAAATAAAATCACGAAAAATATTGAGAGGTTGCTAAGACGATTTTTTGATTTAGGTATCCGTTTGCGAGATATTCAACTTTAAAGCGCATTTTTTTTTGTTAAAATAGGGCGTCCTCCCCCTCTAAAAGGTAAACGGATGAGACCATGTGATGAACTCTATAACGTCTTTGCTAACTTTGTTAGTTCAGGAGTAGGAGGAGGAGGCCTAACTAGAGGAAAAAAGTAAACATGTAAAATATTAAAAATAAAATCATAACAATTATCTATATCCTAAGAAAGAACTACAAACTTTAAAAATCTTAATAAATGTGTTTTAATTACATAATTGGAACGTTCAACAAACAAAAAATAAAATAGCACAAGCGGAGCGTAAGGAAGCTTGACTCGCACTACACTCGCTTTGTGCGACACGTTCGCGTGGCAGTCTCCTCTCGGAGCAGAGCCACGTTACGCCTTGTTTACGCTATCCGTACCATTTCTTTTCCTACGTTGAATATACAATATCTCACATTTTTGACACTATATTGTTATCCGGAAAGTACATAACAATGTATTACATGCATTATGTATAGTCAATACCGCCAGCCAAGGCGGGGGAATGTGAAACTGAATAAATCATTAGACATGCCGTGTAACACTTAAATATGCAATAGTTTTGTGTAAGTTGAACGCCTTGGGCGGGCGGCAGCTAAGTACCTAACGATATTTTATTTAATAAAGTTACCCGGTTAGTGCCGTGTTATACAACAAACTTTGTACAGTTCTCCACCTATTTGTGTTGTAGCCGGATAAATGTTAATGACTGGGACAAACGTGTTCGCCTCAGACGTACACTATTTAACTTTGTTTGTACGGTGTACGTATGAATTTTTAATGTATGTAATCGAGGTTATTTTTGTTAAGTTGTTGGCATGCTCATGGTTTTGTGCCAGACTTTTGTTTCTCGGTGATGATGTACTATTCATCATCATGTCAGCTGAAAGACTTTCAATGCTGGACAAAGGCCTCCCCCAAGGATCTCCACGATGGCCGGTCTTGCGCTACCCGCATCCGGCGTAACTGCTATTGTGGTTATTTTATATTTTACGTAGTTTTCAGGATCAAACAATCTATCTATATCTAGTTAGTTACATTAATGTTACGTGACATTTAGATACAGATAGTGCTTTACTTTGCTAACAAAGCACTAATCGATGTGTCAACTATTTGTTCCCTTGTAAAATATTGTTATACCTATTTGAACCTGAATTAATTACTGCACAGGTATATCATCCGGATTGGATTCAGGTAATGCTTGTTTGAAATATATATTTTAGACAGTGGAATAGAATGTGTCGTTATTATGTTACGTTATAAGTCGAGATAAAAAACATACCGAGTATATTACCGGTAATTTTTTGTTTGACTATAGATGCTTAGATACGCTGGTTACCCTGAAGCAGATGCACAGGTAAGAATAAAAATTGTTCTCCATACAAAGACTTAGTTTTGATAATATAAAACGACAAGTTTGTGTATAATTTACAAAAAGCAATTAATAAGTAATCTTGATCGAAAACATGTTTTTTTCCTGGCGGGGTTTAAACCAACTTTAACAAATAAGGCATAAAATCATCGTTCCATCTGTATATAGCAGAAAGGTAATATGGAAGAATCACGTATTCTGTTATTCGGCTCTCATAGCCCGGGTAACCAATCAAGGTGTAGGATCCGCTTTTGAAATTGAAATCATAGAGACATAACAAGTTTCTTCCAATTGCAAACGACAAAACTCGTCGGAAACGAAGTTTAGCTTTTAATTCCACGCCTGGTGTACAGTCGCCGGCAATATATTAGCAATGTGTGTGGACCTGTATAATCAATAAATGTAATTTAACTTTATTTTGTCATGGGTGTTCGTATTCGGCGTGACTGATGGTAACATACAATACAACTCGAACAAAAACATTTTCGTATCGGAAAACCAACTTATCTTTACTTATAATGTAAATTGAGAAGTGAATTTGTTTGTTTGTTACATCTTGACGTATTAACCAGGCGCACAGGTGATTTATGGCAAGGTGACGGACATAACTGACTTTTTATTCCGGGCACCACAGAGCGATAAATATTAAAAAAGTACAAGAATACTATTGACAATATTTTTGATTATGAATAATCTAAACTGTTTATTAATCTAGATCAGTATCATAATCATATATGTAAAGCAGTCCAAACAGATTAAAATATGCTTTATTAAAGTTCAACGTAATACTCACCTGGTTGTGCGTATTTCCTAAGCCAACTGTACTACACACTCAGGTTGTTTTAATTGATCTTGGTCGTTTTCTATTCAGTCTGCGAGGGACGAGCCCGATTGTTTACTTGCACTGACATCTAATATCTCTTATGTTAGTTACGTAGGTACCTAATACATAACTAAACAATCACTGATACTTTGTGCAATGCCTTGGAAATCTACAATCGGTTAGCCGACTTTAGTTATGAGATAGATAGTAATTATTCTAAGTGCATTGATGGTCTAATGATCACAATACAATCAAATTGGGTGTGGTGTTGCACTTTCAAAAATGTCATCTTTATCTCTGCCATCACAATAGTTACCTATTCCTGGACTTGGTAGCTTCCTTCATGAATATTATTTACGAGCAATTCTTCGCTGTTTGTTTGTTTATTTTTTGGGAATTCGTTTCGCGGTTTCTTCTAGACTTATCTAGTCAGGTCTTACTCTAGCGATGATTGGATTAAAAACGCAAAAGCTGATCTAATGTATGCTACCTACGTAGTTGGAACATAAATAAATAATACCCCAATATTATGCCTATTTAATTTCCCAGTGTGAAAAAAGATGAAGATATTTGTAACCAGAGAAATTGCCGGGGGTCTAGTAGTCTTAGAACGCACCCTATACTACAGCATCGAACGCCATGGCACGTAAACATGTGGCAGGTAGGGAGTATCCCAAACTTATGCGCAAAGACCGAAAGTTCAAGCTGCGGTCAAGCCCGCAATCAATTATGAAATTTGCTGCCGCAACCTCACTAGGGATATGGAATAAATATTTTGGATCAAAATTCAGTAGGTAACTCCATTAAAGCCATCCACAATAATGGTTCTCAATTTACGAATAGCAAAAGATCGAGTTTATTGGATTTGAAATCCGCTATGGAAAGTGCGAGATTTTTTCCGTAGTGGGCAGGATTGCAAGTATATTGCAGGTTTATATTGCGTTTTTCAGTGACATTCGTCATTGAACCGGGCGGGGCGGCTCCGGGTGGTGAGTGCAATGTTTTATGGGCTTTGTAATAACGCGGACGGTGTCGGCTGCATAGTCGTGGTTTGAATACGCGTGCCAGTCGTGAAAAACTTGTGTCGTAATTGTTTCCATTGGGATTTTAATCGATTGACAGTTAGTATTTGATAACATACCTATATTTTAATATTAGAATGTGCTTGACTCTTTATAAATCTAAAAGAACATAAAAATATACGTACTTAATAGCTCCATACTGCCATAGAGAGAAGAATCTTATTAATAGAGATACTAGAAAATTTGCTTAGTAGGTACCTATAATAATTTCAATTAAAATGTAAGCGTTAAAAAAATACCTTTATTTTTTTAGTTTTAAATTGCAGGACGATTACTTTGACAGTTTACAAATTACAGAGATTGGTGCGAATGAATTTCAAAAGTACCAATTAATAAGCTCACCCAATTTCACGACACAATAGGGTATATAAGCCAATCACTCGCCTCAGTAAACATGGGATCGAAATAAAATTACGAGGGGTAAATGTCTGTTCATGCAATGACATCTCAATCTACTCGCGCTGATGTCAAACTTTAGTTTTATAGCCCAGAAAATTTCAATAAGCTCTATATTAAGCTCTGGTATCATTTTCCAAAAACCCAAAACTAGCTAGCTTCACTATCTACAGCGTTAATTTAATTGACTTCTGTTTTCAGCTGGTTAGTTTTCGGAGCGTATGTATTTTTATCACTAGGTATTTTATTATTAGTTTTTTAATGGTTTTGTATATGAAACGAAAAAAACATGAATTAACTTAACGTTTAGAATAAACCCTTTGACATTTATAAAAGTTTGACCGTTAAATTGGTAGACATTTATTTGTAAGCAAAAAAATTCAGATAGGCAATATCAGCGCGGAGGTCAGGAGTTATCTTTAATTTGTAAAACAATAAATGTTAATACATCAACCGGGACATAGGCATCGGTATGGCGGTTTCAATTAAATTTTTCCGTCGGCCAAACTAATTTGAGAACTATTACAACTAGCTTTTGAGTCCCCGTTCCTGTACAGCAGTAATTATTTTGTTTGCAAAATGTTTTTCGCTTTGGAATTGTAACGTGTTGATCTCTGGTCAATATTTGATCCGCCACAGTGTTGGAGCTGTGCAGGTTGTGCAACTTTTGACCGCGGACATTATTTAAATTTGATTTCATTATTTTTGGCGGTTACAAATATTTTAAGTAGAGCTGATTTTACCACAGTACGTATTGGCGCTAAATTAAATTTCCTGAAATAGAGAGAACAATAATAGGTGTATTACGTTAGGAAATAACTTCGGTTGATTGAAACGATTATGATACATCCAATAACTTCTATAATCAAAAACAATTATAAATTTGTACGTAAGTATATATAAAATTCAAAGTCGCTGGTCCGAGGTTGTGTTATTGATAATAAGAAAGTTTATTTCTAAAATCCACTAGGAAATCGCGGGTGAAACCGCGGGCGAATAGTCAATGGGTAATAAGACATTTACGGATAGAGCAGTGTGCTGGACATTGTTCATTGGATAATATGCGGTTTTATTTAACATTCTCATGTTATTTTGTAGAATGGGATCGTGGGGGTTAGAATGGCCATTCTACAAATGATAAAAAGCACATATTTTTTCTTTAGTTCCTAAAGCAAAAAATAACGAAGATACAGTGCGTTATAATTTCACGTGACGTGACGTCTTAGTAGGTACACTTTTTACAGAGGGATGACGTCACACACAACCCCCACTGCTGAACTTTGAGGCGACTTTTCTTTGTAATTATTTGTTAATTTGATAAAATAAAAAATACTATGATAACCTAACTGACGGATTAAACAGAATTAATTATTTTTTACCCAGTCATCATCCCTATTGTTTAAATACTTAATTTGTGTAATAATGCAAAAAAATCACCGGTAATATGGCATAAACAATGGAAGGTATAGTGACAGAAACGTTACCGAGTGAAATATGGCAGCAATTAACTTTCATTGTCGCTACATACAACATTTTAAACAAAACGTCCAATAGATGACATTTTGTTATTGAGCTCGTTAATCGTAAGTTTTTTTGTATGTGGCATCTTTTTTATGACATGTAGGTATCTAATATACCTATGATTAGTCAGGGCATGAACTCACTTTGTGTCGAAGGGGTGGGTCATTATTATAAATGCGAATTTGTGAGGATGTTTGTTACTCTTTCACGTAATAACTATTTAACGGATTTGGATGAAACTTGGCACATAAATCATACCCTGGAATAACATATAGTCTACTGCTAGCCTAAGGAAATCATAAGATCCTCGAGGTCGCGGGTGATACCGCGGGGCGGAAGCTAGTAATAAATAAATTCTTGGTCGTAGTTGGGCCCAGTGCAGATTGTACTAGCCTGTCTTTTATGGGCATATTTCTTTAAAACAAGGGTTGCTCTGAGGTAGTGACTTCGATCGAATGTTATTTATTGCGAAGGTGGGGTTGAAGAAGTTATCTAAGGTTTTCCATAAGATTAATTTACTATGAAGACTCTTTTTATGTATGACTAGCTTCCGCCCCGCGGTTTCACCCGCGTTCCCGAGGTATCTTATGTTTTCCCGGGATAAAAAGTAGCCTATAAGTTATTCCAGCGTATGATCTATCTATGTGCCAAGTTTCATCCAAATCCGTGAAAGAGTAACAAACATCCATCCATACATCCATATATATATATCCTTACAAACTTTCGCATTGATAATATTAGTAGGATATTCGCTAAATGTCATAATATTTATTTGAGAAACATATTAGCTTAAACAGATTCATTTGTGTTTGGTTGTATTTGAGTCTTGCCGTGGGTGGCTGTTTTTTTCCTTGTATTGCGTCCAGTGCGGGGATAGTATTTCTATGTTACCATGCAGGCAAAAAAAGATGGTGGTACCATGGGAAAAAAGTGAATGGTTGAGACGGAGGACTGAAAGGGGTGGCGCACCTTGGGAGACGTATCTTCAGCATTGTAGAGTTAAGGAGAAGGCTGATAAGTCCCACGTAGTTTCTGTAGCTTTGTAGTTTCATCAAAGTAAGCCTTCAGTTGAACTCGTATTCCGTCCCACGGTACGTAATTTCTTTGCTAAGAACATTGAAGAGCTTATAAAGTAAATAGATCATTTACCCACAATCCATTTGCGAACACTTACCTCAATCAGAAATTAAATATTTCGGAGCATTTCGGACCCTTAATTCCCCTAGGTATCTGTCCATCCCATCACTAAATGCAGAGACTTATGCATTAGTTATCATACATTTTCTGATTAAGACCAAACTTAATTAGTTGCGTACACCTACATACCGTGCGTAGTATACACGTACTTTACTAACAATAGGGGCACGCAGAAGTAAATATATCTAATTACAAAATGTGGCCATTTGGGAGAATAGACTATCAAAAATAAATATTGACACTGATAATACGACCCCATTACCTTACACATTTAATATTTAAACCATTGACGAATCCGATTAACTTGAGCGGAGTGAAATGGTGGCTTGTTACTGTTTCCTTAAGGGCATTTTAAGCGAAACGTCGCGTTGCGGCCGGTGGCGGTCGGAACTGTGGATAATTACGCTCTACATAATATTTCCCCATTACTCACAATATAAGGGGCTAGTGCGACTGGGCACTGAGAACTTATGTAATATTTTCAATTCACTCCTACCTTCTCAGACATGTAGGATACTTACAAAATTTTCTAATGATTAGACTTGGTCTATCTACAATCCCACTATGGTAAGTGACGATTTAGTTGAAGGTGGTAAGTGCACAAAGCTTAGAGGCGAACTGGCTCTCAAGTAGGTATAGTAAAAATATACCAGCCCCCGTAGCATTGCAGGCGTAGACTAGAGAATATTCGAATCTTCGACCAATAATGATAGCAGATTGATTTCACCACGTCATCTCAATCACGAAGCTCAAGCTCGTTGTAGAATCTCCATTACAGCATACGACATATCGACACCAATGAACTAGGTATAATCGGCAAAAAAAAAACGGAGCCACTTTAAGGCTAGTGTAATCGCTGCTATGGCTAGTTCAATACGGCTAGTTTACCTAAGTGATGGATTTTTTATTTGTTGTTTTGTTGTGTACAATAAATACAATTTCAATTTGGTAAAACCAGAGATCAACTCATGTTTCAATCGCCATGTGAGTGGTTATATTTTCGTAACTTTTTTTGATGGGCTTGTGATTGCTTGCAATATCGATATTGAATAGTCGGGATACTGACTGAGTAAATACGTTCTAAGCCTGATATTGAAACGTCTGTTTGCAGTTCAGGAATGAAACTTATTTGATGGGTCAATTGGCGTGGAGGTTAGATATCCCAACTTCCAAGCAGACAAGAAGCGACAAACAGACTTGTTCGTTCATCTACACATTTTTTTTATGGATGTGATTTACGCGGCTGGTTTATGGGCTGAGGTATCGACTTTTGAAATAATTGCTTCAAGTTTTTACATGGTCTTATTAAACATACCTACCTTAAAACCTTAAAAGTCAATGACTGCAAGATTTTTCATCAAATGCTTCATGCTTCGCCGCCAGGACCCTGTACCTGTTTTATAGAAATACATTAGTAATAATTGCTTGATTAGGATTTGCAGGCCTATAACATACTTACTCATTTCAATAAGAAGATATTGTTACAAAAACCATGACACTTCCAGCGGCTTTTAGATTTGGGGGCGTGTATTTTATCGCTTATATACGATATCCACTCGGTTAATGAATTAAGCCGCGCTAGGCCGAAAACAATTTTGTCCGTACAACGGCGATAATACGAATTTATAATATCATTTAAATGTCGAAACGTTAACAAAATGATGATAGTTATACAACATTGGGCACCTATCCGCTTGAGCTTGCTGAGTTATTGTTTCGCTGTCGAATGTTCAAATAGCTTTCATGTTGATAAGGTACGGGTAAAACTATTGTTTACCATGTGTATCATATTCCATATCAAGATTGCTAATAATACCTATTATACCATAGATCCTACGTTATGAGTTCAGGTATCATTAGCCGAGGTACCTAATGGGATATTCATCCGAGAGTTAGCTTTACATTGATTCAGGATCGATGTACAGTCGGTGTAATAAAAGGTTAGTCACCTTAAAGTCGACATTTGCTTGCACCCTCGCAAGCTAACATAGCAATTATCAGTCATGCCAACATTACCTTTCAAACGAAACGGAATATCGCATTGACAGGTTGAAGCAGAGTTATTATTGATCGCAAGAAATGCAACATAAAATATTAAAAGACAACAATATTAATTATATTTGAAATAGAAGTCGTGTTGAGATCAAACTGAGCAAAAATATACAAATCTATTCCATTTTGTATAAATTATATTCAGAAACTATCTAAAATGGAGTTTAACTTACCTCTGTGTATAATTTACTGATTGAGAGAAACGCATCTCAAAGTTCTGCTTATCATAACACTCAGAGAAATTTGAACATTGCATTATAAATACAGACTTTGCCGAAACTTGAAAGTTGAGTCTGAACAAACTCTAAGTACACTCTATAGATTTTAGCTTTACAAGGATTCGAAGAATACTTAGTAAAGTCTGAGCACAGTTTAAGTACCTACCTACATAAGCCTAAGAATCAACAATAAGATTCTCCGGTCACTAACGTATCCAAAACTAAAAAGAATAAAAAAAATCCACAATAAAACTGAAACGGTGAAACTGTGATTGTCAATCGTCCGTGGTGTGTTAGGTGTACGAGGTTTAAACTCCCGTCAAATTAAACCATTGTACCAGCCACCGGTGGAAGTGACTGTGCTACCGCGGCAGTGTTAATTGTCACCACCAATTAATATGCCGCGCCGGTATCACTGTTAGTTTACGATAACTGACCGCGTGTGGCAAGCCTTTTTTAGTTTCCCCACTAAAAATGGACCAATGTTTGCAAAAGGATCTGGCTATCCCGTTATTAAAATGAAATCCTGAACGAGAACCTGACTTCCTGTTGCCATTGCTAAAAAAAAGAATTGGTCTCGGTCTATCTAGCTCAATTGACTTCTACCTACACCTTTTAATAAAATCACTTCATATGAAAAGCTATTGAACTCTTAGTTTTAATATTATACGTTAGCGAAAGTGAGTGTTGTTGTCTGAATAAATTTCCAAAATAACAATTAACGATCCAGATCATATTTAACTGAATTCACCTCGTTATCGTTGTTATTATAAAACAGTTCAAGCTAACCAATTTGATTGTACTTATCTAAGAAATCAGTGAACATAAAAAGCATACCTATACGCGTTGAATAAAGAACCTCTACCTTTTTTCAAAAATCTATTCTAGTAAATGGAAATATAATACCGTTTTAAGCTTTCAACGCTGAATTTTTTACAGTCACAAGACTGCATTAATGATTTCCGAGTGGTTGATATTGATTAAATTACTGTTATTTGTCCCTTTAAATTACTAGCTGCAAATTTACACTTTCCGTCTGTGTTTTCATACTTTATGTGTTAGCCCTTTTAGTATAATTTACAAGCGGTATGAAATGCACCCAGCTGTCAATAAATAAAAAATAATAACGACATAGACAAGTAGTTAAACCACAGATTATGAAGAAGTATCCGTCTGGATCAATCTGTAATAAAAATAAATGTATAAGTAATTCAAAAATATAGACAGACGCTACCTAAATTCCAATCTAAGTTTATTAACATTTTGATAGTTTTCGTTTTATTAAATACATTTAACCATATGAAATGTATTGACAATATCTAAAGAATGCACTAATTAGCACTGTGCTTGCTACATTCAGTCGATACTCCAACGCGCAACTATTTGACGGAACGATGAATTCTCCAACGTAACCGAGGTAGGTACCTACTACGATTAAACAATTACTTTGAAATCCCCCGAATCATCGCACGATAGTTAATATTATAAATTGCTATTTGAAGATGAGTATAAATGGGAAATTGTGTTTTGCCGTGTGGGCTGCGTAAAATAATTAGGGGTAGCGGGCGACGGGCGCGGCGCGAACATACGTCGAATGAAATCGGACCTTAAAATTCGTATTGTTGATAAATGGTTTAATTGTTTTGGCAATTAACCGCTGCTGGGGCAAGGGGGTGGGTGCGTCTGTGTAGGAGTGGGGGGTAAACATTGGCGGTGGCTTCGACATTGTAATTTTGTGCTCCACGAGGTGACTAGAGAATTTGTCGCTAAGCCCCCCTAATCTAGTGTTAAGCCAACCTGTGAAGTACTGGTACAAAAAATACAGTGGTATGTTTAAGACTTGTTATCTTTGTTTCGTACAAGTAGATATACGAGTATATTATGAGTAAATTCTGTTATTTATGTAAGGATTATATTTTAGAACAAAGTCGTAATTATAAAACAATTGGTATATTATGGATCTATAATTTTCATGCACGCGCCAAATTCAGTTGTTATTACGTTTTTTGCTAATTGCAGCTCAGTTATAAGTTGTATGGTTGTCAATGTTTTTCGCGACAGGAATGGTAGTATATTTACTGATTAATAACAAAAGCAATTGTGAACATATTTCTCAAAGTTATATTTGAGGAATATAACATTTTTATAAAATAGAAGTATCCCTCAAATATAACATACCATTATCTTACATTATCCTCTCATCATATTATTGTGTCCATTTTTTTATTTGCATGGCGTATCACTAGAAAACAACAAACATCATATAAACCGTTAATATACAAATAAGGGTGTATACACATCGTATATCACATAGAAAATATATTCAGAAAACCATGAATAAAGCATGAAAATGTTAATACGTATTTTGTAACACATCTCTTACGGGAATAACGGTCGACGCCCTTTGTTCCTAGAAATATGACAATATAAGCAAATACGGTGTCAGCGTTGTGCCTGTTTAATCAGGTTATGTCTTTGAATTCATTCGTGTGATATTTATCTCTGTCAATACTTTTTTAATTTAAAAGAACTGTTTTAAAAGAATTGTTCATTGACGTGAACACGTGCACACATTGAGCATCGTGCATACAGTATATTGTATAGCGCGCAGTTTTTAACTATAAAGGCTGACGTATAAAGGGTAATGGTACGAAATCTAACGGGATACTTACTAGTATTTTATTTTTCAAATATCTTACTATTATCTATTTAATATAGTGCTTTTCGAAAAAGTGGCAGCTTCGGGAATTGAAGGATTTTTTTATGTAAACGTCACCTAAATGTATGTACATTAGAGACATATCTTGTACATTGGTTTATATTTAGTTTTTTGATTAAACAACTGTAAGTTTTTCCAACTAATTAAAGACTAGCTTTTCATACGCGGCTTCGCTTGCACAGACTTCATTCAATTTATGTTCTCTCAACTTCCATACAAACTTTTTCAGCCTTGTTTAAATAATAAAAACTTTTGAAGAGCATACTTACAAAGTTATATCATCATAAACTTGGAAAAAATGTTTTTTCATACATTTACCTACCACATTTCCATACCATTGGATGGAATGGAATCCCTCCATAGATAGGGCTTAACTAGTACTAGGAATGTACACGAATATTTCCTCCAAATTTCAAATCTCTTGATCCGCAAGTTTAGCATGTGAGTTGTCTGTCAGTCAATCACATTGCGTCTTTCCATCTTATACAAGGCCAGTACGGATCCATAATATGAAACTGATCGCGTATATTTTAGCATGCTGTATTCAAATCTGTGATTCCAAAATATTCAGGAAGTTCGCGCAACCAGTATCGCGTATAATTTGGAATGGATGAGGTGAATGAACGGAATTAAAATTTGAATGCCAATCACATTTGATCATGGGTTATAATATACGATATTTAATTACTTTGTGTTAATATCTTTCTAAATTAGGTTATAATAACTATCCTCCGAATCCTCACATCTTCTCCATACAAACTTTCACATCTATTTCTAAAACAATAATAAAGCTAAAGAGTATGTTTGCACGCGCTAATCTCTGGATCTAAGTAACAGTCGGATTCGATAAATTCTTTCACTAAAAGGAAGCTACATTATCCCCGAAGGTTATAGACTACTTTTTATCCCGGGAACGTGGGTGAAGCCGCGAGGGACAGCTCGTTTATAATATTAGCAGAGTTGAGGAATTGGAAAGTTGGGCTACAAACAGAATGGTATTCATTTGTTCGTAGCACAGCTACGAAGTTACCGGGGCTACGTAGCCGTGTGCTACGAATTTCTGCAACCCATTTGAACGCGTCATTCAAAACATCCTATTATTTTAAAGTTAGAATAAATTAACTAGGTCAAAAATACTTTGTTCAGAGAATCAACATTGCCATCCAACATGCCACATACATGCCGCTTATATCCTGGGAACGATGACAGCAACATTTGTTCACATTTGAAAATAAATTAAACATGAAATAAAAAAGCTGATCTTTTTTCTTTCATGGAGAATTATGCACCAAGGGGATAAAAAAGTGTCGTATGTTACGGGCGGCATATTTGATCCTGGGCGAACAAGGGACTCTAGAATTAGATCCTAGCGATGCGAGGGAGATCGTAGTCTAGAGTACTGAGTACAAGCAGCCCAAGACGAAGACAGCTTTAAGCTGATTTCAGACGACGTTATAATATTATATAGCTCATAGCACGACAATATCGCGCTCCATACATTGTTATGGACACGGTCACACTGTACTGTACTATACTATATTATTGGCTTTCTATACGCTTGCTATACTTTATAGCACCATAGTATAGCATAGTATAGCGTCGTCTGAAATCCTCGAGGTGCATACTCTACTTTTCATACCTATTGTGAGACAACAAACTACGGAACTATCAAAATAACACCAAATACCGTCTTTTGTTTCATATTATTTACAATCGCACTTTATGTTCTGTAGTGCTGGTGGCCAGTTCCATATTCGAATAAATTCTTTTTATAATGCAATGTCCGTAATATAAGAGTTTACATATCCAGTCTGGCGTACACAGTCAGTACACAGTCTACATACATTTTTTTCATAAAACGTTCCAAATTCAAATCACATTAGCCACAGCTGGTCATAATGAAATTCAGTACAATATTATATAGACCTGCCTCTAACGACATACTTTAGGTTAGTTTTAAATGACATATAATTTGAAGTTGTCGAGCAGGTGGTATAAAAAAGTATTCTACGTGTAAGGTACAGTTTGACCAATGTGCGTGTTTATTTTGTGCAGGAATTTATACACTAAATAAACACTAGAACTTTGTTTGTGGGTTTGTTAGATGTTTTGGTGCGTTTATCTTATGTGTCTCAATTTAACTATATTTACCTATACCTCACTGAAGTATGTGAGGTAAAACAAAATGTGAAAAAAATCCCAATGGTATCTAAAGTAAAATGTCTGTTTCATTTATGAAGCTATGAAAACCATAAGTTAGAAGTACCTACATCCAATTATTATATTATACATTCGTACATTTGTTTTTCTGTTATTTATATAAAAGTAATGCGTTTGAAGCAGGTCACAGCTGTATGAATAATCAATTCTTCTATTATATTCTAAATGTATTGAATAATTTATCATTATTTAAAAAATATCGCTTTCCACTTACCCTCAGAAAACTATGCTAAAAGGATATTGTGCAAAAATGTCATGTTTATGAATATCTTATAAGGAAAAAGTACAATAGATAGTAGCAGTTATCTGATATATTACAATATATAGGTAGCCAAAGTAAAAAATATTGCTAGGTAAGCTATAAATCATTTAAACGGATCACAATTATTAGACAATCTAATTGTATTACCATAGGCTAAGAAAAAAATAGTTTTGAAAAACAGATTAGTTTGATAAATGAATGAGTTCGTGTCGCGTGAGAAAATGTGTTGTGTGTGAGTATGTGTAAAATCATTTAAATCATGCTTAAACGCGTAATCATAATACAGCTACTACAGGTAAGCTGTATTATGACTTTAAATTAGTTCGCTATATTTATGTATCAGTGGCGAGGGATAAAATAATGGCGAGGGTAAGCCGGCCAAAAAAACCGATAATTTTATACTTAATTACAGTGTATTTAAAATAATGAGTCTGTGGGATTGGGATTTCTAAAAGGTAAGTCGATGGGAATCGGCTTGTATGGACCCTTCGCCACTGTTAAGTATTTATATTAATAATATATATTTCTTTTACTTTATTTGTTTAAAATACTGAATGTCTAGTCCAAAGAGCAGTACCCGTTAGTTTTTTTCTACAATATAATTATTTAATGAATGCAACACATCAATTATAGTTAAATAGGCAACAATGTTGCTAATGAAGCAACCTGTAGTCGCAATTATAAAGTATGATTTATTGTTAGGATGTTGATGTATTGTTTCACTTTGTTTGTAAAGAATAATTATTTTTTACAATATGATATTTACATTTTCTCAAACAGCTCACAATTGATGAAAACTAAGTTTCCTGACTTATAACTTATAACACTTCTGCAAAGTTGGACTGAACTCAACCTGAATGAAACAACTGAAACATTAGGGAAAGTTTTATAAACGGTTTGAATTTATTTCTCGCTGAAAACAATTATGCCTTTAAGGCTGTGGAACTTTTATTTTTTACTTGATAACTTGGTATTTTTAAACGACTTCAACAAGGAGGGGGTTCTCAATTTATCGGAATCTTTTTTATATTTTTTTTTATTTCTATAATGTTAACACAACCTGCATTATAAGTGCCATTCTAAATTGACCATGATGAGATTCCTTGTGATTGAAATTCATGAGTTAGTTACGCACGGCCACAGATCAAACTACACATTTTTGTTACTAAATAGCTCCTATTACAACCGCATAAGGTGCCGCAGTGTGTAGCTTGATCTGTGGCCGTGTGTACAACATAAAATGGAGTAAATTTTTCCTCCTGGATGTTTGTCAGTGTGGCGTCACCACTCTTCTTCTTAAATATTCTTATTTAATTTTATTATGCTACATTTTTAAGACTTAAAAGCACAACAACCACTTTGTATTAGGTACATCTTAGTTACATCAATTAAATATACAATTTGAAAACATATTTTTACAAATGTTATAATTTGTACGTTTAGATGTCATAATTGCACTAGGATCGGATGGCATGCAGCGTGTATAATAAACTGATTTGCTTCATAATATTCACGGAGAGGTGCGGTGTGCAAGGCGGCCAGCTCAGCGACGCTCGCCCTGTCTGAGTGTTTCTTCACACGCGATCCTCGTTTTTCCCTTGTGCATTGATTCCCAGTTATTTTTATAGCGACTCTTACCTAATATATTAAATAACAACAATGTACGACGCACTGGAGCGAATACAATTTACGCCCTACGCTTTGTGTGCCCGTAGGTATCTCATGTATAAAATATTAATTTGCTCAACCTAACCTACTATCAAATGCAATCATATTTCTTTGTGCGCACTATACACACGGTTATTTAATATGAATACGTTTTTAATTTTCTATATGAAATGTGCAACATTTTAACCCCCTCTTTTAGATAATAATGTGTATCGTTAAGTAGTATTTATCATCTTGTTCTTTACTTGGTGTCTGGTATTTAACCGGACGTGCAATAAAAACCACTATATTTATAGTTTACTTCAACAGTTCAACTTATCTCCATAAGATGTCATTGGCTCATCCATATATACATCCATGTATACATGTATCTAATTATATAACTACTGCTACTATAGCACGTTTAGAAAATGTGCTAATCGAGTAGTAGATGTTATATGTTAAACTAATAATATTTTGTTTGTTTAACAGGTAAGTCCGGCCGTGTATAATACTCCTCTGCATATCGCCGGATTCGCCGAAGAGGTAAGCTATTTTTTAAGATGACGGAGCAACCTAATTGATAGGCACAATTTCTTAAATAAGTATTTGCCAAAAAAATTGTTGAGTAACTACTGACCGAGAGTCTGTTATAGAATGGTGCGACATAGACAGTAGATATTTAACTGGATTTTTTAGCGAAAACAAACCTCATTTATAAATAAACTTACTTTTAGGTATGACATGAGTGGACTAAATCGCTGTACCGCGAAATGTAAAAAAGCAAACATTAAAAAAATTGTAGGTATTACTCTACCTTGAATATATGAAGGAGACGATCTTATTGAGAGTACTTGAACTATGACCCGTGCGTGCGTGTGCAGTCAGTCGTCTGTTCAATACACATGTAATATTTTACAATTCTCGCTTACCTTTTACATAATTTCAATGTGAATAATATCACATCCTGTTTGACGAAGAAGCTTCACAAGTCTGCAAAAATATGAAATGCAGATGAATAATCTTGTATAACTCATTCAAACATTGTCCTACGAATTCTACGTCACGCGCTAAAATCTCTTCATATGACCTCACCCCCTCGCCCTCCTCGATCGCCACCGGTCAACTATTTTCTAATTGAACGGTTCGGAACACATCCCAATTAGTAGAGCACGTGTGAAGTGGCCGGGGTACGACCGGACAGATGAAAACCCTCTCCTTTACCGTAACGATCGATGGTGGACATAAAAAGAACAATTCGAAGTGCATCGCCTTTTTTCGAACTCGGATGGGGTGTGGGGGAAACGGGAGATCCCCATCCCGAGGACGCCCGAGTCGAGTGCTTAACGCGCTTGGAAAGTGCTTTTCGGGTGGTCGGCTGACGGAAAGGCGTCAGCGACCGACGCCTGCAGTATCTAGGAATTAGCTTTGAGAGCATGCTTCACATTATAAGAGTCTGTATACAGGTGTATAATAGTAATAGTTGTTTGTTTGTGTCTTGGATATTGTGAAGGCTATTATTGTCGAGAGATAGTAAGTCGCATATTGTTTCAACTTTTTTAATGTTGCCTTTTTCGCTTACAAATTAATGTTCAAATTCTATTTATAAGTAATTAAATTTTTGCTTTTATAAAATGAATGATTTAAAAATGTATATAATATACCTATGATGTATTGAAGAAAGGCCGTTTCTTGTTTAAAATTTAGAAAATTATAGCTAACGTTTCTCAATATTTTTTTCTATCTGAGACATAAGTAATAAATAAAGGATTTTGGATAATTTCTAGACATTCAGGTCTAAATATATAGGTTGTGTACGAATCTCGCTTCGGGCTAAGAGGATGCAGAAACAGGCGTAAGGGCACCCCCTCCCTGCCCTCGGTTTCTAGTTAATTGGGTTAGAGTAGCAGTAAGTTTGGGAGGTCAACTGGTCCAAAAAGTGAAATCCACAGCAAAAATATGTTGATTAAAAATATTTGAGACATGTGAAATATCGTACTTTACAGTTAAATTTTCTGTAAAGCCACTTCCGGCGGCTGTGTTTCCGAACACATTAGCCCAGTAACCTTTGAGGCATAGTGTGAATAGGCATTTTCTGGGTACGTGCTACATACGTGACTTTGTCATAATTACTTCTGGAATAAGTTGACGATCAAATGGACTGTCCATTTTAAAGTCCTAATCCGACAATCGTATAAATGAGGAAATGAGTTTATTTGTTACCTTTGAAAATCTGTCGCAACTTGAGATCGGAGTGTGATACCACAAGTCGTGGTTCATAACTGTTTGTCCTAAGTCTGGTTGTAACGTAAAAATATTATTTACATGTAGGTAATTTAAAAGTATAATTTAGATATTAGGATCTGGTATCTAGAATTACTAGTCCCCCTGCGGTCCCAGGACAAAAAGTAGTATAATTATATGTAATTCCAGGATATGATCTAAATATGTGTCATTGAAATCCGCTCAGTAATTTTTTGGTGAAAGAGTAACAAATATCTTCACAACCAAACAAACTTTCACAAAGATAATCCTACTAATATTATAAATGTTTGCTGAATGCGGAATAACCACTGGGCGGAAGTCCGCGGAAGGTAGTAATGTATAATACTCAAAGTATACTTAACTAATTTAAGTGCAGATTGATACGTAGGTACCTATCACTATTTGTGTTTTAAAATTTTATTAATATTCATTTTTGACAGCATTAGATTATCGTTTATAGTTTTATAGATTAGTATTTATAGATATCATTTATAATGTAGGTAAGTACATTATTTTTCTTTTAAACATAGGTATAAAAAACAGTCCCAGATCACTGACTGACATATCACCTATGACGCTGGTCTTCCAGACATGAATTTTAGATTGGCTTTTCTTAATTGTGAAGATTAGGCAGCTAATTGTAACTAATACAGGTTTTTTTTTTAAATTCGGGGTAACTGCGGGTAGTAACATATAAAATTTCGGGACATAAGCTAGTATTATAAATACGTAGGCCTCGGTACATTCCGGCGTGTAAGGCGGAAACTGGTCGTAAGGTAAGGCTCGCGCCGGATATACGTCGTTCCGGTCAATGAAGCTTGTTTCCGGTTCTAGGCTTCAGATCGATAACATAGTTTGAAATATAATTAAAACCGTAATAAACATTAAAGCTTTAGTTAAACGTTTCATTTTAAACGGTTTTATGATACAGATACAGTTTACCTACAATAGGTAGCTGTATTTATTTTCGAGTAATTGCATCGATTACGTTGTACCATTATTATGAAAATCAATCACTCAGTTATGATTTTTTAATTAAATTTTACTTTCTCAATGACTGACTTTCTTATTTTACTCATTTACTCCAAAATCTTTTTTTACACAATTAAAATTTATATGCAAATGTAGGTATCTACCTATCTAATCAACCCATTTCTTCAAAGGATTGGTCTCATTGTTATCAAGTCTCATTAGTCATAACTATATCTATCGCAAAGATAAGATAATTGTTTTCTCTTTCTCTCTCAGTCAGTGCCAAAGTAAAAAATAATTTCCTCGTACTTAGTAACCACCTAATTAAAAACGTGCGTCAACGTGATAACTAATTTAATACAAATTTAATGCACTCAATAGAATAAGAGTATTGAACTGTAGAGGATATTGAAATGTGCTTTAATTTACTCAATTGAGTTCATATTGGAGTTAACTAACAAATAAGTATTGTGTAAGTGAATCATTGTAGATATGTTAACGAGGAATTAAGAATATCAATAGATATTACTATGAAGTTATTGATATAAATAAAGTATATAATCATTGAAAATTATAACCAAACTAGCTTCCCGCCCCGCGTCCTCACCCCCGATCCCCTCCCCTACTTTACCTCCTTACGGGTTCTTTGCGAATGCCTACATTATAATAGCAATACCTATGTATGCTAATAAAAAAAGATATACATATCAATTCCCCGCGGTTCCACTCGCGTTCCCGGGATAAAAAGTAGCCTTTTAACCCTCGGGGATAATGTGGCTTCCTATTGGTGAAACAATTTTTCGAATTGGACCAGTAACTCCGGAGATTAGCGAGTTCAAACAAACAAACAAATTTATTAGTAGATATAAAGTGTTCAATCATTGAAAATTAATAATCATTAAACTAAATTAAAAATGGTGAATAATGTAAGTACTTCTTAAATTGAACTTTTAATAAATCTGATGTGTAGATAAAAAATTTGGACGGTGATAAAAAAGTCATAATTATAGCAAAAGTAAATAGGTATTCAACCTTTCATCCCCAAGTCATTTAACAGAAACCATTATGTCCTACCTATCTTAAAACCTCATCTCACATAATAAGACAGTTATTATAAGATAGTCCAAATACAAGTTGAGACTATACTTTATACCTATAGAGTTAGTTTTCATGATACTTATCTATGAAAAATTTCGGATGCATGCAAATAATCTGCTAAATTGACAATTTATTATAAAATGAGTGACACATCCTGTGTGGGTCAGTTGCAGTGTATACGGCATCGGCTAACGGTCCGACAGGTCCGACTAGTCGCATCGAGAATATTATTAAATCGTACATTTTCAATCGCATAAATCGTAATGTCTATACCCGAGTAAGTAATCGCTTTTTAATTAGCATTGTAGAATGCTCTTGAATCCGTTTACATAAAAATTTGCCAATAAATAAATAATAATAAGTAAATGAAATTAATTTAACGACTACAACGGTTTTTTATAAAATAACAAAAATAGATTACAAGCGACATCAGCCTGTTAATTTGTAATTATATAGACTTATCAGAAGCATAGCTTAAGCGGTTGGATTTTAAATCTACACTCTTTAACAATGTTCACAAAGAACTAATTAAAAAGCAATAAAAAAAAATTGGTGCCATATGGATTAGATGATTAGAAATATAGAATTAGAAATTAACATCGTTATAAATGTATACATTTAAAAATAGACACCCGAAATCAATTTAATTGGCGTCTTTTTTTTATTAGATTTCAGTCGTTCGCGTGTAGCCGACCTAACAGCGCCGAGTCTTGGACAAGGCGGCTGCGCGGCGGATGCTCCCTATTCCCAGTCTTGTACTGTACGGTTCTAGTGATACACTTCCCATTTAACGCGTGTACATGCACATCTCACTACTCTGTATTTATTGTTGACGTTAGCGTTGTTTCAAAATACAAAATATTTATTTTTTTCGTTTAAAGTAACAGTCGATTTATTCTTCCGAAGTCGGGTATGAAAAATCGGAAAAACACAAAGTATTTTCTATATAAAAGAAATATATTGTCACACCAAATTTTATACAGGGTTACTGTTACTGGTATCTAACGCACGACCTCGGTAAATTAATAGAACAAAAGTTGTTGTTAGTCTTGTTGTATTACTAACAACCTTTTGCCAAAACGTAATAAATCCCAAGAAAAAATTTGTTGGGATTCCTATCAATTGTTTTACAATCGTAGGTACTGCGACAGGTGACACAGAGACACGGCGTGTGCGTATTATAAAATATAGGGTTCATTTCCGAGCCTAGCGTGCGCGACTGACGCGTGCGCAGCCATAGTTAACCCATGTATGTATGGAGCCACTTCCGTGCTTCGCGACAGACGCGCGCGGCCGTCGCCATACATTTTCGTCGGTGCGCGTTAGTCGCGCGAGTCTGCGCCGTCGGCCAAGAGGCTCGGGAGTGAACCTTTATGCCCGGCGCACAGTGGCGAACAGCACGGCAGAGGATAATTTAATTATTTTATTTATATAATAATTTAATAGATATCCAATCGAAATAAGGTCCCTAACAAACATTAGATCCTCGGGAACGCGGGTGAAACCGTGGGGCGGAAGCTATAACATGAAACTAATAGGTATCTAATATTCTTCATATAGTTTATTATTATTGCCTTCGTAACTTCATAACAAAAGTCAGTCAGATTAATAATTATATTCGTGGAAAAATGCTGACATTTCAATTTTAATAGATGTGTGTACTTTCAAAATGTCAAGTCGTACAATGTACACGGAAACAATGTATAATTGATTAAAATAATCATCACGCTCAATGGCGCAGCGTTAAATGTGAGTTGGAGGGACACTAGTAGGTATTGTGAAAAAATATTATTTTAAAATTTTATAAACAACATTTGTGAGTATGTATGTATGTATGTGTTTGTTGCTCTTTCACGTAAAAACTACTGAATGGATTTCGATGAAACTTGGCACATAGATAGATCATAACATGGAATAACATATAGGCTACTTTTTATCCCGGGAACGCGGGTGAAACCGCGAGGGACAGCTAGTATATATATATATTATAAATTTTATTGTTTTTTATAAACTACAAAAATAATTCCAATTTTCTTCTGGTAAACGATAAATTAAAAAAAATATATTTCATTAGGACTGGATTGAAGAGTTTGAGTTACATGTTCTGTAGCATACCTATATATTAACTTGTATTTTTTTTATTGTTTAGTAAGAAGACCTATATTATTAGTTCCGCGGCTTCACCGTGTATCGGTAATTATTTAAGGACGCGTAACGCTTTGGTGAAGCGCTATCCCTGTCATTAACCAATACCAGTCCTTTGTAATGTCTGTATACAGCTAAATTGATGCCATAAGCTTAATGTCATAATATTATTATGCACATTATTGTTTATTATATATATTGTATTTTTACATTAAAATTATGTTTATGTAAACTTCTGTTCTCAGTCTCAGTTGATAAGCGAGATTGTTGATAATAAATATAATGTACTTTTTGAAGTTCTAATGTATGTCTTTGTAGCACAGTTTTTTCCCTATTATGAAAATATTCAATATTAGAAAGACGTATAAACAACAAAATGGATGCATATACAAAAAGACGTATGAAAAAAAATGACAAAGAAAACTCGGAAACCCATTGAAACCGCTACTCGCTATCTCTTATACTAAGTACAATCCGTCTCAAGGTGAACGACCTGCGTTACTTACCCGCCCCGCACTTGAGCTAGGTCAGGGTCGTCCGCGACATCTCCACCGACCCGCAGTGACCCACCCAAGGGGTGAAAAGACATTCGTACAGAGACCACGTCTGAATGGATGAGTTTCGCCTTAATACGTTTGGTGACTTCCGATTTTTCCGCTTGAATAGTTTTTGATATGTCTGGGTCGATCGTTGACCTCTTGGGCTAGGTCAAGGTTACCGTTTGCGCGCATGATTTGGTAAGATAGGAAACTGATGCTGAAATGTACGGAATTCAATTTTCTTAGAATTGTTCGAGTGGCGTAGGTACTCGTATAGTCGTTTCGTAAATTCGTACTTACCTACCTACGTTATTGGTAACGCAATAACAAATACCAATACTGGATGTTTTTTATTTTTCCATCTCGAAATTTTTAGGGATTATCATTCCAGAATCGGACCATTACCTACATCCAAACACACGATGTTGATAGTACCATATAATACCTAGTCAACAGACTATATTTTATTTACATGACCTGGTTTACCCGTGAAGAAAAAAATTATACGTTTTACCATGACTAAGAGGACAAATTCAAGGTCATATGGAGTCGCTGATCTGCGGTAAGCCCGCCTACATGTTTATAATACCCACAAGTATCGTTCTGTTATGAGAGAGAGGGGGGAAAAGGGATGTATTGAGCTCTCTACGATGATCCTTATAATTTTTGATATCATAATCTTCGTACCTAATACTTTTAAACGAGCAATTCTTGTATATATGTATATAAATATATAATCTGAATCTCTGAAACGGCTCCAACGATTTTCATGAAATTTAGTATGCAGCGGGTTTCGGGGGAGATAAATCGATCTAGCTAGGGTTCATTGTAGCAAAGGTCGTTTTAAAAAAAAAACTTGCAAAGCTCGGTCAACCAGGTACTATACTTTTATACGCGGAAGGATCACGGATATTAACAACTTTTATGTGGGGTAACTCTGGAAAAAAATATCAATTATCCATACAAAAGTGTAATATCCACTCAACCAAGATGTATGGAACAATTGACTTTCTTTCGCATTTTCAGTGCAGGGTCCTCTAAAAGTTGTTTGTCTTTAATTTTACGACTACCTTGAACGCTGAAAATTTAGTTAGTCATAGAGAAAATAACCCTGTATATTGTAGTACGTCCACCACATTAAAATTAGTATGTCTTTACGTGTGAATGAATATTTAGTATGGCATCATTACAGAAAGATTTTTATTTGGTTTCAAGAAATAGTGAATAAAAATAACTACGCATATACTAAAATACAATATGGCTTGCAGTTACTAGTCGATCTTAATTATATGCACACAACTGAATACGAAATGTACTTCACCAAAATTAATGCTATCAAAATAGGTACTTAGGTCGTTCGATGTGCAGTCTCCGTGAAATACATCAATGTATAAAATATTTTATAAAGCTATGCTTAATGTATTCACATAACATATACTTTTGTTATTGCAACAAAAAGACATTTTTGAGACATGAATTTTTGCATTATTCAAATAAATGTCGAAAAAACCTAATTATCATAGAAAGAGCGGCGCGGATCACGAGCACGATTTGTGTAATATTATGATTTTATTATTAATTTAAATATACCGTACGATCATACGGAGTGTGCTGGGGCAATTTCATTATTATTTCAATCAACTGAATGTAAATTTATTCAACAATCTCACGAGGTAATTGCGATGTTGTCGTCCCGCTCTCGCGTATTCCCTTCTCTTTCTGGCGCGTTACAATATTTGCGGTTACACACATTCTTATGCGTTCAATCAAACAATTCTAAACATGGCTCCGTTCATCGCGTCGCGGCTCCAGACTACATCTCACCGAGAGGTGCATTGTTTGTTCCTTTTGTTTTGTTATGAAAATTAGACGTATGGCCGCCTTAGGGTCATATCGTGCCATCATTCACACCAGTTGGAACACTACTACACGACTACTACTGTGTTGACGACTTTGATCTTTGGATAAACTTAATAAATGAGTTTGAGTATGGATACTACACTAGCTGCTGTTAGATAGAATCACAGTAACACGCTTCTGATATTTTTGCCTGCTAGTTTGATGATCTCGCCCAGAGCTTCGTAAGGATATTCAAAATTTCAAACAAGTCAGTGTAGGACCACACCTGCTGAAGGTACGGCGCTGAAAATTCGGCGAAACACGGTCGCAATGTTTTTTTTGTAACCTATGGCACATTAGCGTCGCGTAATGCTAGTAGCCGATAGTTCAGCCGCCGAAGTGTCGGCGCCGTACCTTCGGCAGGTGTGGCGCAACACTCATAGCCGCAGATACCTTGATAGTTAAAAAAGACAATGCCCATAATTCGGCAACACTATAAAACTGTTCGGAATATTTTATCGCGTGAATCGTTCAACAGAAGTGCTTCATATTTTATGTGCAAGTTTCCGGCGAGAAGCACACCGTATTGCTATTTAAATACGTATACGTTAATAATACAATATTTGATGCATACACGTTTATCCGCGACCGTTGCGCTCGTTAAATATTCAATATTAATTCGCTTACGGCATGGTATTACTTTAAAATGTTTTGCGATAAAAAGCGGAGCACCCATTTTATAGGTTACGGTCGGAAATTTTGCGCATTTCTTACAACGTTTAACTGTTTTTTTGTTAATCAAGGAATTCTATTTGCTATTTACACTTGTTTCTAAAATGTTAAGTTGTGTTTACTTGATCGCTAGAATCTTACAGATTGGTGCTTTACCTAATGGCCCTACAAGATAGAAGTGTTTTCTCTTGACTTCAACTTGACTCCTGCTGAGTGGATGCTTAGTATTATGGAATAGTGCTAGTAAAGCATTATAGATTTATATACATTATTGATTGATTTTTAATCATTCACCCCTAGTTCTCGGAATCTATTGTTACAGCCAACTGAAAGGTTGGTACCGTGGTAGCCATGTTATGTAATGTTATTTATTAAAAGACTAAGTTTATTTCACAACTGAAGTTCATTGTAGGATTTATACCCACGTACTTTGACATGGAATTTGACATCACTACACATCAATGAAGGATGATCCAGTGCTATAATAGATTCCCGGGTATTTACAGTTGGGAACCGGGACTTTCAGGACTTTGGGTACATTTTAGAAAATACCTACAACTATTTCTTTTTGTAATGTCTTCCTGGGTTATTCCTTTTTTTTTATTCCACCATAACCCGAATTATAAGTTTATAGTATGGTATGGCTTCGATTAGCTAATGACAAGGTTGACACATAGTGATTATATTATTCTCTTTGGGTATTATGGGTATGTCCCATGAAACACCCTACCATGTACCTACCTACCTAAACTGTCAAAATGTCAAAAAGACTATCACAACACGTCATTTTATAATTAGAATCAGAACAGTCGAGACTTTGAACTTTTTACTCAGTAAAACAAACATAAAACCCGAAATAAACAAAAAACGAGGTTCCTCGAAAGTACCTCTGAGGTATTAGCATTTTATGCTTATTTTTAATTACCAAAGTAAATTTCATATAAGTCATATACCTATATAACTATAAATTTCATATGACTATTTACGATTTGATCTACTTACTTATATAAAAAGCGACACTTTAAACGTGTATAAGACATAACATAATAAATAGCGTGATTACCACATTTTCATTTTCCTGTATAATGAGATTGTCCTGAACGAACCTTTCAACGTGAAGAGCTGAGAGCCTTTGCCATAATTAAAAATAATCGTCCGTAATATCGTGTTAGCTGCAGGAGAGGCACTCGTCTTTTATCGATAATTAATTTAATATCGTAACTGCTCGATATCGGGCAATAATTGAACTTGAAACTGCAGCTTAGAGAGGTTGGTGTATTGCGTGTGTCAATGATGCCTGACAACCCGGGACAAGTCGTCGATCTGTCATCGGGCTGTATCGCATGAAACGTAATAAGTAGGCATAGTTGAAATTTTCGTAGAATATAATTTCTGTAGCCGTAATAAAATCATGTACGATGGTACGGAACCCTTCGTATGCAAGGGCGACTCGCACTTGGCCAATTTTAACTGTTTCAATCATCATGTGGTGTGACAATAAAGAATTATATATCTATTTATGATTTATTTATTTTAATCATACAACTCTTCTATATGATTCAAATGTTAGGATAAAAATCTAAATTCTATGAATTGTAGACTACTATCATGTGATCAATTCTATCCATTACTTTATAGCCAGTATACTAAACAAATTAAATTACGTTCGAAATCTATATTACAGTTCCCGCTGATATATTATTATGTCAATAATATCCGTTCGAACTTCTAATATCCTGGTATACTTTCAGTAAATTCCATACATGATAAAATTATATTGAAATTGGATTGTATTACTTTTCTACCCATCAGTAGGTTTTTGTTTTGACAGCGGGACATAATGACTAATGCAAAATTTAAAAATAAAAAAGAATTAGGCATTATGTCCCGCGGGACATTTAACTAAAGGTAACGTAAAAATCTTACAAAAGCAAATTGGTTAAAATATTCCCATTTTTCTATTAAGTACAAAGCTATCGATGAACTTTTTTATTAAGTAGTAGGTTTACTTCAAAAGGACATAATGGTAGCCATTAATTGCTTTCTGGTTTTCCCATCCATAAATTCTTATCTTTGTCTTGCATATTAAGTCATCCAAGAATTCCGTCTCTGTATTATTTGTAGTAATAAAAGATTTCCTAAAGTTTAGTTAATGGTAAACTATTATACGTCAAGAATCAAAAGAATGTTGATGCAATTTTCACAGTTAACCATGACTTTCCTAGAGGAAGGTTTAGATTACGAATCTTTGAGCTGGACAGCTGAGTACTTACCTAGTTATCCCATGTTATCTTCCAAGCTAGCGGGGCCCCTAAAAACGCAAATTTAAATTTCGCTCCAACTGCCTATGAACTCAGATATCTAATCTATCGACGAAAACTATATTTCAAAATAAGACGATCGTGGGACAAACAACCGACAACTTACCCTCAAGTCATAAAAATGTATGCGAAAGCCTTTGTCCATCCCGGGGCTGAACAACATTCAAACATCCACAAAGGCAAATATGAAATAAATTGAAACGCTTAAGATAGTTTTTGTCATATTGTTGAAAGCGGGGGCCCGGATGGAACGGCACGAACGTGTTCTCTCCTTTTAAAGTTGCAGTCCAAAAATGTTGCATTGAATGCGGTATGGAATATTGAAATCTCAAAGTGGGTGATACGGGTATACCTCATCCGTATACGCATGAGGTGTGGGGTGGGGCGGCACAAAACGGGGTGTTCTACCGCCGCCGCTGCCACCGCCGCCATCCTACCAATGCCTCCTTTTCTAACCTACACGCAAATAGTACACGTTTGCTTGGCAACATTTCATGCTTAGTGTATACAAATAATGTGCGGTGCAGCAACAAACTGCGCAAAGGGAATACTAATGTAAGCAACCGACGTGGGCCTAGGGTTAAATCAAACATTTCGCCAATGATAATTCATATTCCAATAGGCATCCGTTTTAGGTATCCACGGTTAAATGCTTCATTGGTGTAATTAACGAGCAGGGAACCAGTGAATATGGGGACTTGTTTTAAACTCATTCCTCCTGAACTAATAGGTGGTTAAATTTTATCAGATCTTATTAAATCGTGACTTCTCGTCCGTTTATATATACTCGTATCGAATAACAACATGGTAGGGATTTATTTATCTGGGTATCAAAGTAAAAATCGACAGGTTGTCTAGTATCAATAATCACCATTATGTCTTCAACGATATAAAACAGGAATTATAATTATAGGTATAATAATCCTTACTAATTTGGCTATGGTGCTGATGGCTTCTACCCTGTTTTGCTCTGTAGTAAATGGTTACTTATGATGAGAAATAACGCACAACAAGCACTTATGCTCTTACAGGTCGGCAATGGCACGTAAATAAGCAGTCTAGATGGTCAAATGCCATTTAAATAATTTATTCTACACACAATAGAACACAAAAATACCTAGATTTTATGCATATTTAACCATTTTTTTATAAATTTAGTTGTACAATTAACCTGAATCTAGCTACGTAGCTAGCTAGTTTAGTATCTAAAAAAAGGCAAGGATATATTTCTTAGTTGGTGAAATCAATGTGAATAATTGTTTGATATTCCCACGTGTACCTACCCACCTACATCGACAACGAAATATTAAATTAGTTCTTCTAGCACTAGTACTTAAAGTTAAATTGGTTTGTTTCCTCAATACTTAACTACACGTGTATCTACCTACCTATCACTTACGTCGACAAAGAAATAGTAAATTAGTTATCTAGCACTAGTGCTAACTACCTCACTTGACAGTATAGGTAAGTACTTAACAAACGCCTTACCACAGGCAGTAAGTAATATTGTTCCAGGAAGCATTCATCCAAAGCGGAACATCGTCGAAAATCCCCAAACGTACCAACATTTTAGCAAAAGGCAGAATCCACAATCTGGCGGTGACGTCCACGCATAAACACTACCACTCCCCGGGGTTTGTCCCCGGACGAACTCTGTCTGATTCGCAATGCAAAACGCATCGGCCGCCGTATCTAATATCGCCTGATGTATTTTGAATAATTGCTAGCCTAGCCACGGTTGCTGATTGTGCTCACAAAGAGGTACACAGTGGAACGGAATATGTCTTCCGCGGGATTTGGTACAACACACCAGGGCCTTTGTGTGGGCTACGGACTAAAGTCGACCCAGATGACGGAATAAGGAATAGGTGAGCACTCAACTCAGTCAAAATGCAACGCAGAATAAGCTGGTAATTTCGTCTAGTCCTACTTATGCCTAGGTTTGTTGTAATTCCTACAATGATATTATGTGATTTACGTGTTATGGTTGAGAAAGTTCTAATTTGTACCGAGAATGAAAAAATATTTTGTTGAGGAAGACGGCACACTTAACTGTTGGATAAGTAGCACAAAGTACGTAGAACTTGTAAAATCTAGCAAATTAACATGATTATAAATTTAAAGAAAATGACAAAAAAAATAGAGCTCTTTAAAGGTCGGTCAGCAACATATTGACATAAAAATAACAACATATACAAGGAAAGACATGCTCAAGTCGTGTAATTAAAAAAAACTACTGTATTGTAATCACCTTTTAAAACCCTTAATTTTTTATGCCCCTCTCGTTAGGTTTGGGAGAACCTGATATGGATACGGATATTTGTCCACTATCCACCGGGTATTTTTTTGTAAAATATCCCTGCGAGTTCAGCATTGGTGAGGTCGCACACGAAGGGTTCCGTGCCATCGTACGACAACAGAAACACATCCTACTAATATTATAAACGTGAAAGTTTGTATGTATGTTGCTCTTTCACGCAAAAACTACTGAACGGATTTGGTTGAAACTTGGCACATAGATATACCCTGGAATAACATATAGACTATTTTGTATCCCGGGAACGCGGGCGAAACCACGGGGGACAGCTAGTATGAAATAAATCATTAATAAAATTAGTCTCTAGTTGCATTCCGTTAGTCTCCCTGCAACACCCACTCCCAATTTTGGTAAATGTATTAAGTAGGTATAACTCAATGTTTAGATATCTGATTCAAATAACTTAATTTTATTCTGCCTAATGATGTAGCATTCGTAGATGATATATATAGCTTCGTTATGTTATTGGTTTCTGTCCCTCCCGGGTTTCCGATGATTCTTATGTTTTTCCAGTATAAAAAAAGTCCTACATGTTATAATCCAGCGTAAAATCAATCATGTTAGCTTTTGCATTGTGCTAATAGCTTTTTGTCTGATTGCATGCACCCTGCTACTGTCATTGTAGTAGTAGTACTGTGTGTGTATCAAAGAGGAAATACAATAAGCTTATTTCATGTATACCTGAAATATTATACATATATCTATTTGACGTCAGAATGAAGAGAAGAAGGATCCATGAAAAGCTAACAAGCGGACTGTTTATTACCAATCCGTATTTCTTGACTTGAACACCATTATTCGTATATCATCGAATTAAATAGGTACCTACTTTACTTTCAGGCTGTATTTTGTGATCACTAACTGTGACTGCCTTATTAGTTGCGTATTAGTCATAAAAGTACTTGACAAAAGAAGAAGAATTTATTATGCCCAGGAATCTGCCACAACGGACGGAGTCCTTTCCAAATTTCGAGTTCATTAAAAAAACCTGTAGACTTTCTGTTTCCGTCGAATATTCCAATTATCTGGGCAACTTTTCCAATTTTTCATTTCCTAAAAATTTTTTTCGGACTATTTTGTACTATGACTTTAATTTATTACCAATGAACATATTTTTTTTTTAAGTACATAGGTAATACACAAACATATAGATAATGAAAAATATATAATAGGTAAATACGAAAGAAAAACTATTTAGATGCATGGCATGGCTTCTACCTACTCACGTACCTAGATGTTATAAGAATAAATTATGATCTGAATATTACCTTCAATAACGGCGCGATAATAGAATCAAATTATAATTGGTGTTTTCGTATCGAATCTGCAAAGTCGAGGACACATCAGTTGTTCTCTGAAATTATCTTATCCATATCTTATATCTTTCCAACTCAATTAAAATGCAAGGCTTACTTACAGCTTATTTTCTTAGCTCCATTGTAGATGTCGCATGAAATGTTGCCATTTTCGAAATATTATAATGAAGATATTATTTAACATAAAGTCATTATTGTATTGTTTTAATAAGGTTCTCGCACATCACTGGCGTTAAAGGTGCGCGCCCCGGGCCCCGCTCCGCTGCACCCGGTTCGCTTGACATTTTAATACAAATAAATGCAGCGCGACCCACCTCGGTATTCGCGCTCTTTACCGCGTTTTCGTGTCAAATCAAGCGTGAAACTGTTTTCATTTCAAAGGGAAAGTATTGTATATTTCCAATTTATAAATGTTGTTTAATAATATTCTCAATATCTATATATTTATTATAAGTTTGTACCTTATATTTTACTAAGAAATTCTCATGTGTCAGTTTTCTTATATTGTCACTGACACACTCACTGATGGTCAAAACGAACTATGTAATTCTAGCAGACATATGAACTTGAAATTTAGCATGCGATTAGTGTTATGTTGTTACCTTGCGAATCTTGCGATGGAAAAATATTAAAAAATAAAACATTTCTATACAGAAGTATATCTGATGGACTAGTTTACCGTGAGCAAGGCCTAAGGTTTATTTATTTAATTAATTAAACTGTCCATGGTATAAGCGGTAGAACACAGATAAGGACACAGAGAATAGGTTCCGCCGCCCGCTTGTGCACTCAGGATCGTCAACAATTCTAATGTCGTTGGTATGCAGGTGCCCACGCCCAAAGTTGACAGCAAATCTCCATATGGGCCGGACCATATATTTATTAGACGGAACGTGTGTAACTTAAAACCCGCGTTCCCGAGGGATCTTATGTTTTCCCGGGATAAAAAGTATCCTATGAGTTAATCTAGGTTATAACCTATCTGTGTTCCAAATTTCATCCAAATCGTTTTGTAGTTTTTGCGTGAAAGAGTCATCAGTCAAACATCCATCCATACATCCATACTCACAAACTTTCGCATTTATAATATAAGTAGGATAACATATTTAAAACACGCGGGGGTCCCGTGATCTCCGGTCTAGAGTAAAAATATTGGTGTATATTCATAAAATTAATTGTTAAACTAAAAAAAAAAAATGTTACGCCTTATCTATTATACGATGCGCATAGAAACATTCCCACATACCAAATTGTACCTCAAAGAGCGGATTCTAATTACCACAGAATAATATCCACGATAGGAATCGATCTAACCCCCTGCACCCGGGGTACCCCGACCCCTAACTTCCCCCCTCCCTCAGGCCACCTCCATGCCAAACTGAGAAGTGCTATACGGGACGGTATATCTAGAAGTCATCGTCCAATGATTTGACGATTATTAATCCTCGTTTCGTTGACAGTTATACATTTTAATCGTCACAAATCCATACTGAAGGTGATATTGTTATTAGTAACAGTTATCTAAAATATGAATAATTAAGTAATGTGTTTGTATTTAGACTGCATCGCTCGTCGGAGCTCCAGACTACTGTAACGTGTATTTCATTAAATCCTCACGGTACAACCCTCCGGACAAACGATTTAATGCGTCAATATTGAATTTAAATTATAAATATTTATGGGCTACAACGTGAAATCCGAGGTCTATTTCTAACTGTCAAACGACGAAGCAAGCATACGCATGTACATACATGCAACCATCCTAACCAATCCATAACGTTATTATTTGGCCAACGTACGTAAAAATGACGTTAGCTCGACGAGTCCTCGGTAAAAAGTTATGGAGACTATACCGCAAACCTGAAATATAAGTTATACTCCCTTTACGTGGATATCTCGGTCAGTTGAATTAAAATTCTATTTAGTGCTATGAATAATAGAAATGTACTTTTTATTCGATATTAGTAATCGGAAGCACAAAGTTAAAAAGCGAAAAATGTAAAATGTCCCGAATAAAAGCACGGCCGCTCGAATCAAAGGTGCACTCTCCTACCATATACCCTAGCCTAATGGGATTACGAGAGGTGTGACTGACCATGTCAGGGCTTCGTTGATGCAGTTGGGTGCAGGTCTAAAAATTAGATTACGCATTACTTTGTCTCAATTAACTAGAATAGCCATACAGGAGCCACTGTGGCTCCTGTATGCTTCTAACTCTACACGCCCTAACTCTACGAGCGCTAACTTCACAAAATCTACACCTTAGTCAAAATGTGTAGCTTGTATATTATTTATATTCGAGAATATTTTGTCATAAACAAACTACATATTTAACTTATCCTGGATTTGTATGGAAGAATCCTATCGCGCTTTCCGAAACGACTTGGCACATTGTTCGTAATATTTTTTAAAAACACCTTTCAAAGGAGATCGAAGGCTCGGACAAAATTCTACTTTAACTATGGACCAGTCGTGTGACCGTTCCCTTTAATCTTTTGACAACATTTCCAACCTTCAGGAGCATAGTCCCACTTTATTTTCGGACATGTGCGAGTATCAAACATTTTCCGGCGACCTATTTGACTTTAGAATCGCACGCCGACCAAACAATAAGAAGAGGGAAAAGTGCCGAGTCCCGTTTACCCCTCACTTCACACTAGCTTTGTTCCAACTAACACACGATAGTGGCAAAGAAAAGTGTACTTGTATTGGGGAATAGTGACATAAAGTTCATTAAAGGCGCGCTGAGCGTGTTTGAGTGGAAGCTGGCGCGAGGGCGAGCCGGCTATCGCCTTCCCCACCCGCCATCGGCCCCAGCCCTAATATTTTTTATATGAATATTAACGTCAGCAATGACGGCACGTCAGTCTTTTGTGAAGCTCCCCAAAAATGTTGCATAACAATGCGAAGTCAATGAACCTCTAGAGATATTATATTATAATCATCGTAACTTGAGTCTACGAAAGATATATATATAGGTACCTACGCAGCGGACTTTCATAAAAGTGCATGGAATGAAATGAAAATGTGAAATGTGAAACATGTTTGTTTATACATCTACACTACACATATCTACACCTATAATTAAGAAGTTCCCGATAAGTTAACGTTGGTTTGTAGTCCTCGACATAGACACTAAGCCGGCATAGAGAAATGTTTGGAAGGCCAGTGTATTATTATCACAGCTTTAGTTCTAACGTTGACTAAATTAGATATAATCATTTAGGTCATAGTTTTTTTGTTAGGTCTTGTTTGTTACATTTAACAGGAAAACACTGAACTATAAACCACAGCGATACGTAAGTTTATCCGTGCAAATGTAGGTGCAATCGATTCCAACGGTAATTTAAAATCCACTTAAAGACAGCCGCAGACTGCTAATCGAAAAGTTCGCGTCGGGGCGAAGTTCATCCATTGGGAACCTCTAATTGCTTGTATTAAAATAACTGACTTATGTCAAACATATCTAGGGCGGGCGGGCCGGCGCCGCCTGGTACGGCGCTTCACATGTTAATAATCATTATGATAGCATCAAGTGTACGATAGCCGGGTTCGGAACGCGCCCCCACAACCCCCACACGGCGCGGGCGGCGCCGCGGCCACGGGAAGTAGTAAGGTTTTGTGTTGTTACTATTGTAATAGTAACTTGCATTGGCCGTGTTAACCAGGCCCAGGGTGGGTGTTATTTGCTCACTATCTTATGGGTGCAATGAACTTACTGCGTTACTATTTTCATTTATTTGAATAAATATACAAGAGGTACAAATTAATGTTTATAACTAAAATGATTGTAGCAAATTACAAACATACTAAAGAAGATAGAGTTAACGTTGGTGTTTATACCTAGATACCTACTAGCATAAACTATGTGATAGACACCGGTACCTTCCCTTATCGTCATTCGTTATATGAACCAAATAAAAATAAGAACAGAGAAAAAAATAATTTAAAAGTACACAAAGAACAAAATGTATATGTTATTGAAATTTATAAAATCAGGAGGTATTCGAGTAGGTATGGGATTATGCGTGGACTGAGTGTGAGTGTATATGAGTGTGTGTGCTATTGTGTATGATGTTGCACTGACGATTTAATTTACCAATAATCTGGTACTTACGGTCGCTCAGTGGTCGAAATTCGGTCGAATACCTTAAAATAATTTCATAATTACATAGTATCCACATTATTTAAATTTCACAATTAATGGAAACAAATTAAATACTACTATTTTAATTTGCAGTATGAACATAAACAATGAATGTGCTACAAATAATTTATTAAATTAAATTAAATTTTTTTGTAGCTTTGTTAATATATTACATATACTTAACTCGCTGTTTCTCTCGGTTACACCCGTTCCTGCGGGACAAAAAGTAGCCTTTAGCACTCGGGAGAAATATTATGTAGCTTCTTTCACTAATATAGTGAAAAAAGTATAAATTATTTTTTCAGACAGATAATTTCATTTTATTTTTTGAAAATATTAATCCGCTTATGTATGTCTATAGATACAATAAAAGCTCTTGAATGAAGAACAATCGTTTGCTTAAAAATATTTGAAATATTCATCTTCATTTTCAATGTTAAAAGGTTAGTAGGTCAAGTTCACGTCATGGCCTCTACGTATATCATTATTACAACTGTCCGTCCATGCGTCTTAATTGTTCATTAAACCAGTTGAAACGGTAAGGGAGGAATTAATCGACGGACACCGATTAGCTCAATCATCGGGATATTATTGTCTAGGTAGTGTACCTACATTAATAACTTACTATTTTACAAATATTTTTTATTTAAAAATACTTACATTTCGAGTGATAGGTAAGAAAATCACCTCCACATTATTTTTGCTCTATCCGTGCATGTCTTATAATTGTGATTTTTAAGTTTATTATATTTTATCACGATTTTGTCAGGAAAATTAAATTTTGGATCTGGGAAAACGAAGGATGAACATAATTTGGTGACAGCAATTATTTTGATATATTTTCAAAATATTTAAGTATGCATCTAATAAACAATGATCAACGAGTACTTTTCAGAAATCTTCAAGCGTGTTTGTTATTATAACTATATTGTTCATTGTTGCAAACTTTATAGGAATGTACAAAACACAGAGTTTCATCTAGTGGAACATGTCGACGGCCCTTCGACACCTTTTAAAATGGCGGCAAATGGCGCAATTTCCGCGAGGATTCGATACTCGTCTCTCGATTATTTCCCGACCGATTTTCCGACTCGATGCCGAGTACAAACTCGATTTGTTCGTATTTTGTTAATAAGCTTTCGGGGAGTTGCAAGGGGTTGTATACTTTTTTTAGTCATGTCAGACGTATTTTGTTTTCTCTATATTTTGCTTTGCCGGTAGGGCTGCCAACTTTCAAAGATACTAACAAATTTCTTTTCGAGTAGGTAATTACTTACGTGGTGAATGGTGTATAATTACTTTACGTTAATTTATTGGACTCGCCCAACATTTTTAGCTAAGTGATTTTACAATTTGCGTTTCATCTATGTATTTGATCAGAATATCTGTGCATTATAAAATTAGTCCGTTACCCCGTTTGTACAGTCACGAGCATAATTAAATTACCATGGATAGAGGCAATAATACCTGAAAAGCAATTGATGCATTTATCATTAAATAAAATCTTAGGGCATGTCCATGTAGGTATTATAATATTTATGCCAGTGACTGTACCATTCATAATCATACTGAACAACCTACCCTCTACAACTGTTGGCAACCCTAAACTCTCTAAAGAAATAACAAATATGCTCTTTGACTCTGAATTTGATTGTCAAACACACGTTTATCACGGAATTTGCTATTCCAATAAATGAGCGAAATTTGCGCCACGGTATTTCATTAAAAGTCTGGATACCTGTATAGATCTTGTTTAATATGCAATAAGGAATTTTACTATATATTTGTTTTCCTATGTGTGCATAAAAGATGATCACACATGTATACTTAAAAAGGTTGTAAAACATTAGTTTTAAAAAAGATATGGCAATGCAAAGTTGCACTGTTGACATTGTATTTTAACTCTTATAAATATCACTTTGTATGCAAATGAATGAATTATTAACATTTACATTTAGGTAAGTAGGTCCCATTCGTTTGTGTGTGTAGGCCAAGTGCTATGTCGACTCGGCAACGTTTCAGTGTTATTATAAAATATCTGACGCGATGCGAATATGATTCTAGTTTCTGAATTTCATGCCTCTGTCGGAAATTTTGACTGGAAACCAGGTTCATAAATAAATTATTCTGCGACTTTGTGTTTGACCATCACAAAAGAAATAAAATACAACAACAACGGAATATAATGCAACATCCAACAATTTGGTTTAAAAATAGATCTTACCTTACATATTATGTGTTTTTCCAACCAACGATAGTTAGGTAACCAATTTTAAGTTAGCATATAACTAGTATTTACAAAACACGTCATTTAACGGCGAAAATAAGATTTGAGTTTGGTTATCGCGTGTAAATCGTGTAATTGTTTGTACTCAATCGCCAGCAAATCGTTTAGCGTGTTCACAAAACTGACACCATCCAAAATCAAAACACAAACTCGGTATAATGTACTTAATTATTTATATCAATAACACTGTTTTGCAACAAAGATATATATTTTCTGGTTCTTGGTATCTCCCCGTCTGCGTTGCTGAGCGGTAACGAAGTTAGGTCTGTTTTTGAGACCGGATGATCTGAGTATTCCGAGTTAAATTCCCTCCATAGAGAAATATGGAACTTTGTCACTTAAACATCATCAAAACAACAGCAATTTGTAAACTATCAAATGCTTTTAGAAATTGCGGTACAGAAAAAAATGTTTAACCAATGAAAATAATAGGTACACAATGGTTTTAATCAAAATACCGGTTTGTTTCGGCCTCCCGGCTAATATAAACACCTCCAAATATTTCATAGCCTTACGCTTAGGAATTTATACAATAAAAAAATAGGAATAAAAATGAACGTTCAGTGGGGTGGGCTCACATTGACCCAACGCCCCCTAAAGCTGACCCCCAGTGACATACTGTGTACACTATACCTACACACGTGTTCGTATGTGTACACGTAATACTTTTTCATCTGTTAGCACGGCCGGAGCAGGATATTAATGAATTTCCTCGCCGAAGCTGAACGAGATTAGTTCGCTAATGCGATTAGTCGCTGCTGCGTTGCGTAGGTCACTACTACGAATCGATGCGCAAGCGGCGATGTATACTGTTACCTGCAACTAATCACAGCTGAGAAGACATAGGACATTATATTCTATGTCTGTAAAATATAAATAGATGAAAGCTATTTAATATTTATAAATTAATTTTTACTAAGTTTTTCAATTTTATATACCTACTTAGCTTACCGCATGAGTAGCGCATGAGTTGAGAACCTACCTATTAGCTTAATATCCAAAATAAAAAAAACGATGAAATTATTATTTATGGAGGTACGGAGCATAGTGTTTATCATGAATGACATGGATACAAAAATATTAGAAGGGCGGATCAACTGAGTAGGTACCTAAGATTCAAAGTAAAGATCTAAAGCGATTATTATGAATTGAGAACATATATATTTGTTTTGATTCTGACAACATAGAGCCATGGCAATGCAGCTTGATTTTCATAGTTATACATACAGTGTTATAAATATTTGGACGTTAGTTAGACGCGCGGTTATTAAAGCCGCCAGACCTGCAGGCTGCTATGAACGCTGAGCCTATACAATCAAAATCGGTTCAATCGCCATAATCGGATTGAATAAACAACGATATTGCAATGTAATACAAGCATTTTGATTATTTAACACCTATCCTCTATTTCGTGTTGGGTCATTATAAAATTTTCAATTTTGGTGTCTAAAGGCAATCTCTATAATCCTGTTTCAATTGAACCATAAGTTACAGTCGATGTTAGATCGTGTGACGCAGCATTTAGGGCTTAAAAGAAAAAACGGAACCCTTATAGGTTCACTGTTGTCTAACCATTTGTCAAGACCCTTTTCCTCAGGAACGCGTGGAGGTATCAAGCAGAAATTAATATCAAGTACTCAGGTCTGCAATCTCTTAGAGCAATGAAAAAATCAAACTGTCAACGCTATCAATAGACGATTTTTTTCACTAATAGGAATCTAAATTATGATTTCCGAGTATCATAGTAGTGACCAACAGGTAACAATGCTTTACATTTTATGACTGTCTGCTGGTCAGTTTGTTTTATACATTTCTGTACTTTTCCATATATGCGGGGCCTTAACAAGTAGCCGCCACAACTACTTGCTAAACAGTGTGACTTGAATAATTACTAAAATGCGGGTACTTAAGGTGGGAACTAGCATAGGTACCTACTTACAGTGTTTATTATGCATAATTACTTACCTGCTACTTATGCATTTCCTTACAATGCATACAAGAGAGGGAGAGCGTAGCGTTCCTTCGCTTAAAGAGCAACTCGACTGGGGAAGTACCTTACAGAAATAATATCTTGATTAGTGTATCAAATATCTTAATATCGTGTTCCTGGGTGTGTGTAAGGTCATCAGAGATCATCAGGGAAGGGGGAAAAGGAGGTGACGCGTGATTGATAAGGTTACCCTGGGCAGTAAGTAATCTGTGACCAGTAGGGTTATATCATAGTATGTTTCGGATAGAATTTCATCAACATAATATCTGTTTCGCCTAAAATTGAGCTATATCGAAACAAAAGATAGTTGACAGGTCGATGAAATGCGCTCCGAAACATATTATGAAGCTGCAAATTTGTCAAAATTAACCCTACGGGTGTTGCAAGCGCTATATAGGTTGGCTTTGGTAATCGCTTAAGTTGGAAGCGTCGGTTGGAGCGCGAAATTCAAATTTTACCACGTTTTTTTGCAAATTGCAGCTCCAGTTATAGGTCGTACGTTATCAACATCTTATTTGAGGCAAGAATGGTAGTATATTTACTGATTAATAACAATAGAAATCATCAACATATTCCTCCAAAGTATATTAGTAACATTTTCATGAAATAGTCGTATTTGTCAGTAATATACCTTGGAGGAATATGTTCATGATTTCTTAGAAATAGCCTATAACCTTCGGGTATAATGTAGATTCCTATTAGTGAAAGAAATTTTCAAATCGGTTCAGTAGTTTCGGAGCCTATTCAATGCAAACAAACAAACAATAAAATCTTTCCTCTTTATAATATTAAGTACAGATTATGAAGCAGAAAGCTATAAAGGTAATAAATTATTGATGACTAGCAAAGAAAAGCATTTGAAATTTATAATTGGAGTCTATTTTAGGATAAAGTACCTACCTAATTGATTGCTCTGAATTAGAAATAGGTACCGGGTATTTATTAAACTGGATCAAATGTGCCGAAAAGAAACCGAAACATGATTTCTAGATCTGTGTATGAAAATTATTGTCTGTCAAATTAATTTATAACTGAATTGTTGTAGACTAAGTCAGGTGAAATTATAACTACGAGTATTATATATGTATGTATATAGATAACTACCATTGAATGACTTTACCTAGAGACTGCGGCGGCATGTTATTAAAGAGAATGCTTACTTATTGTTCTGTCACCTTTATGAAATACTTTTTTGGTATTTGAATGGACTATTAAAAACATATGTTAAATTACTTGAACAGGCTGCCCGTATGCCACAGCTAGAGATACCTTTCAGAAGGGGCATGTGGGATTGGTTGCACCAGATTCTTGTGTTTCTTATAAAGCCCTCAAAAAATGTTTGGCTAATAACAATCCAGGTTAACTAATGAGACCTTAGAGACATAGAAGTGGGAAGCATTCAACCAGAAATTGTGGTTGTAATCGACAAAAAATACACTATTAGGTATACAATCATAATGTGGCCGATTCTATTGTCAAATGACAACACAAATCCGCGTGGTTTGCTGCCATTCAATGAAATCTACGATTCAAGAGCAAGTTCAGTGGAATGTGGATAGCTGTCAAGCAACTCAATAAAATAATGTACTGACAAGTATCGGTTGCGAACAGTAATATTTAATTACCACGAGCGGCCTAGAATCAGTTTTTAAAATGACTCGAGAATTTTGTAGAAGAAATGTCAACATAAAAACTGTTTCAACAACCAATAGAAAGCAAAACATTAGCTTAAACTTGTCGTTTTTTGGTCGCTGTGAAAAACTTTTGCATGGGAACCAAAACTCTTAATGAAAAGTTTAAAGTCGACAATACATTGAAACAATTGAATGCTCGACGTTGTTGGCGGATCTGGGGGCTCGGAGTAATTAACAAAATTTTACCATTTATATTGAATACTTTCGCCCTGAAACTTTGGCAGTGAAAAAATCGATCTCATATGTATAAATAAGCAGCTAGTTATTATTAGTTACCTATTTGCATATTTCTAATAACAATATTGTATTGAGGCACTAAGTACCTACCTTCGTTTTCTTCAGTGGCCTTAACAGTAGGTACAAATAGCCGTAGTTAGCAAAGTTTGTATATATTTATTTACTACCAACAAGACTTAATGAATACTAACACATATCAGGTGGTTTAACATAACATAACAAAAATAGGTGTTACAGGTTAAAAACAACAGATATAAGTACTTAGTTAAATAGTTTAACCTAATCTTAATTTAACTTATATATTTATTATATCAGATAAAGAACTTAAATAAAAATATTAATATTTATTTCGTATAATTCATCAGCAAATTGTTTACATTATAGGTAAGCACATTCGTAATATAATCTTCAAGTCCAAAATTATAACCACGAGCAGAATTAAGTTGGCATTGACTCGAACTTCATAAAAAATTTCATATGTTCGCTTTACGATAGAATTTTGAGAACAGAAATAATTTTATGGTCTTAAAAAGTGACCAATTAAATGCCGCACGTGTGTAGGTTCACCACACTGTAACTGAAGGCTTGAAGAGGTTAGTTTTACATAGGTTATTTACAATTCATCTTCAACATCTACTCGTCAATATGTGAAAGTTTTATTACATGACCATCTATGTAAGGGCTGAAATATACTAATTATTCACACGTTTGATCTTGACATGATAAACAGTTGATCGCGCAAGGTTTATATACGTTTTCATATGAATTACAAATTTCAGAAAAGGGTTTCTTTTTTTTTCAGCAAATTTTAGGCGGAAATCTATTGAATATTGCGACATAACAACGAGTATTTCTTTTACATTCCAATGAAAATGTGTAAATGTGGCATACCTACGTTCAAGGCCGTCACGTCCTTCTTACACTATATATATGTTTAATACCTTCATACCTATATTGTTTGTACGAGTTACGTTTTGGTAGGGATTTTATAGGCCTCCCATGAAGGTAAGCCAACCGTAGAGATATAAATCAACTTCATATTGTGATTTAGCAAGACTCGTTACTCTAACAATACCCCATATTTACATATAAACATTATTTTCGAGACTTTATTTATCGTTCGCTGTAATTCAATATGTTTCGTTGTAGTCCCGGCTAATACGGCAAACGTGTACTTTGGCTCGCAGCGTATTAATTTATAGTAACGGGTTTCATTTTTCTTATTGTTTTATTTTTATTTTTTTCTATATTGTTTTTGCTCGTTTCCTGTCGGTTGCGAGCTCAGTGTTGGCAATTAGGGTTCAGTTTTACATTTGAACGTTTATAGAAGCAAGTAAGTGGTAGGAGTATTATAAATAAACATAAAATATGATCAAAAAGTTAGTGATGATTATAACACGCGACGCGCGTCCTATCTCACCTATCCCGCGTACGCTCTCCGCTCTCTTGGATGCTAGTCCAGATTGTGACTTGTGTGGGGATGACACCACCAGATAAAAATGGTCAATCCTTTTGTTGGTGTGTCTGGTGTACCTACTGTGTTTGAGATATATCTTTGATTAGTTGTAAGTGGTCTACGGCCGTTACTATCAAAGTTAAATAATCACTCCAGTGTTTCAATTGTGTGATGAGACTGACTCACTCACTGACTGATCGATCAACGCACAGCCCAAACCACTGGACGGATTGGGCTGAAATTTGTCATGCAGATAACTATTATGACATAAACATTCGCTAAGAAAGGATTATTGATAATACTTTGGCCTTAAAAACTTAGTACCACAATTTTAAAATTCGCCTGTTACCGACGCTTACGGACGCTTGGAACACCCAAAGGTAAACACTCAAGCGTCTCCGAATCTTCCGCCAACGTACTCGTGGCGACGTTTTTTTTAGACGTTAGACGTTAGGTGGATACTTCCCCAGTCGAGCTTCTAATGATATGCTCTTCCTCTGCAGATATAAGAGCACAGTTTGTCAAATTAAAAATAATAGATAAAATATGACTGACTACATTCGCGTGTGTTCGATTTATCTACAATGTTGTTGAGACCACAAGTAGATGTAATCAACCAACCACGAATTCTTATACCTGCCGACAACGACAGTTGGTAACCTATTATTTAATTTTTCAGTTAATTAATAAGTACAAACTAAGAACCTGTTATTTGAAATTGTCTAATTATACATTGAATTATTTAGAAGCATTTTAAAATGAAATTCTTTACAATGTAATTGCTTTATTTTTTGTAATTGCTTAGTAATTTTATATCGTCTTTTTGTGGAAAGAAAATTACTTCATACGATACAATTCAGTGTTTAGTTATAGTAATAATAGTCTTTGTTTGCGGTTTTGCAGGTCTGCCATATAATATGTGAACGAATGAATGAATGAATGTTCACATTGTTTGTTCTCACAGAGGATCGGATTGATCACCAATAATTTCTTAATTTCTAAAGTTTATGTTGTAAAAAAAAAACTATTTCATTTGCTGAAAGGCCTGTGGGTTTTAATTATTTCTTCTTACTAAAAGGTTAAAGCAATAGCATCTACGAAGTATAAAGCTCCATCAAATTTAGCCCTTTGGATATTCTATATTTATACGTCTACGCACGTACCTTGTTCATGCGACCTCGAAGAATCAAATATAAATAACGGACCATTGGCTGTGTGTGCGTGCAATATTTGTTTGTGTTTATTACACACGAATTACATTTCACAAGCAAGCGAAACAATACGACCGAATTCGGTATGCGGTACACTGCCTCTTGGGATATGTCGAGCTATGCTATTTAAAAATATAAATATTGAATCTCCAGGCAAATTAAACAGTTGAGAATGACGGTTCCGGTAGGCTGTTCTGTGAAACATATATAGACATGTTTTTAAGTAGGTATCCCGCATACTTATCATCGAACCATAAAATTAAAGCTTCACATAGGTGACTAATGTATTCGCGAAGTATAAACTTAGCTTTCCGATCAATGCGGGTCAATGATGGATATCTAGTTGTTAGATTACTTAGATCGTTTTCCTTTTAACTTCTTTAAACTACTGTTGTGTATTTTATGGCAGTTCCCTCCCCCTGCCAGCTAAATGGATGTTTTTTGAACTTCACTCTAATAAAAATAGCTTATATTTCGAAAACGAATCCCAAAATTGAAAAATGGTATTCACATACTCTCACTTTTTGAACAACCTATCCAACGACACGCGTTACATTGACAAAACTGTAATTAACATGTATACACACGCCAAATTACAGTTTTCTAGTCATAAAAGTGTCTAAACTAAACCGCGGTCAGACGGACGGACATCGCGAAAATATAATTCCTTATTGACTTCGGAAACTTCATTTTATCATAATTATTGTATTCTTTAAAAAACTGTGGGACGTTGTACTAATTAGGATCAAAAATTCAATTTTATAAAACATATAGGTATCTACTAAATTTTATATGATAGCTAAATAGTATCAAGAAAATAATAATTACAAATGATAGCAATCTAGGCTATTAGTTAGAAGAGAATGATAAACGCCTCTGCCATAAACAATACAACAACGTAAAATAGCGGTCTACTTTCTTTGTCTTAAACCAGCGCACGAGGGATGCGAAGTTGGGCCATACAATAAGCGGTAACGTATTATTTTAACATGCTGTAACTTTGACTCATATTAGTTATCATACGTTTTAATCGAGTAAAATTAATCAAACTATCTATCATTAATTTGTCCGGTAAGGTTGTTGCAGCCATCTGAGGCTACCAACTTAGTCCTTTAAAAAAAAAATATCTATCATTTCAAAAGATAGCATTATGAATACAATATAATATATATTGTAGTTTAAAGTTTCTTGAAGTTACATGGCTTTCATATTTCATGGCCTACCTTTGAGTTGTTTTCGCTGTAATGATTTTAAAATGCAAAGATATTGCGATGGGATGAACGTCAATGCATCAATCGCATGCGCATTGCATTCCATTACAAATTCAAATAAACTCAATAAATTTCAATAATGTCCACCTAGAAAACGATTTAGATACATTAAAATAACACAGCTGCTTGTTTATACATACTACTATGGTAAATTGAGAGAGTGACACGACTCGCTCACGTCACGTCGCTCAGGTCGTACGTAATATATCTATAGCTTATCTCTTTGTATAACACAGAATTAAACATTAAATGCATAAAATATGCTCTGATTTGAAACAATGGCAAAATATACATATAATAACATCAATGAATAACAATGGAGTATAAATTATCATTTAAACTGTTGGTATATTTTATAAAATATAGCCCTTGTGTTTCGTTTAAAAGAAATACATTCATATAACTTGTTCGAGCGTATTAACATATCGCAATACAATCAAGCCGTTTGTGTGTTTACGATATTTGGAACGAATTATAAGTTGGAAGTTTTATTACAATGTTTTCACTTATATTAAGCGTTGTTTTTGCGTAAATGTAAAATTGTTAATGACTTACCCATTTGTAAAACATTTTAAAACTTGAAATATTTAGATTGCCGGAATACTTGGAAAATAGTAGGATCTAGCTTCTGAAGAGTAATATAAGAGTTTCTGATATTTAACGCAATATTCTACATAGATCGAAAATGAAAAAATAACGTTAATTATAGAAAGTTTTGTTTGTTATAATTATTTTTATAAGCTCCTGGCTGGAGGATACCTTATTATTTACCTTCACGATTATCTGAAGGTTGTATCGTCATCCTGAATTCGTCCAGGGGTAGGACATCTAAGATCCGTGTAAACGTTCTCGCGAATCTAGGTATTCATTTCGTATGTAGAGCACAGTATGTATATTACGAAACTCCATAAATAAATCAAATCTGTCAAATTAGATGAAACAAAAGATTGTTGACAGGTCGATGAAATGACATCCGAAACATATTATGAAGCTGTAAATGTGGCAATATTTACCCTGATCTCTGATCTCGTCCTGAGCAGACTTCCGCGTTTATTTTAAAATAAAAAATGAAGGAAATATACCAAAAATCTCTCATTTTAGTGTTAAATTATAGTCACATATTTCTATATGATATTTGTATCAATTCTGGGAAATATTATGACCAAACCAACAACAAAATATTCAAATATTGATTTATGACACTGACTGTACAACATCCCTTTTACATAACAGAACTGTCAACTATGACGAAAGCAATAAGGTAGTTGACGCGAAGTCGTAAACTTAAAACATAACTCCTGTCGAAATGGAGACGTGAAAAAAAGGAGCACTGATACCCCTGGGCGTCCCTGCCCCAACACGACTACCGTGCAACTACCGCACGACTGTCTTGTAAGATGATTTTTTCGTGATCAAACCATTCATTGTTCGGTAGCATTTATTCGATTGGCTCGAAATTGTTAACATGCCTCGCCGTGCGGTGGTCGGCTATGAATTTTCCTCACGTACTCGCTATAAGGTACCTTACCTACAAGTAAACGGTCTCTAACAAGTTAGACGTGGATCGCTATCGTGGTTTTGATTATATTGACTTGATTTTAACGGTATTTTAAACCTTATTAAAGATATCTGCAAATTCTACCTGTATGTATTATAATGCGAAGGCTTAAGTAATACTTAAGACGAAGTGTATGTTTGTTACCTACTCATTGACACCGTATATAATTGCTAAACGTATATATATGGGTGAACCTGGCCTAGCATAATGATAGATCAAACTGGAGGAAACGGGATTGTCCTGAATCTAATTATCACTAGAAATAGAGTTGCATAGAATGTACCTACTAGTCATGGCAAATGATTTAAATGTGCTTTTAAATTTTGTGATTACTTATTTTACTGTTCTCATTTATTCTTTGAATCCCTATCAGCACCCTAAAAGTTGTACTTGTAGGCAGATTAGACTTGCCTTTGCATTTGCACCCTGTCCTTGTTGTTAGTTGTTACTTTTAATCTCCATACTCCTAGTTTATTGATTTTGACCTTTTAGAATTGTACTGAAATTATGTTAATTACTTTGTATAATCGAGGACAACTAACAGCTTTATTATAATAAGGATTTACATAGAATCACAATATGCTAAAGATTATTTCTTAACTAGTTATTTTGTACAAAGTTTACTTTAATAGTGATATAAATTGTAATAAAAAGTTCTATCAAATCTGCTGCACTCTCATTCGTTAAAAAAGTAAAAAGTGTTTGTTTGGTTAGCAAACATTTGAATACTCTTTACTCGTATCTCCATAGATTAAAAATATTTTGTATGTTATTTTTTTATGTTCATAATAGTATGTAAATTTCTCATATTTTTATGTACTTAATTAATAATAACATTTTTATATTTATGTAATCTCCAGTATTTTGTATTAGTTTTTTAGATCACATTAGTAAGTTTTTTAATGAGAGTGTAGATAAGGAACTATTTCCTAAGTATTTATTGTTTATTTAGTGCAGTTCTCCGCAAGATGCAGCACACATCTAAATAATGAGTGGTGAATGAATGAATATATTTTCCGTATAAATTGAAGGGTGCGTGTTTATGTGGCACTCCGGTATAAACATGGAATATTAGGTTCATATTTTTAATATACTTTCACCCCGCGACTTTACATGTAATAGGTAAACCAATTCATTATCGCCAAACAGCTTTCGCCCAACGGTTACCTATATCACCCACGTTCATGGGATAAACAGTAGTATACATATATGTGCAGGGATGGCGGAGCTTATCATTGCTTAGCCCTCGTGAGTATTATACGAATAACCGCCAACATAGGTCCCTAGGTGATTAGATTTATTGCAAAAAGAATAGGATCATGTATGTATGTGACTTCCAAGCATACTAAACAACAATGCTGCCTCTACAATCATGCAACAAATTACGGTATAATAGTTTCCCTCGGCAGTTAAATAAACGACATGTAACAAGCGAATCGAAAATCCTTTAAAGCACATTTCATGGTACAAAGAATTTTAGCAAACGCGTAGTCGGTAGGGCGAGGTTGTAGAGTAAGTATGTAACGGAAAGAAACGATTACAAGAAAATGCCATCGGCGCGGGTACTTGAGAGCCACCGTACACGGCCAGGTTTACTCACGTCGGTCTTCTGAAACGACGGACGCAAATTTCGTCCTTATTATATCCCGTTAGAATGCCGCTATAAGTATTTTTTTTTACCACACTTGCGAACAATTATTCTAAATAGTCGGATTATCAAAATACCTATGTATGAAAGAATTGACCATGAACGAAATTAGACAGAAAGCTCTCAAAATTTTTTGAACTAAGTTGCTTTCCGACCTGCGGTTAATCCCCTAAGGATTTGAATTTTCAAAAATCTTTTCTTAGCAAAAATCTTTAATTTCAACCCGTCCACTAGACGGAGCTGTTCGTTGTTTTTCTGTCAAGCTTTCCTTTTATATATATAAACTATAAGCATGTAGTACCTTTTTTATGCATCATCAATAGATTTAATTTTTGATACCTTGGGTTACATTATAGTAAGTTTCGTAGAGATGTGAGAATAAAATACATCATTATGTTGATGTAGCTTTCTGTAGGTGAAATAATTTTTAAAATCAGCTAGGTCATTTTTTTGTTTATTCCGTTACAAACCTGTCTCTTCTTGCCAGAGTATTATCAGATTAAGTGTATTAAGAACCAACTATGAATTGTAACTTTCGACTTTCATTGCCTTATCAGAGTACAGTATAACACAACAGATGAAGCATCGGCAAAATTCGTAAAATCGATAATTCCCGAAACGAGTGCGCCTACAAAATTACCCATGTTTATTACTACTTTAGGCGAAAATTATCTTTCTGCCAACGCAATAACTTGAAAATTTAAATAATCAAATACATTCGTAAAATTGATGCGTAGATGTTTATACACTTATTTGCTAAATAAGTGATCACGTTTATAAAGTATGTATTTTTTTTTTATACATTTGATATCCTCCGTACACGGCTAGAACGATAAATGTCACATATCAAAATTAACGCCTTCGACATCCATACTTATATCCCCAGTCTCAACAGCGACTCTTGTCGTCAAACGATTCGTCGCTGTCTGATGATGATGAGTCATTTAAATTTAGGACAGTAAAGAAGTTGCTTTCGCAGTTCACTCTTGAAGGTTTTGAAAGTGATCTTTCCCAAAAACTATATTTTACACTCCGTGGCCTCTTGACTCATAAATTGATAAACATTAAAAATAATTTCACGACTTTGACTATTATACGGCTTACCACGTTTTAACGAAGTCATAGTGAAAATAAAATAAATAGCTGTACCATTAAATTGTCCTGAAGTGTAGGGAATAAATAACTCACGTGCATTCCCAACGCTGACTTGAGTCGAACTAACGCGGGAATATATTGTGCCAATAGCGCGTTGAATGGCGCGATAATGAATGATTTTTATTAGCTGAGTAAATCGGAAGTGATCGGAAATACGAGTTTTGCCGATGCGACATCGCTATTCAATAAATCTAATCTTTTCTCTTTATAATATTAGCACATATACATACATATTCTGTGATATTAGGGTGGGTTGCTCCATCCAACGTAATCATTAAATTGTCTGTCAGAGCACCCTAAGTGTACAACAAAGTCAGGAACAAGCATATAGATTACACACATGCTTGCAACACCAAGAATATCAGACGAGATGCCTACCATTCACTGCCCGATTAGCTCTGGCATCCTTACTGATGGGTACAATTATTAATACATTGAGTTATCCCTTATGATTCACAATCGACGTCCAAATCGCGGAAATTGGGCCCCTACATTCTTTATCCACGCAGATCTCTATTGAAAACTTCCATACAATAGAAACAATTTGTATTTCAAAAGCGAAAATAATGTTAATAATATCTTCAGGTGGGTACAATCACGAAGAAATGTATGCAAAACAATATAACTGAATAACATTGTGTACTACGCATAACGATTAACGACACTAAACGATATAAAATATCATTTGACATGATTTCATCACCTTGCATTTGGTGAATATTATAATCATTGGATTCTATAATTGTACCGCATTACAAAAATGTTTCAATTTTTGAATAGGAAATAGAAATTATATTGAGAAAATTTACAAATTTTAAAATCAAACTACATTTTATCTAATTTTCAATTGCACTTATTATATAGATTTAATTTACTTGTACATTTTCAGCCTACACGGTATTTCAAGAAACCATTTTTCGTTAAACACGAAAGAAACAAAGCTCTAGACGGAAGTGTTGAAACAACAATCTTTATTAGTGCAATTACAAAAAATTACAAGGCTTTTAGTGCACTTCCGCTGGCGACTGTACGTGCCTTCAGCCAGCGACCCTCTCGACCGTACACTTAATGCAGTTATGCAAAACACTGCAAATATCTCGTTTGCTCCCATCTACTCATTTGCTGGCCTTTTTTGCTACATCGTTTTAAGTAGATTACATTTTTATTATGGCGAGATATGCGAGAAACATAATTAAATATATTTATGTGCGTTGTTACTAAAGAACTACTTTCCAAAGTGTTGCCCAGAAACTTTACTTTTTTATCAGTTGCGTTTATAGTATGTAGCAGTGGCGAGGGGTCCATACAAGCAGATTCCCATCGGATTACCTTTTAGAAAAGCCCAGAAGAAACCCAGTCCCACAGATTCATAATTTCAAAGCTACTTTTATCATGCTTAAAATACACTGTAATTATAAAATTATCGGTGTTTCCTGAACGGCTTACCCTCGCCACTGGTATGTAGCCTTCTACTAGAAAACATCGCTTTCAGGCCTTTTTGGGAGAAATCAGAAGTATTTATTAGTTTTAAGTCGTCATTACCTTGGTCTCCAAAAACCTGACATTAATTTGCCTTACATTTTTAGAAATGTAACAAAAATAACAATCTGTATTCCTAAGTGTATATGTTATTTGATGAAATAAAGATGTGAATAAAATTGACCGCAATATTACCATACCAACGTTGTTATTCATTCTTTTACAAAATGTAGGAATTGCATCAGCCATGAAGTTTGTTTTGTGCATGCATAGCTCCATGAGGAACTTCAGTTATATACCTCCCTTTAGAAACAATTAGGTTAGGGTAGGAAAAAGGTGGACAAAAAATATATATGTCGGAGAGTCGGGGATGGTCAGACTTGGTTGGATCAAGTTATTATCGTGGTAGAGGTATTGGGTGAAATACTGGCAACACTTGCGGTTACTGAATGGTCATTCAGATAACAGTATTCAGTTTCAAACTATGGAGTTTATATAAAGTTAATGTGGGTGAGCTCATTAAATTTCGATCGAACACTTTATCACGAGCTCTGAAGCTGTAAGTACGTACTTCAGTGCAACCATTGTTTCAACTGATACTGAAGTCTATCATAATATAAGTCATTATTTAATTGTCAAATTGCTACAATAAATCTATCGAGTTTCTTGCGTCGCTTCTTCTCATACGGGACTATTCCGAAGCGATGGTATAACGTTGTTTCATTGTCTGCACTATGTCCACTGAATCGAATCTTGATACCACTGGACCATATACGTGATGTTTGTATCGCTTGACTGCGCTGACGCCGACATATACATAACATTAATAAAATATATCGGTATTTATATTTTTAACAGTCGCGCACATTATCATCTGTTTTCCAGGAAAAAAATGATGATGATTATTAGGCGCGTTTGTTAATATTCATAATGAAATAAAAACTGAATGGATAGTAATGTTTAATATGTGATTGAGACAATGCGCTAGCGTAGGCGGGAGTGCGGCGCCGGCGCCTCCCGGCTTTTATGCTCGCTAATAATACATTTTGTTTAACATATAACCGTGATACTGTTAAACATATCAACACCATACGTACTCACTGAATTAATATTCCAATATTAGCTAATTCATGTTTTCAATTTCATTTTATTAGTGAATGATTGTAGTCTGATTCGCTTCAAGTCTATGTTAGCTAGCACGAATTGTTATAAAAAGATGCGTTCAGCAAATAGTTTAGGTAGGCTTTTTTATTTAGTAAACTACACTCAACACATGGCAACACATTTTTCCTGCCCTTGGCCATTCATTTAACTCATTTCCTAAAAAATATTTACATAATTTTCTTAGATGATGCTGTTTGTTGTTTGCAAAATAAAATAATTTAGTCTAATAAAAAACATTAGGAATGTTTCGTTCCTAAGAAAAGAATACAAATTACTCCAATTACTTACTTGTTTACCTTAAATATAATAGGCAGGAATTTGCCTTCTAAATTCGTCACAACTATTTATCTATTAATGATATTGGTATATATACCTATCTACTAATACTAATTAGACAGCATTATATAATATATTTCCTATCCTTTTCCTAATATTTGCAAGAAAGTGATGTGATGTATTTTAAATTCCCATGTTTAGAATTATTTGTAACAGAATCGGACCATTTAATTTCTAAAAAGGAAATTCGGTCATAGTAATTTTCTTTATTTTTAAACAAGAAGATATGACATATTTACAAAGCATCGTCGTATCTACCCGCCACCCTTTAAAACTAGCATACTATTTACTAGTAAGAAAGTAATATGGAATGGTTGCAGACGAATGTAGGTAGTTCAGGGTTGCTACATCTTTTCCTACCTTTACCATTTCGCGATATCTGAAGATAAAAAATAATAATAAATTGCCGCCTCGAAGAAATTTTTTATATGTAGTTTGTATACTTACCAAAAAACCATATTAATTTCATAAAAATATCAACAAATATATAATAGTTTAACATTAAAATACGCTTCATCGTAAGTCTGAGAACCTATTAGATTACTTACTCGAGTGTCGACTGTTCGGGACCCGAACAGCCAAAAAATTTCGCGTCGATTTTGGCTGTCAACATGCCGGCCGACAGGCGAAACTTTTGTTTTTTTTGGAATGTTATTTCAATTTACAGTTGGATAGAAAAGAACTAAGTTAATAACGTTTCATTCAATAAAAGCGAGAATCGCTTGCAAGTGAGCAAATCAATGTTATTATAATTTTTTAATAAACTATTTAAAACCCACAAAAACAGCTGTTTACGTCTTACGCGGATAGCGATTATGATATCTATAGACATCGACTAAGAAATATTTTTGGAAATTCAACCCTTGAAGGGGTCAAATAATATGGAATGAACAATTATGTGGTAGTTCTTTATTACTAAGAGGATGAATTAGTAATTGAACATTGATTTGGGAAGTTCTTCTGTACCTACGTAGTAGGTGTGAACTCCTCCTTAACCGCTGGACCGATTTTATTTCGTTTATTATATATATTTATATTTGGTTTAAGATTAATTTGCTAAATGCTTAAAATTTCCTGTTTAAATTGCAATACATTTTAAAGTGTTTTGATAAAATGTTTCAACCCTATTGTTCGCCAAGAGACGCGAGTCGCGCGCGAGGCGCCGGCAGCTGGCGGCGGTCGGGAGAACTTCACAAATATATAACAATAGTGAGATGAGAGTGACTTGTGAGATCAAAGCCGGGCGACGCCGCCGACGGGCTTTGTTTACACCAGCACCGGCAAACCATCGACTAATCAACCAACTGATTAATTTAATTAAACATTACGAGAAAGTTCTGTTTATTTTACGTTTCCTCGGGCCCACATGCGAGTTCAAAGGAAATACGGCGGGAATGTAAACATCACTATATTGTTGGGACGCGCGAGACGCCGCGCGCATTGTGGCTGATCGCGCGCGACACGCACGCGACACCTCAACACTTGCGCTGCGCCACGCTATGCCACGCCACGCCGCACCACACTATTGTCTACCACTACACTACCATAACATATGTTGTGCACTCACGTCGAATCATAATCGTGTCAGCTGATCTACAAAATATTTATTTTCTCAGCAAATTGTTAAAAAAGTGAATAGGTTTTCGGTTTGATTAAATAATTCGATAATTAAAAAAAAATATGTCTTTGGTAGGTTTTTAGTTTACTATTATATCTGTTTCGTTAGACGGCCATAAAACAAACGGACTTTTGGACAGTCGAGATGGTTTCATATTCATGTTATCCCGAAATTAATGCAGAATATTATTTTATTTACTTTTATAAAATATTATTTTTATTTAAATTCGATAGGGTTTTTGGGATTGATAGTTACGGTGTGGCAGTCAGTGGTAAATTATTCCAATAATTTGATAGAGGGTAGAAACATACTATCAATAATAGATTGTTATACAAGGTGCTAAAGTGACCCATTATACACGAGGTAGTTAGTAAGTAGAAACCATCGATATATATAATGTACTTGTGTATGTACTACGCACTAGATTTCGCGATCTGGGGCTTATTTAGCTAAATTAGAACAGTTGTATTTTGTCAGTTGTTGTGTCAAATTCTAATTTTACTAAAACAAAACTACTTATTCCTCTAAGTAAACGAAACCGAACCACGATTGGATTGTAATTGTTGTTGCCCTTGGTAACTGAAACAATTCTAATCCAATCAAATGTGTCAAATGTTTAGTGGAATACCACTTTTATAATTTTCGATCGAACGTCAACTTTAACTCAACCATGATGGGATCTCAATAGTTGTAAGATTATTAGTGGAATACGAAAACGTGCAAGTCATCATTCAGCTGCGATCCAATTGTAATCTGATCAAAATTATTTAGTGGAATTGGCCCCCTGATCACGCACTGTTTGATACTGCAATCCGTAAGCTTTACATCTATAAGTAGGGACGAAACGAAACGCGTAAGCACCGTGAAATTTGCGGCGCTTACTACGTTTTGGTCGCGAGAAAACTTTTTAGTATTTGGAAACATTGTTTTCATAAACGTTCTTGTCTATCGGTAGAATAAGTCAATGATAGGAAACCGAATCGTAATGGGTTTTTAGCGCCGTGTCTACTTTTCACTACGATTGCGAGAAAATAAAACAATCCAATACCATATTAAAATTTGTTTTTCATTTTTGTAGTTTCGTTGGTAACAGACAAAAATAAAATAAAAAACCCTTATCTTTTTCCCCTAAAGAAAAAAAAGCTATTTTATCCCCATTTTTTGAGCAAGTGGAGTGAAAAAGTAATTGTTTAAAATAAAATGATTCATCATTTGTATTCATAGCAATGTTTTCGTATTGTTAAGTATTCTGTAACAATGTTTTGGATTCCATACATACAGGATCTGCTTAGTTTGAGAGCAGATGGGCGGGTGTGAAAGATGTCGCAGAAATGGTTGCATAATATTTCCACGATGTCTAAACTATTAAAACCAGTGCATTATTAATAAATATGTGTACATGTGAGATTAGTGAGTAGGTATTGGCAAAACAACAAATATGAAAAAAAAATGACTGTGAAAGCACAATGTGTGAGTAATATCGCAAAAGAAACGTTAAAGCGCCCTGAAAAGATTTTACCATTAGGAGCGTAACATTATCATGAAGGAATACAGAGATAACAATGAAGGCTTTATCATAACAAAGCACGCGCCCGGCTTCGTTCACGTTAATGAAACAAAACAATATATTTACACCGCGCAGCGATTCGTACGTCTCGTATTAATGTAAGATACTTTAGGTAGTATTTATATTAATTATAAACACAAGCAGACATTTTCCCGTCAGTCATCTTTACTCGTGATTGGAGTTTCTACTATAATTTGCATTTTCATTTTAAATTATAAAATATAACGATAGATTCTTATCGAACAAAAAGAATATAATTGCAGGGCTCCAAAATTATTATTGCGGAGTGGCCCTTTATATAAATTTTTCGAAGGTTCCTTTTAAGTATGTCAATTCCTACCTACGTATAATTTAAAAGCAAAATGGTTGTAACATAAACGGTCGCGACATAACGAAACTATAGGTTGAGAGCCAGTTCCCTTCTATGCTTTGTGTGCTTACAGTGGTAAGCACACACTAACTGATCTAGTAACTGGCTGAAAGTATTCAGCCACATCATCACTGACCACGGGGAGATTGTGGTCAAACACAGGTTTACACAGTAAAAAAAGGATTCCTTGTTTGACTTCGGAAAAACGGCCATCCATCACAATTCGTGGGCATTTAAAACAAAACTGTCACTCAGAATAATAGCAACCGCAATTGGTATCAAAGCGTAAAAAATGAAGAGCACAATTCATCCTCGCAAAAGTTTAAGCGGCAACATATTCAAAAATATAAAACGAAAAAAGTCAAACTGCATGGCTACCGAATTATAAAAACCTCGTTTTTTTTCGCGCGTTTTCGCTTTCGTCAGGCTAATTAGGGTTAAGGAGCTTCGTGTGTAAACGTATTTTTGTTCTTTTTGTGAAATGCTATGAACGGTTTCATTTTGTGAGTTTGACGGCAACATTCAGAAGAGTTCGTTGTACCGTTTTGACGTGAACTTTGCACCGCCGCGCCGGCCGCCCCGTCGAGCTCTCTACTGATTATTTTGCGTGCAAAAAGTTTATACAGGTTTTTAACATCTACACAATAAAACGACGCAATTAGTTAGAAGTTTCATTCAGTGTTGAATAACTTATTTTATCTGCTTAATGTTTGGTCTTTTACCTACATATCACGCTTTCCACAGTTTCTGCACACTGACGTAGGCGCTAGGCTAGAATATTAACTAATGAATGTTCCTTGTGGTTTCACTTACGTACACCTATACTCAAACTTGTGTGATTACTTGAACTCATTAATTTCGAGTCAGTCAAAAGCTTTCCAAAAATAATAAGTAATACAGACAGAAAAAGCCTCCTACTTACAAAAAATAGGTAGATACCTATTTTTTGTAAGTATTTGGGATATTTTATTTTGCTGAATGTGTCGAAGTGTGTGCGAAGCATAACGAACGTCAACTAGTGATCGTAAGCCGCCTGCCAAAAACTGAATCGCGCCGCGAAAGGGTGGACCGAAAGTTTGAATTATACTGAGTCGTCTCTCAGCAGATTCAAATCTAAACTTATGTTAATTTCATTTCATTTAACGAAAATGAAAAAGTTTGTGTGTGGAATTGATTAATTCCGGTATTATTGTTAATTTTTAAATTTTTTAAAGTTACAATGTACTTGAAATATGTAGATATGCAAAAAAGAAATTAAGTCGTCATTATATCGCCACTTCATCAGTAAATTATAATTTGTTTGGTTTTGGAAAACATTACATGGGGATTTTAGAAACCAAACATATCGTATTTTATTATTTACTTAATAATACTGTATGTCCCCGCGACCAGTAGGTACTCATGCTGCGTCTTCAAGCGAGGTTCACTTGTTAAATTTCTCATAGTACCTACAAAGTTTTGCACACAATTTGTCACACAGAGTTAATAATAGTATATTAGAGTACCTAGTACCTAAAAATTTATCACAATCGGTTTCACTATATTAGCCAAGTTTTTAATTGTTCAACCCCTTAGAGCGAAGAAACCGCGGGGCAGAAATCAAGGCATATATAACCGCTGCAAACCCAAGTATTATGTAGAATTATACCTAAATAATTTATAATAGTGGCATATTACTTTGTCATATTATAGTACCTACCTACCATTATTATTAATTCAAAACACTGTTATGTCTACGGGAACTTACGCGGTTAATATTGTAGAAATAAACTACAACGATTTCGTAATTTGAAGCGCAATTATATTGTTAGAATAAAACCATTCGAAATTAATAAAAACTGAGTCTATGTTAAAAGTTGAATTATTCACGTAACAACGCCCTCTTTCGGAGGGTAATTGAACCTACTAGCGGGAACGGGATGTGTAATAACCCTGTGGCTATATTACATAGCAATTTACGGGACAATGGATGGAGGGCGGTCAACACGACTTTAATTTATTGTAATGATGATATAATGATAGAAATCACAAGACGTTTTGCAGTTACAATAATAATGTATGTCGCACTATTTGCGTAGTTAGGAAACTACCTAGTTCACTCAAATATTCGTAAGATTTTCTTATTGTAGGTGTACAGGAATTGCTTGGCAATAGGGTAATAACAACGTCGCAAGTCGATAATTGCTGATTAAAAAAAAACATTAAATTCGCAAAAGTTAATGGAAAAAGCATATAGAAAAATACCATTCATTTAATATTAATAACAATTTGAGAACTCCTCGATTGTAAATAATAAAAAAATATTAAATCATCATAATAATCTAAACCTTCTTTCTAACTGTGAGGGTGAAAATTTACGTGTTTGTGTTTCTTACAACGACATCGCTAACACCGAAACTACACCGAACTCAAATAAATTCCATCTCGTTTTGCATAAGTACCCGTGTACTTAATATATAAGTCAAACATTGTCGCAACTTGCCGTTTGTTTCGACTAATTAATGCTCAGAATTAAAAGTTTTCGCATGTTTGTCTGCTAACTTTGTATCTTGCCGTGTGTGTGCAAAATGTTTGTCGAGCTAACGTTGTGTACATAGCCTTCATAAATTGTGGCAAATTAGTGGATGGCATTATAAAAAATAACTTTACTACAAAATTCACTTCCATTATTATTAAGTGTGTGAATTTTTATAATGTAATTTTTTTACTATTAAGTTCTTTATTTTCGAAACATGCTCAAAAAACTGTTGTTTTTTAGCTCCGGTTTCTAGACTAGGATTGCCTGTATCTCAAGCGACAGTTTCTTACCCCTTCGAAATACTAGAATACTTTATTGCTGAGTGTCAGTATGTTTGCGTTTCTTGTGAAAATGTATGGTGGGGTGGGGGTGTCAACAGTGTGTAGTAGGGGGTTTTTGTAGTGTTGTTCTGTTAAAGACGCAATTCCGTGAATTTCACACTTTTCTCTTTATCTATATATTTTAACCCTTGGTTTAGCGAGCTATATTCACTTTGTAAGTCCTACTTACTGTATTTTACTTTAAATAGGGATGATGACTGGGTAAAAAATAATTAATTCTTGACAAATATTGGATACGTATTTTTTAATTTATCAAATCAATAAAAAATTACAAAGATAAGTCGCATCAAAGTTCAGGAGTGGGGCTTGTGACGTCACGACTTTGTAAAAAGTGTACTAAAACGTGACGTCACGCGAAATTTTAATGCACTGTATCTTCGTTAAATTTGTTTTAGGAAATAAAGAAAAAACATGTGTCCAATATTTTTTGGTAATCTAACTGTCGGACTAATTAGATTTTTTTAGTCATCACCCCTATTACGTAGATTGACGGATAACAATATAATTCAATAGCACAATGGTAGATAATAAATTAAATTATTACTTACTAAATAACACATTTCATACACGCGGTGTACAATTACCTACTTTGGAGTAACTCAAGGACAGTTATTTTTCGTCTAAACCACACATATTTCACGGTCTCACATTTACTGAATACAGATGTTTAATAACACTTATAATATAATAGCTTTGTGGATAATACAGTTATTGCAATATTAATAGCGGAAAATTGTATCTCTCATATTATACAGAACAATAATTTAATAAGGAAGTATTATAACCAGCGGCCGGATCCATCATACCTAAAATACGCTCTTGTTTCTCTTTGTTTGTTTAAATATAAAGTAATTATATACTTGGACTATTTTATATAGAACAGAAGCATGGTGGGGCAAGGTCCTCTATAGATGTTACTAGATGAAAAAATGCATTTACTACGTTATGAAACCAGCACTTGCTAATTAATTTCTACCTGTATTACCTTACGATAAGCATTGTCACTTATCGGTATCAGACCCACGAATAAATAATTATTTATTCGTAGTATCAGACTCAAGCTGAACTAATCAAAACGCAATGATATTTTATCATCCAAATAGAGAAGTAATTTTTTAATTTTTTTTTTCATTCATATCAAATCTCATTTATTCAGTTTAGTAATAAGGCACTTATGAATGTCAACAGTTACAATTTTTAGACTCTACTACCGGTTCGGAATACACGTGCTTGAACTGAGAAGACTCCAAGAAACAAATTCGACAAATCTGACATAACTCTACGAATAATCTTTGCCATATTCGCAAGGCCGATGTCAACATGAATTAATACTCTTTCTGCCTTTTTAATTCATTCATAAAAACTAAACTATAACTGAATACCGGAATCACGTTTTAATATATGAGAACGGTAATAAGAACAATGAGGAGTGTGTGTAATAGAGAAAGAAGCAAAGTGCCCATCAAGTAATCCTTCAGCGTTGCTGTAAACACATCGAAACCATAACTGTAAAAATGGCAAAGTCTCTTCACTCGACTGAGCAGAAGTAGTGAAATTGTGTGAAACAATTTTTTTTTTAAACTTTGCAGTTCTGTTGGTTAAGTGAGCATACTTGATATAATTATCTCATCAAAATTCAGTACATATCAAAGTAGAAGATTATTTTTTAAAAAAACATTAAAAACGCAAAGTAATACAACTTATCTTGAAAGTTTCAAATAAGAACTTGTATTAATTAATATAATAAGGGTTAATTTTTTGATTTTGTCGACCCCCAAAATCAGTTATTGTTTCTCAATACGGTTTGTTATTTTAAGCTAGTTAGCTACAAGATTCAGTTAATGTTTAGTAAGCCAACTAGCACATGAATATCAACAGACTTGACATAGACACTGCAGTGCTCCCAGAAAATGAAGGCAGTTATTGTTCTTCATAAACAATAAGAGCAACATTTTTCCACAATTGACTGAGGCCATTTCGAGTGAGAGCCGTGGAATAATAACTAGTGGATACCGCATCGACGCACGTTTAAACAATCAAACGGGGAACAAAAAGACAGTAATGTGGAAATGGATAATGCAGAAGCGGCTATACCTAGAGGGTAGGGGCGCGTTGTAAGCGGGCGGCGGACAAACGTTGACTTTTCCAACTTGTTTTATTATCCGTTTTCCATTAATAGCCAGTAGTTGCCAATATAAATCTACAGTGCAATCGCCAAGACCATGTTTCTATCTAATAGCTGTCACTTGGAGATGACTGTAGAGATGGGCACTATGAACCTATTTAATGGCTTCTTGTTAAGTACTGATATTATAAAGAAAGTAAAATTGCAGTAGCAATACTTCTACAAGAATATTCCAAGCGGTAGGCAGGTAGGGGTTGGTTGATGTATGTAGGTAGGTAGGTATGTACATCCTAGTTTCTTTTATCATCAGAGCAGGCCAACTACTGAAATTTCACCCCTAAGAAGGTAAATTAAGAGATGATATAAAAATTCAAAGTAAAAAGCACGAAATTCATATTCCTGCTTCTGATTAGAAATGTGTACTAAATATATACCGTTTTTCAACATATGCCGGTGAACTAGGGGTTGAAATTTTATATGGGCAGTTCGTCACTTTTGAAGGAAAAAGCATACAATATTAAAACTTCTATAAAGTTTAGGAAAGTTACTAAAATATTTTGGAAATTTCAACCCTTATGAGGGTAAGCCGCTGGACGGAAAACTAGTTGTAAAATAATTTTAGATTTAATTTTGTAATAGAAGTGAAACATATTCATTATTGTTGGTTTAATTCAAACCACTATTCTATAAAAAAAAATGTTAGTAACTTTCGCGCTTCACCAAGGCCTAACCCTATTCTCCGTAGAGAGGATGTGTGATTAGTTTTATCCTTCGCCCCTCGTAGTGCCGCGTCCCCCTTTGCCCCTGCTTCGCTTTCTATGCCATTCTTTGCCAACTCTATCCCGTAGCAAATAAATCAGCATTCAGGAATACAATAAGCTATATTGTTATTTTCTGGCCTCCCTTTATCTATACTAATATTAAAAGGTAAAGTTCGGATGTAGGAAGGTAATAGAGTAATAGAGGTCCGATTCTAAAAATTCATTCACTACTAGGTATATCGCCAAGTGCTAGGCTACTTTTTATCACAGTAAGTAAAGCGAGTGAAATTGCGAAAAACAGCTAGTCATAAGGCTGTTTATATTACATTTTTTATAGTTCTTTAATTTTCTTATCCACATCTAGTTAAATCTGTCATTAAATTAGATAAAAATTAAAAAAGTTTTTCACGATTCCGTACGATATAGGTAAGTAAAATTATGTTTTATAATTGGGTCTATATCTACGATAAGTAATTCATGAAGTTTCATGAGTTCTTGTAGGTATATAAATACATTTCGTATATATTGCGTGATTACGATTCGGATGAAATTTTGTATTCAGTTAAGGTTTTACTTTTTAAGTTTATCCATAGGTATAGACGCCTTTCCGGAAAACAAGCATTTTTACACAAAGAAAAAAAACGCCGGGTGAACTTCGGAACTAACTGATCCGATTTTGAAAATTCTTTCACTAATAGGAAGCTACATTGTCATTACCCATTAGTGCTTAAAGGCTACTTTAAATTTACCTACCCAGGAACGGTGAAACGGCTAGGTAGTTAGTTAATAATAAATTGGTTGAAGAGCGGGCGTAAGTACTTCGTAAGTACAAAGATCGACAACGTAAGTTTGTTTATACCTATCTAATTTGCCACATGGAAATCATGTAATATAATCGACATGAACTTATTACGTACACCGCGTAATTGCGGCTCAATGCGGATGTTTATTATTGCGTTTCATACGCGCGGGAGTTTCGATTAGAGGGCGCTACTGCCGACACAGCGGAATAAGATAAATAATGAGTGAACTAATGCGCTAGATTGCACTCATTTACCGTCTAGGAAGTTATTTGGGCTACTGTATGCATATTTTGCATGTTTTGATTTCTAAGAATAGGTCCAAATAATGCAAGCTCTGAAGTGTTTGTGCTGTGACTGAATTGGTGAAAAGTCGATTTTATAAGCTAATAATAGGTAGCTAATGAAATGTAACATTATTAGCGAACAGTGTCGGCACTTATTGATCGCACGCCGCGCTTGCACCGTCTCGTCCGTTGTTTGATATTTACAAACATGAATTTATTATTTGGTTTGCCTAAGGACGAAGTTGGACGTGTCCCTTCCCTTTACCACCCCCTATTAATAACCTAAGCGTCTCCTTAATGCTCCTACTACATCTATCCCTAATACCTTACACCCTATGCAGGGTTATATGTAATTCACATCTAGTTCGGGGTTAAAGTACCTACTCATATGAACAAATTTAACATTTTTTTTAATTACTATATTGTTTTGTATGCTGAATAAAAATATATGCTTCCATTAAAGCTCACACAATCGCACAAAATTCACATGTACACGCACACAAACGCACATTCACTCATACACACGCGCCCGCGCACAATCCGAAACACACATGTTAATAACACTAATCCAAACATTCTTCACCAGTCCACATCACACACAAAACATGGAATTCTAGTGTGGGGCTTGGAGACCAAAGAAATCTGTATCTACTTTTTTAATTACTACCAACTTATAAAACGTTTGTGCTAAGCGTTTGTTACAATACAAATATTAAACGTTGGTGACACCCAATATAATGGAGTAGGTAATACTAGTCTGAAAAACAGAATATTTTCTTCTGTATGTATTTATCCAGAAACAGCCACCAAATCCTGACCTTAAGTCTACTTCAGTAAAATCGACTTCGCATTGTTCCATTCTGAGAAACTGAAAAGCAGTGCCGTAACATAATTAATGTGTCCAAAGGAATTGTTAAAGCAAGTGCCTATTAAATTTCATTATCGACTAGCTAGTAGCTTGAGTAAAATACTGGTTTCGAAATGAGCTTAAAATAAACTGGAAACGATAACTATTCATGAAATAGACATTTTCGATTGGTGTATATTTTGGGTACCTGTAGGTAGGTACTTATTACTATTTTAAGATTTATTTAAGTACTAAGATTTACTAAGATTACTATTTTAAGATTTAGTTTATTTGAGCATAAAGGATGCTCAAATAGCTCGGATCTTGGGTGGAAGTAGATTCTGTAAGAGACTCCAATTTGATTAAAGTTTTCGTCAACCATTTGGCATAGACCGAAAGGAAATTTCGGTTATTCGCCTCTTAACTCGTTCTATATCATCTGCTACTTTTTCGTCGGTCAGACTGGTTGTCGGCTTCACAATTTATCCGTTATATAATACTCGTCTACATTATAACTGAGGTACGTTATTTCTCTTTAATAGGGGACGTTTTCCCACAATTTATTATTAAAAATTTTAAATTGCAATGTGACTTCCATTCCAGCTTATTACAGTCGTAGTTCGCCCTTGAGAATCAAATCAATTTCTATTAAGTATAGAGTAGACCAATAGAAGATATAATCGATAGGATACCTCGAGTTTTCTCATTCACTACTAAGTATGTTATTTGGCATTACATACGAGTACGTAGGTGCTTAGGTATGTTGTGCCTTTGAATTTGGTTTCTCGGACATGTATGATTTTTTACACAAAATGTTTGTCTTTACCGAAAAGTCAGTGCTAAATCAAAACTCTAAGTTAATAATAACTCAAAGGAACGATTTGAACGCATGAATATACTTGCGACTACTTTTTGCAAATTTGAGTTGACCAAGTATGTGAGTAGTACCTAATACAAGTAATATTATGATTACTGTGATGTCGTGCTCGGGCAGTCGGGCAACCCCGCGCGCCCGTGCTCGCCCTCGGTTCCGCGCGAGCCCGTGCCGTTGCCGCTGCCGCTGCCATGCCGCCCCGCACCGCATCGCGCCGCCCCGTGCGTACATAAATCGACGCCCCCGGGGAATAAAATCGTAATAGACAAAAGTAAATTTTACAGGACGAGCAAAAAACTGTTATTCTGTTTTAGCTCATAAACTAACCGGCCTATATTAACATACAATACATCATTTTTTTCAGTATTTTTTTTTCTTAATAAGTAGCTTTAATAAAAAAATATATAATGTATACTTTTAAAGTTATTACGAAAGATGTATAATACTGATTTTATATTTAAGTGTATCCTAAGTAACGGCACATAACGATTTTATTCTCGTGAAATTGTAATATCATGAAAACTATATCCCTACATTACGATGTTTTTCTACAGTATTTTCATGAATGAATGGTAATTGTAATAAACTAATACGATTTTGTTCTTGTAAAAGCTACCAGTGTCTTTTTTCGTATAGCTATATAACGACTTTGTTTTTGTATAAATGTGCTTAGAGAGTTCATCGTAATATGCAGTAATGTTTATGAATTTTGGTTATAAATTATTGTAACACTGTTACTGTATTACCACTAGGTACTGGGTACTTCGTGGGTATTTTTCTACACTCAGTCAGTACCTACATATTGTAAAAACTTAAATAAAATAAACAATGAAGTAAGTATAATAAACATAATTTTTATTTAAGTAAATCACAATTGTTACAATAGGCATTAATCAGTCTTAGTTCTAAAAAATCAATCAGTCTCATTCATTGCTCTCACTGTCACAGTCATCCTCACCTAAAACGGCTTCAGTATTATTTGTGCTTATCAGCGAATTGTAAAAACTGTGATATTGGAGAGGTATGGCGTTAATCCTACAAAGACTTGATAGGTCGTCGTGTAGAGCTTTAGAAATTGGAACTGGACCGTTATTCTTCAATAAAATTATAAAGACAGCTACCTATCTCTATTGATCCTCTTTTAGCAATTTGCAAATGCCACATGTAACAGTACCCTTTCTTTCTTGAAGCATTGAAAACAGTGAAGTTATACACAGGATACTTCCGTTTATAATGGAATATTCCTACCTCTGACTGAGGTACGCCTAAAACCTTTTCTAAATCAAAAATTGCTAGAGTGAAGTTTGCGTTAAGTTTTTCCTTTTCTGAATTTTTGATTTCACGAATTCTTTCTTTATTATGTATATGTTTTGTGTATTTATCTTTTAATGATTCTTTATGTTCGCCTTCTGCTTGTTCATACACCGACTTTATTATTCTCTAATGGCAAATAATAACTTATAGTTTGAGTTCGGTTTTTATTTCGAACAACTTGAAGTTTTTTGACATAATCTGACATAGTGTATTTAGTTATAAATTGCCATTGCAACTCATGGTCACGTAATTTATAAAATGTCTCCAAAATGGCATTCCTATTATTATAGGAAAACGTTTCACCACATTTCAATTTGCATTTACAAGAAGGTCCTACCGATTTTGCAAGGAACTGCTTTTTAGAATGACATCCAACATAGGCTTTTCCAGAGTTTTTTAAAGTTTTGGATTTATTGGCTATCCATTCTTTTTCATTTCGGCGTCGCTTACGGACCAAGTCGTTTGTGATAGAGAGAGAGTTATCGTCATCATCAGTAGGTTCAATAGAACTGCTTGGCAGTGACCCTGATACTGAAATTGTAGTGAGTGATTCTGATTCAGATGTACCTAATACTTGTAATGTTACAGAATCTTCATTCTCCACTATTCCTTGTTGCCTTGGGCTTTTATCGCTATTTATAATTATAACCATCTCGTTGGGGCTTAAATTAGATCTATTTTGAGGCGTTAAAGTCTTATTTATATCATTCAGATATTGTCATTTTTTACATCGATTATGCTATGTACAGAACCTTTATTATTCTCAATAGGAACTAATGTTTCATCGAGGTTTCTATCATCTGAGTATAAAATAGTATTATCTTCCTGTATTGTGCAATCAAATAGAGTCGGCGTATTCGATTTACTTTTATTGGCATAAATAATATACCCATCTGGTGAAGCAACAAAATCAACATTGTCTAATATAAAAGAATGGTTTGATACTGATGTTGGTGTTTTTATAAGCTGGTGATTAATAATGTCAATATAATCTGCACCTGAACTGGATAGCATTTCATTTTCAGTAGAATTTTCACGAGTTAGGTTTACTGTTTGTAATTCACATATATCTAAAGATGGTTCCTGTACATTGTCACCTTGTTCACCGTAAGACGTAGTCGGTACATCTAAAATATTAACAGATATACTTAAAATAATACAACAAACTCACGTTTTACAGATTGAGCAGGTATCTACGTACCAATTAAAACTTTTGTTGCTATGCCGTCACATAGAAGAATATTAAGCATTTCAACATCATTATTATCTTCAGACCCTGTAATGAAATAATTATTGAAAGTTTGTAGTAGCAGAAAGAAGAAGTAATAATATTCAGATAAATCACACACGGCCATCTACTCCCATACTAGGCAGAGCTTTTAGGTAGGTACCTATTATGGCAACCAGACCCCCAGACACAAAACAAATAATCATGCTCATCACTCAAAGATTTGTCCTGGGTAGGAATCGAACCCACAACCTCCAGCTTAGCAGTGAGGGTCACTAAACACTAGACTAATACCTACTAACTTAAGTTAGGGTTAAATTAACAGACCACACTAAGAGTTTAGACACGATCATAATAATAATAAGGTTCATAAAAATATTTATGGGAGGCTATCATATCTGAGCTCATACGAATATGAACAATATGTATGTTTATAATACACAGAACGCATAATACCTGAGGAGGTGGGTATTTAACTTAAAAAGAGAAATAAGCAGGTAAGTATACGAATTTCCTCCTTTTAAATTTTTATTTCAATAATATACCTATTTACGTAATAAATTAAAAAAAAATACTTACCACTTTCCCATCCCTCAACCATTTTAAGAATTCTTCTAGCTCGTAATCCTTTATGCCGATATTCCATGGTTAATTTTATATATTATAATTATCACAGAATACCGTCACATCCCAACGACTTCAAATTACGCAATGATTGATTATTGTGCATGATCACGACGCCCAAGCATAGTAACTTGTAAAAACTTGTCGAAATTCGAGCGAAAAAGACAATAATAACCAAATACTATTATTAATAATATTAATAGAAGGAGAAAAAAATAGTATCACATTACTACATGTTTTCAAATTCATAAAGAATATTGTAATAGGTGTTTACGTGAAATAGTATTGATAATTATGTCAATAATAAAGCAGTAATATACGTTTACCGTTCAAGATTTACCAAACTAATTAAAGTAAAGCATGTTATTGAAAAGTGTTATCAATTTATTTACGTGAACAAAATCGTATAATGCCTTACCGATTTCTCGCGACATGCGTTCGTTCCATAATGAACGACTACGATGTTTTTACGGGAAGAATTTGTTACATGATTTCCGTAGAATAAAAATAAAAATTGTTATAACTTTATGAATTTTCTGTCAAAAAATCTAAAAAAAATCAGTAGGTGTATATCGACACCATAGATGCCGAAAATGCAAAAACATTAAAAAAGTGGTAATAGCGCATAACCATTTTATTCCCCGGGGGCGTCGAAATCTATTTTATCGTACTCCAGCAATAAATTTTATTTCGGGATCTTTAATTCTTTGTTATTGAATTGGATTTTAGTGTTTTATTCGGGTAAACAAACAATACATCGGAACGTTTCAACCGGTACTTAGGGCACGTGCGCACTTCGTAAACACGACTAGGCGGCGCGCTCGGCGTCGCCCGGCTAACTTAATAAAAGATTTTATTTGTAGATTGAACTGCGTACCGTTATTACTGCCGTAAAATGGCCGGCTTTTGTCTGCGTTCACAATTAAAACTTCGATAATGTTTAGTTGTAGCGCTGGGCACAAAGAAATGCCGCTCTTTGCTTTAACAATTACAGACTGAACGTAAATAAACGCACACGCACACGCGCACCAAGCAACACATTGGACGGTGTGAAATACAGTAGCGATCGATAAAATGTGCAACCGTAAACTTCCTGTTTGAGATGGGGAAATTGTAAATTAACTGACGAATTGTTCTTTTTCATCTGACCGATATTATTAATGATAGCGCTAATGAAACATCGTTAACTTTTAACGATACGCTGCTGTTGGCACATTCTGCGTTATTATGTGCACATTATTATTAATAAATTAATCTAGTCATAATTTAGCCATGAAGGCTCAGTTGCATGCGTACCGGCCTGAAATCATCCGATCCCATGAGTTATGTAGGTACCCAGCTAATTTAATATCGCGAAAGAATTACATTTATATTAACTTTGTCGATTTAAGCTACATGGCAGTAACATTTATTGTCGTGGTTCCGAATCCTGTTTTCGGTGAAAGAAAACATCGTTAGAATACCTACCATAGCCATAACTACGGTTACTGGCTGACAACCACCATCAAGTTGAAATTCTGTTAAAATTTAATATTTATAATATCCTAAATTATTTATGTGTTTTCTGGCAACCCCAGCAATGGTAAACGTTGGTGTGGTTGCGAACAATGTTAAGATGATCGTTATGTTACCGAGGCCGAGTTCCGTAAATTTCAGTAAATTTCCTACATACCTAAGTACCCTTCTGGGTCCTTAATTGAATAAAGGCTTTAACTTTGACTTTAACATTCCGTTAGTATTTTCAGGTTGCTTTGCTAGTAACATTCGCTAAACGATGCTATATTTTTAATAAAAATATTTTTTGTATTGCTGCCATCACAGCACCGCAAGATGTCATTTGCAATAACCCGATTTTGACATCCATCCGCCGAAAACCCTGACGGTTAAAAAATTAAAGCTCATCCATTTATGCCTTTATATCTCCATTTCACTCAAAGTTACTCCTATTTGCTAGGGTCCATTAAGTACATAGGCCTTAAAATTAATTCAACTGCAATGTGAACCTACCTACATTTTCCAATGTTTGTTTTCATAACATGACTTTATGAGAGCAAATAGATTCCTTCCAAATTCTGGCCCTGGGTCATAACATCACAAACATTGACAATAGGTACCTAGTACCTATATATAGGTACCATTTTGCTATTGGATACCTACCGATAATAAATTGATTGAGTAACCCTGACTTCTGTGTGTTCCCATGGGTCTTCAAAAGTACTTATCTGTAGTTAGGTACGTCACAGGTCCCTAAAATAAATTGAAAAACAAAATGAATTAAAACCTACGAACACTTTTATACTATCGTTATATACAATAACTACTTACGCCTATATACATTTTCATAAGTTATACTAATTAATCGCTCGATACGATACATTGTATGTAACGGTATAGATTTATGAGGCGGAACTCATGATTGAATATTAATCCTTATAATAACACACGGCCATCTTTAATTATCGCATTGTTTCGATATTATCGCCTTCAAATATTTATGATTCACTGAGAACTGTATTAATATTTATTATAACAATTTGTATTGTCTAACAAATAGTAAAAAAAAACTAAGCTAGCAACATTTTTCTTGATTGACGAGACGTGACCGGTTTCAATCAAAACTATAATGCGTTTTTATTCTTTTATTATGTATTTGCAGAAATGTAATTGGTGCGTAACATTTTATGTATTTTTTGGTTATGAACCGATTTTAATAATTATTTTTGCGTTGGGTTCTGTATAGCTCCAAGGTGGTTCCATCCATATGCTATATCAACCGAAAGTACCCTGTAGGGCTGATTGGTTCAAGCCTGTAGGTTATGGTTTACTCGCAAATTATCAGAATATGAATAAAGGGAAGGCCGTATTTTTTGCGTTGACTAAAAGATTTATTTTTTAGGGAAAAAGGGTCTTGACACACGGACAGACGGACAACCAAGTGATCCAATATAAGCGTTCCATTTTTTATGTAATTATATTTTATTATTCATAATAACATGCAATGAATACCGCTCTAACAATGTTTTTTTATTGTCCACAGGCAAAGCTTCTAGAAAATTCTCACGCATGGCTTGGTGCATCCACTTCATCCATTGCAGGTCAGTTGTAACTCCAGTTTTTTTATTTATTTTACTAGTATTAATAATGTAATGATGTATAAAGAATATGGATAACTAGCTAACTTCTTCTTATCTTATTTGGAAAATCACGTTTAATACATAAGATGTGCTTCATGATTCATGTCATTTGACAGTTTGATCGTATGTTTTAAGACGGTCCAAAAAATTTCAATTCATTGGGTCTTTATTCTAATTAATCGTTATGTTGTTGTTACCAATATAAATAGAAAATCCTTGATTTTATTTTTTTATTCCTTCTATTTCTAATTTGGCACATGTTTTCATGTCGTGCCGTTTATTATTATTTTTTGTTTCTGCTCGTAACTATCTAGAAATTTTATCGCAACATAATCCGTTTTGCTAACGATGTAGAATAAATTTTACAAAACGAAACTAACTCCAGAATATTATGATAGTAGTAATATTGAAATCATTATATTAAGATTATTCTAATCTGACTTTTGAAGTTAGCGAAAATAATCCTACAACATATCATGAAATTTTCAATGGAACAGCATTTTCCGCTACCCGAGTTTGTCTAGCGGATGTGTGAATGGCGCTTGTAAGGGTGGATTTATCTATTCACAATTTGCTTTTGTATGAAGGCAAAACCACTGTAGAATAGTTCAGAATAGATAAATGGATTATGCCAGCTTATTACCTAGCATTCATGTTTTTGATAAATTATTTTTTAACTTGTCATCAATATTTTCTCAGTTATGATTTTGGATAGATCACAACTTTCCGATTATGGTGTACATTTTTCCAAAGGACAAAACTAGGTACCGACCTATACTCAACGAAATATTTTTTATTAGATATGAAATAAGAAAAAAAATACATTAAAATTTCTTATCAAAAAATAAGTCGCAATTATTTTATCTATCTAATATAACATTTAAACTTTCTACTGGCTACTTAATTATTAGGTACTGGTTCGTTAAAAATATTAATTTGCATAAAAAATAGTATTTTTGTTTATATTAAAACTAAATTAACTCCATAAATAAAAAAAATAAAGACAAACACAATAAAACAGACTTTTAACGCATTAAAACTAATGGCTTTTTATTGAATTATGACTCTATTACTCTTGTTCTGGACTGTTTAACATAAAGAACCAGTATTAAAAATGATCTTTAAAACACTTAGTTACTATTTATCAAAAGATGCATTTGTATCTTTTGATAAATAGAAAAATACACATTATATAAAAATACGAGTAGTTATATAAAAGATACTCACTAAAAATATGCTACAACATCATTAGCACGGATTAGTTACGATAAATTGTATTTTTGTGTTGTCCTCTCCGTCTGCTAGAATTCCACGGTCATTCTCTCAAGTTGAAAGCACCAACGTGGACTCAAAGCCAGCTCCAAGAAGCGATACAGGCCGTTGTCACTCAACGAATGAGATTCACACAGGCGGCGACGCACTTCGGCATTCCAAAAGGAACATTGTATGATAACATTTTAGGTAAATCTAAACGAATGGCTGTTTTAGATGAAGCTGGTCTACTTGCGAGTGATGAAAGAGCTGTGTTAGACTTTTGTTGCGAAACCAGTGTGTCCCCTTATAACAGACGAACAAAAAAATCGCTTACCGAAGTCTTAGCGTTCGTTCAAAAATTGAGGAGATCGCGGGACCCAGGGTTCGCATTCATCGGTCTAACAGGCTTCAGATGGTGGTGGGCATTTTGTAAGAAACATTCTATAGTGTCACTGTACTATGAGGGTACTGTTAAGTCTAAAAATTCGAGTGTCAAAGCTGAACTGACAACAGATGATGAGTCGTAATTTTTATATAATTTCGTAAACAAATATACATCTTATAATGTAGAAAGACTGATTACGCGACTCAAACAAAATGTTATACCTACCGACATAATTAAACTTGTGAAAAATTAAATATATGGAACAAAATAATCATAGTAGTAGCGTAACTAAAGATATCAAATGATCAACAATAAAAGTAAGATGGAGCGTCGCGAACAACCAAAGTGAAGCTTTATTAACCATGCTCCTCCAAGTAAACACGCTCGCACACATACACACGCCTAACTTGTTGTTCGCGGTAATCTATCTTTCTTATTTTCTTGGTCTGAACAAATATTTATTACTACTATTATTTAATCATTGTCCTTAACTATTTTATTGAAAACTATGTCAACAGCATGATAGGTAATTATGAAACATTCGTAAACAGGAAAGCAATATGAAAATAAAACCTACTTACTTCCTGTATGCAAATTGTTGTAGCAGATGTTTCAAAGTATAGACTTTTCAATACTAGGTATTGTTACACTTGTCATGACGATAAAAATATTGCTTTCTATCTAAATATATTGAAGGTAAACGTGTCTGACTGACTCATCTATCAACGCATTGCTCAAATCACATGACGTATCGAGCTGAAAGCTATTGACGGAGGCATATCCGATGTGCAAGGATTTTTGAAAATTCCACCCCTATGTTGGTAAAATAGGGGATATCGAGACGGCAAGCTAGTAAATAATAGAAGACGTGAAATCGTTAACGATTATTACTCGATGTAATAGGTACGATCATCACTCGTGTATGAATAGCAGTGAGCACTGGGGCCGTATTACCAACTTTTATAGTGATCTAACTTTCCCTGACCTTACAACATCAAAGTCACATTGTCAGAACGTCAGAATATAGGGAAAATAGCATTAAAAAAACAAAACTCAATTCACCATTCAAATTCAACTGTTGAATCGCTATTCAATTTGATAATAGGCCCCCACTGAGGTATATTAATTACTACGTATAGAGAAGACGCCATACATAACCACTATGTTCCGTTCAAGTGCAGCCATCCGGCCGCATTTCACTTAGTTGCTTACACGAAACGCGTAAGCGCCATGAAAATTACGGCGCTTTAGAGTTTTTGATCGCGAAAAAACTACATCTTTAAAGCGTTTTAGCGCTAAGTGTTTAAATTGTTAGGTTAGACGACTAATTATTGTTTCAGCGCTGCAGCAAATATTAACAAAATGAAGCATGACCGTTGCTTTGGATAGCTTCTCTATACGTAGTAATATACCTCAGTGTAGGCCCCGTGATATTTTTATTATAATTAAGGCTCACAGAACTAAAGCCATAGAGTAATAAGTCCTGAGCGCGTTGATTTCTATAAATCATTATAGTAATGTCATTTCTTGATATTAGGTATTATATTTTATTACAAGTAAATAAACTGATAACATGACCGCGGCGCGGGCTGAAAAATTTGAAATGGAATTGAGAGAAATGGATTTGTTCTAATTGTATGTAATTATTACAATATTTTCATAATATTTTAGTAAAGTTTTTCTATTATAATATTTCAAAAGATGAACTTAAAAAACCTTGTTTCTCATTTTTGTAGCTAAGTTGTGATGAAACGTGAGCAGTAAAGTAAGCTCGAAGATAAATGTTCCTTTCAGTTCTTTGAAAATATAACGATAAAAATTAATGTAGGTATCATTATTTTAATATCATAAAATGCCCACCATTTATAAAATAAATAATACTTTATTATCTGTACTTACCAACTTTATATTTTTTATCACTATATTTAAGTTAATAATAGACTGAACACTTTGTGTATTTTTAGGGTTCCGAAACTCTAAAGAAAAAAAAACGGAACCCTTATAGGATCACTCGTTTGTTTTAGTTTAAGCGCTCACATCGTTTTATACAGGGTTGTTTAATTTTTTTTGTTATAGGTATTGATCTTATTGGAATTATGTATAAAAATTTAAATACGAGTATTTATACATCGTGAAAATGTTTGTCTTTGTTATATTTAGCCGTAGTACTTTATGCCTATTACTAAAAAATACTATAAAACACTTAAAATATATCGGTAACATTAATAATAGTATAATCTTTATAATAGTAATTTGTTGACTGGATTAGGTGTAAGAAAAAAGTAGCCTTAAGAGTGTTTAGTGCTTGTTCACGTTGTTGGTGCGAGCGCGGCGGTCTAGGCGGGCTCGTGTTCACGTTGGTCGCCAGGCGTTTGCGCTTGCGATAAGTTCAAACTTCTTGAACTTACCTGACGCGTGTGAATCGCTTGCTCCGCCGCAAGTTCGACGTGAACATATTCAAACAACAGGGGGCCAATTCCACTAATTCATTTTGATTACATTACAATTAGATCGCAGCTGAATAACGACTTTTGCACGTTTTCGTATTCCACTAATAATCTGACAACGATCGAGATCCAATCATGGTTGAGTTAAGGTTGACGTTCGATCAAGTAGTATTCCACTAAACATTTGACACATTTGATGGATTAGAATTATTTCGGTTACCAAGGGCAACAACGATAACAATCTAATCGAAATCCAATCATGGTTCGGTTTCGGTTATTTAGTGGTATACCGTTTTATTAGTCAAATTTGAATTGGATTGCAAACGAACTTTAACTGAATCGAAATTGGATGATAACCGTTGTAATTTAGCGGAAATGGCTCCTGGATACGTTTGATATAGCCGCGAGCGGACCGCGCGCGCCAGCCGCTAGCTTGCCCGCTACTTCTACCACACCTGCGTTTTGTACGTGAACACTTGCATAGTTTAATTTCGGGACTGTGCCCGCGAGTTAACGTGAACAAGCACTTACAATTCGCAAAGCGGATCTTGCTCGACTGAACTAAAACCTCGATCTCCGAAAGGTTCCGAATTTGATTGAATAGGCTTTCTTCAATACCACCACCGCTCATTTATTAACAAGAGTTATAATTATTTTTACTTCTGACAAAATTTTATGTCACGACCTTATTAACCTTCTGAAATTACAATAAATATGAAGATCAAATCATACATTTTTGAAGACATGTTTATTGATAATTCGAATTAGGTACACACGGCCACAGATCAAGCTACACACTGCGGAACCTTATGTGGTTGTAATAGGCGCTATTTTGCAACAAAAATGTGTAGCTTGATCTGTGGCCGTGTGTACATATCCTAGTACATATTGTTATATTAGTTGGCATTTATTTTAGTTGGTAAATTTATTAGTGAAATAAGATTAAATTAAAAAGAAACATTGGTTCTATATGATTTTTGTGTTAAATTTGCTCAACAAAACAAGTGCCTTATTAGATTAATATTAATGTTATGGGACTTACCTATTATATTTAAGGAAAAAACAAGACTTAATTAGATCTACATGGAATACGATATTGACTTGTTCTTTGAAGTAATAAAAAAATAATAAGATATTTTATATTTTTATACATACGTGAATGAAAAAAATCCAGAGATGTATGTATCTTCCATTTTTTTATTTTAGGTTCCAATCATGTAATTTTTTGGGTAGATATCAGTAATATGATAGTTAACATTGTTTAAAAATGCATGACTAGCGTGCTCAAAATAGGAACAACATTTAATAGTAGGTACCTACTGTAAAACAATAAAGATATTATTAGGAACGTATCAATTGTGTGCATTTTAATTTATTACATTACCCACCCACATTGCTAATAAAAATATTATTTTTCTAACAGGTTCTCTGCAGGTCAGTTTTTACCTAGTTTATTTTATTTTTTAAATTTTTTATATTTGCTTGTTTTTCTTATCTTTAAGTACTAAAATTATAGAATATAAATATTTGCTTCTAGATACAAATATCTACTCTCTAGTAGAATTCGTAACTTTATGCCATTAATTTTAACTAATTTAAGACATTTGGGCTGCACTTTACGTTATTATCGGAAAAAAATCAAGGTTCCAACGGGCAACGGGCGTATTGGTGTGACGTCAATAGTTCGGCTCTTAATTTTTTTTTGTTCTGTTGATAGAGAACTTTTTAGGATGTGGGTTTATTCATTATTTTTCCTAAGCCCATGACATGTTAAAAAACATAGAATTTTATTTATCTTAGGAAAACAGCATAAAAGTTGGCAGCATTAAATTACGAGTTTTATGCCTTGTAATTTTTAATATATTTAGTTTACCAGAATACAGATTTGCTATAGGTCTATATTCGATTGTAAATGATGTTTAGAATGTCCAAGTAGGTTTATTATGTACCTATTTAAAATAAAGGAATTATTTATTTGTAGCCAAAAGAAGAAGAAAGACTCGGCATATATCTAACAGGTGACCTTTATCACTGAATCCATCATTAGGATCCATACATTTTTAATACATTATCGATACGGAGACTGATTCATTTTCTCTCTATTTTCAGCAGACAGTTACCAGTACCAGCTACAATCGATGTGGCAAAAATGCTGGAGCACAAACCAGTCTCTGGTCCACAACCTACGCTTTCGCGAGCGTGGCCCGCTCAAGTCATGGCGGCCCGAAACCATGGCTGAAGCCATCTTCTCGGTCCTCAAGGAAGGACTCTCGCTGTCGCAAGCCGCACGAAAATACGACATCCCGTATCCGACGTTTGTCCTTTACGCTAACAGAGTCCACAATATGCTAGGACCCAGCGCCGATGGAGGGGCCGGTACGTATTGAAATAATCTTCATGGTTTGTTTGGTGGCAAAAGAATATATCTATGGGATATATTCCTTTGTCAAAATCATACCGTCAAGTTATATGTTTGTTATTTTATCTTTTAAAAGCTAATCTTAGCTTTCAGTGTATGATCTAATTTATCATAGTGTTTTGTGGGGCGTGCTGGGTCGAGGCAAAGCACGCTCTGTGTGCAGTTTGAGTTTCTGCATTGCTATTCTTTATGAATACAACCTTGTATTTGTCTGACGCATTACATGTGATGTATTGTTTACCATCTTCATGAATTAATAATTTGACAAAATAAGGGAATAGTAATGCGGCCTACCCGCATAATGCCGGATGTATCGTATTTGCGAACCATACCTACTGTCCTCGACACAATGCAAAACACTTTGAGCTTAGACTGTACACATTTAGGTGTTTATTAAGTGTGATCTTTAATTTTATGAAGGTTTCAATTAATTTAAAGTATTTTAATAATAATTTATAATGCGAATTTTTATTTACTTACCTACGTATTTTAAAGCACTGCGAAATTATTTGCCATGCGATTGCATTTGGGGCTAATGTAAATGTGTATTTATTTATACATACTAACTTATTATAATTTTGCCGAAAATGTTGAAAAAATTAATATGAATGTTGTTACTGCAAACTTCGTTACGGTGGTCCAATGGCAATGGCCAAAACCCAATATATAAGTTACTTTATATGATGCCACCTACCATATTTTTGCAGTAAATCTAGAATCTTATATTGTCGGACGCTCAGACCTTGCTGTCCGTCGATTGTCAGGCATAAAGGTCGGAACGATCCACGGACAGCAGGATCTTATAAAGAGATAAGCTTTTTGTGTTCACCTTTTACTATTATGCGACATTCCAGATTTGAGGCCCAAAGGTCGAGGTCGCCCGCAAAGGATTCTGTTGGGTGTGTGGCCCGACGAACACATCAGAGGAGTTATTCGTGCCGTGGTCTTCAGGGACACTCATGCACCTCATGCCACGCACCACATCAAGGAAGTGGAACTACCCACGTACCCTGCCATTGCGGTCAGTATATTGAACTGCTACGCTCCAAACTGCACCTGCAACGTACGCCTCGCCTCGTACGCTGCATTGATAACAACATGAGTATTCGCGAGTTGATATAATTGATATTCTATTGACTCGCGAAATGTCATATGAACATTATGTACTACACATAGTTATGTACTTACACCTTTGTCAACATTTGATGTAAGGTTGTGGTCTCTCCGGCCTCGAGTAACAGCGCAGCGCTACGGTGCGGTGTTTAAAGTTGTTGCTCCTTGTGACGTGTTTGGCGCCCCAGGTTGCGATGGAACGGAACTGATTCAAACATTTTTATTGTTCGTGTTGATTAATTGCCCCCCAGTGACCTCTCCTTCCTCCTAACTAATGCGAATATGCTTTTGCGAACTTCATTATTGTAATTGGCTCGGCGGTTCACAACGCGTTATATAGATTTAATTGTGTTCAAATGGTTTTTCACGATATGAATTTATTAACAGCATTGTTTCCAAGTATAATTTACTTGATAAATGGTCGATCGTATGTACTCAATTTGGCATTTAAAAATAATGCGTTGTAGCCGCACCGGGTGAGTCGAAAACGTTATATCGGATTTAAATTTAAAAAGATTTTTTTAATTATGGATCGTCAAGAAGAAAGCTGAGCTAATAATGATGTCATCGGCAACTATTGTATGTCGGCGTCTGCGTGTTACAGGACAGCGTGGGTGTACAGAACGCATACGGCGCCGTGAGCTGCGGCAATGGGCGCGAGGGTCGCGTGTCGCCGAACGCGGCCGCCGCCGCCGCCGTCGCGGCCGTAGCGCACGGCCTGCGCCGCCAGATGTGCAACATGGTCGTAGCCGCCCAGAGGCCGGTGGATGCCCCGCCGCACCTGACCCTGCCGCCGCTGCCGCTGCAGTCCCCGCGGCTGCCGTCGCCGCTCTCCGCGGGACTCGAGTCCCCGCTGTGTTCGCCTGCGCCACCCGGCCTGGCCCTGGAGCCGAAGCCTGCCGACCCTTTCCGCCCGTTCGCCTCGCCGCGCCCTAATAGCCGCTATGGAGAACGCGAAGTAGACATGAGTGAGATGGGACCGCCGAAGACGCCGGTAGCGATATCCAAGAACGGTCAGGGCGGATCACCCGTAGAGCTGCTGCCGGCCCCGGCCGACGGGCGAGCGGACATCTGAAGGGAGGCCGCGGGCGTGGTTCAGGCGCACTTGCCGATCGGAGTTCCGCCCTCACCGCTGCCCGCTTACCGTTTCTTTGTCCCGAGCCGTAATAAACCAGTTGGATACTTTTAAATGGAATCGATATCATAAAATCTCGCATGAAGCTAGAATAAATATATAAAAATTGTATTTTAATAACATATGAATTTTTCCCTTTGGGAACATTGTACGTACGTATACGTTTTATGCATGTTTTATGGAACAAAATGTTACTATAAATTGTATCTGCTGTCTATATAAGTATGTAAAAGATAGTCTTTAAACATCTCAGTAGGTACATAATGATTCAAAATACATATATAATTCGGTCTAATATCAAACAACACTCTTGATTGAATTTTTCAGTATCAAGACCTTTTCGTAACTTCACCCATTATCGACTAATAGTTAAATACCTAATTTATGCACGATTATTCATAGACTTATTTTGTTTCGAAATAATATCAAATTTTCAAACAGTGTCAAAGATAAGGTTAACTATTTCAAAAAAATCCACTTATGACTGTAAAATTTTCTAAAGAATCGTAAGTAGGCGCAAAAAAAAATTATAGACCAGCGCAATGTACATCGTCGTCATTATTAAAATATTGATGTGGATATTTCGTTCGAATATTTAAAGACAGGCTTAGGCTAGAATAATAATGTCTCTTAATTGAATTAAGACACTTTATTAATTTAATGTTAAAATTAAGTGTACCTACGATCGAATATATTATAAAATTGTAATTATATGTCACTACTTAAAGCCGGTTATTCCGTCATTAGAGATTGTGTTGTGTGCTGGTAATGGTCACATGTGATGATTAAAGAACCGTGTCAGTATTCATGTACCCTGGAGATGATAAATGAGGGAGAGGTAGGCCAGTTCTACAGAAATGTTAGTTTGTAAGAAAATTATAATAAATGTCTAAATATATGCTTCATGCGAGATTTGTCTTGAGTGATTTTAGGCTGCAGTGCATCACAAGAAACAACAGTCCCCCGCAACTTTCTGGAGATTATAGATTGTCACAAACAATCAGTCTATCTATATTAAACTTTTAAAACACACAATGAAATAATTCACAGATTTGCTGCGCGGATCTGTTTTAGAAACGCTTTTTTCGAAGCCCTATATGGCACCATGGCTTTTATATGACTTCGCCTATGTGCTATATGGGCCATATTAAATTAGGCGTTTTGCCTGGAACATAGGCACGTTTGTTAGCTTCAACATCAGCCTCGTCTATATTTTTCAAGTTCTGCAGCCTGCGGGAAGACAATCTGACAGTTATTACACGAGACATCAACGGCGCCGTGTTATTTATAATACGGTATTTCTTTATTTGTGAGATCATGCAAGATACGGGACGATCAAGCAGTTCCCGCACTGTCTTTAATTGTGAAAAATATATCAATCGGCATTATTTTCATTAAACCTATTTTAAATTATTGTGGACTTGCTGTGCAATAATATGCTTGTTATTTAGTTATGATTTTTGTATTATTATGAAAGTTTTTTTTATATACACTGATTTTTATGCATGTGTTCCAGTGGTATTATTTAAGTTATATTTGTTGATATACAGGGTGTCCTGTCAGTATATGTTTATAATGGAACATTATATTTGGTTCATTTATTGTTGGGTTCCCCATGATAATGTGTATCGGAGAAAATATGTTGCGGCTAATGCTGCCCTAATATTTATAATATCTATTCATAATTAATTGAATGTCGAACATTACTGTGTAAGCTTAAACTAATATACTTTACATTTTAGATCCATCTGTGAAAGTAGGGATATCAAAATTTAAAAAATATTTGGCCCGATTCAAAAGACTGTTCGGTATACCTAATCATTGTAATTCAGCAAAAGTAATTGTGTAAGAGTAAAAATATGAATTAGTGTTAGATGTAAAACTACATTTACAAAAATAGTACCTACCTATCTTTTTGTTGTCGTCAGGTCGATGTCAATTTTCTCTTGTAGCGATTATAGTGAATGTGCGTTGTTGCTTACGGGTCGCGCGTCTCGTGCTGACCGGCGCATGGGCCCGCGCTAGGCGCCGTCCCCGGCACCGGCCAGCGGGCGGCGCGCGCCTGCCCCGTGTCCCGCGGACCCGGCTCAATGTTCACTGTTCGTGCAGCGATTCACATATGAGTAGACTTAGTGATCGCCAAATGTAATATAGATGTATTATTAGCCAGTAGTGATTGTTCCAAATGTTAGGCTAAATTAGATGTTCACGGCGCGCCCAACCTCTTTGCATTAACTGATAATCGTGCTAAAACAATTTTCTTTACTTTTCGATATTAGTTTATTATTCATATAACTTGCTAAAGGTAAGTTTGACAAATAATAATTTAACATTTGAAATATCAACCCGGTTTAATATTTTCACCAACATCTCTATTACGCTACGTATCGTGTCACTGTTTAATAGACATCAAATAAATGTTAGTTTTAACTGAAGACTTTCATATTATATTTATTACTCTTTATTACGATATCATATCCCTGATGCAAAATAAGACCTTGTGGTTAATGTACTGAGGAACAACTCGGCAGATCCGTCTTAGGGTAAGATGCACTAAAATCGCCAACATCTCAATGTGTAGGTATCAACAGGTAGGTGCGTCTGCTGAACTACCTATGCATAGTTAGTATATAACATTTCAATTTACTTAGATTAGCTATTATGACTATTTGTAGCGATCGGATACAGTTCGATGATGCCAACCGGTTCACAGATCGTGTATCCTCACGCTGTAAACAACACGGCATCGTCTCTTTTATTAAGGTGTATTGTACAAATTTGTTTTATCGATAACTTCCCATCTCACAGTTTCTTCGTTTCATAGTTTCCCTGGGAAATTCATAGTGTTACCTTCTTGTCGCAAGGGTATTCCATGATTTAGATATTGTTGGCGGACAATCGTTGGCGTTATTACATAGATGAGGGGGAGGGCGCCGCGGCCGCGTCCATCGCACCCGGCGCCCAGGCAAGTCTCGTCGCAAAACATGAGAAAGCCATGTTTTAAAAATAAGTCTCCAAGTGGCCTTGATACTTCACTATAATTTGGTATTTGGATTATCTGGTTTGGTTAAAGTTTGGAACTAGTGTATAAAAAAGACCAAATTATTAAATGAAAAAAAAATACATTTGCGATTCAGATCTAGTTGGAACTATTTGGCTATCCTTTTTGGAAATAAATTTTAATCTAGGTGCAAAAATTAAAATTAAAAAAGTTATATAATGGCCTATACGTTTCGGATGAATTGCGTAAATTTTGGTAAATGTTACTACGCATATTTTCTATTGTGTAAGTCTAGGCTAATGTGTTCAAAAAAGTAACTAAAATTTAAAATTTTTGAAAAAGTAGAAAGTGCCTTCCAAATTTTTGACCACAGTAAGTGTTGGGATAGGTGCGGCGATGATCGGCTGGATGCTGTCAGTGGTAGCGGAGCGTGCGCGCCGTCCCGGCCCGGGCGTGGACGTGCGCCAGCCCGCGGCCGCAGCGGGCTCGCTCTCCACTGCCACTAAGCAGCACTGAACGTGCTTAACTATAAAAAGTTAGATTAAATGAAAATTCAAAATTATTATATAAAATTAAATACATATGACTATTATATAGAAAAAAATATACATTAAATTATATATTTGGCCGGTGTGGTAATACCCTGACAGGCAAGCGTTAGTAGAGTATTCGGCGTCGAAATTGATTCTATATTTTTTTCGTATTGTGAACGAGAACTAAAATCCATTGAGTATAACAAACATTGCAAAGTGCCATTTGTTTGAACTGAATAAAACAGTTCATTTATTATTTGTATCACAATGTGGATTTTATAGTTATTAAAATAATCATGATTTAATTTATTGTACTGGAAAAAGTTTAAATTTCGGATTAAATAAATAAGTACCTATATGTTATTTTCGTGATAGATAAGTAAATAAAACTACTTACTTGTAGTATTAATGTATATGTTACAGTCAAAACGATGTGCTGGTTAAATCTACTTTTGACTGAGATTCTAGTCAAGAAGTCTTACAAAACTCACTCGCTAGGGTCCATAAAACAAAATAATAGTCTACTTAGATCTTTCTGGAGAATTTTATAAATACTAAAGAAATCAGTCAAAAGAGGTTTCTACCAGAGTCAAAGGAGTTTATTACACCTACAAGAGGGTTTTGGTTTGTAATTTAAATAATAGAATCTAATTTATGCCTTTATTATTATACATAGTTTACCTACTGGCGACTCGCACGATGTGTTATACCTACAGCATGACAAGTATCTCATTTCAACTTTCTCTTATTTTGTGATAAAAAATTAAACTATTTCATTTGTAAAGGAAGATAATATTAATATACTTTCGATTTAATAGTTTTAATGTACGTCTATATTTATTATTTTAGTTTAAAATGTAAACCTCCAGTGGGTTTAAAAACACGATTATAAAATTTGGTACCTACCTTTACCCTGTCCATAATTTACCAAAAATAAATAAATTAATACTTATTCCATATATTTATATCAACTGACTGTTTAGTTTTTAAGTAGTTCTTGGTAGGTATCATATTAAAATGTAAAAATACCTGTGTATAAGTTTATTCATTTTGCTTTTGGCTGTCACAAAATATTTTAAATTATACCTAAGTATATCACTAATTCGTCAAAATTGTTAAGTGTTATCCCTGTGATATAGAATAGGGGAGGGTACGTACAAGACATCCTATCCTACCCACCTATACTACTTAGTAATATTTTATTATGTACCTAAAAGTAAAATGTACGAATAAGTAGCGAAACACGACAATTCAGCTATAATTTACTATCTTATTATCACAGGGATCACAAATAACAAAAATAAACTAATTATTTATATAACGAAGTATACCTATTTTCTATTTTGTATTATATGAAATAACGGTATGTTAGCGCAAGGTAGGTAGTTATTTAATTATTTTAAGGAAAACTTTGTTTCTCAACTCAGCAGTTCCTCGAAAATATTTTAAACTATATTGTATTCTGTTATAAACACTACAATTAGGCTGCGTTGGATCAAGTAAAACTATGGACGGACGAATCTTTATTTCATGCTTCAGCATTATAAAAAAAGTTTTAAAATATATAATATTTATAACTAGCATTACACCTTAAAACATGGAATGATCCATCCAAAAATGCTGTACGCAAAATAAATTTCAAAGAATATTCGTTCGTCTAACGACGTAACTTCATTTAATTTATTACTTTCATAACAATTTAATTGAGTACAATATGCATTGATACTATATTGGTGTAATTATTCATGCAATTATCTAAGTGTTATAAGTGTCTCGTAGCATTCAATAACCGAGTAACAGATAAAATAACATTTTAGTGGCCGTTGTTCTAAATAAATTATGTAGTACCTATCTGTCTCAATACATTCATTATTAATATTTAAGTTTGTTATTGTCACTGTGTACCGTTGTCTGAATGAATATATAAAAATAGAGCAAAGCATTTTGGTTTTATTTAACCCTTTATTTTTACACAACTACCCTAATACTCGTACATACCTGTTTTCATAAACCAATACTTACCTCACAAGGAAACTTAATGAATGTCAAATTGATTAAACGATTATTCTGAGAAGGGTTAGGAGTCTCCCTAAATGTTAAGCATCTTTTAGCCGATTGGTGAGAATGTGCATAATAATACAGAAAGAACTGAGATTTACCTACATAGATTTTAGATTAATAAGGATGATGAAGGATGAATACAGGATGTCAAATGACCTTAGATTTGCTCTTAGAATGTCCAATTTTTGTATTAGGAAGTACATATGTACTTTCTTACACCAACCTTGTGGTCTGGTATGTGATGTTTGGTTATGATGTTAAAAATAATTCTGATACTATTGCACTACAAATGATGATTTCAGATTTGGTTTTTAGTTAAGTTCACATGGCAACAAAGCTGGGATAAGCACCGTTAGTGAAAGGGGTTCGATTACATGAGAATTTGCAATTTACAACCACAGCTATAGCCAGTGGTGTTTTACAAAATGAAAATAAATTATTATTATTCGAACTGTAACTTTATTTCTGATACCACGGAATCAATACATTTTTGCATTAATAATGTAACTTAACATAGATTAAACATTTACAACTAAAGTATTATTTAAGGAAAATATGAACCGTAACTTAGTTTTAAGTAATGTTCGAAGATTACTGTTCCGACAACACCATCGGTACTTAAATAACAACTAATTGAAGAACAATGAAGAAAAAATCAAGAATTAAAACTGGAAGTTTCATAAAATATAAAATAATGCTAATCAACAAAGACGTACAGCTGTGATGGTTGGTAGTATTGGAGTAACTACGGTTAATACTTTAAATATTACACTATAACTATGCTTTCAGTCTTCGTTATCTTATTACAGCCATGATAGAGCGGCGTGTCTACATTGCTCGCCCCACTATGACCACATTATACATTACAATGTATGTATATACACAAAAATTAAATATTCCGCACATCTATAGTGAGTGTATAGTGTACAGACACGGACTATAGTGTTAAAAGAATGAGTGACTCACTTGCGTATGCGCACACAAACATCAAGTATATGAAGAGTAAATATTTAAAATTACTAATTCCGAATATACCTACATACAGACATAGGTACTTAAATCGGTATATCACGTGCGGGATTTTAATGTATGTTTTTTTTTTAATATAGGTAATTACAATTAGCTTAACTGACTATTAGTTTTAATTGTTAAGTGATAAAATTGCTGGCCTGCATTAGATATTTGGACAGTTAGTTGTGTTAACATAAAAATAAATTAATTACAGTCATACTATAATGAACATAGTGTAAGTAGCTAATTTCGTTTTGTCTGTAATTTTTGTGACAAAAATATGAAATAATTAAAAATAATGGGAAAGTAAAACAATTATAAGTTTGAGTAAAGTAATAAAGTAGGAATTAAAAACACGATTGGAGATTAATTATTATAATAATTTCAAAATCATTGCCATTTAAATTAAAAACATATTATTGAAAATTGTTGCAATAAGATAAATAACGAATAATGAGACTGACACAAACGTACACATATACATACAGTAGAGTAATTAAGATGGTCTTAAACAGTTGTTTTAGAAATATAAATTAATCTAGTTGATTTTGCAAAATATATCCACTTGTTTTGTTATACAAAATATACAGTTTACTAAAAACAGTTAAATTATGCAAAGGATTTTTAACGTAGCAAATTAAAGGACGTACAAAGTACTTATGTCTTCTTTCTTGTATATCTTTACGGTCCCACGGCCCGAGATTTCACGTGTCGTTGAAGATATCGATAAAAAGATACTATGTAACCAATAAATAATAAGTCAGGAACTCTACAGGAACAGGAATTCAGAACAAATTTCAACCAAAAATTATCCCTACTTCAAACCAAAACGACTGATTAAAAATACGAATCACTTCCGAGGTTACAAATAGACATGCTTGGTTTAAATTCAGAACGAATCAGAGATTGGTTTGAGCGCGTGCTGCAAAGTCTGCTATGACGGTTCATTCATAGCGGCGTGGACGATGTTATAAAATAAGTTAACCGGACCAAGTCAATAATAAAAATGTTTTTTTATTATATATTTTTGTTTTGTTTTCGTGTTAGTTTTTACAATTCAATGAAATCTAAATCCCGCGAATTAAATTATTATGTTTTTGTCTAGAAGTCATTGAAGAGAATCTTTCTTCGCAATATAGTGAAGACGGATTCTTGTCTTTCTAGTTTAAGGTGAATCGGCCGAAAAGCCAGCGAAATTCAAATTTTATTAGGTTTTTTCAAATTGCAGCACAGTAATAGGTTGTATATTTGTCAAAATGTGATTTGCGCTTCATAAATATGCCAATTGATTACTGTATGTATAAATTATGCTTTTTAAACTATTTAAATCCATATATTGGTTCCTTTTCGATAAATAACGCGCAGGTACCAATGTACAGTTCTATAATATTTTGAATGCAAAATGAAAACATAGATAGATCAATAGCCATATCTCACTGTCGCGAATCTCGCGAATCACATTTTGACAAATAAATGCCCTATTACTGAGCAGCAATTTGAAAAAAAAACCTAATAAAATTTGATTTTCGCAGGCTTTTTGGCCGATCCCCGTTAACTGCAACTATCCATTTATTTTGCCGAATTGGATCGTCAGGTAAACTAAAAGAAAACAAAATAAGCATAATACATTACTGTTATAAAAATAACTAAATTGTATTGATTAACAGTACATTATTTCATCACGATGAAAAAACCTTCTAAATTAGGTCTCAAAAATTTACTGACTTCATCTTGCATAGTATTGATCATCTCGGTTGAATAATGTACTTATTTGAACATCTTTGAATATAATTATAATTGTTCTACTAATTACTAGTGAGAAGTGATTCTTGGACATTTTAATCTTATATGGCTATGCTGGTGTGATGATTTGCAGCTGTAGTCTAGATAAAAATGAAATCTTAAACGAAGATTTGACGTGTGCTTGCTAGCAATAATAATGACCGACTGACGCGCTGGAGACGATATCAGTTAGGTAATTTTTGTAACGCATTAACATTTCCTGACTTATTATTTATTAGTAGACTAAGTATTATTCTATGGCGGCGCGTTTGAGTTACCGACTGGCGGTGGGTCACAGTTTCTATATTACATTTTACGTTCCGCGATGGCATATGGAAATGGAACGTAATACTACTTTTGGCGCAACCTAACTCGGCGCAATGTAGGATTTTTTTGTCGGTATGCACCTGTGCGGCCCGTAATAATCACTTAATGTGTACGCCACACACTTTAGGTGTCATTGAATACATGTGCTACACTTACAATATCACTAGCTTGTATAGCCATCATGCATTCTTTAATATTTTTCTGGAAGACAAAACTCTTCAGCACGCCATAAATATTATTTGCGATGTTTACGTCTACGAAGGCATATAAGTATTAATTTTCCACCTTTTCAGCATGAAAAGGGCGCTTTTGCGTCAAAACTCTCAACCAAATCGCTTTTTGCTGCGAGTGTGAGTTAAAGTGATTCGAACTTCGAATACCAATATTTTTTTTTCATTTTTAGTTTTTTTTTCATTCACTATACCTATTATTTTTCACTTCATTGGTGCACTTGTTGATCTTTATTTGACAAAATACCACCGATAATTTTCGATGAAACACTAAATACACGATTTTATGAAAATAAAATGAAAACTCAAAGTCACATTACAAGTTCACGCCAAAAAGCCTTTTTTTTAATACGAAACTCAGGCACAAAATTTTGTGTGTTATTGATATTTATGTTTATAAATTTATATTTATTTATTTAGTTAGGTTTGGAGCTTCCGCCCCGCGGTTACAACCACGTTTCCGGCAAAGGCAAAAAAGTAGCATGTCACTACAGCCCATTCATTAACTATCTTTGTGCAAAGAATCACGAAAACCCTTTACTGCGTCATAGAAATACAAAGTAACAAAACATGATATAGAGTAGATTTTTAATAAAATAATAAATACCGAAATAATAATGATCAAATTTGATCAAACACTAACACCAATAATGGTGTGGCAGAGCCTTTTCTGCCAGTTTTATAAAATGTACGGAACTTGTATCATAATGGCAGCTCTGCCAAGAAAGTGCTAAAATAAAAATTCAAGGTGATTAAACAAGTGGTTTGGAAAAGTAATAAGCCACATGAGCATATTAATCTGAACCTGGTGGGTTATTGTCTCACACATATCGCAATTGTTCCGAAGACTTAAGCCCTATTTCGGCTCACGTTGCGTTGTTATTTAATCACAGCATTGCCAAAATATATATCAAAATATATGGCAAAAAAGTATTACAACAAACTATGTCAAATGTCAATAATTATATACTTGAGTTATGTGACCATCTATTGATTTACTATTATGCTCCAGTATCCGGAGCATTTTGTATAATATGATAAACTTGCATACATTGTATTTATATATTCTGAAATATATCAACACCATTATTATTATAATTAAAAATAATAAATAGGACAGTACACATACATAAAAAGAAATAAATAAATTCTGAATGTCAACTCATAAAACGCATTTTACGTAATTACTATGGATAGTAAACATGGTCAATTAAAATAAAATAACAGATTTATGTATCGTCGGGGAAAGTGCCTTAAAAATAATTATTAAAACTTAATATCTAACATCCAATTGTTCTTCACACGAACTCTTTGGGATAATGTAGTCGTTTCAACTCATACACAGAAATTTGGCAATGCAAGATGGTTTGTATTGTAAGCCATCATTTTTATCTACTGAACAGTTTTAATATAAAATACACTAGCTACTATTATTAAAATGGTATTGTATTCGTAGGTAAACTGTGATTATAATATTATTGTTATGGATACTTGATATACGCAGAAATATCATATAGGTGTAGTTCAAAAGTCTGTTCATTCACATTGTATAGTCCGGTGGGTAGATTTAAAAATATCCACTTATTGCAAACCCTGCGCAGTTTGGACATTTCACGAGCCAACATTTACTTACACACTTAGTGCAAAATAATTCAAGACTTTTACAACATCAATTAGGCCTCGTAATGGTTGCCATAGTTGGTGACAAAGTCGAGTACTTGTTCACTCTCAAGTATGATATGGACGATTATTTTGCTTAGAGGTGTGCACAGACTGCATGTCCCGCACTTGCTCGCCACACTAAGCCTGTGCGTGTCAGTCGAATGTTGTCATTCATCATACAACAATACCTCAATGTCATTATTTCACACCATTATCGAGTATTCGCCGACACACAAATTCGAAATAATTCAACATTACCATTTTATAAACTAAATAATTAAAATTTCTGAGACCGCTATGTTAAACCAAATAACCACCATAACATTGACGCCACGATGAAGAACCTAAACCAATATGAATAGTTAATGCATTATTCGATGTAACAAAACAAGACATCGGCGTCACCAACAAAATGCAGAAAGCTACGATTCCAACGATAAATAACATCGTCGACTGACACGCACATAAAGAGTACACGTCGCCCTTAGCAATGCCACGGCGCGTACAAGTTGGCGTAGCGACGCATGAGGCGTCGGTTCAGTCGTTGCTATTCATCGCATTTGCGGCACGCGCCTGGAACATCAAAATCCAGAACGAGAAGCTTAGTTTCTTCGGTGCCGTTCCGGGAGCCGACGGCGCAGATCAGCTTGGTGGCGGAGGCCCGGATGCGCCACACCACTCCGCCGGACCCGCCCGACGACAGCTCCACCAGGTTGCGGATGAACTCGCCCGTGCGCACGTCCCACAGCTTCACCGTCCCGTCGTCAGACGATGTGATGACGAAACGGTTGCTCGACTGCAGGCAAGTCACTGCCGACTGATGCTTGTTCGGACCTATCGATTGTTCATTCATTTTTATATATTGGATTAAGGGTGTATTGCTACATAATATGCTTGTTATGTTTTAACGTTCACAATGTTTTGTTGAGATGAAACAGATTTTTTTTTAAAGATTAACTAACATTCGAGAAAGAACGCGATTTTTTAATCATAAGGCGTAATTTAATCGAAATCCGTAATAATAGTGGATAGCTTACCAGACAGCGTATGTAGACAATGCCCCGTTGTGATATCCCAAACTTTGACGGTGGAATCAGCATTACCAGAGACCAGAATGTTGGAGTGCAGTTCCATACCGGAGGTGAGAGATTGATGACCTGTAAGGGTGTGCTTTAGCTGTCCCGACTCCACGTCCCACACGCGGATTGACGTGTCCAATGAACCGCTCACAACATGGATACCGTCAAACTGAAACATTTATTGTTTTTGCGTCAAATCATGTCCTAGACAACTTGAATTGACGACTACAATAATTCAAACACCTATCTGGTATCCAAATTTTAAATGTTACATAAGTATGGCACAAAACCCCGTAATGTAATAAAAAATCTGAGACACTATGACGAAGCATTCAAATAATATTCATTATGTAGTCTAAAATTTAAAAAAAACGGAACATAGAATTATTATCAATTAATAAAACAGCATACAGCTGTTAATAGTTTGTATACTGCAAAGGTTTCACTAAAATGTATTCACCGACTTCTATTATGGTAAATTTTGAATTATTGGGATGGAAACCAAGAAATGTTGCACCATTTAAGACGGGTCGTTTTGAGTTATCATCAACGTCGTTATAAGAAAAAAAAATACAATGAAAATATGGCTTGCGACTTTTTTCTTGAAACGACGTCATTGTCGCAGGGCTACCGCGTAACAAAATGGTAATGAACTTCAATTAATTTGGCTCCCATTATCTAGAATTCTATAATATTTATAACTCGACGCGGGACACGGGATGGGTCAATGGATGGCTTATTTGACCCGTTTGATATTCGCATGTCCCGTATAAAACAGATTTCCTTACCATTTTGTGACACGGCGCGGGCAGATAGAATATAGACTATTCGTTATTTGAGATGAATAGGTTTCAGAGAACCATCAATAATACGACAACCGTCTCCCTATCTCCTCTTTCCACTGCACTAGAAGCCTGCACCCAACAAACTGCAGTAAACTACTCACCTGTAGGCTGTAAACCCTGTTCGTGTGTCCAGCAAGAGTGTGAAGACACTCTCCGGTGTCAGGGTTCCACACCTTGACGAAATAGTCGTAAGCTCCAGACACTACCACTTTGCCGTCGTATTGAACGCAGCGCACGGCCGCCAAGTGGCCCACCAGCACGCGCAGACAACGACCCTCCGGGATCGACCACACGCGAAGCGTAGCGTCGCGAGATCCTGACACCACCCTGTGCAAACACTCAATATATGTCAGGATGCCAAACTTACGGGAAAATAAAAAGTAGATATTCGCAAATTCTGTTCAATATTCACTAATATTTATAAAATATAAATTGTATTTTTATTCTTTATAAAAACATAATATAGGTACACAAAAAGTGGAATGGTTTGGAAAAAAATTAGAACTGTATTACCTATTATTTTTCATAGTATTGATAGGCTATCATGCCTAAGAATAAAACAAGATGCCCACTTGGCAATCAAGCGGCAAATTAATATAACAATCGCTTATTGATGCATGAAATTACGTCCTTAACTGAGGAGGCGAGATAGAATTCCTATAGTCCTATAATTACATTGCATTGCTAAGATGTACTGTTTTATTTCGCATTGTAGAATTCGCGAAGCACTTAAAGAATTTTGCAGCAGCTGAGATTGGGTTTTAATACCTTTCAAGATCTTCGGCCTTAATACCATCGCTTAATCCTTTTCAATCGTGGTCAAACTTATAAGGTAAAATCGAAAATGATACGAAATCTTTTTGTTTTGAATGATAAACATTACAGCAACAATTAAATCATTTCGCTAGAGCAATAATTATAACTAATCTTATACGCCATTGAAATTTGAATATACTTTAAAGTTTGATAACAACTAACAACGTCACTCAGGCAATTAATTACCCTTACGCACCTGTTCTGATATAGATGCATGCATCTCACTGTGGATGTGTGACCAGCGAGAACCTTGAGACACTGGCCGGACTTGGCGTTCCAAACACGAAGGGTCCTATCAGTGGAGCCGCTAATGACCAGATCACCCACCATCTGCGATGACCATACGCCGCCCGAATGACCCACGAGCGTTCGAAGACACTGATGAAAGATGGGTCACATTAACAATTAACTACAGTCCAAAACGGGTACAACTCGCGACAATGCTCGTTAAGGTAAAAACAATTATTTGAAGTCCTCAGAGAATTATCTAGGAAAGAAGCTGAGAGCTGCCAAGTGCATGACACTTAAAAGACTATTGGCATTGGTTGTAGAAAATCTATAAGTTTTAGTTAAGTAGTAGTATTTCCTAGGACGAATATGTTGGCGTCTGTTTTAAAGACTAAAACTGAGATCTGTGTTCATATGATTTCTTGTAAAGATCCATGCTAATACTAATTGCCATAATGATAGAAAGAATATATATTGTTTAATTACTTTATAAATAAATCATTCAATTTTACCAAATTAATTTGTATGTTTATCTGATAGGCAATATGATTATTACCTTGCCAGTAACCGCAGACCAGACTTTCAAAGTGGTATCATCGCTTCCGCTGAGTATGCGGTTACCGTAGAACTGCAGGCAGGTGATGACGTGGTCGTCGTGTCCTCTCATCACAATAGGATTGTTAACGGGCTTGTGTAGCCAGTTGTTCTCTATCAGGTACTGTCGCATGTAGGCTGCCTTCCATGGGCTAGCGCAGCGTGGCAACGAACGTGGCATCTTCTTCAGAGTTTTGATGCCGATACGTCGACATTGCTCCTTCCACAGCAAGTTGTCGTCGGCTAGGAACCTGGAATTACAATTGACATTTGAATATAGGCTTACTACAACTACTTGTCTACAATCTGTATTTTTTTTAAGTCATCGCTGACTTAGTAAGGTATTCCGTTTTTCATAGAAAATATCAAATTCTATCACATTTTTTTTTTCGCTGAATTCAAAACTATGTTTAAGTTATTTCATGATTAAAAAAAAACAATAAAAACATGTTTTGAAGGCAGTTTTGGTTTTTTCTTATATACCTCTAGCTAGCGAGAGAGTAATTCCTAAAAGATATACGCATCTGGATAAACGATATTAATACCAAGATCAATTAGAATCCATTGATCTATATACTAATAATAAAGATGAAGAGTTTGTTTGTTTGAACTCCCTAACATCCGGAGTTACTGATCCAATTTGAAAAAATCCTTCACTAAAGCTGCATTATCCCCGAAGGTTATAGGCTATTTTTTTATCGGGAACGCGAGTGAAACCGCGTGGAACAGCTAGTTTTATATAATAGTGATAATTTCCTTACATTCATGTTATTTCGATTACAAACTCAATATTTCTCTGCGTTTCAAAACAATTATGCTCAAGAAGGTTGAATTAATTTATAATAACACGTCATCAAAAACGTATTAAGCAAATCTAAAACTATTACTTATTACGCTTATATGTAACATACCTCAATGGCGTTCCCCAATGAGTGTAGTTGTACAGAGATGTCAACATCAATGAATTAGAAAACGTGACTCGGCTTATGATCATCAATTCACTGCGATGCGACACATGGTGATTACCATCATTACTACTCATTGGATTGTGTAACCGGCACCCGTTGGGGACGCGGAACCGCTCACACGTGCATTAAACAGTTGATGCAGTTTTATATGCCTTACGTAACAAAAAATACAAAAGAAAAATAGTACATTTTCGACGGGAACCAATTTTCTCTCATATATTATTATAGGCAATTGTGTTTCCCCAAAAGCTCGGTAAGTCCAAAATATATTGAATTTTAAACCTGGGCCTTACTGAAGTCTCAAAGGTGCCAATTCGACTATCGGTATATCGAGATGTTAAAGTGTTGGTATGAGAACGCCACCATGTCGGTCCGACTCTAGGAACATAACTCGAAACCTATCCAACTGCAACGAAGCGTGAGACAGGGAGACGTGATATTTCCGAAACTGTTCACCGCTGTATTGGAAGATGTCTTCAAACGGCGAGTACATCACCCACCTACGATTTGCCGATGAAGTCATGGCTGAAACCTTAGAAGACTCGGTATAATGCTCGATGACCTCGGCAGAGTGTGTTTAAAAACGAACATGGAAAAGACGAATATCATGTCAAACGTCTATGTTGCACCCACTCAAGTCAAAGCAATGTAGGACAGACCATCCAACTAGGTAGGTCCAACATCGAGAAAGAGGTCAATCGTCGAATCCAAATCGGCTGGGCAGCGTTCGAGAAGCTACGTAATATCTTCTCGTCCCAAATACCGGTGTCAAAAGTCTTCGACCAGTGTGTGTTACCAGTGATGTCTTATGGAACAGAGACGTGGTCGTTTACGATGGGCCTCATAAGAAGGCCCAAGGTCATCTAAAGAGTAATGGCGAGACGATTTTGTGAGGGTCGCGGAAAACCGCTGGATGCGGGGCGGGTAGCGCAAGACTGGCCATCGTGGAGATCTTTGGGGGAAGCCTTTGTCCATGCAACAGTGGACGTCTTTCGACTGACTTGATGATGATGAAAGTTGTTAAAAATTAATTAGTGGATTAAAGTATATCTGAATATAAAATTAACCTACTTGTTCTAGTTATATACACTAGTGAAACGAAAACAATTTAATATATTATGGTATAGCTGTATATCACAATCGATAGATGATATTCAATAATGAGCAGCACGAAAGAAAAATCACTTCATTATGATTACAAAAACTAAGCAACTTTGATTCAATTTTAAAAAAAAATTGTGTTTTTTTTTTAATTTCTACCAACTCATTTAATATATATAACATTTGTAGGTAGAAGTCAACAGGGAATTGGTATTGTACTCGTACCTCCAATAACGGCAAGTCTGTGCGGCTCTCAGCAAATCCTTAGGCTGAAGATATCCAAGCACGGTGAGAGCCAGTTCTTTAGGCAGCAACGAGATAAAATCTCTCTGGAACAGGGGTTCTATTGCCTTCATCATGTGTCGGACTTGACTGGCGGCGCATCGACTGATCAATGCGTCTATCGCTTGAATTTTCTCGCCGTTCGACCATGATTGGAATCTGTGAATGAGGAATGTTTTAGCACAGTTGATATAGGTAGCAAAACTTAGTTATCGAGCTATTTCGACACCTTTTTTGTTCTTAAAGTACTAATCAATATCTTCGTCTCATTCTCAACTCATAGGTACTACGCGTATTTGTACACAGTAAGTTACAAAAGTATTACATAACAAATCCAAGATTGTGAGACCATAGGTGAGGCCACGACCAATATTATATAAAAGTGTTAGAATAAGGCAGGGAGGTTTTCTAGTTATGTATGTCAGCGATTACGTTGAGTTGTGCAAGTCGGGATGGGGAAAAACTGGGCAGTTGGATGAGAACCCTGACTGCCATACCACAGATCGTTGATTCGATGCCCAATCAGAAAAAAAACATCTACGTGTGCCTGCAGTTTTGAATAACCCTGCCTGTATAAACATGTGTGTTTGTTTAGAGTATTTACTTGAGCTTATAATATGAGCTTGAGCTTTCGTTGAAGGAAAACATCGTGTAGAAAACATAGCACGTTGGTAAGGTATTTTGTAGTACCCGTTTAGCTGGCTACCACCCTATCGCCAAGCACCTTCCGGTGTGTTCCGGCAATTGCACTTGAGAGCCAGTTGCCTCCTTGGCATTGTAACAGGTTGGCAACATATTGGCAATAACCTCTGGTATTGCAAATGGGGATAGGCGACGGTAACCACTTAGCATCAGGTGGACCGCCTGCCTACTTGTCAACCTTCTAACATACAAAAACAGTATTTTAAGTAGGTATATCAGATATTAGGTGTCTATATAATAACTCTGATGAGTTTTTCGAAGCCGAGAGCGTAAAAGTCCCAGGACACTTACTTACTTATTTATTTTCTTCATGTTTATTATTTTATTAACTATATTAACTTAACTATATTTTACTTGGACGAGTTGGAATTGAGAAAAATATAGTATAACTACTATAACATAATGAAGTAAATTAAGTATATTAAAAATATTTAAAATTAAACGTGTTAGTGGATTTGACCAATAAGTAATAATGTTTCGACTAGGTTTCGTAACCTGCAAAATTTATTAATTGTCTTAGCATTTTCACGGGATAGTCAAAAACCTGTATTATCTTTAATGATTTAATTAATGTGTTTATGGTATATATTTAATTAAATATTGTGCCTGAATTCAGTGAATAGGAAATTTAATTTGATTCCCACCTGTTGAGCCACTGCTTTATCTCTGGCGGACCCTGTGCAGAGCTGGCTCCGAGGCTTGATATTGACATAGACCCGTCTGGACAGAATTTCTTTGCAGACTGTGGCGGCGGGGGTTCGAAGCGCCGTTTCCTCTGTAAATAATACAAGCATTGCACATGCAAACGTGTCGAGAAGCCCCACTACTAACCTGATTCCTTTCAAGGAAGAAAAATACAATCGAGTCAATAACTAGCTTCCTGCAATTTCATGTCTGACTAGAAAACATAACTATAGTATAAACAAAATTGTAAGCTGCACATATCTCTAAACATCTGTTATGCGCGATCCTTAATCCATGGAAGATAACGTGTAATAATTAATAATAGTAGTTTATGAAATCGTTGCATAATATCCATATTTTTTAATTAAAACACGAGTGTGAGTTTAAAAACAGAGCCGTAACCGAGTTTTTTATATAATAGCATCACATAAGTGTTTTAATTATGTGCAGTTTCACTACTATAACTAAACTCATATAAAAAAAAATAGGTTATAGTTATAATAAAATATAATATAATATAATAAAATGAGATATAGAAATAGAGAAAATTTCGAGCATCAAAATATTCGGCATAATCGACCGTATCTTTTGATTGCATTGGTTTAGAAGTTTGATTTTTTCACAGCTTCAAGGGATTGCAGATCTGAGTATTTGATATTGATTTCAGTTTGATACCGCTACGCGCTCGTGAGAAAAAGGGTCTTGAGTGACAGACCGACAACAAAGTGATCCTATAAGGGTTGTTTCTTTTGAGGTACGGAACCCTAAAACTGACAAAAGCGTTAGCACAAAGCTAAACGAATATCAATCTTACAATTGTAATTAAAAAAACATTATTCTTTGGAAAACAACTCGCCATTTGGCTTGTTTCGAGATAACACAGGTTAATAAAATATGAACTTTATTGTAACATCCTCCAGTGAGATTATGATAACAATGTTTGGACATAATATTCTGATATCAGATTCTCTTTTTTATAAAACTATCATAAAAATAAGAAGTCTGTCTATGTTAGCTATGATGAACGATTGATTTAGCTACACTTTGTAAGTTAGTAAGTTTATATTTCCGTTATCAATTAAAAATACCACAATATATATATAAATACCTATGTATATTTGTATACGTATGGGATGAAATAATTAATGGTGTTCATTACGATTACCACCAAAATATACGTAATAGCCAGGCTGGCCATGACAGTTGGGAAACAGACTCAAAACTGTAGGAGATTGTAACGTAATTGTTGATCTCTTTTATTAACAATTAATGTTCCTGGTGATGTATAATGTTTTCAAATTGTTAAAATTAAAATAAACCCTTATTATTGAGAGATCTGTACACAACTGATTAATAAATAGTACTACAGTCATGGACTTAGAAAAAACTACTCGACACCCTGTCTTCGAACATTCGAACGACGCTACCAAATGATGCCAATTTTCTTGTGATATAAGCCTCACGGACACATACAAACCACAATGTTGCCGATAATTGACATTCCGCATGGAGCCGCTAATCTTAGAGTAGTATAAACCAGGGTCAATTGTGTTGTACAAAATGCCAACCTGTGTGGTAAAATCTTGTAAAAATAAATCTACAAAATGTAGGTGAGAAAATTAGTTATCGTATTTTTTATGTTTTTGACATTTAATAAATCGATACTGTTCGGAACACAAAACCTCATCAGCTTGGGCAGTATTGTCAGAAGTTAAATCGGTAAGGTACCCTAAAAATTGGGAAAATTATATTGTTTATACATACGTGCTACAAGACGATTACATATCATCATCATAACATTAATACGTAAACCAAAAACTGTACCCCTTAAGGGGGAATCTAAATGTTTTTAATAAACTTTTAACAAGTAAAACCTACTTCAAATACAGTAAAATTAAAATGGGACCACCTGGAGCTATACTGAACCCCACGCAAAAATAATTATTAAAACGGTTCATGACTGACTGATCTATCAACGCACAGCCGGACAACTGGACTGATAGGGCTGAAATTTGGCATACAGATAGCTATTTTGAACTAGGCATCAAGGATTTTTAAAAATTCAGCTTCTAAGGGGTTAAAATACAGAAACAGTGTAAGTATGGCTTACAAAAAAATGATTTTAAAGCTTGTGTTTGTAATCTCACCGCATTAAGTGATGTTTTGGTCATATAAAGAGGTTGATCCTTTAGCATCTTCAATATTATATAATAGGATTAAGCTAGATTGAAAATACATAATGGTCATATTGACCTATCATGCATTATATTTTGCAATTAATAAAATTTTTTTAGTGTAAAAATAAAAAATTGAGTTTTATAGTTTTACTTTTATTTGTGTCACTCCTCCCTCATATGATGAGAAAGAATTAAAAAATATTGTAAGTAGTATGTATAATAATATTGTTGCCTAAAGCCTAAAGTAATATTATTGCAGGAATTAAAACGGGAAGACAGATAAAATGATTTTACCAAAATTTAAAATATTTTTGGGAAAAATTTGTTTCATATGGTAGCACTCCGGACACACATATGTAAAACATATTGTGCGTCATAGTGAATGACTGCAGTAAACACTATAATGTTTCACTAAAAGAAATCGAGGTTTCCCATGAGGATTTAACCAAATACAGTCTCGATATCGGAAGGCGCGGGAGGCGGAATAATTTTATTCCTAGAATAGTTTTGCATCGAACACCAATTCAATCTTCTCTGGAATATGCCAGTGAGGGTCAGCAACCAATAAATTCATAAGGTGATATAGGTACCTATAATAGACGTATCAAAATAATCTATAGGAAGACGATGGGTTATACAATCAATCACATGTGTAAGATTGTAAAATATTAATAATGCGTAGTAAATAAGTACATATGTGATTCGTGTCTAAATAAATATCTTCTAAGAACAAACAAAATTCTTAAAAAATGACCAGGTACTTACTTAAATATTTAAATGCTATAAATAAATAAACATTGCTTACCCAAAGCCGTTCTGCTTCCGGATCAGGTTCATCGTCTTCATCGTCATCCTAAAATAAGATATCATCATTATTTGGCTGGTCTGTATTAATTTCTTAAATCGTGGGATAAAACCAATTCATCAGCAAAGTTTATAATTCATGAACCATATGACATTGTAATAAGTTTAAAGTTTAAACAGATGAACATTATTTATCTCCCTGGCTAGTGTCACCTGCACCAATCTACAACGTAAATAGTGTACATTAAACCTTATACGTATATGGCGCGGTGTTACTCGTCTGATATTCAAACCACGGTCAGCACGGTCACGCACGTGGTATGCAATAAATATATAAACCAATAACGAGGGACAGAACACAAGCGAGACATAACATAAAAATAACATAATTAGTTACCTCGTGGGATGAGAGGCAAGTGCACCATGATTCCTCAGTGACTTCATCATCCGAATCGTCATCACCATCGCAATAATGATGCACATAGTTCTGTAACAAAACGACGAAGACATTTTAGAATGGACAATTAGATATAATAAAACTCAAAGAATACATTATATTTTGGGTTAAATAAGGACCACTTACCGAAGATTTAGAACTGCTCGGCTCGTTCTTCCTGTTGCCATCATCAAGTCCCAACAGTTTTTCAGCATTGGATGTCGACGGTACGCTGAATTCTTTCGTACTATCAGAACTCGAACTACCTATACTTGACGCATTTGAGCTGGTCCTCCCCGACGGAGCGCTCACACCGTCCAAGTCACAGCCATCAATTTGTTCAGGGTCACAATCCAATTTATCCCCTTTATATAACTTCCCCTTTGGGAAATCCTTCTTTTCTTGAGTACCACTGCTCAGAAGTTTCTGCATGAAATCTTCTTTAAACACCTCCTTTTTTGGCTGTTCCATTGTATAAGGTTTTCTTGAGTGTATCATATTTTTTATCGTAGTATTACTATCATCAGCTTCTTTGCTGCACCCCGGAATGCTAAATTCGTTTGACATAAGGTTTGATAAATTGGATATAGTTTCTGAACTAGACGCTAAACTTGAATTGGCGCTAGAAAAATGTCCAGAGTACTGGGGTACTGCTGATATCTTGCTATCGACAATTATTCTGGAGCACTGTTTAATTATTCTGTTCTCTTCATCAAAATCTTCGCGTTCTATATCGTCGATCTGTTGCCTAGAACTACTCTGTGCATTCACTGCTTTATCTACCATATTGGGTTGGCTATCAGTCTTACTCTCTGCGTTATTTTCGAAGGGGACTTTACTAGTCCCCTCATATATTATGTCATGCGCCGGCTGGGAACATGTTGGATCCATTCTAGCTCGTACAAGCTGTAATTAAATAAGGTTGTATGTGTATACAATATCGAAGAAGAAAAACGAAAAAGATATGGATGGACTGTGTGAAAGATGACATGAGTAAGAACGTAGTGAATGCTGATATGACGGATAGAAGGGCAGAATGAAAGAAGAGTACCTATATAATGCGCCGACCCCAAATTATTGGAAACAGGGCCGGGAGATGATAATCAGAAATATTTATAGTTATTAATTATGAAATAAATATGTACTTACATTTCGTGGTGTTGCGGAATTTATAGGCGCATGGGCTGGGTACCTGTAGCAAAAAGAAAAAATCAAATTTCAGGATATTTCAGACATCTTATGAACGGTTGATCATCGCTACTGATGTTGAGTATCCAAAATGAGGCGCTAAAAAATAATATACACAAATGTTTTGGTCTCTCGATCAGAACGCATATGGTGCGATACGAAACGATATGCAGTATCTAACATTTAATTATATGAATAACGTCTAGAATTTACTGTTGTTCTGTCAAAGTACGCGTCAGCGCAGCGGTGATGAAGATTTTTCAAATTACAACATTTTATAATATTTCAACCAAAGAATAAATAATATATAGGCATTCAACTAAACATCTCAGGCGACATGCCACCCAGATACCACAATACATAGCCACCATATAAACTTGTGCTAGGGAGGCAATTTTAACGTGTTCAACGTATAGATTCAGTGACGTCACTCAATTAAATGATATTGAGACTTGGTATAATTTATATCAGAAATGTTTTTAACTTAGAATGTCTGATTCGCATTCAGGTTGAAAAAAATACATACATATTTGTAGAATGATCTAATTATAGTTTGATCAGATTCGCAAAAGTCATGTCCGCATTATGGCCGTCTCGCAGAATATCCGTACTCTATGCATATAGATCGTGTGAAATATCTTTGTCTAGATCAGTGGTGCAGGAGCTTAACTGGTGGCCCCTGGAAGCACCCGAATAGGTCCTCGAAACCATAATAAAGATGTCAAACAAGTGGCACACCAGTTGACACAACGCCGCACTTTTTTTTTTATATTACTAAGGCAGCAAACAAGCATACGCACTGTGCGGGTCACGCTACAAACAAGTATACCTCACCAGCCTCACCTTATATTCATTGACATATCTATGGTCTCGGCGCTTCTGATAATATAAGAAAAACCGGACAAGTGCGAGTCTGACTCGCGCACCGATAGAACCGTAATTTCCTATGTTCTTTTCCTCTAAATACCATAGACTTCTTATAGGTTTTCCTTTAAACTATAGGTAAAGAACATTATATGTAAGGTATTACCTGTAATTTTTAGCCCAATAGGTTAAGGGAATGGTTAATTTTTGTCTATTTCAAAACTATTAGATATCTATTTCAAAACTATTAAAATACTATATATAAATAAAACTATTTATATATAGTATTTTAAGGTAGGTAAAGTAATCAAACTCAAAACTCATTTAGGTATCCAGTTTAGGTTCTGATAAATGAACTTATGAACCGACTTATGAACGTCGATAGTTACAATTTACTCTACCACCTTTAATTAACATTATAATTGATTTATTACAGTTTAATGATTATCTGTTGTCAGTGGAGTAAAATGCAGCTGTGTTTATTTTTGTTTGTAACCAGAGCAGCATGTGCAAACAGCAGCTATCCATTTATTTCTTTGATCTAATTTCCAGGCCACTGTAGGAAAAATATAGAATTTACGCAGACTTTGTGCCTTTATTTTTACAGTTCACAACAACAATTATAACCCATTTAAAAATACACACAAATTATAGGCTCAAAGTAATTTTGTTTGACTATCCCAAATTGTTGCAGATTTCTACCACAGCATGTGCTGTGATCACTTCACTGTACCCCCACCATGCACTTTACACAGAGCGAATATCATAAATATTGTTATTAATTATTTCAAGCTACTGCATACAATAAAGATCATATTTTTGCTCTCTTAGCACTGTGGTTGTGATACAATATAATATAATATCTATTCACATACTTGTGTATATGGCTTGGTGATGTCATAGGTCACTCCAAGATTAATATAGATTACTTTTAAAATGTATGAAACAATATATATAGGACAATCTAAATATGACTATGAATCTTTAAATAATTAACTTCTAACTGTGAAATTCACAAAATACGAAAATGTTTATTCGAGGTTTTGTACTGTAAAAGGAAAAGAAACGAAACCCAAATAAGCTCACTTCTGAGTTTATCACAGAGGTTTTTCTCGAAAACTATGTAACATAGAAACTTAAGATTTGGCATAGATCTTGATGACCTGCACAATATATTTAACATTTTATAGTTGAGTGTTCTTTTTTAGTTCTGCCATTGCAAAAAATGAAGAAAAAGTGACTGTGACGGGGTGAACACTGTTCCTCCTAGTTGTTTCTAATGCTATTTATATATTTTATTATGCTTGGTAGGTATAAAACTATAGATTACAGGAAAACTGCAGAATTCTGATATTTTAGAAAATGTAATGTTTTTTAAAATAGTTGCAGAAAAAAGTAGTTTTCTTAATAAGAGCAGATTTTGATAATTCAGCATTTGACAGTTCAACCCATACAATTTCACCACATACAGATAAACCCTTTGGGGTTTGGGCTATGTGGTAATAGGTATATATTTTTAGCGCCTATTATTAATAAATAAATATGATTATTTATCCTTTCACAAATTAAAAAAAACTTAAGGCTAGACTATAACTATAGCTGAGTAATCAAATTAATGTAAATTGAATAAATAAAAAACTGACAAATCACAACTTAAGCACACAGTATTTGGCAGTATATGTATTATAATTAATCCTTCTCAGTAAAATATGTTTTAACCCAAATTATTATTAGGGGTATACTTTAGGAGCATACACTTAGAAAATAGTTAATTTGGCCAATCAACTATTTTTTGTTGTTTTAGAAACCCTAATTATGTGAGCTTGACTTGCTGGACCAGTTTTTAGTGTTCATTATTTGGAGTACACACTCGGATAATAAATGTACATGTGATCAAGCTGATAAAGTTATATCTTTCAATAAAAGGGCCATTCAAACTAATCTTTTAATGCTCTGTGCATAAACATAACCTTAAAAACATCTACATTGACATCAACTCACTATTACATGATTTATAATTATTAAACTAGGAATCAAACTTATATTTGTTTCCAAGTCATAGTAGGTAAATACTTGAATTGTCATTAATATGTTGCATCATACTATCATGTAGAGAATCATGTAAATTCATACTAAACAAAAGGTTATTTCTTAAAAATGAACTTACTGAATGTCATGTAGTAAGAAATATAAGGAATTGTAAGGAATTATACAAAGGCAAGGTCATTGTGTTCAACAAATTGTTTCACAACTACACCACACTGTAACCCAATGTCACAATCAAGGCCATCTCTCATATGATCATTAAATATGTTTGTACCTAAACAAAATACACCAATATACTGAGGTTAACCACATAATATGAAAAAATCACATAAAATTTTACGTTACCTACAGTTATAACCACGACTCTACAATATTGGACATACAACAACGCAATCGTGGGTCGTGCGTATGTGCAGGAAGTAAATCACATGTGTCGTATTTTCCATATAAAAAACAAACTGTCGGAATCCAGAGCGTGAGAACTTTTTTAATCGTAGTGAGTATGGGATCCACATGCATCGAGTAACAAAAAGTAAGGGCAAATTTTCTCTATTAGTTTACGGCGAAATATTCTGACCTTTGCATATTTACAACACACGAGCGATGCGTTCATCTGAGTGTTGACCTAGATGTACGGACAGAGCCTGGATGCGCAGAAACACATCGCCAGCTGAATAGCAAGTTCTGGGATTTTGAAAGGACAAAGCGAGAAAAAGTGGAATGAGAAAACTAACTCTACGTGCTCCACGTCTGCTATAGAAATCTAATAAAAACTCACCAGTTTTATTAATACACAATTTTGATTTCATTGGTTTTTTACTTGGTGTTAATCATGTTTATATTGAAAGCTTATATACAAAATAACTTAAAATACTAGTATGCGTCAATCTTCTGATCGACTTGAAACACCGTGGTCAGTCACTGAACGGAGGTCGGTCCAGTGTGACCAGATTAGAATTGACATATCTACTGTAACATAGTGTAAAAACATACCAAAATCTACTAAACATAAGCTGGATTCTACTAAAAGTCTACTATACAATAACTGGGTTATCAATCAATTAAACATCAGGCATTCGGTCTCAATCACTTAGGTATATTACATCAATTATTGTCAATTAAGTTTATACGCAGAATTTAATAAACACTTAAGAATCTTCATTTACATTATCATACAGATTTTTAGCTTCCATTAATTTCAGCATGCTTTTGTCTGGGACAAAATTTGCACAACCACCTTCAATTTGTCGTAGACCTTCTTTCCCATGCATTATTGCAGCTACATTTTTATTTTGAAAACGGTTCCTGTCACGAGTTTTAACTCTATTAAGATCAGAAAATATTCTTTCTACTTTAGCGTTTGACACGGGCAGGATTGTCATCTGTTTTACAAATCGGGACAAATTTCCATACCTCGGTTTGTTATTCGAATCACACATCTTGCCAACTTCACTCCAAAACTTATCTACGTTAAATGTTGCAGTTGATGAACTTGAAGAAGACAACAAGTTAGAAACTGATTGGTCTAATTTCAATTCTCTATATTCATTGTCAACTACCTGTATTTTGTCAGTTGGTACCAAATTTGGGAACCGTTGGAGTACTCCTATCAAGCTTCGAAAGTCTTCATACACGGCTTTTTGAGGATCAAGAAATGACAGATTTTGGTATAAGTCATCCTGAATAGGCATTCTTTTTATAAATTGATTACTCAATTCAATCAAAAACGTTTGACACCTTTCAAGGCATTCATCAATTTTGGGTCTCATTGAAACATCATCTTTTATTGAATTTATTATCATAGCCACGTTTGAACCTATGTACATATTTTTTAGTGGTATAAAATGCATCCTAGCGTTTGGATCTATTGAACGAAGCGGCGTAGTTTTGACATAATTTATTTTCATATAGCAACTCAGAATTAGAGACATCATTTTTTGCAGATCGGTGTGAAGATTGTGTACAACTGTTTGTTCACTTTGGAATAAGATATTAAATTTATTGGTTATTGGCAATATGAAATCCAAAAAATTTATGTAAATCTTGGTCTCATTGCTATTTAGGTGGTCAAATAGGAATTCACAAGTAGCATTTGCATTTCTTGCTCCTAAATACTCGCTTTGAAAAAAAAGTTTCAATGCTTCCCATTGCTCTACAATTCTGTGTATGCATTCATATAGGGAAAGCCACCTGATGTCATAATGCCGAAGCATGCGGTGAGTCGGAGTGTCAACAAATTTTTGAAATTCTGCAAGTTCTCTCTGTCTTTGGCTGCTATGTGAAAAATAAGTATACACTTCTTTGACGAATAACTCTACAGTACGAGGCAGCTTCTTGCATGCATAACTAACTGAAAGATTTGTTGAGTGACACATACATTTGAAAAAGATGCAGTTCGGATTTACTTCCCTGAGTTTTGATACTACGCTATTCCTTTCTCCGAACATTACGTTCGTAGTATCGGCAGCAAACCCGATTAAATTGGTTAGATGTAGGTTTCGTTCCGTTAAGGCATTGTTTAAACAATCAAACAAATCTTGCGCAGTTTCTCCTTTCAGATCAATCATACACAAAAATTTTGTTTGTGGGCACTGAAATTTCTCTGAATAATATTTAGTTGCTACTGCAAGGACTTTAGTAGTGCTGACGTCAGTGCTCTCGTCTATAATTAAAGAAAATACTGGACTTATGAGAGTTTCAGATTCAGTTTCAACTTCTCGGTCTAAACGTAAGTCTGCAAGCATTTTTTCTTCAAAGTTATTTCCTAGGACGTTGTAGGCGATTGCAGCAGACTTAGTTCTCTTGCATGAAAACTTTTTGGCAATTTCAGAGTCATGAAATGCTTTTGAAATAACTTCGCTCACGTGATCCATAACACGAAAGGGAATGTTATGTTCTACGAGGGCCGCAACGATACTTATTTCAGCTTTCTTTACTTCTTCAGCAACAGTTGTTTTTTTGAAAATTGTATCTATCTACAACAAGAAAGAAAGATTATAAGTTTTAATTTTAGTCCAATAGACGATATGCCTGACGGGCAAACGAATTTAAAGATATTTTGCTTTTACTCGGGGAAAAATACATAAACACACAGTTAGGTAATTCCCATTTATGCCTAGTGCACGTACCTTATTATTCTTACTATTTGGAACCTAGGTACTTGTTGAATTAAAAAAATATCTGATACAAAATCTATTTTATAAACAGATCTAAATTATTTTTAAATTATTATTCAGGTGCTGCTTACCTGTGAGGTTCCAGAAAATCCTTTCATATTTTTTACATGCTTCGATGTAGCCATGTGTTCCTTCAGAGAAGCCACTCTACTGAGAATGTCGCTATTACAGGCTTTACAGTGTGCATTTGCTTCATTATTTTTTGATTTTTCTAACCATTGCTTGAATAAGGGATCTTGCTCCCACTCCACCCGATACCCTTGAATATATTTTCGTTTCATGACGCAGACAAAACACAACAAAACGGGTGACGGTGGCGTTATGATAATGAATGAACAACGGCTAAGCTCTAAATAAGTGTTCTTTGTGTACGTGTGTTTAGAAAGAGAGACTCACAGAGAAACGCGTGAGTGAATGGGGAATTCCCGTCTATGAATAGAACTAAGGATAGGGTTGCCACCTTCTTTCCAAAAAAAAAACTAAATTCTACCAAAATATACTGAAATATTTTTCCCTACTAGCAGCTGTTGCAAGTTCCTCAAAATCTACCAAAAAAGTAGAAATCTACTAAATTTGGTCACGCTGGGTCGGTCGGCCATCGACCATCGACCGCAGATAGAACTTAGTCAGGGCTGCCAGTATATTTTTTTTTTTTTTCTGAAATTATACGAAATTAAAAGTTAGGATTTAAAATTGCTTAAAAATCTTAAACATATTAATCTTTAGGAGTTTTATGCACTGTTTAAATCCTATTTGATTTTATAAATCACGTGATTTAACAAATTTTTTTTATTTATTTCTACGCATTTCATTTCTAAGCTAATGAGCATCTTTATGGCAGCTAAAAAAAACACCATAGATTTTTTTTTTCTTTATGGCATCACAATTTGTGAATTTTATCAGTATCAAGTTGATCATTTCATATACCTCAGTGATCATTTCATGTATTTTTAGTTCTTGTTTAGTAAAGTTGAAGTCATGTTATATAAATCAAGTCAATAGTCAGTCACGTAGTAAGTAGTCAGTCGATTTAATACAACTTTTCAGTATTAGTAGTATTTGATAGTATTGCCAAAGAATAACTATTATAGTAGTACGTATTGCAGAAAAATCGACTATCGATGAATGATGCTTTCTCCAAATTACTCGTATTATCGATTTTACAATCGATATTGTCAGTGAAGTTCTCAGGTGGATCGACCGTGTAGGGCACCTAGTAGTATGTCCAGAATGTTTATTTTTGCACGACCACATTCGGAATAAATATGAACTCTAAGTCGATCATGTATCTTTCGTTGCGAAACCGTTTTTGGTAGAAAGACATCCATCGCTAAACTTGATTATGCGATCAGTAGGGCGATCATTATACCGATTATACCTTTTGTTGCAATCAAATTCTCATACAAACAACTTGAAATCGTAAAAACAAGTCTTTCGTTGTTTCATCACTCAATAAAGTTATTTTTAGAGGCTTACTTATTTTTTATAAATTAAAAGACATTATAAAGGAAATTGTTTCAAATTATTATTGTCTTTCGATTTGTTTAGAGAAGAGCTATCTGCTGGCAAGAATACTCGAAAATAACCATAGATGAAAATAGTAAAGACGTCGTTTTCTATCATATATTAAACAGTTTATTACCCTACATATTAATCTATGCAGTTTATGTATTATACGACCGATTTTAAAATATAGTTTGTTTAAAGAGGGTTTATAACATGAAATTACTTTTTAATTTATTCGGTTTTTTGTCACTAATTAAAATATTATTTGCAGCGGCCGCCTTGAGGATTTTTTTATATATAGTTTGTATATTTGTTGTAAATATTGTATATTATAGAATAAAGCGATTTGGTTGGGTTAATAAATGATTCGCATCAACTTCACATAGTAGACTTTTTGGCGGGAAATTGCGAAGTGACGTTGCTTTTTGGTTTTATTTTCATAAAATCGTGTATTTTGAGTTTTATTGAATATTGTATACACGGCTACTATTGTACACACGGCCACAGATCAAGCTACATTTTTGTTGCAAAATAGCTCCTATTACAACCGAATAAGGTGCCGCAGTGTGTAGCTTGATCTGTGGACGTGTTTACATACTAAAACCTAACTTAAACTAACCGACTTTAAGATGATGAACTTTGAAACTTGTCGATTGACTGACTACGTGAATAACTTTATCTTGAATGTGATTGTTTAACATTTAGTAGATACAACAACTTTCCTAGCATTTATGATATAACTTAACACTGGCAAAATATATATTTTTTTTTAAATAAAAAAAAATACTTGAACCCGTGTGATACTAAAAAAATGCGAAGTGGCAATACTGCCTTCATGACCACCCACGATGTCATGTCGCCCGAACTGGACAGAGAGCTTATAGAGAGACGGGAGTTCCATAGAAGAAGTTGAAAAACGACCCTTGCAGGCATGCTAGACTTGAATACCAAAAAAACAAAATAAGTATGACGTATTACAAAGCTGCCAACATAATACCCTTAAATAGCGATGTACACACGAATTCTTTTTATCGATAATATGTCGCTACAAAAATGTAGGGTTAATAGTAATTTGTTAATTCTAAATAATGTTAAGGTAGGCCCACTTACACCAACGCAAACTCGGTTTAAACTGGGGATACGGGGCAATTTTCTTAAAAGATACCAGTTCACTTTGGTGCAAGTAGAGATAAACTTCATTGTATAGTAAAAATATAGTGTAATAGTAATAAAATCTGACCATACAATGATAATTGCTATAATAATGGTGAAATGAAACAAAACTTTGGTTAGTTTCAGATATTTACTCAGATTTTTCAATCATTGACTCAGCAGTTGATGTTGAAGGTGCTGCAAAAAATAAAGAGTATTATTAAACTAAATGGTGTGCTTTGGGAGAGGCGTATTTCCAGCAATGGACTAAGATGGGATGATGGTTAAACTGAATATTACAAGTGCGGGTATTCTAGAAAACAAATTAAAACTTACTAAGTGAAGTCCAAGAGCCACAGTAATCATGTTCCGTAAATATCATAGAAGTCAACTCTGTAAAACATAACATACCTTTAAAGTCATGAGTAACTACAGTAAACAAGCAAGTGCAAGTCAGATTCTATGAATACATACTAAAAAATTAAATGGAAACCTGTTTGATCAGTTTTAGCAATGTGTAGTGCCACAAATATGTTTTAATTGGTGTAGTTTTTCTAGTATATAGACCAAGTCCTCTTTTCCCGTAGCTTTAACCCATTGTTTACCTACACCTTGAAAATAAAATGCATGATTATATTAGCAATGCATTTATACTTTATACAAACAAAAATAGTTTAGTATAATGTAAATTTAAATATCGATATAGTATCGAAAGTCAACGATAGTCGATAAAAAAATGTCAGACACTATTGATACTGTTGATAGGTTATTTTCTAATGATAAATCTTATTCTTTATCCTAAAACAGTAAACCATGTTATTAATTTTCTGTAATAGCCTTACAAAATTTTGGTTTTTTGATGCTTACCTATCTTCATCCAATGGAAATTTAGCCATGAAGATTTGCTTTTGGCCATCTAACCGGCCCGATCTTAAACCACATATTACACACGTTTTATAATGCATATCAATACTTAAATATTACGCCACACTCATTCACTTCCTAATGACACGAAATTACGTCATTACTTTACAAATCTACCATAAAACAAAGAGCATAAAAACAATCATTTTTCACAACCAAACAATTAATGAAATGGTTTTACCTTCCAATAAAACCGCCATTGTGCTCCGAGCCTTGTCCAGGGATGGTGAGAGAAGCTATTGCTGAATTTTGGATGAAAACACGTTTTTAGACACTGGCAACACCAACTTTTAGCCGTTTTGTGGTATTTTTTTATTGTTAGACATCTATACTACCCCCACTATTTGCAGCGGCGAGATTTTCCTGCAACAGAAAACTTGACCGCAGCGACATTGATTCTCACCAGGTAGCAATATTTTGCCCTGGACAAGGCTCGGAGCACAATGGCGGTTTTATTGGAAGGTAAAACCATTTCATTGTGCATTCCTCGCCTTGTCCAGGGATGGTGAGAAGTGTCTGATATCACCTGGTGGGGTAGTGTAAAAATAAACAGTAAATTACTGAAAAATTATGTTTATTAACTATAGAAAGTTACTAGATTAGAACAAAATAATACACGGTAGAAACAATAAGTTATACAGAATCAAATAAAGTGGCTAAATTATTATTAGTTGAAGGTATTGATTTTAACTCTTTACGATAATGTTTATGAAAAGTTGAAGCCTGTTTCCAATTACTTTTTGCTAAAATATCGTCTATAGGCATATCATGTAACCAATTTAATGACGCCACAGCCGATCTACTGCTGCCAGGACTGGCGTCAATACCAGAGGACTTTAAAACAGTCCTTACCCAACTACCAATTATTTGCCTTGAAGCAGGCTTCGATTCACCTTGCGTCGTGACAAACAATTGTTTAAGTGAATTCCGTCTACCAATTGAGACTTCAATGACTTTTCGAATCCAAAAAACGGGGCAAACAGCGTCATTTTCATGAGGTGAAAGTCGCCAACCTGATTGTTGGCTGTTAGCAGAATCTGTTTTAGATCCAAAAACTGGCCAAAGGATAATATTCTTACCATCATCCTCAAATTGATTGGGTGATATTTCCAGTAACGTGAGATCATGTACACGTCTTCCAGAAGCCAGAAGTAATATAGCTGCACAACGGCGGTTAGCCTCGAATAAAGTTATTGTGGCTGGTTTATTAGACTGTAACCATTCTACTACCTGCCGAGGATCCCAGATTGGCGCACGTTTTTTTTGTTTTGGTTTTGCTAAAGCAACAGATTTAAGAACCTGCTTTACAAATATATCTTCACTAAGTTTCTTGCCAAGATGAGGCTCACAAATTGTCGAAATTACAGACTTGTGTAACGAAATCGTAGAAAAGGAAAGACCTTCATTAATATGAAGATTGGCCAAAAATTTTGCTAAATCTTTTGCTTGAGGCTTAGAAATAGATACTTGTGATTTAGCACACCATTTTATCCATCGATTCCAAGCTGGCTTATAGGAATTAAGAGTAGACTTACGCCAGCCATTCATTAGTAGGGTCGCCTCCTCTGAAGTCCAGTTATCGAGGATGGAATCCCACCTCCAATCAGCCAAACTTCCAGGACTAGGTCTTCGACTCGTGGAAGAGATAGACCCG